>JAPFRF010000002.1:65300312-66721979 GCA_029282475.1 Phrynocephalus forsythii
GGCAGGGGGTGGGGCAGTGGGGGCGGCAGCAGTGGCGGGGGCAGGGGGCAGCGGATGGCAGGGGACGGCGGCGGGCGTGGGGGGCGGACAGCGACGGGCGTGGGGTGGGCGGCAAAGGGTGTGGGGGCAGAGGGCGGACGGCAACAGGTGGCGGGGGACAGACAGCAGTGAACAGCGCTGTGGGGGCGGGGGCAGCAGGCTGGCCAGCATCCTCTCTCCATTTTGGCACCCTAGGCAACTGCCTAGTTCACCTTAATGGACCCGCTGGCCCTGGTTGGAGGTCTGTAAGGTCTTGTAACATCTACCAGCTCTGTGATGTCATCATGGAGGAGTGGAAGAGGACTCCAGGGGAAACCTGTGAAGCTCTGGGGAACTCTATGCCCAAGGAGGTTAAGGTAATGCTGGAAAATAATAGTGGTCCCAAAAATATTGACACTTTGTGCTCAATTTGAACATTGTCACTTAGGGTGTACTCACATTTGTTGCCAGTGGTTTAGACATTAATGGCTGTGCCTTGCATTATTTTGAGGGTGACAGCACATTTACACTGTTATACAAGCTGTATACTCACTGCTTTACATTGCAGCCAAGTGTCATTTCTTCAGTTTTGCCACATAAAAAGATATACTAAAATATTTACAAAATGTGAGGGGGTATACTCACTTCTGTGATATACTGTACATTTACATACATTTTAGCTAATTTCTGTGGTGTCATGTACCATCTATAGAACATCTTATATGTACTTTGTGTGTGGTGGCAAAGCTGCTGGTTACAGCCAATTAGAAACATAAAGCATAATTTAAAATCTCATATGGGTGAATTAATGCCTGGAGACATTAGTGGAGAAAGTAACTTACCAGGTACAGACCTCAAGACCCCAGACTCAGAAATAATTTTTGTAAGTATAGTTCCCCTTCATCAGCTATGTGAATCCAGCAATCCTTTGTTCAACATCCCATCTTTGTACCTGTGGATCTGTCTAAGGAATGGTTTTAATGAGCTGCAGGCTTTTGTACCTCTTAATAATCTTACAAATTGGCTCTGAGTACCTTAATGTTTTCTATTATGTCTATTTGATGCATGAGTATAATCATTTTTAAGGAATAGAGGTAAGGAAGATAGCAAATGGTTATCTATTGAATTGGTTGTTACAATTTTACTGTCAGTGAGTGGGGTTTTCTGCCTCACTAGTCACAATAACCGTGCTAGCTCTGCATAATACCTATTGTGTGACTTCATGAGATAGGAAGTGGCATTTGCTTTTCAGTCTCAGGCAGAAAAATGTCTAAGGACAGCCTTTGCTTCTGAATGTCTTTAACAAGAAGTGGAAAGTACAGATAAGCAGATGGCTGGCAAATGTGGTAAGTTCAGGCTAGTTTCTTGTTTCTTGGTGCCCACACTGCATCGTTGCTACAAGTTCTGCTACGCAGTTTCTACGTGTTTGCACGGACAGCTTGCAACTAGATACAGCCTTCAGTTTGCCACATTTTTTTGGTTCTGCTCTTTTCAACTCCCTGCACTTTGACACTGGGGTCCATTTTTTCTGACAAGCTGACCTGGTAGAGGTCAGAAAAACTAAGCAACCTGGTTTACTGTGTAAGCAGCCTTTCTATTGACATGGAAAGAGAATTCACCATCCACTCACATATCAGTAATCATTTGGAAAGATGGGATTTCCTGCAATTGTATATGCTTAAATTTTCCTGTATAATTAAACCAAGCTTTCCTGCTCACCATTTGGATTAATCAATCAGATGCCACATTAGAAAAGGTATGACTTAACAGCATGGTAAATTTGATTTAAAACAAATCAATTTGATTTAAAGCATGATTTAAGTCACAATTTAAATTTTAAAGAATAAGATTTGTTGATTATTTAAAATGAAATTTTCAAAAAAATCAAATATAAATTGATAAATTGATTTTATCCACCCTGCTTAAGAATCCTGCTTCTTTTATTGATAATGACATTAAAAATGTCCTCCTTTTATTTGTGTCTGAAAGGCAGTCTTCCAGGACCATTCCCTTTCTACTGCAAGATCTTCACTGCACGTCTAGTACCTGAACACCCTCTCCTTCTCTGTTCTTCTGTTGCATTCCTTCCCTTCTCCAATCTCTTCTCTTCCCAAGCTTCTAAACTTTCCCTTTGCTTTTACTTCTTGTTAGACAGAGTAGACAGACAAACCTGGAAGCCAGTCTTGGGAGCTTCTGTAAATGCAATTAGGAGTATTCCCTAGCACACCCTGCTCCAATTGATTTCTATATCAATAAACAGTGAAGTGTTCTCTTTTGCCTTAATTACCAGTCTCCAGAATAATTATAACTCCTCAGAAGCCACAAGCTCAACATTAGGTCATGGTGTTCTGCCCATTAAAATGGCAACTTTTTAAGAGTAATACACTGGTTGAATGTATTGTTTCAAGTCAAAACAGAAAAGGATAGCTGGATCCTCACAATAACATTTTCATATTGAGAAGCAGTGCCTGGGATGCTTATTCAATAAACAAGTGTAAAATAACAACTGATTTATTTACACATCTGTTTTACAAAAGCCATAAACTGTAAAACCAGATGCAAAGCACGCTAGCTAGGTAATCACAGCTCCTGATTTGCCAATTATGATTTAAGATGCCATCTGACATGAGAAGACGGGAAACACAAGATGATCTCTGAATATCAACCTGAAGGATTAAAATTCACAGTCGTTCAGCTACAGCTAACACTACATTTTAGAATATGTGGACCTCAATGTTTTGTTGTTTTGTATCTCAGTCTTGGCTACTGCACCCACTCATTACAAGAAGCTAAAGCATTTCATTTTAGAATGTCTGTTATGTTAGTTACTAAAATGAAGATAGACAGGCAGATAAATACTAGCCTAGAGCTGTGCACCTTATAGTTTTACTGTCTTCACCTCATATCATGTCTGACTTTGTAGTTTAAAACGTTGGTCTACCTTATTTGTCTTTCCTGTTTTTGCATGTTGAGTTGAGCTTACAAACAGAAAAGCTTGTGCTTCCTACCACTGTGGTGAGACACATGTGCTCCACTGGTGTAGCTGTCTTGTGCATCTCTCATTGAGAATACACATAGGTCCCTTCCTACATGGCTCTGTGGCACAGTGGTTAAATGCCTGTACTGCAGGTAAAACTGTGCTCACTACCTAGTAGAAATGGGCACAAAACACCAAAATGGCGTTTCATGCTCGTTATTCGGGCCCTGGGGCCTGCTTCAGCTCGTGACTGTTTTTCTGGCCCGAGGGGCCCGTTCCGCTTTTCGGGCATCATTTTTCGGCACCCGGTGGTAAAGCATTCCCACAGCCGCAGGGAGCCTTCCCAGAGCCAGGCGCCACCGGAGCCGGTGGCAAGCCTGCCGGGAGAACGATCCCACAGCCACGGGA
Source organism: Phrynocephalus forsythii (assembly GCA_029282475.1). Taxonomy (NCBI): domain Eukaryota; kingdom Metazoa; phylum Chordata; class Lepidosauria; order Squamata; family Agamidae; genus Phrynocephalus; species Phrynocephalus forsythii. The sequence goes on from JAPFRF010000002.1 coordinate 65,303,716, forward strand.
GTGCTCTCCTGGCTGGCTTGACGGCGCCGGTGGTGCCCGGAAGGGCTGGGGGGGATTTAAAAAGCCCGCTCTTCCCCCACCCCATCAGGTGGGAGGAGAAAGTGGGCTTTTTAAATCTTCTCCCCTCCCAAAGCTAGCACCAAGCGGCTACTGGGCACTGGCTCCTGGAGGGGGGGAGGGGGGCAAAGGGGACACTCACAGGGATCTTTTCCATGCGAGTCATCACAGTGCTGGGCGCTGTCATGACGGCCCAGGTGGGGAAGATCCCTTTCAGACCCCCCTTCTCCCCTCTGCATGCACACAGAGGGGAGAAGGGGGACTCGGCTTCCCCACGAGGCTCAGGCGATCTCCTCTGCCCTGGGTGACAGCTGTGCTGGCCGTCACCCCCGGGTGGAGGAGATTGAGCCGTGATCCCGCCTTCGCGCGTGGAGGCGAGACCACCGCCGAGCCTCAGGCCGATCTCCTCCACCCGGGGTGACAGCTGTGGTGGCCGTCTTGTACCCACGACGGAGATTGCTGGAGAGGGAGCCCCGGTCCCGCCTCCGCTTGCGAGGCAAGAATGGGGCTCTCTCTGACAGTTCTCCCCGCTGGCAATGACAGCCAGGCTGTCCCGGAAGTGAACCCAAACATCCGGGTTTTTTCCCTGCCTTGCCGATCACATGGCTGCGCTACAGCTGTAGTGCGGTGGTAGGCTTTTTTACTTCTTCCTGGTTGCTGTCTTGCCACCATCCAGCCATCCCTGAAGGACTTCCGGCCAGGGCCGGGCCAGCACCAGGTAGGTCATCGCGCGGCCATTAATGGAAACGAACAGGACCAAGAAAATTTTCTTGGTTCTGTTCGGTTCGAGCCTGACCCATCCAAATTATTGTTCTTCGTTCCGTTACGTAACGGAATGACTAACGAATAATGGTAATGGTAATTTCATCATTTCATGCCCATCTCTACTACCTAGGGTTCAATCCCAGGTAGCAGGCTCATGGTTGACCCAGCCTTCCATCCTTCTGAGATCCATTAAAATGAGTACCCAGGTTGCTGTGGGGGCAATGTGTAGCCTGCATTACTGTAATTAAAACTGTAAACTTCTCAGAGACTACTTGAAGTGGTTTGTGGCAGTATATAAGCAGAACACTTTGCTTTAGTGCTATCCTTGGTTGCAGAATATTCTTGTTTATCCACATGCTCCTCTTATTTTCTTACTTTGTACACTATAATTTTTTTTTGTCACCACACCCATTGTCCTTTGCAAAGGGATAGGTAAAGGTTCTAAGGGTATAAAAGTGAAAGCTTGTGTGGCATGTTTACACTATTTCCATTATTTTGACAGTAATAGTTATGTGTTGATTATACTATTGGAGCAATTTAATTACAAATTTCTTTTTCATAAAAGTTGCAGAGTGGTTTCCAGGTTTCTTTTGCCTTCTGTAAATCTAGCTTTAATATCTTATTGGTATATACGACCAGTAGAGATGGGCACAAACCAGAAAATGAGTGGTTCATGACAGTTCGTGATTCATCACAACCCACAAACTACCACAAACCCCACTGAAAATGGGGGTTGGGGGGCAGGGGATGCAGGCACCTGGCTGTCAACTGAGCCGAGGACACATGTGCACAAACAGTAAGGCTGGCTCCTTTTACAGAAGCTGGGCCTGCTGCCTGTGCATGTGTATCTCCCACTCAGCTGACCTGTCGAATTTGTTCTCATTGCATTTCTCAGAAAACCACCAGCATTCTCATTCCATCTACACTCCCTATCAAGTTGCAAGACTCTTTTGTTCTTCTTAGGCTGCTCTATTTAGCTTCAGTTGGCTGGCTGTTCCTTTGCTGAAGCCACTTAAAGAAGACAAGGGAGAGAATCTTAACACCCTTCCCATCATGAACTTTCAATGAGGCTGTCAAAAATGTAAAAGTTAATAATAAATAAAATAAAAATAAAAATAAAAATAAATAAATAAAGATAACCCAGGGAATTGTAATGAAAATGCTATAGTAGATCCTCAGAGACAGTACACGTTTTGCCTCATAAAGAAATCAAGTACCATTGACTATACATTGCCATCTCAGTCTGCAGTGACTTATTTTTCCACATTTTTGAGCATTTGATAGCAGGCATTTAAGGCCCTACTTTTACAAATCTATCAGAGAAAGGCTGTAATTTTTGCATTTATTCAAAATGGACTTTCTAGAATGAAATGACTGAAAATCGTCAAATCAGATCAGAAGATATTATTGACCACGGTATCCTCCTGCATTGGCTCTGTGAAGAATGGTATTGGTATTGGTATTGATATTAGTGGTTCTGCTCCTAGTAGAGATGGGCATGACTTAGCGGTATTCCCGTTTCCGTTTCCGTTACTCGGTTCCGTTACTCTACGGAAACGGAAACGGGAATTACTCCGCCAGACTTCCAGCTCAAACTGATGAACAAACAATTTTGGTCTGATTTGTCGTGCTCGTTCCTTGCATCACGCGATCGCGCGATGCCACGCGGCACAGAAAAAAAGTTTTTAAAAGTTAAAAAACCCCGGTTCCCGGCCAAAAAGCAGGCGGAAAAATGCCTGCCGTGCCTCAGGACACCTTCCAGAGGGGTTGTTTCTGGAGGTCCCCGGCCTCTCCCCCCATCCCCCGTCCTGGGCTGCTCTGGTGGGACTCGCCGCAGGCTCGCAGCCAGCAAAAAGCCCAGTTTCGCCACTGGCCGCCGCAATTAAAGCGCAAGCAAGCGGCACGGACGGCACAGGAAAAAACTTTTAAACTCTTCCCCCACCCATTCCCGGGCCAAAAAAGCAGGCGGAAAAATGCCTGCTTGACTAAGGGCGCAGGGCACCTACCGGAGGGGTGGTTTCTGGAGGGGGGGGTCCCGCCTCCCCCCCGTCCTGGGCAGCCGGACTCGCCATGCCATGCGGTGCGGGCGGGGGATCCAAAATGGGGCAGCGAACGCAATATTGTTTTTGAAATCGTGGTCCAAAAACACACAAGCACAACAGAAACATGCGAAAATTTATAAACTGCCAGATTTTTCACAGTAGCAGTGGGTTTTTTCTTGCAACAAAATGTCTCTCCTCTCCTCTGTCCTCCATTGATTTTATTTTATTTTATATTATTTACACCTGCACAATGATGGGCTGGCCGAGTGGCCAGCCATGTGGGAGTGGACGACCATGCAAATTTTTGGAGCCATCCCACCAATCGCATGGCCACTTGGCCATGGAGACTTCTGGGATGTGCCAAAAAGCCCCCTAAAACCTACCCTAGCCCCCTAACCCTAACCCTAATCCTTGACTCCTTACCCATACGTCACAGACTGTCTTCTTAGTGGGTCAGAGAGGCACCCAGAGGTGCAACCCACTAGCCCACCATAACCTTACCCGTCACTAGCCTAACCCTAGCCCTTGCACTAACCCACCTTAACCCTAAGCCAGATCTACTTGCATTGCACTACACGCAAGTACGATTCCCTTCTTTGTGAGACATGGTGGTGCGAGAGCCTTAGGCATCACCCTATGCCTCTGGCGGGTTCACTGGTCTCACTGTCTGCAACTGGTATGCATATCCATATGGCTATTGCATGCCATTTTGCAGCAGCAGGTGAGGAGGGGAGACCCCCATGTTGAGGGGTCTCTTGGAGCCTGCTTCCCCTTCCTAGTGAGTGAGGATAGGAGGCACCCACGGGTGCCTCCAGGAGCCCGCTTTCCCTTTATAGGGGCCAGAGGAGGCACCCACCCCACAGAGGTGCCTCCAGGAGCCCGCTACCCCCCGAAAAAACAGTACTAACGAAAACGAAAAAAATGAAAAAACAAACTGACTAATTTTTGCGAATTTTCGTGAAAAACGGAAACGACCCGAAACGGAACCGGCCCGACTAACGACAACTCGAAAAAAAAATTTTTTCAAGTCGTGCCCATCTCTAGCTCCTACCTAGAAGACTGGCTTTAGAGAAACACTTTGGGAGACTGTGTTGATCTCTTGGCAGTTACTCTGTGGAGTGTCTCAGGACACAACCTTGTCCCTAATGCTTTATACTACCTGGTCATTATGTACCATCAAGTTGCTTCTAATTTATGGTAACCCTATGAATCAGTGACCTCCAAATGCCCTATCTTTAACAGACGTGTTTGTATCTTGCAAAAAAAAGCTAAGGCTTCCTCTTGTTGAGCCAAGCTAATTCTTCCCCTTTTCTTCTTACCTTCAATGCTTCCTACTATCTATGTGTTTTCTACTGAGTCACATATTTTCATTATGAGTCCAAAGTATGGTAGTGTCAGCTTAGTCATGCTTGATTCAATCTAGCACCCACTTGCTTGTTTTTCTGACTGTCCATCATATATGCAAATTTCTCCTTCAACACCATTTTTCAAACAAATTGATTATGTCAGCTTTTTTCATTGTTCAGCTTTTCCATCACTACATGCCCTACATTAACTGTTTTAATTCTTTGATTGTAAGCCCCCAGAGACCTTTGGGTAGTGGGTGGCATATAAGTTGTAAAAATAAAATAAAATAAAATAAAATAAAATAAAATAAATAATCTACAATGTCTTTGGGTGATGTCCTGAGAGCTGTTTGAGGGAGGTGTCATCAGGGTGCAAATGACACCCGGCTCTATTTCTCTGTTATATCAGAGACAATTGTGGCTGAGCCCAGCCTAAGCCAGTGCCTGGATGGTGGGCTAGACAAGAGGCAACCAATCCAGAATGAATCTGGAAAGAGCTATTGGTGGGCAATCCCAGCAGCTGGGAAATCTACTATTTTAGATGGAGGAGTACTCCCCTATTGCAGAATGAAGCAACTTCAACTTCAACTAATTCTTTGATTTTAAGATCTTCTGGATCATCATAAATGCAAAAGGAGGAGAAGGAGACAAGAAAATGAAAGTGGTGAAAAGTCCACTTTTATTTTTAAACATGGAGGACAGGGGGTTCTCCTCCAGACTGGCCCTGCAACACATTTTAAGAGCTGCTACTTGTGTAGCTTCTAAATACCTAAGAGTGATTATTCCTCTTTCCCTTTCCCTGCAGAAATTCTTTTTTTGTGGGAGAATCTAAACGAACCAAGGATAACACACACAACCTTGAGGTCCACATGGAGATGCAAGGTCATACAGGAACCTACCTGGGTGAACTCATGAATCCATATCTGTCACAAGGGATCTCATTGTTTTAGAATGACAGTCCCACTGTTTTCTTAGTAGCCCTCAGAAAAGCAAAGTTTCCTAGGAGTCATTGCTGTCTCTTATTCCCTCTGATACCTATGCAAGAGGAGGACAACCTTTGAAACTCCAAATGTTTTGAACAACAGCTCCCAGAATCCTGAGCCTGTGTTGCCAGTGGTAAAGAACTGTGGGAATCATAGCCCAAGACATCCATCCTAAGTGGTGAATCAGAGAACAGAGGGAAATAAAGATAAAATATCTGTGTGCCTTCTTTCCATCATTCCAATACTACCTTTATGGTCATGGCTGAGTAAGAGAGGGGGAGTGAGATATGTATCCTCCCTTGATGTTCATCTCTTGCAGAAATCATTATAAGCCCCTGAAATCTGTATCTTGACATTGGTATCTTTCATTTTTAGTTCCATTATTTTTATCATAGTGCTTTCAAAGGGACACAGAGTCCAGTTCTGTACATATAACTCATCAAGAGTATTGACTTTGTTCTCAGGTGAAGTGCAAAAAGCTTCTTCAGATGTAGAGTATAAAAAAAGGAATTGGGCAGCAACTTTACTAACAAAGAACAGTCGAACCATGCTATCATCTGTTTGGATCATTTTTAATCATTACTGCACAGACCCACCTCACATACAAATCTACAGACTGAAGACATTTACTGCTTCACAGTAACAGAACCATGTGTTTGTACCAAAGTAACATTTAAGAAGTTTTCACAGGACTCCAAGGCAATGACAGTTCATAAATATCATGCTACATGGGGGGAAAGGCATTTGTTTTCCCCACATTAAACTTTGAACAAAATGTCTGCACAGCAATGTGTTCATTTCCTGCCTACAAAGAGGATGTTTGGGGACGGTGGTGGTTTTGGCAGATGCTTGGCATACTTTGTTTTATAACCCTATCCTCCCATGTCACACTAAATCTGTCCTTGGATCAAAGTGTGCTGCCCGTCTCATGCTTTTCATGCTACTCAGAATGAGGTAGGAGAAATGATGGAAAGCAATTTTTAAAAAGCCATTCTCCTTAAACATAATGGAACTCACATTAAAGTGCGCAATTCTCTTCCTTTACTGTCACTGCCATTGCAAGGCAATTTTTCACACTAGAAAAGCTCTGTAACAATTTGAGATTGGAAGTTCATGCGTGTGGTTGTTGTCCATTGGATTTACCTTGGAATGCAAATAATGTCTTGGCTGAAGAAGTACTAAGGCTTCTGGACTGTATATTATCCCTCATTATTATCTTTTAGGTCCCTTTGCAAGGAGAAAGGCAGGGTAAAAATACTCTAAAACAAATAATAAATCTTTTATTTTGTCCATAACCATGTTGAAATCTCCTGCCAGAATCACATGTCCTTTCTGTACCTTTTCTATCTGCTCCCATATCTCTTTGTAAAACAGGTTGTGATTAGCATTTGGTGCATAAACATTTATCAGTGTATATTGTTCTAGACCAATTGTGGCCTGAAGAATAATATATCTACCTTCCAAATCTTTCACAGTTTTTTCAACAATACAATCACAGTGCTTTGATATTAAGATTGCTACCCCCCTTGCTTTAGATGTACCAAAACTTTTCTCATAGATGTTGATGTTGGGTAGTTTCAGTTCGTTTTGGCCATCTTTCGCTTGGTGTTTCTTGAAGAAAGACGATGTCCAGTTTATTCTTCTTAATTAATGACTCTATTCTGTTTCTCTTCGTGACAGTTCCTAGACCCCTGGCATTCAATGTAGCTAATTTCAACAGTCTACCCATATTTTCATTCTATTATCGATCTGGAACGGTCTCTTTGTGCATATATACAAACAAACATTACATATAATAAAGAAAAAAAAGAAAGGCAGGGTAAAAATACTCTAAAACAAATAATAAAACGAATAAGATGGAGAAGGAACGAAGAAATTAAACACACAAAAATAATGGGAAAGTGCAATATTTTTGCCATATGATGTGAGTAGTAATGTGTATGGACTGTTATCACTGCTCATCCAAGACAAAACAAATGTGAAATTAAGTACAAGAAGGAGAAGAGTTTATTGGCTGAAGAACCTAAGATATGGAGCTAGCTATTAATACAGCATGATCGTTTAGAAGTGCTGCATCAAAAAACAGGATAGTCATTAGAGAGGGATACTTCATGTGACTGGCAGTTTCATATGAAGTTGTCATAATGGTGCCCCAGGTGTTATCCATCCCTTTGCCCCTCCCCAGGGATATCTGGGACACTTACCCAAGGTCATGTGGTGCCAGGGTCCTTCTACTCAGGTGGAGCATCAATCCGGCTAGTAGTCCTGCCAGCCCATCCCTGCCTCCTCCAGCAGCTGACGGCTCCATCGATGAGGTGGGATTCTGCCTTCATAGCTGATTAGTGGTCAGGTGCCAGAGGAGGCAGAGATGGGCTAGCTGAGCTAGACTGGTGCATCACCTCAACAGAAGGATCACAACACCACACAAGGTTAGCTAAGTGGCCCAGTCAATCTAGGGGAAGTGGAAGAGGGGTGAGGAACACCTGGGACACCAGCTTTGTGTGCAACCAACTGGTAACAGCCGTCACGCATCCATCCTCCATGAGGAGAGGAATAAGGAGAAATTGCCCTCAAAACAGGTGGATTTTAAAATGAAATCTTCTTCACATATTACACAGATGAATGAAATGTGATTAGTTGCAACCCCAAGTTGTCTTTTTGGCCCCACTCAAATGGCTGTACTCCTTGGCTTGTGCTACTCCTCTCACATGGAAATTTGAGAAGTGGTGGCTAGACATGAACAATATAGGCATAAAACATATGCAGCATGTAACAGTTTGGGACCTCACTACCTGACAGAGTGCCTCCTCCCAGTTAGAACTGTCCGCAATACCTGGCCCTCCCAGGCAGGGCATTTGAGGGTGCCTATGCTGAGAGAAGCCCATAAAGTGGAAACCAGAAATCAGGCTTTCTCTGTGGTTGTTGCATGCTTGTGGAATAACCTTTCACCCAACATCCACCTGGCCCCTTTTCTCTTTCAAAGGAGCCTTAAAGACCTGACTATTTAGGCAGGCATTTCCCATAGACTAGTATACGACCTCGGCATTCTTCCAATAGGCCCGTTTTCTTCACCCAACATGAAAGTAATGTATTAGAATTGTAATATGCATTTTAATGCAGTCATGTCTTTTGGGGGGTTGGTTGGTTTTGCTTTTGTTTTTGTTTAATTGCTTTGTTGTTTGTTGTCAATATATGTCGTTAACTGCCCACAGTGGCCTTGCTGCCAGATGGGTGATATAAAAGGACAATAAATAAATAAATAAATAAATAAATAAATAAATGTAGAGACACTCTATGGTATCAAGGGGATTCTGTGTAGCCCTCACATATTGCTATTCCTTTGCAAAAGTCTGCATTCAACAGATACTGAGGGTGAGGGGGTGCAATACCAGGTTGCACTATCAGAGTTATCCTTCAGCCCTTCTACTTGCAGAGTTTAAAACATGTACCTAGATGTGAACTTCAGTGGGGGAAAGGTGTTATAAGGTTAACTCATTTTTGCTCGTTTCCAACCTTTATCTTGTCCCATGTTGCCTTTAGCACATCCATATATTTTCCTTTAGAAGGGGTAAAAGGAATTTTCAGAAGTTGCAGTTTGGGATCAGAAAAACTGATACAAAGTGAAATGATCTGACTTTGATTATGTTTACTGTTGTTTGCTTGTCTGTCTGTCTTTTTACATTTGAAAGACTTATTGATCACTTTTTAGAGGGAGCAGTCCCGTGGATATGTTCAAAACTGACAAAGTAAAACATAATAATCCAACAATAAAAACAATGGCAAAGAAATCCTCTACACAAGGGTGTTGAGTAAATTAATGGCCAAATTCATAAGAAAAGTCTTTGGAACCAACAGCTTACACTTGTAGCAATGAGACCTCCCTAACATCACAGTTCACCAACCAAGGGCTCCCCGGAAGCCTGTTACAACCCCCATTCAAGCTATTCTTATGAATGGGACAAAACACATGGCTTTCAATCTCAGAGTTCAGCCAAGGTGGTACAGGTGAAGGTGGACCTTAAACTAATATGGAACCCAATTTAAAATGAGAACTTTGGAGATCAGTGCAAGCCATTCTGATTGGGACCACACACATATTATTGAACTCTCTACCAACTAGGACAAAATGTTCTTTTGTACCCATTGTATTTCCTGGACTATCTTCAAAGAGGTAATTATAGAAAATTATACTAGTAAACCTATTCATTCGTAAACTGTTCATTCAAATGTCACAGATGTTCATGTTCACTAGTTGCAAAATGTAACACATTAAAGCAGAAAAAAGCTCCTGCAGTATAAAATGGGATGAGTGGCATGACGGGCAGACAAGTCACAGAAATTAAGCAAGAGTTTAAAAAGTGAATGGTGTGTGATCTGAAGTAATATTGGCATGCTAATACACATCACTGTGGCAGTTTGTAAATCAAGCTGCGTGGCAAAACAAACAACAGTTTTGCTAGGTGCCTGTTGCAATGTATGTTGGACACACACCACTGGCATCTCAGAACATACATTGGATCACATGTAATACCCTTAATGGTGACACAGATTTACACAGAATTAAAGCAATGTCCCATAGGCAATAGCGCTATCAGGACATACATATTCACATGTTCTTCCCATGCAGCAAGCTGTGCCTCTTGGCCTCACTTATCTTGGTGAATTGCCCTTTCCATAGGGCCCTAAGTTATATGGAGAAGCTACAAGTGTAGAATAGTTTCTTGTCCAAATTGCAGGAGGTGGCACAGAAGAAGGGCCTGTGAAGAAAAACCCAGTCATGCCCTCCTCCTGATAGAGAATACATCTTTAGCTGCATTCTCCAGGATACCAGGGGAGCATGGCATCAGGATACCTTTCTACTTTTTCAGTGTTATTAGCCTAGGCAGAATATGCCAGCTATGCAGTTGATCTATTTGTCCATATAGGTCCTGATTCAGTTCCAGTTTTGTTGTAAGCAACTAACAACCTGGGTGGGGAAAGTGCTCTACCATCCCCAAATATTCATATAGGTGTTTATTTACATTTTAACAAATAAGTGCTATTATGTATTTGTTTCCATCAGAAACTCAATGAAGACACAGTCATGGGATCCAGCATTTAGTTGTATAGGCAGAACAGCAAAGTATGAAGGTGGCAGGATTGAGGCCATCTTTTGTAAGAAGACATTACTTGTTAATATAGTATCCACAAGGTTCCCGCCTGGATGGACTCCTTTATAACTATCTGTACTTTTTCTGCAGGACAAGCAACCATTTGTGTATATTTGTCCTCACCTTTCTGACGTGTATTCCTCAGTTCCAGTTAAAGAACTCTGGAAGCCATTTCTCAGTGTTACTAAATGGGAATATATAGTCTTCCAAATCCACGTGAAGGCATACATGGTTCTTTTGAAAACCAGATAAAAATAAGGAAATGTCCATCCTTAAATTGAAGGTACTAATGCATTATCTGTTTTAAAGAACAGTGACATGCAACAGACAGAATGCTCCAAAAAAATTCATTTCAAGCATGGCTGCAATCACAATGACACATCTTGTTTGGGGTTATGCCCATTCACATTTGTTGCCATAGCATCCGTGTTCCTGGTATTGTTTTCCACTGAAGTCATCCGAATGGCTGAGGTGCTGTTCAGATAGCTGGCCAATCTCCGTTGATGGGGAATCCTGCGACAGCAGAGCTGCGCATTGAAGTGCCGCCTAAAACTCTCACTGAGAAAATAGAGTGCAAAGGGGTTGACACAAGAATTGCAGAAACTGAGCACTCGGGCTACCAAAGTAATGATCATATGGCCAAGTGATGGGTCAATTTTATGGGAGTTAAAGGACCGGTACAGGTACAGCACATGAGTAGGTAGCCAACAGACAGCAAAAAGGCCAACAAAAACTAGTACGATTTTAGCCAGGCGCTTTCGGGTTTCCATCTAGAACAACAAAATGAGAAAGGTCATCAACTACCGTAATAAAAACGGTTCAGTACTTCTCAGTCATATTTGAATCTTGTTTAGTGGTGATGAAAATGGGTTGAATATGCACACAAGGGGATATGTGTTAGGCTGACCCTCTCCATTCCAAGTTCAACTGCCCTCTTTGTGTACAGATGACAGTCTAGTATGGAGAGGCTCCACTATTCATTTTTTCATGGCTCCCTCTTGTTAGAATATGCAGGTCAATAGTGTCCCAGTATGCAGTGGGGTTATCTGTCAATCACCCTGTTCTGGCATGCTATTGGTCTTTATGTACTTTGCTCTTTTCTACCCCTCGTCTCTAGCTAGTTAGTCAGCTTTTACAGTTAAAAAGTGACTGTTTTACTCTCCTGATATCTTCTTAGATGGAGACTCACACTTGCATTCATGCCATCCATCTTTTGGGGATGGTTTACTTAGTTTAGGTAGATTCTTCAAGATAGAGTAACATGGAATATGTAAGATAAATGATCATTTTCTTTTTCACTCTTATGTTATGTTATTTTCTTTTTTCACTCTTATTTTATGTTATTGTCTTTTTCACTCTTCGACATTACTACTGAAATAACAAAGTCTGTAATAATGAAACTTTCTGAAGTTATAATAAACTAAGGGCACTGAAACTGAGAATAGTGGCAAAGGACTAGCCTTCCCTTCATTCTCATGTCTTTTTCTAGCATTCTCTCCTTTTGAAAGGACTACTTAGGGTTCAAATTTTTTAAGGAATGCATATTCCGTACAATTAACCTGTTTTCCCTACCCACAGCAGGATTACCTCAGAGATATGAAATCAGACATTCCAATTAAGTCCATGTGAACCTAAAGAGGAGGAAAACTGCAAAGGATAAAAGGCTGTGTTACATTTTTGTAAGAAAATCACTATCATGACAGACGTATGTCTTTCAGAGCTTGGGGGGCACCTCTGCAAAACAGGCAAACAATTGCTGTTCTCCAGTTTGCCTTTCAGACCATTAAAATAAGCCATTTATCTGTCTATTAGGGAGTGCTGGGCCTTTTTTTTTTCAGGCTAGAAAAAGCTGCTTCCTTCCTTTTTCTCTTTCTTTTTCAGAATCTGGAAAGGACTTCTTGATAACTTTCTATTTTGGGGGAGTGGCGTAACACAGGCTTAGGAGGAGAAGGAAGAGGAAACTACACATGCATTTATTGCTATTGTTTTATTGATTTGCATGCCTTTGTTTTGTTGTCATTGTTAATGTTGTGAGCCACCCAGAGTGGACTCATAGCTAGATGAATAATAAATGAAGGAACCAGGTCTTCTCTGCAGTTGCCACACACTTGTGGAATAATTTTCCTCCAGATATCCGCCTGAACCCCTCACTCAGCTCTTTCAAAGGAGCCTTAAAGACCTGGTTGTTTAGGCCGGCATTTCCTGTAGGCTACTATGAGAACCTCAGCGTTCTTCCGATAGACCCAGTTTCTGCGCCCAACACAATTTTATGACTTACAGTTTATTTAAGTTGTAATTTGCATTTCAATGCGGTTGTGGTTTTTGTTTGTTTGCTTGCTTGCTTATTTTAATGGCTTTGTGGTTTGTGTTTGCTGTCAATATATGCTGGCTTTGCTGCCAGATGTGCGGTATAAGAGTGCAATAAATAAATCAATAAAATATCAGACAACTCAGGCCCAGGTTACAGAAAACACAGTGGAGAAGAATTCAAGAGGTAGCCATACACATGCAGGTTCAGACCTCCCACCAACTCATCACAACCTGATGAAAATTCAGACAAACTGCAGTATATGCTACTAACTAGAGCTTGGCACTTACTGTGCTCAGTGGCAACTGTTAGTAAATATTATTGCAAAGCAATTTTTCCTGAAGAAAGCCTGTTGATTTTGTTGGGTTTGACTTCCAAGCAGTAGTGCTTCAGACTGCAACTTATTAAAGCTCTGGGTATAAATATTTAATTAATAAATATTAAATAACTACTGTGCTGCTATTCTTCTCCGGGAAGTGGCCTGAGAAAGAAAGGTGGTGAGGGAAGTGGGGGGAGAGAGAGATCTCTCTCTCTCTCTCTCTCTCTCTGTGTGTGTGTGTGTGTGTGTGTGTAAACTGTTTATGCCTTGGGTTACATGGGGGGAGCATAAGAGTTATACCCAGAGTTTGAACTACACGGAGGTAGTGTATTTCTAAAGTTGGCCTTAATGTTGTTTAATTTGCCTGCAGTTTCTTTACCAAATGCTACATTTTTGTGATTCAGCAGACAATTCTTAACCCACAACCGTATTTCTATGACTCATATGATATGGTTACTAGAATTTGGCAAAAAGCAGGAAGCCATGTGTGTCTGTTGCTACCAGCCAGATGTAGGGAAAGTAAAGGGTTGAGTGCCTAAAGTTAAATCTGGAACCCAAGCCATGTTTGGCTCCAGTCCAGGGTCTTCCTGGAATCCAGATATTTTGAAGGCCTTAAGCTTTTGCAGAGGTCCGGTGATGTTGGCATACACCACTGATCTCACTGACGCCTGTCATAGCTCCCTAGAAGAGCCAAATGAAACTGTTTTAAGAGTCATATAAAATCAGACAGAATTTATGATTTTGCAGTGATTCTGCAAAAGCCCTACAAAAAAAATCTACTATGGGTTAAATAAGGTTGCTCAGCTGTACTTGCCTTAGTTGTCTTGACACAGAAAAAGCACACAATATAATAAGTGCTTCTCAAGCTATCTTTGATGGAGAAAACCTGTTTCTCAAATTATTTTGAATGTTAGACTGAAGGGTGGGTCACAACATGTTCTAGCAGCATACAAAGAAAGAGAGCAGAAGGAATAATGCTGTAGCAATGACATACTTGTGTTTGAAACCCCACCTGACTACCAACTGACCTGTTACATTCTTGAGATTAATCTTTTAAAGCTCATGAAGATACATCTGAAGCTAACTTACCTGTCTTTTAGATTGCTCACTGTATTCTCCGGGGAGATTATGCGCACTCTTAATTAAACTCCTGGCAATATGGTAATAGTAGATACTAATGATAGCGAGGGGAATGAGGAGATATACTAGAAGGATCATCACAGAGTGGATTTTAGGGTGCAAGTCATCCTTCAGGGGATATCGTATGCACTGTGTGAAACTGACATTGTCCGTATCATTGATGTGTGCCACTTCAGAGAAGACTGCTTCGGGAACTGCTAACAAGATGGAAATTACCCAGATAGCAACAGCTTTAATACAGGTCCACAAGACTGCACTGGATGCTTGAATGTCCATTGGATTCACAATTGCCTTGTATCTGAAAGTGAGTAAGAGGGGAAAGGCTGTTATTATTTAAAGAGCATCCATTTTTATTGGAAGCAGATAACATCTTGCAGTACTTTGGGAGGAGTGGAGACAGAAAATATAGCTGTAAACAGATACAAGTTCCCGTGTTGCTTTTCAAAAGACCTATTGAATGAAGGCTCATTTATGTCTCCATAAATCAGTATGTGTTGCTGTAAGGACATAGAATAGATACAGAGTAAAAAAACAGAGAAGGGAGAAGCAAGCAAGTTACTGGTCCTAAAAGACACATAAATGGACCAATTCAGAAAAGTGTTGAAGTGGGGTGGGGATGGGGGTGAAGATGGCCCTCCAGATACTTCTGGAACAGTGGTGTCCAAACTTTGGCCCTCCAGGTGATTTGGACCACAACTCCCACAGTCCTTTGTCATTGGCAATACAGGTTTGGAATTCTGGGAGTTGTGGTCCAAAACATCTGGAGGGCCAAAGTTTGGACAGCCCTGTTCTAGAATGTAATGCCCAGCTATCTTTTTTTCCTGCAGCTGTTGTCCGCTCAGCCACAGGCTTGAATAAGTAAGGCACCACCTCACTCTTCTGCTGGAACCATGATGTAGTAAAGAAACCTGTCCCCTAACTCATGTATCTTATATTATACTTCCTGTAACATGTTTCAGTGCTTGAACCTAACAAAAGTGCCTCCATATTTAAAAAGTTCTTTCACAAAAATTGCATAACAGGCAGGTATTTACTAAGGGAAGGTTTGCCTGAAGACAAAACCTTTGGCCTGCTTGTGGAAGGACAGCAAAGAGGGGGGCAAGTCTGGTCTCCTGTGGGAAGGAGTCCAACAGTCTGGGAGCAGCAACAGGGAAGGACCTCTCTTGTGTCCTCTTCAGAAGAATACAGATGTCATAAACATTGACAATCATGTAACAACTTGTGAACATATATGCAACCATAAAAGTACAGAAAGTAACAGCTACCAAAGGTTGTGGAGGAGATCAAAGCCCATAATTCCTACTAATTCTTGATAATGGGCAAATCTTGCAACCTTATAAATAAATATAGGTACACATATTGTACATCTCTGAGCAGCCTTATCTAATTTTGCAAGTATATGCTGTGTTTTTTTTATTCTTTCACCAAAAAAAACTGCTTTCCTATTACTGTAGCATTAATTCCTTTTTTTCTATTGGTTACTCCACATTTCTTTTACAGGACTTTGCCAGAGAAACAAAGAACCTGTTTGAAATGATTTTTTTCCTAAATTCGTATTGCAATAATGGACCACAGTTGTGGATGCACACATTTTCATCTTGGCGAACAGCTGGATGTTCAAAGCCACCATGATATCACATCACCCTGGACAACTGTCAGGTGTTCTTTTCACATTTATAATATCTGTTGGCTGATGTAAGATCTTATTCTACATTTATTTAAAAATATTCATATTGACAACATTTCAGGTTGTTTCTTTTATTCTGCCTGCTCGTCTCTACTACACATGCCCTAGTGATGTCTCGGCTAGACTACTGTAATGCGCTCTATGTGGGACTACTGACGAAAAGTCCCAGGAAACTTCAGCGGGTCCAAAATGCAACACCCAGATTGCTTACTGGGGTGGGGTATAGATAGCAACCCTATTAAAGCAGCTCCACTGGCTACCAATCAGCTATCGGGCACAATTCAAAGTTCTGCCCCTAACTTACAAAGCACTGTACCACCTGGTTCCTAGCTACCTCAAAAACTGAATCTCGCAGTATGAACCAGCTTGGATGCTAAGCTCATCAGGAGAGGCCTTTCTCTCCATCCCGCCACCCTCATAGATACATCTCATGGGAACACATGAAAGGGCCTTCTCGGCTGCTGCACCCAGACTCTAAAACCCCCTCCCACTAGAGGCCAGGACTGCCCTATCTCTGCTGTCTTTCTGGAAACAGGCAAAGACCTTTCTCTTCATGAAAGCTTTCCCTGAATGATGGACTACCTATTCTGTGTCTTTCTATGAATCGACCATACATGATTACATAGAGTTTGTGTTTATAACCACTTATAACTTTGTGCTTATATCTCTCTTGTGTGATTGCATTGACACTATGTTTTCCAGTTTAGTCTCCATTCCCCATAAATTTTGTATGGTCTACCGTGCATGATTACATGGAATTTTTACTGTCTTTTTAACTGCTCTCATTCTCTTGTAGCTTTAATGTAATGTTATCTTTTAAGGCTGTAAGATGTCCCTCAGTTTCCTGTTCTCTACTTGAATATGTCTTAATTGTACTGGACTGTATATTGTCCCTCATTACTTTAAGCCGCCTTGGGTCCTTTTCCAAGGAGAAAGGTGGGGTAAAAATACTCTAAATAAATAAATAAAATAAATAAAATTATTCCTAAATTAGTTGAAAAAATATAGCCTAATCTATTTGGCTCAACAATTGGATCTCACCTCGAACAGCTGTCCTGTATTTGGGATTGGAAGCAGGAGTGAAAAGAACTTTTGCATCACACAAGTAAGGTTTGCAACTCTACCCTACTGACTGCAGCTTTATATTAAAAACTTAAGGCTATAACCCTCATACCCCCTTCCTTTGGAATAAGCCCTGTTGTATTTAGTGGGGTTTATTATGCAGCAGATATGCATAAGGTTTGCACTGTAAACCTTTTAAAAGTAAATGCCGCCATTAAAGCTATGTTTCCACTGAGCATGGCTGATGGTAGTAGCACTTCTGGTGTTTGACATATACTGGGATCTTGAAAGGGTGACATCAACAATTAATCTTACAAGATAATTTATTGCAGAAGATTAACCTGATCCTTGAATTGATCTGTAGAGAATTTGCATTTCTGGTTCATGTTATAGAGACATGCCATCCGCCAGAAATCCTTCTAGCTCCATTCTTGAAAGTATAATGAAAACTATTTGTCTTTATCCTTCAAGCACCAAGTGCCTTCCAGCTTTTTGAAAACCACCATGATAAATGGGACCCAGGAATTTGCAGCTGGACATTTGCTCCTATTATTAACCACCATATTAACTAATAAGTATGTTGATTCGATTAGGAAATCCCCTTAGTAAATCTAAATGCCCAGCAAATCCAGACAGTCCTTTGCAGAACACTATGGAGCAGGGGAAAAACAGAGTCTCCAATGTCTCCTGTGTTCCCAGGAGAAACACTCAGCGGCTATAAATCCAAGACTGTTGACATTTGTGCAACTCTATAAAGAATGGATACAGCTATTGGGATAAGGGCAAGAGTACTAGATTTTTTTAAAAAAAAGATTTTATTTTAATGTGCAGAAGAGCCTTGACCATGTTTGTTGCTGAAATCCTCACTGGAAGGCATTTTGATTTGGAGAAGAGAGAGAACATCTGATTTGGGTGCAGCTTAATATCTGAGTTCATCTTGGTCCAGGTGTGGTGTTTCTTGAGGGAAAATGAGCTTTCTTACTAATATAACAGAAATCCAGCCAATGTTTTCTGCAGGATTTAGAAAGGCCAAGAGGAGCAAATGAGCAGCATATTTTAGATTTCATTTATGTGAAAACACACAGGGTTTGGATGATGAGGAAGGAAGAAATGCAGTTGAGTGGATAATTGGTCCAGCTTCTTATAGTCAAACAAAGTTTGGCAATCATAGTTGCAGCTTTGTGAGAGGTAGCTGTGTTAATCTGTGCAAGAATTTCAGCCAAAAAAAAAAAAAAAAAAAAAAACACCTAAATATTACATTAAAATATAACAATTAGTCTTTAAGGTGCCACATGTTTTTGTCTTTTATTTTGTTTTTGTTTTTTGATTTTTGCCTGAAATTTTGTCAAGATTTCAACAGGTCAGGATCCCATACTAACCACACTGCCCTGACTTCTCTGGTGTGGGTAAAATCCAGAAGGGACAAATGTGCTAATGGGTGTGGGAAAACTTCCCATATATTACACTCTAAGCCCTTTAGTCCTCTCTGACTAAGCAGTACTTGATTTATCACAAGTCAACAAGTTTGAGGGCCAAAACTCTTACACCAACCTTGAAAGTTAGAAATACCACACCAGCATTTAATCTTCCCCGTGGTTTTCATAGGAGACAGAACAGAACCCTGGGGAGCTCCACAGGTCAGTGGCTGTGGTGTTGAACATGAATCACCTAGCACCACTTTCTGCATTCTATCCTGCAGGAAGGACCGGAGCCACTTTAATGCAGTACCCCCGATTCCCATTTCAGAGATGAGTCAGGAGGATGCCATGGTCCATAGTGTCAAAAGCAGATGAGAGGTCTAGCAAAACCAAAAGGGACATAGATCTCCTATCCATTTCCCTGTGTAAATCATCTACCAATGCAATCAGTGCCATCTCAGTCCCATAGCCTGGCCAGATTAAACCCAGACTGAAATGGATCCAGGTAGTTAATCTCATCCAGAAATCTCTGGAGCTGCAAGGCCACAACCCAATCTAGGACTTTCCCTAAGAATGGAATATTTGATGCCGGTCAGTAATTGTTCAGTATCATTGGGTCTAAGGGGGCTTTTTAAACAGCGATTTTACTATTGCCTCCTTTAACCATGCCACAATCCTGCCCTGTTGTAAGGAGGCATTCACTACTCTTCCTAACCAGTCTGCCATACCTTCTGTGGAAGCTTTTATGATCCATAAGGGGCAAGGGTCCAACATACATGTGGTGGCCCTCACCTCCCCAAGAGTCTTGACCACATAATCTGTCTGTAGGACCTGAAAGTCATTCATTAATACAGGACAAGGAAGGCAGGATGTTTTATTTACAGGCTCTGGATCAATAGCTGCATCAAAGGTAGCCTGGATCCATTCAATTTTGCCTGTAAAGTGTTGTGCAAATTCTTCGCAGCGAGATACAGAGTGGTCAGCGTGCAGCAGACTTTTGACTATTCTGAAAAGCTGCCCTGGGCGATTTTGTGCCAAATCAATGGTGGTTTCCAGTTATGGTCAACAAAAGAGTCTAGCCATCTTTTTTCAAAAATTTGACTCAGGTCCAGGACTTCAGCCAAAGTAAATTGGTCTGTGCTCAAACAAACTGTTATCTGAAATGTCAGATCGAATCCAAATTGTACTCTGTGGTTGGCACATAGCCCTAGCAGAATACAAATATTCAAACACAAAGAGTCGCATGTATCACTTTAAATAGGAATCATTTTCAATAGGGTTCTTGGTTAGCATAAACACAGTGTGCAGAATTAATGTGTTCAAGAGCACAGTAGCTGAAATTTTGTTGTGCAGCTCTGCCTGCATGATGAGACTAGTGCCATCAGCAGTGGCAGATTGCCACTGATTAAAAGCTTCATTTTACAATTTCAAGGTATACACCTTTTGCATGCAATGCAACTAAGTACCATGCATCCTAGTCTTGCACAAGGAAGTGTTTAATCAGCTGCAATCTGCAATCTACCACTGCCATTGACATCCCTATGGGACCAACAGATACCATCTAACAAGATTAAAAATATTAACTAGAATTAGTGTCCAGGAGCTTTTTAAGAATGATGGAGGATACTTTATACTTGCACTTGTGTGTCCACAATTGTATTTCAGTATCATGTGCAATTTTTTCTTCCAGAATAAACTTAGACCAATTCAGTGGTTCCGATACCAAGTGGCTATTGTTCAGGTTGTTATGTGCTATCAAGTAATTCCTGATCTGTGGTGACAAAATGATTTAATGACTTCCAAAAGGTTCTATCATTAACTGTTTGACTCAGCTATTTTTTTAAAAAAGCAGTTTCCTTTTTTGAGTCTATATATCTTACATTCTGTCTTCCTATTTTCCTGTTGCCTACAACTTTTCCTGTCATGGTTGTCTTTTGCTGTTATTAGTTCTTGTCATTCTTATTGGGCCCATTCCTTTGTTATTGTAATTGGGTTTATATCTTGAATAAACATGTCATAGGTGCAAATTCTTGTTTGTTTGTTTGAACATGCATTATTAGTAAAGAAATAATGGAAATGTTAACTTTGAAAAGCACACGCGCACAAATTTTCATATGAAAAAGCCCATCTAGTATGGATTTTTTAACCTACCTAATGGCTTGAGGCCTAACATGCCTTTCTTTTTCATTGGCAGAGGTGTGCGAAGGTGCTTATCTAGACTGCAACTATGGTGTAGGCAAGACAGTTTAATACTCTGAGTTCTCCATGCTTCTGATCAGACGATGTACACACATACACATCATATCAAGCTTTCTTGCAGCACTGTGCCTGCTGTGTGGACCAGTACTAATCTCAACACTGTAGCTGGCATCACTCAAAACGTATGTCCAAGTAACCAATGACTGACTGTTGTTTGTGGTCCACTACACAGTAGTGGCTCAATGGACTACATCATTGAAACAGTCGGCTGCAAAGTCAGCAGCTTGGCGGTTTGAATCCCAGGTGCTACGCCGCGGAGTGAGCTCCCACTGTTAACATCAGCTCCTGACAACCTAGCAGCTGGAAAGCATGTAAGCACAAGTAGATAAATAGATACCGCCATAAAAAGTGGGAAGGTAAACAGTGTTCTGTGCGGCCATGCCAGCCACATAGCCACGGACTTGCACAACACTGGTTCTGTGGCTTGAAATCAGAGATGAGCACCACCCCTAGAGTAGGTCACAACTAGCATGCATGTGTGGGGGGAACCTTTACCTATACAGTATACTGTAGATCTGGCACTTTTCTTCGCAGCACTGCAAAAACTCAACACAAGTGACAATATGTAAACAATTTATCTCACGGCCATTGACTCTGAAGTGCCCTGTTTTGCACCCACCAACTGCTTTGGCCCTTCAGATGCCCAGAATTCCTACTTTCAAAGTCAGGGAGCAAATAGTTTTTCTGCCTGAAGCAGATACATTTTGTACCAGAAAGTGATAACATTTCAGTCTTTCAATGTTCCACGGTGTGGTGGCACATTTCCTAACACGATTAAAAACATCTCAGTTTGATATACTGTAGTTTGCCATGTTCACAGGCTATTTCCAATAGCAGGGAACTATATCAAGAAGCTGCCTCTTGAGCGAGACAAGCTCAAGTAAGCAAGATCAACACCTATCTCTTTGAGACACAAT
This sequence comes from Phrynocephalus forsythii, assembly GCA_029282475.1. Taxonomy (NCBI): domain Eukaryota; kingdom Metazoa; phylum Chordata; class Lepidosauria; order Squamata; family Agamidae; genus Phrynocephalus; species Phrynocephalus forsythii. The sequence goes on from JAPFRF010000002.1 coordinate 65,325,169, forward strand.
TACTAAGGGTGGAAAAAAATATCAAATTCACATATTGGTTTCTTGGAAGCAGAAATGACTGGCAGGGGAGACCAGTCGTGCTGGAAAAGCCAGCTTCCTAACCATTTATCCTCATAATACTTTGGCTTTCATGAAATCGTGCTCCCTATTTCCTCTGTACACTTGAAATTCATCAGTGGCAGATGCAAGGATTAGAGATGAGCTGCAAGCGAAAGTCTTCTGACATTGCAAAATGCTGCTAACTCAGGCAAAGATTGTAAACAGGCATCTTGGCAAGCAAATGTTTCTAGAATTAATAGACTGGATCCATTGCTGCTATAAAGTACAGAAGGAACCAAAACACTCCTTGCCATTTACTTTTTCAGAAGAGACAAGCTACTGTCTACTGCACGGGTCCCCCCGCCGCCATTTGTTCTTTTTTACCCTTCCAGCTTGCGCCTCTCTCCAGAAGCCCCACATATTAATGCATACAGGGAAAGAAAGATCTGTCATATAATATGCTTAAAAGGGTGGGGGGGGGGAGAAGAGAGACATTTCAGTTAGAAATGTAGTACAAAAGAAATGCTAATAAAACCTCATTCACTAAATGAGGGTGGTTTCAGATGAGACTTTTATCATGCCATCATCCCTCCTCATCCGATGAAATTCATGAGCTACACGCAACGTGGTCTTCTCTTTCATAGCAGAGAAAGGCCATTAAACAGAAAATGAGAGAATAAGTCCATCGCATTTTATTGTTAACATAAGAAATCTTCAGAAAAATGCCTTGAAAGTCTGGACTCCTTTGAAACCAAAAGGGTACCATCAGTGCACAAAAGGGAGGTGTTGGCTTGTTAAGATACGCAGAAGCTGATCTGGCAGGAGATAAGGCTGCTGCTGCTTCCCATATGATTCCAATTAAGAGGTTTTTTCCTAGGGGCACCCCCCTTTGGAGCTTCATAACTCATCCCCCTTACCCCCAAATGTTTCCAAATTTCAGGAGGTTCCATAAAATCGCTTTCTTAAGGTACGCCTGCTACTTTGGTGCCTCAAAAGTAATTTTGAGTGCATGTTTTTAAAAAATATGCACTCAAATTATTTTTAAAATATGCAATCAAAATTTACTTACTTTGGGACTCCAAAGTAGCAGGGGTACCTTCCTGAAGCAATTTTAAGGAACCCCCTGGTATCTGGAAAGATTTAGGGGTAAGGGGACTTAGTTATGAAGCTCTAAAGGGGCTGGGGGTAGTATTGGCAACTGTGCAGGGACTGTGGAGGCAATCAGGGAGTTTACTCTATGGTATTAACTCCCTAATTGCCTTCACACTCCCAGCACACGTTGCCAGTTACTATCCCAGCACCTTTAGAGCTCCACCGGTATATCATATACACTTGAGCATAATTTTATTTATTTATTTATTTATTTATTTATTTATTTATTTATTTATTGGGGGTAAAATTAGGCGCTCCGCTTATACTTGGGTCGGCTTATACTCGGCTATATACGGTAGGTAGCTCACCTTCTTCTTTTTTTTTTTTTAATTTTTTTTTATTGAACATAAAAAAGACAAAACAACAATGATAAACAATTATATAAAAAAAACAGTAATAGGCAATCATAAACAGTACAAAGTGCCCCCACCCCCAAGAAACCGTCCAGTATTCTTGCATCTTCTCTTTCTTCTTCATCTTTTTTTTTTCTTCCAAAAGGCTTCTTAAGGTCCTTTACGCCAGAACTGTGTTGGGTTATAAGTTGGTTGTTTCCCTTTCCCTTTTAATAGTACATGATCTATAAATTTCCCCCAAACATCATAAAAAGTATCTTTTTTTATTTCACCTCTCAAAACTTTTATATTACAAGATAGTTTATCATTTAGTGCTATGTCCCACACTTCCTTATACCATTCAGCAATTTTAAGGTCTGATTTCAGTTTCCAGTTCCTAGCAATAATCAGTCTAGCTCCTGTCATAAGATTTGCTATTAATTCTTTAGTTTTCACATCATATTCATTGATAGATGGTAATGATAACAAAGCAATTTCGGTACACATTTAATATCAGTTTGTAGTATTTCTCTTATCTCCTCAATAATCTCTTGCCAAAACTTTTGAACTATTTCACATTCCCACCATAAATGAAAATAGGTACCTATCTTTTTTTCGCATTTCCAGCAGAGCTTAGAATATTTTGGATTCATTCTATTCATTCTGACTGGAGTCATATACCATCTTAAAACTAGTTTGAAGTAGTTTTCTTTTATTCTGACTGATAATGACCGTAAAATCCTCAAATTCCAAATTCTTTTCCATTCATCATTATTTATTTATTTCTCTATGTCTTGTTTCCATAGCTCTCTTATTGTGTCCTGTTCCCTATTCTCAAATGAATCTTGAATTATTTTATATAATTTGCCAACTGTTCCTTTCCCTGTATTTCCTTTCTCTGATTCATATGTTGTCAGAAATTGCTCAAATTTTGTATATCCTCTAAGTTGTGTATTTCTCCTAATCCATTCTTTCGTCCAGCTTTCTAACTGGGCGTAATTCAACCACGACAATTCCTGAGTTTGCAGAATACGTTTAATTTCTTGTTTTGATGTCATCTTTTTAATCCAATCTTTTAGTCTTGCCACTTTCCTTAATTTAAATAAGTCTCCCAATTTCTTCATGTTCGTGGGGAAATTTATCTGATCGATCACCGCACCAAGCGGGGAACCTTCCTGTATCAATTTCTTTCCATACTTTTTCCAAGTAAGCAATAGGGAACTTAGAAGAGGATTTTTAATTGGGTAACTTTTCCTTTTTGGGGGGAAACTAAACACATATTTATTTATGTCTTCATTTAGTTCCTCTGATTGAAGTTCCCACCATATTAGTTTTGAGGTTTAAATAATATTTCCCCCAGGGAGCTAAGCTGATTAGCTATGTAATACATTCTAAGATTAGGTATGCCTATACCTCCCTCTTTTGAGATCTGTACCATAAGCTTTTATTTATTCTTGCTTTTTTTCCACCATTGCAGAATTTATTTAAAAGATCTTGATAAACTTTAATTTCAATTTCTGTGTATTGAATAGGTAACATTCTAAAAAGAAAATTTATTTTAGGAAGTATTTTCATTTTTACCATTGCTATTCTACCAAACCATGATAAGTTTAATTTGGAGTAATTTTGTAATTTATTTCTAATCTCTTCCTTTATTTTTGTGTAATTTCGTTCTTTCGTTTTAGTAATGTCTTTATCTAAAAGTATCCCTAGGTATTTTATACATTTACAAACTTTCAGTTCATGATTGGAGATCTCTTCCATGTCTCGATTATCCTGATTGAAAAGCATGATTTCTGATTTCTGCCAGTTGACACATAATCCGGTTGTTTCACCAAATTCCTTTAGGTATGCTTTTATTCTTAATATATTTTCTACCGGATTTTTTATTGTTAACAAAGCGTCGTCCGCAAATAAACTGATTTTTATCTTGCCTTCCTTACCCATACCTTTAATAAGTTGGTCCTCCCTTATTGCATTAGCTAGTAGCTCTATCACTATGCAAAACAGAATTGGCGATAAAGGACATCCCTGTCTTGTTCCTCGGCCTAGGGTAATTTTTTTTGTCATCCCATCATTAACAATGATTGATGAGGTGCTATGAGAATAGAGTTGGTTTATTACACTTAGAAATTTTTCGCCAAATCCCCATTTCACTAATAAAAGTTTTAACGCAGGCCATTGGACACAATCAAAGGCTTTAAATAAATCTAGAGACAAAATGCATGCTTTGTCCTGTGATCTTCCCATCTCATAAAGAACATTCAAAACTCTTCTTACAGTGTCTGACATTTGTCTACCTTTGATAAAGCCCGTTTGGTCTTCTTTAATATATTTGTCTATAAATGTATACATTCTTTTGGCTAGAATTGCTGTAAAAATCTTGGCATCTTGATTTATAAGTGATATTGGTTTGTAAGATCCAACATCTATTGGATCTTTATTAGGCTTGAGAATTAAAATAGTTAAGGTATGTTTCCAGGAGGAAGGAACTTGCTCACCCTCCAATATCTCATTATAAAGCTTCTTTAACTTAGGAATTAACATTGATTTGAATACCTTGTAAAATTCTGGTCCCAATCCGTCATCTCCTGGAGTTTTGGCATTCTTTAGCTTATTTATAACATCCTCTATCTCCTCCTCTTTAATAGCTTTTTCCATTTCAAGCCTGTCTTCTTCCGCTAGTCTTACTTTTAGGTTTTTGTCAATATATTGTTCCATAACTTCCTTACTACTTCTATTGGCTGTATATAAGTTTTGATAAAATTCTTGAATAGCTTTTAATTTTTCTTTCATTTGAGTAGATATATTGCCGCTTAAATCCTTTATCCTTCCTATCATGCTTTTTTCTTTTTCTGTGCTAATTTTGCTAGCATCTTGGAGTTTTTATTACTGTATTCGAAAAAGTTTCTTTTCAAATATAGTAGATTTCTTTGGGTTTGTTGTAGATCTATATCTTCTAATTCCCTTTTCCTGGCCTCAACCTGAATTAAATTTTTTTTGTCTTTGGTTAAAAAAAATTGAGATTCAAGGTCTGCTATAGTAGCTTCCAATTTTTTTTTATTTTGCTGATCTCGACTTTTTATAATAGCACTTTCTTTTATTATGTAACCTCTAGCCGCTGCCTTCAGAGTGTCCCAGATAACTCCTATTTGACCACCACCTTCTTCATTGATATTCCAGGTTTCTAGCCATTCTCTTTTGTATTTTTGTACTGTATCTGGGGTTTGAAAAATTCTAGGGTTTATTGTCCACCTTCTAGCTTCCTTATAATTCTTCTTATTTTCTATTTCAACAGACATTAGAGCATGATCAGAAGTTTTTATCAATTCTATATTTGTATTTACAACTTTAGATAACAAACTTTGTGAGACAAATATAAAATCTATTCTCGAGTAAGCTTTGTGGGCTGATGAATAAAAAGTAAATTTTCTTTCATCGCCCTTTAATTCTCTCCAAACATCCTTTAATCCTGTATTTGCGATGAATTTTGTTAAGATTGTATGTCTAGCCCTCCAGTCTACCTTCCTAGTCATTGTTTTATCTTTTATTTTGTCCATAACCATGTTGAAATCTCCTGCCAAAATCACATGTCCTTTCTGTACCTTTTCTATCTGCTCCCATATCTCTTTATAAAACAGGTTGTGATTAGCATTTGGTGCATAAACATTTATCAGTGTATATTGTTCTAGACCAATTGTGGCCTGAAGAATAATATATCTACCTTCCAAATCTTTCACAGTTTTTTCAACAATACAATCACAGTGCTTTGATATTAAGATTGCTACCCCCCTTGCTTTAGATGTACCAAAACTTTTCTCATAGATGTTGATGTTGGGTAGTTTCAGTTCGTTTTGGCCATCTTTCGCTTGGTGTGTTTCTTGAAGAAAGACGATGTCCGGTTTATTCTTCTTAATTAATGACTCTATTCTGTTTCTCTTCGTGACAGTTCCTAGACCCCTGGCATTCAATGTAGCTAATTTCAACAGTCTACCCATATTTTCATTCTATTATCGATCTGGAACGGTCTCTTTGTGCATATATACAAACAAACATTACATATAATAAAGAAAAAAACAATGATTACCCAAACCCTACCACCTACATATATTTTCTGTTCTCCCATCCTCTTGGCTCTCATACACAACCTGTATGCGCTCTTATAGGAGGGAGGGGGAAGGCACCCGTACACTTCCTGATGGCTAATAATGATTCAGAAGCTCTAAATTAGCGTTGGCACTGTCTAGTCTTGCTTACAGTTATATACGTGAAACGTTGAAAAGAAAGAATGTAATAAAAAGATAACATGATAATGTGAATCTTAAGATCCTTCTATCCTCCTCTTTTCCTCCCTCAGTCCCCCCCCCAAAAAACAAAAAAAAATAATATAAAAAAATAATAAAAAATAAAAAATAAAAAATAATAAAAAAATAAAAAAATAAAAAAATAAAAAATAGAAAAATATAAAAAAATATAGAGGGGAAAAGGAAAGAAGGTAGCTCACCTTCAAGTAATTCATGGAAGGCTCAGGAATTCAGTGGGAATGGGACTGGATTGGCCATTGCAGGAAAGGGATGGGAATAGAATATTCTGGCAGAAGATGTGCATAGATGGTTAGGAACCTGAACAGTAGCATGCTGGTCTCACTTGTTAGCATATAACTCTCAGGAATGATTCATTCAATAGATTTTATGGGCGCTTTTACATGACCCCTAAGATCCGCTGGTCCCTTAAATTCGGACCAGAGATCTTAGGGGTTTGTCGCTCTTCCTGCGTCCCCACCCCTCCGCACTTCCTGGCTGCTGGCTGCGTGAGGGGAGGGAGAAAAAAAGGGACAAAAGAATGCAGGCTTACCTCCGGTGCCGGTGGACGCCGCCCCGTCGTTGTGATTCCTTCTCTTAAAGGGGCGGGAGGCAAAAAACAACAACAAAAAGAAGCGAGGAGAGCCCGGCACATCCGCATCAAGATTTTTCACCCTCGGAGAGCAGGTACATGAAAAGTGTGCTGGGACGCGCTTAGGTGGGCGTGGTCGCACTTAATTTTCAGTAAACTCCGGAGCTGGTGGGTAAACAATTTTAAGCTCCTGAGCTGGGAGCCATTTGTGGCGGAGTTTAGGGGTCGTGTACAAAGGGCCTATATCAACAATTTGGAGAGCATAGGAAAGCTCTCCTTCCTTCCTTCCTTCCTTCCTTCCTTCCTTCCTTATTTATTTATTTATTTATTTATTTATTTATTTATATACCACACCAATTTCCTGGAGAGAAGTCTGGGCAGTTCACATAAAAGCACTAGAGATCACAGAATAATAATAATCAAGGAGAAGACAACAATAATAAAATAAAGTGGAAAATACCGAACAGCAACAGAGAAAAATAGAAATTGGCAAGAGGCATAGAACTACTTATTAAAAAGGGGGCAGTGAACCAAATGCTAGTGATCGCCAAAGGCATCCCTAAACAGCCAGGTTTTAACTGCTTTTTTAAAGGATGCCAATGAAGGAGCCTGGTGTATCTCGCTTGGTAGTTCATTCCAGAGGGCCGAGCTGGCCACTGAGAAGGTTCGTTTACGCGTTGCTACCATATGGGCTGTTCTGGGGGTGGCCACCCAGAGCGAGAGAGCCATGGAGGATTGGGTAGGTCGGGCCAGCTCTGATCATAGGGAGATACGCTCTGCCAGATAATCAGGACCCACGCCATGGAGAGTTTCATAAACCAAAACCAACACCTTGAACCTTATTTGGGAAGCAACGGGCAACCAATGCAGCCGAACCAGGATGAGGGTGATACGGTCAAACCTACCCGCACCAACTACCAACCTGTCTGCCGCATTCTGTACCCACTGCAGTCGCCAAACAAGGTTCAAGGAGAGCTCCATGCAATAATCTATCCTCAACATGACCAGCGCCTGCACCACCGTCCTCAGAGAGTTCCCATCAAGGTATGGGTGAATCTGGGCGATAAGCCTAAAATGGTAAAAGGCCGACTTGGTCACGGCTGCCACCTGGGACTCCAGAGACAGATCCAGATCCAGGACAGCGCCCAGACTCCTCACTTTTTCAGCCAGCTGGAGGGCGGATTGCCCAGACTGGGAAGAGGGCCACTGTACCCATCCCCCCATCCCAAAGAACAGAACCTCAGTCTTCCCGGGATTGAGTTTGAGCCTGTTGGTCTTGGTCCACTCCAGTACTGCATCCAGGCAGTGATCAAGGATCTGGACAGCCTCCACTGCAGAGGTGGAAAAGGAGAGATAGAGCTGCATGTCATCAGTGTACTGATGACAGCAAGCTCCAAAACTCCGGATGACCTCTGCCAGCGGCCTCATATAGATGTTGAAGAGCATGGGGGAGATAACCAACCCCTGAGGCACCCCACAAGAGAGTGTCCAGGGAGATGACAAGTCGCCCCCCCAAGCTCACATGCTGAGCACGGCCCTCAAGGAAGGAACGGAGCCAGCCAAAGGCTAGACCCCCAATCCCCACCTCAGAGAGCCGGCCCAGGAGGATACCATGATTGATGGTATCAAAGGCCGCTGACAGGTCAAGAAAGACCAGCAGAGTAGAGCAACCCCTGTCGGCCCTCCTCAAAAGGTCATCCTGCAGTGCGACCAAGGCAGTCTCAGTCCCATGACGCGGCCTAAACCCAGACTGGAAAGGATTCTAGACATGGTTCTCTTCCAGGAATGACTGGAGCCGCAGGGCGGCAACTCGCTCGACCACCTTGCCCATGAAGGGAACAAGGGCTATAGGGCGATAATTAGACATATTGTCTACGGCCAAGCCTGGTCTTTTAAGGATGGGCTTCACCACCGTCTCCTTCAGCCAATGGGGGGAAATCCTTCCTTCCTTCCATCCCATCTAGAACTGATGGTTACTAAAATATCCTGTGATGGATAGATGGACAGACTGAAAGTCAGGAGACAGGTTCCAATTTCTGCTTAGCCATGGAAACTCACTTGGGGAGGCACTCATTATTTCTTAAATCACTCACTTACCTTATCAAGATTGCTATAAATCCAATCTGACTTGACACATTACAAAAAAAAGGATTCTTATTAGAATTTCAGCTTTTAGGCTACATATCTGGAGGAATATTTTAGAAGCCAAGGATTACTTTCTAAACATATTGATTTTTCCCCTGGTAGGACATTTTTAATAACAAGAATTCTGCAAAACCTGATATAAGAAAAATGAAGATATGGCCATATCTAATCTGTAATAGTGCTTACAGAATAGCTAGACAAATAGTTGGATTCGGTTGGCATTATTATTTGTATTTGGAATATGTGCTTATCAGTTGACAACTGACTTTCTTATGACATTTAAAAAAATGAAGCCTGAAAAACATTTGTTGTTGTTTTGTCAACTTGGATTTCAAATATATACTATACATAATTGTGGCCTATGGAGTTTTTTCTCTTGTTCAACAGTTTTTTCCTTGCTTCTTAATTCACCCTACTTTTCTTCTACAGTATTATAAACCATATAAAGGCACCACTAACATGATTCAACTTGCACACTAGTTTGGCAGTTTCTGAAACAGTTCACTTCTGTTCATATCAATTTGCAAGTCTATACTGACTCACATTATAAATGTAAGTGTAGATTTGTCAGTCTCCTTTTTTCCCCTCACAGTTTTCATCATTGTTCAGCTTTCATACAATACATAATAATAATAACTGGGAATATCACTGTTACATTATCTTCCCCGGTAACACATCCTTACACTTGAGGGTCTTTTCTATTTCTTTATAGAGGTCATTAGAAGTCTCAAGCTCCATCTCATTTCATGGCTTCAGCCTGTATTTGGATTGATAACTGAATTGAAGTCCAGAAATCATCAAGGGTGTTGATTTCTTCTGCATCACTTGAGCCACCGTGCAGCACGAATACATAGTTAACTGAAAGCTTTTAAAAATATTTTAATTTGCAAAGTGGTTCCCTAACATTAGACAGTGCTAGGATGTTTTCTTCTCTGTAGTTCAGAGGAATGTAAGATCCTTCAGAACTTTATAAACCATTTTTGTCACTTTGTAAAGTCAGCAGGTCTGCTGCTATATGTCTGAAGAAGTGGACGTGTCCACAAAATGTTACATTAAAACATGAAAGTTGGTCTTTAAGGTGCCACATGTTTTGTGTCTTTTGTTTTGCTTTTCTTTGATTTTTGCCTGCAATTCTTGAAAGGACTAACATGGCTACCCTCTCTGAAACACCTGAGGCAAACTGAATCTATTTGGGGCCTTTTCACACTACCCCTAAGATCCGCTGGTCCCGTAAATTCGGACCAGAAATCCTGGGGGTTCGTTTCTGTTCCTGCGTCCCCACCCCTCAGCACTTCCTGCTCCTGTCGGTGTGAGGGGAGAGGGGGGAAAAAGGACAAAAGAAGCCTTTACTAACCTGCTGGTGCCCGTCAAAGTTGCCACGAGCCCCGTTACTTCCTGGTTCCTTCTCAAGGGGCTCTTAAAGGGGCGGGAGGCAAAAAAACAACAGACAAGCGAGGAGAGCCCGGCACTCTTATCCACATCAAGGAATTTTCATCTGCTGAGAGCAAGTACATGAAAGGTGCGCTGGGTCGCGCTTATGGGGGCATGGTCGCACTTAATTTTCTCTAAACTCCGGAGCTGGTGGGGAAACATTTCTAAGCTCTGGAGCTGGGAGCCATTTGCAGCGCAGCTTAGGGGTTGTGTATAAACGCCCTTGGTTGCAAAATGGGAGCTGTGATGGTGGTGGGGAAGCAATAGTATTCCTCTATCATTCCTCCTGTGCTCTCCAGACACCCATCTCAGCTGGAGGATGTAACAGCATATGCTACACAACTACCCTACACTGTCAGAACTAGCCTGATAGCCTCAGGACACTGATGGATGACAATGTCTTGTAGACACTTCTGAAGTAAAATTCAACTTCCAGCTTGTTTGCAACTGGGCAAAAAAAGAGAGGATGTCTCCTTGTCTCTTGCTTTAAGCCACAACACCTGATGGGTGTTCTAGATGCCTCTAGAAGCTCTCAGACAAAATATTAAGGATGTGTCCACTTGTTTCCCCTTCTGGATCTGGCGTTCAAGGATGGACCATGGCTGAAGATGTGAGTTCTATTTACAAACCACACAAATGGCCATTATCCACCACGAACTTGCCTCAGCTCCATTGTAACCCTCTTAAGGAAAGAGACGTTCAGACTTTTCCCACTGCCACCGCCCTTTAGATGCGCAGAGCTGGAAAGAACCCTATGGATCACTGAGTCCAGCCCCTGTGAAGGAGGCACAGTAGGGATTTGAACGTCTAACCTAACCTGCCGCTGTTCACTGAAAACTGATTTTCAGGCCACTTGTGCTGTCTGCCACATTATTTATTTATTTATTTATTTATTTATTTATTTATTTATTTATTTATAAACTGCACCAATTTTCCCAAGAGAACTCTGGGCGGTGTACAAACAAAGCAAACCACATTTTTTTAAAAACCCAATGCAAATTAAAAGGAAACATAGCAGAAGAAGAAGAAGAAGAAGAAGAAGAAGAAGAAGAAGAAGAAGAAGAAGAAGAAGAAGAAGAAGAAGAAGAAGAAGAAGAATCCAGCAAGAGGCACGGACAAATAAATACTAACAGAAAACAAATTACCAGAAGCTCAACAAGTAAAGCTCTTCTTCCTTTGATATTCACGTGCTGAAATTTCGGACATGGATTGGGGTTTTTTTGGGGGGCGGGATACATCAGCCCTAGGGTGACTTGCGCTTGTATGAGAGATTCAGAAAGAGAGAGAGAGAGAGAGAGAGAGAGTCCTGGATTTTTCTCACTCCTTTATGAGTTACTGACTCTCTTGTTCTGCAACGGATCTTCTCTCCCTCCTTCCTCCTCCTGGCCCACCAACAACGCCCAGACTCCCCTGGCCAAGCAAGGTGGAGGCTTGTGGGAGGAACGCGCTGCTGTCCCTCCAGAGGCGGGGTCGCCCGGAGGAGGAGGCGGCCAGTGGCGCGGTGCGCGGTGGGGGAGTTAAGAGGTTTGGGCGCCCTGCCTGCGGGGCTTACCTGTCCGCGCTGAGGGCGGTGAGGGTGAACACGGAGACGCCCACGGAGGTGAGCTGGATGGCCGGGAGCAGCTTGCAGCCCAGCTCGCCGAAGAGCCAGCGCTCGAGGAAGAAGCGCGAGGCGTCCACCGGCACGCAGGTGAGGAGCAGCAAGAGGTCGCCGACGGCCAGGCTGGAGATGAAGATGTTGGGCAAGCTGCGCCCGGAGCCCTGCGCGGCGAAGACCTTCAGCAGCGTCACGTTGCCCAGCAAGCCCACGGCCATGATCAGCAGGTACAGCGAGGGGGTCACGCAGCGGATGATGAAGAGCGCCCGCTGGGGAGACGACAGCAGCCCCTCCGATGGGGCCGCCGCCCCGCTGGCGTTGCCCTCGGCTGTCCCGTGGTCCCAAGGCCAAGCCGTCGAGCGCGGCGGCATGGCGGCCCGCTCTGACGGGGGAAGGCTTCCTTCCCTCCCTGCTGCAGCCCCTCCGCCTGCGCCACGCAAGACCTCTGGGTGCGGGTTCGAGCCACGAAGCAAGCCTGCCGCCTCCGCGAAAAGATCGAGCTAGCCTGGACGCCCCTTCCAGCGACCGTCGAGGCAGCTCTGGGCGCCTCGGAAAGCAGCCCCATGGAAACCCTCCGGCGCTCCTCCCATGTCAGAGCCTTCCGAGGGGGCGGTAATCCACGGATCGAAACCCCGACCCCCCGACACACACCCTACCCCGTCCAGGGAGCCCTCCAGCTGGGCTCTCCCAGCGCCCTCAGCCGCTTTCCAGGCGTCTGCGTGGCTTCATCTCAGCCCAGAAGCAGAAACTGAAAGAGGACCTCCCACGGCGAAGGCGGATGGCCTCTTCTCAGGCTTGGAGGCAGTTCTTCTCTGCCTTTTTTTTTCCTGGACGCCACCGTCTTGCCTCGTCTCCGTGCCTCTTGCTGAGTCCCGCCACCCACCCCCAGCAGACGCCTGAGTCCTGTGCTCTCCTTTTCCAGGGGGCGTCTTGCTTTTATTGCCCAGAACTGCTCCTCCTCTTCCGCGGCACCCAGGGTTGTTGATTTGGGTGATGGTGGGTGGGTGGGGGAGGGTACCGGCTGGAGTTTCCCCCTCCCCCACCTCCTTGTATAACTTCCAAACTCAGGAAGGGCGAAGCGGCCCCCGGGAGTCGAGCTGCGTCTCTCCTCCTCCTTAGGCGTGTTCCCCTTGCTTTTTTTGGGGGGGGGGGTGTCCGACCGTGGCCGGGCTAGAGGTCTAAGCCTCTCATTCGAGGGAGGAACACACGAGGTAGCGAAGTTAGAGGCGTGTGCTGGTGAACGAACATGCATCGCCTTGAGCGGCACTGCTCTGCGTGGGAGAGCATGTCCAAACCCCCGCCGACAGGCGCAGTCTTTGCATATGATTCCTTTGGATGGACGGTCCGCTTAGTAGCCCTTTCGGTCTTTGAGGCGCAGCCGGTAGGAAGGCGGCAGCAGCGACGAAAGGGGGAGCTGTCCGCCCATTGGTGCTGAATGAGCTTCCTGGGGCTGCCTCCCGTTGGGCGCAAGGCAGAACTTGCGCTCTTTGCTCTAGAGCAGTGGTTCTCAACCTGTGGGTCCCCAGATGTTCCTGAGCTGCAACTCCCGGAAATCCTGTCCAGCACAGCGAGTGGTGGAGGCTTCTGGGAGTTGCAGTCCAGAAACAGCTGGGGACCCATAGGTTGAGAACCACTGCTCTAGAGGCACTGTAAACCTGTTCAGGTCTACTCAAAAGTAAGCCCCACGGAGTTCAGTGGAACATACTTGCAGGTAAGAAAGCACAGGAGCAAGTCCTTGGTTGGAAGTTGTCCTATTAAAATTACTGTATTTGGACTGACTTCTGCCTAGCCCTGAATACGTCCAGGCTGCAAATCTTCTTATAGCGTCATGGTACCTATTGTATACCTTGATAAAATGATGGATTGGGATACTGGGTGGTGAAAAGGTGAGGTTATTGGACTGGGAACTAGGAGTTCCAGGTTCTAGTCCTCACTGTGCAGTGAAATTCACTAGGAGATCCTAGACCAGTCACATAATCTCAGCCTCATCCACCTCACAGGGCTGTAGAGGCCATCTATATAGTGTTGAGCTCATTGGAGGGAAAAGGTGTAAATGTAATAACATACAAATAAACTTTGCAGGTCACAGTCTTTGTCTGGGTTGTTGGTGATTGGTTTTATAATAATTAAATACAATTTAAAAAAACAAATAAACTTTGCAGTTTCCCTGCGAGTTTCCGGATGTCAGATTTTGTGTGTGTGTGTGTGTGAGTGAGAGAGAGAGAGAGAGAGAGAGAGAGAGAGAGAGAGTGTGTTTCGAGCTGAGACACAGAAGCCATAAAATTCTTATTTGCTTGGCCAAGACATTTGCCACCCTGTTTTCAGAAATGGACCCTCACAAAGCGATCAATTACCATTGAACAAGTTAGTTACAATCACACAGAATTATGCAAAGCTACCTAGTTGCCCACTACTTTTAGTGGGAGGAGTTCACAAACAACATATGCGACAAGGTCATGTGTGCCTGTAGATTCAAGGAGGGATGCATGACGGAACCAGCGCTAACTTCTTTAAATAGCAGAGAGTGGGGTGGGGGCTGAGGATTCAAGCTACAAACATTCAAATAACCCACACATCTTGGGATCATCTAGATCCTCAGCTCTCTCCTGTTCCCTGTCAAAACATCAAAGACAAAGTTCTCCAAGAACTGCTGGGGCTGGGTGGTAGTGCAAGCCTTGGTGATTAAGGGCGCAACCTTCCATGACACTCACTGCTACCAATGGGCACTGGGACTTGCAGATAAGTGTATCACAGATTGCCCAGACAGATAACACTCTCTCCACTGTGATCCTGATCTGGTCCTATTTTGTGTTTATTTTATTGTATGAATTTATGTTCAGTTTGTCACTGTATCGTATTCATTAATTGTTGTCAACCTCCCAGAGTGGTGTCGCTGCCAGATGGGTGGTATAAAAATCCAATAAATAAATATTCTAAAATGATGGGGGCAGGGTTGCCACAAAGCACGGGAGATTAGGGAGAGAAAGAGAGAAAGGAGAGAGGAGGGGAGCTGAATAGACTGAACGGCAATTCTGGAATGCTAGGAAATGGAAGGGATCCTGGATTCAAAGTGGAACATTTATTTGGCAGGCTTGGGAGTGGAGCATTAGTTTGGCAGGAAGCCCCCTCCATTCAGTGTGCTTAGCCTCACTGCGTGCTAAAGGAGAGACAGGTAAAATTCACAAGCACAAGGCAGTTGCCAGCCGCTGGCTTCAGCTCACACATTTTCTTGTCAAATGTTTCATATTATTCATCTAGCTAGGCAGGAACATCCTGGGATAATTAGTTCTCCCTTGTTGTCCATACTTTGTGTGAAACAGAGAACATCATCTGTCCACTTTAGCTTAACAGCTCCCATCCTCCTAAGCAGCTTCCTAAGTGTGGCCAAATTTCTCTCTTGGATCCCTGCCTTTTGTGGGGATGTGGCTTGGGGGAGGGGAAGGACAACAGTGACAGGTGGGAAGTTGGACAAGAGCTGATTAATAGTTTGGTTAGATAACCCAGCAGGCTCAGATGTGGGCCAATGAGCACACCTGAGGGCAGCAGAGGCACTGAAGATATAAGGACACAAGCTAAACATTTGAGTGTTTAGCGCTCTCTCTCTCTCTCTCTCTCTCTCTCTCTCTCTCTCTCTCTCTCTCTCTCTCTGTGTGTGTGTGTGTGTGTGTGTGTGTGTGTGTGTGTGTGTGTAAAAGAAAAGACAGATGAATGTAGGTTACAGTTATTTAATGCATGTAGGTGGTGGAAGAAAATCATATCACACACAATGGCACTTCCTTCTATGTGGAATACAGCCCATCACTAGCTCAATTGAACCTCTCTGTCCTTGTCTAAATGAACCACTGGGGATTTTGAACAACTTTGGAGGCTCTTGAACAGTGGGAGAGACAGGGAGAGAGCAGAATGTAAGGGAAGATCTCAGCGCAGATCAGAATGAAAGGAAAACAAGGTAAAGCCTTCAGCATGCAATCTCTATCTAGCCCCATTCCAGAACCTTTCAGTTTAGAAAGCAAACTAGACGTGCATTGAGCTGCAGCAAGAAATACTGAATTGCAGTCAGCTACAATGAATCATGGTTCCTGGAGTCTCAGTCCTGGACATAATGGCCTTGGCAGCAGCTGAAACATTCCAGTCTACCTATTCCATATGGCCTCAAGCTCCTTTCCTCTTCTTTCTCACTTATTTTTCTCTTCAGGGACAAACAAGGGCTCTTTGCATGTGGGGAAGATGCTTGGAACCTCTTCTGAATCTATTAAAGTGTGTTAGAGTTTATGTAGTATCTGGAGGGAGAAATATATTTTATCCCCTTAATTGCACAGTGGAAGGACTGGTAAGCTAAGGTGTTAAAACTGAGTAGTAAGTTCTCAAACACAGGCAGGCAGGGAGGCAGGCAGGCAGGCAGGCAGACCAATGCATTGGACCAGCTCAACAAATTATTCAGATACTGCTTTTAAGACAAAAAGAAAATAGTTCTTTACTCACTGATGATGAAAGTTGTAGGCTTGAGTGGGTTACAAAAGACTTCAATAAAACACAAAAGCTTCAGAGGGATTTGTAGAAGGAATGAAGAAAACGGCTTAGAACAGTGAAAACAAAATGGGGATGGTTGAAAGAAAAAAACAACAGACGTGAGGACAGCAGAAGCTCAAAGGAGCATCCTTCCTCTACTACGGTGTCCCAAATGATTTACTGCCTTTGTTTAAAGGTCCTCCCCCCTGCACATGTGTGCTAGTCATGTCTGACTCTAGGGGTGGCACTCATCTCACTTTCTAAGCCAAAGAGCCAGTGTTGTGCAAGTCCGTGGCCATGTGGCCGGCATGTTTTGAAGCATGCTGGCTTAAATGGTTGATTGCTGCAGTTGTTGAAAAGCAATGTTTTACTGAATTGTCATAGTGCCAAAACTGACACTCTGAACCTTCTAGCCCCATTAAGATCAAAGGGAAAATCATTAGGCACAAAGCAGAAGGATAAGAGGAGGCTATCAGGCACATGGTCAGAAACCGGGATGTACACGTCCCATCTGTATTGCCGTTACTTCACTGTTACTCCTGCTCACAGGTTTATCACAAATTGAAAGAGCACTCCTAAGCCTTCAAACCATCTTGAAGTCACCTCTTGTAAACCAGAAATCCTGATGCTAGATGAGGAAGTGGTGCATATTATTCCTTGGTGGTCAACAAAAGTAACTGACATGTATTTGTTTCATAGGTTTCAAAGCTCAGCTTAGACATACCAGACAGTTTCTTTTTAAAAAAATTCATTAAAAGACAAAAAAAAAGAAAGACACATAGAAAGGAAAAACAGAAAAAAAGGAAAAGGAAAAAGAGTAAAAAAATATAAAACAGTTAAAATCTTGTTAATGACAGAAGAAAAACAAATCTAAAAAATTTACAGCTTCTTACTACAATGGGATATGCAAGATGAAGAAGTGAAGGATACTATGCTAAAATGGGCCAAGAATTTTGGCCGTAGTATTGAACTATTAAAATGGCAACAACTATGGACAAAGAATTATAAGCTAACATTGGCTACTTCCTATAAGGAAAATCTCTATAAAATGAGATGGCATATAACACCAGTGAGGCTTGCTAAAATGTTACCTAATAAGTCAAATAAATGTTGGAAATGTAAAGCTCAAGAAGGAACTATCATGCTTGGTGGACATGTGATAAAGCAAAAGCTTACTGGGCCAAAATCCACATTTGTATTAAGCAAATTTTAAAATTAGAATTAGAGTTTAAACTGGAAATATTTTTGCTAGGTTTATTGCCAAACATGGTGGATAAGCAAAATTCTTGCTTAATATTACATCTTTTGACAGCAGCAAGATTATTATGGGCCCAGTTCTGGAAATGTGAAAACCCACCAACTGATGATATGATTACAGGTATTAAGAAAATATCAGAATGTGCAGAAATGGACAGATTAACTAAGAGATTAAAGGGACAAGAATAATTTAGTTTTTTTCTCAACTGGGACCTCTTTTATAACTGGTGGAAGACAAAAGCTTTGTAGTAAAAAAAACTGTGGGGGGGGTGAATAGATAATCGTATGTCAATGATAGAAAATCACCAAACAAGATATGTTATATTGTAAAACTATTTTACAGTATATGACATACCGGACAGTTTCTGTTTCAGCCTCTCCTTCCTACCATATCTGAAAATAGGAGTCAGGGATGAAGAGACATCATCTCTCTGTTTAGTAATAAACCTGCTTCCTCCAGCAAGCCATTATAATTAGATTGATCAAAGACAACAAATGGAGCAAAGAAATGACTTGATTGATATCTTTCCAACACTCCCTGCTGTGTTCTTCTTAAGGATACTGCCTTCTGTTCTGTTTCTTACAGGATTTTCTATATCACATTCATTCCCATAGGCACAGACTCATGTATTCATTTGGGTTTTCCCCAGACCTTACTGCAAATATTTGCCCCATTTTATATCAGAATGCCTATATTATCCCTTTATAGGTGGAAGTATCCAAGTTGTGGAACTTCCTTCACTGGACATTTGCTTGTCCACCTCTGCAGAAGAAAAAAAAATAGAGTGGTACCTTG
Source organism: Phrynocephalus forsythii (assembly GCA_029282475.1). Taxonomy (NCBI): domain Eukaryota; kingdom Metazoa; phylum Chordata; class Lepidosauria; order Squamata; family Agamidae; genus Phrynocephalus; species Phrynocephalus forsythii. Next base: position 65,343,320 of record JAPFRF010000002.1, read on the forward strand.
ACCTATGAATTTAATCCATTCCAAATGCATGCTCTTAAGCCGAACTACTCTTAAGTCGGGGTACCTATCTAAACAATTGAAATAATAAGTTTAAAAAATTGTAAGTCGAGCAGACCATATCTAAAATTTGTAAGGCGGCAGTTAAAATGTCAAGTTTTCAGCTCTTAAGTCGAATTGCTCTTAAATTGAGCTGCTCTTAAGTCGGGGTACCACTGTATTTACCTTCCTTTTCCTCCATTTCTCACTTCTTATCCCATCCGTTTCTTGCATTTGAGATGACCTTTTCTTGCATAATTTGTTCTCCTTGAGAACCAGCAGCTGCTCCTGCAGAAAAGCAGAATTCTTGCCTGGAATTTTTTTTTTGTTCACTGCTATTTAATGGCTGTTATCTCACTAACTTTTTCTTGCAGCAGCTTGTATTGTCAACAACTTGGAAAGCCTTTCCATGAAGCAATCAACACTTATTGTTTCTGAAGAAAATATCTAAATTAGATACATGCTGTCTATTGTGGCATCCTCTTGAGGGTATTCAAACACATATTGTTTTGCCTCCTTTGCTAATTTGTATTGGTAATTCTGGACTTGTTGTGTTTCTTTGCTCTGAGGTTATCTTTTAAAGCCAAGTTAGATTTTTTACATGCTCTTTGGCACTCTCTGCCTTTCAGCAAGTAAGTATTAACATTTGAAAGTTAAAGCTGGGGGAATTGTGTGTGTTTTGGGTTTGGTTTTGTTGGGCTTTTGTGTGTGTGGTTTTCTTATGTTTTTGTTCTTTGTCCACCCCAGCCTCTCCAGACCACAGTACATTTACATGTATGGAAATATACAAGTCAAAGTGCTGTCTGTGGTGGCAGAAGACAGAAGCGAGACATTGTAAATGGAGCAAAAGGTACCAGGAGATGAAGAGGCTTTAAATGGGTCTTTCCTAGGACTAGATTGCCTAGTGTTAGTCTTTACCTTTCTTGTGGGGAAAATGGAGCCCTTTAATCCTTTAATCTTGTGGAGGAAAATGGAGTCCTATCAGGGCCTGAATAACCATGAGATAAAGGAAACAGTTGGCTTAGGTGGCAAGCTTTTGGTGCTATGGCCTCTCCTCAGTGGTAGAGCAGAGCCAGGATTTACAAGGTCAAAGTCCTCAGGCTTTCTGACAAATGGGGTCTTTGGCATCATCTGCCACCTTCCTTTGGCTTCCCTCTTCTCCTTGAACTTAACTGCTGTGAGAATATGGATGTTGGGGAGATTCCTGGTTCAAGGACAAAATATTGTACTAGCAAGGACCTGAAGAGAGAGAGAGAGAGAGAGAGAGAGAGAGAGAGAGAGAGAGAGAGAGAGAGAGAGAGAGAGAGAGAGAGAGAGAGAGAGAGAAGTGACACCTGCTGGAGAAACAGGGAAGAGACTGGGAAGTGAAGAGGAAGGGAAGAGTGAGATAGGTAAGATAAGCAGCTAGAAAAGATGAGAATGGATTCAAAGGAGGAACTGCCAAATGTGGTGGGAGGAAAAGAGAAGCAGGGAGGCTGGGATGAGGGGGGGGAGCCTTTAGGAGGGAATGAATGTGGCAGAGGAGGAGGAGGGAGGAGGAGGAGGAGGAGGAGGAGGAGGAGGAGAGGTAGGAGAAGCAGAAACCGAGAGAAAGTGGCCTAAAAGCTAATGATCCCTAAACAGCAGATGGAAAGAAGGAGGCAAGATAGGCATCCAGAAAGCCTTCCTATTGGGGAGAGAAGCAGAGAGGGGACTCAGAAACTGAGAAAGAGAAGCCAAAGTATGAGTGCAGGAAAAAGAGAGAGGGGGGGGTGTGAGGATGAGATGGAGGAACAAGGCTGGAAGGGTGAAGAAAGAATTTTATTTATTTTATTTTATTTTATTTTATTTTATTTTATTTTAGAGTATTTTTACCCCACCTCTCTCCTTGGAAAAGGACCCAAAAGAGCTTACAGTAATGAGGGATAATATACAGTCCAGTACAATTAAGACATTTTCAGGTATTTGAGAACAAGGAATTGAGAACAGTCCTGTACAATTAAGACATGCTCAAGTATTTGAGAACAAGGAATTGTCTATTAATGCTGTAAGGGACATCTTACAGCATTAATAGACAACATTAAAGCAACACAGTTATAAGTAGTCATAAACACAAAGTCTATGTGAACCCATAGATTCATATAAAATACACATGGTGATCCATCATTCAGGGAAAGCTTGCCTGAAGAGAAAGGTCTTTGCCTGTTTCCAGAAGGACAACAGAGATGAGGTAGTCTTGGCCTATAGTGGGAGGGAGTTCCAGAGTCTGGGCGCAGCAGTAGAGAAGGCCCTTTCATGGGTTCCCACAAGATGTACCTGTGAGGGTGGCGGGATGGAGAACCCTTCTGGTCAAGAGAGTAGAAGGTTGCCACCCCTCAGAGGCACCACCAGCAGACTGGCAATGGATAGAGAAGTGTGAGGTAGGGGACAGTAACTCATGACACTTGGATATTGGTTGAAGATCAGAACCCTGTTTTGACCCATGTTGGTTGAAGGATGTATATCATTTTTATGTTCCCGAAACAAATGTTAACTGTTTACAATCCAAGTCTGAGATTAAGATGACTAATGTTTAAAGAGATGCAGAGGAAGCAGGAGAAGCAGAAAGACTCCCATCTTAGCACTGCAGTTCTCACAATATGTGTGGATGTGTAGGCAGGAAAGAAGGGGATGGATTTTCCAGGAATGGTATGCTCTTTCAACCTAACTCTCTTGAAGTAGTAACTGAAAATAGTAGAACCTTGAACTGGCAATTAAAAGGTACAAAATATTTGCTCATTTTGGGAAACAAATTCTGGGTGTGTCTAACCACACTTGGCCAATAAAAGTATTCTATTCTAAACAACCAGCCTCCCTATCATTTTGCATTGATTGGGCTGATACTCCTGCTTGCTTTTTTGGGGGGGGGCTCCTCTCGGGTGTGGTGGGCTATTATTTATCTTTCTCTCTGCTGTGTCAAAACAAGTTGCCTGGTATTAACCACCGGGCAAGGCGATTCATTTGCTCTTCCCCAAAATGGTTGAGGCTGCCTCACAGACTGCCTTTTGCTCTGGTAACCTTTTAAAAGATGGAGTGAGGGACCAGGACTCGGGAGAGAGAGAGATCTGCATCCCTTCTGGGCCCTGGAAACTCACCTGGGTGGGTGGGTGTCAATAGCAAAGCCACTTCTGCCACTATCTCAGGCATCTTGAAAAGCCTCTCAGTGGGTTGGGTTTTGACATCACACAGCAAATAAAGAACCCGCGCGAGGGGCAAATTGGGGGGGGGGGTTGGTTTTGTAGACCGGACAGGCGGTTGTGTTCGGTGGCAGCACGCTCCACCACCACCCACCACCCACCCATCACCACTCACCGAATAAGAATACGGTTCCTTGAGGCTTAAGATGTGCTTGCAGGGCGGGGGATCTGTGTTAGGACGCGCTCTTTCCCACGATCAAGCCAGCTCCGAGGGAGCCCGACCGGCCGGAAGATGAGGGTGGGGGGAATGGACGGGAGAGCCAAAGGCACGTGTGGGATCTTCGCAACTGGACCGTCGTCAGGGTTGTCGCTCTTCCTCTGTCCCTCCCCGGCCCTCCCGGTCTGCCTGCCTCTCCCGGGCTGCCCCGGGCTGGCTGTCTTTTGTGAGTTCTCTGGGCGGGCGGGGGGAACGGCCAGGGGGAGCTCTTCGCTCCGCCCGGAGGACAGTTCCCTTGGAGGATGATCGCAGCTCGTTTCCCCGGCCGGCGCAAGAGGCAGGCGGCTGAATGAATGGGGACCCCCAGCAACGCCACCCCGGGACTGCGGCTGGTGCGTATCTCCCCCGTTTCCCCGCCTTCTCTCTCCCGCTCGGTCTTGGCCGTCGCGGCTTCAGCCGAGCAGGAAAAGGTCCTGGACGGAGCAAGCGACCCCCGTTTACAGAGTTACGAGATCTGGCTTCTAGAGTTGGTTTTGGGTGGTCCGCGTGTGGAAACACCCCTTTGGTTCTTGCCATAGGGAAGGGAGGCAGGCAGGGAGGATCGTACCGATGGCCCACGTTAGTGCAAGATTACAAGAAGGGACAAACGGATCAGGGCGTCCGCATAGCGCAGTGGTTCTCAACCTGTGGGTCCCCAGATGTTCCTGGACTGCAACTCCCAGAAATCCCTTCCAGCACATTGAGTGGTGGAGGCCTCTGGGAGTTGCAGTCCAAGAACATCTGGGGACCCACAGGTTCAGAACCACTGGCATAGCATATAAGTACAGGATGGAAGTAAGGATATATTTGTTTTTAAAACAAGCTTATTAGGCAACCTACAAACCCGCATCTGCTTAGCTGTATCTCTTTCTATCTCTCTAAAGCTCATTTTAAACTAATCATCAACTTCAAGAGCTTCCCATGTTTCCAGACCTGATCTGCTCTCAAGAAGGCAGAGATTTTCATTCTCAAAAGCAGTTGGTTGGGAGACTGATGTACATCCTGAAGGTTCTTGTCTTTAGGAGCATCTTCTGGAGCAGAGATGTTCTGGAAGCCCAACTGGCACCCTAAGAAGTAAAAAGGGCATCACTTTCCATGATGTCTTGTATTGAGGAGCGCAGGGGCACCAGTGGCACAGCCCTGATTCCTGCTGGTGGAGAGCAGCTCCACTCTCCCGGAGCCACGTAGACCAACCAAAGCTAGGACTGAAGCCAGACGTGTCATGTGTTTCTTGCTGGTTGCACATTCACTGCCCTATTGTGCTGCTGGATGCTAGTTTATGAGGTTGGGTTGGGGTTGGGGTGTGTGTGTTTTCCTGCTGACAGTGTCCATTGGGGATTACTACACAGGCCACATGTACACAGCTTTTGTTCGGGCTTTCCCACCCTCTCTCCCTCCCTGAAAGTGTTAAGGTTAATTGGGGCCCCAGAGATAAAACAGCAAAATTGTGCAGTGACAAGAGTTTTCTATAGCAAAGGTCAGGAGAGGAGCAGTGCTATCGGACGTGAGCCCGATGACAGTAAATTGGCAATGAGGTGTAGGAATTATCCCACAGTTGCACTAAGAGGACATCTTACAAGACATGTCTTTAAATTATATCAAGAACTTCTATGAAGGTTGTGTAAGTATGACTAAGAGGGAAAATGCTAGAAAGAAAAGTATGATCTCATTATTAAGAGAGATTATCAGGATTCATAATAGGGGCTAATTCCAAAGAATTAGTTAAATGCAGAATTTCAAAACAGCATTCCCAGCTTACATAAGGGAATATTTCTGAATAGGAGATATGTATTTTACTAGTAGATCTTAGAATCTGTAATAAGATTTAGGAGTGACACATTTAAATAATCAGAGCATTATTTGTAAAGCGAAATAACGGTTATAAGATGCCAGTAGGCAGAAGAGGGATTGTTATGGCATATGAAACATTATTATGTCTAGTCTGTTTATAATACTTGAAAGTATATGTGTTACCAGTTTCAAAAGTTACATGCTAGACCAGAAACTGATGGAACTGATAGGCCCCTACTCTAATAAACTGGGATTCATCATTCCAGGATGAAGCACAGTTTATTGGGGAGGGGGGCCTATAACAATGTCCTTGGATCAAGTCCATAGAACAGAACACTAGGAGCCCAAAGACCTCTCAGATGGCATCTGGCATATTTTAAGGGGTTGGGATTGGAAGGGGAAATATCAGTTAACATGTGATGGGTGGAGACTGTTCAGTTCTTGATCATTATGTGGAACTGGTTCTTTGAAATCAATATTTGGCCTCCGATTAAACTGAATCACTGAAACCACTGGCCCTCATTCATTGACTTGGTAGTCCATTACTAACCAACACAGCTTCAATATGATCATCTGAGGAAATGTTTCAAAAATAGTCTTCAAAAACTATTGTCAAAATACCAAACTATTGTTCAGATACCAAGAGTGGCCAGATGGCTAGGATATAAATAAATAAATAAATAAATAAATAAATAAATAAATAAATAAATAAAGTTTATGATTTTTGAGAAATGAGAAATACAGTGGAACCTTGACTTACATACTGCTTGACTTGCATCATATTTGACTTGCAGCAAGAAGGGGCCTGTTTGACTTGAGTCGCAGGCTTTGACTTACATCTCGGAGTCCTGGTGCAAGGCACCGGAATTGGGTGGCAGCCACAACCCAGCATCGCAGCTGCCGCCTCCAAACTGCTCCTGCCTTCTTCCCCTCCTCCGGCAGCGGCGGCTTCGGCGAGGCCAGCTCAGAGCACCTGGAGCTGGTCCTCGGCCTCACTGAAGCCGCCGCTGCTGCCAGAGGAGAAGAAGGGCCGGGAGCTCGGGGCTGGCCTCGCTGGTTAGACAGTCAGCTCAGTCTTGTAAAAAATCTGGCTGCAGAAGTCTGGTCCACAATGGAAGCATTTTAGTTGGGGAGCTGTAAAGTTGTGGGACTCTAATGGTAAGCATAGAGTTGTTCAGAACTTGGAACATCAGGTTAAAAATCAGTAAAACTTAAATGTTATACATTGTTGCTATGAACATTAAAAAGTGGAGGCATATAACTTGTGGACTATAATTCCACTGCCTCCTCCTCTGTTTGAAGAGACATTTCATTTACATCCCCAGAAGGAATCTCCTATCCCAGTCAAATTTGTGTTCAATTGCTGTTTTCAGGGGTCTTTTTCATCATCTGGAACGGATTAATCTGCTTTCCCATTACTTTCTATGGGAAACGTTCGTTTGACTTAAGTCATGTTTGACTTAAGTCTAGACCACTGGAACGGATTAATGACGTAAGTCAAGGTTCCACTGTATACCAGAGGTGACAGAGTACAGCTTAAAGAGGAAGATTATGTATGGCCCACTGTTGATGTTGTACTACAGTTCCAATCATCCCTGTCCAACAAAGCCAAAGGTGGCGTCCAGGGGCACCTAGAGAGTCACATGTACCTAACAATTCTAGTTGAAGATTTAAGTCCTTTATACTAAGTTTAATTAACTAGAGGTAGAAATTGACACATATTTGCCACAAAACATTTAATAATCTACCTATTACTTGCCACAAAGATTAAAAAGTCTTGAAACTGGGATAAAAGGCAACTTGTTCCAGTAAGGGAGTGGTCCTTTGTGCTAATTTTACAGATAATGCATTTTTAATATTAATATAACATTTCCACAAACATTATCAAGGCCATGTGCAAAATTAATGGGTGAGCAAATAAGGCAGCTGTGACATAAAACACAAAAGTTTAATATTGTCAGGTAAATTAATGCAGGCAGGCATTGGTAGAATGATGAGGAATTAAGTTGTATTTTAAAGGATGTTTTAGTGCAATGTTGGTGAACCTACCGGTATGACACAGGTGCCAAAGGTGGCACTCGGAGCTCTTTCTGGGGGCACCCAACATTGCCCCTTCACATCCACCTGTGTTCAGGTTAAATTTGCTGCATTGGCACTTTGCAAAAAATTAATGGTTTTGAATTCCAGTTTGGGCACTCGGTCTCTAAAAGGTTCGCCATCACTGTTTTAGTGGCTCCTCCCTCTCCCCTTCTTTCCTGTTTAATCCCTGTGCTTCTTTACAGCTTAGGCCCCCAACTGTGATTGGTCAGTTCCACACGCTTTTCTTTGGCTCCGTTCGAATGTTCTTCCTTGGTGTTCTGGGCTTTGCCGTTTATGGGAACGAAGCCTTACACTTCAGCTGCGAGCCAGACAAGAGGGAAGTGAATCTGTTTTGTTACAACCAATTCAGGCCTATAACTCCACAGGTATTATTTTCTCTCTCTCTCATGTAAGATGGATTCGTTTTTATTTCAGCAGTCAAAATGTCCATAAAAATTTAGAGCTGCTATTGACATTCCACAGAATGAAGTAATAGGCAGGGGTGAAAAATTGCAGTCTTAATACTTGCACAGGCAGGGCAGGGCACATTTGTCTGGAATTAGTCTATTCAAAGTTACCTCTTGATGATGCTGGGAGAAAATACAATGAAGTTACTACTTTTCTTCATATATGCATATTTCGGCAGAATGAGAACTGGGCAAGATTTTACCATTTGATGCCCAGTCTAAGTAAAAAAAAATTAAAGCCTGAGGTACCACAAACCTCTCTCTCCACTTGCAGATGGTGTTGCCCTCAGGATAATTGTAAGGGTTTATTTATTTATTTATTTATTTATTTATTTATTTATTTATTTATTTATTGAGCTTATATACCACCCGTCTTCCAAAAGGAACTCCAGATGGTTTACAACAGAAAAAGAAAAACAGAATCTGTTTCCCAAATCAGTTTCCCATATTCTAAGGTTCTGTGTAGGAAAGAAAAATAAAATAAAATTCATACTTCCCCAACAGGAGGTCCATTCTTGGGAAAAGAGGAAGGAGTAACAGAAGATGCCTTCATTATTCCCGCCAAAGTGTAGCTGGTTTCTTTTCATTGCTTCTCCTCCACTCCTTAGTTCAGGTGTTGTTTACATATGTACTGTGTCCTAAAGTTAGAAGGTCTCATTTGCTTCATCCTTTCTGCATAGGCACGTTAGGCATGCATAGCTCAGGAGAATCCTTTTGAATAGGGCGGGAATGAGTTATTTACTCTAAAGCGGACATGATTTGTAAAATGGCCACATCAGTGTTTTTTCTACTACTTTTGAGGAAGTGCCATGTTATTAATTTTACTACAAAGTATGAGCTGCCTAGATGCCCTAAGTACATCCAATCTTGCCAGATTTTGGAAGCTAAGCAGGGTTGGGCCTGGTTAGTACTTGGATGGGAGACCACCAGGGAATACCAGGTGCTGGTAGGCGCCTGGAATAGGAACTGGCAAACCACTCAGGTATTCCTGCCAAGAAAATTCCATGGACGTGGAGTCACGAAGGGTCAGTCACAACTGTAATGACACAACACACACACAAAAATAATGTATTCCCTGCACATTACCGTTCCAGTGTTTTACCATTGTTTTTAAAAATATACTTTAAAATGGTCTTGTCTCAAGTTCCTTCAATAACTAAAAGGGATGATTGATGATTGATTGCTATGCATGTTTTCAACATCCTAGAGCAGTGATGGTGAACCTTTTAGAGACCGAGTGCCCAAACTGTGATTCAAAACCCACTAATTTTTCGCAAAGTGTCAATACAGCAATTAAACCTGAATGCCGGGTGCCCACAGAAAGGGCTCCAAGTGACACCTTTGGCACCCATGCCATAGGTTCACCCACACTGTCCTAGAGGCTGAAGAAGATCCAGAGTTTATAGGCTGAATTTTTGTGCACACTTCGGCTGAACCTCACAAACATTTAATGTAAGAATTAAAAAATAATTACTTGCACACACATTCAGCTAAATTATTCTCATTCACTGGAAATATAAGAATAATTTCGTGGGTGCTAAAATTGCAAATAATATGATACTGAAACATTTTGCTAATAATATTACATATTGCAGGCAGTTAGATTTGATAATAAACAGCATGGGGGAGTGCATTGTTTACTTTGTAGCAGAGTTGGGAATTTTGATCCTTTAGCTGTCTTCAGACTTCAGGTCTCATTAGCACAGCCAATGTCCAAGTCTGATAACATCTGGAGAGTATCATATTCCCTAATTCTATTGTAAGATATATCTAACCTCCAGTGCAATTTCAAGATATTACGGAATAACCAGATTGCTTCCTGTTTTAAGGGTCACTGCAATATATACCACCTCTGAAACAATGGTTTCTTATTCATTACATTTGAACACAAGCATTACAAATATTTAATGGTTTGCAGCTTTTTAAAAATAAATATTCCTTATCTTTATCAATCTTTTGGAAACATATTGACTTTGCAAAATTTTTCATTCTGATATTTAATCAGGAATATTTTTAAAGCCATGCATCAAGATTTATCAATTGCATCTTATTATCAAGAATGTTTTTTGCTTTTGTCATGATGATTATGTGTGCATCATGCTAATACTAATATTATTGCTTTTAATATAAAAACACATACCAACCATATCTTTAGTGCAAGACTGCCACTTTAAACACTTTGTTTCTTATAAACCTGATTTTGCTCTAAACAAGTCACTGGGCAGAAAGGATTTCCCAAAAGTAGGAAAAGGGGAAATGGCCATGCTAAAAAAAAAACCAATTTAATAATGAAACCCAATGTGTAGCCTGCATACTGTAATTAAAATGTAAACTGTCCAGAGACTACCTGAAGTGGTATGGGGCAGTATATAAGCAGAACACTTTGCTTTGCTTTGGGGGAACTATAATAGTAACTTTAAAACATTAAACTAATGTAATACAATGATAAATAACAAAAGCCACAGGACACTCAGATGGATGTTTATATCAGATAGCACAGTAGAATTATAAAAGATATGACAGCCAAGTTTCTGCTACACTTTAGGTATTCTGGGCTTTACAACTAGTGACCGTACTGGGACCTGGAGCCATTTTCCACCTTTATGCTGCATGTAAAAGCATCGCTCAGGAAGATATCCTCCAAAGACCTGCGTACACCGTTTTTTATATTCTCTCTGTTCTGTTAAGGATCGTCCTCGAAGTGGTGGCTTTTTGGCTTCAGAGTCAGCTCTTTGGTTTCCAAGTGAACCCTCTCTACAGATGTGATGCTGCAGCGCTTGATAAAAAGTTTAATATTACCAGATGCATGGTACCAGAACATTTTGAAAAGACTATCTTCCTTATTGCCATGTACACATTCACGATGATTACGATTATGTTGTGTATTGCAGAAGTTTTTGAGATTCTGTGCAGAAGATTAGGCTTCCTGAATCGCCAGTAACTTGATTATTACAACAAATTGCTTCTATTTGTTCATTGTCCCATCTCTTTTGTACATATAGTGAACTTCTCAGTTTTAAAGAGAAATTCCCTTTTTAAAAACTGGTGGCACCTTAAATATTTTAAAATACTTGCCTCTTTCTATAGGGAATTCTGAGTGATATTTTTTTTTAAAAAAAGTTATATGTAATAATACACACAAAATATGGTATCACACCCCAACTTGGCACATGGTTACCCAGATGTAAAACCCCATGGGTTTAATCTTTACCCTAAGCATGTGATCCTCTTAACACTTAACTGGACCCAAATGCCACTGGACTTATCGGGCTACCATGTGGGTGGGGCTGACTGTGACCCTGAATGATCAGGATCACATTGCAAAAGTCGGGGGGAGGGGGTTATACCTTTGTAAGGAAGGATAAAAAGCTAATGCCTTATACGATTTAAAATACAACAGCTAAGAAATCTGCTTAATATTCAGTAAACCAAGTCAAAGGACTAACTAATTTTAATACTCGTAACACAGTAATAGAAACCATTTCAAGTACAGTAGTACCTTGTATAAAGGAATTAATTTGTTTCAAATGAAATTATGTTAAGCAAATTTTCCTTTATACAAATTTCCCATAGGAATACATTGAAGACGGAGTAATCCTATTTTTACGTTGTACAGATTTGCCCCATAGGCGATTCTGTTAAGCAAATTTCCCCTATCCCCGGAATTTTTATGTTGTACAGATTTTATGTTATACAAATCCTTTGCTATACAAGGGTCCACTGTACTAAGAGGCTAACAATCAGCTCTGAATTGCTGTTTTCAATGGAAGCAAAGGGGTTTGTGGCACCCTTAGAACTGACAGATTTATCACCGTGGTAAACATTCTCATGACCTAGTTCATCAGATACTATCGCCAGAGTCATTCATCGGTTAGACTACATTGTAGTCCATGAATGCTGATGCTATAAAATGCATTAATCTTGAAATGTCACAAGATTCTTTGCTGCTTATTGCTGCAACAGACTGACATAATTAACTACTGCTCTTGAGAATATCTTAATTGAAACTTAATATCATAATATCACTTTTATTTATGTAAAGGAGCTTCTGTTCAAAGCAAAGTCAATGGTGTTCTTTGTCACTCTTAAAGAATCTTTTAAGCCACAGCCTTGTCCTATTTTTTTTCTGGTCTATCCCCCCTTATTGTATTCCCACCCACTTATCTTTAATTAGAGACTGTTTCCCCCCTTCTTATTGTTGAATATTTTGTACTTGTGCGGACACCTGCCAAAGATATTTCATGCACAGAAAAATTTCTATGGTGGGAAAAAAGACACTTTATGCAGTATTTCCTGTCCTTTCAGATAAGGTAAAAGCAGCAATTTCTTATATCAGTAAAAGATTATCAGTTTGACAGATGGAGGGTTCTACTATTGTTGAGCCAACTGCAGATAACCGTTAAGCAAAACAATAAGGTCAAAAACCTCTGCCACTTTTCTGACATATTACATGTTGCAGATGTGAACATGGTGCTTTTCAGTTATGAACTCCACATAACAGCGATACCGTCTTGAAAGTGCAGAATTCTTGACTACTCTCTGGATTTGCTTTCATTCAGTTCAGAAGTAATTAAATAACATTGCATATCTTCTGAACAGGCCAGCTCCTCATGAGCTGGACAAGAATAAGGCTATTATGGATGATCACAAAAAGTTTTCCCAAGTACAATTCATCCATTCAAACAAGACAAATTTCTGAATAAGCATCCATATAACACAGAGGCATGACACTGTCAGTGCTTACACGTTTTTTGCCATCAAATATTGAACTAACAACATCAGGTAGTAGTTTATCACTGATAGGCTAAAGTTCCACTTGCAAATAAATGTGAACACATAAACCAAAATAACCATTCTGGATTCCTAAGAAAGAAACACAGTATGGAAGTCATAAGAAACACAGCAAGACAGAAATCTAAGAACAGAACAAATTGACAATAATAATTTGTACTCATTTATAACCAGAGGGTTTTAGGCCAGCTAGTTTGGTATGACACACAATCTACAACAGTATTGGCGAATCTATGGCATGGGTGCCAAAGGTGGCACATGGAGCCCTTTCTGTGGGCATGCGATGTTGACCCCCTCACAGCCACAGCACTCCCCCCTCCACTCAGAGCCGCTACTGTGCTCCGTGCAGAGGGCCAGGCAAAGGGAAGGCAGTGGATTGTGGGGTTGTTTGTAGAGCCAGTTTACTCTTGAGCCAGGCTACTCTGGTCATCCCCAAAGTGGCGTGGCTGGAGAGTAAACTGGAGCTACGAAGGAGCCCACAAGCTGCTGCCTCCCCTTCACCCAGCTCTCTGCACAAAGCTGTTTTGAGACCGCCAAAGCGAGGGGGTTGTGGACATGGGAAATTCAAAAGCCTGCTCTTCAATCCTTGCTTTCCCAAAGGGTAGCACCCAAAGCATTTGTAACCAGGGTACCACTGTATTCAGGTTAGATTGGCGTACTGGCACTTAGAAAAAAAACTAAGTGGGTTTTGAATTGCAGTTTGGGAACTCCATCTCTAAAGGCTTTGCCATCACTGATCTATAACATGGCATAGCTGTCACAAACTTAATGTGAAGACAAATGGACAGTCGTACTTGGATAAGGCTCTTCCATACTCCTCCTACATACAGCTTCAATATGATACATAATACCCTTGTCTTCTGTCCTCCAGCTCTTTCCTATTACTGAACCCTAGATTTTAAACTTCTATCTGTATACTGTAGGTTTGTCTGTAGTTGTAGTTGGACTTGGACCTAGACCCAGCACAGCAATGGGTCTAGGTCCAAAGACACAGGGTATACAAACACAATGTGGCCTTGTCTTTCTCATAATCATCCCAGCAGCAGACTCATCATGACATCATTGCATAAGACAGTAAGCAAGCTGTTACAAATACATCTACATTAATACTGAAGAGAATCCATTGATTTGCATATGGAAGCTGTATGAGGTATGACATGAAACTGATGGATACAGTTTTACTAGATCGCACACACATTCCTTTGCATATCAGTCACAGAGTGATGTCTTTTGTTGTTTTTCTTTGCATTTCTTTGCAAGAGAAGAGGATGACAGTTTAAATATATGAAACCAATTTGCATTACAGTCCTTTATAGAACAGTATAAAAAATTCCAGCCAGGCCGTGTTAAGCAGTTGCAACAATATTATTTTTAATATTAGCGATACATCCTTCATCCAAAGAGCTTATTCCATTAAAAAATTTGGTTACATTAACAGAAATTAATTTGCACACACTTATCCAATAAACTTCACAGAAAAGGTAGGATTGGAATATATGTTTCAAGCAGCTGATATCCACTGGCTCCAACCTGATATAGAAATTATCTGGATTCAGTATGCTGCAATGTGTTATTAAAGCCTGCTTCAGTGTTTTTAATGATTAATTAGTGCCTATTCCTGTCTCCTATATTAATCTAAAATATAACATAATATTGACTTCATACTGTCTGTATTACATTTGAGTGTTGCATATTTTACATGGATATGATTCCTATGCTAGTTCAACATGGAAAAAAGCATGCCCTGTATTACGCATGCTAACTTTTTGAAAAACAAACCCATTTTTGTTCTTTTAATAACAGACTAGTAACATGAATTGGGGATAATATTTATCTAGATGCTATGCAAAGCTTTGTTGGCTGTTATTAAAGGAACAAGAATCCAGCACTTGACACAGTACTTTAAACTATGTACTGTCTTTTGCTTACTTGTGAAGCACTTACTATTGTTTTATCAAATATCCATCCATGTTTCTATTTATACAGGAACTGCTGGGTTGTTGTTTTTTTCCAGATTTGAAATGTATGATCTCAGGTACAATAAAAACTTTTTATGAATAAAAAGTTCATAGTATGTGTGAATGCCTCAAACAAACTCTGAGTCTGAACTGGGATTATGCCCATACCTTTCTGATTTCTATGCAGAGAAGAAAACATTTCATGAAGAACTGTGCTTTCAGAGAAACGCCATAGTTCATTTTCTGTCACTTTTCTAATAGCACTGTCATCCCCTTGTCCTCCAGAAACTATTGCATGATAGCACCATATTCAAAATGCGCAAAACAGGTGAAAATGCCATCTCTACATGAAAAATGTCATGTGTATAATCTATATTTGTCACACGGTTCTTTGAAGTATAGGCTTTCCACCAGAGATGTAGAGCTCTTAACAGCATGCTTCATCCTTCAGCAGAAGTTGTCCTTGTTTTCCCCACCCCAACAACTGATAAGTCCCATTTTGCATTACAAAAATCCTCTTATTCTCTGTACTTCTTGCATAACTGCTCTAGTTAGTACCACTATACTAAACCACTGATGGCCAAGATATTAGGACATGTGCTAGATTATGTGACTTCCATCCATCCATCCATCCATCCATCCATCCATCCATTCACTCATTCATTGCATTTACAGACTGCTCATCTAGTGGCAAGCCATTCTTCTGGGCAGTTTACAAAAACACAACATCCACCTCCATCCCAATCAAAAAGCAAATGATCCAATGAAACTCCAAAAGGGTGACAACAAGCGAATAAATGCAATAAAATAAGAATCTATTACAGGATGAGAGTATTTTGAAAATCTTCCTTGAAAAGCTTTGAAAAAACCCCAGCTTTCAGAAAGTTAGAAGGAAGGGGGCCTGCCACACCTTCATAGGCAGGATATCCCATAGTATAGTGTCTCAGCCACCATCAAGAAGGTCTGTCATGGTTTTCCAGACTTCCCTTGGGAAGGACATCCACAGGAGGAGTAGGTGGCATGGGCCTAGGATCCTATGGACAGGCATTGTGACAGATAGTGAGGTCCCAAATCATTTATGTCAGCTTTTATACTTTGAATTTGTCATAGAAGCATACAATGAACCAGGATCAAGAAGATGTGATCATACCTCTGAGCACTTGAAACCAACCTAGATGCTGCATTTTGTACCTGCTGAATTTTCTGTATTGCCTTTAAGAGTAGCCCCATGTAGATAGCATTGCAGTAGTTGCATCTTCAAGATTACCAATATATCTACTGTTCCTTTAAAATATCACTTTTTTCCTTAAAAGAATCCAAAGTAGCTTACAGTATTAAAAGAAGCAATATAAGCTAAAACACTAAATTATGGCAGTATTTAAAAACAAATTAAACAATCTTAAAACTAGTAGGTAAAACTATATTTTATATATTTTATATAACTATATATTTTATATAGTTAAATATACAGTATTTGAAATAACAATAACCTTTGCAGTCCTGTTTAAAAAGAACTCGTACACAGCCAGTCAGTGAGAAAAACACTGCCTGAAAACAAAGGTCTTTGCCTGCTTGCAAAGGAAGGGAGTTCTAGAGTCTGGGAGTAGCAACAAGAGGTGGCCTTTGCTGTGTCCCCACTAAATACACCTGTGAGGGCAAAGGAGCTGTCAAAATAAACAGGATAGCTCGATGGATAACTATTAACAATATAGATAAAAGGAACGTCTGTATTCTGGGACTATTGACCCCTGAAGTTCACATACTGACAGCAAGTAACAATAGAAGTTCCTTTATTTGTGCCTTTGTTCTGACTGGCTTTCCGTAAATGTTAAGGTGTAAATTTCTTTCACGCTCATTTGTGAATATTGAACCAAGACTAACATTCAGAGCCAAAGAGATATACAGTAGAAAAATGAAGTGTTCTACACAGCCTTTCCTTTATCCTACATATGTGGAACAAAACATCTGTGAATATAATGACTAATGGAAATGAGTTATTCATAACTTTATGGAAAATACTTTTGGCAAATAATGAAAGAAAGATGAGCATGGGGGAAAATTAAAAACTGTCAATCAGTATATACATTTCATTTTACTTATTGGCATTCTACATTTTTGGAATCCAAGCAGTGTTATCCAAACAGCAAAATTTAAAGCACTTCCCAATTGTGTTACATTATCAGGTAATCAGACTGCATAATTTACTCAAAAGAGAAAAAAGAGAGTTGAGGTGCCTGGTAAGAACTAGTAGAGGAAGCAAAATAAGAATTGTGAGTTTGGGCTGAAAATCAAAAGAAGAAATCTTTAGACAGGAGAGGCATAGGAATAAAACATTGCGAGAAAGGGCCCAGGATGACAAAGGAAGCAATGAGTGAGCCGTCCCTCCCCTTCTTCAGCTAAGGGAAAGGAGTATGACCAGATGTACACCTTGTCACCAGCTGTAGAGGGAATGAGCCTGCAAGGGTGTATGTGCAGAAGGCAAGGTATGAAGGCAGAGGAAAAGGAGCCAACCACAGAAGGTTTTCTGATGGCAGAAGAGTGTGAGGAGGATTGGGAAAATAAAGAGGAGGGGGAAAGCACACAGAGGGAGAGCAACAATCAAGTACAGCTGAGCGAAGTAGACCCGGTGGAATGGACAGTCTTTGTAAACCTGAAAGGGAAGCAACCAGGAAGGGCGGAGAAGCTGGTGGAGAAGAGGATGTCAGGGCCAAAAGATTGAGGGCTGGAGCATGCCAGGTACTATCGGGACTGGTTTCCTGAGGAAACTCACAGGCAGAGAGCACTTCAGTGCACACCTGTTCTGAGGAGGACATTTGAAACCCCTGCGTTGGCATATAAGTGGACTCATAGTTTAAACAAAGAGGAGTCAGATGTGTGGCCGGATGGAGAATTTAAGGAGAGGGCACAGTTATAAAATAAAAAGTTGTTTGTTACACCTCCATCTCCTATCACTAGGCCGGGCTGCGAGGAACTGCATAACTGAAAACCTGAACCAAATCACAAACATCCATTGGACAGCAACAACCAGTAAAATCTTGTTGCCCATATATTCATTTTATCTATACAGTACATTACAGTGATCCCCCGCCTATCGCTGGGGTTAGGGACCTGACCTGACCCGCAATAATTGAAAATCCGCGATATGCAGATGCAGGTCAAGTCAGGCCTGGAGGGGGCTGGCTGGGGCCTCTTGTACTTACCCCCAGCCTGGCCCTACCCTGAACGGGCCTGTGAGGGCCTCCCCGGGCCTTCTGGTAAACCGGAAATCATTTCTGAGGCCTCCGACAGGCCTAGAAAGGCTCTCAGAGGCCTCAGAAATGATTTTCAGTGATCCGGAAGTCACTTCTGGTTCGCATGGAGGCCCTTTTTCATATACTACTGTCCCATGATATAGTGGGACCACAACATATGAACCACGAAAGGGCAGGGGAACACTGTACTAGAAAACTGACCTGGTGACAGCCTTATGTTTAATACTGGTACAAAGGTGGAAAAATAATTTAATTCCACAAATCATAGTGCTTAATAACCTGATTCATAATGTTTGCTTTACCTTTAATCTTGTAATCTCCATGATATAAATTTACTGAAAATTAAGCTATAAATACCCACTGCTACCCACACAGAAATGATTATATACAAATAATATTTTATTTTAATTAATTGAACAGCATTTATTTATTGCATTTAAAGCTTCATGAAGTGAATGAAATAAATTGCATCTATTTTGATCATTCATTCATTCAAATCAATTATTTTAAAGCAATCAGGATTTTAAAGTTACTGATCATTAAAATTAACAGCCCAAAGCATTGATTCCAAGACAGGACAGTCTACAGAGGACATAAATGAAACAGCTTTTTAAAAAGTCCAAACCTCCTATTCCTGGAAGTGTTCGCTGAATGTGAACACTTACTTTCAGAAGGCTCCAACAACTCCCCCAATAGAATTCTACAAGTTGCAGTCTGCAAATACACACATTTCACATGGTAAAGTATTGGTGCAGAATAAGTAGCTTACTAGAAGAAAGATTGCCGAAGATTTGTTTGGAGGAGCAAAGTTTACCTAGGTATGAAAATTCAACTTGGAAAATCTGTTTTAGCTCTTTCCAAAAATTTGGTTTTTCAGCTCAGGTATTGCTTAAGGATACAATTCAGATCTTTAAGCAAAGAGTTTTTGAGGTTGAGGCACAGATTGATATATCTGCTGTTGCATCTACACTAACACAAAGCAATTGTACCACTATGGCTAACACAAAGCAATTGCACCACTATGAACAATATTTAACAGTCCCAATGAAAATGCAATATAGAAAAGCACATACTGGCTTGTGATTGGAAGAAATGGATACTATAATGAAATGGGGTAAGTTCCAGGGTATCCCTATAATCAATTGTGTTGGTGGAAACCTAGCTCTTGAGGACTTAGCCCATTATGTACTTGATTGTCCTCTATATATTGAAATAAGAAAAAAATATTGACAGCACATTTTAAAGAACGTGGAAAACAGACTCAGAGAAACTGAGTCTTTCATTACAAACATCCAATTTAGATATAATAAACAGAGTTGCAATATTTGCTTATAAAGCCACTACATACAGAGCTAAGTACTCGGATGATATAGGTGTAAAATCCCATAAAGCTTCAGAGGTATGAAGATAGTCCTTTTCCAATGAGAAAGGTGTGATAAAAATACTCACAAATAAAAATAAATTAATAGTCTCATAAAATGTAATTTAAATGCTATATGCAAAAGTTTTAAAATTCTAAAGTTACTGCTGCATTTAGGGGATTTTAGTTAAATTGGTTTAAGTAAATAAATACTGTATTATACTTTAGACTAGATTTTAAAGTATTAATATTAGTATTATTTTATTGTATAAATATTGATAATTATGGCATGTTAGTATGTTTGCTTGTTTGTAGTGTAGTATTTTGCAATGATCTGACAATTATGAAATAAAGATTATATTCAATTCCTGGCAAGATCCTAGAACAAATTATTAAGCAGACAGTCTGTAATTATTTAACTAGCAATGCTGTCATTATGAGAAGTCAACATGGGTTCTTTGAAAACAAGTCATGCCAGACCAATCTGATTTTTCTTTGATAGAATTACAGCCTTGATGGATGAAGGAAGTGCTGTGGATATTGCTTATCTAGATTTCAGTAAGGCCTTCGATAAGTTTCCCCATGGGTAACTTCTACTTGCAAAGAAGTTAGTAGAATGTGGGATAGATAGTGCAACTGTTAGATGCAACTGTTAGATGGATTTGTAATTGGTTGACTGATCGCACCCAAAGGGTGATCATAAATGGCTTCTCTTCAGCTTGGAGAGACATGACCAGTGGGGTGCCCCAGGGTTCTGTTTTGGTTCTGGTGCTATTCACTTTATTAATGACATGGAGGAAGGAAAATTTTGCAGATGATACCAAATTGGGAGGGGTTGCTAATTCCCTAGAGGATAGGGAAAAAAATCCAAAAGGATCTTGACAGATTAGAGTGCTGGGCCAATGCTAACGGAATGGGATTCAACAGAGTGAAATGTAGGGTGGTGCATCTAAGTAAAAAGAATGGGAGACACCTGGCTCTTAAATAGTACCTGTGAAAGGGATCTGGGAGTCTTGGTGGACCACAAATTGAACATAACTCAGCATTGTGATGCGGTGGCCAAGAAAGCCAACACAATTCTGGGTTGCATCAATCAAAGCAGATCAAGGGAAGTGATAGTACCACTCTATTCTGCTCTGGTAAGATCTCACCTGGAGTACTGTGTCCAGTTTTGTGCACCTCAATTTAAAAAGGATGTTGACAACCTTGAATGCGTCCAGAGGAGGGTGACCAAGATGACTGAGGGTCTGGAAGAAATGTCTTTCAAGGAGCGGCTTAGGGAGCTGGGAATGTTTAGCCTTACAAAAAGAAGGCTGAGAGGGGATATGATAGCTATGTTTAAATATTTGAAAGGATGTCATATTGAAGAGGGGACTGGTTTGTTTTCCATGGCTTCACAGACTAGGATGCGGGCCAATGGTCTCAAACTACAGGAAAATAGATTCAATTTAAACATTAGGAAGCACTTCATAAGAGTTAGAGCTGTTCAGCAGTGGAATATGCTGCCGTGGAGGGCGATGAAGTCTCCTTCTTTGGAGGTTTTTAAGCAGAGGCTGGATGGCCATATATTGGGAGTACTGTGATGGGGATTCCTGCATGTCTGGTTGTTTTGGCGACGTTTCGATGAGGTCTCACTCGTCATCTTCAGGCTGGTGTTCTGGCTTCTTTCTTCTTGAAGCAAAGCGTGATCTCAGTTGAAGTCCTTCTATAAATACTGCTGGGGTGTGTGGTTTGCTTGCTCTGTTGCTGATTGTAGGTTCCTTTGTTCTTTTGTGATCTGCTGTGTGGCTGAGGCGATCGTTAAGGGATTAACTGCTGGTGGGTTAGATGGCTGTTTAGAGACATCCTGTGTGGGTGAGGTGCTGGATGTGTGTCTATCAGCCTTTTGTTTCTTAACGACCTTGGTGGTGGGCGTTCTGGCAGCATCCTGGGCTTTGGTGGAGTGGGGTCCTGTGTCTTGTGAATTCATTTTGGTCTGGCTACGTGTCTGTGGTCTCCCAATGTTTTTTTGGCGTGTGTAAGTGTGCTCCATGTGGTGACTGGAGTGGGGTGCCGCAGTAGATGGTGCAGTCGTGGTTTTGTTATTGGATGGTGGTTTCGTTTCATCTGTGGGAAGGGTCTGGGTTTGTGTTTGGTGTGGATGGAAGGTGGTGGCATCTTGTGTCCTTTTGGACCTGGTGTCAGTCTTTGTGACAGAGGCTCGTCTGTTGACCAGGGCTAGTTTCCAGATGTCAGGCAAGCGGGAGGTGTCATCACGTTTATTCATGTTGTTTGGGTGTTTCTCTATTTCAATGGCTTCCATGATTATTCGACTGTTGAAGTGTTCAGTTTTGGAGATGAGTTTGGTTCTTTCAAAGTCAATTTCATGACCTGTTGTTTTTATGTGCTGGAAGAGAGAGGAAGATTTTTCTTCTTTTTTGACTGCGTTCTTGTGTTCTGCGATGCGTGCGCTTATTCTCCTGTTTGTCTGTCCGATGTATGTGGCTGGACAGACTTTGCATGGTATTTCGTAGACTCCTTGGTTTTCTAGCTCAATCTTATCTTTGGGGTTTCTTAAAATGTTGGCTATTTTTTGGTCGGTGCAAAAGGCTGTCTTGATATTGTGTTTGTGGAGAATTTTGCTGATTTTGTCTGTGGTGCCTTTGATGTAAGGGAGGAGGGCGGTGCCGTTGTTCTCTTCTGTTTCTTGGTTCTTGGGGGGTGTTTCCTTTTGGATTAGTTTGGTGATGGTGTTTTTTTGGAATCCGTCAACAGACGAGCCTCTGTCACAAAGACTGACACCAGGTCCAAAAGGACACAAGATGCCACCACCTTCCATCCACACCAAACACAAACCCAGACCCTTCCCACAGATGAAACGAAACCACCATCCAATAACAAAACCACGACTGCACCATCTACTGCGGCACCCCACTCCAGCCACCACATGGAGCACACTTACACACGCCAAAAAAACATTGGGAGACCACAGACACGTGGCCAGACCAAAATGAATTCACAAGACACAGGACCCCACTCCACCAAAGCCCAGGATGCTGCCAGAACGCCCACCACCAAGGTCGTTAAGAAACAAAAGGCTGATAGACACATATCCAGCACCTCACCCACACAAGATGTCTCTAAACAGCCATCTAACCCACCAGCAGTTAATCCCTTAACGATAGCCTCAGCCACACAGCAGATCACAAAAGAACAAAGGAACCTACAATCAGCAACAGAGCAAGCAAACCACACCCCCCAGCAGTATTTATAGAAGGACTTCAACTGAGATCACGCTTTGCTTCAAGAAGAAAGAAGCCAGAACACCAGCCTGAAGATGACGAGTAAGACCTCGTCGAAACGTCGCCAAAACAACCAGATTTCTACACGGGAAGAAACCCGAATCCACCCTAACATGCATACCTATACCCGTGAAAATCTACGAAAACAAATATCCGACTCTACGGGAGGAAACCTTCCAGCTGACCAGAACCTACGAGAAACTAGAAGTCCGAAGAGCCACCATCTTATGTGACATTGCATTCCTACGCAACTGCCGAGACAAAATGTGATCCCCACAAGCTTCCAACTGAAATTCCACTCAAAACCCCATCCAGCGAAAGGATCCTGAAAAGAACAGAACTAGCCCTAATCAGAAGCGAACTACACAGGAAAAGATACCTACTAGATCAAACCAACAGAGACCTACTCACTCTCCACCTCAAACTCAGCAACAAAATCCACCCAACACTCTGGAACAAATCCAAGCAACTCGCCGCCTGAGAGCTGAAACAGAGACCTCCCACAAGACAGACACACACACCAACAAACTCCACAAACTGGAAAACGCCAGAAGCCCAACCCCCCACAACAGCCCATGAAACAAACAGTTCACAACATATCAGACAGGACACTCACCATCGCAGAGACCAAAGTCCTTTCCAAAGGATTCAACTTTGCAGTCGCCCCCAGACACATCCCCACTGAAAACATCATATGCGGAGTGGAAGCCAGCCTAACCAAAATCAACCCAGATGAAGCCAACAAAATCAGACTCGAAGTCACCAATGTCCTCTGCTCCAGCAAACCACCCAGAAGCAATTTACACAAAGA
Organism: Phrynocephalus forsythii; assembly: GCA_029282475.1. NCBI lineage: Eukaryota > Metazoa > Chordata > Lepidosauria > Squamata > Agamidae > Phrynocephalus > Phrynocephalus forsythii. Next base: position 65,366,556 of record JAPFRF010000002.1, read on the forward strand.
AGAACAAAAAGCCCTCACCAACCTGAGGAAAGACAACAACATAATCATTCTCCCAGCAGACAAAGGCAATGCCACAGTGGTGATGAACACATCCGACTACCAAGCCAAACTATCCAACCTACTACAAGACCCTGCTTACATACCTTTGAACACAGACCCCACCACCTACCTGGAAAAAAACCACCAAAGCCAAAATAAAAGCCTCTCCCTTAAGTGAAGAAATCAAGCCAAGCATCATCCCCAGAGAGAAATCATCCAGATGCCCCAAGCTCTACGGCCTCCCAAGATTCACAAAGAAGGAACACCTCTCAGACCCATAGTCAGCTCCATAGGCTCACCTCTACAAAAAACCTCGCCAAATTTCTTGCCAAACAACTCCAGCCCTATGCAGAATCCATCACTTCATACGTACAAAACTCGCTCCACTTCATAGAAATTATAAAGAAACAAGACCTACAACCCAATGACCTACTCGTGAGCTTCGATGTTGTTTCGCTCTTCACACAAGTGCCCATTCAAGAAGCCTTGACAGCTATCCACAACAAATACAACCCCCAAGCACATCCTAGATCTGACCAACCACTGCCTAACCAACACATACTTCATCCACAATGGACAAAGATACAAACAGATAGAAGGAGCACCCATGGATCACCCCTCTCACCGGTCATCGCAAACCTATATATGGAACACTTTGAAACCAACGCGTTACAGAAGTCCGAACATAAACCCAAACTCTGGCTCAGATATGTTGACGACACCTTTGTTATCTGGCCACACGGGAAAGATAAACTGAACAACTTCCTCACACATCTCAACAGCCTACACCCCAAAATACAATTCACTATGGAAATAGAAGCCAACAACCAACTTCCCTTCCTGGACGTCCTAATCTACAAAACCCGACGGCTCCTTAGGACATACCATCTACCAGAAAAAAACACATACAAACCGCTACTTAAATGCACAATCACACCACCACCCTGCACAGATCAACTCCGTAGCAAAAACCCTCATCTCCAGAACCAAACGCCCGCTGACAAAGACAAAGACCACCTAAAAACTGAATTACACACTCTCTCGAATGTTTTAATTGCGAACGGATTCCAAAAAACACCATCACCAAACTAATCCAAAAGGAAACACCCCCAAGAACCAAGAAACAGAAGAGAACAACGGCACCGCCTCCTCCCTTACATCAAAGGCACCACAGACAAAATCAGCAAAATTCTCCACAAACACAATATCAAGACAGCCTTTTGCACCGACCAAAAATAGCCAACATTTTAAGAAACCCCAAAGACAAGATTGAGCTAGAAAACCAAGGAGTCTACGAAATACCATGCAAAGTCTGTCCAGCCACATACATCGGACAGACAAACAGGAGAATAAGCGCACGCATCGCAGAACACAAGAACGCAGTCAAAAAAGAAGAAAATCTTCCTCTCTTCCAGCACATAAAAACAACAGGTCATGAAATTGACTTTGAAAGAACCAAACTCATCTCCAAAACTGAACACTTCAACAGTCGAATAATCATGGAAGCCATTGAAATAGAGAAACACCCAAACAACATGAATAAACGTGATGACACCTCCCGCTTGCCTGACATCTGAAACTAGCCCTGGTCAACAGACGAGCCTCTGTCACAAAGACTGACACCAGGTCCAAAAGGACACAAGATGCCACCACCTTCCATCCACACCAAACACAAACCCAGACCCTTCCCACAGATGAAACGAAACCACCATCCAATAACAAAACCACGACTGCACCATCTACTGCGGCACCCCACTCCAGTCACCACATGGAGCACACTCACACACCCCAAAAAAAACATTGGGAGACCACAGACACGTAGCCAGACCAAAATGAATTCACAAGACACAGGACCCCACTCCACCAAAGCCCAGGATACTGCCAGAACCCACCAGCCATCTAACCCACCAGCATCTAAACAGCCATCTAAACAGCCACCAGCAGTTAATCCTTTAACGATCGCCTCAGCCACACAGCAGATCACAAAAGAACAAAGGAACAAAGGAACCTACAATCAGCAACAGAGCAAGCAAACCACACACCCCCAGCAGTATTTATAGAAGGACTTCAACTGAGATCACGCTTTGCTTCAAGAAGAAAGAAGCCAGAACACCAGCCTGAAGATGACGAGTGAGACCTCGTCGAAACGTCGCCAAAACAACCAGATTTCTACACGGGAAGAAACCCGAATCCACCCTAACATGCATACCTATACCCGTGAAAATCTACGAAAACAAATATCCGACCTCTACGGGGAGGAAACCTTCCAGCTGACCAGAACCTACGAGAAACTAGAAGTCCGAAGAGCCACCATCTTATGTGACATTGCATTCCTACGCAACTGCCGAGACAAAAATGTGATCCCCACAAGCTTCCAACTGAAATTCCACTCAAAAACCCCATCCAGCGAAAGGATCCTGAAAAGAACAGAACTAGCCCTAATCAGAAGCGAACTACACAGGAAAAGATACCTACTAGATCAAACCAACAGAGACCTACTCACTCTCCACCTCAAACTCAGCAACAAAATCCACCCAACACTCTGGAACAAACCAAGCAACTGGCCGCCTGGAGAGCTGAAACAGAGACCTCCCACAAGACAGACACACACACCAACAAACTCCACAAACTGGAAAACGCCAGAAGCCCAACCCCCCACAACAGCCCATGAAACAAACAGTTCACAACATATCAGACAGGACACTCACCATCGCAGAGACCAAAGTCCTTTCCAAAGGATTCAACTTTGCAGTCGCCCCCAGACACATCCCCACCGAAAACATCATATGCGGAGTGGAAGCCAGCCTAACCAAAATCAACCCAGATGAAGCCAACAAAATCAGACTCGAAGTCACCAATGTCCTCTGCTCCAGCAAACCACCCAGAAGCAATTTACACAAAGAAGAACAAAAGCCCCCTCTCCAACCTGAGGAAAGACAACAACATAATCATTCTCCCAGCAGACAAAGGCAATGCCACAGTGGTGATGAACACATCCGACTACCAAGCCAAACTATCCAACCTACTACAAGACCCTGCTTACATACCTTGAACACAGACCCCACCACCTACCTGGAAAAACCACCAAAGCCAAAATAAAAGCCTCTCCTTAAGTGAAGAAATCAAGCCAAGCATCATCCCCAGAGAGAAATCATCCAGATGCCCCAAGCTCTACGGCCTCCCCAAGATTCACAAAGAAGGAACACCTCTCAGACCCATAGTCAGCTCCATAGGCTCACCTCTACAAAACCTCGCCAAATTTCTTGCCAAACAACTCCAGCCCTATGCAGAATCCATCACTTCATACGTACAAAACTCGCTCCACTTCATAGAAATTATAAAGAAACAAGACCTACAACCCAATGACCTACTCGTGAGCTTCGATGTTGTTTCGCTCTTCACACAAGTGCCCATTCAAGAAGCCTTGACAGCTATCCACAACAAATACAACCCCCAAACACATCCTAGATCTGACCAACCACTGCCTAACTAACACATACTTCATCCACAATGGACAAAGATACAAACAGATAGAAGGAGCACCCATGGGATCACCCTCTCACCGGTCATCGCAAACCTATATATGGAACACTTTGAAACCAACGCGTTACAGAAGTCCGAACATAAACCCAAACTCTGGCTCAGATATGTTGACGACACCTTTGTTATCTGGCCACACGGGAAAGATAAACTGAACAACTTCCTCACACATCTCAACAGCCTACACCCCAAAATACAATTCACTATGGAAATAGAAGCCAACAACCAACTTCCCTTCCTGGACGTCCTAATCTACAAAAACCCGACGGCTCCTTAGGACATACCATCTACCAGAAAAAACACATACAAACCGCTACTTAAATGCACAATCACACCACCACCCTGCACAGATCAACTCCGTAGCAAAAACCCTCATCTCCAGAACCAAACGCCCGCTGACAAAGACCACCTAAAAACTGAATTACACACACTCTCGAATGTTTTAATTGCGAACGGATTCCAAAAAAACACCATCACCAAACTAATCCAAAAGGAAACACCCCCAAGAACCAAGAAACAGAAGAGAACAACGGCACCGCCTCCTCCCTTACATCAAAGGCACCACAGACAAAATCAGCAAAATTCTCCACAAACACAATATCAAGACAGCCTTTTGCACCGACCAAAAAATAGCCAACATTTTAAGAAACCCCAAAGACAAGATTGAGCTAGAAAACCAAGGAGTCTACGAAATACCATGCAAAGTCTGTCCAGCCACATACATCGGACAAACAAACAGGAGAATAAGCGCACGCATCGCAGAACACAAGAACGCAGTCAAAAAGAAGAAAATCTTCCTCTCTTCCAGCACATAAAAACAACAGGTCATGAAATTGACTTTGAAAGAACCAAACTCATCTCCAAAACTGAACACTTCAACAGTCGAATAATCATGGAAGCCATTGAAATAGAGAAACACCCAAACAACATGAATAAACGTGATGACACCTCCCGCTTGCCTGACATCTGAAACTAGCCCTGGTCAACAGACGAGCCTCTGTCACAAAGACTGACACCAGGTCCAAAAGGACACAAGATGCCACCACCTTCCATCCACACCAAACACAAACCCAGACCCTTCCCACAGATGAAACGAAACCACCATCCAATAACAAAACCACGACTGCACCATCTACTGCGGCACCCCACTCCAGTCACCACATGGAGCACACTCACACACCCCAAAAACATTGGGAGACCACAGACACGTAGCCAGACCAAAATGAATTCACAAGACACAGGACCCCACTCCACCAAAGCCCAGGATACTGCCAGAACCCACCAGCCATCTAACCCACCAGCATCTAAACAGCCATCTAAACAGCCATCAGCAGTTAATCCCTTTAACGATCGCCTCAGCCACACAGCAGATCACAAAAGAACAAAGGAACAAAGGAACCTGCAATCAGCAACAGAGCAAGCAAACCACACACCCCCAGCAGTATTTATAGAAGGACTTCAACTGAGACCACACTTTGCTTCAAGAAGAAAGAAGCCAGAACACCAGCCTGAAGATGACGAGTGAGACCGCCGAAACGTCGCCAAAACAACCAGATTTCTACACGGGAAGAAACCCGAATCCACCCTAACATGCATACCTATACCCGTGAAAATCTACTTAAAACAAATATCCGACTCTACGGGAGGAAACCTTCCAGCTGACCAGAACCTACTAGAAACTAGAAGTCCGAAGAGCCACCATCTTATGTGACATTGCATTCCTACGCAACTGCCGAGACAAAAATGTGATCCCCACAAGCTTCCAACTGAAATTCCACTCAAAAACCCCATCCAGCGAAAGGATCCTGAAAAGAACAGAACTAGCCCTAATCAGAAGCGAACTACACAGGAAAAGATACCTACTAGATCAAACCAACAGAGACCTACTCACTCTCCACCTCAAACTCAGCAACAAAATCCACCCAACACTCTGGAACAAACCAAGCAACTGGCCGCCTGGAGAGCTGAAACAGAGACCTCCCACAAGACAGACACACACACCAACAAACTCCACAAACTGGAAAACGCCAGAAGCCCAACCCCCCCACAACAGCCCATGAAACAAACAGTTCACAACATATCAGACAGGACACTCACCATCGCAGAGACCAAAGTCCTTTCCAAAGGATTCAACTTTGCAGTCGCCCCAGACACATCCCCACCGAAAACATCATATGCGGAGTGGAAGCCAGCCTAACCAAAATCAACCCAGATGAAGCCAACAAAATCAGACTCGAAGTCACCAATGTCCTCTGCTCCAGCAAACCACCCAGAAGCAATTTACACAAAGAAGAACAAAAAGCCCTCTCCAACCTGAGGAAAGACAACAACATAATCATTCTCCCAGCAGACAAAGGCAATGCCACAGTGGTGATGAACACATCCGACTACCAAGCCAAACTATCCAACCTACTACAAGACCCTGCTTACATACCTTTGAACACAGACCCCACCACCTACCTGGAAAACCACCAAAGCCAAAATAAAAGCCTCTCCCTTAAGTGAAGAAATCAAGCCAAGCATCATCCCCAGAGAGAAATCATCCAGATGCCCCAAGCTCTACGGCCTCCCAAGATTCACAAAGAAGGAACACCTCTCAGACCCATAGTCAGCTCCATAGGCTCACCTCTACAAAACCTCGCCAAATTTCTTGCCAAACAACTCCAGCCCTATGCAGAATCCATCACTTCATACGTACAAAACTGCTCCACTTCATAGAAATTATAAAGAAACAAGACCTACAACCCAATGACCTACTCGTGAGCTTCATGTTGTTTCGCTCTTCACACAAGTGCCCATTCAAGAAGCCTTGACAGCTATCCACAACAAATACAACCCCCCCAAACACATCCTAGATCTGACCAACCACTGCCTAACCAACACATACTTCATCCACAATGGACAAAGATACAAACAGATAGAAGGAGCACCCATGGATCACCCTCTCACCGGTCATCGCAAACCTATATATGGAACACTTTGAAACCAACGCGTTACAGAAGTCCGAACATAAACCCAAACTCTGGCTCAGATATGTTGACGACACCTTTGTTATCTGGCCACACGGGAAAGATAAACTGAACAACTTCCTCACACATCTCAACAGCCTACACCCCAAAATACAATTCACTATGGAAATAGAAGCCAACAACCAACTTCCCTTCCTGGACGTCCTAATCTACAAAAACCCGACGGCTCCTTAGGACATACCATCTACCAGAAAAAACACATACAAACCGCTACTTAAATGCACAATCACACCACCACCCTGCACAGATCAACTCCGTAGCAAAAACCTCATCTCCAGAACCAAACGCCGCTGACAAAGACCACCTAAAAACTGAATTACACACTCTCTCGAATGTTTTAATTGCGAACGGATTCCAAAAAACACCATCACCAAACTAATCCAAAAGGAAACACCCCCAAGAACCAAGAAACAGAAGAGAACAACGGCACCGCCTCCTCCCTTACATCAAAGGCACCACAGACAAAATCAGCAAAATTTCCACAAACACAATATCAAGACAGCCTTTTGCACCGACCAAAAAATAGCCAACATTTTAAGAAACCCCAAAGACAAGATTGAGCTAGAAAACCAAGGAGTCTACGAAATACCATGCAAAGTCTGTCCAGCCACATACATCGGACAAACAAACAGGAGAATAAGCGCACGCATCGCAGAACACAAGAACGCAGTCAAAAAGAAGAAAATCTTCCTCTCTTCCAGCACATAAAAACAACAGGTCATGAAATTGACTTTGAAAGAACCAAACTCATCTCCAAAACTGAACACTTCAACAGTCGAATAATCATGGAAGCCATTGAAATAGAGAAACACCCAAACAACATGAATAAACGTGATGACACCTCCCGCTTGCCTGACATCTGGAAACTAGCCCTGGTCAACAGACGAGCCTCTGTCACAAAGACTGACACCAGGTCCAAAAGGACACAAGATGCCACCACCTTCCATCCACACCAAACACAAACCCAGACCCTTCCCACAGATGAAACGAAACCACCATCCAATAACAAAACCACGACTGCACCATCTACTGCGGCACCCCACTCCAGTCACCACATGGAGCACACTCACACACACCCCAAAAACATTGGGAGACCACAGACACGTAGCCAGACCAAAATGAATTCACAAGACACAGGACCCCACTCCACCAAAGCCCAGGATACTGCCAGAACCCACCAGCCATCTAACCCACCAGCATGTAAACAGCCATCTAAACAGCCATCAGCAGTTAATCCCTTTAACGATCGCCTCAGCCACACAGCAGATCACAAAAGAACAAAGGAACAAAGGAACCTGCAATCAGCAACAGAGCAAGCAAACCACACACCCCCAGCAGTATTTATAGAAGGACTTCAACTGAGACCACACTTTGCTTCAAGAAGAAAGAAGCCAGAACACCAGCCTGAAGATGACGAGTGAGACCTCGCCGAAACGCCAAAACAACCAGATTTCTACACGGGAAGAAACCCGAATCCACCCTAACATGCATACCTATACCCGTGAAAATCTACGAAAAACAAATATCCGACCTCTACGGGAGGAAACCTTCCAGCTGACCAGAACCTACGAGAAACTAGAAGTCCGAAGAGCCACCATCTTATGTGACATTGCATTCCTACGCAACTGCCGAGACAAAAATGTGATCCCCACAAGCTTCCAACTGAAATTCCACTCAAAACCCCATCCAGCGAAAGGATCCTGAAAAGAACAGAACTAGCCCTAATCAGAAGCGAACTACACAGGAAAAGATACCTACTAGATCAAACCAACAGAGACCTACTCACTCTCCACCTCAAACTCAGCAACAAAATCCACCCAACACTCTGAACAAAACCAAGCAACTGGCCGCCTGGAGAGCTGAAACAGAGACCTCCCACAAGACAGACACACACACCAACAAACTCCACAAACTGGAAAACGCCAGAAGCCCAACCCCCACACAACAGCCCATGAAACAAACAGTTCACAACATATCAGACAGGACACTCACCATCGCAGAGACCAAAGTCCTTTCCAAAGGATTCAACTTTGCAGTCGCCCCAGACACATCCCCACCGAAAACATCATATGCGGAGTGGAAGCCAGCCTAACCAAAATCAACCCAGATGAAGCCAACAAAATCAGACTCGAAGTCACCAATGTCCTCTGCTCCAGCAAACCACCCAGAAGCAATTTACACAAAGAAGAACAAAAAGCCCTCTCCAACCTGAGGAAAGACAACAACATAATCATTCTCCCAGCAGACAAAGGCAATGCCACAGTGGTGATGAACACATCCGACTACCAAGCCAAATTATCCAACCTACTACAAGACCCTGCTTACATACCTTGAACACAGACCCCACCACCTACCTGGAAAAAAACCACCAAAGCCAAAATAAAAGCCTCTCCTTAAGTGAAGAAATCAAGCCAAGCATCATCCCCAGAGAGAAATCATCCAGATGCCCCAAGCTCTACGGCCTCCCAAGATTCACAAAGAAGGAACACCTCTCAGACCCATAGTCAGCTCCATAGGCTCACCTCTACAAAACCTCGCCAAATTTCTTGCCAAACAACTCCAGCCCTATGCAGAATCCATCACTTCATACGTACAAAACTCGCTCCACTTCATAGAAATTATAAAGAAACAAGACCTACAACCCAATGACCTACTCGTGAGCTTCGATGTTGTTTCGCTCTTCACACAAGTGCCCATTCAAGAAGCCTTGACAGCTATCCACAACAAATACAACCCCAAACACATCCTAGATCTGACCAACCACTGCCTAACTAACACATACTTCATCCACAATGGACAAAGATACAAACAGATAGAAGGAGCACCCATGGATCACCCTCTCACCGGTCATCGCAAACCTATATATGGAACACTTTGAAACCAACGCGTTACAGAAGTCCGAACATAAACCCAAACTCTGGCTCAGATATGTTGACGACACCTTTGTTATCTGGCCACACGGGAAAGATAAACTGAACAACTTCCTCACACATCTCAACAGCCTACACCCCAAAATACAATTCACTATGGAAATAGAAGCCAACAACCAACTTCCCTTCCTGGACGTCCTAATCTACAAAAACCCGACGGCTCCTTAGGACATACCATCTACCAGAAAAAAACACATACAAACCGCTACTTAAATGCACAATCACACCACCACCCTGCACAGATCAACTCCGTAGCAAAACCCTCATCTCCAGAACCAAACGCCTCGCTGACAAAGACCACCTAAAACTGAATTACACACTCTCGAATGTTTTAATTGCGAACGGATTCCAAAAAACACCATCACCAAACTAATCCAAAAGGAAACACCCCCAAGAACCAAGAAACAGAAGAGAACAACGGCACCGCCTCCTCCCTTACATCAAAGGCACCACAGACAAAATCAGCAAAATTCTCCACAAACACAATATCAAGACAGCCTTTTGCACCGACCAAAAATAGCCAACATTTTAAGAAACCCCAAAGACAAGATTGAGCTAGAAAACCAAGGAGTCTACGAAATACCATGCAAAGTCTGTCCAGCCACATACATCGGACAAACAAACAGGAGAATAAGCGCACGCATCGCAGAACACAAGAACGCAGTCAAAAAGAAGAAAAAATCTTCCTCTCTTCCATTGAAAGAACCAAACTCATCTCCAAAACTGAACACTTCAACAGTCGAATAATCATGGAAGCCATTGAAATAGAGAAACACCCAAACAACATGAATAAACGTGATGACACCTCCCGCTTGCCTGACATCTGAAACTAGCCCTGGTCAACAGACGAGCCTCTGTCACAAAGACTGACACCAGGTCCAAAAGGACACAAGATGCCACCACCTTCCATCCACACCAAACACAAACCCAGACCCTTCCCACAGATGAAACGAAACCACCATCCAATAACAAAACCACGACTGCACCATCTACTGCGGCACCCCACTCCAGTCACCACATGGAGCACACTCACACACCCCAAAAAAAAACATTGGGAGACCACAGACACGAGCCAGACCAAAATGAATTCACAAGACACAGGACCCCACTCCACCAAAGCCCAGGATACTGCCAGAACCCACCAGCCATCTAACCCACCAGCATCTAAACAGCCATCTAAACAGCCACCAGCAGTTAATCCCTTAACGATCGCCTCAGCCACACAGCAGATCACAAAAGAACAAAGGAACAAAGGAACCTGCAATCAGCAACAAAGCAAGCAAACCACACACCCCAGCAGTATTTATAGAAGGACTTCAACTGAGACCACGCTTTGCTTCAAGAAGAAAGAAGCCAGAACACCAGCCTGAAGATGACGAGTGAGTGCCTAAAGCCAAAACAACCAGATTTCTACACGGGAAGAAACCCGAATCCACCCTAACATGCATACCTATACCCGCGAAAATCTACGAAAACATCCCATTCATGGTCAACTATTACACAAGAATAATCACGTTTCCTCCAGCGCATGGCTCGGCAGTGGCGCAAAAACATGGTTCCATCGCACGGAACCATCTGATTTCATATGATTTTTACATTGGATCATGATAAATCCACTATCATATATAGACATTTCAACACAGATTGCACAACAAAAATCACGGGTCCATCAGCGCATGGCTCCACAGTGGCGTAAAACATTTCCAAGGCATGGAACCACACGGAACTCCCTGATTTTTACCCAGGATCAACTCCAAAACACTATCACATCCTAGGCCCCATCCATACACACAAGATTGCACACGCCGCAAAAAATCAGGCGTACCGTCAGCGCATGGCTCTGCATGGTTGGCGCAAAAATAGGCACGGAACCACACGGAACTACCTTATTTTTACTCAGGATCAACTTCAAAACACTATCACGTCCTAGGCCCCATCCATACACACAGACTGCACACCCGAAATCAGGCGTCCGTCAGCACATGGCTCCATGAGCCAGGCGCAAAAACATGGTTCCAAGGCACGGAACCACACGGAACTACCTGATTTTTACCCAGGATCAACTCCAAAACACTATCACATCCTAGGCCCCATCCATACACACAGACTGCACACCCGAAATCAGGCGTCCGTCAGCGCATGGCTCTGCAGTGGCACAAATATATGGTTCCAAGGCACGGAACCCCACGGAACTCCCTGATTTTTACCCAGGATCAACTCCAAAACACTATCACATCCTAGGCCCCATCCATACACACAGACTGCACACCGAAATCAGGGGTCCGTCGGTGCATGGCTCCACAGTGGCGCAAAACGGGTCTGGGTAAAAGGCGGAACTTGACGGAACTCCTGATTTTTACCCAGGATCAACTCCAAACCACTATCACATCCTAGGCCCCATCCATACACAAAGATTGCACACCCGAAATCAGACGTCCGTCAGTGCATGGCTCTGCAGTGGCACAAAAATATGGTTCCAAGGCACGGAACCACACGGAACTCCCTGATTTTTACCCAGGATCAACTCCAAAACACTATCACATCCTAGGCCCCATCCATACACACAGACTGCACACCCGAAATCAGGGGTCCGTCAGCGCATGGCTCTGCAGTGGCGCAAAAACATGGTTCCAAGGCACGGAACCACACGGAACTCCCTGATTTTTACCCAGGATCAACTCCAAAACACTATCACATCCTAGGCCCCATCCATACACATAGACTGCACACCCGAAATCAGGGGTCCGTCAGCGTAAGGCTCTGCAGTGGCGCAAAAACATGGTTCCAAGGTACGGAACCACACGGAACTACCTGATTTTTACCCAGGATCAACTACAAAACACTATCATGTCCTAGGCCCCATCCATACACAAAGACTGCACACCCGAAATCAGGGGTCCATCAGCGCCTGGCTCCGCAGTGGCGCATAAACATGGTTCCAAGGCACGGAACCACACGGAAATGCAGGTTACTTACCTGTAAGTTAAGTTCTTCGAGTGGACCTCTGTAAATAGACACAATGGGTCTTCGCGCCTGCGTGCTTGAGTTCCCATTCGTTCCAAGCTTAAGGCTTACAAGCCCCTCCCCTCCATGCGCATGCTCACCCATCTCCCGCCTTGCTGACTCAGTTCCCCCCTGGTCCGCTGCTGACCCTTTGAGAGTACAACGAGCCATGACGGAGAGAAGTGAAGCGGGTAGGTGGTGTGTATTCACTGAGGTCCACTCGAAGAACTTAACTTACAGGTAAGTAACCTGCATTTCTTCTTCGTGGACTCTGTGAATCCACACATAGCGTGACTGGCAAGCTGACTTACCGGTGGAGGGTAGTCATGGTAGCACAGTTGTCAAAACTGCTTTGACAAATGCGGCTGATCTCTGCGTCCTGACATCTAGCTTGTAGTGCCTCAGGAACGTAGATGGTTGAGACCAGGTAGCCGCTTTGCATATGTCTTCCAGGGGCACTCCTTTTAGGAAAGCCGTGGAGGAGGCTACAACTCTTGTAGAGCATGCCTGAGGCATGACAGGTAGGGAGACATGCGCAGTCGTGTAAGCCATTTTGATAGTTGTAACAATCCATCTGGAGATGGATTGAGGGGATACCTGATGACCTCGAGATGGTGCCGAGGTCCTGATAAAGAGCTTGTGTGTCTTTCTAACGGAAGCTGTTCTGGAAGTATAAGAGGAGAGCTCTTTTGACGTCGAGGGAGCGAAGCTTTCTCTCGAGGTGAGTACTTGGGTTTGGGAAGAAGGTCGGTAGAATAAGTGGCTGAGACACGTGGAAGGATGACACTATCTTCGGTAAGAAAGAGATGTCCGGCCGAAGTTCCACTCTGTCATGATGGAATTTGAGGAACTGTGGGTCCGCTCTGAGCGCAGCGAGTTCTGAAGCTCATCTGGCTGATGTGATTGCCACTAGAAAAGCTGTTTTTAAGGTAAGTAAGTACAGAGACGTGGTCGCCATAGGTTCAGGTAGTTAGACAGTTCAGTACCAGGAAGAGAGACCATTGTGGTGTCAGGGCTCTATGTTGTGGACTTAGGCTAGCGATGCCTCGTAGGAACCTCTTAAGTTTAGGATGAATAAACAAGGCTGCCGCCTCCGAATCAGGTGGTTGATGTGCACTACGGCTGCAGTGTAGACTCTTAAGGTAGATAAGGATAGTCCTCTGTTGAAGAGCAAGAGGAGGAATTCTAGGAGGACCTGAATGTTAGTTGGACTCGAGGTTGAGAGTTGGCTCAAGTGAAATGTAGGAAGGAAGCACACTTATGTGCATATAGTGTATTTGTAGACTTCTTCCTGGAGCTTGTGTGTGCATCTGTAATTGTTAGCAGATGTACCATGCCGTCAGGTGGAGAGTCAGGACGTCTGGGTGTCTGACTTGGCCCTGGTGTTGTGTCAGGAGATCAGGCGTTGATGTCAGCCTGATAGAGTCGATCGCCATTGTTTGTAAGACTTGAAACCACCACGGGGCCAGCAGTATGACATGGGCTCAGTGGTGCCTGATCTTCATCAGCATTCTCTGGATGAGTGGTATTGGTGGGAACGCGTAGAGAAGACCCAGGGGCCAGCTGGTGGCAAAGGCATCTCCCTGTGAGTGTTTGCCTATTCCTGCTCTGGAGCAGTACAAGCTGCATTTGGTATTGGCTTGAGATGCAAATAGATCCATGGTTGGGGTGGCCCACCTTGTGCAGAGGATCTGAAACGCTGTCTCTGAGAGGCTCCACTCGTGGTTGTCGTGGATGAGGCAGCTCAGTTCATCTGCCGCCACATTGTTGCATGATGCAATATGTATGGCTATTGGGTGAATGCCCTTGGCTATGCACCATCTCCAAAGTTTGAGGGTGAGGTGCAGTAGAGATTTCGAGTGAGTTCCTCCTTGCTTGTTCAAGTAATAAAGTGCTGTAGTATTGTCTGTTATTACTTGGACCGTCTTGTGTGCAAGGAGGAGTTCGAATGCCTTGAGGGCTTTGAAAATGGCAAGGAGTTCTAGGTAGTTGATATGATGGGCTTGCTCCTTGAGTGTCCACCTGTGATGGAGCGAGAGGTGGTTGCAGGTGGCACCCCATCCCGTCGTACTGGCATCTGTGGTTACCTGGATGGACGGGTAATGCTGTTTGAAGGGCCTTCCCGTTCTTAGATCGCGGGAGGACTTCCACCACCTTAGGCTGGTGAGGAGGCGGAGGTGACTCTGAGCCGTTTGGAGGGTTGTCGCGGTGAGGTCAAAACTGGGCTAGAAGCCATGAGGTCTCATGCGGAGTCTGGCGTGTGGAATGATAGCTGTAGTTGAGGCCATCAGGCCTAGTAAGCGTTGGGCCTGATGTGCAGATACCTTTGTGGAGTCCAGAAAGGGGCCTAGGATGTGATACTGGTTTGGAGCTGCTCCTGGGTAAAAATCAGGTAGTTCCGTGTGATTCCGTGCCTTGGAACCATATTTTTGAACCACTGCAGGGCCATGCGCTGACGGACGCCTGATTTCGGGTGTGCAGTCTTTGTGTATGGATGGGGCCTAGGATGTGATAGTGGTTTGGAGTTGATCCCGGGTAAAAATCAGGTAGTTCCGTGTGGTTCCGTGCCTTGGAACCATATTTTTGTGCCACTGCAGAGCCATGCGCTGACGGACGCCTGATTTCAGATGTGCAGTCTGTGTGTATGGATGGGGCGTAGGATGTGATAGTGTTTTGGAGTTGATCCTGGGTAAAAATCAGGAGTTCCGTCAAGTTCCGCCTTTTACCCAGACCTGTTTTTGCGCCGCTGTGGAGCCATGCGCCGACGGACCCCTGATTTCGGGTGTGCAGTCTATGTGTATGGATGGGGCCTAGGATGTGATAGTGTTTTGGAGTTGATCCTGGGTAAAAATCAGGTAGTTCCGTGTGGTTCCGTGCCATGGAACCATATTTTTGCGCCACTGCAGAGCCATGCACTGATGGACGCCTGATTTCGGATGTGCAGTCTGTGTGTATGGATGGGGCCTAGGATGTGATAGTGGTTTGGAGTTGATCCCGGGTTAAAATCAGGGAGTTCCGTGTGGTTCCGTGCCTTGGAACCATATTTTTGAACCACTGCAGGGCCATGCGCTGACGGACCCCTGATTTCGGGTGTGCAGTCTTTGTGTATGGATGGGGCCTAGGATGTGATAGTGGTTTGGAGTTGATCCCGGGTTAAAATCAGGGAGTTCCGTGTGGTTCCGTGCCTTGGAACCATGTTTTTGCGCCACTGCAGGGCCATGCGCTGACGGACCCCTGATTTCGGGTGTGCAGTCTTTGTGTATGGATGGGGCCTAGGATGTGATAGTGGTTTGGAGTTGATCCTGGGTAAAAATCAGGGAGTTCCGTCAAGTTCCGCCTTTTACCCAGACCCGTTTTTGCGCCGCTGTGGAGCCATGCGCCGACGGACCCATGATTTCGGGTGTGCAGTCTGTGTGTATGGATGGGGCCTAGGATGTGATAGTGTTTTGGAGTTGATCCTGGGTAAAAATCAGGTAGTTCCGTGTGGTTCCGTGCCTTAGAACCATATTTTTGCGCCACTGTGGAGGCATGCGCTGACGGACGCCAGATTTCGGATGTGCAGTCTTTGTGTATGGATGGGGCCTAGGATGTGATAGTGTTTTGGAGTTGATCCTGGGTAAAAATCAGGTAGTTCCGTGTGGTTCTGTGCCTTGGAACCATATTTTTGCGCCACTGCAGAGCCATGCGCTGACGGATGCCTGATTTTGGGTGTGCAGTCTGTGTGTATGGATGGGGCCTAGGATGTGATAGTGTTTTGGAGTTGATCCTGGGTAAAAATCAGGGAGTTCCCTCAAGTTCCGCCTTTTACCCAGACCCGTTTTTGCGCCGCTGTGGAGCCATGCGCTGATGGATGCCTGATTTCGGGTGTGCAGTCTGTGTGTATGGATGGGGCCTAGGATGTGATAGTGTTTTGGAGTTGATCCTGGGTAAAAATGAGGGAGTTCCGTGTGGTTCCGTGCCTTAGAACCATATTTTTGCGCCACTGCAGAGCCATGCGCTGACGGACGCCTGATTTCGGGTGTGCAGTCTGTGTGTATGGATGTGGCCTAGGATGTGATAGTGTTTTGGAGTTGATCGTGGGTAAAAATCAGGTAGTTCCGTGTGGTTCCGTGCCTTGGAACCATGTTTTTGCGCTACTGTTGAGGCATGCGCTGACGGACGCCAGATTTCGGATGTGCAGTCTTTGTGTATCGATGGGGCCTAGGACGTGATAGTGTTTTGTAGTTGATCCTGGGTAAAAATCAGGTAGTTCTGTGTGGGTCTGTGCCTTGGAACCATGTTTTTGCGCCACTGTGGAGGCATGCGCTGACGGACGCCTGATTTTGGGTGTGCAGTCTGTGTGTATGGATGGGGCCTAGGATGTGATAGTGGTTTGGAGTTGATCCCGGGTAAAAATCAGGGAGTTCCGTGTGGTTCCGTGCCTTGGAACCATGTTTTTGCGCCACTGCAGAGCCATGCGCTGACGGACGCCTGATTTCGGGTGTGCAGTCTGTGTGTATGGATGGGGCCTAGGATGCGATACTGGTTTGGAGTTGACCCTGGGTAAAAATCAGGTAGTTCCGTGTGTTTCCGTGCCTTGGAACCATGTTTTTGCGCCACTGTGGAGCCATGCGCTGATGGACCCATGATTTTTGTTGTGCAATCTGTGGATTGAAATGGGCTCTGTATATGATAGTGGATTTATCATGATCGAATGTAAAAATCATATGAAATCAGATGGTTCCGTGCGATGGAACCATGTTTTTGCGCCACTGCCGAGCCATGCACTGGAGGATACGTGATTATTCTTGTGCAATAGTTGGCCATGAATGGGATTTGTGATTTGATGGTGATTTGGGAAAGATCCCATGTAAAAATCATATGAAATCAGGGAGTTCCGTCAAGTTCCGCCTTTTACTTTCTTCCCTATCCTTTTTCATTTTTTCAGGTACAGAACAATGTTTGCCTTCCTAGGTTATCTATTTAATGGAAGTTTTGCTGTGCAACACAGCTCACCCATTGCACAAGTGGCATTTACTTTTTGATTTTATTGGTCTTGTTAAAAATAATGTCTCCTACAGGCTACATTTCAGTTACACTTATTTTAAGTAATTGTAAGTCACTATGGGCCCCATTTATGAAAGATATATTGGCATATAAATATAATAAATAATAAATACAAGCTCAAGAAAACGGTGGCTCGTTTAACTTCAACTTCCTACAGTAAGTAGGAACGTTTCCTCCTTAATCCATCTCCTGTTGCCTGTCACTGTTTCGGTGGCGCCAGAGCAGAAATACACGGAACGCCTAAAAGAGAAACTGAGAAGAGCAACTTCTCTGGAGCGCCTATGCTCCTGAGGAAGGGGACTACATTTTAGGAAAGCCTGTGCTCAGTAAAAACCCATTAAGTCTTGGCGCGGCGACCTTACTCCCTTCGTTGGATTTTTCCTGAAGTGAGACTTCGATTTCCCAGCTTGCACGGTGTCCGGGCCAGTTACAGCCTGTGGTCCTAAAAAATTACTCCAAACTAGGATCACGAGGAACAACTGCTTTGCCTTTAGACGCTCCCACCCCCCTTTGCCATGTTTGAAGAAGCGGACTTGATCCTCGAAGGCTTACGATGTATAAAATATACATCGTCTTTGCCTGGTACGCTTGCACAGACTACAGGGCTGCTCTTTCCCAAATTGGAGGAGTATCTACTGAACTATTGATATCTATCGATCTATTTTTGCTTCTCAAAAGAACTGCCCTTGCCGCAAGAAAGCCCTCTTGCCTGCTGCGTCATTTGTTCTGCACTCTAGACACTGGTTCTCAACCTGGGATCTCCAGATGTTCCTGGATTGCAACTCCCAGAAATCCTGGCCAGCTCAGCTAGTGATGAAGACTTCTGGGAGTTGCAATCCAGGAACATCTGGGGACCCACAGACTGAGAACCCTTTAGCACTTAAGGTGGGGATTCTAAGAAATGGAATCGGGAAAATCACGTTTCCAAGTCCTGCTGCCGTGCAATCCCGTCCTTCTCCCCCCGCAAATGGGAGAGGAGGTCCTGTGGGCAAACTGGCTGAAGGCATCGACTCCACCCCATCCCCGTCCTTCCTGATGGTCTCCGTTTCTGCGGCTGCTCGCAAGATGTCACTGCGGGCGCGTCGCGGGCCGTGTGCGCGGCCACGCCCCACGACGCATGCGCCTACAGCCAAGCCGGCTGAGGCGGCCCTGGAGTCCCCGCGCCGGAAACGGAACTGCCTCCGATAAGCAGAACCAACCCGTAGTAGTAAAGAATAGTAGGAAGAGCCGTGGGTTTGCTAAGCCGGACTCGCTTGCGCTATGGCAGCCTCGGGCCTTCCGCCACTGCCGGCGCAGTTGAAGCCTATTCAGCATTACCTGAGAACCGCGCAAGAGCTGGACAAACGGGAGCCCGTGGTGGCCTATTACTGTAAGTGACCGGTGCTAACGGCCCGCGGGGCCCCGCCCACTCCGGGCCCGGGAGCGTTCCGAGTTCCTCCGTGGGGCGGTGGGGGGTGGCGACAAGAAAGTGGGAGGAGCCAACGGAAGGCTTTTCCCCGTCTCACCCCACTCACCCCGTTCTTACTCTGGCCCAGGCTCTCCTCTCTTCCCCATCCAGTGCGCATGCTCCAGACCCTCGAACGGCCCGGTTTGGTCCCCTGGGCGTTCGTGGTCCAAGCCTAGCCGCGGACCCCCCCCCCCCCCGTTCACTATATGTGACTCGTAAGGATCAGCGGTGGGCGTCGCCTGCTTCTTTGGGACCCATGGGAAACACGTTCGGGCATGGCAGCAGCTCCAGTATGGAAGGCCGGCGCGGCCTTTCTGGTGAAGAGACAAAGTCCAGTCCCCTCTTGGCAAGTGGAGTCTAACCGGACTTGTCCCGGCAGGCAAAAGGGAAATGCGGCCTTGTGCTCCTCGTGTTACCCAATGATTTGGTGTTGTGCTGTCTTCCCCTCCTGGGAGTGCAGAAGATGCGAAGAAGGCATGCCCAAACTTCGGCCCTCCAGACTACAACGACCAGAGACCTTTGCCATTGGCAATCTAAGCTTAGAATTCTGGGAATTGTGGTCCAAAACATCAGGAAGGCCAAAGTTTGAACGTGGGAAGACACCTTTCGCTTAATACTGTGTGCGTTCTTGCTTCATTATATGAATGCACAGTATATGAATCTAAAGCTGCCTATCAGTTTTCTTTGTTTTCACCCACTATTACACCTGAAGGATTTTTGTTTGTTTTGGTCAGTGATAAACAGGACTGGCCTGTTAAATTACAAGATTTTTGTAGTAGTAACTTCCTGTCCCCTAGTTTGACCCCTATAATTCACAGATGCTTTGACCAGAGTGACACCTAAGTGTCTTCTGTATAGTCAACCTGGAAATACCAGTTGCTGTTGGTGAGTGGTGTAAATGTTTAGAAATAAGTAAAATAAACAATGACAAGAAGACCAATCCCTCTTCCAAGCGTTCTTTTCCTTGTTACTCATAGTTTCTGATATGACCACATTCTCATATGCCCTGTAGATTTCTTCCTGCTTAAATGGGGTGAAGCTTTGAGGAAACTGGGTTAAGGGCTCTCCACCTGCTGCAACACCTACCTCTAACATTTTCCTTTTCCTAGTATGAAATTGAAGGCTTAGAAACTAGAAGGGGGAACCTAGAGTGAAATATTTTTACCATAGTAAAACATCTTTCTAGCATCACACATCAATATTTTTCTAAGCAGTTTGCACAGTGGAAAATTGTACAGTAGAATGAAAATGTAAACCCATATTGCCATATTTCACAAACTATTCTGGAAACTATGAGGTTTTCTATCCAGGAGATTCATCCAGACCTGCCTTTCACATGATATACTCTGCATATAAGTTAAAAAGCCAAGGTGACAGTATACAGCCTTGTCGTACTCCTTTCCCAATTTTAAACCAATAAGTTGTTCCATATCCAGTTCTGACTGTTACTGCTTGTCTCACATATAGATTTCTTAGGAGACAGATAAGGTGATCAGGCACTCCCATTTCTTTACGAACTTGCCATTGTTTGTTGTGGTCCACACAGTCAAAGGCTTTGGCATAGGTAATGAAGCAGAAGTAGATGTTTTTCTGGAACTTTCTAGCTTTCTCCACATTCCACCGCATGTTGGGAATTTGATCTTTAGTTCCACTGGGCCTTCAAAATCCAGCTTGCACTTCTGGGAGTTCTCTTTCCAAATACTGCTGCAGCCTCCCTTGTAGAATTTTGAGCATAACCTTGCTAGCATGTGAAATGAGTGCAGTTGTACAATAGTTGGAGCATTCTTTGGCGTTGCCTTGCTTTGGGATTGGGATGTAGACCGATCTTTTCCAGTCCTCTGGCCATTGCTGAGTTTTCCAAATTTGCTGGCATATTGTGTGCATCACGTTTACAGCATCCTCTTTTAAGAATTTAAAGAGTTCAATTGGAATGGCGTCACCTCCACTGGCATTGTTGTTTGCAATGATTTCTAAGGCCCACTTGACTTCACTTTCCAGGATGTCTGGCTCCAGGTCAGCAACTACGCTATCTTGGTTAGAGACATCCAGATCTTTCTGATATAATTGATCTGTGTATTCTTGCCATCTCTTTTTCATATCTTCTGCTTCTGTTTAGTCCCTACTATTTTTGTCCTTTATCATATCCATCTTTGCATGAAATGCCCCTTTAATATCTCCAATTTTCTTGAATAGATCTCTGGTTTTCTCTTTTCTATTGTTTTCCTCTATTTCTTTGCACTGTTCATTCAAGAAGGCTGTCCTGTCTCTCCTCACTATTCTTTGGAAGCCTGCATTCAATGTTCTGTATTGTTCCCTTTCTCCCTTGCATTTTGTGTCCCTTCTCTCCTCCGCTATTTGTAGGGCTTCATTGGACAGCCATTTTGCTTTCTTGCATTTTCTTTTGTTTGGGGCGGTTTTCGTTGCTGCCTCCTGTACAGTGTTACAAGCCTCCATCCATAGTTCTTCGGGCGCTCTGTCCACCAAATCTAGTTCCTTAAATCTGTTTTTCACCTCCACTGTGTATTCATAAGGGATTTGACTTAGATTGTACCTGACTGGCCCAGTAGACTTCCCTACTATCCTCAGTTTAAGTTTGAATTTTGCTATAAGAAGCTGATGATCTGAGCTGCAGTCAGCACCAGGTCTCGTTTTTGCTGACTGTATAGAGCTCCTCCATCTTTGGCTGCAGATAACATAATCAATCTGATTCCTGTATTGTCCATCTCGTGATGTTAATGTGTAGAGTTGCCTATTGTGTTGCTGGAAAAAAGTTTTTGCAATGACCAGCTTGTTCTCTTGACAAAACTCAATTAGCCTTTGCTCTGCTTCATTTGGAACTCCAAGGCCAAACTTGCCATTTATTCCTTTTACCACTTGATTCCTACTTTAGCATTCCAATCCCCTATGATGAATAGAACATCTTTCTTTGATGTAATTCTACCTGCCTAGATGTCCTAAACACATCCAATCTCTCCTGATTTCGGAAGCTAAGCAGGGTCGGCCCTGGTTAGTACTTGGATGGGAGACCAGCAGGGAATACCAGGCGCTGTAGGCGCCTGGAGTAGGAACTGGCAAACCACTCCAGTATTCCTGCCAAGAAAACTCCATGGACATTGGGTCATGAAGAGTCGGTCACAACTGTAACAACGCAACACAACACGATTCTAGAAGGAGGGGTAAGTCTTCATAGAATTGGTCAATCTCAGACTCTTCAGCAGCAGTAGTTGGTGCATAAACTTGGATTACTGTGATGTTGAAAGGGCTGACTTAGAATCGTACCAAAATCATTCTATCATTTTTGAGGTTGTATCCCAGCACAGCTTTTCCCACTCTTTTGTTGACTATGAGGGCTACTCCATTTCTTCTAAGGGATTCTTGTCCACAGTGAGGTAGTAGGTGTGATAGTCATCTGAACTGAATTCACCCATTCCGGTCCATTAAGTTTTTAGTGTGGAGGAGGGAGAGATGAGGAAGTTGTTGAAGGGGTTCAGTCCAAGGAAGGCGACGGGGCCAGATGGAGTTGCCGGAAGGGTACTGTAGGATTGTGCAGATCAATTAGCAGGAGTTTTCACTGGGATTTTGAAATTGATCCCTATCCCAAGCTACTGCACCACCATGCCTAAAGTCTGCTATTATTGTTCCGATACAAAAAAACAACAACACCCAAATCCGGAAAATTTGAATGACTTTCGTCCAGTAGCACTAACACCTGTAATCATGAAGTGCTTTGAAAAGTTGGTATGGAACTATGTTATTGCCTGTTTACCAGAGGGACTAGATACATTCCAATTCGCCTATAAAAAGAAGAGATCAACAGAGGATGCTGTGGCGTGTGCTCTTCATGCTGTTCTTGAACATCTGAAGCAGAGGGGGAGCTATGCTAGATTGCTCTTTCTGGATTTTAGCTCGGCTTTTAACACCATTCTTCCACAACGCTTGATTTCTAAACTGGAAGGTCTAGGGCTTCCACCATCAATTTGTGGATGGATTTTGGATTTTCTGTCAGAGCGTTCTCAGAGGGACCGGTTGGGCCCTTAAACCTCTAATACTCTTAGTACCAACATTGGAACACCACAGGGATGTGTGCTTAGTCCACTCCTTTATATTCTTTACATGTTTGATTGTGTCTCTGCCTATCCTAGCAATAGGATCATTATGTTTGCAGATGACACAACTGTGATTGGGCTCATCTCTGACAAGGAGAGTGAGATGGCTTACAGAGATAAGGTGGAGAGGTTGACCAAGTGGTGCAGAATTAATAACTTGCACCTAAACATAAAGAAAAGAAAAAGGAGCTTGTGGTGGATTTTAGGAGGCAGAAAACTGATATTCAGCCACTGGTGATTGATGGGACTGGTGTGGAGAGGGTTAGAGGGTTTAGATTTTTGGGCATTGAGTTACAGGAGGATCTGTCCTGGAGTGTCAACACAAGGGGGCTTGCAAAGAAGGCTCAGCAGAAACTATTTTTCTTGAGAACTTTAAGGAAAAACCATCTTCCGCAAAAGCTGCTGCTGGCCTATCATTGTGCAATTGAGAGTGTGCTTACTTATGGGTTATGTGTATGGTATGGAAGTTGTACCCATCAGGATAGGACAGTGTTGCACAGAATCATAAGAATTGCAGAGAGTATTGTGGGCTGTTCACTCCCACACTAAAACAAATTTATACTACCAGGTGCCACTGTAAAGCATTAGATATATTAAGAGATCCATCACATCCTGGTCATCGTCTCTTCAAGTTGCTGCCATTGGGACGGAGATATAGAGTACTGAGGGTGAGAACAAGCCGTCTCAAAAATAGCTTCTTTTTTAGAGCGATATTGGCCTTAAATGGAAATTCTGAACTTTGAAGTCACCTTATTTTATATGTTATAATTTATGTGTTGTAGCTCTTTTTAAATCTATGTAGAATGTTTTATATGAGTTGAATATAGCAAACATGAAATTTCATTGTTACTGCAAGGGGGCAATGACAATAAAGATTCCTATTCCTATTCCTGATGCCCAAGATGTCAGTGTTTATTCTTGGCATCTCACATTTGACCACATCCAGCTTACCTTGGTTCATAAACCTCACATTCCAGGTTACTATGCAGTATGTTTCTTTGCAGCATTGGACTTTCCTTTCTCTTCCAGGCATGTCTGCAGCTGGGCTTCCTTTCAGCTTTGGCCTAGCTGCTTCATTAGCTCTGGAGCTACTTGCACTTGTCCTCCGCTCTTCCTCGGTAGCATGTTGGACGCCTTCTGACCTGAGGGGCTCATCTTCCAGCATCATATCTTTTAGCCTTTTGTTTCTGTTTATAGGGTTTTCTTGGCAGGGATACTGGAGTGGCTTGCCAGTTTCTACTCCAGGTGGACCACATTTAGTCATACTGTCCACTATGACCTATGGGATCGCTCATAGCTTCTCTGAGTTGATCAAGCCCCTTTGCTGCATCAAGGCAGTATAATTATGATGATTCTGGCATACAGCTTAAGAAAACCCCAAATTCACAATCTCAGAAAATTAGAATAGTGTCAAAAGGTTCTATATTCTAGGCTCAATGTGTCCCACTCTAATCAGCTAATGTATCTGTAACACCTGCAAAGGGTTCCTGGGCCTTTTAAATCAGTGGTGTCCTAACTTCAGCCCTCCAGATGTGTTGGACCACAACTCCCATAGTCCTTTGGCATTGGCAATAGAGGCTTGGAATTCTGGGAGTTGTGGTCCAAAACATCTAGAGGGCCAAAGTTTGGACACCCCTGTATTAAATGGTCTTTCAGGCTGGTTCAGTAAGATTCACAATCATGGGAAAGACTGCTGACCTGACAGTTGTGCAGAAAACCATCATAGACACCCTTCATAAGGAAGGAAAGCCCCAAGAGATACAGATTGCAAAAGAAATTGGAGGTTCCCAAAGTGCTGTACCAAAGCACATCAATAGAAATTTATGTGGAAGGGGAAAGTGTAGAAGAAAAAGGTGCACAAGCAGCAGGGATGACCGCATCCTGGAAATGATTGTCAGGAAAAGGCCATTCAAATTGTTGGGGACTTTCACAAGGAGTGGATGGAGGCTGAAGTTAGTGCATCAAGAGCCACCACACAAGATGGATCCTGGACATGGGCTCTTGTCAAGCTGCTCCTGGACACTTTTGCTCAGTGGTCCAAAGTCCTCTTTTCTGATGAGCAACTTTTGCATCTTATTTGGTAACCAAGGACTCAGAGTCTGGGGGAAGAATTGAGAGGCACACAATGCAATATGTTTGAAGTCCAGTGTGAAGTTTCCACAGTCGGTGTTGATTTGGGGAGCCATGTCATCTACTGGTGTTGGTCCACTATGCTTCATAAAGTCCAGGGTCAACACAGCTGTCTACCAGGAGATTTTGGAGCACTTCATGCTTCCTTCCACATACGAGCTTTATGGGGATGCTGACTTTATTTTCCAGCAGGACTTGGCACCTGCCCACACTGCCAAAAGTACCAAAACCTGGCTAAATTACTATGGGATTACTGTGCTTAATTGGCCAACAAACTCTCCTGACCTGAAGCCAAATAGAGAATCTATGGGGCATTGCCAAGAGAAAGATGAGGGACATGAGACCGAACAATGCAGCGGAGCTGAAGGCCACTGTTGAAGCATCCTGGTCTTCCATAACACCTCAGCAGTGGTACAGGCTGATAGCTTCCATGCCACGCCACATTGAGGCAGAAATTGATGCAAAAGGGGCCCAAAGCAAGTACTGACTACATATGCATGCTTATACTTTTCAGAGGTCCGATATTCTATTTCCAGTCCTTGTGATATTGTTGTCGTATAATCTAATTTTCTGAGATTATTAATTTGGGGGTTTGATATGCTGAACGCCAGAATCATCACAATTATACCAAAGTCTCGCTTTGCATGTAATATTAGTTTCATTCTTTGAGTTGACTTACTGAAATAAATGAACATTTGCACAATATTCTAATTTTTCAAGTTTCACCTGTACACCGGATAAGGTTGATGAATTATTTAGCTGCACCAATTTTGGGGGAAAGCAGAAATTTCTGGCATCAACTCTACCTCTACCAAAGGCTCCCTTGGGATCCTTTTCATCATTGGAAAACTGTTGGGAACTGAGGCATTGCTGTGGATAATGCAGCCTTATGCAGCAAAAGTTGTGCAACAGGATTTTCAGCCAGTGGTTATGGTAAGAGAGATCACTTATGCTAGTTGAGTATTTGCACATATATTTTCTCCTTGTACAATAATGTTAGTGTTTGGTGTGACTGACAAGGATAATCAAATGAGTCACCGCTGAACAGCTCCAGGTGTTCTTGGAAGATGGAAACCCCCTGGATTCCTTACAGTCTGGGTTCAGGCTTCGCCATGGAACTGCGACAGTCTTGGTCGCCCTGCAAGACAACCTTTTGAGAGAGGCTGACAGGAGATGCTGTTCCATGCTGGTCCTCTGTGATCTTTCAGTGGCTTTTGATACCGTCGACCACGGTATCCTCCTGAACAGGCTCTCTGAGGTAGGAATTGAAGGTCCAGCCTTGGACTGGCTCCAGTCTTTCTTGGAGGGCTGTGCTCCGAGAATGAAGCTGGGGGAAGAGATGTCAGTTGCCTGGACCGTCAGTTGTGGGGTGTCCCTGGGGTTGGCTATCTCCCCCCCAATGCTATTTAACATTTGTTTGAATCCTTTGGGGCAGGTCATCCGGAGATTTGGGGTCTACTGCCATCATATGCTCCGTCTCTCCTTTACCACCTCTGCAGTGGAGGCTGACCGGATCCTAGAACACTGACTGGCCATGGTTATGGAATGGACCAGGATGAATAGGCTGAGGTCGAACCCTGATAAGACCAAGGTTCTGTTCTTAGTGGGTACCTCAGAGAGTTATGGTGGCCCTCCCCTCCCCCCAAGTCTGGATGGGATCTTCTTCCAGATGGCAAAGAGAGTGAGGAATCTGGGTGTGGTACTGGACCTGGCACTCTCCCGGGACTCCCAGATAGCAGCTGTGTCCAATTCAGCCTTCTGTCAGCTTAGGCTCATCACCCAGATTTGCCTTTTTCTTCAGACCTCCCTGAGAGCAGTTGTGCATGTATTGGTGATTTCCTGGATTGACTACTGCAATGCACTCTACATGGGGTTACCCTTGAATGTGATTTATAGACTGCAGCAGGTGCAGAATGCAGTGGCTAGGCTGGTGGTTGGTGCAAGCAAATATGACTGCATCACTCCCATACTGACTCACCTGTGCTGGCTACCTGTTGTCTCCAGGATCAGGTTCAAGGTGATGGTTTTAACTTATAAAACCTACGGCTTGGGACCTGAATATATGATGGAGTGCCTGTCCCTTAGATTAATAAATGCACATATATAACGTCATTTTTATTTTATTGTTTTAACTTTACTTGTACACCACCTGGTGTTGTTCTTTGAATTAAACTTGATGGTAAATAAATAAATAAATAAATAAATGCATTCAAGGTAGCCTTTATTCTGAACCCAGTCCCACAAAGCTACTCCCAAACTAGTCCCAGATTGTAGCAGTTACTGTATATGATGAAGAGATCATGCTGCTGACTTGGATCTAGAGAAGTTCAGACCAAGGGATTTAGTACTCCCTCTAGCTTTTCACATTTCACTGCACTCTATGAAATGCCTCTCCTGAAGACTGGAAAGCTTTGGTTGCAAAAGATGCCTCTCTCCAATGTTAAAGAGATCCCTGTACCCTTAGGTCAACTTGGCCTCTACAGGGCTGTTGTCTAACCTTTCTACTACACATTTAAAAGACTAATCAGATGTTTTCATGTTTCTTAGTCATGTTGGCCAGAAGTCAGAGGCTTGCACTAGACACACCTAAGTGTTTGGGCATGTCCTGGGAAATCTTTACTTGCTTCTTTCAACAGCTGATTCCTCTTCCCATGCAGTCTGTTTTTGAAAACTCTGTTTCAGGGACAGTTTGTTCTTATTTCTCAAAACCTCCAAGCCCATGATGAACAAGATCTGTCATTCTTTAGATTCAGGAGTGATTATTTTCTGTTAGTTTGTAAGAACATTGAGATCTCTATGTTGCCTCACCAAGATGGCAAAGCATATTTTGTTCTTTTGATAGTTGGCTGTCTTTTGATTTTTTTCCTACTAATTTTTTTCAACTCGGAAAGCCCTGAAGATATATATGTCTTAGGATTTCATAGCACCTTCTCTAGTGCTGTGTGTCTTGAGCGTTCACAGGACAGCTACAGTCTCCCCTTCCTGTTTCAGTTCCCTGTGTACCCCAAGTCACAGGAATCTGTTTTCAGGCAGTACGTAAGACTGTGGGGAGTTGGAGAGAATTCTGTTGTGGCTAGAAACATAGCACCACCGTGACATTGAATGTTGACCAAAGTATTTTCAAGTTGTAAAAAGTAAATAGACCAAATAGTATAACTTCTGTTGCCAGTTTGCAGAATTGCCAGCCTGCCGGAGGGACCAAGAGCTGCATCCTTCAACCAGCAGCTTCTTTCCTTGTTCTAGATGCAGTGGTGTGAGAGTGAGGGCAGTGTGCCATCCAGATAAGTGAAAATGGAGCAGGGACAGAAAAGAATGGAATTGATGGAAACGGAAACACTGCAAAGACATATAACAAGCCAAGAAACAAGAAAGAAGCAAAACAGTGGAAATGATAATGATCTAATAAAGTGGGACAAAGAGGTTAAATGGAAGATTGAGCAAGGGATGAGAGAAGGGCAGCAGCAAGATGAATTGGTTGGAGGGTTTCTTTTGATTGATTTGTCAGAGGAGGAATGGAATGTGAAGGTAGGAGGGACAAAACGGGATTTAAAGGACAGTAAGGAGAAGAGCAGGGGTTGAAGACAGTTGGGGTGACAGTTGGGACTCAGACAGGGAGAGGGAAGACAGTAAGGGTGACTGACAAGAAAATACAAGCAGAGAAGGAGATCATCACTGCTAAAAATGTTGGGTTGCCCATGCCCCTCCCTGTATCCTCTGCATTGATAACTAGCAGCAATACAATTATCGTATCTAGAGGAGGAGGTTATATCTCAAGATGGATCCCTGCTTGAGGGTGGGAAACCTCCCCGGAGTATGTCAGACACCTTTGATGTGGGACACGGTGCTCCAGTCCCTTAACGGTGACACTGCCGCAACATCACAAATAAGTCCATGTAACCCGTTCTATGCTGAAACTAATGTTGAAAACTTTTTACTTCATGTTCCAATGGTTTAATGTTTTTTAGAT
Organism: Phrynocephalus forsythii; assembly: GCA_029282475.1. NCBI lineage: Eukaryota > Metazoa > Chordata > Lepidosauria > Squamata > Agamidae > Phrynocephalus > Phrynocephalus forsythii. The sequence goes on from JAPFRF010000002.1 coordinate 65,395,793, forward strand.
GTCAACAACATTGATAGCAAAGTTAAAGAAGTGATGCCTACAAACTGTATGAATAAAAGTTTAGTTTATATTGATAAAGAAACAGAGTCCAGTGGCATGTCTCCTCCAGAACTGTTGGTATGTTTAACGGAACCCTTACAAGTGGAAAAACAGAGTGTTCTTTTTCTCTGCTGATCTCTTTACTCACCTGTCCGCTACTAATTGTCTGTGGCAGTTATTAGAAAGCACTTAATTGAGAGGTTGAACTACTGCTTGTATTTCAGTTTTTCATAAAAGGGAAAGCTAACTTTATTAGAGCTTTTTTCACAGTTTCAACATTTCTGGAGAAATTACATCTCTGCCTCTGTTTTTATATTTCAGTACCTTTTCCAAGACTGCCATGTTCTTCCCTGCTGGTTTTGGTTTGGTTTTTGCCATCTTGTGCTTTCAGTCACTGTTTCACTGAGCTAAATATCTGGAGCCTCTAATCATTTTAAATATTCTTTAATGGTTAGGCTTATATTATATTTTTATATTTAAATACAGTGGTACCTCAACTTACGAATTTAATCCGTTCCAAATGTATGCTCTTAAGTTGAACTACTCTTAAGTTGGGGTACCTATGTAAAAATTGAAAAAAATAATTTAAAAATTAAAAAAATTAAAAATTATATTTATAAGTCGAGCAGACCATATCTAAAAATTGTTAGGCGACACTTAAAACACCAACATTTCTGCTCTTATGTTGAATCGCTCTTAAGTTGGGCTGCTCTTAAGTCGGGTACCACTGTGCTATGTTTTAATTATGTGAGTCGCCTTGGGTCCTTTTTGAGAAAAAAGGAGGGGTAAAATATTTTAAATGAATGAAATATGTGAGAAACAGTTGCATCTGTTATGCAGTATGATTTCTGAATCTTGTAGATCAGTCAGTAGCAGTGAAGTTGTTTGTCCTTATGCATGGAATTATAAAGTTCCATTCCAGTAACCCTCTAGGGTTCTGAAAGGTTCATTCTTGTCTCCTGTGCTGTTTAACATCTACATTTAAAAACAAAACAAAACTCGGAGGTATTTTCTGAAGATCTGGAATACAAGATAACTATTCAGCTCTACTTCCCTGTTCCATCTGAATCAGAAAGCAGAGAGCAAGTCCTGGATAGTGCCATGGGTCTGTGTGGACTAGATGCACACAAGTAAAATGGAATTAAATTCTGACAACTTGGAGGCTTTGAATAGATGGCTCCCAAGCTTGGAATTTAGGCAGGTGTCCTTTTCTGGAGGTTACGTGCAGGTGCCACCATTTAAATTAACACCTGTTTGGACTAAGTGTATCACTTAAAATCATGGAGTCTCACATGTTTTATTCTTTTTAAAATAAATAAGAATAGTTTATTGTAATATAACTAGTACATTCAGGCTTTCAGTTATTGACTTTGGTTGCTATTTATATACAGTATATTAAATATTTATCATACTGTAGGTCCTAACTTGACATTTACTGGTCCCTATCTCTATCTAACATTTGTCAACACCATATCATTTCCTATCTGTCTTCTACATCTTCCAGGCCCTATCTAACTCCTTGGAGGTTTGCATATTATTTATTTATTTATTTATTTATTGTATTTATATCCTGCTTAATATCAAAAGATCTCTAAGCGGCTTACAAAGCCACAGTTGGCACAGATAATCACAATTGAACAAACAGACGATACACACAACAAACTAATATAGTTAAAAACCAGATAGTGTTCCTGATACTATCTAATAAAAATCTAATAAAAATATCATTCAGAGACATGGCGATGGCGGGGTAAAGAAAAAAAAAATCCTAGGAATCGCCGAAGGCCTCCCGGAAGAGGTAGGTTTTTAAAGCCTTCCGGAAGGCCAGCAGGGACTCTGCAGAGCGCACTTCAGGAGGGATGGAATTCCAAAGGCTAGGGGCCGCCACTGAGAATGCCCGGGCCCGAGTACTCGACTTCCGGGCTTCTTGAGGAGTGGCGACCCGCAGCAAGTGCGCTCGCGCCTGCCGAACGGGACGGGCCGAGGTGGTTCGCTGAGCGATACGCTCTGTCAGGTAGTCCGGTCCCAAGCCATGGAGGGTTTTATAAACTAAAACCAAGACCTTGAATCTAATCCGGGCTGCAACGGGCAACCAGTGCAAGCAGGCCAGGACTGGCGTGATGTGATCATACCGACGCACGCCGGCCACCAGCCTGGCCGCCGCATTCTGTACCCGCTGCAGCCACCGGAGAAGAGTCAAGGGCAACCCCATGTAGAGGGCGTTACAGTAGTCCAACCTCGAGATCACCAGTGCTTGGACCACTGTTCTCAGAGAGTTCGCGTCGAGGTACGGGCGGATCTGGGCGATCCGACGGAGATAGTAATAGGCGGACCTGGTCACCGACGCCACCTGGGATTCCATGGAGTTATATATACTTGTTGGCTCTTCCCACAAGCTCTTTCATTGGAGTATGCTAATACAAAACATTTTCAGATTGATTACACTACATGAATGAGTAGCAAAATGTTTCAATCTCACACGAAAAAAGTCCAGTTGCCATGACTCAACTTCCAGACCACAGTGATGTGTTAATTACCCCAGGCAATGGATGAACACAAGATCAACATGGCAATGAGTTAAGACTCTGATTTATCTTTGAAGGTTTTTAAGATGATGGAGATGTTGAGGAGAAAAATATCTGCAAAGTACAGTACAGTACAATTATTGTAGTGTTCATATTTTGTAGTGCCTTAAAAAGCCTTGGTGTATGTTGAATCCATTGAGATGGATGTCTAGCATGTGTATATAATTTATTTATTTTTTTATTTTTTTATTTTTACAGCTTATATGCCGCCCACTACCCAAAGGTCTCTGGGCGGCTTACAACAAGGAATTAAAACAGTTAAGACATAAAATATCAATAAATAATTAAAACAACAGCAAAACCTTATACTAAAATCATCACTAAAATTGCCATCAAAGGACCCCAGTCTATGTTGTATCAATTAAAAAACTTCTGGAACAGGAAGGTTTTTACCTGGCGCCGAAATGTCATCAATGTTGGCGCCAGGCGGATCTCACTTGGGAGGGCATTCCATAACTTGGGGGCAGCTGCCGAGAAGGCCCTATGTCTACAAGCCATCCCTCTCACCTCCTTGAGGGATGGCTCTTTCAAGAGGGCCCCCTGGCTAGATCTTAATTGCCGGGTAGGTTCATATGGAAGGAGGCGGTCCTTCAGGTATCTAGGTCCCAAGCCGTTTAGGGCTTTATATGTCAAGACAAGCACTTTGAATTGGGCTCGGGCAGCAACTGGTAACCAATGCAGGTTATGTAGAATCGGCGTGATGTGATCTCTGGCGGCCCCACCACTCACCAGCCGCGCCGCACGATTCTGAACCAGTTGCAATTGCCGGACCGTCTTCAAAGGCAGCCCCACGAGAGCGCATTGCAGTAATCAATACGGGATGTTACCAGCGCATGCGTAACTGTCATGAGGCTCTGCTCGTCTAGGTAGGGGCGGAGCTGGTATATTTTCCGCAGCTGAAGGAAGGCGCCCTGGCCACCGAATCCACCTGGGCTTCCAGAGTTAGACCAGGGTCCAGAAGCACCCCAAGCTGCGGACCCTGTCCCTTAGGGGAGTGCAACCCCGTCCAAGACAGGGAAGTGGCCCTCTAACCTGTCCAGCGAAGCACCCACTAACAGCACTTCCGTCTTGTCTGGATTGAGTTTCAATTTATTAACCCTCATCCAGTCCATTATCTGGCCCAGGCACGAGTTCAGGACAGAAACCGCCTCACCTGGATTGGTGGAGAATGAGAGGTAGAGCTGAGTATCGTCAGCATATTGCTGACTCCTCAGCCCAAACCTCCTGATGACCTCTCCCAGTGGTTCCATGTAGATGTTAAACAGCATGGGAGACAGTATTGAGCCCTGAGGAACCCCATGACGTAAACGCCACGGGGCGGAGCAACTGTCCCCCAGCACCACCTTCTGGACACGGTCAGCCAGGAAGGAGCGGAACCACTGCAAAACAGTGCCTCCAACTCCCAACCTGGCCAGTCTATCCAGAAGGACACCATGGTCGATGGTGTCGAAAGCCGCTGAGAGGTCCAGGAGTATCAACAGGGTTGCACTCCCCCTGTCTCTCTCCCGGCAAAGGTCATCGTACAGGGCGACCAAGGCAGTCTCTGTTCCAAAACCCAGACTGAAACCAGGTTGAAATGGATCCAGAAAATCCGTTTCATCCAGCAGTGCCTGGAGCTGTCCGGCCACCACCCGCTCCAACACCTTGCCCAAATAAGGGAGGTTCGCTACTGGCCGGTAGTTACCCACCAGCCCTGGGTCCAGGTTGGTTTTTTTTAGGAGTGGCCTAATTACTGCCTCCTTTAAGGCAGCAGGGACCACTCCCTCTCTTAATGAGGCATTTACAGCTTCCTGGACCCAGGTGCGAACCCCCCTGGCAGATCTTTCAATTAGCCAGGAAGGGCAAGGGTCGAGCAGAGTGGTGGTAGAACGGACAGATCCAAGCACCCTGTCCACATCCTCGGGTCTCAATAATTGAAACTCATCCAATAATACTGGACCTAAGCACGGCGCACTGGACACATCCCTTGATTCTGCACCAATAGTGGAGTCCAATTCCCTGCGAATCTGAGCGATTTTTCCCTCAAAGTGAACAGCAAACTCGTCACAACGGGCTGCCGAGTGGTCCAGAACCTCCTCCGTATTTCTCAGTTGAAGAAGGTCCTGGACCACCCGAAACAGCTCTGCTGGACGGCACTCTGAGGAAGCAATACGGTTTGCGAAATATTGCCTTTTCGCCAACCGTATTGCCACAGAATAGGCCCGATAATGGGCTCTAAGCTGTGTTCGATTGGACTCACAGCGGTATTTTCTCCACTTGCGCTCCAGCTGTCTCCCCTCCTGCTTCATTGCCCGCAGCTCAGATGTATACCAAGGAGCCGTCTGGGCTCTGCGCAAGGGGAGAGGGCGCTTAGGTGCGATCGTGTCAACTGCCTGGGACATTTCCCTATTTCATAGGGTGACCTGAGCTTCGACAGGAGCACCGACCATATCAGACGGATAATCCCCCAGAGCTTTCAGGAAACCATCTGGATCCATCAGTCTCCGAGGGCGGATCATCTTAATAGATCCCCCACCCTTGCAGAGGGTTGGAGTAGCTAATAGCCTAAACTTGACCAGGAAGTGGTCTGACCATGACAATGGAGTCAGGACCAACCCCTCCACATCCAAACCACCATCCTCCAATCCCGTTGAGAAAACCAGGTCTAGAGTGTGGCCTTTCTCATGTGTCGGGCTGATGACATGTTGAGACAGCCCCATGGTTGTCATGGCGGCCATGAAGTCCTGAGCCGCCCCGGCCAAGACAGCCTCAGCATGGATGTTGAGGTCCCCCAGTACCAACAGTCTGGAGGTCCTCAACACCAGGTCCGAGACCACCTCCGTCAGCTCAGGCAGGGAGACTGTTGGAATGCAGCAGGGTGGGCAGTACACCAACAGAATCCCCAGTCTGTCTCGTGAGCCCAGCATACAATACAGGCCCTCTAAACCTCCTCTCAAGGAGACAAGAAGCCTGGTCAAGGAGATAGAACTCCTATAGACTATAGCAACTCCCCCTCCCCGACCTTCCGGGCGACACTGGTGCTGGACTGAATACCCAGGTGGGCAGAATTGGGAGAGGGGAACCCCACCTTCCTCTCCCACCCAGGTCTCAGTAATGCATGCCAGGTCGGCACCCTCATCCAGGATGACATCATGAATGAGGGCGGTCTTGTTTTTTACCGACCTGGCATTCAACAACAGCACCGTGTGGCCCGTAGGTTCGCTGATATCGTCACCTGATACCTTCAGGTTGGAAGTGGAACCAGAAGAGGGGATAGATGTAAGATATCTAACCTCTCTTCTCCTACGCGGGCACGTTCCACTCCCACCCCCATACCTTCCTCTACCCAGCACAGGCTCAATGGTTCCCCCCTCCATTGCCCTCCTTCCTTCCTGTTCCATCAGTTCCATTGTGAGTCCTTATCTCTATCTCAGATGGCAAGAAAATGACAAAAAATGAAATAAAACAAAACAGAATAAGGTAGATGAAAACAAACCACCCCACCATTCAGCTTCAACATCCCACCACCATCTCCCCTTCACAGGCAAATAATAGAGGTTGGTATCAGCCCGATGCCCCTCCCCCCGCCACACCTCTCTGATGGCAAGCCAGCTAAATTGTCTCTCGTGCCTCTCACTCACGAGGAGACCCAGCAGCAAGCAGGTGGAGACAAAGGGGTGGTGGTTGAAGCGGGGTCCGTTTGGAGCAGCACTTGCTGGATGATGGAACCACAGCACAAGCTTGCAGACAGCTAGAAAGCTGTAAGGCGGAGTCCCAGCTCTCCAGTCCCACCCCTCTATTGGCAAGCTGGCTAGGTTACCTCTCGTGCCTCTCACTCACGAGGAGACCCAGCAGCAAGCAGGTGGAGACAAAGGGGTGGTGGTTGAAGCAGGGTCCGTTTGGAGCAGCACTTGCTGGATGATGGAACCACAGCACAAGCCTGCAGACAGCCAAAAAGCTGTAGGGCGGAGTCCCAGCTCTCCAGTCCCACCCCTCTACTGGCAAGCTGGCTAGGTTACCTCTCGTGCCTCTAACTCACGAGGAGACCCAGCAGCAAGCAGGTGGAGACAAAGGGGTGGTGGTTGAAGCAGGGTCCGTTTGGAGCAGCGCTTGCTGGATGATGGAACCTGGCCTCTTGGGTCAGCAGGAACAGTGGTCTTCTAGGTCCCAGGCAGCTCCCAGGCCGCTCCGCTTTTCAAGCCTTCCCTCCCTCGGGCAGGTGGTGAGTGTTGAGGTGGAAGGCAGCTTGAGCAACAGAGCAAGGGGCCCAGTCCTGACTTGCCTCAGGAGTCCAAGAGGCCAAAGAAGGCCCAGAGAAGCCACAGAAAGGTCCCCTGTCTCTCACCCAGGGGCAGAGGGAGTGGCAGATGGCACTGGACTCTTGGGTCAGCAGGAACGGTGGTCTTCTATAATCTCAGCTGTCTCTTTCTCAGGTTTTTGTCCTCTAGTATTCCTCTCCCAGAATGGCCACTCTTAGATCATCTTTAGAATATCTTGGTAAATTAAAGTGATGTGAAATGGGTCTCTCTGTGTTACAATTTCTGATCTCAAGTTTGTGTCCATTATTATTAGTGTGTGTGTGTGTGTGTGTGTGTGTGTAGACATTGTCCCTTTTGCCCCATGTAGAGTACAGGGGGCATTGTTGGCATAAGTAACATTGGCTGAGGAGCAAATAAAAGTACCTTTGATTTTATGTGTGACATTGTTTGCTCCAGTAATTGTTTTGCAATAACAATAATAATATTACAGAAGAGAAACTGGCAATTTCGACAAGGTGAAAAAGATGTTTAAAAGTGGGCTAGATCTAATTATTCAGTCTAGAATATCTTATAAATGGGGCACATTTCTACTTTTGTGTCCCAGTTGATCAGTGAGGCTACAAAATAAAACAGGCTGAACTGTGCTTTCATCATTGTAAGGCTAATTACACTGGTGACAATGAGGCCTGTAATAAGACATCTTGGGGTAGGAACTGGCAAGCCACCCCAGTATCCCTGACAAGAACATTCCATGGACAGAGACAAAAAGCTAAAAGATATGACGCTGGAAGATGAGCCCCTCAGGTCGGAAGGCGTCCAACATGCTACTGAGGAAGAGCAGAGGACAAGTACAAGTAGCTCCAGAGCAAATTAAGTGGCTGGGCCAAAGCCGAAAGGACACTCAGCTGCAGACATGCCTGGAAGAAAAGGGAAAGTCCAATGCTGCAAAGAAATATACTGCATACGAACCTGGAATGTGAGATCTATGAACCAGGGTAACCTGGATGTGGTCAAACATGAGATGGAAAGAATAAACATTGACATCTTGGGCATCAGTGAACTTAAATGGACATGAGTGGGTGAATTCAGTTCAGATGACTATCACATCTACTACTGTAGGCAAGAATCCCATAGAAGAAATGGAGTAGCCCTCATGGTCAACAATAGAGTGAGAAAACCAGTGCTGGGATACAACCTAAAAAATGATAGAATGATTTCGGTACGATTCCAAGGCAGCCCTTTCAACATCACAGTAATCCATGTTTATGCACCAACTACCGGTGCTGAAGAGTCTGAGATTGACCAATTTTATGAACATTTACAACAACTTCTAGAACTGACACCAAAGAAAGATGTTCTTCTCATCATAGGGGATTGGAATGCTAAAGTAGGGAGTCAAATGATAAAAGGAATAACTGGCAAGTTTGGCCTTGGAGTTCCAAATGAAGCAGGGCAAAGGCTAATTGAGTTTTATCAAGAGAACAAGCTGGTCATTGTAAACATTCTTTTCCAACAACACAAAAGATGACTCTACACATGGACATCACCAGATGGACAATACTGGAATCAGATTGATTTTGTTCTCTGCAGCCAAAGATGGAGGAGCTCTATACAGTCAGCAAAAACAAGACCTGGTGCTGCCTGTGGCTCAGATCATCAGCTTCTTATTTCAAAATTCAAACTTAAACTGGAGAAAGTAGGGAAGACCACTGGGCCAGTCAGGTATAATCTAAGTCAAATCCCTTATGAATACACAGTGGAAGTGAAGAATAGATTTAAGGAACTAGATTTGGTGGACAGAACACCTGAAGAACTATGGATGGAGGCTTGTAACATTGTACAGGAGGCTGCAATGAAAACTATTCCAAAGAAAAGAAAGTGCAAGAAAGCAAAGTGTTTGTCCAATGAGGCCCTACAAATAGTGGAGGAGAGAAGGGACGCAAAATGCAAGGGAGAAAGGGAAAGATACAGAACATTGAATGCAGGCTTCCAAAGAATAGCAAGGAGAGACAGGGTGGCCTTCTTGAACGAACAGTGCAAAGAAATAGAGGAAAACAACAGAAAAGGAAAAACCAGAGATCTATTCAAGAAAATTGGAGGTATTAAAGGGGCATTTCATGCAAAGATGGATATGATAAAGGACAAAAATGGTAGGGACCTAACTGAAGCAGAAGAGCTCAAGAAGAGATGGCAAGAATATACAGAAGAATTATATCAGAAAGATCTGGATGTCCCTGATAACCAAGATAGCATAGTTGCTGACCTGGAGCCAGACATCCTGAAAAGTGAAGTCAAGTGGGCCTTAGAAATCATTGCAAACAACAATGCCAGTGGAGGTGACGCCATTCCAATTGAACTCTTTAAATTCTTAAAAGAGGATGCTGTAAAAGTGATGCACACAATATGCCAGCAAATTTGGAAAACCCAGCAGTGGCCAGAGGACTGGAAAAGATCGGTCTACATCCCAATCCCAAAGCAAGGCAACGCCAAAGAATGCTCCAACTATCGCACAATTGCACTCATTTCACACGCTAGCAAGGTTATGCTCAAAATTCTACAAGGCAGGCTTCAGCAGTATGTGGAAAGAGAACTTCCAGAAGTGCAAGCTGGATTTCGAAGGGGCAGAGGAACTAGATATCAAATCGCCAACATGCGCTGGATTATGGAGAAAGCCAGAGAGTTCCAGAAAAACATCTACTTCTGCTTCATCGACTATGCCAAAGCCTTTGACTGTGTGGACCACAACAAACAATGGCAAGTTCTTAAAGGAATGAGAGTGCCTGACCACCTGATCTGTCTCCTAAAAAATCTATATGTGGGACAAGCAGCAACCGTCAGAACTCTGGATATGGAACAACTGACTGGTTTAAAATTGGGAAAGTACGACAAGGCTGTATACTGTCACTCTGCCTATTTAACTTATATTCAGAGTACATAATGCGAAAGGCAGGTCTGGATGAATCACAAGCCGGAATTAAGATTGCCAAAAGAAATATCAACAACCTCAGATATACGCAGATGATACTACTCTGATAGTAGAAAGTGAGGAGGAATTAAAGAACCTCTTAATGAGGGTGAAAGAGGAGAGTGAAAAAAATGGGCTGAAACTCAACATAAAAAAAAACTAAGATCATGGCCACCAGTCCCATCACCTCCTGGCAAATAGAAGGGGAAGAAGTGGAGGCAATGACAGAGTTTATTTTCTTGGGCTCCTTGATCACTGCAGATGGCGACTGCAGCAACGAAATTAAAAGACGCCTGCTTCTTGGGAGGAAAGCAATGGCAAACCTAGATAGCATCCTAAAGAACAGAGACATCACTTTGCCAGCTAAGGTCAGGATAGTCAAAGCTATGGTTTTTTCCAGTAGTGATGTATGGAAGTGAAAGCTGGACTATAAAGAAGGCTGATCGCCGCAGAATCGATGCTTTTGAGCAGTGGTGCTGGAGGAGAGTCTTGAGAGTCCCCTGGACTGCAAGGAGATCAAACCTATCCATTCTGAAAGAAATCAACCCCGAATGTTCACTGGAAGAAGAGATTTTGAAGCTGAGGCTCCAGTACTTTGGCCACCTCATGAGGAGAGAGGACTCCTTGGAAAAGTCCCTGATGTTGGGAAAGATGGAAGGCAAAAGGAAAAGAGGACGGCAGAGAATGAGATGGTTGGACAGTGTCATCGATGCAACCAATATGGATTTGACAAAACTCCGGGAGGCAGTGGAAGATAGGAAGGCCTGGCGAGCTCTGGTCCATGGGGTCACGAAGAGTCGGACACGACTGAACGACTGAACAACAACAACAAGTACTGACCCTTTGAATCAAAATTAACACTTAGGTTGATCAGAGAGTCTTCTCTAGTAGAGTACTGCTTCTTGCAGTGCGGTTTGGAGGTGCTTGAGTGTAAATATGCATAGCTAGCTGTGTGTTGGTTTCCAGTGTAAAGTCTGTAATGATTATATTAAAATCTGTACTACTTTTATTTTACCCATGACTGCTAAAAGAGCCTTAATAACCCAAGTTTATGCTGGACCTCTTGTTTCAGTTATATTTGATGTCCCCATGCCATTCCCCATGTGTTGACTGTTTTGTTTATTGTGGCTTAAGTTTAAGATGTCCTGATGAAGTAGGCTGTAGTCCATGAGTGCTTTTGTCAAACAAAATTTGGCAAGAAAAACTTAAGGTGCAATAAAAGTTTGTTGGTTTTGCATTTGTTGTTGTCGCTGCTGCTGCTGCTGTTGTTATGTGCCCTATGAATGAGCAATCTCCAAAATGCCTTGTCCTGAACTGCTCTGCTCAGCTCTTGTGACTCTGTGGTTCAAGTCAGTCCATCAGCATCTCACATTCAGCCTTCCTCTTTTCTTGCTGCCTTCCACCTTTCATGGCATTATTGATGTGTGTGTGTTTTTAGAGAATCCTGTCTTCTCATGATGTGCCTAAAGTAGGACAGCCTCAGTTTGAATATTTTTTGCCTCCTGAAATAATTCAGATCTAGGATCCACTTTTGTCTTTCTGGGAATCCAGGCTATCCACACAGTTCTCACTCAGCACCACATTTCAAGCAAATCATATTTATTTTTCCTTTCAACTTTCTTTACTGTCCAGCTTGTGGTAGAAGGTTTTTTTTTCTTTACTCCTATTGTTTGGCTCACCTTTCACCTTGATATGTGAAGCAAGCAAGAGAAATGCTAAACATATAGTGATGTCACAGTTATAGCAGAGCATTATTTTCCCCTGGTGAGGAGAACATAGTAGAACACTGGGGCTTGATTCAGCTGAGCTCCAAGCTCTTGACACAGCAGTGAAGATGGGTCCCAGGTTTGTGCTTAATTGTAAAGTTGCAATGCAGGTCTTCTGCATGGCCATTAATCTTGTTTAGAATATCTGGAAGTTGAGTCATGGTCACTGGACAATCTCTCAAGAAAAAAGAAGTCCAGTTGCCATGACTCAACTTCCAGATAAACTCACCTGGATGACTGAGAATCTTTACAGACTTGTTTAGAATAATGTGCTGATGACTGTTAGCAGCATCACATTCTTGTTCCTATTTTCTGAGTATGGTTAGGCAAATAGATGTGATACATGCAACCTTAGATTGAAAAGTATTTCTGTTGCACTCTGAAGTGGAGTTTAATCCTGTCCGCTTTATTGAATTCCAGATTTGCAAAACATTGTTATAGGAACATGTGTAGTTTAGATCCCCTCCCCCTGTATTAATTGTCTTTGTAAAACAAGTGGTTGCCTTCTGAGAACAGTGTGTTCTACTATCGTCCACAGTTCTGAAAGTGCATATGAAAGTCATTTGACACAGTTTCAAACATTACTTTGCCCCTTGACAATAAGGAATTAATTTGTTGCAGAGCAGACACTGGCAGCTTTGCATGAACTCCTCTGTAGAACCAAGGTACTGGGTGTGGATTCCAGTTTGCTCTGAGATCCTTGCAACACCTACGAAACCACAGCCTAGTCTGATTTGTAACTGGGTTGACTTCTCTTACTTTTCTTTCATTTTCTATTTATTTAAGCAAGTAAGTCATCTGGAATGGATGATAGTGGAGTTCAGCACCTTGGCTCAGTTATCTAAAACCTTAGAAAATTCTGCCTGCTGCTAAACTAATAGATATTCAAACTACAGTGGTACCTCTACTTACGGGTTTAATCTGCTCAAAATGCATGCTCATAAGTCCAACAATTCGTAAGTAGAGCAGCCATATCTAAAAAATAAAAATATATTAAAATTGGGGGGGGGAATAAAAAATGTAAGTAGAGCAGACCACATCTAAAATTTGAAAGGCAGCAGTTGAAACACCAACAATTTCTCACTCTTAAGTTGAATTGCTTGTAAATAGAGGCACTCGTAAGTAGAGGTACCAATGTACTGTATCCCACTGCTTCAGAGAACCTCAGTATGCATATGTAACTTGTCTGTGCCTGTATGTGATGTTTGGTTCTTCTCATAACTCATCACATCTTAGAGGTTGCTGGGCTAGTACATCTCTACATGAGAACCCCCTGTGTGAGTGTGGAAGTCCACCAGTGGCACCTGAAATCCTAGCTGCTGCATCCTGATAATCATGTCAGTGTTTTTCTCAACCACTCCCAGTGGCTGCTAGTGGTATAGAAACTGAATGTCGAAACTTTGGGAAAAATCCAGCACTGAACTTTGGTTGATGGAATGGCAGAATCCAGTGACAACACCTCCTTCCCACTGTAGTCCCAACGTACACCCCTAAAATCAGCTCTGGAAGGCTAGCGAACCATCTTGAATTAGATTTTGTGTGTATGTGTGATGTAAAAGACTGCACAGAAGAAGAGGGGAAGAAAATAACAAGATTTAGTTGGATCTAGGCCTTACACTGCAATCATGTGACTATATTAGGTGACTTAATGTTTTGAACAAGGTTGCATATATGTTCATGGAGATAACATTGTGATGCTTATGAAATGATGCTTATCCCACTTCATTGGAAAATCTTTTCTCATCTTGCAATTCCTTGTTGGATCTATTAGTGTGGCAGGAAATTTGTTCAGTAAAAAGTTTGAATCTAGTATCACTCTCGTTTAGGCGCTCACTTTCTAATAATGCTTGCATGTGTTGTGTTGTTTTTCTCTGTTAATGCTGCAGAAAGGCAAAACTGTAAGAGCGTCTAAGCTGATTGCTGAAAGTTTAGGAATCTTCTTAGATTGTTGAGAATTTTTTTTCTTGTTCTTTGTCTGTGTGTGTGTGTGTGTGTTGGATTTGAATTCTTTGTTCAATATAATCTGTAAAATATTCAGTGGCAATTGGAACAGCTTTCCACATGTAGGCAGTATCAGCACACTGCTAAGGCAGCTCTCAAGCCTAGAGAAATGGGCAGGTAATTGAATTCTTAAAAATCAGTCTTACAACATCAAACTGGGATTGTTGAGTAGAATTTCAAATGTGCCCTTTGTTGCCATGTGGTCTAGAAATAGATTGCATTTACAATAGGCATATACTGGTATATGGTTTTTTCAAATGGCTGCCAAAGAGGAGCTTGGATAGCACATATGCATATGAAATACTCAATGTGTAACCAAATTAATTTACAGTACCTTTGGATGAGTAAAAGAGTAGTGTGACAAAGGTTGATAAATCACCATTCTTCTTAAAGATAACAATATTTGGGAGTTATCAACTTATACTGCTTGGCACAGCAGTGCAGAAATTTAATCAACAAATATGTATTTTTCCTGTTTAACAATTGTTTTAAATACTTCCCAGGAGTTCATGTTTGTGGCAATATTGGAACATGGTCAAATGAAACACAGCAGAATGATTTGCCGAGGAAGCCAAATGTCACCTGTATTTTAAAATAATTGTAAATGAAGCCAAGAAAGGTCTTGCTCCCAGCAGCAAAGTATATCTCCCCTCCAGCTCTGCAGTTCTCAGATGATGAGAGTGATATGCTATCTTTCTGCAGCAAACAACATTAATGTGAACTTTGAATTTGCTGGTTGTAGGCATTTACAGTTTAAAGTTCCTTACTTTTATGTGTATATACTTTTTTTACATGCAGGTATATTTTTGATCTAAAAGTTGATAATATAAGAGCATTTTATAATTTTAACATTCTTATAATTTTAACATTTTACTTGAGAGTGTTTAAAAAGAACAGTTTGGGGAAAGGGTACCTAAAGTTACACCACCTGCCCCCAAATCAAACTGTCACCAATTTTCATCCGTCTGATAGAATGCAAGTGGTGGCCAGAGGTGGGTGTGACAAGTTCTTGGAATTTCCTCAATGAAGTGGTTTGCCTGGCACCATCTGTGCAAGCCTAGTAAACATCTTGTCTGCCCATTATGCCAAAAGGCTATTCTGCGAGCTGTTGTTTCATTGTGGATTTTATACTTTGGTTCTAGAAGCTGCATTGAGGTCTGTGACTAGGTTTATAATTAGTATTTGCCATTTTTCTCATCATTAATGGGAAAAGATCCCTTGTTACACTGAGGTACCCTGCCAAAAATAGGCCAGAAAATAGTTGTTAGCTTTTTGCTCCTACGCAGTTTTGCTTTTGTTTTAATGGCTGCATGGCTCCAAACCTCTGTTTTACTACAAAAGTAAGAACAGCATTTTTTTCATTAAGCTAGAGAATTCACAAAAGGTCCTCTGGGTTTTGCCCCAAAATCATCTGGTAGACATCTATAAAATATGCAGGTGTTTGACCAAGAAGACTCTAGTTTTTTTCCTTTCAAAAAGTGCCAAAGTGCAAACTATCCCTCACAATTCCCATAATCCCACCCAGTGGGGGAAACTGCTGAGATCAAGAAAAAGAAAACAAAGATTTAACGCCCTAGCTGTGATTAAAAAACAGCAATAAGTCATGTATTTTGGTAACTAAAAGTGGAAGCTCATGAGTCCATGAAGCAATTTAAATTGAGTTGTATGCCAGTTACAACTGAGTATACCAGTTCAAATAGGTTTATATTGTTTACATTAGTACTGTGTTACACATTGTACCAATTTTTAAATATATTCCATCTGCATGGGAGTCCAGAACAGCTCTTTTCCTGCTGCTTAGAAATGTGTCTGAGCTGTAGAGCTTAGTATTGATATTGTCTGAATGTGTTTTGAAGAAAATTATGCTAGTGTGAAGCAATAAGCTTTGGGTTTCTTTCTCCTAATTTTGGTCTGCAAAATAGGTATGGTAAATGCAAAGCAAACAGGCTGCTTCCCTTTCTGATTTCCATTTGCCCTACAGCACCCCATCTTTTTGTCACGTTGCCCTGTTAAGAGCATTTCAAGAAGATGTTCAGGTAACCTTTCAGGATTGGAGCCTTCTACAATTCGCAGTTGCTGTGGAACTTGGGCAGAGGACATGTTTTTGAACATATGACCTTTGTTCAACACAATGGTGGAGGCATTTTCACTGGAATTTTGATAATTGCTCTGAAAATCTACCTTCTTGTTGTTGGATTTCTGGGTCCAAACTGATAGACACCTTTAACATAACACATCAGACACAGTAGTAATAGAATGGAGAAATGTCTGGATCATTGACATTGCAATTACAGGGGATGCCAGAGTTGAAGGTAAAGAATTGGAAAAAACATAAAATACAGAGACTTGGCAAGCAAAACACCTCCCTTGTGAATTAAACACGCTAGAGATGGGTGTCTCGTTTCGAAGCCAGTATGTATGCTATTCCTAATAATGTCATTTTTGCTAGCTCTGATAGTGATATTTCTGAGATCTACAACTGCTAGTAATGCAGTGGTACCTCTACTTAAGAGTGGCTTGACTTAAGAGCAATTCAACTTAAGAGCAGAAAACAGTTGGTGTTTTAAGTGCTGCCTTACAAATTTTAGATGCAGTCTGCTCTACTTACAAATGGTTTTGTTCCCTGATTTTTTATTTATTGATTTGTATTGATTTGATTTGTTTAGATAGGGCTGCTCTACTTAACAGTTGCTCAACTTAAGAGTATGCATTTGGAACAGGTTAAATTCATAAGTAGAGATACCACTGTATTATTCCCAAAGCCCCAGTGACTACAGGGGACCACTGAAGTGTGTTTTAGAGATAGGTGTTTCGTTTCGGAAGGGGACTGGTTCCGAAATGAAACACGCCAGCACAGCTGGCACTCAGAACCCAGTCCCAGTCCGAAACAAAATCAACCACTGTCTTACCTTGTAGTTCATGCTAGGCAAAATTCCAATCAGGAAGCAGCCTCTGATGATACCGAAACGAAACACCCATGTCTAAAACACACTTCAGTGGTCCCCGTAGTCACTGGGGCTTTGGGAACAATGTAAAGAAATTTCACACAATATTACTAGCAGTTGTCGTTCTCAGAAATATCACCACCAGAGCTACCAAAATGACAATATTAGGAACAGCATACATACTGTGCTGATATTTAACAGATACTTAAGTTTTTGGTTAAAACGTGTATCTGTTATATAATACCAGTCAGTGATTTTATAATCTTGATTGACTGACTGGTGTTTTTGAACAAGAGACAACAGCAGCAACAATTTCTTTTGGACTGCAAACTTGGAAGTGACCCAGATCATCAAGTCCAATCTTTGGCAATGGAGCACAATGGGGAATTGAACCCCTAGCCTCTGGCTGTGCAGCCACTGAGCTATCCAGTCAGGAGTTTGCCACGTAGCCTGACAGGAGATACTGCAAGATATTTTGTGTTAACAGACTCAGTACTTATTGGGTGTGTAGAATTAGTTGCACAATCCTCTTGCTCCAGAAACTTTTTATTTGCCTTAATTACTTGGTCCAGTATTCTGTTGCCTAGACGTGGAGCAGAAGGGCAATCTGGCCCTTCTCTGGCGTTTTCTCACCTTGGTTGCAAGTTCATTAGGGAATTTGGTCACATGACCAGAGGCCTCCAAAGCAATGGTAGCAGCTATTCAATTGCCCTTTTATTACACTTGTAGGCAAGGATATTAGCCTAGGTGTTCAATGTGTGTATGCTTTTAAATTTTAAACTCTAAAGAAACCACACTAAAGCATGAAGAAAATTATTGATTCATCAATGAACTTCATTATCATTTACAGGCCGTTTGTATGCTATGCAGACAGGTATGAAGATTGACAGTAAAAACACAGAATGTCGCAAATTTCTATGCAAGCTTATGGATCAGCTTGAAGGTGTAAGTAGACATTCCGCTGTACTATTAATTTTTGATATTTGCTCATATGCTCATGACAGAGAGTGCCATACCTGCAATGCTGAACATATTTACACAAAAGAAAATCTCACTGAGATCAAATGGTGTAATGAGCTACTATCATGTAAATGGAAGCCTCCATGTATAATTGCAGCCATTCACAAAGGGTCCTATATACCATTCAGGACAGAAATTCCGTTGATAGAAGTAGTTGAGTGATATGAAAAAATTGATCAGATTTTACTTAGGAGTCCTTATTTCAAAGTACAAGTGGTACCTCAGCTTACGAATTTAATCCATTCCGGATGCATGCTCTTAAGTTGAACTACTCTTAAGTCGGGGTACAGATCTAAAACATTGTGGGGGGAATTAAAAAATGAAAAATGAAAAGAAAATTGTAAGTCGAGCAGACCATATCTAAAATGTGTAAGGCAGCAGTTAAAACGGCAACAGTTTTACACTCTTAAGTCGAGCTGCTCTTAAGTTGCGGTACCACTGTATCAATGAGCTTTAGGCTTGTGCACTCTCTCCCCACCCCACCCCAGCCACTCTTATGTATCTATCTCCAATTATTGGTTTTTTTTTCTTCCCATGTCTTTTTAAAATTCCGGAATGGATTACGATAAATCTTCTGTTTATTTGGTTGAATATAGGTTGGGGTTTTGACTAGACTTTGCCCGTTTTTGACATCCTCAATAGCCGTAGTTAAAATGCTACAAAATCTAAGAGAATGTATAATCAGCAGGGGAAGAAAAGAGGAATAAAACTGTAAGTCTTGTTCCTTTCCTGATCCATAGCTGAAAGGATCAGGATATGGACCAAATTGGCTTCCTTCTTCTCCCACTTTCATTGGTGTGGCAGATGCCTGGCCTCTATAGTAAGGTAACATACATCATAGAAAACAGGCTATTATTTCCATGTTTTCTTTACCACCTTTGGCAGTATAAGTGATATGAGAGTAGCCTAATATCCTTAGTTTTTACTTTTTATGGATACACTAAGTGGCAACAGTAAGTCTATTCAGGTGCCCTAAATCCACCTGTTGTAACTGTAACAGTGTTATTTACCTTGCTGATTTTATTAGGAAACCTGAGGCCTGTACTCTGTAACATCTCTGAAAAGAACTCTTTGAATCTTAATATACTGTTTGACTAAGCATTCCAGTAAATCTTCAGATCACCATTGCAGTTAGGTCGAACGAGAAACTCTCATTTCATTCGCTCTTTGTTTATATCAAATACTGGAAGCTGCTTCAGATGAGGAGGCCCTATAGTCCTAATGGCCTTCATTTAGCTATGGAGCAAACTATGAATTGAATAGTGTTAAGCCTTTATACAAAGTTTTATTTATGGTTAGATGGGGACACAAAATGTTACAGAACTATTAAAATTGAGCTGTGGTTATTTAGCCACAGCCTGTCTGAGTAACACAGAATGTTGAAATTGTTTGAAAGCCCTTAATATTTTTGCTTCAGCCTTTTTACAGAGGTTTCTCTGGCCCTTATGATTAAAGAGTAAATAACATTTTAATCATCCAGCAGGTTAAAAAGAGAATTAATATAAGTGGTAGTGAACAGTACTTTGTCATGCTAAAAGTGATACAGTAACCCCCTGCCATTTTGCGTTTCATGTAGTGCGCTCCCACAATATCGTGGGACCAGAGTACATGCTGGGGCTCCAGCTGATTAGTGCTGGGGTATTTCCCACCCCAGCACCAATCAGTTGGAGCAGTCACTGCCGCTTCCCGGGCTGCTGGAAGGCTTTTTAAAAAGCCTTCCAGCAGCCCGTGCAAAGGCACCACTACCCTTGCTGCAGACGCCATTCCTCCCCCAGCCAGCGCCAGGCAGCTGCTTGGCGCTGGCTTGGGGCCAGCACTGCCCCGCAATCTCTCCATTGAAATTGAGCCAATGCATTCCAATGGGGAAAATTTCTCTATTGAAATTCATTGAGCCAATGCATTCCAATGGGGAAAAATTTCTCCATTGAAATGCATTGAGCCATTGCATTTCAATGGAGATGGCCTGGATGCCGCTCCCCCGGAAAGATCCCCCAACACCGCCGGCGCGCACTGCTCCGAGAAGTCTCAGAGCGGCGCGGGCGGGCGGCGGAGGGAGGTCAGATCTCTAACGCTGCCTGCGCGCGCTGCTCCGAGAAGTCTCCTCCACCACCCTCTGCGGGTAGGGGGAAGCGGGGGATCTGATCGCCACCCCTCAGCCCCCCAACCCGCATCCGCATATCGCAGATTTTCAGTCATCGTGGGTCGGGTGGATCCCTAACCTCCGCGATAGGCAGGGGGGTTACTGTAATCACTTAAAAACATTTCCTTCATATTATGCCCTACATGTCTTTTTGTTATGTATATCGAGTTGCTGACAAAGCAAATGCCTCAGTACCACTTTCTTCTGAGATGTTTGATGTTGTTTAATTACACACCAGTTCCTGTATAGTTTCTGCTTGTAACACTTGGGAGTGATGACCCACACAGTGCCTAATTTTTAATTGCTGCAACAAGAATCAGGATGCTTTTTTGATGGCCATAGGTGAGATGTAGTCTGGGTGCAGGCAGATACTTAAGCAGACAATATAAGAAAGCAAGACGCTAGTCTGAAGCTCTTTATTTGTTGGGAATGAGGGCGAAGCAGAAGGTCCTGTCTTTATTATATTGCTCTGCCTGGAACCATAGAAACATAGTAACATGTTAGGTTATATCGATACAAAGCGGGTGTATAAACCACAATTTGAAGACATAAGAATCTGTGATATGCTTGTAGAGCTTCAGCCTTCCCTTTTTTAGAACTAGGAATCTAAAGCATGCCTTTGCAATGTCATTCTTTTTGATAAATGTAAACAGCCAGTTGTATCTGTCTTCCCTCTTCAGCTGAAGAAGCAGTTGTCTGAAAATGAAGCAGTTACCCAAGAAGTAGTTGGTTGTGCCCATGTGGAGAATTATGCATTGACAATGTTTCTGTATGCCGATAATGAAGATCGAGCTGGACGGTTTCACAAGTGAGTGACCAAACAAAAGCAGTGCACAGCTTGGGTAGATTTGAAATTGAAGCTAGGGGGTTCTGCAGTTAAAACCAAAATAGTTTCCCGGACTGCATTCATATATTTACATGCTGCAGAAAAGCTTAAGCAATAGTTACTCCAAGCTGAGCATGTAAACTGCCCAGCACAGCAGCACATACAGGTATCCTGATGTGGTTTTGTGTTGTCCTCTTGAGCCTGTTGGGGAGATGGAAGGGAACTCCTTTTCCCTTTCAGTTATTTGTAAATAGAGTGTGTGCATATATATTTTTATTCTTTTGAAAAGTAAAAAAAATCTTTTTTTTCCCTATCTAGAAACATGATTAAGTCTTTTTATACGGCAAGTCTTCTAATAGATGTCCTGACTGTGTTTGGAGAACTAACCGATGAGGTAAGTTGCACAGTTCAGCAGTATACATCATTAACAGCATGACACACAGAAACAGACTTTTGTTCTTAATCCTGATAAATTGTGTTGTGACTAAATCTCATTTTAAGAAGGGCAACGAGGCTTTTGTTAGCTGTGACTAATTTGTTCCATTAGTTTCAACTAGACCTGGTCATGGGTTGAGTTTTGCAGAGACCAAGAAAAGTTTCTTATGTATAACTCATTTTTAGGCGTTTTCCACAAGCTTGATGATTAAGTCTGTTGATCATGTTACGTGTTCTGCACTTTTAGAGATGAGCTCTGAATCGTGAAAGGAATTTCAGTTCAGTTTTAAATGATGGTACACTTGATATTATTCTAGTTGTTTGTGGAAAAGAATTATAATGAAGTAGACTTGTTTGAACCATTGTGCCACAGAGAAGCAGAAATAGCAAAGGTGATGTAGAATCACATTCCAGGGAGTCTAACCAGGCCTAAGTAGTGTAGCCCCTGGGACTGTCTTGGTCGCTCTGCAAGATGACCTCCTCCGGGGGGCCGACAGGGGGTGTTCCTCCCTGCTGGTCCTCCTGGATCTGTCAGCGGCCTTTGATACCGTCGACCACGGTATCCTGCTGGACTGGCTCTCTGAGGTTGGGATCGGGGGCACTGTTTACAGTTGGCTTCGATCCTTCCTCGGGGGCCATCCCCAGCAGGTTCAGCATGGGGGGGAGTTGTCTGCCCCGTGGATACTCCCTTATGGGGTCCCACAGGGATCGTCCCTCTCCCCCATGCTGTTCAACATCTATATTAGGCCGCTGGCTGAGGTCATTAGGAGACATGGAGTTTGCTGTCATCAGTACGCTGACACACGCAGCTCTATGTCTCCTTTTCCACCACTGCAGATGAGGCTGTCCGGACCCTCGATCAGTGCCTGGGCGTGGTCATGGAATGGACCAGGGCTAACAGGCTCAGACTCAACCCCGACAAGACCAAGGTTATGTTCTTTGGGACTTCCCCATCTGGCTATGCAGGCCCTTATCCCACCTTGGAGGGCGTTTCCCTCCGGCCTTCGGACTCTGTCCGGAATCTGGGCGTAGTCCTGGACCCGGCGCTCACCATGGAGGCCCAGGTGTCCGTTGTGTCCAGGGCTGCCTTTTTTCAGCTCCATCGAATTGCCCAGATTCGGCCATACCTAGATGGGGACTCCCTCAGAACTGTGGTGCAAGCGCTGGTGATCTCGAGACTGGACTATTGTAACGCACTCTACATGGGGTTGCCCTTGACTCTCCTTCGGCGACTGCAGCAGGTCCAGAATGCGGCGGGCAGACTGGTGGCGGGTGCGCATCGGTTTGACCACATCACCCCAGTTCTGGCCCGCCTGCACTGGCTGCCCATTGCGGCCCGAATCAGATTCAAGGTCCTGGTTTTGGTTTACAAAACCCTCCATGGCCTAGTACCTGACTACCTGACAGAGTGGATCGACCAGTGGTCAACATCGGCCCGTCTGACTAGGTTGTCGCGGGCGCACATGCTCCGTGTGGCCACGCCCAGGGAGGCTCGGAGAACATCTACCCGTACCTGAGCCTTCTCTGTGGCTGGCCCCACTATGTGGAACCATCTCCCAGCAAAAGTGCGCCTAGCAGAGTCCCTGCCAGCCTTCTGGAAGGCACTAAAAACCCTTCTCTTCCAGGAGGCGTTTGGTGGCTGAAGGTGGGTGTTTTTCCCCCCCGCCATCTGCAAAGCCACGCTTTACTGCCTAGTCTGGCTACTTGTGTTTAACTGTTTTTAAACTGTTTAATTGTCTATGCCAAAGTTGTTGTTAGTATCTCTTATGTTTGAACCGCCCGGAGTTCCTCCGGGAAGACGGGTGGTATATAAGCTAAATAAATAAATAAATAAATAAATAAATAAATAAATAAATAAATAAATAAATAAATAAATAAATAAAATGGCAATATATAATAAGAAATATATAGTAAGAAATATAATCAAGAAATAGTGGAGCTTCCTATGCAAGAAAAGAGGGACAGGACAGACCAATATTTGATCCTGCAGTTTCATTTTGAGGAATAGTGGTCATTCCTTCATTCATTCCTTCATTCATTATTCAGTTTCTATCCCACTCTCATTAGTGGAAGGCACTACTCTGGGCATTTATAACAAATATAAAAGCATGGAATAGATAAACATAAAAATATCAAAACCACTTATAAGTAACAATAATAGAGGTAGTGGAACCGCCCTGAGTCCTCTTTATGGGAAATAGAGCGGTATATAAGTGCAAAAATAAATAAAAAAATATAAAAATATAAAAGCCAGAGGGGCGGCGGGGGGGGATAAATGATCAGCCAAGGTCAGTGTGAAAAGCCTCCCTGAAAAGCAGTGTTTTTAATTCTGTGCTAAATATCGACAGGGACGGGTTTAGACAAAATTCCTCTGGAAGCTGGTTCCACCAGGTACGAGCCACTGAAAAGAACGCCCCATCTCTTGTAGAGGACTTGCCGTCCTCTCTCTGGGTGGCCACCAGAAAGAAAGAAAGAAAGAAAGAAGGAAAGAAGGAAAGAAAGAAAGAAAGAGAAAGAAGGGAGGGAGGGAGGGAGAAAAAAGAAAGAAAGAAAGAAAGAAAGGAGGGAGGGAGGGGGAAGAAAAGGAAAGAAAGAAAGAAAGAAAGAAAGAAAGAAAGAAAGAAAGAAAGAAAGAAAGAAAGAGAAAGAAAGAAAGAAAGAAAGAAAGAAAGGGGGAGAAGGAGGAAGGGAGAGAGAGAAAGAAAAAGAAAGAAGGGAGAAAGGAAGGAAGGAAGGGAGGGAGGAAGGAGAGGGAGGGCCCTTGACTGGCCTACTCTGGCCACTGCATTCTGGGCTGGGAGGAAAGAAAGAAAAGAGGAGGAAGGAGAGAGAGAAAGAAAGAAAAGAAAGAAGGAAGGGGGAGGGAGGGAGAAAAGAAAGGGAAAGAAAGAAGGGAGGGAGGGAGGGAGAAAGAAAAGGGAAAGAAAGAAAGTAAGGAGGAGGAGGGAATTTGCATTGGCGGGCTAATTTGCAGTATCTGGATCAGCTTCAAGGGAAGCCCCGCATAGAAAGCATTGCAGTAGTCAGTCCTGGAGATGACAAAAGCCTACCCCAGAGTCCTGAGGGAGGCCTCATCTAGTAAGGGCAGAGTTGGACGATTAGTTTCAGCTGATTGCAGGCTGATCTGGACACGCTGAAACCCAAGAAAAGGCCAGATCCAGAAGATTGACCATATTACCCACTTTGTTCCTAAACAGGGTGGCAGTGCCATCCAGCCTAGAGACAATTCCCCCCCCCTCAACCTTTCAGAGGCTCCCCCCAGGAGCAGAATCTCTGTCTTATCCAGACTCAGTATAAGCCTCTTAGCCCTGATCCATTCCAGTACTGAAGCCAGGCAACACTCAGTGATCTAGACAGCATCTACTGCAGAGGTGATAACAGAGAAATAGAGTTACATAAGTGTACTGATTATAACGTTACTCCAAATTTCCCCATGACCTCCCTCACCGGTTTCCCATAGATATTAAACAGCTTTAAGGATAATGCAGACCCCCCCCAAAGGAACCCTATATTTTAGGGTTGTTGTTGTTGTTGTTGTTGTTGTTGTTCAGTCATTCAGTCGTGTCCGACTCTTCGTGACCCCATGGACCAGAGCTCGCCAGGCCTTCCTATCTTCCACTGCCTCCCGGAGTTTTGTCAAATCCATATTGGTTGCATTGATGACACCGTCCAACCATCTCATTCTCTGCCGTCCTCTTTTCCTTTTGCCTTCAATCTTTCCCGGCATCAGGGGCTTTTCCAAGGACACCTCTCTCCTCATGAGGTGGCCAAAGTACTGGGGCCTCAGCTTCAAAATCTGTCCTTCCAGTGAACATTCGGGGTTGATTTCTTCCAGGATGGATGGGTTTGATCTCCTTGCAGTCCAGGGGAATCTCAAGATATTTTAGAGTACAGGGGGTCAATGACTTTTTTCCTAGCTGGACTCTCTGGACATGGTCATTGAGGAAGAATCAGAGCCAGTTAGTTGCTGTGAGTTTTTCACGCTGTTTGGCAGTGTTCTGGAAGTTTTTCTTTCTAACTGTGGGGTTTTTTAAAGTTGTGGGAAGGAGGAAAACCCCATAGTCTCACTCACTCTATATCCTAGCACAGAGAGAACTCCTAGTTCCCTGAGCTCCTTGCCCTCTTAAGATGCCAGCCGCAGAGTCTGGCGAAACATCAGGAAGAAAACTTCCAGAACACGGCCAGATAGTCCGAAAAACTCACAACAACTATCAGATCCCAGCTGTGAGAGCCTTCGAGAATAAATCAGAGCTAGCTCAATGCTAGACACCCAAACACAACCTGCAAGAGTCTATCCAAGAGTATAAAGCTGCAGAGAGATCTAGGAGTACCAACAGAGTACATCTTTCCTGCCAGCCTTGCTTAAAACGTCATCCTACAGCTTTACTACTACTATCTCAGTGCCCCACCCTGGCCTGAATCCAGACTGGAATGGGTGAAGGAAATCCTGCTCACGCAGGTATATCTGCAGCTAATTTGCCGCCGTCCTCTCAATTACCTTGCTCAGGAATGGTATATTAGTGATTGGGTGAAAGTTGTTAAATTTCTCTGTTGCTAACTGAGGGTATTTGATCGGATGGTCCAGATTATGGTTTCTTTCAAACAGGAAGGGAGAATTCCCTCCCTCAACAATGAGTTAACAATATTTGCAACCCAATGAATCATAGCCCCCTTCATCAACTACGCTGGGCAGGGATCAAGCGAGGCGGTGGGACAGTCATGAGGGAATTGGGGGTTTTGTGAGAAAATTGTACTGGTTTTGTTTAAATTTAAACTGACAGTCTAGTTCTATTCTTTTTTTAAAAAAAGTCTGCTTGTTTTCAGATTGTAAAGCTTAAATGATAATGCTGCATTCAGGAGATGTATAATAACATGGTGTTATACAGAAGATAGCATGGTATAGTAACAGAAGTTAGACTTGTAATACTGTTGTTTATACTAGGGACTGACTGCTTACATCACGGTTGCCTTCCACCAGGACCAGAAGATGCCATTTTTTGAGATGAACCATACAAGCTGCACCTTTCTGTTTAGGAGCACTAGTTTTAGGTGTTGAAAGTATCCCAAAATCCAGGAACAATATGACAGATGGAATCTATTTCTTTAAGAATAGCAAATGTGTCAGATCATGCTCTGTACACTGTTTTAAAGCCTAGAATCGCATGGCACTTTTGCTGGACAACCCAAGGATTGCAAAGGATGGTTTAGGCCAGGGGAATGGATTCAGCTTGTGCCTATTAAGTGACCCACCCCTGCTTTTAACTAACTAGGGTAAATATAATTTAAGCAACTCTCAAGGCAGACTTATTTAAACAAAGACTCTTTATTTTGGCTGAGCAGGATTAAAGTTAGGTATGCTTGTTAAAAGCAAAAACTGGAAACCATCAAAAAGGCTACTTTAAAATATAAATGTGTGCCAGCGTCATCGTCAGTTTCTCTTGCTTACACATGTTCTGCAGGAGGCTTAGTCTGGGACATGCTGGAACAGATAAATTCTAAACAAGATGTTCCATTTTCTGGCATTTCCCTTTCGGAAAATAAAATTGAAGGAATTGTGCAAAACGGATGAAATTAGATGGAAAAGAATGCCAGAAGTGTTGAAAGGCTGTGCAGAAATAATAAAAAAATGTAGTGCTAGTATAGGCAAATTTCAAAGCTAGTCAAGGGGAGTTTTGGAATGCCAGTAAAATTAGTGCAATCCATGTTAAAATAATTCACACCCCAAAAGAGAAGGCATGGATTTGCTCTAAATTATAAATAAAGCCTGTGGCTCTGAAATTCAGTGAGTATACTTAAACATCCTCTTGAATAATACCACACTAACAAATTGAAATGATTAGTCTAAATCAATGGTTCTCAAAGTGCGGGTCTCCAAATATTCCTGGACTGCAACTCTCAGAAATCCCTTCCAGCACAGCAAGTGGTGGAGGCTTCTGGGAGTTGCAGTCCAGGAACATCTGGGGACCCACAGGTTGAGAACCACTGGTCTAAATACTAAATGCATTATATGAAGTTCCTAGAACACAGAGTTGTTATACTATACATAAGATTTGCAGTCTTTGGTTGGGAGATTGCTAAATCACGGAGTTATTTTGCCTGTTCGGAAAATATACATGGGTACATCAGTCACTTGGACAAGGGCCTTGTTGAAGCTAGACAGATTGAGAGTTGAAGTTGTGACCTCTTTCCCAGCAGACACAGATGTTCCAAGGAGGTACTAAGCGAGCATCCCTAAGACCTTCACTGTGTTCCTGTTATTGGGACCGTTCCTTTTAAAATTCATTTAGAGCATTTTTAGAGTATTTTTTTACTCCGCCTTTCTCCATGGAAAATGACCCAAGGCAGTTTACAGTAATGAGGGACAATATACAGTCCAATACAATTAAGACATAATCAAGTTGGAGAACAGGGAATTGAGGAGCATCTTACAGCCTTAAATACAACATTAAAGCTACAAGAGAATGTGAACAGTTAAAAAGAGAATAAAAATCCCATGTAATCATGCACAGTAGACCATCCAAAAAGGAGATATAAACACAAAATTATAGGTGGTTATAAATACAAAGTCTGTATAATCAGATTAAAACAGGAAAATTTCAGAAAAAAACTGGCTTTTCCCATTTTTTTCTTGAATACCTTTTGTTTTGTTTTTCCAAAAAATTGAATAAAGAAAAAGAAAAAAATTATGGGATGTTTTATTTTAACATGATGAATAAACTATTTTTAAGACAGGGTGTTCAAATATTATCCAAATCATTTCTAAAGAGCCCCGTGGCGCAGTGGTTAAATGCCAATACTGCAGGTAAAACTGCTCACAACCTGGGGTTCAATCCCGGGTAGCAGGCTCATTGTTGGCTCAGCCTTCCATCCTTCCAAGGTTGGTAAAATGAGTACCCAACTTGCTGGGGGGGGGGATCTGTAGCCTGCATTACTGTAATTAAAACTAAAAACCGACCAGAGACGACTTGAAGTGGTATGGGGCAGTATATAAGGACAACACTTTAAAAATATGCATAGTATCAGATAATTCTAATCTCTGTGTGTTCTAATCACACTGCAACCTCATATTTCCTCCTTTGTGGGTGCTGGCCAGTCAGACAGGGAGGCGGGATGATGCCTGTCCCTGCACAGCTCCTGATTAGCCAGCACCTACAGAGGAGGAAAGATGACGTCGCAGTGTGCTTCTTCATTGTAGTTTAACCCGGCGCAAGCCCAGAGAAAGGTAAAGCAATTGGCTCCATGTGGATCAGATTGTTCCGAGCACCACCTGGGCTTGCATGGTTCATTTCATAACCTATTGGTTCCAAAACGAAATGCCCATCCCTAGTAGCATTTTTTACTTTTTCAAAAGTTTTTGTTTTTTTCCAGGGGGGTGGTGGTGGTGGAAAAAAACAGTTTTTTTCCACACTTCAAAATTTCCAGAGATTTTGCATCTCTAAGATTCATGTATGGTAGATTCATATAAAAACACATAATAGGTAGTTCATCATTCAGGGAGAGCTTCTCTGAAGAGAAAAGTCTTTGCTTGTTTCCAAAAAGACACCAGAGATGGGTCAGTCCTTGCCTCTAGTGGGAGGAGTTCCAGAGTCTGGGCATAGCAGCCGAGAAGACCCTTTCATGGGTTCCCATGAGATGTACCTGTGAGGGTGGCAGGATAGAGAGAAAGGCCTTTCCTGATGGCCTTAACACCCGAGCCAGTTCATGCAGTGAGATTTGATCTTTGAGGTAGTTAAGACCCAGGTCGTAGAGTGCTTTGTAGGTCAAGGTCAGTACGTTGAATTGTGCCCGATATCTGACTGGTAGCCAGTGGAGCTGCTTTAATAGGGGTGTATTGTGATCTGTGCACCCCACCCAATCAGCAATCTGGCTGCTGCATTTTGGACCCGCTGAAGTTTCCTGAGACTTTTCATCGGTAGTCCCACACAGAGTGCATTACGGTAGTCTAGCTGGGATGTCACTAAGGCATGTGTTACCATGGCCAGAACTGGTTTCTCAAGAAATGGGAGTAACTGGCGTACTAGCCTTAATTAGGCAAATGCGCTCCTGGTCACAGACATGACCTGGGCATCTAGGCTCAAGGATGAGTGCAAGAGCCACTCCCAAGCTGCACACCTCTTGTTTTAATTGGAGGGTGACCCCACTCAGTACAGGTTGCATTCCTTGTTCTCCCTTTCCACGGACCAGAAGCGTCTCTGTCTTGTCTGGGTTTAATTTTAATTTGTTTTAGGGGAAACAAATTTAGGGAAGGACTCTCTTCTGCAGAATGAAAAATATAGAAAGCTGGAGCTTCTATATTGCTAATTGCTAAGGAACATTTAAACTTCTTAAAGCATAGAAAGGACAAGATGGAAGTTTCACAAATGTTTTTTGTTCAACAACTCTTGGTTACTCAAAAGCAAGCTTTATTTTGAAAACCCAGAGTACTGGAAAAGAACTACAAACTAGCTAGCCCCAAAGAATTGTGAGTTGAGAAACATATGGCTGGAAAAATTGTAGTTACATGGCTCCTGGCTCCTATTTCTATAACTTTTGTCAATAAGATAAATATCTCATAAATATAAATATAAATATATTCTAGAATATTAAGTCCAAGTTTTTTTTAAAAAAAAACTACTTGTATCTATCATTTGAGAATCCTTACTTCTTCATGCTTCATTTTGTCTAAGAATGCCTTTAACATCTAGTAAAAGATTGTTAGAAGCTGATTTTTCTAAAGAGGTTTGGGAGCCTATTTTGAATGGAATTTGGCTACAGTAGCAGCTACTAAAGGTGAAAATACAGTGCTCCCCCACCATTTTGCAATTCATACACTGTGGTCCCAGTACATCACAGAACCGCAGTACAGTAGGACCCTGGTATCAGCTAGGGAATGGTTCCAGGACTTCCTGTGGATAATGAAAACTGTGGCTAAGAGAGAACACCAAAAATCCCCAAAACTTCTGTTTTTTGACAGTAGCTTGCTTTATGGCTGCTGTTTTGTGACAGTAGCTTGCTTTACAGCTGCTGTTTGTGACAGTAGCTTGCTGTTTGTGACAGTAGCTTGCTTTACGGATGCTGTTTTACAATAGTAGCTTGCTTTACAACTGCTGTTTGTGACAGTAGCTTGCTTTGCGGCTTCTGAATTATTTATTCAATTTTCCCCCTGCCAACCGTGGATAACTGAATCAGTGAATAATGAATCAGTGGATACGGGGGTCCTACTGTATATGAAAGGCAAGGCCCCCTGGGGTAAGCTGATTGGGCCTGTTTGAGGCCTTCTGCACTTACCTGAGGCCTGGCGCTGCCCCAAACAGGCCTCTGATGGACTTCCTGGGCCTGTTGGAGGCCCTGGAAGTAGTTTTGG
The DNA here is from genome assembly GCA_029282475.1 of Phrynocephalus forsythii. Lineage (NCBI taxonomy): Eukaryota > Metazoa > Chordata > Lepidosauria > Squamata > Agamidae > Phrynocephalus > Phrynocephalus forsythii. Next base: position 65,426,096 of record JAPFRF010000002.1, read on the forward strand.
GTCAACCGGAAGTGACTTCTGGATTACTGGAAACCACTTCTGGGGCCTCCAACAGGCCCGGGAAGTTCATCGGAGGCCTGTTTGCGGCAGCGCAGGCCTCAGGTAAGTATAGGAGGCCCCAGAGAAGCCCCCCATTCCCGACCTGACCCAGCATCTGCATATCGCAGATTTTCCATTATCACAGGTTAGGTTGGATCCCTAAGCTCCGCAATAGGCTAGGGATTACTGTATAGTGGCATCTTCTGAGAGTGTAGTGGTCCTTTTTATATGTTTAGGTCTAAACCTAGGCCTTCACTTAGGATTTACAGCCTTTCAGGGCCAACTGATGTACTCTGGAATTGCCATACAAATATTGATGGAATTGTCCAATGAAGCTCAATGTTACTTCATAACGAAAAGCAAGAACCACTGTATCTACATATGAAGGCATTATTAATACTCAAGTCACTTTTTCCTACAGTAGTGCTAAGCAACTTTCTTAGACTTCTGCAGCAAAAGTGACTTAATTTAATGTGTTTCCTTAGAAGCAGCAAACTTGTCTAGAGTTTTGGAAAGTTCCAGAACCATATTTACAGTTTTAAACAGTATAGTATTATGAACTTTCTTGTTTTTAAAACGTATTTGAAGTGCAGTATGTATTTTGTAACTAGCTGGCAATACGCAGCTTAAAAAAAATAATATATACTGGTTATAATTGCTTTGTAATATGTTCCTTTTGGAGTTTTGATGGTCTGCATAGTTCTTTATCTGTAAATACATTAGGTGCTCCTGTTGACATAAAGACAAATATAACTTGGGCATGATCCAAGAAAATTTGATTGCAGTTAATCAGTGGATGCATTGGAATGGTTTTTAACCTGAATTGGATTGGGACTTTCAAGGCTAAGTACATTTCTCTGAAGTCCTTTAAAAGAGATCAAGTTAAAACAATCTTACTTAGTAACATCTGAGATATTTATTGTTGTGTAGCATGTTTTTTCCAATTAAAGTTCATATGTTTCTGATTTCTGACTTTGTAGTGCTTTTTGGTTTTAGATTGAACTCCCACACATCCGCAAATGTGCTATGAACAAAGTATAATTCAAAGAGTGTTTTGAACATGTGCGAAATATTAGGAACCGTGACTTTGGGCATTTCACATTTCTTCTTTGTCCCTACCCTCCCGGCAAGCACTGTGAAAGAAATGTAAAGATTAATCTGTCCTTTGCCTTCAGGTATAAATACATTCTCTAGACATTTGTCTTTGATATCTCAAGCCAGCATATACTGAGTTGAAAATACATTTTATTGAAATCCATGAGAATTCTTCATTCTGAATATTTCATAAAGAAAGTGGGAATTATCTTTCTCTACAGACATGGAAGATATTTTCCCTTCTGTTCATTCCTTTCCAAAGTTGCTAGGAATATGTACAAGCTTTTATTGGAGAACTTTTCATTTTTGATCTGTAGAAAACTTTTCCACCAGTACAACAAAATTATAGAACCTTAGGATACCATACAATTAAATTAAGAAAAATATTTTACTCCATCATTTTCTTGGATTTCTTGGATTTGTTTGAAAGAGGAGTAAACTGTTTATTTTTGAAATTGTTTGCTACTCTGTATTTCTCTGGTTTTACTTGGTTACATTTTATCAGGTTGCCATTGTCATCTGAAGGAGAACAATGAAATAAAAATATTTGGAAGAAATAAGTTTTTTAAAACTTAAACACTTGAATTAGAACAGCTGTCAAATGATTTTGATTGGCAGTTTCTAAACAACATAAACAAAAGAATAGCATAATGTTATGAATACTGATGTTTTAAAAATTCCTTGCCTTAATTTTTACATCCAAGTTTTACTACACAAGGAAGTGTAACAATTTTTAAAAATATATATCCTTATTTTTTAGAATGTTCAACACAGAAAATATGCCAGGTGGAAGGCAGCATACATTCATAACTGTTTGAAGAATGGGGAGACTCCACAGTCAGGACCTGTTGCAATGGAAGGAGAATGTGAGTAAACACATAAGCAATTTTCAAATATTGCTTATAAATTCAAAGAGTGAAATTAGATTCCTTGCCTGCTTGAACCAGACCTCCATTCACAGTTCTCTTAAGAAGAAGGAAGGCGGAGGCATGTTTCACAGATTGCTCTTCCCTTGCGCTCCCTTAAAAAAGGTGTTTGTGGAGGCCACCAGAACAAAGGGTGGTGGTGGTACTAAAGAAAGGGAGTCACTGAAAATAGCCTTTGTTACTCAATAGAAACCTCTGCTAGATCTCTGTCTCTTCCCCAAACAAACAGAACCATTTCTTCAAAGGGATTTTATCGCTTCTTTTCTTGTCCAATTTAATCTTAAAAGCAAAGCAAAAGCAAAGTGTTCTGCTTATATACCACCCCATACCACTTCAAGTAGTCTCTGGGCGGTTTACAATTTAATTACAGTATGCAAGCTACACAATGCCCCCCCCCCCAGCAAGCTGGGTACTCATTTTACTGACCTCGGAAGGGTGGAAGGCTGAGTCAACCAGAGAGAGAGAGGATTCTGTTTTCATTTTTCCCCTTACCCCCTATATCTCATGATTGTCTTCCAGATAAAGCTGTTAGTAAGCATTTGCACAGTAGAACCTTGCATTTCCATTTCATTTATTTCAGACGGGAGCCTTTTTCATTGTTAGGTTTTAGTGTGATGCTCCTTGTATTTACTATGCAAAGGGGCATCTCTTTCAGGTCGTAGTGCTTATAGCCTAAAATGCTGCTATGACTGTTGAAATATGCAATTAGAATAAGAGTGTTTCAACATTAAATGACAGTAATCACTGTTAATAGAGAGGGCAACTCTTCAACCCTTGGCTGCACTTTCCCAAGAAATTTGCAGAGGAACTGTTCATCATCAACCAAACGTTCCTAGGATGTGATTATCCTAGTTGTGACCAGCCAAACCTGGCTAATTAGTTTTAAACTGTGCCTTCTTTTAAAAGCCTTGCCTTAAGCCCAAATCATAAAAGCCCACATCATTTTTAAATTGAAACATAAAAATAAGATATTTATCAAAACATATTGAAGCACATTAAAACGGAGGACACTACATAGATTTAATTTTAAGGTCACATTAAAATACTGTACATGCCAGCTTTCCCACATCAGACTTTCTTCCTTTTGATACAAATTTATGTGACAACCCACTCTAAAGATAACTGCTTCTCAATGGTAAATTTTATCTCCCTTTCACCACCCATTCCAAGATTCATCATCCCTCCTTTGGGACATGACATAATGTAATTCTGTCTCTTCTTGCTTTTCACTCCTTTTTAATCCATTGGGCACTTATTGATTGGCCCTCCTCCTGCATGCTTTTATCTAATCATATATTTATGTTGTTGCCAGGTAAACTTAATAGATGCTCTGTCACACACTGCACAACCAATACAGAAGTACCATTTTTGTAAGACAAGGTATTCCAGTCCACTACGTGGACTATGCTACTTTACAATCAGAAACACCCCAATGTGATACCCCTGGGAGACAGCCCTAAATTAGGTTTTCAGGTTTAGCCAGGCCAAGCTTCATCCAAATGTCTTGCTCCTGACCAGTGTTATCTGGGAGCTTTTTTTCTGAACAAGTATATAACGCTGAGATGTTAGTCAGGTGCCTACAAGGTAGAAAAAACCCCTGTGAGTGGAGAATTATGATATTTGTGGTCCAGAAGATCCAAAAACAAACCCTTTCTTAATTGTTCAGGTTTTTCTAGAGAGAGAATACTCACAAGTGGCCAACCATTCCCATCTTTTAGGGCAGTGATGGCGAACCTTTTAGAGACCGGATGCCCAAACCACGATTCAAAACCCACTTATTTTTTTGCAAGGTGCCAACATGACAATTTAACCTGTAAACCTGGGTTACAAATGCTTTGGGGGCTACCCTTCAGGAAAATGAGGATCAAAGAGCAGGGATGCTACCCTTCGGGAAAGTGAGGATTGAAGAACAGGCTTTTGAATTTCCCGCAGCCACAGTCCGTGGTAGTCTCAAAACAGTTCTGTGCAGAGATCCGGGTGAAGTGGGGCATCAATTTGTGGGCTCCTTCATAGCCCCTGTTTACTCTCCAGCCACGCCCCTTTTGGGATACCCAGAGTGGTGTTGCTGGAGAGTAAACAGGGACTACGAACGAGCCCACAAACTGCTGCCTCCCCTTCGCCCGTCTCTCTGCAAGGAGCAGTGGCGTGTTCCGAATGGAGGGGGAAGTGCCATGGCTGTGAGGGGGCGATGTTGCGTGCCCACAGAAAGGGCTCCGTGTGCCACCTTTGGTACCCATGCCATAGATTCACCAACACTGTTCTAGGGACATTCTGGGACTATGCAGGTCACCCAAGGCCAGGTAGTCTGCTTTTCTGGGATTCACAGTGGGAATTAAACTCCCAACTTCCACTTCCATAGCCAGAAACCTAACCTACCGAGGAGCCCAGTTTACATAAGTGTAATTCTTAATTATCATTTTACTAAAATGTATAAACTTAAAGAATTATATCAAAATAGAATTTTTGATGAGTAGACCATTGAGTTTCTACATTGAATGTTAATAGTGCTAACAAATATTTTAATAAATTGTTCCTGTTTTTTAGTGGTTTGAAGGGTCTTTGTCAAAATGAGAATTAAAAGTTATTGATGCTTAGAAAACTGATCTGGTTTGCTGTAGTTTGCTCTCTTTTCAACAAGAACCAATAAAATCTGTTTCAAAGAATATTCTTAAAGCCTATTACTTGTAACATATAACTTGCAGTTTTTAGGGTCTTCTGGTGCCAAAGTTCATACGGAAATGTATTTCAGAGTATCCAAAGAACAACTCACATAATTCTTGCTTTGTGCATTTGGAAAAGAAAAGGCACATTGTTTAAGTGTACTGAAGGACTTCCCCCATTCCTTTCTGCTTATTCACTTTCTTCCTTCTCTGGAAAAAGCCAGTATTGAAAAAGAATGAAAGTAACTTTCTGTAACTTGACAAAATGCCACATTTTCAAAAAGTGGTCTTCTCCCTGTAATTCTCAAAACCGTATTGCAAACACTGTAAAATTAAGCCAAGTTTGGAACAACTTAGCCCCACAATAGCCACTTCATTCAGTGAAATGTACATTGGGCTATAGGGGCAGCTGCTGTGTAACAAAGTAATCCTCAGTGGTGCACGCATAGCATTACAGGATTAAGCAGCTACTTGTGCTGATGCTGTTAACGTGTGTCATATTAAATAACCCAAAAATGACCTGGCACTTTATTCCTAAACCTTAGTCATTGTGACAGCAAAGCATCTTTTTCTCTGAGAAGTACATCTTTGTTCCCTGGTAGGATCCCATGGATGTCTTTTCATGTTAAAAAAATGAGAATGTTTTAGCTGCAGCTAGGCAGCATTGATGCTCTCTATATACAGGATATCACAGGATTACACCCCCTCACATATCTTTTCATCTGACAACACTGAAAAGATGATACCTGGCTACAATGTAAAGCAGTGAGTATAAAGCTTGTATATGTGCTGTAAATGTGCTGTCCCCTCAAAATAACACAACACACACCCATTAATGTCTAAACGTCTGACAACAAAAGTGAGTACACCCCTAAGTGACAATGTCCAAATTGGGCACAAAGTGTCAATATTTTGTGTGACCACCATTATTTTCCAGCACTGCCTTAACTCCTTTGGGCACAGTTCACCAGAGCTTCACAGGTTGCCACTGGAGTTCTCTTCCAGATGATGTCACAGAGCTGTTGGATGTTAGAGACCTTGTGCACCTCCACCTTCCATTTCAGGATGCCCCACAGATGCTCATTAGGGATTCGCTCTGGAGACATGCTTGGCCAGTCCATCACCGTTACCCTCAGCTTCTTTAGCAAGGCAGTGGTCGTTTCGGAGGTCTGTTTGGGGTTGTTATGTTAGAATACCGCCCTGCAAACCGGTCTCTGAAGGGAGGGGATAATGCGCTGCTTCAGTATGTCACAGTGCATGTTGGCATTCATGGTTCCCTCAATGAACTGTAGCTGCCCAGTGCCGACAGCACTCATTCAGCTCCAGACCATGACACTCCCACCACCATGCTTGACTGTAGTCAAAACACACTTGTCTTTGTATTCCTCACCTGGTTGCCACCACACACGTTTGATACCATCTGAACCAAATATCTTGGTGTCATCGGATCACAGGACATGATTCCAGAAATCCATGTCCTTAGTCTGCTTGTCTGCAGCAAACTGTATGTGGGCTTTCTTGTGCATCATCTTTAGAAGAGACTTCCTTCTGGGACAACAGCCTTGCAGACCAATTTGAAGCCATGTGTGGCATGTGGTCTGAGCACTGACAGGCTGACCCCCAGCCCCACCCCTTCATCCTCTGCAGCAATGCTGGCAGCACTAATATGTCTGTTTTCCAAAGCCAACCTCTGGACATGACACTGAGCTTTGGCACTCAACTTCTTCGGTTGACCATGGCGAGGCCTGTTCTATGTGGAAGCTGTCCTGTTAAACTGCTGCATGGTCTTGGACATTGTGTTGAAGCTCAGTTTCAGGGTCTTGGCAATCTGCTTATAACCTAGGCCATCTTTATGTAGACTAGAGCAACAATTTATTTTTTTCAGGTCCTCAGATAGTTCATTTCAAGTGACTGGTATGAGAGAGTGAGAATGATAAAACCTGCTCCCCCTTCACACTGGAGACCTTGTGACACTAACGGGTCTCATGAGACCAGGGAGGGAAAACAGCTACTTGGGCCCAATTTGGACATTGTCATTTAAGGGTGTACTCATTTTTGTTGCCTGAGGTTTAAACATTAATGGCTGTGTTTTGCGTTATTTTGAGGAGACAGCACATTTGCACGGTTATATTTTAAGCTTTATTTACTCACTGCTTTACATTGTAGCCAAGTGTCATTTCTTCAACATTGTCAGATGAAAAGATGTACTAAAATATTTACAAAATGTGAGGGGGTGTACTCAGTTCTGTGATATACTATAGGTGTTTATAGCAATATTTCTTACATGTTCGATGTGGGAGAACAGAAGTTAATGGGTTAATGAAACTAGCTTGTACCGGCTATTATCAGCAAGGCTTGCCATGCCAAGGTGGCATGCCAAAGAAGCTTAGGTCATGGTTAAACTCTGTGCATGATCTAGGAATACAAGTGCTATTGTCTTAGTTATCTCTGTCTTGGCCAATGGTATCAGCTAGATGTGGCTTCATGCATACGTATTGTGACCTAGTTTTGTTCCTAATAAAACAATTGCCATGGGGGGGGGGGCACATGGCAGAAAGAACGTTCTCTATCTATTGCACCAGATATCAGTCTGCAGACTCTGTTATTTCTGACCGCACCCTTTAAGGGCTGGCTCCCTACAGTTCCCATACATGCATCTGAATAAACCAATCTTCCGGGATGCTTCTTTCTTTTTGACTCACAATAATTTTGTGACAAATGGAAGTTACCTATTTGGAGGTGCCTATGGCCAATATATTATTCATTAACCTCACTAGTGTAATACCATTGGCTTATGTTTTAGTGACAAATTGCAGCAAATTAAGGAGTCAAAAGAGATTTCCTAGACTTCTTAACTTGTGCAGTATGTCATTGAAAACAGCGCCAGTGGCCTTACACCATATACCAAGGTACTTCATGGGTAGGATTTTGGTCAATATACAGTGGTGTCTCATAAGGCAAATATAATTTGTTCTACGGGTCAATTCATTTTCTGAAAAAATTGTCTTCTGAAACATTTCCCATAGGAATGAATGGAAAACCAATTAATCTGTCCCAGAAGTCGGAAAAAAGCCCCCCTCCCAAAAAAAGCTATTTTTTCCACAGACCTCTTTATGAAGTGCACTTTAAAGGCATGCAGAGCCAGCATCCCCACCCCACCGGAACACACACACACACACACACACACACACACACACACACACACACACACACACACACACACACACACACACACACACACACACTGCAGTGCATTGCAAACATGGACAAAAGCAAGTAGCAAAACAGTCCCTAGCCCAGTGATGGCGAACCTTTTAGAGACCGAGTGCCCAAATTGTGATTCAAAACCCACTAATTTTTCGCAAAGTGGCAATACAGCAATTTAACCTGAATACGGGTGGCTGTGAAGGGGCAGTGTCGAGTGCCCACAGAAAGGGCTCCAAGTGCCACCTTTGGCACCCGTGCCATAGGTTCGCCAACACTGCCCTAACCTGTCCCCACTAAAAGTGCAATGAAAAACAATTCAATCATGGACAAAAACAAGCTTCATGAAAAAAACCCAGGTTAGTAACAATGTTTTTTCTCTATTAACCTTTAGTCCTGAAATTTTAGAGTAGGCCTCCAAAATGTTTAATAGCTCTGAAAGGGAGGTCTGTGGATCCTCCATAATAACCAACAGATTATCCGCGCAGACTTGCACCTTATAGACTTCTCCTTTGCTTTGTAGACCTTGGATACCTGGGGTATTTCTTTTACATGGAGTAATATTTCTAAAGATAGAATAAACAGCAAAGGAGAGAGAGGACATCCTTGCCTGGTACCTTTATGTATCTTAACTGTGTCTGTAAAGTAGCCATTTACTACGATTCTAGTGTTTTGTGCAGAGTAAATTTGCTCTATAGCTTGTAGCATTCTGTGGCCACACTGTAAATAATCTAACTGAGTTTTAAGTAAAGACCAAGATACATTGTCAAATGCTTTCTCGGCATCGATGAATGCAAAGGCAACTTGCTTCATCAGATCCCTAGCTTTCCAAGTTCTAAACGTCCAAAAACTGCTGCAAGTAGCTCCAAAACTTGATGAAAAAAATCCTCCAACCCCTCCACAAACTATAGGGGCACAATACATCCTGGGTAACTTGTCTCAAAATGCAGAACGGATTTTCTTCTTGAAAAGCATCCCATGGGGAATTTTCATCTTATGAGGCAACCCTATACCCAGAAATTTCATTTGTCTTGCAAGTTTTTCATCTTACGGGGCAACGGGCAATCGTCTGAAGAAGTACCACTGTAATTATAAATACATAAATAATTTCCACTGTCATTTAGTAAAGAATCACTCTGTCCCTGTCCTCTTTTCACAAGATGACGAAAATGAAGATGTTGGTTCCCCTGCTCTGCCTGGTCAAGAATCCGAACCATCGTCATCCACATTTGAGCCAAGCAATGTGCCCACAAGCAATTACACTGGCATACAGATCCCACCTGGTGCCCATGCTCCAGCTAACACTCCCGCTGAAGTTCCTCATAGCACAGGTATGTTGTTTGTATGCATGCAGCAGCCGCTTGTGCCTCATTGATCTCCTTCATTAGTCTTGTTACACACCAACGTCTGTTTATGGGCATCTGTAAAGTTATTAACAAAAACAATACCTGTCTAGCTCCTTAAAGACTAACAAATTTATTATAGCATGAGTTTCCAGATATTGAAGTCTGGTTCATCAGATGTGGAAAAAATGTTGGTCGTAACTCCCCGAAATCGTGGCCAAGACATCTAGTAGAGAAGATCTCTGGGAATTTTAGGCCAAGAACTTCTGGGGCTTAACGTGGAACCTTTGCTCTATCTAAAGGCTTCCTTCTGCTGATTTTAGGTGTGTAATTTGATCCCTTGCCCATACTGCTTATTTAATCCAATTTGTTCAGTTACCAAGGGAAACAACTAGAACAATTGGGACAAACTGCACGTTTATACTCCACTATATCATGTACGCACATTATAATTATACAGCTCAATCCAAAGCTCTATACGTGGCGTTGTTTGTTATGACACAAGTCCATGTTTTTCCAAAGAGTGTAATTTCAGTCTCTCTTTCGCTCTGTCTTCATCTGCGTCTAAATGAAGTTTGGCAAAAACAACAAAGGTGGATTATTTTGGGAACATGGGATCAGGAAATTAGCTCACATTGGCTCAAAGTGAAATTAAGTAAAAAAAAAAAAGGAACATTGTATTTGGGATTTTTTTAAAAGAAATTTACAGATGGGAGCTTAGAAATGTCCATGTTAAACACACACCAATTCTATACTCGCTTATTTGGAAATAAGCACCATTGAACAGTGGGATTTATTCTGAGTAAATATGCTTAGGATCATGCTGTTAGCTCTTCAGTAGGTATAATTATATTTTGTAGTGGTTTGTTATTATTTAAAATATTGACTTAGGCTGTAGCAAGAGGGAGTGTAATTGTTTCCTTCCAGTCTTATTTCTTTCAACTCTTTGTTCAGTCCAGTCAAGTAGTCACCAAGTGGGGTTCCTATTGCTTCTGACAACAAAAGAAGTATGGTTGCTTGTTCTTAATTCTCTAATCTTGTTTTCCACTCAGTGTGGTGTGCAATTATCGTGCATTTGTTTCTGTTCAACAGCATTATTTGTGTATTGCGTCAGATAAAGTGGTGTGAAAGGGCTATAAGTGGATAGCAGTTATTTAATGAAAAAATACACTGCAAGTACAACCGTTGCTTGTAAATTGCCCCATTGCTTGTAAATTGTTGGCGTAAGGTTCTCTGAAGATATTTTGAAATGTTATGTATTTGAAATAAAATGGGTATACCTATTGCACATTTTCTTTCTTTTCAATTCAGGTGAAGCCCAAAGATGTTATAGACATTGTTCATTGTTAAGTTCCTATTAATATTTAATTCTTAAAGGGAACTATATGGATGCTATAGTTCAGGCATGTCTAAACTTCAGCCCTCCTGATGTTTTTGGACCACAAGTCCCAAAATTCTAAGCTTCACTTGCCAATGACAAAAGACTGCACGAGTTGTGGTCCAAAACATCTGGAGGGCCAAAGTTTGGACATGCCTGCTATAGTTCAAGTCAATGCCAACTTCTTTCCACTTATTTCAATATTTTCATTTATCGTCTCCACTTCCCAGTGAGATGGGTTAGATAAGGGGGCAGATATTTGATGATTATATTTCAAAACTATATATGTCTTTTTTTGTTGTTTGTTTATATACAGGTGTGGCAAGTAGCACAATCCAACCCACTCCCCAGAATGTTCCATTAGTTGACCCTACACTTTATAATATCCAACCAACAGGTGAGACTTTTGTTTTTCTGCCATAGTTTATATAACTCAAAAAAGCATTCTTTGAACTGCCTTCATTCAAACCCTCACACCATGGAACTACAGTGGTACCTCAATTTACGAGATTAATCCATTCCAACCGGATGCTCGTAAGTCGAGCAGCAGTTTTCCATAGGAATGCATTGAAAAACAATTAGTCCGTTCTGGAGAGAACAGATTAATAGGTCAAAATGCTCAGTTGTCGAGCTGCTCGTACGTCGAGGTACCACTGTATACACATGTATTTAACCAAAAGCAAGTACAACTGTTTGCAAAGAAGCCAAAGCACCATCACCATTACTTACCATACACTTTTTGAGTAGACTTTTCTATACTTATGCTTAAGGGGAAATAAGATAAGAACATAGTTTTTTCTGCAACAGTAATATTTGAAATCAAAGGAACATTGTTTAAGAATTTATCTTGCCATACATTTTGGATAATCATTCTCCAGTCACATAATTAGCAATGCTTTCTCTCAGAAGAAATGAGATGCATTTGGACAGCTGGCTGAATTGAAAATTATTTCTTTAGCCGTAATTATTTCTTTTGTATAATTATTACTGTACTAGTACTAGTGTGTTATACCAGTATGCAGTATAAGTATTAGTTATATTAGCATAAGCAGTATTAAGATAAAAGGCTGTCGTCTTGGCAGCTTTACATTTCTTGCCTTATCTTTCAGGTTATTCTACAAACACTGACTAGTATTATTATTATTTTTGTATTGAACAAGCAATAGAAAAAGTTAACTTTCCCCCAATATATAGTGGATATTGCTTGTTTAATGCCTATAATTTAGAAACTGAACAACACACACAATAGCAGTAGTCCAAAGGGCAACTTCCTAATAAACCTGTGTCTAGATCAAATCCTGCCTTGAGTTTAGACCAGTGGTTTCCAAACCTGGGTATGCAGATGTTGTTGAGCTTTACTTCCAGAATTTATAGCTATTGCTCATGCTCATTGGAGCTGCTGGAAGTCCATTAACACTTCCCGTTCAGGAAATACAGATCCAGATGTGCATTGTCTGGGACTTTAAAGAGATGCAGTCCCAACATTAGTAAGGTTTGCTGACACCAAAAAAGTGATGGTCAAGGAGCTGCATTGAATCTATGGTTATAGAAATCATATTAGAAATTACAGTAGTATACTTAACATGATCATTTTGTCTGTTCATGCAGTTATGAAATGTTGTGACTTTGCACAGGTTGTTCAAGAAGTCATTAATTTTATGTTGTGAGATTTGCTGTTAGATTAACAGTTCAGGATTATTGTAGTACTATTGTTATGCTGGAGTTAGGAATTATTACTTATTAAATTGCTTTTATGACTTGATTTTTTTTCCAAAGAGAGAATCAAATAATTACTTTATACGTGGGAGAACAATTGGCTCCACACAGATTGGAATAGTTCTTTCTTTGATACAACAAATCCTTCACATAAAGTTAAGCAGCTACCAAAGTTGGGCTGTCTATACCAGGCATGTCCAAACTTCGGCCCTCCAGATGTTTTGGACCACAGCTCCCAGAATTCTAAGCCTGTATTTCCAATGGCAAAGGACTGTGGGAGTAGTGGTCCAAAACATCTGGAGGGCCGAAGTTTGGACAAGCCTGGTCTATACTGTCTGAGTCTAAGTGAAATCTTGGTCAATATCAACCCTGGGTACATCCCATGGCACACTACACTTGTGCATCCTGTGAGGGAGGTGTGTATACTCTGTCTCTGTTGGGGGTGTGCCTGACTGCCATGGGAGGGCACCTCTGTGAATCAAATTTCTCCACACTCCACCCTTTAAAGCATATTGACTAGAAAGATGGGCCATGGTTATTGAAATGTTTGCTTTAGTAACTGAAGATAGAGCTGCAGGCTTCATATGCACAGACATATTCTATGTTAGAACAATAATTACTACTCTATGATTAGTATATTTTAAAAACCAGATAACTACTAGACTTGTTCTATCTAGACTGTTCACCAAATTTCACAGTCTATGTTTCAAAGGCTAGAGAAGCCATGGCTCCAACAGAGATACACATCTTCTTGTCTTGTTGCATATAGATACACATCAAATTCCAACTACCTACCCACCCACCCAAATGCTAGGCAGTTGGACCCCACATATTCTTTCTGCAGTTTTTTTGTATATTGTTGAGTCAGATTATTTATGTGTAACTTTCATTTTCCAGAAGAAGGGAAGCTCACAGTAGAGATAGGTTTGCTTTTTACTTTTGAAAAATTGTGTTGTGCCTGTCTTCCAGGAATGTTATTCACATGGCATTCTTAGGTTAGATATGACCCTGTATCAGATTGGTATCCTTATTATTTTTTTCTGTCTGTAGAGGACTAAATCTTTGTTTTGCTACTACAGACAGATTTAGCTGCTATTCTGGCAGGAAGTGGTTCCGCCCAAAAAGATTCTGTAATCTCAAAGAAGCAAGTGTGGAACCAGTTTATTACATAGGTATTAGTTTTACCACATATAAATTCTCATTTTGAATAGATTTTCTTCTTTGTTAGCTTGATTTCTTTATCCCTGATCTAACGTTATTTTGAGCTTCTTCATAGGATTCTAAACTGCTTAGCTCAAATCTCATAGTTGGTATAAGTTAACTCCACACTGTCTCATTGCATTAATGAGTGTAACTGCTATACTAATATTATCCTTGGATTTGCAAAGAGGCTGACTTCTTGCTCACTGAATAAGGCATAGCCTTACCCATGTGTCAATATTTTTGGTATTTCAGAATTTAGTTCTTTCACTCATGGCAATTAAAAGCAAGTACCATGTACACTAACCCTCTATTTCTAAATGTTTCTTTGTTGAAATGTTTCCAATTTCCCCTTTCTCATTTACAAATAATTGCAAACCCTTTCCTGAAATGTTCCTATAATGGTATCTGAAGTAGGCCTCAATAATAATAAATAAGGCATCTTGCCAACAGAACATGTAATAGAGTAGGTACTGCAAAAATAAGATTAGATTGGTTAATTTAGGCTTTGTTCCAGAAAATCAGTTGAATACTGGACTGATGCCTTGTCTGTTTTCTAAAAGAATGATTTTTAAGTTTCTTTTGGCATCATCACATGAAAAAACAAAATGTCCTTGAGACAGTCTTTAGGGTAATTTGTTTTTTAAAGTGAGGGAGGTCAGTGTTGACCAAACCTTAGAAGTGAGATATGGACTTGACAGTCATCAGTTACTGGATGTTGACCCGGGTATTGTAAGCAATATTTTAAGAGTGAAAATTTGTTCCATGGTTTCAATATTAAACTTGGTATATGTGACAGAGGTTTAATAATTTGCATGAGCACAGTCAGTGTGGTGAGCTGAAATTGAGGTTGTATACTTCTAATATAGATCCATATAATTCATTTTGAAATGAATGGAGCTGAAAGATACTTCATTTCTCTAGGTGCTGCAAAGTATGGTCATACTAATAAAAAGAGCCTTGTTCTAAGTATTTTTCTAGGTTTGGGTGTAGTGAGGCATTTGACCAATTAAAACAAGATTTAGCCTATTGACTATTTAAATGTTTTCAGAATTGGGATTGGAGCCCGATTTAATCCTCCTCAAATAGAAAGATATTGTGCTGCCAGAATGAATAAATACATCTATCCAGGGCTGTGGAGTCGGAGTTGGAGTCAAGGAGTCGGAGTCGGAGGAAATTTTGGGTACCTGGAGTCGGAGTCAGAGTCGGCAAACAATGCACCGACTCCAACTCTGACTCCTACTAAATTTAGATTGGAATTTTTTTAAAAAAAAGCAAGTTTAAATGTCCCAGTTCACAAAAAGTTATAATTAATCACTTCTCTACTGTAAGAATAAAGACCAATGCATGCAGTGCCTCACGTAACCGCAAAACGAACATGTTAAGTGACATGCTTTTCATGTGCTTCACTATATGGCACACAACGCACAATTAGGAGCGGCAATACTTATACTTTCCATAATGTTGTGCTCTGCTGTTACGCAGCGCCTATGGGTAACCTAGCCTCTCACTGATAAGGGATTAAGTAAATATGTTTTTTGCAGGACTAGAGACACTTGTATAAGTGAAGGGAATGGAGGGTCAATAGTTCAAGGAATGTATAAAATACATTCGCATATTAATACAGAGGAGTCGGGGAGTCGGAGTCGAAGTCGGAAGTACAAAAAAACTTAGGAGTCGGAGTTGGAAATTTATCTACCAACTCCACAGCCCTGCATCTATCAGAGGAAGACTTCTTCCAGTAATGGAAGGATGTACAATATTTGAATTCAGCTTGTTAACTTTACTAGAATTAGAAAACCAAGAGATTTTGAAATATTTGGAATTCCATGAGCAGTGACATATTCAGAAAGTTCTGAATACATTCAAATTTGCCAGCTTCTGGAGTGCACCAAAATTTTTCAGAAGATAAGTCAGTGCTTTATAGACTGTATCAAAGCCTTTCACTTCGCGGATCATGAGAAACTGGATTTTTCTGTTAGGACAAAGTACCTGTGTGTGAGAGAGGGAGAGAGACATGTTGTTTTCCTTCCCCGTTAGGTAAAGTTTTATCCGCTTTTTGGGTTTATATGTAGTTCCCCCAAGAAAGTCTGTTGTCACAAAGTTTACAAATAGCAGTAACAATGTAATTGTCATTCTATTGTTTGTCTATAATACTGTACTAAGGACTTGCAGACAGTACCTTGCAGTCTTCTTTTCTGTCAAACTACCATAAGATTTTTGAACAGTTGCCCACATAGGATACCAATGCAGAATTGTATTTTCAATGGGATTGCCTCACCGGACATGATTATTCTTTTCCTTGGAGATGTAGGCTTTTCCTCAGTGATTGATTGACTGGGAAACAATAAATTGGATGGTTTATATTTTGTTGCTTCAAAATCTGTTTTTTTGCAGTGATTTTATGTAACAGTTTTCATGCAGCTTTATTAATGCTTCTTTAACATGTAAATAAATTACTATTTTGAGCTTTAAATATTATGTTCTTTAAAGAGCTAATCCACCCTGGGTCCTTTTTTAAGGAGGAAAGTATGGTAAAAATATTTTAAATAAACAAATAAAAACATGTGTGTCTTCCAAAACGTGTTGGCGACACAACTTTCCTATTGTCACTCACCCCCACCTTTGGAACAGGGCAAGTTACAAATCACAGATGACATTGCTCTAGTTTATAATCGGGCTGGGGACTTTTGTTTGTCCAGAGGTTGTTTCCATCCGTCCTAGCCAACTTTGCCAAAAGTGAAGAGTAATGGGAGCAGTGATTAATTAGTATCTAGAAAGCAGTGGCCTTTCTGGTTTAAATAAATATGTGAAAGGCATTCCCTAGGCCTGAGCTTTGTGAAATTGTGTGCTACCATTATAAAGAGATAAACAGATCGATCTCTGTGCCCCATAATCAGTAAAGTGGCTAGCACTCATTCAAGTTAATGTAGCTGTAAGTGCTGCATAATTCATTAGCATTTCATTAGCAACACTTTCCCCTCAGTAGTTATGTTCTAACATTCCAGAGTGTTGCAGTAGCAGAGTCAACAGGTAGCTTTCATCAAACAGCAAGATGATAGTTTGCTCGATTTAACATAGCTGCGTGCGTGATCAGTTTTCTGCCTGTCTTTAGGTAGGCATAACTCCAGGATGGTATACGCAAAAATGAACACATAAAAATGAACTAGTGCAAAAAGCAGTGAAGAAACAACAACCATTCAGACAAAGGTTACCAGATTGAATTTCACCTTTCCTCCAGAAAGGTCAGCTTTCACCTTAAAAAAAGGTGCCTAAATCCAGTCTTAAAATTTTTGGTCATGTGTTGGCATGTCAACAGGATCAGGCTTATGTCTGGAAACCTGTAATTTTACTGGGAATAAATACATGCCTCATGTTTTCCCTTTATTTTTTTTAAATCCCACCATTGATATGAAGTAGCTACTCCTTCAGTAATACCAAGTTCATGACTGGCTTTCATCCTTCAGGAGGACTAAAATGCAAGATTGCCTATCTTGCATCAGCAAGGGTGTTTCCATATCTAGACAACTTGTACAGAAGTGACATGAATAGTCTCACTTGTGTTCCAGGATAGCTGAGAGAAAAGGGGAATTGTAAGGTGAATGCATGAGGTATTGTCCTCTCTGTTTTGTGCAGTTTGTAACATGATTACTTTTAACTGTCTGGAGTTTTTAAAAGCCTTCCTCAGATAAAGGGCAAATTTCTCTCAAAGTATTGGCTTACTCCTAATAGGTATTGGACAACTTCAGTGTTCACTGTTGATATTAGATTAGATTTCAAGTGGTTAAGTAAATATGTATATTATGTCGCAACCCTGAATCTTAATCATCTATCATTATTTTCACAGGGGAAGTTCGTTTGAGTCCTGAAGACTTTGCCAAGGCTCAGAAATACTGCAAATATGCTGGCAGTGCTTTGCAGTATGAAGATGTAAGCGCTGCTGTGCAGAATCTGCAGAAGGCCCTCAAATTACTTACTACAGGCAGAGAATGACCACTTTGTCTACCAGATTCATGAGTTATGCCTAAAGAACTAACAGTCCAATACTCCTACTGTCAACCAGTCAGGGAAACACAGTTGCACAAAAGCTTTTGATTTCTGCGACAAGGAAACAAAGTCCGTGTCTCTGTATCAAGTTCTTTCTAAAGTCTAGTCTGGAGCTATGGCCTGTCTAAATTTCTTGACTAACACAAGGACGATTTGGGGACATGGTTGGAATTGAGAATAGTAGTTCTGAGCACTTCTGGTACAAGTGCTATGGAAAGCTCACCATTTATCCTATTCTTTTTATAACTTTGAAAAAAATAGTTAAGGGAGACATTTCTTAGAGCGTTTATTTAGAATTTGTCACAAGTATCGGATAAAATTGTTTGGAAATGCAGTGTGGTTTTAAAAGAAATGTTTAGATGATTTGGGGACAGAAAACATCACATCATAAGGTTTGTGATGTAGTACCAAAAGAAAGATGGAGGAGACATTTTAAGGAGCTGTCACGTCAAGTTCGAAGAGTTGGAATTTTCAAGAACCATCTGATTCCTGACTGCCACACTAAGCCAGACTATATGGTCTGTTGTGGTTTGGGGATTTTCTTTTTCCTTGCATGTTGTATATCATTCTTGAGTGTGAAAGGAGTCAAATGAAAGATACAGCTGACAGCTGACACCCAGCTCCAGACATTCTGAATTTTTGAAAGCATCTGTGTATAGTTCTAAACCTTAGAAAGTTACCATAATTCTAAACTATGAACTATGACAGTGAGTTGGTTGCTTGTGTCTTTTTTTTCTTGCAACTATTCCCAGAAAAAAGCTACATAAATTAAACTTTATCAACTAATGTTGTCTCATAGTCTCAATTAAAGTGCATCTGATCCTCTACACGTGGTCTTGAATTATTGTTCAAATGTTAAAATCCATGCATACTGTTTTCACAGTAAATGCGGGCTACACACCAACTTTCAGGTAGAAAGATGGCAGATAAGAAAGGTGACTCAAACATAGAGAAGTACCTTTTGTTCAATTAGCAAGATCTTTGGACTGAAACTTGTGTTGTAACTAATGCCATTGCCCAAGCTTTGGCCTCTCCAGATGTGTTGGGCAACCACTCCCATCATCCAGAAAACAGGTTTCTTGACTGGAATGGTGATGATGGTAATCCAAGTATCTGAAAGATACAGGTTGGGGAAAGTGATCTTAACGCCTTTCAAACATGTACCATTAAAAGAAGTGTCTTCAGGACATAGTGAACTTTGGCTACTGGGCAGTACTATAACAATACAATGAATAATTACCTAATAGCAAATGGATTAGAAATACAGCTGCTACAATACAGAAGAATGTTAGTTGTCGTTGTTGCCACGCATGCAACACTGTCCTTTGCTATGCTTGGCTTGCCTGAGTTGCTTAAGTACCTTCCAAAGAGCGCGCTATGGAATTCTCTGTTCTCTCCATGAGTGGAGATTCCAGCCTACTCAGTTTAGCAAAGCCAGGGAAGCAACCTTGTTCGGGATAGTACTTTTCATCCAGGGGAATACTGGAATACTTGCAAATTCCAGAATTAGAAAATAGAGTATTCTCCAACTTTTGCTGGCATGGTTGAATGTGGAAACTTTCTAAAACAAAATACACTTTTGCCAGTAATGCACAACTATTTTTGAGAACTAAAATGCTGTAGAGAATTGGAAAGTGCTATGGGAATTTGGATCCTCACTTTTTCCTCTGCTGTGTGGAAGGGATATTGTATGCACAGAAGGCTAACTTTTGCTCCTGTTGTCATAAAGCCATGATGATTTTCTACCTTCAAGTAGCATTAGCTTTTTATTTTTAAAGCAGTTTTCACTTGAAAAGCATGTCCTCATATGTTCTCTCTCCCCCCTCCAAACACTCCATGATAACTAGTATTAATGGCAACTGCTTTATTTATTTATTTGTTTGTTTGTTTGTTTGTTGTACTTGTTGACTGCCCGACTTTCCCTCAGGAACTCTGGGTGGTGTACAACAAATTGCCAAAATAAACAATTTGCCCAAGAAAAACCTCCCCAACAGTAAATCAAAATAAAACAAAACAACAAACAGCATACAACAATGGGATCCCACAAGAAAGGGCTGGGAGAAACAATACAAACAACTGACAAACAGACAGACCATCATGCACTCAGTGATCACCGAAGCTTTCCCTAAAGAGCCAGGTTTTCAAATCTCTCCTGGAGGCCATCAACGACTCAGCCAGCCTAAGCTCTGATGGCAGTCTATTCCAGAGTGCTGGGGCGGCTACTGAGAAGGTCCAGCTCCGGGTAGAGACACTTCGGGCCTCCCTTGGAGTGGCCACACGGAGCAAGAGGGTTGAACTCAGAACCCTGGATTGGTCATGTGGCCACTTTTTGTATTGTTTGAAAATGTACCCAGAAGAGTACTTGGAACAGGTGATGGCTGCCTCTCTATGGAACGCTGTACCTGCAGAGGTGGACCGGGTACCTCCTGACTTATAGGAAGCACATGAAAACTTTTCTCTACATAGAGAGAGACATTTCAAGACATCCTGCATAACTTATTAGTATGATTTTATTTTACATTTATCCCTCCCCCCACCTCCCTTGGCTGCCATCTTGTGTGCTTTGTGAGTCACTTTTCTTTTTAAAATATTGTGCTGTGTGGTGGCATGGGTGATTGGTTTTGATGTATATGATGCCCACAGTAGTGGCATGCAACTAGGTGGTGTGGTATAGAAATTTAATTAGCACCACCACCTATAGATCTTTCTAATTCTAAAACTACTTGCAATTGGTTTCCTTATTTTGGAAAGTTTAATCTCTCTACTGGCCAAAACCAGTTGTACAGTTTCTAACACAATATTGTCCACACAAAATAATGCATTTCCAGAGCTACTTGGGTACTGACAAATTGAGCAAGCCCTTCCTATGTATTATTGTGGTTTAAATTTCATTGAAAGTGGGCTTAAAGGCATATTGCATATCAGGGTGACAGGTCAGTGTCTTGTAGTCATTTTCCCAGCAATGAAATAAAAAGGCAGAGTTTCTGGATAGCAAAAATCCACACAATTTTACAGAAAGGAACGAAGTCATAGAATAGTGAAGTTGGAATGGGCCTATAAGACCATTGAGTCCAGTCCCCTGTTCAGTGCTGGAATACAAACCAAAGGACAACTGCCAGGGGTTTGTCCAAACTTCTTTTGAATGCTGCCAGCATTCGCACACTTGACACCTTTTGAGATTTTAAAGGGAATCTACAGATATTCCAGGATTGGAAAAAAAATGCAAAATGGCAAATGCGTTTCAATGTAGGAAAATGTAAAGTAATGCATACTGGGGGGGGGATCAAACTTTTATCAATTCATGGGCTCTGAGCTATCCGTGACGGATCAGGAAAGATCTTGGTGTGCTGGTGGACAGCTCCATGAAGGTGTCTCCCCAGTGTGTGGCAGTGGTGAAGAAGGCCAATTCCATGCTAGGGATTATCAAAAAAGGGGATTGAAAATAAAACAGCCAACATTATAATGCCATTATACAAAACAATAGTAAGGCCCCACCTGGAGTATTGTGTACAATTCTGGTCACCACATCTCAAGAAAGACATAGTGGAACTGGAAAAGGTGCAGAAGAGAGCGACTAACATGATTACTGGCCTGGGTCACCTCCCTTATGAAGAAAAGCTAAAACATTTGGGCCTCTTTAGTCTGGAAAAAAGGCGCTTGAGGGGGGATATGATTGAGACATACAAAATAATGCAGGGTATGAGTAAAGTGGATAGAGGGAAGCTCTTCTCTCTCTCCCAAAATACCAGAACTAGGGGACGTACACTCAAATTGAGGGCTGGGAGAGTAAGAACTGACAAAAGAAAATATTTTTTCACCCAGCGCGTTGTAAGTCTATGGAACTCCCTGCCACAGGATGTGGTGATGGCATCTGGCCTGGATGCCTTCAAAAGGGGATTGGACAGATTCCTGGAGGAAAAGTCCATCACAGGTTACAAACCATGATGGAGAAACCAGGGTACTTCAAGGGCCAGATGCAGGGGAGTGGTATCAGGAGACAGATATCTAGTCTCATGCGCTCCCAAACGCATCTGGTGGGGCCGCTGTGAGATACAGGAAGCTGGACTAGATGGGCCTTTGGCCTGATCCAGCATGGCTCTTCTTATGTTCTTATGTAAGGCCAATTCCATGCTAGAGATTATAAAAAGGGGATTGAAAATAAAACAGCCAACATTATAATGACATTGTACAAAATGATAGTAAGGCCGCACCTGGAGTATTGTGTACAATTCAGGTCACCGCATCTCAAAAAAGAAATAGTGGAACTGGAAAAGGTGCAAAAGAGAGTGACTAAAATGATTACTGGGTTGGGGCACCTCCCTTATGAGGAAATGCTTAAACATTTGGCTCTTTCATCTGGAAAAAAAGCACCTGGGGGATATGATTGAAACATACAAAATAATGCAGGGCATGAGTAAAGTGGATAGAGGGACACTCTTCTCCCTCCCACAAAATAGGGGACATCCACTCAAATCGAGGGCTGAGAGAGTGAGAACAGACAAAAGAATTTTTTTAACCCAGTGTTAGTCTGTGGAACTCCCTGCCACAGGGTGTGGTGATGGCATCTGGCCTGGATGCCTTCAAAAGGAGATTGGACAGATTCCTGGAGGAAAAGTCCATCACAGGTTACAAACTATGATGGAGATGTGTAATCTCCAGGCTTAAAACCAGGGTACTTCAAGGGCCAGATGCAGAGGAGTGGTATCAGGAGACAGATATCTTCTGCTCTTCCAGACACATTTGGTGGGGCCACTGTGAGATACAGGAAGGTGGACTAGATGGGGCTTTGGCCTGATCCAGCAAGGCTCTTATTATGTTCTTATGTATAGAGCAGTGTATACAAATCTGCTGAAGAACCTAATAATGGCCATATTGGTAGGACACGTACACTAACCATCTTGATTTTAGTTTTTATCTTGTGGGAAGTGAGTGCAAAAACAACTAAGAACAGATTTCTGCTCAATTGATGCCAAAGTCACCCAAGACAAGGATGAATGGGCCTACAGAATGACTTCAAAATCTAGTGTTTTCAAAGCAAGAGGCTTCCTCCCAGTTACCACAGACTCCATCAACATAATTTTGCACTTCCTACTTTTGGAACAGATAAGTGGCCAAAAAAGACTGAACACTGAATCACTGCAACTGTGATTGCAGAGACATGGTAAATCATTTCAAAAGCAAAGCTACAGCTAGTGTTCATTCTCAGAGAAAACTCTCATAGTGTCTAAAATGCAAGGCAAGTGGGAGAAGTAATAAAGCAGTCTCTCTCCATGAATGGTATATTTTATTCTCACAATTAAATTTCTAGGAGTTCACAGTAGCAGGGAAATAGGAAGGTCTCTTGTATATGGGTATCCATGCCATCGCCCACATGTGATGTGAGTAGCAGCTGTTGTTAGACATTAGCAGGGCTCACTGTCCTGTACTGAGATCAAATAAGGTGCCACCATAAGTACATCCTTAGGAGGAGAACAGCATACACATGTTTCAGTCAGGCCCCACCTTGGCATTCAAGCAGTCGGAACACAAATTAAGCTGGTGTTGAACTCTGACACTCAGTCACAAGCCAATTTTCAAGTACTGGGAAAATCAGAAAACTAGAATTACAATCAGATGGCTTTAACAATTAACAAATTACCACTTCCCACAAGGAGGTTTCCCTAGTCTAATGTCTAGCTCAGCTCTTTTAGTGCCTTGGATTCTGTACAACCAATATTGGAACATAAGATTTTGCTGCCCTAGGTTTGGTTCAGTCTTCAGCATCAGCCATGAGTTAGCAGATAGATCAGTGGAACGAACAAGAACTACCATAATGACAAAAATCATATTTGAAGGTGAGCAGGGAGGAGGTTGGCAGAATACTATTATAGTTATCATAGATAACTCTATTATCTATTGGCTGCCTTTCTGCCAGTCAGGGTACGCAAGATGGATCACCATAAAAGAATAGAATAAAAATGTAGTAAGCTGTACAATACAATTTTTAAAAGTAATTAAACTATAAAACTGATTAAAATACATTGAATAATTAAAAATGGGTAAAAATGATCTCAGCTTTAAAAATGACATTCAGGGACTCAGTCATGATGGTGAAAAGCCTGCCTGAAAAGGTGGGTCTTCAGCTGTCGGTGAAAGGATAAAAGGGAGAGTCTCAGCCTTCCTTTTCTCTCACTGAAAACTAGATATCCTAAAGAGTAACAACAAACTGGGTTTGGATGTTTACACAGCTATGTGTTAGTGCACAAGTGAATGGTATCAACAGGCATTCTGAGGTTTTCAGATCTAAAAGACAGTCCAATCTCTCAGTGACATCAGTTGAGTGAGGTTAGAGAACGGATCAATTTGAGGGGGGGTAATGGGGCAGCAAAATCAAGACCTAAGAAGGTAGAATGAAACCACATGGCTTTTTTTTTAAAGGAAACAACTGGTTGGCTAGAATCCTAAACAGCAGGAGTCTGCAGTGCAACATTATGCTGCAGGTCACACTTGTATTTTCCGTACAAACTTTCCTATACAAATCGCTTTGAATGTTCTTATTAATTCATTGTTACAGCACCAGGCAAAAATATTTGCCTTAAGACAAGACATCTGCTTATGCAGTGGAACATTCTGCTTCCCCACCTCACCCCACCCTGCAGCCACACCCCTAAGCCCTGCAATTTGTGAGGGGGTAAGGTAGCAGAACTGCCCTATTTCCTGTTCTCTTGAGGGGGTGGTGGCATTCTATTCAACAACACAACTCAGTGCCCTCATACAGTATGCTGGATTACTACCAACATCATTGAATTGGACAACAGAAATGCTCATGCATCATCCCAGAAAAGCCAAGCAAAGATGAGTGGGAAAGGGAGGACTCAGCATGACAATACAAACTCTCTCCCCACCCCACCCCTACTTGCTACTTCTTGGTATTTCTTCTAGAAACCAGGATTTCTCCCTGTTTACTGGTTGTCCTTTTCTACTTGGATTTTGCACTGAGGTGCTCTACTTGTTTTCTGCCATGTGGAAATTATAATAAGACAAAGATGTGTTCTTGTAATTGTTCGAGCGTCAGTGGCAGTGTAGTTGTTGTGAATAATGGAAAACAGACTCTACCCTTTGAAACGTCAAAATAATAAATGACACGGGGTGTGTGACAAATATTTGAGAGCCAAATTCATTCCTAGCTCAAATCTACTATACACCACAGAGAGATGAGGCTGGCTTCCTTCAAAACCCTTGTAAACAGGGATACGGAACTGCAGTGACATTTCGTGTACAAATAAGTTGACCATGGCAACATGGAATGGGCAGTTGGGGGAAATTAGGTGCAAAGGTTCTGCGTTGCTCATGGTAAACACGTAAGTGGTTTGCCACAGACAAAATAATAATAATCTGAGAACGAAAGCAGGCATTGTTTGCATTTTCCTAAATGAATCATAGATTTGTGATATTAGAAGGGACTCCAAGGGTCATCTAGTCCAAGCATATCTCTAGGCGGGAATTTCCAGCTGAAGCATCCCCGTCATATGGCCATTTTGACTCTGTTTCAAAATCTCCATTGAAAGGGAATTATTTTCATTCCATAACAGCTATTAAATGTCAGGAGAATCTTCCTATTTTCTTGGAACTTCTCCTCTTCTAATTTTTATCCATCCATTTGGGCTCTACAATCTGGATCCACATAAACAAAAACAAAACAAAACAAAACAAAACAAAAACTTCCTCCATTTTCCATCAAAGAGCTCATAATACTTGAAAAGAACTATCATATCAATCTTGGGCTTTCTCTTCATCTTATGAACAGAAGCCATTTCTGTTGCTGCTCCTGTACTTTGGAACTCCTTCCCACAGGAAGGCAGGCTGGCCCCATCTTTGCTAACCTTCTGCAAGCAGGTGGGGACCTTTCTGTTCAGGCAAGCTGTCCCTCAGTGACTGAGATTTTAAATGCATTATTGTGCCTCACTGCTTTGAATGTGTTTTTGGTGTTGCATTTGTTTACCTTTTTTGTGTGTGGTATTTTCTTGATCCTTGTTAGAATTTATATATCCACTGTTTTTAGCTTTAAATATGGTTTCTTAATAATGTAAGCTGCCTTGGCTCCTTTTAAAGGAGAAAGGTGGGTAAAGGTATTATAAATAAGCAAATTAAATAAAAAATAATAGTCTCTTAATCTTGGCTAGACATAGCAAGCTCCTCACAATGCACCAGACCAGACCTGTTACTGCATTTTAAAAAATAATAAATTGCCATAACTTGTTTTTTACTAACTCATGCTGGTGCTTCATGCTCATCCCGTTCTTTTCTAAATGCCCACAGACTGGCTCTTCAATGGTGTCTCCTAGTGCCTCCTCTGATATTTCAAATTGACTGGTTGGTATTTGTCCAGATTCTCTTCTCCCTGAGTTTTGAAGATGGGTAGAACCAAAGGTATTGAAACCAAAATAGTATAAGTAGATGGGCACAGAGCAAATACCAGGATCTGCACTAAATGAATCTCTTCATTTACTTAGCCTGGTCAATACACTTCCCTGCAACTTAAAATGGCCATTAGGAAGACACCCCTCCCACTGTTCACCTTAGATCAGCAACTCTAGTCTCACTCAGAGTGCTGCATAAGACCATATATTGATCTAGGCTCCTCCTCACCCAATATTTATTTATTTTATAGTATTTTAACCCCACCTTTCTCCTTGGAAAAGGTCCCAAAGATTAAGGCACCTCAAATAGACCTCTGACTACATTCAGTCCACCATTGATGGTCACCCTTAATGGGAAGAAGCCACCAGAGCTCAAGAGTAATGTTCTACATATACCCCAGAGCCAGCTAACACTATGTTGCTGGTTGGAACATAAGTGCTTCAACACCCAAACTGGAGATAATTGTGAGTGCTCACTTGGATAGTCTTGTCCTCAGTCCTTCTTGAAATATGTAGGAGTTGTTATCAGGAAGCAATAAATAGAATGTATTATAGATTTCATGCTAAAATATGCCAGCAAGATAAAATGGGTGAAGGAAGGACTTTTAAGGTACCATGTCCTTCCATTACTGGTTACCATTTCTAATCTCCTGCTAGGAATAAAAAGAGCACAGAACTACATTATATATAGGGAGCCTTGATTTAATCCAACAGGACACTTTCTATCTTCTCAGAAATTAGTAGTATCCAAGGAATACTCAGATATCGAATGCTTGCTGGAAATGTAAGCAAAAAGAAGGTTCACTATTCCATATGTGGTGGTTATGTAAAAACATCTCAAAAATTTTGGAGTAATATTAGACAGCTTTTGGAAGATGTTCTAGAGAGCCCAATAACCTAGAACCTGATCCATTGTATCTAGCATTATAATTAATAAGAATAATTAAATATAATGCTAGATACAATAGATCAGCAAAATGTATATTTAGTAATTCATATCATAACAACAGTAAGGATTGTCTTTGGAAAACACTGGAAAGAGTCAGGAATACCAAATGAACAGGAGTTAATAACCAAAATCCTTGAGACTGCAGAAATGGACAAAGTGTCAGAATAGTTAGAGCAGTGATTTTCAACCTTTTTAAAGCTGCCCCCCCCATGGAGCAGAAATTTTTTCAACGCCCCCCTTTGTGAAAATCCTGTAATTTAGTGTATGGGGAAGGGGGGGTTACTGAATTATAAAAGGCAAAAATTTTAAGTTATTTTAAGTAATTACCAAATGTGTTTGATTTAACTCAATACTTTTGCCCTGGAAGGTTAAATGTATTCCTTTTAATAAAATTAAAATGACTAATGTAAAAAAGCTTAAATGCTCTTTTATGTAAATACATTTATTTCAAAATGCTGTAAATACGTATATTTATTTTAATGCTTTTTATTTTTTATTTTGTAGAGTTTTTTATGTTTAAAAATTCTTTATTCTTAATTAGATAATTAAAAAAGATAAGCAAAAATAATTACACTAAAATAGTAATATCAATGAAACATACAGGATTATGTCAGTGGGATGGTTGTGCTTGATGGTTCAGAGACAGTTTCTGAACGTTCGGTTCAATATTGTTAGAGAGATGAAGGCGCAAGTCCCCTCTTTCCACGATTTGGAGTTGACTTCTCTTTTTCGTACTTAGACCAGTCACAGCACTGAATCCTCACTTGACAAGACAGGAGGAAGGGAAGACTTTTTTTTTTTAATTTAGAGGCAACTGATGTTACTTTGAAGCCAAAATTCTGTGAGACGATCACCATTCTGGAAGCTGGCTTTCAAAGTTTCATTAATTGAAAGTCTGATCAATTCCTCCTGAACCTCTGCTGTCTCAATATTCATAAAAAGGTTCATGACCCATTGAGGGACTTCCAGGGACAAAATATCCTCAAAACACTCAGAAAAGTCCTTGTGCAAAGACTCAAGGTTTTGACAGTAAACTTGTGTTTCGTCGAAGGGGATTTCACTGCTCTTATGCAGATCTGACAAGATTGAAAACTGGCTGAACTTGTGTTTCCCCCAAAATAAGACACTGTCTATATTTTTGGGGCTGTGAAAAAATACATTAGGTCTTATTTGGGGGTAGGTCTTATTATTTATGTACACCTGCCACTAGAAGCTCTCCTTTCCAGGTCCCTCCACCCCAAAGAGAGCCCCACCTCACCTTGATATTTCTTCTTGTCCCTGCTGCTGATCCCAGCCACTGCCGGATGTGGCTCTTTCGGCTCTAGGGTTAATTTGAACTTCCTACTCTGAGCCAGCCCTTTCAGATTGGCTGGCTCAGAGCATATGGGCAAAGCAAAGATTCCAATGCCTCGTCAGCCATTTTGGGTCATTTGTTTTGTTTTGTTCTTACCTTTTTGGGGTGGTGAAAACTTTATAATAACAAAACATGCCCCCATCTTGTAACTGTGTGACTAAACAGAAAAACTATTGATGTCGGGTAAAATTGTATTCTCAAAGGCTTTCACAGCCAGCATCTGATAGTTGTTGTGAGCCCAAAAAACTCACAACAACTATCAGGTAAAATTGTTATTAGTTATGCGTACAAGTATAGGGAATGCTGCCTTTGTTTTATTGACTGTGTTGATGATTTCATTGCTCCTTCATATATTTTCATGATTTTGGAGTTGTAATTTTAACTGCATTAAAACTGTGTTAAGCTAATTATGAAGAAGGTTAGCATATAAAGTGAACAAGAAAACAAGTTTCAGTGGGTCCAAGAAGTTAGCAATTATTTTTACAGCCACTTTTGCAAAAAGGGTTGCTGAACGACGACTAATCCCTTCACTGGTTTCATCTGAAAGTGCGATGGATGAATAGTTCCTTCCTGGAAAAAAATGTACTGCTTATACTATTCATGGGAGCTTTATGGAAGAACAATTCTAGGTCATGATTTACCCTAATTCCCAGGGGCATTTAGGGCAATAAACAGAAGGTGTGCTGTCCAAGGAGAGAGAGAAGGAAGGAAGGAAGACTGGCAATCTCAAACAGTTTCAGACAATTCTTAGAATTCTTGCCTCTGAGTGACCAAATATCCACCTATTTTCATGGGAAACAAATGGCCCTAAAACAGGTGGGGAAATTTGCCCAGTGTTAAATAATGCTTGTTGAGTTAACCCATGTTGACTTGGAATAAGGAGGTATTCCAGTTGCTTCAGTTAACGGCCCCTTCTAGTTTTACTTTCCATCTTTGCTGAACAAGAGCTTTGTTCATAAGGCTCAAAGCTATATGATTTTCTTTTTCCAGTAGAAAGCAGCCCAGTTGCATTTTGGAAATTTGTCAGTAAGTATGAGGGTTATTATTCCACCAACATGTTTCCAAAATGAAATTACAAGGAGATCGTCCAGTTCCTATATTTATTTTTTATTTTATTTTTATTTTATATGAAATATGTCTCGGCTTCCCTAGAAGAAACGTATGAGGGCAATTCACTTGTGGGTGTGGGAGAGGAATAAAATTTGGTATCAGTAAAGCCAATAAGCGACGTCTAATAGCACACAAGTGGATTTTCATCAGCTTAGCAAGAATTTCTTACCTTGTTGCATCACCCCCAAATCTGCTTTGAAGGTCTCCAAACACATTAAAGTATATGAAAGGAATGCATTGGGAGAGGGAATTTGTACCACCAATGGACTCTGCTCCACTGGGACTTCATCCAACTACACTGGAATGCAGCATGAATACATAAGTCATTTGGTATATGAACTAAAAGGAATGAAGCAGTCCGTGGACATTTTAAAGGACTTGGCATTGATACAACACCAAAGAACATGCCAGATGAATGTTTCTATATAGGCTATGCTTCTGCTGGGGTGCTCCCACTAAAAAGGCCCTCTCCCTCATTCGCTGGGCTATTTTCACTTGGCAAGAGCAATTGGAAGAGACTTTCAGTTTCCATGATCTCAAGCCACAAAAGGACTTAATGATTGAAACAAATATCTTGAATTTGGCCTGGAAATTGTCTAAAAGCCAACGAAGATATCAAAACCCTGGTTATGAGGAGGTCCTGTCTTGCATTCAGGAGATGTAAGGTTGTTTTCTGAATTAACCAATGTTTCTGCACCTTAATAATCCAAATGGTAGACTCTCACAGAATGGGTAACCAAAACAAGGCACTCCCTATACAAGAAGGGTGACAGGTGAATGAAACTGGCAAAATGGATTGTGAGCCTCTTATGCTACCACTACCTGAGAAGTAGCAAGCACTGATTATCCCAAGACTTTGAATCTGATACTTTCGGGCAAAGATAGGCAAATATGGCCTGCACACTGTAAGTGCCACTGTGGTCTCCCTCTGTGTCACTGCAGCATCCTTGGTCACTCACTCACCCTAGAATTGATGGGAAAGTGGTCTAAAATTGCCAATTATACTTTTATGAGTGCAATTGACCATTTGGATTATTTTAGGAGACACAACTCATATGGGCCCATGGGGTCCTATTTCCTACACCAGCATTAACTAGTGGGTCACTTCTGATAGAAAAACCATAGTGTCTGGTGATGAACGTCATCTATTGCTACAAACCAAGCAATTCTTTATAACAAAGTGTGTAAGGAATGTATGCAATGTATGCAAGCCAATTGGTGCTCCTCGAGGCTCTGCAGAATCCCTCATTCACTTCAAAACAAGGAGTGCACTGCACCCCTATGTCCTTTAAAACAAACATACTTCTTTTCAAAGGGATGTGACACAGAATTGTGGTGGCCTCATATGGATCTAGGTGGATGACTTCTGGGACCCCTAAATGCAGGGAGGGGGCAGAAGTGATCCAGGGTCCCAAAAATCACAAATGACTGATATACATGATGCCTTCTGCAAAACTATTTCCTCTAGTGCTTAACTCATCTGGAGTAAAAATGTTGCATTCTGTTATGGTAGTAGCTGGAACTAATTTATATTTTATGAATTCAAAATAAAATTAAAGCTCATATCCATATGGTGCTATAATTAAGCTTACTTTTCCAGTGGAAGGAGGGGGTATGTTTCTTTCAGTCCACTCAAGAACACAGGAAGAGGATGTTGTCCCAAAGTCTCCTTTCACATTTTGCTCCCACAGGAATCCTATTTTCCATTTGGCCAAGCTGCAATCCTTATTTCAGAAAGTTGCTTATGAATGTTGCTGGCTGCCTTGATACCATATGGGAAGACATGGTCTTAAACAACTGTTTAGCCGTTGTTAACCAATTGTTCTGGGAGACCTTTGCTTTTGTTCCATCTTGGGCCATGTCCTCTTTTGGTGCAAGACAGAATGGGACCAGAAGTCTTCTAGAACAATTAATTTTAACCATGCCTGCCCCGTGTTTTCCAAAGCACTGCTTGGAAAAGTTGATGTGCCTGTACTATGAGATTCTTGGAGCTGTGATCCCAAAAAGTTGGTTTTCCAAGCTCTAGTTGAAACACGGTCCTGTGTCTTATTGTACACTTGGTCTACGTCAATCTCCTGCTTTCCATCATCCACATGTAGTAATCACCCACTGTGACATCGGTGGCCACTTAACACATCACCAAGAGGAAATGTATTACATTCCTCCAGACAAGTGTGTTTATGTTAAAGATCAGTAAAATGAGTACCCATATCAGAAGAGGGGGCAAACTGTTTATTTACAAAATTTTGTTGTAATCCACCCAGGTTATTTACAAAATTATGTTGAAAATCACCCAGAGAGTGCTCTAGCACTATGGGCGGTATATAAGTCAAAGCAACAACAACAAACACACATTTTCAAGATGTGCAAGATTGTCACTGGGTGTCTTCTATGCCATCTTTCAGTCTGTCCAGAAGTCTGATCCTGTTCCTTTTTCTGGTTCATTAAATGAGATTTGAAATAAACAACCCTTCAAAAACAACAGAAAACTGCAGGCTTTGTTTTCTTCAAAAGAATATTTCCAGCCCAGAAAATTTCAAGCAATGTCTTGATACAATGGGCAATGCTTGGTGAATATTTTAGACTCAAAAGCATTGTACGGCATCAGCTTCTCTGTATTACCACTGTACAAGAGTGCAGTGATGTTACTGTGTCAGCAATTCTACAATGCCATTTTAAAAATGGAGACAGCCTAAACAAAAAAAAATTATAAGATCAGCATCAATTTTCCACAAAGATGTAGCAGACAGTCCATCAAATTTGGAAAATTAGGGGTAAATGTTTTTTTGAGTTAGGTTTTTTTTAAAAAAAGTAAAACTATTTTAAAACACCCACTCCATGTAAATAGGTAAAATGATCTGAAATGACCAATCTTGCTTATCTTGAAAGACAATGATTGGTTTGTTTGTTTTGAAATTTGGAAGGAATCCAGGCTACAGGGATTGAAACATTGACCCTAAAAACAACCTTTCAAATGGGAAAAATAGTAACTTTGTTATAAACTCAACAAGCACAGAACAAACTTAGAAAGAGCATTGCAAAGTAGATACGTTATTGCAGCTTTGTGGAGATGTTTGTAGGGCAATAAAAGGTCACAGAAAGTCAAAAGACTGATTCACTTTGAAGAGTTAAAAAAGCAAGCTTGTTTTAAAAAGATGGACACAGTGAAAGTCTTATAGAACGATACTGTACATTTTCCAATGTATCAACAAGAAAATTAGAATTAATTTCTGGAAAGTGTCTTCAACAGGTCCAAAACATGGCAACTGGATTAATAACATGGGCTAGTCACAGGGATTTCATAACTCTCTGATATAGCAGTTCCACTGGCTGCTGACCCATTTCTAGGCACAATTCAAAGTGCTGGTTCTTATTATAAAGCTCTACATGGCTTGGATCCAAACGATCTCAAGGACCTTGTATCTCTGTATGAGCCTGGTTGGATGTTAAGAACATCAGGAGAGGTCTCTCTCTTGGTCCTGTCCTTCACAGGTGTGCTTGGTGGGGACATGGGAGAAGGCATTCTCGTTTGTAAAAAAAACAGTCCTGAAAAACATAATATTCACAAAAACAAAAAAATACAATTGCTTTGGGTTGGTTAAGTGGCTAACAGATGAAAACAAATCAAGTTTCTGGGATTTTATCTTGCATGTGATCAGTTGGTAAATGTTAGTGTGCACAAGAAGGGATCCTATAGACGATTTTTGACTACTTCCATTGGTTTTTGTCAACATTCAGACTACCCTTTTCTATGTAACACTTGGCCTTCCTTTTTCTTTCTGGCAATGCAGGCAATATCAGGCCATTTTCTGGTGTTTTGAATCATGGATGCAGAAGCACAATATATCATGTTCATAATCCAGTGTTTCTGCCCCGCGCTGAGCCAATCTGGGGAGCAAAGCAAAAATTCCTATCCAGCCCCCTAACGCGACCAAATCATGCCACACTAACATTAAAAAGGTGGCAGGCGAGTGGGTGTGCTGTTGTTCAGGAGGCAAGAGGGCACGTGGGCGGGCGCCCCGCTCCCTGTACAAGCCTTGTGAGGCTCCACTGGCACATCTCGCCTTTCCGCCCAGGGAGGGGCAATGCAGTCCCAGAGCTGGACATCTGCATTATATTCCCAGATCCAAACAAAAATGAAGCAGAAGCAAAATTCAAAACAATCTTGATAGGCTGAAGCACTGAACTGAAGCCAGCAGAATGAAATTTAACAGGGATGATTGCAAAGTACTGCACCTAGAAAGAAATGCACAAAGATGGGGAACACCTAGCTCAGCAATACTACCAGTGAGAAGGATCTTGGAATTCAGGTAGATCACAAGCTATACTCACACCCCATTTTTCACAAGGAGCTTCTCCTGCTGATGATTACTGCTAGCTTTTCCCTCCTCATTTAGTAGGCAGAGGATTGTAGGAATGTAACTGTGCTCCAAAAAAATCAAGAAATTGTTAAAAATTCCATCATAAAACGTCTTCCAGACGGTGAGGCTCTTGACATTTTCCTTTCCTTTTCTTAAAAAAAAAAATGAAATAAATGGCAACCAGGCTTTTGTTTGGTTTTGGTTTTGACGGGGGGGGCGGGGGAAGCTACAGGTTTCTTGTGCACTGGCAAGGAATAGTAGTGCACCAAGTGAGTTCTAAGAATAGAGAGGTATGTGACGCAACAATAGCCTATAATAAACCCAGTATTTCCAAAGGAAACTTCAGTTATTAAACATAATGCCAGGAGGGTCAGCTGGTTTGCATAAAGATGGATTGGAACAGAGGGGAGGAAGGGCAAATTGCCACACACATTCTCCTTCCTCATCTCTCTCTCTCTCTCTCTCTCTCTCTCATATACATGTGTGCATGAACACACACACAACTGCATTCTCAGAAAACTTCACGTTAGGGATTTTTGAGAGTATCACTTTCCCACGACCTCCAGTAGCCCCTTCAGGTTTGAAACAAACTTGCCAAGAACTTCCCTTCCCTTCTTTCCTAAACAGAACCTCCCCTTTCAAAAATGACAAAGAAGAAAACAAATAATCCAATCATTACAGTTATGGCCTCTCATTGATGAAAATTAAACCCAAGTAGTCCTGTGGGAGTACAGCTTTTCGGAGAGGAGCAAAGAGACAGCCCTGGCCAATAAAGCTTACAAGAAATAGAACCATGTGTTGACCTGAGTGCTTCAAGGACATGGAATCAAATCAAGTTGATCAAGAACTAGGGCTTGTCTACACCGGCTCTTTTGGAGCAGGCTAGAGTGGGGAAAATAGAGTCACTTAGGGGTCAGGTACAGGTGTGACATGTCGTGTGGTGCCACCCTCACATCCCAATGTTCATGCAACCTGATTTTATCAGGCTCCTTTCAGTGGGATTTTGTGAAGTGCTTTGATTGGCTTTATAGGCTACAGCAAAGTCTCTGACTGAGTAGATCATGGGAAATGATGGGTGTTTCTCAGCACTTGATTGCCACAATGTATAACTTGTATTGTGAAGAAGGTATCAGTAAGATAGAATACACACATTCTAGAAATGAAATGATCTGGTTAGGAGCAAGCCACAATCCTGACAGGGGCCAGAAAGGTACAGACACAACCATTCTGGTGACAGGGAACAACATTGTCTGAACACCATCTTTTGGTGTAAACCAGTCTGTCCCTGCTGTGGAGCAAACAGTAGGCTAAATGCCTATGCAGCCACTCACCTACTCTCAGTAAAGTAGCCATGATCTAGCAGTAGAACTTCCCTTTCTCCTGACCAGAAAATAAAAATCAGCTGCAGCGGAGCAGCAGCTTCAGTGTATGCAGAGATTGAGGGGAATGAAAGGAAGTCCACTAATCTTTTAAAGCTCTCTACAGTTTTGATCCAGGAAACTCGAAGGACCATATTTCTCAACTCAATGACCCCTCTCATTTCATAAAATCTTCAGAGGAAGCCATCCTCTCAGTCCCACTGACTTCATATGAATGTTTGGTGGGAATGTGTTCATGAGAGAATGTCCTCCTATGGATGCCCTCAGACTGTGGAATGCCTTCCCGTGGCCTTGGGAGGCTAGGTTGGGTCCTTCCCCCTTGTATTTTCAGTGATAGGTGAAGATTATCTCTTTGTAGATAGGCTTTAAACAACTAATTGGGCAGTTACTGGTCTTGAGTACTGAACACCACTATTATTTTATGCATGTTTTAAGGTGTTTCAAACAGCTTTCGCTAATTATTTTTATAGTGTTATGTGTTTAATTGTTTTTGTTTAATAATTTATTGTGATTTTAGTTTAGAGATGGGCTTTTCATTTCAGAAGAGGTCAGCTTCCAAAACGAAATGCGGGAGCCCAGCTGGCATTCAGAATCGGAGGAATGAAATCAACCAATCCCTTACCTTGCACTGGGGTCGCATTGGGCTAAACTGGAAGAAGCCTCCAATGTCATATTTCCTTCTCCCTGGCACTGGCCAATCAGGAGCTGTGCAGGGAAATGCAACATTCCGCCTCCCTGTAAGGAAGTAAGGGATTGGCTGATTTCATTCCTCATTCCTTCCGAACGCCAGCTGGGCTCCTGCTTTTCATTTCAGAAGCTGACCACTGAAATGAAAAGCCCATCTCTATTTTAGTTAGTTTTTTTTTTTTTAATAACCCATGAGCTGCCTTGACAGGAGACAGCATACAAAACACAATAAATAAGTATATAAACTAAAACTAAATACAAAAAAGTACCTAAAGGAACCACTGTAAAACATAACAGGCTTGGGGATATTTTCCCCCTTCCCTTGTAATTCAAGTACCAAAAATGACTGGACCAGGATGGGCAGCCATCATAGATATAGCTATGCTCCACTGGATCCCTGTGCATTCTCTTCACTGAGAAATCCAGTCACAGAAGATGTAGGTGGGTAAGGGAATCATCCTTAACAGAGGCAAATCATAGTCTCTTTGAAAACTTCTTTAATAGGAGCTAGGTAAAGCAGGCCTGCTTTCAGGAGGCAAATTCAGTGTCAAAAAATTCTCACAGGCTGCACATTGAGATGGACACCAAAAGAAAAATGAAACACTGTTTTGTCATTTCATTACGTAACGAAATCAATTTGCTACAATATGAAATGGTAGAACACTTTTGTCATGAAATGAAATGAACCACCATTTTTTGCTCTAAAAATGAAACTATTCGTCCTAAAGGCACTAAATTCAGTGGGTAGCTTTCCTGGACTCTTCCCTTTAAGCCCTACAAATTTGGAGAGGTTTGGGGTTTAGGGGACCAAGTTATTCAACTCCAAATTGAGTCCCCCCCCAGGAACTAATTTGTATGTAATTGGAAAAGTGCTTTTTATTTTTTTAAGGAGTGGTTTGGTTTTGATTTGGTTTCTCTTTCGTATTCATTCATTTGTGGGAGGACGAAGAGGACAGACGAGTGCTACTCTGTTGTGCTTGCTTGCGGAAGCTGCTGTTATTTTAAAGAAAGAAAACCCCAAACCCCTCCAAATTTGGAGGGCTTAGAAAAGGGGTGAGTCCAAGGAAGCTATGCACCAAATTTGGTGCCTCTAGGACAGTGATGGCGAACCTATGGCATTGGTGCCAAAGGTGGCACTCGGAGCCCTTTCTGTGGGCACTCGACATCACCCCTTCATAGCCACCTGTATACAGGTTAAATTACTATACTGGCACTTTGCAAAAAATTAGTGGGTTTTGAATTGCAGTTTGGGCACTCAGTCTCTAAAAGGTTCACCATCACTGCTCTAGGACCCAGGGGAGCCATTTTATAGTGTAACAAATTGTTTCATTTTGGTTTGTTTCATTTCAATATTTCTTTTTAAAAATTGTTAATAACAGAACAAAACAAAATGCTGTATTTTCGTTTCATGCTCATCTCATGGGTAGGTTGAACCAAGTGCAAAATGGTAGGACCAGGTACTTGCAGCTGGTAACAAAGCCTTGGGGGGGGGTCAATGAAACCATTTAGAATGGGGAAATAACCCATTTAAAACCTGGGTAACCACCTAAAATGAGGACCCAATTTGGCCCCAGGAAGTCTTCCCCATTCCTGAGTCAAAGGGGCTCATTATAAAAAGCCAAGGGCTACATCTGACTCTGTGATTCCAGTTCTGCACCATCCTGAATTGCAGCAGCACTTTACAGGACTGCCACTGGCCCAACAGCAACATTGGCATCTGTTGTACCCACTTCCCGTGTTAGATCCCAACGGCACAGGATCAGGCTTAGTCTATATTATTTCTGACAAGCACTGAAGAGATAAAGAGACCTTTAACAAGTCCTGGACTTTTGCCATTCATCTCCGGTAATTCTCCACGCTCTTGAGGTTTCAGACTGGTGCCTTTTCAGTGCTGTGTTCCAATTAAAGGCAACAGACAAAAGGCTTACATCTGCTTCCTTAGCCACAATGGAATTTATCTCCTGGGGGTGCAGGGGGATAGACATTTTCTACCTCCTTTGGAAAGTACAACTAAAATAAGAAGCTTTGTATGACAAGATGACCCAGCCACTGTAGAACTGTGATCCTTTATTCAAATGAGAAGAGCCAGAGGGATGCAGAAATAGAAGACAGAAGACATACAGAGTGTCTGACCTGGAGCAGGGTGGCTTTAGCTGGGGGTGGGGGCAGACATCTTTTATAGAAAGCAAAACAAAGAGGAGAGTAAGGGGGGAAATTGGGGAAAACAGACTCTTTGATTGCTATATTGTGCCACAGGCAGCACTTGAGAAGGAGCTGCAAAGGACTGGATATTGAAATTTCAAAAATGTCCAATTAATGTTAACTGCTGGACCTACTTCAAAGAGAAGTTGATTCCTGTACCCCCGAATCTTGATTCCCTGTCTTCTAGAGGAATGTGTACATGTTACATCTGGCACTTTTGTGCCATGTTTATTTTTTGTCAAGGATATGAAGTGTATTCTTAACTCAGCCCCTGAAATTGGAAGGGTCTAAAAGAGACAATTCTATATCCAGTTTAATTTTTGTTAGGTCATCCATGTACTAGCAAGCAATCAACTGTTGAATGTGGAGAACACAGCTCAAAAAAAAAAAGCAGAAGCTGAGGTTGTTGGGTTTTGCGACAGGAGTTCCTGAAGAGGAACAGCTGACCTTAAATAATTTCTTTCAGTATAGGGGCCTTTCTCAGCCTCCACTAATATAAAAGTAGGCAGAAATGAAGGAGCCCTATCTTGGGAAATTGTTTCATCAGTTCCTGCCCAGTGGCAGTTGGCCAGAGACAGGGTGCTTCATTTTATTTCTCAATCCTTCGGCTGGCTTATTATTTCAGCATGTTAAATCCCAGGTGTGTCTTAACAGAAAACCTGCACATCAATGCAAGGCCGAAATTCATCCGTACAAGTAACAGCTTGCCAAATGCAAGTAAAACTGAGCCTTATGACTAGGTAGGAGGTTTGTAAATCATATTGCCTTTCCTGTATCCCTTTCCCTACTTTGTTGCTGAGTGTATTTGTAATCCTAGAATACAAACGACTTCAGTATGATAAGGTGAATGAGAGAGAGAGTTTGGCTTAACAGTTCCATCATGCTGTATGTTCACTTACAGGGATATCTGAATGCTAAGTTCAACAGGGCTTACTCCTCTGTTAATGAGAATGAAACCACAGCATCTGAGGTTCTCATGAGATGTAGTAGATTGTTATAATCCCTTAAGTGACAAAAGTTGTTTGACTATGAAAACCTGTGCTGTCACTCAGTTCCATTTCAAAAATCTGTATGTTGTGATTAGTCACTGAAGGAAAAACATCAGCTTCTTTGCAAATCTGAATACCTATCCTCATATATCTTCAGATATATGAGGATAGGTACTCAGATTTGCAAAGAAGCAATACTCTAAATAAATAAATAAATTACTTCTAGGACTTAAAAATGCTTGTGTGCAGATAATAATCCTCGTATTAGTTGCTCTACTTAACTTTTAGTCTCTCTAAAAGCCTGGGCAAGTACTTTTTTGACATAAAAACCCCAGTGTGTTTCCTAGCTGGCATTACTACAGAACATGCTGGCTGGGATTTTCCTGTAGTTGCCTTTCAAAGTGTAACATTTTCAAGCTTTTGAAAAGACACTTAACTGGCTGCAAAGAGGAAAAGAATGATTGTGGAAGGAAATATGGTAATGACACTGTTGTTATCCGGTCCCGTAAGAAAATCTCCACTTTGCTTGCCAGCCTCTGCCGTCTAACAGAGCGGTGGTAGAAATGAACCCCTGTGAGGCAACCAATGTGTGGAAAGCCAACTGCTCTGCAGAGTATGAGATGCTTGCAAAAGAGCCTTTTGTCCTTTGCCTCAAAGAGTTGCTACATCCAGTAAGGTTCTTCTCCTTGTTGAGAAGAATGCCACCTAGATCTGTCATACAAAAGACAGCAAAGCCCGTGGACTTTCATGCACGTTCCAGGAGCCACCCAATTGGGAAAGACGCCATTCCAAAGACAATGTGATGAGTCATTTTCTGTAATACAAAGGAGCAAAGAGTTGAGTCCCAGTTCTGGGAGAAAGGCAGGAAATATATCAAAGAGAGGGAGAGGAAGGGAAAAGAACTGTCAAAGCTGGCCTGAGGTCTAACTACACTCCTCTGGGTATGTTATCCTAGTTTTGTTGAAATTGATCTTTTTTCATTCTCTCCCTCTCCCCTCTAGTCTTAGACATCATACTTTTACCACCCATAATCATATGTTTCTCCCCACTGATTTTTTTCTTTTCTAAACCTTTGACATTGCTGAAGTAGGTGCATGCAACTCTCACAAAATATTGGGAATGGATTAATAAGAACTGAAAGAGATTGTGGAGGCGGGGAAAAGAGTAAGGCTAGGTCAAGAAGCCAAGTCCAAAAGGTCAAAAAGCTGCTGAGGAATCCAAGTTACATCAGCAGCCTTTTCTCTGGATGCACTGCTTGGTATACCTATGACACTTGGAACACCACCACTCTAGGGATCCAAGACAAACAGCTCCAAGATGAGACTCAATAGCTTAAATATAATTATTTCAATAGATATTCAGTAGATACTGAAAACAAGTGGAACTCAAAACATAAACATAAAAATGAAAAATAAGTGGAAACAATAAAGGGAGTTTATTTTGGAAGCAGCAGCATCTTTGCCTAGTGATTCTGACATGAGGTCAAACACAATGCCACATATCATTAGAAATGGGAATTGTTAAGCGCTTGAAAAGTTTATCTTGATTACAGTGCAAGTTTCTAGTCTCCCTGTCTAACTTTTCCTCTAGGTCTCCATGTTAGCAGGGGCTCCTATAACAACTGTGTTGGGCCGTGGACGATATGCTCGGAGCCGAAGGGTGAGTCAGATAAGAAGAACTAGGGTCAGCCATCTTGCGCCTGTCCCACGTTCTGATGCTTCGTCTCACTGCCATGTGTCCCGGAGCCATCCCACCAGTGCCTCCAACCTGTCCTCCTTCTGAATGCCAGGTCGGTCCATAATAAGACCCCCATCATTTACGATGCCATCTGTGATGGGAGGGCCGACCTGGCCTGTATCATGGAGACCTGAGTGCGCGCAGAGGGGGGAGCTTCCCTCACCCAGCTGTGCCCGCCTGGGTTTCTGGTCCAGGGAGTGGGTAGGTTGGAGGGTCAGAAGGGGGGAGGGGTTGCCATTGTGTACAGGGAATCTCTTCATGTGACCAGGGCCTCGACATTGGTTAGTCTGGGGTTAGAATGCCCCCACCTGTTGGTAGGTCAGTGGGATAGATTTTGCATTGTGCTGGGCTACCGCGCACCACAGAACCCAGCACAATTCCTACCAGAGCTCACGGAGTTCGTCGCGGTGGCCCTTCTGAAGTCCCCCCGACTTCTGGTCGTGGGGGACTTCAATGTGCATGCTGGCGGCGAGCTTTCTGGCGTAGCTCTGGAATTCATGGAGTCCATGACCTCCATGAGCCTATCCCAGCATATTTCTTGCCCTACCCACAGATGTGGGCATACCCTTGACTTGGTTTTTTCCTCCATGTCAGGGGATTCCTGTCTGGAGGTGGGGGGACATTGTCTCCCTTCCTGTGTCATGGTCAGATCATTACCTGTTGTCCTTTTCCCTGTCAATTGCAGCCCCCCCCCCACAGGGATCACTGGCCCCTTGTTTGGGCACGCCCCTGGAGGCTTCTGGGTCCTGTTCGGTTCCGCGAAGCCTTCGGGGAGCTTCCTGGTGGCCTGGCTGATGATTTGGCTGAGGCTACGGCCGATCAATGGTTTGAAACAGGTTCCCGTACCGTCGACCAAATCGCCCCCAAGCGCCTCCTCCGCAGCAGAGCTCGAACTTCGCCGTGGTTCATGGCAGAGTTAAGAGCAATGAAGCAGGAGCGGAGGAGGCTCAAGAGCAGCTGGAGATGCAGCTGGATGGTTATTAACAAGACTGCAGTCATAATCCAGACTAGGCGCTATTCCCGTGCGATCAGGGAGGCTAAAACATCTTACTACTCCCTGAGAATTGATGAGGCCTCGAACTGCCAGGTGGAACTTTTCCGTGTGGTTCGAGACCTCACCAATCCTAGTCTGGAAAGGCCTCCTCCTACTGATTTCAGTAGTGAGAATTTTGTAGTCTTCTTTAGATCAAAAATAGAGGCCATCCGGGCCAGCTTCGATTCCAGTTGCACTAGTCCTCCCTCGCCATCCCCTGCCACTGCACTGCCTCGCTCTCCTGGACTGGTTGAGTTTGGGGCTGTTTCCTCTTCGGAGGCCTCTAGGGCAATTGCCCATTGCCGACCCGCGTCCACCCCCTTCGACCCTTGCCCATCATGGCTCATAAAAGCTGCCGGGGGGGAGTATGCCCAAATGGGCTTCCGCCATCGCCACCGCCTCCTTCAGCGAGGGGGTTTTTCCCTCCCATTTGAAGGAGATGGTGATAAAGCCCATCTTGAAAAAAATCGGGCCTGGCATCAGACCAATTGGCAAATTACTGTCTGATTGCCAACATCCCCTTCATGGGCAAGGTCATCAAGAGGGTGGCCGCGACTCGGATTCAATCATTTTTGGAGGAACAACGGTGCCTTGATCCTTGCCAGTCTGGTTTCAGGCCTGGCCAGGGGACCGAGACAGCTCTGATCGCGCTGCAAGATGACCTAATCCGGGCGGCCGACAGGGGTTGCTCTACCCTGTTGGTTCTCCTAGATTTGTCAGCGGCCTTCGATACCGTCGACCATGCTGGGCCGGCTCTCTGAGGTGGGTATTGGAGGCACTGTTCGCAGTTGGCTCTGGTCCTTCCTGGAGGGTCAGCTCCAGTATGTGCAGCATGGGGGAGAGTTGTCGGCCCCGTGGACACTCCCTTGTGGGATTCCACAGGGCTCATCTCTCTCCCCCATGCTGTTCAACATCTATGTAAGACCACTGGCTGGGGTCATTCGGAGATTTGGAGTCTGCTGTCATCAGTACGCTGATGACACGCAGCTCTATCTCTCCTTTTCCACCGCTGCAGTGGAAGCTGTCCAGACCCTCGACCAGTGCCTGGAGGCGGTCATGGCTTGGACCAGGGCCAACAGGCTCAAGCTCAATCCCGAGAAGACCAAGGTGATGTTCTTCGGGGGTTCTCCGTCTGGATACGGAGGCCCTCTCCCCAGTTTGGAGGGTGTCTCCCTCCAGCTGGTGGACAGGGTTCGGAATCTGGTCGTGGTTCTAGATCCGGCACTATCCTTGGATGCCCAGGTGGCTGCCATGACCCGGACCGCATTTTACCACCTTCGCCAAATTGCCCAGATCCGCCTGTACCTAGACGGCAACTCCCTGAGAACAGTGGTGCAAGCACTGGTGATCTCGAGGTTGGACTACTGCAATGCCCTCTACATGGGGTTGCCCTTGACTCTCCTCCGGCATCTGCAGCGGGTGCAAAATGCAGCAGCCAGACTGGTGGTGGGTGCATGTCGTTATGACCACATCACCCCAGTCTTGGCTCGTCTGCATTGGTTACCCGTTGCATCCCTGGGTCAGATTCAAGGTCTTGGTTTTAGTTTATAAAACCCTCCATGGTTTAGGACCAGACTACCTGGCAGAGCGGATCGCCCAGAGATCAACTTCGGCCCAACCAGTTCGGCAGTCGCGAGCGCACTTGCTTTGGGTAGCCACCCCCCGAGAGGCCCGAAGATTGTTAACTCGTAATCGGGCCTTCTCAGTGGCTGCTCCTTCAATGTGGAACAGCCTCCCCAGCAAAGTGAGCTCTGCAGAGTCCCTGCTGGCCTTTCGCAGAGCCTTGAAAACCATCCTGTTCCACGAGGCCTTTGGAGACCAAGTTTAAATGCTTTTTTTTTCTTTCTTTTTTTCCCCGCCATCTGCCGTTAGTTTAGCTCAACCAACATGTTTTACTGAGCTATATATGTTTGATAAGGGTGCATATGTTATGCCATTTTATTGCTGTTTTTATCTTATTGCTGTTTTGTTTATTTGCATCTGTGTCTTTATAATTTTGCTGATTTGATCAGCCTTTGTAAGCCGCCCAGAGTTCCCTAGGGAAGATGGGTGGGGTATAAAT
Organism: Phrynocephalus forsythii; assembly: GCA_029282475.1. NCBI lineage: Eukaryota > Metazoa > Chordata > Lepidosauria > Squamata > Agamidae > Phrynocephalus > Phrynocephalus forsythii. Next base: position 65,469,966 of record JAPFRF010000002.1, read on the forward strand.
CCAATAATAAATAAATAAATAAATAAATAAACAGGTTGCTTTCTATGGTGATTTGTCAATAAGAGCTAAATATACGCTTCATACACAATGTGATTGCTCATCTGACCTGATCATCTGAGTTGACCTTTTGTCTCTTGTTTCACAACATCTTGGCAAAAGCACATTTTTCTTGGGCACAAAAACCTGTGAATATCTTGACCACATGCAATATAAGTGGCTGTTTTAAGGAGTGTGCCACCCATCACATTATGTGCTATGGTACTATGATCTTTCTCCCATGACCCCAAATCCTTGAAAAGAAACAAAACAGTATTGGATGGAAAAACCAACAGGTGTGTGGACTTGACTGTGGCATATGTAAGGACAAGATGTCTTCACTCCTGCTCAAAGTGCCAAAAGCTCATGAGACAAGGGAATAGAAGTTGACATAGAAGCTGCACAAGCTATCATAAATCAGAGTGAAATATACTTAATTTTAGTAACTGCAATGTTCACTAGTCATTCCAGGAAAGACAGTTTCAATTAGCATCCAGTATGATTGCATTTCTGTTCAAGGAGTGTTTGGAGTTGATTCCTCCCTTACTACTTGTGCCAACAAAGGGCCCCTGCCTTTGATATTTCAGCCTGTTTTCCACAAAGCTTATAAGGAGCTACCTGCAAAGAAAGGGAGAGAACCTTTTGCTCTCCAAATGAGGGCAATGGTTAAAATGCAGTGCTGCAGTCAACCATGTTCAGGACCTGAGTTCAATTTCCATCTTTACAAAGTCGATAAACTGAGTGCCCAGCTTGGGGTGGGGGCAATGTGTAGCCTGCACAATTAAGTTGTAAACTGCTCAGTGATTGGGAATTGTAGTCCAGGAACATCTGGGACCCACAGGTTGAGAACCACTGCTATAAGAGAGAGGTGCTTTGTGCTTTGTATGGAGCACAAACTGCTATTGGCCAGCTGTGCATTTATTGGGCTTTGCACATCTCCAAAGTTTGTTGTTGTCAGTGGTTCACCAATCAGTGCTGGAACCCAGCTGTTCCTTCTCAGCCTTCCCAGGCAGCCAACCAATCATTGGCTGTACGGGAAAATTCTCCCTCCCACCTCCTCGCTGGAGTAGTTGGCTTCCTAAGGAATCATAGAATCATAGAATCATAGACTTGGAAGAGACCTCAAGGGCCATCTAGTCCAACCCCCTGCCATGCAGGAACCCCATCACAATATTTCCGACAGATGGCCATCCAGCCTCTGCTTAAAAACCTCCAAAAAGGGAGACTCTACCACCCTTTGTGGCAGCATATTACACTGCCAAACAGCTCTAACTGTCATGAAGTTCTTCCTAATGTTCAAATGTAATCTCTTTTCCATAGCCCCGAGTCCTAGTCTCTGAAGCCATGGAAAACAAATCTGTTCCTCTTCAATATGACATCCTTTCAAATATTTAAACATAGCTATCATATCCCCCCCAGCCTTCTTTTTGAAAGGCTAAACATTCCCAGTTCCCTAAGCCATTCCTCATAAGATAGTTCCTCCAAACCTTCAATCATCCTGGTCACCCTCCTCTGCACCTGCTCAAGGTTGTCAACAACCTTTTTAAATTGAGGCACACAGAACTGGACACAGTACTCCAGGTGGGGTCTGATCAGGGCAGAATAGAGTGGTACTATCACTTCCCTTGATCTAGACACTATGGTTAGGGTTAGGTCTTAATGTTTCCCATGTGGTGAAATGCATTGCATGTGCAGCACCAACAAGAGTGGTGGAAGGGCAGTGTGTTACTAACAAGGGTTCCCTTTGATCCAGTAATAAAACTGATACAAGCTTTGCATAAGGCAGCTACATTCATTCTATGCATGTAGCTTGTTCACTGTGTGGAACATCCTAAGCTGGTCAGTCTATTCATGTAACCTGACTGGTAGCTATTTTCCAGTTATTCCAACTGGGTCTTCCCCAGCCCTTCCTGGAAATGCTAAGCACTGAAATCAAGGCCTTTGGGATGCAAATCATGTCATAGGAAAACAGAATAGTAGAACTTGAAGGGATTCCAAGGGTCAGTGAGTCCAACACCCTGATGAAGAAAGCAGGAAATCTACAGCTGAAGCATCTCTGACTGATGGCCAGGGTTTGGAAACTGATCTTTGAAAACTTAAGAAGGAAAAGTCTAATGTTGCACTGGAACAATGTATTGTTGTATAGCTCTTACTGTCAGGGAGTTCTTCCTAATGTTTCTTCTTGTTCTTGTAATTTGAACTTATTACTTTCAGTGCTACCCTCTGGGGCTAAAGGAATCAAGCATGATCAATCATCCAAATGACAGCCTATGAAATGTTTGAAAATGACATTCATATCACCTGTTGAGTCTTCTCTTCTCCAAGTTCAACATACCCATTCCTCATAGAGCTGCTTTCTAATCCCAGTCAAATATATTTGATTCCCCTAGCCTAAAAGTATATCCCTGTTGAAGCCCCTTTGTTTGTTTCAGCCCAGTTATCTGGTCTTTTATGGTCACCCTGAATCCTAATCCAGTTTTCTGGAATATTACTAAACCTTCCCCATTTGGTGACATCAGCAGTCCTTGTGAGCTCCCCCACCCCACTCACACTTCTTTATTCAAGCTTTTTAGAATGATGTTGAACAATATTGGGACCAGAAAAGAACTTATATTTCCAGGGCAACCAACATTGGTTCTTTATCATCTTTAGCTCTGGCCCACCAAACAGATAAAAATCCACCCAACATTTGACCCATCTGACTCTTCAGATTGCCCCTGGACAAAAGAACATCAAGTAGAAATTTGTTGAAGTATTGATGAAATCATTGTATGCTGCATCCAGAGTATTCTGCAAAGCTTGTAGCTATGTGGGGAAAAATGGCAAGATTTGTTTGGCACAGCTTGTTTTTTTTCAGGGTATGCAGGGTATTAGTAACCATTGCATTCTTTTCTAAGCGTTCATAGACCAAATCTTAAATGTTCTGGAACCACTGCTGATACCAATTTCAATGCTATCAAGGTGAGCCATTTAAAGTTGACTGGATTTTCTTTTTCCTCCCTTTTTAAGATGGGGACAATTTTTTTCAGCTACCATTTCAGAGGTTTTATTCATTCTCCAAGAATTCTTACAGATTAAAGACAAGGATTCTGGTTTCTCTTCAGATCGTATAAATCTTTCGCCTTTTACAGATTCCTAGAGTACTCTTATATGTAGTACCCCTGCCCCTGCAGATCTGAATTCAGTTAAAGCCACTAGGTATCTGGCTGTTTAGCTCAATGAGTTGGAGTACCCAAGGCAAGGGTCAGAAATTCAATTCCCCAAAGTGCTTCCTGAGAAAAGGCCGGCCTTGGACAAAATGCATGGTCCCAGAGAGGCTGCAGAAGAAGGGACTGATAAACTATTTCTGAATATTTTGCACCTAAGAAACCATATGTCAGAATCAGTTTGATAGACATTAGGTATTCCCTTCACCCATATTGTGCAGCAGTCTCTTCACTGTTTCATTCTGCTTCTCTCTACAATATTAGTTATTCCTTTGTAGTCTTCCTTGGTGATTTATCCCACTTTCCATTTTCTGTACACAACCTTTTTAAATATCAGCTTATCAGAAATCTTCTTATGTAGCTACCATGGTTTTCTTAGTTGCCCCTCATTTTTATATCTTACAGGATTGTGATTTTGCCTTCATTATCAGTATCTTGTCTTCTGGAAACTCTCATCAATCACAAATTAAACCTCACTGAGTATTTCTGACCATAAGCTCTCACTATTTCCTTAAGCTTATTAAAGTCAGATTTTGAAATATCTAGAACAGTGGTGGCAAATCTTTGGCACTCCAGATGTTTTGGACCACAACTCCCAGAATTCCAAGCCTGTATTGCCATTTGCCAAAGAAAAAAGGACTGTGGGAGTTGTGGTCCAAAACATCTGGAGTACCAGAGGTTTGCCACCACTGATCAAGAGTGAACACTGTCATTTCCCAGTGTTCTTTTTCTTTAATGTAGTAAACCTCAATTCCCAGCTTGGCCACTTCCACACAAATCCCCCCCTCTCTTTCCCCCTCTCATTCATCTGTTCTTACCTGTTAATGAGTTGATGTCTTTCTCACTTTTTGTACCCTGAAAAATGATGATGTAGCTAGACAAGTACAGAATATCTTGGGAGAGTTGGACTTCCAAGGAGCATCAGAGCATTTGGGAGTCTCCAGGGCTGGGCTGGGCTGGGTAGGTATAGAGAGGGTATAGAGAAAAATCATAATGGTGTGTCTCAGGATTCTGTTCTAGATCCAATGTTCAGCATATTTCTAAATGACTTAGTTGAAGGAGTAGTGCCTTCTCTTCCAGTAGAACAATGAGGTTGCCTAAATCCATAGGCAAGAAATGACAAAAATGTTTCAGGTCACCGAAGGAGCTCTCCCACTATTTCTTTTCTTCATCCTTGGTAAATGGTGACACAACAGTCCTGGTCCCTACCCCATTAAATGCTCCTGCAAAATACCTCTGCTTTCCCAGCCTGTCAATGAGTTTTAGCTCTCAAGCTGTGGACGTGCGGCAGCAACAAACTCTGCCCCCAAGCAAGTCAATTACTCACTTCCTCCAGCACTTACTTCCTCTGAGCAGTAGCCCTTCCCACTACCTTCATGTGCATGAAGTAGAGCACAGAGCTGCCTTCAAACAATTCAAGAATGCACAAATAAACCTCCAAACATCTCTGACAGTGTCAGGACCAACAGACAGAACCTTGTTAACTTTTGTCTTTTCTGTTGATCCTATGCAGGCCATCTCTGTTTACTCACTCTTTTCACAAGGTGTTGCTAATGAGCTCACAGGAACTGTTCTACTGTTGAGCTACGCTGAAATGCACATCCCCACACACAAACAGACAAACCTCAAGAGTAAAGCATACAGAACAAACCAAGTGTATCCCATAGTGAGTAAACATTTTCACTTCTGTGACGAAAATATTTAAAAATATGGTTGTTTTTATTTGACATGCTTGTTTTGCACCAACATCTCTACTGGCCCCACCTAGAACCTGGAATTTGGAACCTGGAATCTCCAAACTTGTTTAAAACTCTCATCATTCCAGCTTCAAACAAAAGGCTAATGGTGAGGGGTTGGTCAATCTCTTGGGTTGCAGAGGGTGACATTTTCTATAAGGATGCTTCACACTTGCTGCTGTTTCCATGGAGAGGGGCCTTTTGTGTTCACCACTCTGTGCTGTTCCTTCTGGTACACAACAAACAAAAAAGTCATACACTTTCCCCAGGTCTTGCCTGGCAGCCTCCTATCTCAGGAGGAGGAGGAGGAGGAGAAAAGAAAGAAAGCAACAGAAAATGTGACTCCCTCCCCCACACACAAACAAATCAAAGGACTTTGAGATCTAAGGCAAGAATTAATTACAATGTCGGTTCTCATCTACTGTACTAAATTGAGGCAGGTTTATAAAATAAGAGAAAATAATGCTCATGGCTTGTTTAGAGCAACAAGAGATCAAATCCATTATATTTATAAGATGCCAATTTCATTTTATTTATTTCCTCCCCCCCCCCCTTTCAGAATATTAAATCAGGTTGTGTTTGCTAATAAATAGGACAAAAGTATTTTAGCTCTTGTACTCTAGCAATGTTTCTCTTGTTTTTTTAAATAATCTGTTTTTCATTTTTAATTCCTTTCCCTAATGAATTGATTGAGGGAAAAGTTAAAACTGATAAGAGCACACACTGTTTTTGAAACTCAATGGACCTTTGTTCCACATTTCTGGGAGTCGTGAAAGTCCTCGAGCTACATTTGTATGAATCCCTCTAGACAAGAAACAGCAATGGAAGCTGCATGTGCAGAATGGAACAGAGATTCATCCCTCTCAGTTGTTGTTCCTGGGAAATGCAAAAGATCAATAGGACATCTTTCAATAACCTTTTTTTGTCTACACTCCTTGACTAAAATGTTTCCTTCCTCCAATACAGACTACCAGGGAGGAATGAGCAGAGTTTCCTTCAGCTGAGAAACATAGAGAGGCCAATCAGACTGGGAGTTGAATCTGATCTCCACAGTGCCAGCTTACTGGGGGCAGGAGATGAGCTTAAGTGGTTGTAGGGCAGGGTGTGCCTATCTCACACAGTTCCACATCTTATTCCCAGTGCTGTTGCCAGCTCATCTTTCTCTGCTTAAGGCATCCACCCCACTCACCTCTACCTATAAACAAATTGTGACCTGTTGCCATCAGTAATTTAGTGCAGAAGTGTTTTTTCTTTAAGCAAAAAGCAGTAACTATCTTGCAGGTAATTCCTGAACATGTTTTTTTCAGCAATAAACCATTAATTCCTGAGCAATAGTCCATTAGGCCTTTTCCAAGGAGAAAGGTGGGGTCAAAATATGTTATATATATATGCATGTTAGGGTGGATTCGGGTTTCTTCCCGTGTAGAAATCTGGTTGTTTTGGCGATGTTTTGACGAGGTCTCACTCGTCATCTTCAGGCTGGTGTTCTGGCTTCTTTCTTCTTGAAGCAAAAGTTGAAGTCCTTCTATAAAACTGCTGGGGGTGTGGTTTGCTTGCTTTGTTCTGATTGCAGGTTCCTTTGTTCCTTTGTTCTTTTGTGATCTGCTGTGTGGCTGAGGCCGTTAAGGGATTAACTGCTGGTGGCTGTTTAGATGGCTGTTTAGATGCTGGTGGGTTAGATGGCTGGTGGGTTCTGGCAGTATCCTGGGCTTTGGTGGAGTGGGGTCCTGTGTCTTGTGAATTCAACGTGTCTGTGGTCTCCCAATGTTTTTTTGGGGTGTGTGAGTGTGCTCCATGTGGTGACTGGAGTGGGGTGCCGCAGTAGATGGTGCAGTCGTGGTTTTGTTATTGGATGGTGGTTTCGTTTCATCTGTGGGAAGGGTCTGGGTTTGTGTTTGGTGTGGATGGAAGGTGGTGGCATCTTGTGTCCTTTTGGACCTGGTGTCAGTCTTTGTGACAGAGGCTCGTCTGTTGACCAGGGCTAGTTTCCAGATGTCAGGCAAGCGGGAGGTGTCATCACGTTTATTCATGTTGTTTGGGTGTTTCTCTATTTCAAATGATTATTCGACTGTTGAAGTGTTCAGTTTTGGAGATGAGTTTGGTTCTTTCAAAGTCAATTTCATGACCTGTTGTTTTTATGTGCTGGAAGAGAGAGGAAGATTTTTCTTCTTTTTTGACTGCGTATATTCTCCTGTTTGTCTGTCCGATGTATGTGGCTGGACAGACTTTGCATGGTATTTCGTAGACTCCTTGGTTTTCTAGTTCAATCTTGTCTTTGGGGTTTCTTAAAATGTTGGCTATTTTTTGGTCGGTGCAAAAGGCTGTCTTGAAGAATTTTGCTGATTTTGTCTGTGGTGCCTTTGATGTAAGGGTGAGGTGCTGGAGCTCACCCACACAGGATGTCTCTAAACAGCCATCTAACCCACCAGCAGTTAATCCCTTAACGATCGCCTCAGCCACACAGCAGATCACAAAAGAACAAAGGAACCTACAATCAGCAACAGAGCAAGCAAACCACACACACCCAGCAGTATTTATAGAAGGACTTCAACTCTTTGCTTCAAGAAGAAAGAAGCCAGAAAATGAAGAATTTTTCGCCAAAACAACCAGATTTCTACACGGGAAGAAACCCGAAAGAAACCCACTGAGACACTGAGACAAAGACAGAAGTAGGGTGCAACAGAATCTTTTCTGAAAATAATTTTTATAAAGGCATATTTCTTTTTTAATGATATTTTTTTTGGAGGGGGAGAATACCCTGAATCAAAAGAGAAGAAGTCAGCCCAGGGACGCATTATTTATTTATTTATTTATTTATTTATTTATTTATTTATTTATTGGGCTTATATACCGCCTGTCTTCCCGGAGGAACTCCGGGCAGTTTACAACAGAAACAGTATAAACAATAACAAACCATTAAATAAAACAGTAAAGCAAATAACATTGTATCATTTTCACTGCGTATCTTGTCTATCATTTTGGATATTGATTTTATCCATAGTCAGCAGCTGCAAGACAGGCTTAAATAAATATTTGAACTAACAAATCATGAGATAGCAGCCACATCAACAAATATGTTCCTCATGCAAACAAATTCAGTGCCACACAGACAAGTTCAGCAAATAGTAGGATGACTGTGCCTAGGATTAACCTCCTCATCCTTTGGATCCATAGCTAAATCCAAAGAGTTATAAAAGAAGGTAAAACATTTTCCCTAACACTGTCTTCCAAAATAGAGGTCAACTTCCACTATATTTCCTTTAGTTTAAGAAGTTGATTACACTAACACTGGGGTTAAATTGTTCTCAATTAAAGTGAATGGGTAGACTCTAAACACTGCATGTTCAAGATGTACAGGGTTCTGAATCACCCAAGATTGTGAAAATTAATTCAAGAATACAATGGGCAAAATCTGGTGCTTCTGCTGGATCCTTATGCTTCTGATCCCAGTATTTTCTACTTCCTACAGCCCTCTGCCGCAGACAAAGCTTGAGTAAGAGGGCTAGGAAAGCCCTTGAAGCAGTTTTTTGGGGGTCACCAAGCAGCAACAAAGGACAACCTTCCCAAATCTACTGGCAATGGAACCAAATTACACTCTTGCATCATTATGGGTGAATACTGTACTAACTAAACACAGAGACGAATTTGCAATCCCACCCCCTCCCCCACCCCCGGGATGCCCATCACAGATTCCACATTTCAGTTAAGTCCAATGGTTGTGATTAGAGATGGGCATGAACCAGTTTGTCAGTTAGGCACAGTTCATTTCCTGGCTGAACAGCTGATCTACAATCTGGTGCCCTGACCCATCCAGCAGATACCCACTTGGAGGCAGTGGCCAAAGGAGCTGGGGTGGGACATTGCTGCCGATTTGGATGGCCACTGGAGGGGCAGGGCACCAACCATGGATCAGCTCTTCATCTGAGAAACAAACTGCACTGTGCAGGTGGTGGCAATTCAGCCTAGGGCTTTCTTGGGTTAAATCAAGAAAGCCGTTGGGTTATTGAGTTTTTGGGCATCTAGTTTAGCTCTGATTTTGCAGTTGAGAACATTTAGTTCAACTGAGGACACAGGAGAGAGCCATCTCTCTCTCTTGCTACTCCCAGACTTTGGAACTCTCTCCCATTGGAGGCAGAAAAAGACTCTTCTCTTCTGTTGTAGAAGGGGTAGCCATGTTAGTATGTGCAAGCATTCTAGGTGAAAATAAAATAAAAATAAAAAAGACAAAAACAAGAAAACACAGTGGCAGTTTAAAGACAAACTTGTATTTTTTAATATTCATTTTTGTGGACAAGTCTACTTTATCAGTGTTATACCTTACTTATTTGGATGTGTTTTTGGTATTGTTTTGGTTTACCATACAAGTGGTATTTGTTTGATCCCTTTTAGTATTTGTATATCTACGTTTTTTAGCTTTAACTATTTTCTTCTAATGATATAAGCAGCTTTGGGTCCGTTTAAAGGAGAAAGGTGGGGTAAAATATTTTAAATAAATAAAAGGCATGGAATCCTCCAGAAGAAAGTAGTCAGGGCAAATCCAGTTAAACACTTTATATTAATTGTTTGAAATCAACTGCAACAAGTCAATTGCTCACTTCCTCCCACACTTACTTCCTCTGAGCAGTAGCCCTTCCCACTACCTCCATGTGCTTCAAACAATGTGCCAAGAATGTACAAATAAACCTCCAAACATCTCTGACAGTGTCCGGACAGACAGACAATTTATGTACCTGCTTGTACTCAGCCCAGAGTAGCTATTCAATAGATGGGAGGTATAAAAGTTAAATAAATAAATAAATAAATAAATAAATAAATAAATAAATAAATAAATAAAATATATTAATTTTAATTTATTTTATCATTATTAACATTGACTTATACTTTTGAGCAACTGGTATTATGTATGTATGTATGTATGTATGTATTTTTGTTTTTTATTTATTTATTTATTTATTTATTTATTTATTTATTTATTTTAGAGTATTTTTAAGCCAGCTTTCTCCTTGGAAAAGGACCCAAGGTGGCTTACAGTAATGAGGGACAATATACAGTCCAGTACAATTAAGACATGTTCAGGTACTGAGAACAGGGAATTGAGGGACATATTTTTACAGCATTAATAGACAGCATTACATTAAAGCTACAAGAAAATGTGCACAGTTAAAAAGAGAGTAAAATCCCATGTAATTACCCTGAAGCTTTTAAAAAAAGAGAAAAACAATTAATACATAATTTAATTAATTGACTGTTTACTTACTTGAAGATGGAATTCCCATTTCAAAACATAACTTTTTTGTGCCTCTTCATTTCTGCCGGCTTTTTGAGATAATATTTTATCCCTTTTTGCAAGCTTTCCCCCCACATGATCCTGTCCAGAAAGCCAAGGGTCAAGAGGTCTTTTTGTCATTACCACCTCCACTGGTTATGTTATTTATTTTATCCTCATTTAAGACTGGTGTTCTTGTTTCAAAGTTTTATTATTATTTTTCGGGTGTGCCTTTTTAAAAGTAGTGTTTTATTATTGTGGAATTAATTTGGAAAGAAAGTCGTTCCATAATATTTTCAATCAATCATCAGTTTTAAAAAATGCCTGACTTTAGGCTCCATTTTTATGAGACTTCAGTGTTGTTGTTTTTCATATAAATTCTCATAAGAATGTAGAGGCCATGGCTCACATCACTGCAACGGGCAGTCACTAACCCTAAATGGAAGGCTGTTATAAGAATTGTGGAAAAATATAGCACTTCCACTGGACTCAGATCAGTTGTGCCATGGTGCTGTCACTGCCAACCTGGATTAGGCAAAACACATGAGTGGCAGGGTAGAGATCTCTATCTCATTAGAGCACTGATTAATGACATAGTTCGGCTTGCTATTGAAGCCTACTCTGTCCCTGCTCAATCTTCACTTCTGCTATCTTGCCACCAATCCTCCCATTATAAAGGTTAGCAGGATTATTTGATCATTTATGGACTAAGGAGGAATGTTCTGCCTGTGGTTTTTGTGTTCCTAAAGAGATGGTGCTCATAGGGGGACAAAGTGTAGAGAAGTTGAAAATGCTGCATTTTGGACTACAGCTCCCAAAATCCCCTGTCAGAGTTTCCTGGGACAGAGTAGACAGACATGTCTCTCCTTGAAATCAGAGACAAGGAAGAGACAATTAATTTGACAGTCATCCCGGCCCAGAAAGGTCCTTCTCAGCCAAACCTACTGAGGACAGAATACAAAACTGAAATAACTCTTCACTACCAAATATAAGTAATCACCCTGGAGATTTATAATTGATGTAACAAAGAAAAGTGCCTACAACTCCAGGAGGATATTCAGTGTCTTCTACAGAAACCCCTGGCACTAGCTTCTATGGAGATAGGTCTGATGGTAGCCATTTTCCTAACAGAGGAGAAGGAGAAAGCAGGCACCAGCACAGAGGAAGAAGGAAGGGGGGGAGAGAAATCTAGAAGTAGAAAAAGATGAGAGAAGACACATGAGGCTATCTATTGCCCAGTTCCCATCCAGAGCACTGGTCACTTGCTACAGTGGTCCCCTGTCCGTTCGCGGTTCATATACTGCAGTCCCATTATATTGCGGGAGCTTTGTGGTCTGCAATCCACTGAGTATATCTAAATCATATGGAAAATCATGGTACTTTGAAATATTTTAGAAAAGGCCATATGAAATTAGTTTCAGGGTCTTTTTCATTTTTCAGTTAAGATGAGGTTTGCTGGACTCACAAAAAATGGAAGTACAGAGACTGAGTTGTGCAGCTAAGTGTTAATCCTTTACACAGTGTAGATTTATGGTGCTGATTTTTGTAATTAGTTACTATGTTCTTTAAGAGCTCTTTTTGACTCAGATCAGGATATAGAAAGCAGCCAAGAAAATCGCACAATGTAAGTAAACCACCCTGCCCCAAGTTTTATGCAGCCAATCCATGTTTCAAAACAGAGAAAGGCATAGGTTTGTATGGATCCTTGTTTGTTGAGATGTTTGGAAATTTAAATGGCGTTCAGCACAATACACCTGGGCATCAGAATGTAAGGGATTGGAAAGTCACAAAATCACATATTTGGCTTCATTTTAATTCTTTTTAATGTGGTTTCCAAGGATGTAGAGGCAGATGTAATACCTTCAAAATCTGGCCTCATTGCTGAGAAAGGGCTCTCTGTACTGCAAAGCAATATATTCCTATATCTGAAACACAACTCTGGAATTTCAGGAGGAAATCCAAAGCATGTTTTTGTGGTTTAAAATAAATTACTCATCCACCACCATAGAGAGAGAGAGAGAGAGAGAGAGAGAGAGAGAGAGAGAGAGAGAGAGAGAGAGAGAGAGAGAGATGGTGCAGTGCTATATCAGAACTAAATGAGTTTGAGAGAACTAACTTCCAGGAAAATGAATATAAACCTACATTTTTGTTTTATTTCAATCACACAAAAATACTTCAGCAGAGAGCAGGAGATGGGAGTCAGGAATATATGACCTCAATTCAGGGGCAATGGAAGTGATATCGAAAAAGTAAACATGTCTATGGAAAACAAGACAGCACAGTCTGATAGTTGAGATAGCTGTTATTCTAAACGCATGTATTCAGCTGACATCTTAAACCCATTTTCCCAGGAGTAAGCCCCATTGACCTTAACAGGATTTCTTCCCGAGTAGATAAGTATACAATTGTCTTGCATGTCTGTTCATAAATATTAGTCTTGACCAAAGGGGGATGGAGAAAAGCAGTCACAGAAATAAAGCACCATTCTGTCTCTAACAAAGTGCAGGTATGTTCACCATATCGAGAACTTAACAAGTGGTATTCAATGGGCATTTGAAAATTGTGTTTGCTGCAGTATAATGAGTCTACAGAAACACAAACAGTTTTCTTCCCGACTTATATAACAGACAATGTTTTCTTACTGTGTGGAAATAGCTAGAAGGCTGAGGGCTATTTCCTGAACTTTATTCCAAATACTAATAGTATCATGCTGAAAAGTGGTATGTAAGACATTTGATATGGTGACCGTCAACCAGTGATCCAAAAAGTATTAAAGAGCTCTGAAAAGATCCTTACAATGGATGTAACCCAGAGGTTTTCCACATATTTGAGGTTTTCCTATTAATTTAAATGAACCATTGAAATTAAAGATCCTGTTGACAAAGATCCAGTTTTGAGATGTAAAAATGAGGCATGGAACATTCTGAAAAAAATACAACATTAGATTTGTTTTAACTATTGAGTATTTAAAGCAAGACAAATACTTGAAAGTTAAAGATATTCTGTATAAAACTGAGTTTAACTTTTTGTCACCAAAATAAAAGTCCAAAATAGGCCATATCTAAGACTTTGTGTTGCAAAAAGAAAATTCACAAGGGACCCTGGTAAGCTTCTGCAAAAGAAGTCACAAATGAGTTCTGTCTAGGACCAAAGTTGTGCTATGTTATTATAAAAGATTCAGTTGAAAAGGTAGAACTCATCAAGTCTGTAGATGATGCCAAACTCAGGGAGGTATCTAATAACTCACAGAACAGAATCGGAATTCAAAATGATCTTTCCAGATTGGAAAACGGGGGGTTAATAAAATACATTTTGACAGAGAAAAAATGTACACTTCTATATTTAGGCAGGACAAATCAAATGTAAGGATGGGTGACAGTTTTATAGTGGCATGTATGAATAGAATCTCAGGTCTTAATAAACCATAAGATAGTGATGAATCAATAGAGTGATATGGAAGCCAAAAAACAAAAAAACCCACCCTAATGCAGTTGCAGGCTGTGTCCACAGATATATAGCCTTCAGCTCAAAAGAAGTAAACAGCAGTATTCCTTCCTGCTTTGCTCTGACCTCACTTGAGGTACTGTGCTACTTCTGGGCATCCCAGTTATGAAGTATATCAATAAGCTGAAATGTGTTTGGCAGAATGTGATCAAGATAATAAAGGAACTGGATGCCAAGCTCTGTGATGAATGTTGAGGTAGCTGGGTATGTTTACCCCACAGAATACAAGGCTAAGAGGTTATATGAAATATCTGAAGGGCCGTCATGGGGAACACACAGCAATTGTATTTCTACTGCTCTAGAGAATGATGAGAAAGGAGATTTTAACAAAACATTAAGAAGTAGTTCATGGTGGTAAGAACTTTTCAGCTGAAAAGCAGACTGTCTTGGAAGGGTAACAGACACTTGTTTGTTAAAAAAGAGATAGATGACCAACTCACAAGGATGCTTTAAACTGGATTTCCTCTAATGGCAGGTAGTTGAGCTATCAGACTTTTGGAGTACCTTTCAAATCTAAAGTGCAATGATTCTATCCCATAATCTGCCTGAATCTAATGAGGACAACATATCCTCTCAAAAAGACTGACCAGCAGCATAGGGATAACAAACAATGTTAATGGAAATGTTTCCAGTAACAGATAATGAATTACTCAAGTTTCAAATTCTTACATGTGTAAATGGTGCCCAGAACCGGAATTTAAAATATGTGCATCGTATTGCATAATAATCTAATTGGTTTTTTTAAATTAATCAAGGTTTTTAAAATTAAAATAAGGAAAGTTTATGAAATTGAATTTCAACATGATGGAGAGCCTGTTGTCGGGAGGGGAACCTGGCCAGTTAAGGGGTATTCTACATGGTCTGGATAGGGTTACATTGACTCAATGGAAAGGGCCCACCACTTGGGTATGCTTTTGGACCCAGCTCTCTCTATGGAGAAGCAAACCTTTCTGTGGGCAGATCTGTCTTTTCCCATCCTCAGCAAATTCTGCAGTTGCAGCCCTACCTGAATACAAAGTCCCTGATGACTTTGGTTCACAAGTTGGCAATCTCATGAATCATCTAGTTCAATGTTCCCTACATGGGGCTGCTTTTGAAGGCACTACAGAACCCACACAGATGCAAAATATGATGGCCAGGCTGGTTTGGGGAGCTCTGAAATACGATCATGTCTCCTTGATCCCGGTGCACCTGCATTTACTTCCTATCTGCCTCCATGCCATATTCAAAGTATGGTACTAATATTAACATATTAATACATTAACAATTTCAGACCTCATTACCTGTCAGAGTGTCTCTCCATAAGATCTTCTACTCAGACCACCTGATCTTCCCAAACATCATTGTTGTGGGTAGCTACCCCAAAGGAGGCCAGAAGAGTGACCACCATGAACCAGATCCTTTCAGTGGTGGTCATGATACTGTGGAATGTACACCAGACACCTTCCATCCTGTCCTTCAGGAAACAGAGTAACATGGTGCTTTAAAAGGAGGTATTTAAGAACCACCTTCCCCTATGCCTATCCATTACATTAGAATATTCTTGCTGCTGTCACCTCAGGGCTGGGTGGCATGGGATCGAGTGGCAGGTGCTGGATCTTATTGCTTTATGGTGTGCGAAAACCGTAAACGAAGGTGTTTATGGCTCCAGATTTCCTTTTGTGAACTGAAAATTATGTAAACGGAGGCATTCCTCAACCAAGGTATGCCTGTATTATTTTATCACACTGCCTCTGTAAGGAAATCCATAACATTTATATTTGTAAAAGGGAAAAGGACTTTCATCCAGTAACCACATTCAATAGCTTTATATCATAGGCAGCATAAATATTATTAATCATACATCTCACCCCTGGGATTTTCTTCATTATTTTGTTTCCTCTGTTGGGTGCTGTTTCCATTAGAGATGGGTATGAATAAAAAAAAATGGCATTTCGTTTGTCCTTTGTCGTTGAGAGGTCCGTTTCAATTCGTTTCTGTTTGTCACGAATTTTTAGGAAAAAATTCATTTCTGTTTTTTTTTTTTTTTTTTTGTTTGTCGTTTCTTTTGCTTTTTGCACGATTTTTAAAAGCATTTCCATGCGTGGGCATCCCCCAACGCCCCCGACCAGAGGGAAAACATTAAAAAAATTGATGCTGGCAGAGACACAGTATAGACCAGTGTTTTTCAACCTTTTTTGGGCAAAGGCACACTTGTTTCATGAAAAAAATCACGAGGCACACCACCATTAGAAAATGTTAAAAAATTTAACTCTGTGCCTATCAGACACACACAAACACACTTCTCACCCCCCCCAAAAAACAACAACAAATCCATCCTCCAGCCCAGGCCCTCCCAAGGCATCCCTATCAAAATGTCCGCCTGCCCTCACCTTCCCCCTCCCTCCTCCTGGCACTTTTTTTCAGAGGAACTTGCAAACCCAGGAAGGTGGGGCTGGGGGAGGCTCTTCATATACGACCCCCAACCCCCATCTTTTACCCCTTCCAGTATCAGCCTCCCTTCTCTCCCCCCCCCGCCTCCTTCCAGCCAGGCAGCCACAGGGCCCGGAAGGGACCCCCCATCCCCGTCTCCTCCGGTCCTAGGAATCCCCTCCTCAGCCTCCCACATCCTCCCCTTTATTTACACCCCCCACAAAAAATGACCATTGTCAACGGCCGGCCGCTCCCCACCCTTAAAAGAGGTGTGCGCACGTGCGCTCCTACCTGGCTCAGCAGGGGCACGTGCCCACCCTCGGGAGGCAAACAGCGAGTGCGCAAGGCGGGGGAGGGAGGGAGGGGGTTCGGTGAGCGAGGAGGGGGAACCAACCCCAAGAACCTTTAAGAGCGGCTTCTGGAGCGCCCTTCGCCGCAATGCACCTGCGCGGGTCTCCCGGCTCTCTCTCACTCTCTCGCTCTCCAGTCTCCTCCTCCTCCTCCTCCTCCTCCCTTATTTCTTCTCCTTCCCCGCCCACGGCCAGCCTTTCCTCACCGGCGCGCAAAGCACGCCGGGAAAGGTAGTCCGCTCTCCTCCCCAGGACCGCATCTCAGACCTGCGGGAGGAACTACATCTCCCAAGGAAGCCTTGCGGCAGCTGGCTTCTTTCTAAACACCCCACCTTCCTCTGGCTCGCCGGCGCCGCACCACTGCCTTGGTCGCGAGCGGGATGCGGGGGGGCATTGCTGGTGTAGGGAGAATTTTTCCCACGGCACACCAGGCAACATCTCGCGACACACTACTGTGCCGCGGAACAGTGGTTGAAAAACACTGGTATAGACTAGGTTCACAGGGAGGCTGCAAAGGCAGCGGCGGGCGTTGCCCAGGGTGCAAGGCAGCTGCAGAGTGACTGCACTGTAGGGCATGGGAGGGTACTCACTGAGAGGTACGCACACACGTGCACAGGGAGGCTGCAGGACTGAAGCTAGAGTCGCAGAGACAGCAATCCCACCCTAACTCCCACCGGGGACTGCAAGGAGGACGGGGGCTGCCAGATGCCAGACCTGCCCAGTCTGCAACCTGGGCATGCTATTGGTTGAAGTTGTCCAAGAATTTACATGATCCCATCACATGGCTTGCCTCCATGTTGTGGCTGGAGTGACGACATCCATTTTGTCATCCATAAAGGGAAAAGAAAAATACATCGCAATGGGAGAAGACAAAAACAAATGTTTTAAGGACCCCTACCCCCTGGTAGGTAATAATTTCAAATAATTATTGCATTATTGCTGCATTTTTATGGATGTTCAGGGCGTTTTAATACCCAAGAAATCAATATTAGGCATCTGGGAGCCATTTTGGGTCGATGTCCCCTAACTCTCCTTAAAGGAAAAAAATACAGCGATCTGAGAAAAGACATAAATGCACGTTTTATCAGACAGTATAAATAATTATCGCTGCGTTTTTATGGATGTCCAGGGTGTTTTTTAACATTTAAAACAGCTCATTTCATTGCACGCCACCAGTAACGGAAACGAAACGTAACGAACACAATTTTCGTGGTTCTGTTCGTTTTGTTTCATTTTCATCACAATTTTCGTTTGTCGTTTCATTACGTAACGAAACGACAAATGAATAACGGAAATGAAAAATTGTTCGTTTCCTGCCCATCTCTAGTTTCCATACATCTTATAAGTCTGATATGTGAAATCTGGAAATTAATGCAAACTTAAGGAATACTGGATACCTAAGGATGCACTGAAATTAGCAAATACTTGATCATCATAATATGTAAGCCTACAGGTCTGGAAAGACCAAGATTGATAATCTGATCTGCTGTCCCACACTGAGACAGGACTCTTCCAAGTCACAAAAAACACAGTAATGAAACAGTTTTGATCAGCACATGAAGAATGTGTGGGGGTATAGTATTACAGTGTGTGTGTGTGTGTGTGTGTGTGTGTGTGTGTGTGTGTGTGTGTGTGTGTGTGTGTGTGTGTGTGTGTGTGTGTGTGTGTGTGTGTGTGTGTAAATTCCAGTTGCAACATTTCTGAAATTGATTTAAAAATTCCCATCAGCTTTAAAGGACTGGATTTTTTTTCTGGAAAAAATAATTTCAATATAATAAAGTGCCAGTAGGGATTTTCTTCATGGGAATACAAACCATATACTTCTTTTGCCTTCAGGATGAAGGACTGTGAGTCACAATATTTTATTATTTCTTGACTTTTTTTTTCTTTTTCTGTGGTAAAATGTGGCATTTCATGTTCATCTTTAATATAAAAAAGCAAATGTTAATTTTCTTAAGTTATATCTTGACATCAGTTGGAGACAGTGATCAGTAATACAATTTCCTTTTATTTCTCTGTGACTTACGGGCTTCTGCCACCTAAAAGCAGAATGCAGTGCAACAAAAATATAGCAGTCAAACTTCAAAGGTTTTATAGTTTAGTTTTGGTTTACATATCCATCCAAATTTGGAGATGCTAGTTTAAAACTTATCCAGACTTTCCAAGCTTCTCAGGCCTGCTGAATGGAGCTGAAAACACTTTCCTCATGAGGTTTCCAGTGCTTCAGCTAATGTACCCCTGACGGAAATATTTTGAGGTCAGCCTTCCTTGCATATTTCTGGACTTCCACATCTGTTCAGAAAATGGAAAATAAGAACACTCCATGAAGAAAATGGACTGTATGAACTTTTCAGTATTATGTCTAATGCCTGGTTTTTTAAAAAAATATGTCAAGATTCACTGGCTATTCACCTTTAAAAAAGCTTTTTAACAGACCTTATTTCTAGAACTTAAGAGACAGAAACAAACATCCTATCTCTCAGAAATCTAAATAAATTAATTGCCTTCCACATGCAATATTACACTGAAGTTCATGAATTTCAGCCAGTGATAAAGCAAAAAAGTGTTCTGCTTATATACTGCCCAATAGTGGTTCAAACACTCTCTGGGCGGTTTACAATTTAATTATCCAGCCTACACATTGCCCCCCACCCCAAAGCAGGATGGGTACTCATTTTACTGACTTCAGAAAGATAGAAGGCTGAGTCAACCATGAGCCACCTGGGATTGAACCCTAGATTGTGACAACAGTTTTAGCTGCAGTACAGGCAATTGATCACTGCATCATGAGGCTCTTAAAGGATAAGAGGGACAATCCTCTGTCCCAAACCATCACAAAAGTCTTCAGCATGTGCTTACTGTGAGCATGAGAGGGAGCATAAGGGTGAGCCATGCTTGATTAAATGGAAGGCTTAGTCATCTGTGAAAATTCTCAGTCATCCAGGTGAGTTTATCTGGAAGTTGAGTCATGGCAATTGCACTTCTTTTTCTTGAGAGACAGAAACGTTTCGCTGCACATCAAAGCTGTTTGGATGAGCAGCAAAACATTTCAATCTCTCAAGAGAAAGAAGTCCATTTGCCACGACTCAACTTCCAGGAAGATCTAGTCCAACATTATGTTCACACAGCAGCCAACCAGATGCCTCTGCTCTCATTTCAAGACTACTGGTTATATAGAGGTATGCTACCTCTGGCACAAAAGATCACATTTCTTAAATGCAAATATAATCCACATGTTTCTGTTTTTATGGCATTCATCGAGGCAGAATGATCCAATTTTATTTTCTTGTTAACGAAGAATTTCAAACTGTTTGCTTTTTACATGCTGTGGAACTCCGTGTTGAGTTCAGGCTGGGTGGTGGACAAGTTTCATATGAATGCCACAGACCCCAGGTGCAGTTCTCAGTATCTTTGGGTAAATCCTAGAAACATTCCTTCCTAAAAATGCTGGAGGCTAAGGCTTGGTGAAGAAAGAGCATATGGTTTTGATTTACTGGGCATACAAGCAAACCTATGCTGCTCCTGGTAGAAGTGAATTTACAGGTAGCAAAGCAGCTTTCAGCTAACTGCTGAATAAGCAAGGACAGTCAAAGAAGTAGCAACCACAGACCAAGCACAATAGTACTAAAAGAGTAAAGCAGAGATGGGGGGCAGTGTGATCTTTGTCCACATAATTTCATGGAGATACCATCAGTTGAATTTAATTGCATGGTAGTATACAGGTTATTGATATATTAAATCAATGGATTAAATAGCATATGTGAATCACATCTGTTTATATGAATCAGACTGAACCAGATAACAAATACTATGCTAAAAATTTAAACTCCATCAAAAAGGGCCCTGAACTTGATTTTTATTTTACCTACATGCCTCCAGAGCCTCCAGCAAAGCGGCTGGTCAGTCAGGGGCCAATTGCTGCAGGCAGGGAAGTGCTGGTGGGACCCCAGACCCCTTTGTGGCTTGAGTTTTGGAGGCCGACTGGAGTGCACTCACTTGCATGGTTATAGGACATGATACTTGCCTTGCCCCAGGCACTGGCAACTCATGCTATGCCACTGGGCAAACTCTCAGTCCTGTGCACTGTGACCTGGGCCAATTTCTGCTGAACAAACCAGGTGTGTTCAAAAATCATGATAATCCAGCTGACAATTGTTTCATTGTTGCAGTTTGCTTACTGCAATATATGGACCAGGCACTCTGACTTGTTTTCCCCGAGAAGCTGAAGGGGAAAAAAAAACAGACTAGATGTGGTTTGTTGCAGATTTGAAGGCTTTTTCAGGAGACAAGCCAGAGTGCAGGATTTTAACCTTACGATAAACAAACAATGGTTTAGTGGTGTTTAAATGTTTCCAACTACATCAGGAATAACTTTGCACCTGGCACAAAGCAATACATAATATAAACCAATATTGCCCCTAGAAGCCTTGCTTATTGTGGCATGCAAATCCAACCAATGGGGATGGCTTCTCAACAATGAGAGCTTGTGACTGGGACAAGAGAGGAGGGCAGCCCCTCCTCCACTAATGTTGGGTAAGATATCTTCCCCATTTTAGTCAACAAGCTACCCACACTCTTGAGTAAGCATTTACAAATTGGGATGTATATTGTGAGAGCCTGATTTAAAGCTATTCTTAGGTAGCTCCCTAAATTTGTCATATTGTTTAATTAATTCTCCTCATTCGTGGGATTTTAGTTTTTGTTATATGTTATCAAGTTTCAACAAACTTATAGTGACCCTAGTAGGGCTTTTAAGGTGAGATGTTTAAGGAGTCATTTTACCAGTTCTACAGCTCCAGCGAGTATCCATGGCTAAGAGGAGATTTGAACTCAGGCCTCCTAAGTCCTAGTCCATCTCTCTATCCACTATTGCACTGGGCTTTGTACAGGCATAGAAAATTAATTTTCTGAAACCGTGCCTAAATAATTATTTTACTACTGGCTCTCAAACCATCCCCAAGTGCATCAGTACCATTTTAGTTGTCTTTTGTTCCTTTAGTAATAATAAGGGAACATCACTTTAAAAGCTGAAACATAGAGGCTCAATGACATCTGCAGTCAGGGATACTTAACATTTTTACAAAAGCTGTTTCATCTTGCTTGGATGTATCTCTCACATTGTAACACAAAGCATGATGGCTGCGTTATGTTTTGATACTTGTGTGAGAACACTCTGCTTGTGTTCACCCAGAAATGATCTTCTTCCCCCATCTCCTCTCTCTTAGGCCCTTTGTACACGACCCCTAAACTCCGTGGCAAATGGCTCCCAGCTCCAGAGCTTAAAATTGTTTCCCCACCAGCTCTGGAGTTTACAGATAATTAAGTGCGACCACGCCCACCTAAGCGCGTCCCAGCGCACTTTTCAGGTACCTGCTCTCTGGAGGTGAAAATTCCTGATGCGGATATAACGTAGTGACTGCCTGGCTCTCCTTGCTTCTGTTTGTTCTTTTTTTGCCCCCTGCCCCTTTAAGAGATCTGAATGCAGTGCCGGGATGGCAGAACGGAGGTGAGCAGCATTCTTTTCTTCCTTTTTTTCTCCCTCCCCTCACGCAGCCAGCAGCCAGGGGTGCAGAGGGGGTGGGAACGCAGGAACAGTGACAAACCCCTAAGATCTCTGGTCTGAATTTAAGTGGCCAGCGGATCTTAGGGGTCATGTGAAAAGGCCCTTAATTAATATAGCAGTCACTTTATCATACTGGAAGGCTGTCCTATGATCCTGCCAAGAAAAGTGCATAAGTAACCTCTTCTCATACCAGTGTTTTACTTCACACATTTTTTGATAGAAATGAAATATGTTTGTTTGGTTTTGGCCTAGTAATAGCTAATTAGCCGGCAGTTAAGTAAACTTAAAAATTCACCTTCATTATGTCTGAAATGGTTGTCAGACCATTCAAAACAGAACTAACCCACAACATAACGAAGACCTAGAAGTATCATTAAAATGCACATAGTGTTCCCTTCTTAGCAACTTCGTTGGGGGTGTGCAACATAATGTGTATACATGCATGGACACATGTAAATATAGTAGTAATGATAAATTCTAATTTATGTTGAATTATGTAGCTGGTTAACAGAATGTTCACACATAAAGAGTTTCTTTCCCAGGATTTTGTGTATTGATCCTGAAATTCTTCTAGCTGTGTTCAGTATCTTCTGTGAGTTCAAAGATAGGCACCTTGCCTGTGGGGCAAGGATGTGACGATCAGCCAAGCTTCAGGATGGTCTGTGACATATCTTCTGCACCCAGCGTGCATATGTCAGACTAGATCAGTCTCTGTGATGTGATTCCAATTCTATTGGGTGTATCCTGGGATAGCATTTTATGGAGTAAATCCCTACAGAGCCTGTTCCCATGCATAAAATGCCTCTAGCCTACCAGTGATTGTAAAATAAACTTGCCAGAGTAGATTTTGAACACATACATGTTCATTACCTGTTCAATCACAAGTAAACATTCACTGTAGACTCAGGCAAGACTGTGTGCGGATGCGCAAATTCATTCCATTGCAAAGTGCTGTAGTCAGAGAGTATATGAAAACTCAGTCTGTGAAGTTCAGTCCCTGATGACTGCTCACAGGTGCCCTCCATTATTTGATGTGGCAGTCACAGAGGTATGTATATCCATGTTTTAATTACCAGCTTAAGTCAACATAGACTTGAATGCCGTGTACTCATGTGTCCTTTGTAAATGATATTGCCAGCTCTTATTTTCGTAAACAGAATGTGAAATGCATACTCTAAAATAAAGAAAGAAAGAAAAAGGTAAATCTCTTAGCTATTCTTTCATAGAAGCTTATACTGTTCCATGTCCCATTTATAAACTAATGAAAGAGCCTTGTGGTGCAGTGTTCAAAGTGGCCAGTAAAGTTCCCTAAGGTGCAAGCCCACGTGAGACTTTTCCTCCCCTGCACAACCATTTTGCTTTGGTAGTGATGGATCCAGAATGGGTGGTGGTGGTGGTGGTGTGTATGTTGTTGTTCATGTGTGCACCCAGAAACATATAAATCCATCCCTGACACCAAAAAAGGTGGGGACCGCTGGACTAGAGTAAAGCCTTAGACCAGGTGAATCATAAGAAACTAAGGGTTGTTCCGAAAGAAATGAACTTGCCTCAGGACTGGTATGTCCTGATGTGCAACCTGTTTAATGGACAAGAAGGTACCATTAGGAGAAAATATGGAAAGAGAAAATGGTTTCCTAGAGGCAAAAGTGTTAGACAAGGATGCATTTTAACCCCTTTTATCTCTACACAGAAAGCTGTGTATAAATGACAGTAGAGTGAAAGGATTCTCTGGAAAGTACAATAATGCTGTGAAAAACTGAAGGCAGGAGAAAAAGAGAAAAACTAAATAAAAAATGAAGGGGCTCCCTAAAGGAAACCACAGGCCTGATTTTGCAAGAACAGGGCAAAGTTGTTGAGGGCAGGACATTTTGTAGATTGTTCATTCATAGGATCATCATAAGTTGAGGTGCCTTGATGCCATGTAATAACTATGGCTATAGCTATTTCAATTTTCCTAATGCTTACTTGAGGGAGGTAGAAGGAACCTTCCTGAAAGATGGGGAAAAATTCTGAGGACACTCAGGCATCTCCTGTGCAATGCATTCCAGCTGGCCAATCCTTCATTTCCAGAACTGCTGCACTATATACCTGCTTGAGGAGCAAAAGGACACAACAGTCCTTTTTAGGATCACAAATGAAAATTACTTAAATATATACCCATTACTTAAAATTGTCTAACACTCTGATAGGAATAAAGAAAAATGCTTAATTTGTACAGTCTGGAGATGCTGTATGGTGCTGCCCACAGAAGTGGATGTGGTCTGTTACCCCTCTGTGGCAAAAAAAACATGCCATTTGCAGAGAATCAGTTTCAATTCTGTAAAATCCAAGGTCTACTGAGAGGCGGGACTGCAGTTCAACAGGTGCGCCTCTCCTCCGCAGGGAGAGTGAGACCAACTAGTAATTGCGAAGTGGCTCTCCATTTTAACCCTGTTTATTAGCTGAAAGCCGCAGAAAATAATAACAATCTTTAAAGATGAGACAGGAAGTGGTAGACCTTGTGGCTGCCAAGCGTGTCCGCAAGAATGTTCCAAAGACAGTTTGTGGGTGGACGTTAAAAAATAGTAAATAAATCTAGGAAAGTGGACATCTCCTCCTTTGCGGACATCCAGAAGGGTTGAGGGGGAAGTGAAAAGGGTGGGAAGGTCTCCCGGAGCAGCTTTGCACCATCGCCCTTTAAGAGACCATACGACTTTTAATCATCCTTTGGATCCTTTGGATGACGCACTGGTGAAACCGAAGGGCTCCCCGTCACCGTCCCCACGACCGGCTTTAGCCCGCGAGGAAAAGCGAGAGCGAGCGCGCGGCGGGGCAGTTTTAGGTATACTTGAATGAGCCTGAGCGGACTAGGCGAGTTCGCCTCAAGAACTAAACTCGGGTGTGCCAGCGTGTGAGCTGCACCTGAAGTTGTGAGGCGCCTGCGTTTGGACGAGTTTCGGCTCCTCTTCTTCCCCACCCCACCTCCCGCCGCCGCCGCCGCTGCTACAGGGTGGGGCTCGCTGAACCTTGTAGCCCGGCCTCCTGAGGAACGAGGGCTGCCACCACCACCACCACCGGCCGAAACAGGCCCCCCCTCCTCCTCCCACGAAAAGCCCACACGGGCTCCTCTGAGGCGGCGTCGCAGCCACCTGTGGAAGCCCCACGGCAGGTCCTAGCCCTCCCTGGCCGTTGCCTGCCCACCCACGCGGGCATTGCTGAGCGGGGCGGGGACGAGGCGCCAAAGTAGCGGAGGCGCTTTTCCGTGGCGTGGTGTGCCCTGCTGCTGCTGCTGCTGGGGTGGTGGTGTTGCTGCGGGTGCTGCCGCGGCTCCTTTCTTCCCCGTCTCTTGCGCGGCTGCAGCGGGCGCCCCCCCCCCGCCGCCGCCTCACCAGGCAGCCTTCAAAGTTTGGAAGGGACGCTCTCGGAACAAGTGAGACGCGCCTCTTCTTCTCCTCCTCCTCCTGAAAGAAACCTTTCCCTCCGGCGGGGAAGGCGCGGACCAACGCCCCCCGCGGACGGAGTGGAGAACCCCACCACGAGGGGTGGGGTGGGGTGGGGTGGCCGGGCCGGGGAGAGGGAATGGACCGACGCTCGTGAACTTCTCTGCGAGCCGCTGAGGGAGACGGCGGGGACCGAGACGAGACCAGGACGCGCCGCGCCGAGCAGCAGGACCAGGATGGTCGCTCGAGCTCCGTAGTGCAAAAATGTAAGTTTCTCTCCCCAGCAATTATTGCTGCCTCAGAGGAGGGCTCGTTAAGCTTCCTTGCCCCAGCCCAGCCCCTCGTCTTTCTTTCTTTCTTTCTTTCTTTCTTTCTTTCTTTCTTTCTTTCTTTCTTTCTTTCTTTCTTTCTTTCTTTCTTTCTTTCACGCGCCAAAGTCTGTCTGATACCTCGCCAGACCTTGGGGAATCCCAGTTAGACCCGTTGGGCTTTCATCTATCTATCATTTCCTTTTTTAGGGGATTTTCAGGCCAGAAAGACAAGATCACTGCCACCAACAATTTCCTTAAATCGGAAGTGGTGGTGACTCATTTCTGAAGGTAAAGATCTTGTTTTGGTTTAAGGGCATTAGTGGGCAAATGATGGCATCTATTTGATTTTGCCTCTTTTAGTGGCATTGTTGGGGGAGGGCATTTTTGCTTTCAAAAACATACTAAAATTTTTACCTTGGATGTTTTAATTAATGATCATGGTTTCATTTAGTGACAAATACTCACAGGATATGTTGCACTGTGGTTTGGCCAGAAGACCCCAAGAACTATTGAAATGCACTTGTGGTTCATGTTACACCGTTGGACCTATATATAATTTGACCCTCCAGACAGTTGAAGCATATCTCTGCAGAGGCATGGCACGGACCCCAAAATAAGTAAAACGAATGTGATTTTAGAATTTAGAAGCGGATCTGTATCGGCACTGATTCTGGACAGAAAAGTGCTCTGCCCAAGAAAAGAGAGGGAGGTTCGTTCACAAAACAGAAAGCATGTAACTTGTCTGCAAATTCATCCTTTCCTTCTGTCTGCTGCACTCTGGCAGATTTTTATTTAAGGGGAGATAATGTCACATTGATCAGATCTGTTAGACTGTATCTTTGTTAACTGCTCCTGTGATCAAAATTGCCTGCTTTCTGTTGGGATCTTCACTGACAGTGCCCAAGCAAGCTGGTGGGCTGACCCTTGCTAGATTCACCAGTTTACTTTTGCAGCCGCCCATGAAAACAAGTTGGTTGGAGAACAGAATGGATATTTAGAAACTCTGTTTAGAGCAACAAGTAGAAAAATAATGCCAATCAAGTTTAAATTCACTTTGTCTATAATCCCCAGAAGTGCATTTTTCTGTAACCAGTTCCTTGCATGGTAGAGGAAGAATGTTGCTTTCCTCAGGGAAGAAATTTTGAAAAGATCAGGAGACAGTTGAAACTCTTGGTTTTAATTAACTTATAGATTGCATGTACATAGATCTACAAATACGCTTTTAATGCTGGATTCCCAGCAGTAAAATTATAATATGTTTTATCTACAAAAAGGGACAAAGCTGTGCCTTTATTAACTTTATTACCAGTTTGATATCATCATACTGCTTTGACAGAGTGAAGCTGAAACTTGGTGCTAAGACATAATGTCACTTTAAAAACTTATTGTTATTTCAGTTCACTTGTTGTGTGAAAACTGGTTAATAGATAATAACACACTGTTACAAAGACAAGAATTTCATAGAGGCCCCGATTCACCAGAGATCCTCTTATGTTCTTATGAACTGGGGATATAAGAGTGGCAGACAAATGCAATATGATTCGAGTTTACTCTATTGTGGTACCAGGGAAAGGAGATTTAGTACTAGGAAGAGAAATTAACAGTTAATTATATTACAACATTTTAGTCTCCATTCATTATTTAAAAACATAAAATACCTTTTTTCTGTCTTGGGAGTTATGTTAAAAATGGTTGCATTATCCGTAATTTCTTTTGTCTTGATTCATGTGATGAAATATTTGATTTGGATAAAAATAATGCCCTAAGCACATCCGATCCTGTCTGATTTCAGAAGCTAAGCAGGGTCAGCCCTGGTTAGTACTTGGATGGGAGACCACCAGGGAATAGGAACTGGCAAACCACTCCAGTATTCCTGCCAAGAAAACTCCATGGACATGGAGTCACGTAGAGTCGGTCATGACTCTAAGGACGCAACACACACAGAGAGAGATACACACACACTCAGTTTGCAATTTAAATTTACATGAATACCTATCAGTTCAGATCCATTTCAAGATTGTATATTTGCATCAACATCTGAATGCTTTTACTGCCAAACTATCACAAAGTAACTTGGAATGTAGAACAGTTGTCCTTTTAAAACACCATCTGAAATAACAGTTGCTTTAACATATGTCATCCAATGTCAAAACTTGGCAAAGTGCATGAACTTAACATGCTGTTCTTCCTTTTCTTAGCGTTTTTCCCACTTGGTGGTGGGGTCCGCTGTTCTTCCTTTGGCCATCCACTTGGCACGGTCAATGGCTAGGTCCAGGTTAATCCATGACAACTTCATGTCATTTTTATATGCTGTTATGAACTTAAATTTCTCCTGTGCAGAGCTTTCTAATTAATTGATTAATTAATTGATTTTCTAATTAATTTCTAATTTCTGGTGGGCAGTGGAACCAAGGAGGATATTCACTCATTCTGTTCATTGTACATGCGATACTCAGGCTTTGTAACATGCAGCTTTTGAACAGGCATACATAACCTCCTTGATCCAGGTGGTCACATACGGTTATGCTTTGGTGAGGTAGGGCCCACCCATGCACATGTTTTCATATATGCCCACACATGCGTTGTGTACCAGCACACCCATGTATGCGTACCAGCACATCCACCTCAGCATACAGATTTTAAGTCTCTTCTTGCTTGCTGAGACCTAAAGGTCATTGAGGAGGCAGAATTGGATGGTGGTAAAATCCTCTTCCGTTCCCCAGTAATGACTATTAAGAATGCAGTTACATTGAGACTTATCCCCCATTTTGGATTTATGTTGCGATGGTGAAGTTTGATGTACTTTCTGGCTACTAAAAATGTATAATGCAAAACAGACTGGTCCTTTTCCATGATTATTCCTAACTATTTTGTTCACTAGCAGTGGCTGAGATTGCATCACTCCTTTTGGTTTCTGGCATGAGTGGTCACCTAAATAATTCCAACTAATAATGGTGTCCTAGGATGTTGCTGATGGTAACATACTCACAGGGTGTGACATGACAGTGTAAACTTCACCCTTCTGATATAGTGGCCACGCAGAGCTGGGGATGTTTTCCTCTTACTAGTGGCTGTGTGTTCTTGGAAGGGATGGATCAGTATCTCCTTCCCACAGATCCAATGAACATCTGGGCTGTACAGAAAATCATGTGGGGTCTTACATGGACAGCCACAAAATATCATTTAGAGCCTTATCCCATGACTGCTAAAAAGAACTTGTAAATTCAGGGGGAAAGTCTTCAAAATCGTGCCCCCACGAGCAGCCAGCTTTTTAAAAAAACCCGACCACGCTCCCTTAAGCACATTCCAGTAGGTCTTCCAGCAACTACCTCTGGGGGTACTGGTTTTTGGAGCTGCTTTCGATTAGTCTTTTAAGTCAATGGAAACTTAAGTGGGGCATGGTGGCTCAGCGGACTAAGGCTCCAAAAACTGTTGGCTGCAAAGTCAGCAGCTCGGCATTTCGAATCCTGGGTGCCATCCTAGGTCCTGTAAACCTAGCAGTTCGAAAGCATGTAAATGCAAGTACAGTGGTACCTTGTATAAAGGAATTAATTCGTTCCAAATGAAATTATGTTAAACAAAATTTCCTTTATACAAATCCCCATAGGAATGCATTGAAAATGTAGTAATCCCATTTTATGTTGTATGGATTTTCCCCATTGGCGATTATGTTAAGCAAATTTCCCCTATCTCCAGAATTTTTTATGTTGTACAAATTTTATGTTATACAATCTGTTTGTTATGCAAGGGTCCACTGTAGATAAATAGGTACCGCCGTAAAAAGCAGGAAGGTAAAACAGTGTTTCCTTGGAGCCATGCCGGCCACGTGGCCATGGAGTTGCACAACACTGGCTCTTCGGCTTGAATACGGAGATGAGCATTGTCCTTAGAGTCGGACATGACTAGCACACATGTGTAGAGGGAACCTTTACCATTTACCTAAACTTAAGTGGGGGCTCCAAAACGCCATTGTTTTTTCTCTTGTCCCCTGTTGTGCTTACTTCCTGTGATTGTTTTTTTTTTTTTAAATGTGGTTTCAGGATAGTGATATGCTGGCAAACCCACGTCATATGCGCTGTCCTGTATTTTACTGAAATTACTGAAAATTTCCCGATTAAACACCATGATGTGACAATAATTATAATTGCACACCTTACCACATAGTTCACAGTGACACAAGGAAGGCAATATGTTGGCATACAAACTTTTAAAACTTTGTTTGCAACGGAAAAGCAGGGAAACATCACATTATGGTGGGGGGGACAAAACTTAGGCAGAGAGAACAGCACCGTCCATGACGACACAGAAACCCGTGTTCCAAATCACGTGATCGTTGGCAGAGCGAAACCACCTTCTCTTAGGAGCCAGTTCTTCCAGCCGTGGGATAACACTCTTAATTACCACAACAGTGGCATGACACTCTTTAGCGGTCCTCTCCTCTGTTAACCCTCTTACTCTTTTTATGTGGTTTTATAAATCAGAATTCCCAAAAGTAGGGAGAGGAAAGAGCTGAGTTCTTCTCCATCCACTCAGGCCCAAGGATACATATTGGCACAACGTTAGGCAAAGGTGAGTGTATTCATAAACAATTTCCAGCAGCAGTAGGTTAGGAGGTTCTGGCATTTAGCATAGTTTCAGCTGGCCTGCAGCTATCAGGACTTGTTGGAAGTACGCTGTTTTTAACTAATCTACAACACATGTGTATAAAAGTAAACAAAGTATAGTATAACTATATTTAATACTATATTTAACTGAACAGTGAATCAGGCAACAGGCAAGTCTGGGTAACTGGAAAAAATGCACAATTATTGCATTATCATGAAAGGAATGATTAAAGAAGTGAATCTAAATAAAGTTGAGGGAGGAAATTTTCCCCAATTTGAGTACAATTATTTTTCTCAATATCTCACATGGAAAGTATGTTCTTATCATTATTCGGTTTTGTATCTAGACTACTAGACAATTTCTGTTTGATTTTGTTACTTTGATAGCAGTTGGCAGCAGCCACCAGGCCAACCTTATAGTAAAAGCCATCTTCTTCTGCTTCTACATGCTTCTACATAACATATGGTAGAAATGAATAATCAGAGGCACCATATGTTTTATCCCATGATAATTTTATGTTGAACTAGTCAGACCTTTGACACCCCAAAGCTTTTTCTCAATTATTTCTGCAGGCACCATGGTTTTTATTTCTCCTGATTCCTGGCTGTGTAGATCCATATTAGTAATGCCCTGGAAAAGCATATAGATCTCAAATTACTCATGGCCTACTCTGTTCATTTGCTTTTTAGGATATGTGAGCTCATGTTATACACTAGAAGTAAAGCAGAATTTGACAGATCTGTGATTAATTCTTATTATATGGTGGCTATTGTGAGTAGATATGGGCACGAAACGAACAATTTTTCATTTCTGTTTCCGTTTTTTCATTTGTTACGCAACAAAACGACAAATGAATTTTGTCTCCAAAATGAAACAAAACGAACAGAAATACTGGAAATTTTGTCGTGCGTTTCGTTTTTGTTACTGCAATACAGTGAGCTGCTTTAAATGATTTTTAAAAAATCACAAAAAATTGAAAAACGGAAACGAACTGAAACGGACCCGACAAACGGCAAACAAAACGTCTTTTTTAAATTTGTGTCCATCTCTAATTGTGAGTGTATTAAGATACTCAATGTGATGTGGTGGACAGAGTGATGAACTGAGATTTAGGAAACACAGGTTTGAAGGTTTGGTTGGCCATGGAAAGTCACTGGGGATATAGAACTACCTTGGAAGTCTTACTAGGGTCACTTCCAGTTATTTCCAACCTGTCAGCACATGACACACACAGTGGGCATATAGCGATGGTTAATATGACATTTCCATGTTATCTCTTCCAGGGAAGTGAAGGGTACTTCAACAAAAATGAATTGTGCTTTTCCCTCCTCTTTTAGTAGCTTAATTGTGACTATTATTCAGTGATGATGATGCAGCTCTTCGTTCTTAAATCTGCCATGTTCTTAAAAAGCAACAGTCTCTATTTTTTTATTGTGTCCAGTTATGATCATGGAAAGAAGACGGTGGTTTTCTACCTCTACTGCAGTTGAATAGAACTAGTTTTGGGAGGAACATGTCTGATTATAGAATGTATTTCCAAGGGAGAAATTTTGAGTAGTGTTATCAACAACTTGTGGTAGCCAGATTTATGAGTAGCTTTATAAAAATTCTTTGAGTAAAGTTGTGATGTCCTTAGAGATTGCACTAGAGCTCATTAGGAGCAGTTGGTCTGGTTTGTATGGTGAGTCCAATACTTTATATCCATGGGTTTGTTTCTGTGTTTCAAAAAAGAGTGAGAGAGAGAAATTTGCCAAAGAGAAGAAACTTTCAGTTTAAAAATGGCTTTTGTAGAATCTACACTCACAGAAGCAAGGAAATTCAGATCACCCTCCTATCAATCAAAATGTGGTACATTGATGCTATCTCCTACCTTCACTTCTAATCTAGACATTGAGCTGGCTCTTTGATTTGCAAAGGAGTGGGGGATCCTTGCACTGCTTTAGTGACTCTGAATATAACAGTGTTGCAAAATCTGTGGTTTCATTTTCAACAAATGAAAACCTGAGTTTCATTTAATTTCTTCTGAACCATCAAGTAATGCACTTTTAGGATATAGAGTGGCTGCCAATGTGATTAAGCAGCCCTGGCACGTACTGGAGACAGTAGTAGCAGGAGAAAGTGTGAGTGCATACATAGACTCCCAATCCCAAAAATAAAGGTTTGTTTTGAGCGATGTAATGTCTCTGGCGTGCAGTAGTCTGTCTGTTCAAATTATGAGGAACTTTCAATTTCTCTTTATAGCACAAGCTGTCATATGTTATTGCAGCGGATATTTTTTGGGTAGAATACATTCTGGATAACTTCTGTCTCCCCCTTTATATCAACAGGGGGAGTTTGTTATGGAGAGGAGTATTCATGAAAGAAAGAAAAGAGACAGAGAGGGAGGGGGACAGCGTGAGTGGGAAACATTACAGAAAATAAGGGAGATAGAAATGCTTCTATTATTAATTTTAATACCACTTTTTGCCTTTGTTTGTGGAGCAGTTCCAGGTAAATGCTATAGTTTATGAATGTGCTTTGGTACATGTGATTCAAAGAAAAAGGAAATGACCCAGTATTGCTACACAATGTCATACTTTCATTGCCAGCAGGACAACAGGATGGCAAGCTCTACATAGCAATAAACAACCTGAATGTTGGCAAAACCAATGGCAGCAGTTAAGATGGTCTACTCTACAGGATTCCCTCTCCTGGTCTCTACCATTTATAAAGTGACACCATGCAAGTGAAAATCCCAGAAGCTGACTCCTTTTTTCATTATTTATTTATTTATTTATTTATTTATTTATTTATTTATTTATTTATTTATTTATTTTTATGGGTATTTTTACCCCGCCTTTCTCCTTGGAAAATGATCCAAGGTGGCTTACAGTAATGAGGGATAATATACAGTCCAGTACAATTAAGACATGTTCAAGTATTTGAGAACAAGGACTTGAGGGACATCTTACAGCATTAATAGACAAACATCACATTAAAGCAACATGGTTATAAGTAGTCATAAACCCAAAGTCTATGTGATCATATAGATTCATATAAAAGACACATAATAGGTAGTCCATCATTCAGGGAAAGCTTGCCTGAAGAGAAAGATCTTTGCCTGTTTCCGGAAGAACAACAGAGATGAGGCAGTCCTGGCCTTTAGTGGGAGGGAGGGAGTTCCAGAATCTGGGCACAGCAGTCAAGAAGGCCCTTTCATGAGTTCCCATGAGACGTACCTGTGAGGATGGCGGGATGGAGAGAAGGGCCTCTCCTGATGACCTTAACACCCAAGTCGGTTCATACTGTGAGATTCGATCTTTGAGGTAGCTAGGACCCAGGTCATATAGTGCTTTGGTCAAGGGCAGCACCTTGAATTGTGCTCGATAGCTGATTGGAAGCAACTGGAGCTGTTTTAATAGGGGTGTGATGTGATCTCTGTACCCCACCCCAGTCAGCAGTCTGGCTGCTGCATCTTGGACCCATTGAAGTTTCCTGAGACTTTTCATCACTAGCCTCACATAGAGTGCATTACAGTAGTCTAGCCGGGACGTCTTTTCACCAAACACAAAGCAACTATCAGGACTGCTTTCCAACACATGTGAATGGTAGTATCCTGTAGATCATCTTGACTGCTGCCATTGGTGCTGTCAACATTCAGACAGCACTTTGCTTGTACCCCATTAATATTGATGATTACTCAGTTGATCAAATAGGATAAATTTTTGACAACAATCCAGTCTCTCTTATATCTTCATTATGTATGAAATACACATTTCTTTCATTAGACTTTTTGCCTATGTATTGTCTTTGTTTCATAAGATGCATTATCAATGATGATGAAGAAGAACACTGAATAATTTCCATTCTTTCTCACTTTTTTCAAGATAGGAGAATCTCTTGCCTGAATATGGAAGCCTCAATTTTTCTCTGATATTCATGCTGATGTAGCAGTATTTTCCTAACTCAGGTTAGTTCAGAATTATAACTATAAACTAATCAGTAGAATAAGTATGTAAACTGAACTCCACAGATTCTTTCCTCACCTAATTATGATACCTATTGCCAGAGTATTTACAGTAAGTAATGTAGTGCAATAGCACTGTTAATGATGCAGTGATTTTGTGTAGTCTTAAAATTATAAGCATGCTCACCAGGTATATAAACATGTTGCATTCTGTTTGTCTGAAGACAGAGACTCTAATTGATGGAAATTTATTCTAAGGTAAACCTATTGATTTATTAATTGTATTAATTAATATGCTAAGGGTAATCCACAATAGCTCACATCAAAATAAATTTGCTGGTCCTACAGATGCAGGAAAACACTGTTTTGCTTTGTTTTCTGTTATGCTTGAACTGATAAGATCATTTGGTATAATTGATTAATTTCATAGTGTACCCTATCCTTATCATTGACATTTATTTATTTATTTATAGCAATGGCATTTTCTTATATTCACCTTGTAAAAATTCTGCAAGGAATAATTTAAGCATACAAAAGGAAATAGAGGCTGCGAGAATCAGAATCAAACTGTATTTAAGGAAAAAAGTTACCTACTTATATATTTATTAACTATTCATTATGGGTTTATGATATTCCATTTTTATAGATTTCATTGAGGATTTAGCTGCAGCTTCATCAACCTGTAGGACAATCATTTTTTTGTTTGCTAATCTGGTTATTTTAAGAGCGTCTGGCTTCATCAAAGAGCTTTTTATGTTCCAGAACACTGAGAAATGTATCATCATCTTCAGTGCTATTAAGTTTAATTTCACTGCCTGTCAGCAAGCTGCCATTTTTAATACAATAATTTAAAATGATCTTCAATGAAAGGAGAAAATGTGTTTCATAATCAGCTACTTTCTTATGTTTTAGATATGAGATATACAGTACTTAGGAAGCTAAACTTCTAACAAGAATTAGGCTACAATTCTGTGTCCACTTACCTCAGTAAATTCCTGTGTAGTAATCAACCTAGCTGTGTTGGGAAAACTTGTTCTAGCATGCAAATACTGCTTGATAATGACCACGTTGAAGAAAATGACACGTTTTTGCTTTTTGCATTTTAAATCTCACTGATTACACCTTCAACTTAGAATAATCTGTGCATCAGATAAGGTGGGCTGTGGTCCAGAAAAACTTTATGCCAAATAAAGCACATTAGCTTTCAAGACTCTGTGAAATTTTTCATGGTGTTAACTGTGATAGATCAAGACAACTTAATGTCGCTGAAAATGTTGAGCTATGTTCAGTGTACAGTGCTACCTTGGTTTACGAACATAATCCCAGAATCATGCTCGTAAACCAAAACACTTGTAAATCAAAGCAAATTTGCCCATAGGAAATAACTTAGATGATTCGTTCTGTGGCCCCAGTATCCATTGTTTCCTATGGAGAAATTTGCTTTGTCAGCGAGTCCTAGCATCTGCAGCAGCCAGGACCCGCAGCAAGGGCCAGAGGCTTTTTGTCATCCACCTCCATCTCCCACAGGGTGCCCAGTGAGGGGAAGAAGGCATTGGAGCAGGTGCCCTAAAAAACAAACCCACCAAAGCCGGGGAAAGGTTTTTCACCCTCTTTGGTTGGTTTGACTTTTTGCCACCCACCCCCAGCTCTCCCACAGGAGACTCTGCTTTGGTGTGTTTGGCTTTGGGGCGCCTGCTCCAATGCCTCCTTTCCCTCACTGGGCATCCTGCAGGAGCTGGGAGTGGGTGACAAAAAAGCCAAACCCACAAAAGTGGAGGAAAGGCTTTTCCCTGCTTTGGTCAGTTCAGCTTTGGGGCGCTTTCTCCAACACCTCCACCCCCCCGGGAACCCTGCTGGAGGCAGGAGGCAAAAAGCCTCCCCCCCCCACTTTGGTGGCAGTGGCTTTTTGCCACCCAAGTCCAGCTCCTCCAGGGCGCCCAGTGCCACAGGGGGAAAAATTGGTATTGGGGCAGGTGCCCATGGCTCAGCAGGTGAAAAGCTGGCAGCCCCGACCTGGTGAGGTGGCAAGCAGTGGGTCCTAGAGCAACAGAGCTGCTGCTTCAATCCTGGGGCCACAGTGGCCAGAAGCTGGCTGCCCAACCTCCTAGCCAGCTGCCAGTGGCCCCGATGCTCATATATCAGTATATTGCTTGTTGATTAAGGCAAAAATATCAGAGATTTTTGCTCGTTGATAAAAATACTCATAAACCAAGTTGCTCATAAACTGCGGTGCCACTGTATTTCTCTCTTGGTGTGTGTGTCTGTACAATGTAAGTGGCACAATTTCTGCAGCACATTGCTGCAGACTATAAGATCAGTGTAGACATTATTTGTTGTGCAGTAAATTCCACAACTTGGTACATAACTGATTAGTATACACTAACATCATAACTTGCAGTAATTTTTCACCAAAAGTTGTAATTAGTATTGCAACCACAATAAGATCTTGAGAAATATAAAAGGAAAGCATGTCTTAAATGTTGTCAAACTTTGTATTTCTCATTGCATAGGATGTCTTATAAGAGCCAAGTGTGGTGCTGTCAATGGAAATGGAAACTGAATTTGATGGTCCTGTTTGGTGTCTTTCTTACATGTATACAGTATTCAGGTAAAAAAGAAAAAATATTCTTATATTCTTCTGAGAATGTGTTGGAAATCCCTGACTCAAAAGTATAAAAAGCTCAACATACTTGTTTTTCCTTTGGTTGTGTGGAAGATGTTTGAGGTTGATTGTACTGACTGTGCAATTGAGTAAAACTACATCCTAGATTTCTTAAACAGCACTCGATTATTTTTACAATATGACTTATATTTAGTATATATAAGGAAAACTTTGGTGTTTCCACAGAATTCAGTTTTTCAGTTTGCCAGTCATAAATATTTTATGTTAAATTGTTCCTAGAAAAAATATTTGTTGTTGTTGTTGTTTTAACCTAAGAATAAACATGATAGTTTATTTTATATGTCCACGTTGGTCATCAAGTAACATTTTTGGCAGTAAGGATCTCCCTGGAACCCTTTATTGTGACTTGTTTATAATATGTGTCATGGCTTGAGATCTTCCCAGTAAGTGTGTACAGTAGGACCCGGTATCCGCTGGATATCAGTTCCAGGCCGTACCATGGATAAGAGAGATTGGCAAAAGAACCCTCTGTTTTGCGACAATAGCTTGTTTTACAGCTGCTGTTTGAGACAGTAGCTTGCTTTGTGGCTGCTGTTTGAGATAGTAGCTTGCTTTGTGGCTGCTGAATTTTTTTTTTTAATTTTTCCTCTTCCAGCCATGGATAACTGAATCAGTGATTAATGAATCAGTGGATACAGGGGTTTTACTTTATTGGTAAAGAGGTTTTTGCAAAGCAACAGGGAAAATCCCTAGTTACATTGTTGTAGTTGAAACAGTGTAACTTTTGGAGGTGAATTGTCTCACAAATAAAAAAAACTTCAAACATTGTCAGTAGCACTTTGAAGTGTATGATTTAGCATGCAGCTGATGTTGTCTATGGTGATTTCTTAACTTGGGACAGTTTGCTTCCATATGTTGTGCTATTTGCATGAGTATGCAAGAGGATCTGGCCCGTGTGCACTTCCAGATGACAACATAATGTGGTTTTTGTTTAATTTATGACTGGTGTGTTGTGTCAGGTTGCTGGTGGTTTTGCTAGCTTACTCTGGTATAACTGTAACTCTTGTATACTTATTAGTGTGTTGTGTTGTGTTGTGTTGTGTTGTATATGGAAGTAGTGGCAAAGTAACTCCCAAACTTTACTGCTTCCCAATAAAGTATTACTGCATTAGGAAGTATTATTTATTGGGAAGTATTAATAATACTTTCCAATAAATCATTATAAGAGCCTCATGGTGCAGTGGTTAAAATAATATACTGCAACTAGAACTGTGCTTACAACCTAGGGCT
This sequence comes from Phrynocephalus forsythii, assembly GCA_029282475.1. NCBI lineage: Eukaryota > Metazoa > Chordata > Lepidosauria > Squamata > Agamidae > Phrynocephalus > Phrynocephalus forsythii. Next base: position 65,508,233 of record JAPFRF010000002.1, read on the forward strand.
CAGTCCCAGGTTGCAGGCTCATAGCTGACTCAGACTTCTATCCTTCCCAGGTCAGTAAAATGAGTACCCAGTTTGCTGGTGGGAGGGCAATGTGTAGCCTGCATAAATAAATTATAAGCCACCAAAAGTGCTTTAAGCTCTGTGAGGTGATATATAAGCAGCAGACTTTGCTTTTGCTTTGCTTTATTAGCACCACAGTTACTTTGGGAGGGAAGCTTGTCTGTTTTGCAGACTGTACACATTTCAATTACAGGAGCACTTACCAGTAGTAGTTAATATCAGATAGAAATTGTGGAGGTCATAAAGGAAGAGCGTGAGATAAGTGAATAAGTTTGTGAGTTTGTTTCACACTTTTAAGTGATAAAATATGGAGAATAGCTGTGACAGCTTGTGAGTAGGACAGAGGCTCCCTGCCTAACTTAGGGACTGAGTTGCTCCCGGTATAGTCCACATGCTGGCCATGGACAATAATGATATGAATGAAAATTTCATTGCTTGCTGGAGTGCTCATTGTTACTCAGCCCCCTTTTAATGTACAGTATTTGTCTTATACATGGTATGACGGAAGGAAAACCACAAAAGTAAAAAGGGGAAGAAATAGGGGGAAAGAGACTTGGGGGGTACAATAATTACACTGGCTCTTAATGTCTCTAGGCATAATTCAATTATAGTCATTTCGTCCTGTTACAAAGTATTTATTGCTCTTCAAATTATGCATACAATTTAAAAAAATATTAATTTTCTTTTTAATTTTTTTGAGTTTTCTTTCAAATCTTGGAGGTTCCCAGGTTTCACATGCTTTTTGTGTTGGTTGATCTTTTAACTTTTGTGATAGTAGGTCCATATCTACGACTTCCAAGTTCTTCTTGCTTTCATATATCGGTTTTCTTCCATTGCACATCATATAAAATTATAGCTGCAGTTATCACATGTAAGATCAAGTGTCTAATTTTTATATATCCAATCTCAGGCATAATATTCAATAAAAACAGTCCTGGTGTAAATGGCATATTACATGGGAAAATCTTTTGTAAATATTCATGTACCACTCATGTTCTTGCTTCTCCGCATGCTATTACTCAGGTCTTATCCTGAGGACGCTTGTATGTCAGGAACAGGGGGCTCAAAGGGGGAGCAATCCAGAAGAATGGGCAAGAAGATGACTCAGATAGAGGTCTCGGCATCATAAAAGGCAGCAAATGCTGGCCTGGAAAATGGGATGCTAGGAACAACTTCATGTTGTTGACACAGCTTCTTAGAGCCCAAAACAATGGGCCAGTTTGGAGATGGATGCATGACGTGTAGACTCCCTGGACAAGGTGTTACATCAGCCTGGGATGTTCTTTACACAGAGATACGGAGCCTAGGGTTATGCACCCTCTGAAAATGTTAGAGAACTGTTGTCACAGGTTGTGGCACCACTATGTTATTCACTAATGAAGAACCATCTTGTGGCTAGCAACTGGGGAAGAAGGTAAAGAAGATGGGAAACTTTATTATAAGCCACCCAGAGTTCCCTCCTGGGAAGATGGGTGGGGTATAAGCTTAATAAATAAATAAATAAATAAATAAATAAATAAATAAATAAATAAATAAATAAACTTTAGGGGTGGCAATGGAACAAAAAGTGACTGTAGCCTGAGTGAAGGGGCTTCTTCTCCCCTCAATTATTGCCTTAAAAGCTTAGTTCCTAATATCCTTAAAGAAAAAAAAAAAGATACTAGGGCTTTGTTTCTCATTAACTCTTCCTTGGCCTAACAAACCAACTCCCCAGTAAGCCTCTCCAAGGTCTCCCATATAGGATCTAGGAGGAGACTTGGCTGATCTCAGCTGTCTGGACCTAAGAGATCAAGCTCTTTACACATATGTATTGGATTAGGTAGATATAATACTTCAATTTCTGTTCTAATCATATTTGGATTGGAGAGCTTTATAGCCATATAATTGGAACTTGAAGGTCTGCTTTAAGAGTCTGAGCTGGAGCGGGTTTTTTGTTGGTGATAGATAAATGCAGTGGTACCTTGTATAAAAGAATTAATTCATTCCAAATGAAATTATGTTAAGCAAATTTTCTTTATACAAATTTCCCATAGGATTGCATTGAAAACAGTGTATATAAATAATCCCTAATTGCAACCCTTTTTATGTTGTACAGATTTGCCCCATAGGTGATTCTGTTAAGCAGATTTCCTCTATCTCTGGAATTTTTTATTTTGTACAGATTTTATGTTATACAAACTGTTTGTTATATGAGGGACCTCTGTACTTCAAGCAATTGTTCATTCCATAACTTTTTATTTTGTATGGCACAGATTTCTTTCAAAGGGTTAATTTAGTTTGCTGGGTATTATATTGTTCAAGCAGCTTGGGTGAAAATAGAATCATATTCTGCTTTGCATGGGGAAATTCTTGTATGGAGCAAAGGGTGTGATTTTTGTGACTGTTGTTATTTTCTTCATAAAATTCTGCTGATGAGAATGTTTCATCCTTCCTGAATTAACAAAGAACGTTCTTTCCTCTTTGTTCTCTGTGTTAAACTCAAATAAACCTTCCCACTAATTATACCTTCAAGTGGCCTAGTGTCATTTCTGGTTATGCCCTCCTACCCACTGGGGTTTAAAAAAAGAAACCCTTGTTTTCACCCATCAGCATATAAGGTAAATCATAGCTGATTATGGAGGTGGAGTGGTAGTGTTAGGATGAGGCTATCTGAGTGAGTCTACTCTAAAGTATTAGGAATGGTGTTATGCTGAGGACAGGACAGTTGGTTAGAAATAAGTTGGAGTTCTGGAAATATGAAAGTGTCAAATGGGATCTGTAGAAGGATGTGGAGCAAGGCAACCAAAGAGGGGGAAGTCAGTATTCCATGATTTTCTTTCAGATTTTCAGGCTAAGTAAAAAGCTGTCCTAAGTAAACTCTAGTATTGTAATTACAGTGCTGTGTTGTTTTTCCTGCTGAGAGCTGCATCTCCCTGTTTTTTTGCTTCTTTTTTTTGCAGGGCTAATGATGGCTTGGAGGCGCTGTTAATGAGGTCAAAATTAAGAATGAACATTTATTTTCCTTTTGTTCTTGTATAACAAGTGCATTTGTCCAACTGAATCTGGTGATGTGTAAATTAACTTTCTAGTTCCCGTAATCTTTTCTTCTTTCCAAGTAAGCTTTAAAGGATTCTGGCCGCCATTCAGTATTTCTCAGAAGCAACAAAAAGTTAATTGAGTCTGATTAACAATCCATGTTCCTACCGATTCATCCATGTTATAATCTGGGTGTTTTTAATCCATGCTCAAAAAGCTTTTTTGATCATCCATTATTTTTGTTCCCATTGTGGTTTATTGACTGTGTTGTGTTGGCTCCTAACTTTGAAGTACTGCTGTTGAGGCCAAATTCTAATCTCAGATTCATAATGTGGAATCCTTCTTATCAGAAAAAGTCTTAGTTTTTAAACTCCATATATATGAAATGTTTTATGAGCATCTTACACCCAAGAGAAAAAAATATTGAAGTGAACATTTTTGTTTTCAGTTCTTATAGGTAGATAACTGTTGGTGTTTCTCCTGGATTTTAATGACATGATGACAGAATTATTGCCATTTACTTGCTCCCTTATCTCACACATGATAAATGTTAAGATAATCTCAAAGAATCTATTACCATTAAAAGCATATTCTCTCTTTTATAATGTCAATGCTATTCTTTCATTTTGCTCTGCATTTTGTTCTACAAAATTTGCTTTTTTATTCTTTAATGGTGATAGAAAAATTGTGAATGTGATCTGCATGAAGAACTTGTTTTGCAGGCCAAGTGAATGGCAGAGTGCCTAGATCTTATGGATGGATGTTTGTGTGTTTTAATATGTCCCAAGACAAATAAATTCTTTCCAGAGTAGGATATTTCTGATGTGAAGTTGTTGATTGAGATGAAAGACCCTAGTTACAAAGGTAAATTATAATGCCAAACTGTCTTGCTTCCTTAACAAAAATCCATCAATTAAAATCCAACAATTAAAAAAAATAGCTGAGGTTCGTAACATAATCCCAAACACTTCATAGTTAAAGAACAAATTTCCTTTAGATCTAAGATTTTTTAAAAAAGCATGCCACATCAAATGATCAGGTAGTGATTGTCTGATCTGGGAGTAAAGACATTCCCTTGCAAATAGATCCTGATATTATTAATTTGCTAGAACTATGGGAGATCCCTGTGCAGGCATTCTCCTGGTGCAGAATTAGAGTATATTGCATGCATAGTATACATGTGTGGTATAGAATTGTGTTAAGTGTCTGGAAAATATATGCGTGGAACGTTTTCACACTGGTCCAAGTTCCTCCCAGTATTACATGCTACTGGCATGGACAATTTCCAACAAGATTCAGAGAACTTCTATAACATGCCATGCACACACTTGGTATTATACTACCTGTACTGTATATACATAATGGAGTAACTATAAATTAGGATGTAAAGATTCCCCAACAATTTCAACTGTTGATTAGACCCTCAAGAACAGTGTTTCTTCAGATATTTTGCTTTTCAGCAGGATTGTTCAATGCAAAATGTTTGGTCCATCCCATTTCTTAGAAAGAGAGAGGGCTATACATGTAATCTGCGAGCGTTAGGGACCATGGGAACAAGGTCTGTGGCATTTCTGTCTTCTTAGCATGCATAGCAGATCACTTTCACCCTGTCCTCCTGATGTCTGCCTCTGGTCTCTGTTTCCCAACCTGACTCCACGTCCTGCCTCCAACATGCCCCGAGAAAGCCAGACAAAAGAGATGCCACTGTGCTAATTATATTTTAGCAAAAAGCTAATGGTTTTTAGTTCTGGTGGTTAGGTCTCAGCTTTGACCTTTGTGCTACTATTTGAGTTTTAGGGCAAATGCTTATTAGGAAAAAGAAAATATCATTTGGCAAATGAGTTGATTGGTATGGTAATTCCTCATTCAGATGCAGTGCTGCTGCTTTTGATAAACACCTTTCAGTGGCAGTGTGTGCTTTGTGGATTGTTGGGATCAGAACCAAACCAGTGGGTATAATTTCCCTTGTAGAGTGAGTATGTTGCTGCTGTGTTCAAAATATTGTTTTTTTCCAATAAGAAACACAAAGCAAACATATAAAAAAGACATTGTGGCACTTTAAAGATGGTTATATTCTAATGTAAGCTTTTGTGGAGCATTGTCAACTTCTTGAGATATATGAGTTAGAATACCGAGACTATATGGTAAAGCTTTCATGCAAGCCTCTGAGAGACAGTGGCATTTGGCTGAATTTCATACCTAGTACAGTGACCCCCCCCACCTATTGCGGGGGTTAGGGACCCGATCCAACTCACGATTGAAAATCCGCGATATGTGGATGCAGGTCAGATCAGGCCTGGGGGGGTCTAGCTGGAGGCTCTTGTACTTACCCCCAGTTTGGCGCTGCCCCAAAAGGGCCTCCCTGCAAACCGGAAGTGACTTCTGGAAAACTGGGAGTGACTTACGGATCACCAAAAATCATTTCTGAGGCCTCTGAGGGACTTTCCTCCCTTATCCACTGAAATCTCCGAATAAGGGTCAAGGGAAGCCTCACATAGAGGGTGTTGCAATAATCTGTTCTTGAGATCATGAGCGCGTGCACAACTGTTCTCGGGGAAGCCTCATCCAGGTATGGGAGAATCTGCACGATCAGCCAAAGATGGAAGAAGCCCAACTTGGAGACGGCTGCCACCTGTGCTTCTAGGGACAGATCCGAATCCAAGACCATGCCTAGACTTTTCACTTGACCCACCAGCTGGAGGACAGAGGCCTCCAAACTAGGGAGAGGGCCACCATACCTAGTAGAGGACATCCCAAAGAACAGAACCTTGGTCTTCTCTGGATTGAGTCAGAGCCTGTTAATCCTGGTCCATTCCATGACTGCATCCAGGCAGCTGTTGAGGGCCTGCACTGCAGAGGTGGCAAAGGGGAGACTCCAAATCCTCTAATGACCTCAGCCAGCGGCCTCATATAGATGTTAAATAGCATCAGGGAGATTGTCGACCCCTGGGGCACCCCACATGAGAGCGTCCAAGGGGCTGACAGTTCCTCCCCTAGCTTAACATACTGGGCACAGGCCCCAAGGAAGGACTGGAGCCAGCTGAAAGCTGGACCTCCGATCCCCACCTCGGCAAGCCAACCCAGCAAGATACTGTGGTTGATGGTATCAAAGGCCACTGACATATCAAGAAGGACCAACAGGGTAGAGCAACCCCCGTTGGCCCCCTTGAGAAGGTCATCTTGCAGCATGACCAGGGCAGTTTCAGTCCCATGATGCGGCCTGAACCCGGACTGGAATTGATCAAGGACATGATTCTCCTCCAGGAACAACTGGAGCTGGACAGCGGCAACCCTCTCAATCACCTTGCCCAGAAAAGGAAGTTTGGCTATCGGGCAATAATTGGACATATTGTTTGAAGCCACGCCAGATTTCCTTAGAGTGGGCTCCACCACTGTCTCCTTCCGACGAGAGGTAAAAATCCCTTCTCTGAAGGAGGCAGTGGCAATAACTGAAACCCACTCAGGCATGCTCCCTCTGGTGGTTTTAATCAGCCAGGATGGGCAAAGAGAAGCCGCTGGCCTGCAATATGCCAGTGCCCTGGAGGCATCTGCTGAAGACACAGGCCCAAACTCAGCCAGCCAAGGAGACCGAAGGGGTGCGGCACTTGAGATATTTGGGGACTGGTCAGTATAACTGGAATCCAGGCTGGTTTGGATGGCCTCAATTTTGGATCTAAAAAGGCTGCAAAAGACTCACTGGTGAAATCACCAGGAGGAGTCCCATGCTAACCAGGATTGGTGAGGTCTCAAACCACCCGGAACAACTCCGCCTGGCTGTTCAAGGCCACATCAGTTCTCAAGAAGGCATGGGATCTTTTAGCCTTCCTGATCCCACAAATGCAGTCAGCAAACAAGCTGCAGCCTGATTAATCTCTGACCAGTCCTTCCTCCATCTGCTCTTGATTTCATTCCTGCTTAATCACCTGCAAATCATCTGTGAATACAGTGAGGCACCAGCTCCACATCAAAGGAGACGCTTGGGGGCGATCCGGTCGACTGCACGGGTGGCATCATCATACCACTTATCCACCAAGGCATGAACTGGATCGTCAGCCAGACTGTCTGGTAGTCTCTGCGAACCTATCAGGGTCCAGGAGCCTTTGGGGGCATGCCCAAACCAAGGGCTTAGGCTCCCCATGAGGTGGGGCAGCGATTGACAGGGAAAAGGTCAGCAGGTAATGATCTGACCATGACACAGGCTGGGGAAAAATATCCCCAACCCTCAGATTAAGATCTGCTGGCGTGGAGGAAAAGACCAGGTCCATGGTATGCCCAGCCCTATGGGTGGGATCTGTAACATGCTGAGATAGGTTCATGGAGGCCATGCATAGCATTTGAAAGGGGGATCAGAAACTTTAATTTCGAAAAACAAAGACTCCCATGACTTGAGGATTGTTCCATGTTTGTAGTAGGTCTAAGGCGGTGGTCCCCAATCCCCAGGCCGCGGGCCGGTGCCGGTCCGTGGACCGGTCGGCACCGGGCCGCCTGGGGAGGCCGGGGAGGCTCCTCCCCTTTTCCTCCGCCGCCCTCCTCCTCCTCTTCTCTCCCGCGGGCGGCCGGTGGAGGAGGAAGGCTGGAGGAGCGCAGGAGGAGCTGCCGCCGCCGCCTTTGCCTTTGCCTCTCTCCTCTGCCCGCTGGCGGCGGCGGCAGCGGGGCATCCTCCTCCTCCTCCGCCCTCCTCCTCCTCGCCCTCCACCAGCAGCAGCAGCAGCAGCCGCCACGGTGGCGGCGGCGCGTCCTCCTCCTCCTCCTCCGCCCTCCTCCTCGTCCTCTTCTCTCCCACGGGCAGCCAATGGAAGAAGAAGCCTGGAGGAGCGCAGGAGGAGCCGCCCGAGGGACAGAGAGCGCGGTCATGCGGCTGCTGCCCCGGGCGCCTCCGCCGCCTTCGCCTTCGCCCCCTCCGCCGCCGCTGCGCTTCGCAGGAGAGGAGAGGAGAGGCCGGGGTGGGGGGCCGGGAGCTGGAACACCGCCGCCGCCGACACCGCTCCGCTGGGAGAGGGAGAAGGAAGGAAGGAGCGGCCGCTGCCGTCCCCCGCCCCCCCCCACACACACAGAGAGGCCGGGGGCCCCGAGCCCCCCCAACCTGAGTGTGCGTGCGCTGCCACCCCCCACCGGCCCCTCCCCCCCCCCTCCCGCTCGCCTGCCCGGAGGCGGTGGCGCAGAGGTGCCCCACCAAGGCGGGCTGCGGCCGTGGCCGCGGCTGAACCCGGGCGGGATGGCCACTCCATGCCAAGCCCCCTCCCCCTCCTCCCTCCCCCATCCCCCTCCCCCACACACACACCCTTGCACCCCCATCTCCCCCCCCACCCCCAGCCCCAGCCCCGGGCCACGGAAAAATCATCAAACATTTACCAGTCCGTGGGGACAAAAAGGTTGGGGAGCACTGGTCTAAGGAATTGATGGCTTAGGCAGTGGCACTGGTAGTAAATTTTGGCCCTGCACATTGTGTTAAAGTTCAAGATAAAGAACATTGTACTAAATTACAAACGTAGGCAAATGATCAGGTTTAAAACAATTTGTTCAGCTGATTTCATTAAGAAAAATACATTTAAACTATCTTAAGTCACTTCCTAACTTGCTTCAAGAATCTCTGTGTACTTTTTCCCTGCTCCATAAATCTTTTCACACTTCTTTAAAGTATGTCTCCAGAGATAACAAAAAGCCATTTTCCTGTCTGAATTACTTTTAAATACATAATCATGATAGAGATTTCCTTTTGGCTAATGTGCTTGGTTTGGTTTCAGAAATTGTCAAGCAAGTCAATTGTAAAGTTCTGCAGTTTCAAAGGTTAATTTAAAGTGCAACAGTAGGTCAGATATTAAAATAAGCAATTTTCAGCACCATGTTTTTTCCTTTGTACCTTATGCAACTTAATTTGTTTAGAAACTTGTTAATAGGAAATTGCATTCCCCCCTTCCGTTTTTAAATGGTGTTCATCCCAGCCAAATTCCACTTAATGTTGCTGATAGAAAATGTAATGTGCATATATGTTCAAGCAAATTATTCCTGTGTTTTCTACTTCTTTTGCAAGTCTATACATCTGTGTCTTGCATTATTTCACACATAATTAGTGACTGATGTGGAAGTGGAACCATCTTTCCTGTAACCCTGCTTGATAGGGGGGAAATATTCCAAGCATCAGCAGCTTTTATGGTTACCATCTCCATTCTCTCTCTGCCCCCCACCAAAAACACACACACACATCTTTTGACAGAGATTGCTTAGAGTGAAACAGAAACAACACATTGACTTTCAAAGTGAATACTGTACACATATTCCCATATATAGTGATATTCTCTCTCTCTCTCTCTCTCTCTCTCTCTCTCTCTCTCTCTCTCTGTGTGTGTGTGTGTGTGTGTGAGAGAGAGAGAGAGAGGGGGGGGGAGAGAGATTTTCAAAGAGTGATCATTGTCAACATCCAAAAAGTTCCCATAGTCAGGTGGGAAATTTTAAACCAGATCTCCTGAGTCTGAGTCCAACAGTCTACAACATTGTACTGGTTCTCTGGACAAATACATAGGGCGTTTATACACGACCCCTAAGCTCCGCCGCAAATGGCTGCAAGGTCCGGACCTTAAAAATGTTTACCCACCAGCTCCGGACTTTGCAGACAACTAAGTGCGACCCCGCCCACTTTAGCGCGACCAAACAGCAGTTTTCTTGTACCTGCTTTTTGGATGTGACAAATTTTTGATCCGGTGTAAGGATAGTGAGTGTGGGGCTCTCCTGGCTTCTGTTTGTTCTTTTTTTGCGCCCCGCTCCTTTAAGAGATCTGAATGCTGCCCGGAACAAAACGGAGGTAACCGGCATGCTTTTCTTTCTTTTTTCTCCCTCCCTCGGGCAGCCAGAAACCAGGAAGTGCGGAGGTGGGTGGGGACAGAGGAAGAGCGAGGAACCCCTAAGATCTCTGGTCCGAATTTAAGTGGCCAGCGGATCTTAGGGGTCGTGTAAAAAGGCCCATAGTTAGACAGATACACATAGAGAGAGAAAGCAGAGTGTTCTGCTTATATACCACCCATACCACTTCAAGTAGTCTCTGGCCGGTTTACAATTTTAATTACAATGTGCAGGCTACACATTGCTTACCAACCTCTGAAGGATGGAAGGCTGAGTCAACCATGAGCCAGCTACTGGGGACTGAACCTCAGGTCGTGAGCCCAATTTTACCTGCAGTACAGGCATTTAACCACTGTGCCACGAGGCTCATTGGAAATATTACTTTTTGAAAACGAATTGATTATATTACTTAATTCTTTGCTTGGACACCACATTAGTGTCACTGCCCTTCAGGAAAAATGTTTTCTTGTGTTGCTTATTAGTAATGCATGATCATGAAAATTACCATTGCACCACTGAAAAATGCTGGCTACATCACTCTATCTACTACACCACATTGGCTCTCCAAACAAATAGACAGATCTCTCTCTCTCTCTCTCCCTCCCTCTCTCTCCCTCTCTCTCTCTCTCTCTCTCTCTCACTCACTCACTCACTCTCACTCTCACTCTCACTCTCTCTCTCCCCCACCCTTTCTTAGCAAAATCCCTCAAACACCTTTCTGTACCCCAAACACTTAGAACTACAACTATAATGTTAGGAACATTAATAGATTTTTGAAAAGTTGTCCTTCCATTGTGTTGTTCTGTAAATACACCCTTCCAAATTGGACTAAAACATTGCTCACTGAAGAAGGCTCCTAAATTTACTTCACTTGACCTTATGTACCAGATAACCTTGGCAAAGTATTCCATCCAATAAAGGTCACAAAATTAGTAGAAATTATCCCTCTGTTTGTCTGGCAGTTTTTGCTGTTAATTTCTGTAGTTTATTTCAACTACATGTGTAAAGCTAATTACAGGTAATACCAAATCCTTTCCTTTGGCTATTTGATTCATTTTGTTTAGCCAACAGAGACTGACTTATTTTAGTAGCCTTTCCGCACACAGGGCGATGAAGCTGAGAGAAGCCTCTCCCGCCCCCGCCCCCCCAAAACCAACCCAGCAGCTCTGCTTTTTGTTGGGTTTTTTCCACTTTGTCTTCGTGAAGTGACGGCCTTTGTGGCATATGTGATCACCTATATTGGTCCTTCAGGGTAGCGGGCACATGTGTCCTGAAGCACACCGAGGGTGATATCTTCATTGAGATGGGACTATGGTTCAGTATTGCATCCTTCAGGTTCACACTCCTAAGGTTGACAAGCTTTTATATCCCCTAAGATTTTTTACTTCAAATGCTGATTTTCCAGTTTGCCCCTATGTCAAATCAGTAACTGAATGGGACTGCTCAAAGGACATTCAGAGGCAACAAACAGCCTTTGATTATGCAGTTTCATAAACTGCATGCACACACATGCTTGCCATGGCCACACCAAATAATTGTTTTCCAGTTCTCCATCTTTGATTTCAATATTAAAATTTTTGGTCACATGATGCAAGGTCATTAGCAAATCATTTACCTGGCAAGTGTGCTAACTATATATCACTCAACCAGAGGCTTCTACTTTATTTCTTTATTTCTTTTTCTTTCTTGTTTCCCCTGTGTCTCCTGTTGCTGCATGTGTGAACAATCTTATCACAACACCTTTGAATGACTGTCACCAGGCATGTCCTTTTAAAATTATTTTTCCACAGTATACTTGTCAAATGGTTTCAACAAGAAGCTCTAGGCACTTGTTGAAGTGGTAGGAAATGATCTGATGACCAAAAAACAAATTGAGACACACATCCTGTAATAAATGCCTCGTGACCTCCAAACAGAACAGAATGTGATCAGAGTCATGTAACCACAAGTGGACATTTCTTAAGTATGACCACAGCCACACACGTACTATTGTGCCTCCTTTTCTGCATAATATATGGTTCACACACAAAAACAGGTGAGGCTTCATCGTTTTTTATTCATATGCCCCATTGAACTGAGAAGTAACAGGGTTTCAGAACATTAGCACAAAATATAACTTGTTAGAAAAGTGAATTGCATCCAAGCTCCAGCATTATGTTATTGATAAACATACTTCTACTGAGTCTGCCATACAAGAGCTGAGGATTAGATGCAATGAGAGAACACAGAAAGCAAGAGAACTGAGAAAGTGAATCGGAGTATCAGTTCCATCCTTGTTAGTTATAATAATAGTCCATTCCTCATCTGCTGAGAAGGTGAGAATGAGTCGGCAAAGCTGGGAGCTCAAAGGCAGATGTACTGAGTACTATTTTAATCCTGGAATTCATATGCTTATAATGGGGAAGGCTATCCTGGAAACTAGGCCAGAGAGCCAGTTTCTGTATTGTTGGGTCCAAATCTGTGTGCCTGGAAATTCCATTGAAAACTTGGATAAAAAACAGATAAAATTGGATTTGACTCTCCAATCTGTTATTGTATGGAACACTTTTTCTGAAGTAAGTAGGAGAATGCCCTTCTTGGTCAAAAATAGTGTCCCATTTTGCTAGGAAATATTCTCCATTGGGATATAAGTTTAATAGCCAGATAAATTTTTAGAAATAAATCCTGCATTTAAAATTTGATGAACCTACAGTAGTTCCAAATAATTCCTATTTATTCACAAAACTCAGAAGTGGGACTCGGGATATTCAAAGTAAAATGAAAAGCAAAACAAAACAATGAATTCAAATCAAAATTGCACATCCCCTTCTATCTCCTGTTTCTTAGATAGGCTCTTATTAGGAAGCTGTAAATAAGGTTTTAAATAAAGCATCAAATCAATTGGTATATTTCAGATCAGTTCAGTTGTCAAGGATCTACCAAAGTCCCTGCATTCACAATGTCCCTTTCTGTTGCTGTGGTTCCTAGAGACAAATTCGCATTCTGCATATCCACAGAAGCATGGATCTTTATTGATTCTTAGGCAGAGGAATACATTAAGATTTACAAATTGCTGTCTGATATCATTTTTTTGTGATCCAAACGAAACCTGTATTTAAAGATCCAATCTGAGCCTAATCTAAGAATTTTGTTGGGGAAATTTAGAATAAAAATAAGGTTTTGCAATACAGCAGTGCATTGTTTTGCAGCACACTGAAGTTGTACAGAAAAAGAAAAAAGAAATAAACATGATCTATCAACCAGTATTTAACCCAAACAGCTACTGGTATGGATTCAATGAAACACTGAAAGGTCACAAGTTATTACTGTGTCCTTCAGTCTACTGAGGTTTAGTTGTTTTATAAAAATGAAACCAGGATCAGTACTTGCCAGTCAACTTTATTTTTTTTCTGTAAGGTTCTTACACAGCTGCCAATGAAAATATTCTTAAGTTACATTGGGCGTAACACAGGACTTTCACACTACCCCTTCCTCTGGGGAAGTCCATAACTGCTTTCAGTATGACCTCTTCATGAATGTGAAGTGAGCCAGTTGATGCATTTTGCTTCTACTTGAATTTTCTCTGGCTCAAAACCAAAATACCAAGGGAAAACAGGCAGGGCAGGGCCCCAAGTCTAGCTCAGGAAATATTTTCTGTTTTTATATCTGGTTCCTTTTGACTTTCACAGTGTACAAAAGGTATAACTGTTAAAAGACTGAACAGGTATGTGCATAGTATAACCACAGAAAACATTTTCAGTCCTTTTATGAATGAAAACGTATTGTGTACCTTCAAGTACCTCTTGCTGTTAATGTAAGTCTGTGACATACAGTGGAACCTTGACTTACGTCCCTCTTGACTTACATCATATTTCACTTACGTCCACTAGGGGTCTGTTTGACTTGCGTCGCAGGCTCCGAGTTACGTCTGGGAGCCCCAGCGCAAGGTCCCAAAATCGGGCGGCAGCTAGGACCCAGCATCCCGGCTGCTGCCTCCAAACTGCTGCTGCCTCTCTGCTGTTCCATGGCCTCGCCGAAGCGGAGGAGAGGAAGAAGGGCCGAGAGCTTGGGGCTGGCCTTGCTGGGAGCTGCCACCGCCGGAGCTGGCTCTTCTTCCTTCATCCGGCAGCAGCGGCTTTGTTGAGGCCGTGGAACAGCTCCGGGTGCTTGGGGCTGGCCTCCCCGGGAGCTGCCGCCGCTGCCGCCAGAGGAAGAAGGGCCAGGCCGTTGTTCCTTCCTCCGGCAGCGGCGGCTTTGGCAAGACCAGCTCCAAGCACCTGGAGCTCTTCCTCGGCCAGCGGCAGGCAGAGAAACAGGTGAGCAATGGGGGGCAGGGCAGAAGGGGCAGGATGCAGCCGCCTTCCCCCTCCCCCTGCCAGGTGTGTGTGTGTGTGTGTGTGTGTGTGTGTGTGTGTGTGTGTGTGTGTGTGTGTGTGTGTGTGTGTGTGTGTGTGTGTGTGTGTGTGTGTGTGTGTGTGTGTGTGTGTGTGTGTGTGTGTGTGCGTGCGTGCGTGGGAGGGGCAGTGGATGACCACTTGCAAGCCCGTGGATGAAGGGGGAGGGATGAGGAACCCCCCCTCAAATGCGGGAGGGTGTGGGGTGAGGGCAGGGGGGCCTACCTGGCCAGAGGGGGTGCCGAAGGTGGGGGAAAGAGCCCTGCCTTCTCTCGGGACCTGTGTGCCTGGGGGTTGGGGGAGGGGAGGCTGCCCTTCCTGGCTGGGGCCGCTGGCTTGGCCGACCACTCTGGCGAAGGGGGTGAGGGAAGCCTCTTACGTCATGAGGCCATGCCCACCAGCTCAGGGGCCACGGCCAAATCACCCACACTCTCGAGGTCCGACGGGAGAAAACTCCCTGGCAGGAGGCGGCAGCGGCAGCATTAATGCCTGGTGATCCCTGCAGCTCTCGAGATGGAGACCTCCTCCTCTGCCCCTGTCCTGTTCCTTCCTGGCCACACTCCACAAGCAGGGCTTTCTCCCCCCACCCCACCCGCCTCGGCTGGCCTTCCAGGGGTCACCAGTGGGGAGGCCAGGAGCCTACTTGGTTCCTCTTCCCAAAAAGGGCCATGTCCGGGCAGGGAAGGCTCCTCTTTCCCCTCAGAAGGGAAACTGGGCTGTGGAGAGGAGCCCCCTCACCACCCCCGTCCCACTTGGCGAGGGAAGTGTGTGTGTATGTGTGTTTTTTTTGGGGGAGCCAGTCAAATTTGGGTTAAATTGCTCTTTTCGGGGGTCTTTTTCATCGTCTGGAACGGATTAATCCACTTTCCCATTACTTTCTATGGGGAAAGTTTGTTTGACTTGTCATGTTTGACTTAAGTCTAGACCTCCGGAATGGATTAATGACGTAAGTCAAGGTTCCACTGTATTGTAAGGGCTTCAGAAGTTACCACTGTCTTGGTAAATCCTCCATTGATTGGTGCAGGGAGCATGGTAGGGATAAAGCAAATGTGGAGTGCTAAGTGGAATCCAGTCTGCTTATGAATAAAAGTCTGTTCACCTGTGAGGTCCTATTTGAAATCAAAACAGTGCAGGGAGGAAATGATAATGACCGGAAAGCCTACAATCACAAAAGAACAGGAAAGAAAAGAGCAGAGAGTCATTCAGGTTTGCAAAGTGGCTCAAAGCCTGCCCACTTTCTTGACCTTACATGACTTGCACTATTTAAGACAGATATCCTCAGTTTCACATAGTCTATAATTGCTTATGGCATTATAGAACCTTGTCTACACACATTTTGAGAGAGAGAGAACTGATCTATTAATAGTGCTGGTTTGAACTCCCTCTCTGCACATCTGTTCCAGGTGATAGTGATCTTTTCTTACATGCATCCCACAAGATATTTGTCACTAGAGATAAAACTTTTGGGCAAACATGAAGGAAAAGAGCACTAACAGAAGAGGCTCTTCTTCATATTTATGTTGTTTCACTGACTCCCAGAACAAAGACTCTGAAATGTGAATGAGATGTTTAAATCAGTGGTTCCCAACCTGGAAGTCGGGACCCGTTTGGGGGTGAGACAACCATTTCATGAGCCAGTGAAGAAAAAGGCACAAACATCTTGGGTCTGAAGGAGGAGGGGAAGGAAGGGGGGGGGGAAGAGTGAGTTACAGCTTGATAGGTTGGAAGGGATGTCAGTCAATGGCACGGGAGGCTGCTACTGGCTGAGGGTGCCTGTAGAGGGAAGTTCTCTATGGCACCTGTGGCAGTGGCCTGCCAAAGGGGGCTTGTGGCCTCTTCCAAGCAGGGCAAGGGGGTCACCACAGCATGAGGAACTGTTATTAAAGGGTATTGGCATTAGGAAGGTTGGGAACCACTGGTTTAAATGAAAGAGGGATGGATGAAACTTTTGTATTTCCCCTTTTGGTTTAGCCACTCTTTCCTTCTTGGCCTGTCAAATGTCCTGGGAAATAATCCATCCATTATCATTGCAGAGGCTGCTGCTTGGGGGGACACATGGACATTCTGAACCTGTAAAAGGACCTGGATTTGTTGAAATCCAGCGAGGGGTATGCTTTTCTGCAGTTCTTTTTGTGACAATCTGTGTGGTTGTTGCTGGTGTTATCTGTCTTATATTGTACTGCCTGCCTCATGGTGCAGTGGTTAAACTATAGTACAGTAGGCCCCTGCCATATTGTGGTTCATCATCCATGGTCCCAGTATATCGCAGATTTTTTACGCCCCTTGCGCCGGTTTGGGGGGGGGGCTCCTGCCCTCTCATGCCAAAGGTCTTGGTTTCAGTTTATAAAACCCTCCATGGCCTGGGTCCGGACTACCTGGCGGAGCGGATCGCCCAGCGGTCAACATCGGCCTGACCGGTTCGGCAGTCGTGAGCGCACTCGCTACAGGTCCCTTCCCCCCGAGAAGCCAGGCGGTTCCTTACCCGGAACCGGGCTTTCTCGGTGGCCGCTCCATCCTTATGGAACTCTCTGCCTTGCGAAGTGCGCTCTGCAGAGTCCCTGCTGGCCTTTCGTAAAGCGGTGAAGACCATCCTATTCCACGAGGCCTTTGGCGACCTAGCTTAGCCCTCCCCCCCTTTTTTTAAAAAAATCCGCCATCGATAATTTGCTGATTTTGACAGCAGCGGCGAGCTCAGAATTTAAGGGTGCGCCTTCGCCTCTGCTCTTTTAATATGTTTTATTTTAACTCATGTTGATTGTTGGTTTCGTCTCTTACTGCTCTGTTTTGTATTTCTTGTCTGTATTTGCTGACTTGTTCAGCCATGTTCGCCGCCCAGAGTTCCTGTTGGGAAGATGGGCGGGATATAAATTCAACAATAAATAAATAAATAAATAAATAAATAAATAAATAAATAAAGAGAGGGCACTTGTGAAGTGCCTCTTTCACTTTCCTCCACCTCACCAAGTTGAAGGAACCCCTGCCGGCTCTTTCAATTTAGCAAGGGTCAGCTTGCCATGGCCTCCGCATATTGCAGATTTTCCTTTATCGCAGATGGTTAGGGAACCCAACCACTGTGAAAAACGAGGGACCACTGTACTGCAGCCAAACTCCGCTCATGACCCATGTTCAATCCCAGGTAGCCAGTCTGAGGTTTGCTCAGCCTTCCATCATTATGAGGTTGGTAAATTAAGTACACAGCTTCAAAATGTAAACTGCTCAGAGAGTGCTTTAAACACTACAGGACTTAAGCAGGGACAGAGAAAACCTAAACCAATCAAAATACAATGGGACATTGTATAGTTAAACATTCTGGTTTACATTACATTGGTTAAAATTCAAAAATTTAAGAAAATCCTTAACACTTTCATCTTAATACAGGCAAGTCCAAAGTCCGGTTCAGGGGCCAAATGTGGCCCATTTTCAAATTTCAAGCAGCCCGCAGCCTCTTCTCTCCACTGGCTCAGCCTGTCACACATCCCCACCAGCCGCCCCCTCCCCATGCAGGATGGAGATGTCAGCCTGCAGTTTTACAGTTTGCCCATCTTCCCTGATTCTGTCCATCACCCCAGCCACTTGCCCAGCCTACTCACCCCTGGCTCAGTTGCTGCAGCGTCCTCCCAACCTCCTTGCGTGTTCTAGAGCAGGCATGTCCAAACTTCGGCCCTCCTGATGTTTTGGACCACAACTCCCAGAATTCTAAGCTTAGATTTCCGATCACAAAGGACTATGGGACAGTCCTTTGTCATTGGCAATCTAAGCTTAGAATTCTGGGAGTTGTGGTCCAAAACCTCTGGAGGGACGAGGTTTGTTCATGTCTGTTCTAGAGGCTTATCCAAAGTCTGGTCTAGGGGGCCATATGTGGCTGAATGGTTGGCCCCACACATTTTCACCTCACCAAATCTGGCCCTCCATGCAAAAAGTTTGGACACCCCTGTCTCAATTGAAAGGAATAGTATGTGGGGAAAAAAATGAAAGAGGCAGCCCCCAAATAACCTGAAATGAAAAGAAAACTGAAGTTGTTGCTATGCACATCCCTAGTCCCATAACTGAAAAATACTGCCTTCCCTCCCCATGGGTAATTCATTTTTAGAGTACTCCTGAAACTTGACAAATTACTTTTGTGTTTGAAGCAATCGGGAGTATAACTAAATAGAGGCTCGGTGTGGGAAAAGGAGCTGAGATGGTTTTCATTGGCCTCGTCCAGGTGGAACCATTCGAAATCAAAGTTGTTATACAAATAATGCTCTTCTTAGGAGAGAACCCTCTTCATAAAAGTTGGAAATAGAGATGGGCACGACTTGAAAAAAAAAATTTTCGCGTTGTCGTTAGTCAGGCCGGTTCCATTTCAGCTCGTTTCCGTTTTTCGTGAAAATTCGCAAAAATTAGTTGGTTCATTTTTTCGTTTTTTTGTTGTCGTTAGTACTGGTTTTTTTTGGGGGGGGAGCGGGCTCCTGGAGGCACCTCTGTGGTGTGTGCCTCCTCTGGCCCGCTATAAAGGGAAAGTGGGCTCCTGGAGGCATCCGTGGGTGCCTCCTATCCTCCCACTAGGAAGGGGAAGCAGGCTCCAAGAGACCCCTCTACATGGGGGTCTCCCCTCTTCACCTGCTGCTGCTGCAAAATGGTATGCAATAGCCATATGGATATTGCATACCAGTTGTGCAGACAGTGAGACCAGTGAGAGTGATAGCGTCATGCCTTCCCTGCACAAGGCTCTCGCACCGCCATGTCTCACACAGAAGGGAATTGTACTTGCTGCGTGTAGTGCAATGCAAGCAAGTAGATCTGGCTTAGGGTTAAGGTGGGTTAGTGCAAGGGCTAGGGTTAGGCTAGTGACGGGTAAGGTTACGATGGGCTAGTGGGTTGCACCTCTGGGTGCCTCTCTGACCCACTAAGAAGACAGTCTGTGACGTATGGGTAAGGAAGGAGTCAAGGGTTAGGGTTAGGGTTCGGGGGCTAGGGCAGGTTTTAGGGGGCTTTTTGGCACATCCCAGAAGTCTCCGTGGCCAAGTGGCCATGCGATTGGTGGGATGGCTTCAAAAATTTGCATGGACGTCTACTCCCACATGGCTGGCCACTCGGCCAGCCCATCATTGCGCAGGTGTAAAAAAAAATAAAATAAAAAATAAAATCAATGGAGGACAGAGGAGGAGAGGAGAGACATTTTGTTGCAAGAAAAAACCCAACGCTACTGTGAAAAATCTGGCAGTTTATAAATTTTCGCGTGTTTCTTTCTGTTGTGCTTGTGTGTTTTTGGACCACGATTTCAAAAACAATATTGCGTTCGCCGCCCCATTTTGGATCCCCTGCCCGCACCGCATGGCATGGCGACTCGAGTCCGGCTGCCCAGGACGGGGGGGAGGCGGGACCCCCCCTCCAGAAACCACCCCTCCAGTAGGTGCCCTGCGCCCTTAGTCAAGCAGGCATTTTTCCGCCTGCTTTTTTGGCCCGGGAATGGGTGGGGGGAGAGTTTAAAAGTTTTTTCCTGTGCTGTCTGTGCCGCTTGCTTGCGCTTTAATTGCGGCGGCCGGCGGCGAGACTGGGCTTTTTGCTGGCAGAGCAGCCCAGGATGGGGGATGGGGGGGAGACCAGGGACCTCCAGAAACAACCCCTCTGGTAGGTGCCCTGAGGCACGGCAGGCATTTTTCCGCCTGCTTTTTGGCCGGGAACCGGTTTTTTTTAACTTTTAAAAACTTTTTTTCTGTGCCACGTGGCATCGCGCGATCGCGTGATGCAAGGAACGAGCACGACAAATCAGACCAAAATTGTTCGTTTGTCGGTTCGAGCTCGAAGTCTTGCGGAGTAATTCCCGTTACCGTTTCCGTAGAGTAACGGAACCGAGTAACGGAAATGGAAACGGGAATACCGCTAAGTCGTGCCCATCTCTAGTTGGAAAATAAACTCAACTCCTAACTTTATCATTAAGTATTGTTGCAGTTGACCTGGTACAGTTTAGTGAGTTGGAGTGCCTGGCTGTAGAGCCGGGAGTGCAAATCACTGTGCCTCCTTAGAGAAGGGCCAGCCAGTCAATCAGCTGTGGCTGGTGAGGCTGTGGGCTATGCTGTCCTGCAGCCTGGAGCAAACAATGATCCCAGAGTATAAGATGTAGGAGTGTCTGATGAAATGCTTCTGAGTACTTTATTGTACCTATAAAACCCAGTGAGATTCACCATCAGTTGGAATTTACTTCTTGGTACATTGTTATCATTTATTCTTTAGAAGTACTAAAAAGTTCTGCTCTCATTGCAATAAGGCTCATAGAACAGCTCCCTCTTTGGAAATCCGTATTGAGACATTTAGTAGGAGAATTATGGAAATCACCCCAGGCTGATTTCTCTCTAGAGGCTACTTACTACTTTTGTCTCAAGTAATATCATTTTTCAACAGTAATCCATGGGATCTCTTTTTTGTTTGTTTTTAAATTTGTGGTACAGTGTTGCCAAACTGGTTGCTTATGCAATAGGAATTACACTGTAGGCCTTGTATGTGGGAGGAGAGAGGTGGTAGCAAAGGCTCTAATTAAGTCTCTTCTCTCAGTCAGAGCTTTTTACAGTGTTACGCTGATGAAACATAGCCAGAAGTGGTGAACCTTTTTAAAAACACTTTAAAGAACAATGGTTCTCATCCTTGCTACATTCTTTGGCTTTAACTTTCAGAAGCCCGGAGACTCTAACCATAATAATTAAAGGTTCTAGGTGTTGTATGTCAAAAGCAGGTTCAGGTTAGTTAGTCCTCAAAGAGAAGTACAGATATCTTTCTACTGTATTTGGAAAGAGGAATTGTACATACACTGATATGTGCTCTTTGCACAGAGAACATTATAACCAATGTTTTTAATGAGGAAAACCCCTTATGTTTCAAAATCTTATTTTTGAAACATTATTTTTTCAAGATTAAAGTTTCAGGTTAAATCCTGTTGCATAAAGCTAAAGCTACACCTGCAAAAGGGTGTTGATTTCTCTGGCTGGGAGAAATTTTGGTAATTAAAGATTTTCTCCCTCTGTTCTGCAGTTGTCTGACTCTCAGGTAATCTCTTTTGTTGTGTTGGAGCAGTGGGATAGAAGGAGGAAGTCCTTAATTACTGAAAATGTCCACCACCAGATGATATTAAAGGCATGCAGAGATTTTCAGTCATTAATGACTACTTTTCTTCATCCAATGTGGCATTGACACTGGGAAACAAATTGCTCACAAGTTGGACAAGTCACGGAACAGAAAAAGCAGTCTGCTAGGGATGTCATCACTTCCACAAGCATAACTTGGACAAAAGAATTTTGGCCACTGGAAGTGTTTCTCCCTCATGAACTGTGAAAGGAACAGCTTTCACATTAACACAAATCAAATGTGGCATTTCTAAGCTCTAGTCTAGAATTACTGTATTCTTCATAATTTTAGTGGATCATTATTAGTGTTACTTCATATATTCTGTGGACGTGTAACTGAAAGTGTTGAGTAGTTATATCTAGTTAATACTAGTACTACTGGAAGGCAAGCCCATAGTAGAGCAAAATGGTGACAAACATTTGAAATAGTTGAGTCCAAAGTCACAAAAATGTGCATATTTTCAAGATATCCATTTTTTTCATCAAATAAGATGCATAGTTCTAGAGAGCTTCAAAGACAACATATTTTTATAAGTTTTGAGTTAGTCCAGTCAAGGTATTACACTAGTAGGGATTTTCTTTTCTTTTCTTCTTTTCTTTTTTTCTTGCATTCAGCATACCTGCCTTTGTGTTTTGCCTAAAAACAAAAATATCAAATATCCCACCAGATTTACAGGTGAAACTCAAAAATTTAGAATATTGTGCAAAAGTTCATTTATTTCAGTAATGCAACATTAAAGGTGAAACTAATATATGTGATAGGCTCATTACATGCAATGTGAGATAGTTCAAACCTTGATTTGTTATAATTGTGATGATTATGCCTTACAGTTTATGAAAACCCCAAATTCACAATCAATTAGAATATTACATGAAATCAATAAAGCAAGGATTGTAAATCGAACAATATTGGACCTCTGAAAAGTATAAGCATGCATATGTACTCCGTACTTGCTTTGGGCCCCTTTTGGATCAATTACTGCCTTAATGCAGCGTGGCATGGATACTATCAACCTGTGGCACTGCTGAGGTGTTATGGAAGACCAGGATGCTTCAATAGCGGCTTTTAGCCCTGCTGCATTGTTTGGTCTCATGTCTCTCATCTTTCTCTTGGCAAAGCCCCATTGATTCTCTATGGGGTTCAGGTCTGGCAAGTTTGCTGGGCAGTCAAGCACAGTATTCCCATGGTCAGTGAACCAGGTTTTGGTGCTTTTGGCAGTGTGGGCAGGTGCCAGGCTCTGCCGGAAAAATGAAGTCAGCATCCCCATAAAGCTCATAAGCAGAAGGAATCATGAAGTACTCCAAAATATCTTGGTAGACAGCTGCATTGACCCTGGACTTAATGATGCACAGTGGACCAACACCAGCAGATGACATGGCTCCCGAAATCAAGACAGACTGTAGAAACTTCATACTGGACTTCAAGCATCTTGCACTGTGTGCCTCTCCATTCTTCTTCCAGGCTCTGGGTCCTTGGTTTCCAAATGAGATGCAAAAGTTGCTCTCATCAGAAAAGACCAATTCTTTTTTTTTTCTTTAGCCCATTTGTTTGTTGTTCAGGAGTGTCTTGACAAAAGGAATACAACATTTGAAGCCCATGTCCAGGATCCATCTCTGTGTGGTGGCTCTTGAGGCACTAACTCCAACCTCCGTCCACTCCTTGTGAAAGTCCCCAACACTTTTGAATGGCCTTTTCCTAACAATCCTGTGGTCATCCCTGTTGCTTGTGCACCCTTTTCTTCCACACTTTCCCCTTCCACATAACTTTCTATTAATGTGCTTTGATACAGCACTTTGGTAACATCCGGCTTCTTTTGCAATTACCTTTTGAGGATTTCCCTCCTTGTGGAGGTTGTCAATGAATGGTTTTCTGTACAATTGTCAAATCAGCAGTCTTTCCCATGATTGTGATTCCTACTGAACCTAACTGAGAAACCATTTAAAGGCTCAGGAACCCTTTGCAAGTATTATTGATTAATTAGCTGAATAGAGTAGGACCCTTTGAGCCTAGAATATTGAACCTTTTCATAATATTCTAATTGTCTAAGATTGTTAATTTGGGGTTTTCATAAACTATAAGCCATAATCATCACAATTATAACAAAACTATATTGCTTTGCATGTAATTAGTCTGTCTCATATATTAGTTTCACGCTTAAAGTTGCATTACTAAAATAAATGAACTTTTACACAATATTCTAATTTTTGTGTTTCACCAGTATAATCTAAGAATATGTCTGTGAAGATTCTCTGTCACCTAGAAGCTGAGTCCTGGGAACTGGACTTCTTTTCTTGAGAGTTCAAAATGTTTCACTACCCATCCAAGCAGCTTTGTCAGTCTATTATTTAAGAACTAAGTAAACTACTCTTTGCATATTCAGGTTCCACTTTGAAAACCTACTGGATAACAAGAAATGTGGTTTTGCTGAATCGCACAATCTGCCCAGGACATTTGGTTTTCTCTACTATTGCAAGAAATACTGATTTTTAAATGGAGGCAGTTTTTTTGTCCCTTTGTTGCCTCAAGTTATTTCCATGAAAAATTTCCTCTGCCCTAAGCATTCAGTTCTCACTTCCAAGCCTTTAAAAATAACAGGGTAGTATGACAATTAAGCTGTGTTTTCAATGCAAAGTTCTGCCAGGAGATTTTAGCTAACAGTTTTTAACACCACAATGTTGAGTTTTCCTGCTGTAATGACTTAGATGCTCATTGTAACAGGTTTGTTTTCTCAGCATGGTATTTATTTGGCCTTGCATTATACAAATAAAATAAAACAATTAGCTGTGTCAGCTATTGTGATATCTTAAATATAAAAGAACAGAGTGCTGATCTCCAAGGAGATCTGCCATCTATTTTTTTTTACTATTTAGTGTAACAGCCACTTCAACCATAGGCTGAACTTTCCCCAAGAGGCAAAGTATCAGCAAATGAAGACGTAAGACATCTTGCTGGAACTGGAGACAGAATACCCTCTTTGTCTCCTGGTATCAGTGGTCAAAACTCAATTGTTGAATAATTTGTATGAGAGTACAATTCTTCCTTTCAGTGAAGTAGAAAAGATTTCAGCAGGCCTATGTGCTACTTCTTCTAACTAAAAGCTTTGCATTCTTCTAGTTACATGGTAGTGCTGCTACGCAGAGGAAATAAAAGAAGAAAACTAAACTACATAAGATTTAGCTTAAGGTTTAAGCATCGTACAAAGAAACATCTAGAATAAAATAAATATTTGGAGAATGCATAATACCAAAGAAGCATACAATTATTTTCTTACTACTTGGTCTTGGATACACTTTTAATGACGTGAACATTAATCACTGGACATGCCAACAAAATAATAATTAAAGCTAGGATTGCCTTAAATTACTGCTATAAAGGAAGTTTTCTGGGGGAGGGATCTTCACAACTTTGGTATGAGTTTTGAATATTGTATAATAGAGTAGTCCCTCATACATCGCGGTGGATAGGTTCCAAAAGAAAAATCCGCGATATGCAGATGCTGGGGTGGGCAGTGGTGCCAGGTCACCATCACAGAGAAAAAGAGCCAGCTCTCCTGCAAGCCGAGGAGCTGGGAGGAGAGAGCGGGAGGGCTCTGCGTGGAGCAGGGTCTGTGAGAGTGCGTGCGTGTGCTTGCAAATCCTCAGAGAGAGTCCCTCCAGGGCCATCCAGCAAGGTCTCTTCCCCACCTCCCTAAGCCTGTCAGAAGTAACCCTTGAGATCCCAGTAGGGGAAAGGCAGGCAGGGGACTTGCTGGCTTGCTCCTGGTTTGCAGCTGCAGCCAAAGTAAAGGCAGGGGTCGGTGGCAGCTTGGAAGGCTTTTCCCCTCTGGTTCAACCTCTTCTGCCTGCTTTCTTTCTTTCCCTCCTGCGTGCTTAAGTGGGCGTGTTCTCCCCAGAAGAGGAATTCATCCAGCCCCGGAGAGGGTGGGAAGGGAAAGGAGCCAGCGTGTTTGGGGCTGGGATGAGTGAAAAGAGAGGATGGTGGGGGCAGCAGAGGAGGGGGAGGAAGACCCGTGTGGGTGTGCGCCTATTGATTAGGAAGGGGAGAGAGAGAAGATGTGGAGGGGAGGTGGTGGTGGTGTTTGGATGCGTTGGAGCCTGTCCATGGGATTCTCAGTGAACAGCAGCCTCCTAGCAAGTGAAAGTGATCGGACCTTCATCCCACCTTGTGTCAGCATGGGTAGGGAGCTGTGCTGATCACTTTCCACTTGCTAGGAGGCTGCTGTTCACTGAGAAAGACACCACCGCCACCTCCCCTCCACATCGTCTGCTTTGATACAGTAACCCCCACCTATCCCGGGGGTTAAGGACCCACCCGGCCCGCGATGACTGATAATCCATTATATGCGGATGCGGGTCAGTTGGGGCCGGGGGGGCGGGGGGGCAGGGGGTGATCAGATCCCCCACGGCGCTCGCTCGGTCTGCTCCAAAACTTCTCAGAGCAGTTCAGGTGAGTGGTGGTGGGGGATCTGATCCCCCACCACTGCTCACCCGCACTGCTCCGAGACTTCTCGGAGACCAACGAGCAGACCAATGGCGTTGGGGAATCTGATCCACCACCGAGCTGGAGCCCGGGACTTGGGGGAGGGAGAAAAAGGTTTTAAAACCCTGGGCTTTTAAACCTTTTCCCCCCTTCTCCACACCCCGGGCTCCAGCTCATTGGCACTGCGGTGGGGAAATAAAGGTTTTTCTCCCCCACCCCAGCACTAATCAGCTGGATCCTGGACAGGTACTGAGATCCCACAGTGAGACCGCAGTACCTGAACTGTGAAATGGTGGGGGGTTACTGTCTATCAATATTTTGGTTTATGAGCATGCTTCCAGAATGGATTATGCTCATAAACCAAAGTGCCATTGTATGAAGACATTGTATTATAGGCATTTACTGGGGCATGTAGGAATATTGTGGTTAAATTAACATGAAATTGAGATGATTCCTGCATTGTATGGAATCAAAATTTTAGTACACAGCACTGTCATGTATCCTCCTCTCCCAAGTGTTCTAAAAATAAAGCTAAAAGAGCAGAGGTGTTGTTGAGACCCATGTGTCTGACAAACTGTAACTGTTTGTGGATGCTATGTTTGTGTTCTATATAGGAAAAGAATTATTTTGTTTGACCTGTAGCCAGTCCAAACCATGTACATCATGGCGGTTTGGCTCTTCCTCATGTTTGTCTGCAGGTTTGCCATCAGCTGTTCACACTCATCGTGCTTGTTATGAGTCTAAATTTATAAACGGTTCCAAGCTGTAACTTTGGCCATTTAGCCTACAGAACATTTATCACCACTTAAATAAGTCCACAAAGTTCAAGTGGCAAGAAACTGACTCATAGTAACTCAAGCAACCACATAATTTATTTTCAGTATTTCTCTTTGTAACTTAAAATTATTTCTCAAAATTCATCACCTCTCTTTGAAAATCATTAGAGCAGATTGCCTTCCTGTTGAGGAGCCATCCAATGTGCTTTCTGTTGGATTAGTTCAGAAAGGTCATCAGACCTGGGTACATACAGAACATATTACATTTCTGTCTTTCTGTGTATGTACTCATTGATTAACTGATTGATTTTTGTCAAAGTACATTAGGTATATATATCAGCACAGCAGCATGTGATATTAGTCTAGCCTTTATATCCTAGTGCATTACAAATATTATATGAATTGATATAACCAAGTATCAGGGATAGGCATAAATGCCTTATAGTTATCTGTTCAGGCTGTCTCCACCCAACAAGAGACTTCAGTGAGGAAATTGAAAGACCTTCAGGTTTCCACACAGACAAAGAGCTCTTCTCCCATTAAATATCTTGATGTTGTGTGCAAAATGTCTTGATATCATTTTCTTTTTAGAAGCAAAGAACACTCAAAAATAGCAAGCACAGGAGAAATTGACTGAAAGAACTGGTTATGTTTAGTGTTGGGAAAAGAAGACTGAGGGGAGATATATTACTTTTCAAATATTTCAAAGGTACTCAAAGGTCATCATACAGAGGAGGGGCAGGATCTGTTCTCGATCATCCCATAATGGAGTACATGAAACAACATAGGGCTGAAGTGAAGAGAACCCAGCTTTTGGATGATTATCAGGAAAAATTTCCTAACTGTTAGAGCAGTATGACAATGGAACCAATAAGAGGTGGTGAGTGTTCCAAAACTGGAGGCATTCAAAAGAAATTTAGAAAACCACCTGGAAGATATCCTTTGATTTACAGTATATTCATGCATTGAGCATGGCATTGGAATCAATGGTCTTACAGGACCCTTCCAACTTCACAATTCTATTATTCTATTTTGCTGGTAAAAAATAAACAAACCATCCATCTAGTGCTTCAGATTTTTATAAAAGTAGCAGTCATCCTAGTTTGGTTCACTTAAACTTCAAGATTTTCTGGGGGAGAAATTCAGCACTGAAATCATTCAATAATTCCAAAAGCCATCAGTTTAGAAAGCCATGTGGTGGAAGGGTTTCCAACTTACCTAGGAGAGAACACTATGGTTGGAATTCCCATTCAAATTCTGACATGGGGGAGGGGAGCCTAGGGGGAATGACCTCTGTCTCTCCAGCTGCACTTGTTTCATCAGTTACCAGAATTAGTAGCGATGACAAGTTAGCAATCTCTGTTAGGAACATGCTGTCAAAATCTGGAGCTTCCAGGAATGGACAAGGATAGCCATTTGGTTGAGAACACTATTTTCCAGAGGTTTGTGGCAGAACAGCTGCCCCATTACCAATTGCCGTCCTGAACAACTGTTATCCATAGGGTGATGGTGCCCGATTTATATTATGACATCAAGCAACAACAGCAGCTGACCAGGATATAGCTGGTACATTTTACAAGTAACATCTGGAGCACCCAAACAAGCCTGTCCCTGCCCACCAGGACACTATTGGGAGGTGAAGGCATCAGACAAAGGGCAAGATACAAGGGGAAGGTGTAGGCTGGCATTTTTTCATGTGGTTCTGGTAAGAGCACCCACACAGCTCACAACATTCAACAGGCTATGTGAGACAAGCTGTATCCATGGAGTCTAGCTACACTGAGATAAGACAGCACTGTGAAGATGAAAGAGATGCAGTGCCTGACTCTTACTCTCATCCTGGTAGTTTGGGGTATCTTACAGAAACATGCATAACTAATATAACGGAGTAGGCTAGAAAGGTGGCAGGGCATTTTTGCCACAGTGCTCAAGACAGTAAGCCGTGGCAGTGGAAGCCAGAAAAAATGGAAATTGCCACTACGTCTGCTAATCCAGCCTGTGGCAACTCAGTGGAACTCCACTTTCTACCTGCTTGAAAGGGGGGGGCAGCAAAGTGCTTTCCGTAAGTTGACACTGGAAACTTCTTTGGTGTGGTTGCTCCTCTGGGCAAAGAAGAGTGGCCCTTTTGTCTTTATATCTGTTCATTTATTGTTCTTAGCTTTAATGTTGACTTTTGAAATGGTACAGAATGCCTCTTCACACTCATTGTTCTTAGCTTTGAATGTTGTCTTTAATGTTTCTTGGAAACTGTTATACACTCATTGTCTCCAACATTGTATACTGTCCTGCAATGTTGTAAGCCACCTGGGGTCCTTCAAGAAGAGAGAGAGAGAGAGAGAGAGAGAGAGAGAGAGAGAGAGAGAGAGAGAGAATATTTTAAATAAATAAATTATGAGTCAACTGCTCTAGATCCTCCAAAGCATTGAGAGTACAAAACAGGTTCTTTCTGCAGAGACAGACATCCTTAGCCAGGGGATCTCTGTGTTCTATAACTTAACTGGCATGATGGAAAGCATAATGACAGGACAGACTAGGTGGATGGAAGATTCCTCAACAGGAGAACAGCATTTCCCCCTACCTGAACTGGTGGCCCTGGTGAGCAGCAGCCTCCACTACAGGTTACATATTTCTCCACTTGTGGAAGGACTCTAGCAGCAACCTTCTTGGCCTCCCAAATTCAAACAGCAGGTAATGGATATTTGGTGGCAGCATTTGTGGTGACGACACCCAACTTTCTGTCTCATGCAGCAGCAGCAGCTAGTGAAGAAGGTAACACTAGCACTGAGTAGAGACACAGAAGAGAAAGAAGCTAGCAATGGCAATAGCACTCCACAAACAGCAGTACCAGCAGCTGTATTCTAAAGTTCCTCACCCCTGCAATAACAGGGCAAGTTTTCTGGGTCACTCTTTTGACAAGCATGGGGCTGCTCTCCAGAAACACTGCCTCAGAGTACGGACATGGTAGAGAGAAAGTAGAAAATCATTTGCAGGAGCCCTTGCAAGCTAAAAGAAACCTATCCCTTGTCTTACTTCACTGACAAGGAGTCTGTTTGAGAAGATCCAGCCATAGCCATGGTGTCAGTGGGACTGCTCTGTTCCCCACTGACAGGGATGTCCAACAAGAGAGTGTTCTCTAAGGCAGGAGACATTATCAGTTCACACCTGGAATCTGGATCTGTAGAAAACTTTATGTTACTTAAAGTTAACCTACCATTTCTGGGTCTCCACTTGAGTCCCCTTTAATTAAGAGAGAAGGGCATACTCTACTCACAGTACTAGGTAAGCCATGCTTCAGTTTGCTGCCACCTCCTTCTGGCTCTTTCATGAGTCTAACTGCTGCTCCAGGATTGCACTCATTCACTCAGCTGGGCTGTATCCTCCATGATGCTGTCTCAATTCCCACCCACCACATGACATTTATTGCACAAGCAAAAATCTCTTCTATGTCTATTCTGGTTGCTGATGAATTTAATGTTCACTCTAGTTTGTTCTTATATACCCTCAGATTGAAACACCTTATAGCAGTGGTGGCAAACCTTCGAACTCCAGATGTTTTGGACCACAACTCCCATAATTCCAAGACTGTATTGCCAGTGTCAAAGGACTGTGGGAGTGTGGTCCAAAACATCCGGCGTGCCGAAGGCTCACCACCACTGCCTTATAGCAATCCTGAGAGGGCTTTCAAGGTAAGTGAGATATTTGAGGAGTGGTTTTACCAGTTTCACTTCCCCAGTGAGTTACCATGGCAGAGCCATGATTCAAACCCTAAAGTTGACTGAAGTCTAATCTGTCACTTTATCTACTATATCACTTTACAGTTCTTTAAAATGATACATTCCTTCCTTGACATATAAGCAGCACATACTTCAATATGGAGATTCTTCCCATCCCTAAAGAAACAATGAAAGAAAGATGTAAAAATGGAAATATTTCTGTCAGATTCATTGTGACATTTTTGGATCTCTTCAACTTTGTTCTGGGATACTCTTCACCAGTAGGCTATTTTATGCTGCCAGTTGTGCCAGCTCCAGCAAGTATGAGCAACATTTTTTGTGGGTTGTCAGCCAAGATGTCCACAAGTAACATGATCATTTAGAGCAGTATAACAGAGAACTAAAATGTTTTTAGGTTTTTTTTTAATTGGGATTTGGTTCACCTTTATATGTTGGTATTCCAGATTTTGCTGTTCACATGCAAATTATAATAGTGTAGATTTGGATGTCTAATGTGCAGTTTCTTGTGACATACATTATGTTGTATATACTGTAGAGTAGCTCATAATTATACCTGAAATCTTAGTGAGAGAGAAAAATGATGGGGACGGTTGGAGTTTCCAAACTCAGCCATCACAGGAATCTCCTCCTTAAGTCCTAAAAACTGTCACCAAACAAAACAAGCTAACTTGCACATTCCTGGAAAGAACAGAGGAGCCTGTTTTGATGCTCAAATGTTTCCATTAGTTAAGAATGTTCTTCTAATCACGGTGTGTCTCTGTGTGGGTTCTATGTGTTCAGACTGGAACCAACTTATATAGCAATCCTAATAGGGCTTCCAAGGTAAGTGAAATATTAAAGGAGTGGTTTTACTAGTTCCACTACCACTATGAGTTTCCATGGTGAGCTGCGATTGAACCATGCTTTCCAAAGTGCTGGTCTGTTAGTCTATTTGCTACACTACAAATGTCTTCCAATCACTAGTAATGTCTGGTTTTCCCATCCAAATCATAGCAAATTCTATTCACACACAGTGTAGTGTGCAATCTAGTATATAATATGTACTAAATAGCCATGAAATGTATCAAGTTTTCCAAATTCATATTAAATCTCTATTTTGCTGATATTACTTTTTCTTGTTGTTTGTTTTATAGCTCTTGGATGCTCCGAATGTCGTATGATCCTCTCCAACCCTACAGGAATTTTTACTTCCCCCTGTTTTCCTAATGACTATCCAAACGGTCAGGCATGCAAATGGACCATCAGGGCTCCTTCTGGATACATAATCCAAATAACATTTACTGATTTTGAAATGGAAGAAGCTCCCAACTGCATTTATGATTTCCTAAGACTAAACACTGGAGACAACCAAAAAACACTTTGTGGTATCACTGCCAGAGGTTTATCATTTAATTCATCTGGGAATGAAATGATTGTATATTTTACAAGTGACTTTAGTATCCAAAAGAAAGGCTTCAATGCTACTTATACCCGAGGTAAGTATATGAAACCTTTCTTTCTCCTCTTGATTAGCCTTCAGAATGCATTCTGGAAGTCTGACTTGGAGGCTGAAAGATGCATTTCAATAATGAACAATTTGGGCATATTTATTTATTTATTTATTTATTTATTTATTTATTTATTTATTTATTTATTTATTTGTTTGTTTGTTTGTTTGTTTGTTTGTTTGTTTGTTTATTATTTGATTTTTATACTGCACCATCTGACCAATGGTCACTCTGGGCAGTTTACAAAAATTAGAACATAGGCAATTAAAAAACAATACAATTAAAATATGCAATGTATAAACAAATATAAAATTCAACCAGTCAAATACAATTAAATCTAATAAAGCAGGAATATTAAATAGAATGCAATATAAACCAATAGAGGTGGATTATAATATAAAAAACAGATCAGCGAAATGGGCGAGATGACAAACAACTAGTTAACTGGAGCCATATTATAGGCAGGCAAGTTGACAAGTCTTCAGTCCAAATACGAGTCCATCTTTGGGCCCAAGTCCTGAGTCTAAAGCCTTATAACTGAATCTCATATCAATGGCCTCCCTTCCTGCTGTTGTCACCACCACCTTTCTCAGATGCAGCAGTGCTGGCTTCCCTTCCAGGAGAAGCCCACCACCCAGCAGATAGGCCAGCACGTGCATAGACAGCGGGCTGACTTCCCTTTCCAGAACTGGCCTCTGCCTCTCCCCATGTGCCTGCCTGTCAGCTGGGTGGTATGGATTGTGTGTGTGGAGACAGCAGCTGGCTCCTGAAAGGGCAGCCAGCACTGCTGCCTCTGAGGATGGCTATGACAGTGGCAGCAGAAGCAGGTAGGAAGGCCCATTCGTAATAGGGACTTGACAACATGACTCAGGGAAAAATGAGTCTGGGTCACAAGTCAAGTCTGAGTCTCCTCCCCAAAAATACCCTGAGCCAGTTTGGTTTAAATCACCCTTGGTAGCGAGTCATCATTCTCAAGTCCCTACCCCTGATTGTAGGTGTTGAGTTTGAAGATATGTATGGCTCAAAGGGAGATGGTGACATGATGTAATTTAGGGTGAAGACATTTATATTGTGTATTTGATCAGAGCAGTAGCTACGTATTATGGAATCATTGTAAGTACATCAATTTGAAGACAGTTATAGGTGTCTGCACAGACCTTTCCATTGAAGAAATGAAGGACCACATGACTTCCAAGTGGGGTGGGAACATGGAGGTTGGCAGAATTTGGTATGAATGCTCATGTCCCTTGCATTCTTTGAGTTCTCAAGGCTCATGTAAGGTAAAGAAAATTACAGCTAAGGATAGGTGAGCAGACGTTTGCTTATCCCAGGAATGAAGCAAGTTCCCTCAGCATCCCATATGAACATAGAAAACCTTCAAAGGTATGAAGAAATGTGTAATATTCTGAACAATTGTTAAAAACAGACCCCCCCATTCTTCCTAAAATGGCAGCTTGTGTACAGACAATAGGACTAAGTTTGCAGTGAGACCTGTCCACATGCTGTCCGTCATCATAGATAACAGTTTCAGATATCTTTAGTGATGACTTCAAAACACATATATGAGAAGGATCCTGGCCCCTGGGAAATACTGTCCTGTTTTTGTAATCAAATGCAATAGTGAATGGAATGCTTACGAGTTTAGTAATAACCAGTGAATGCTGCAATCTAGAGAATGCCTACAGTACTAGGTAGCAAAGAACAATCAATTTCAGTGATAGATGCAAAGGGACTGAACTCTCATTGTTTGTATTAAATTCCTGCTTGCCTGTAGGGTTGCTTTGTGGGGATACCTTAGCATATTTGTTCCACTGTAACTCAAAGGTTTAGAAACAAAGGGCTTTTATTTGCAAAATAACATGGTAGAGGTGCTCCCAAAAAAACCTGAGGAAAAATCCTTGGCATTCATTTCTGCAGTATAATGCAACTATGTAAATCAAACCACTGGGTATAATACATAGGGGGAATGAAAAGGTAGTTTCAAATTCCTAGTCTTCTGAATAATACAAAGAGGTTAAAAAAAAAAAGAACTAAAGCAGTATTGCTAATGAATTATTTTAGTTTCGTGCGAGACTGCTTTATATTTACGATGTAAGATGGCCTCACTGATACCTTTGCTTATTCCTGTACTGTAGTCTGAGTATTTGGTGTCTTCCCATAATATGGAGTAGATTGATTAGGCTTTTAAAAAAACAAACTATTATGAAAACATTTTTCTCTTCTCTATTCTAGTTGCTGTGTCTTTGAGGAATCAGAAAGTTGTCATTCCACAGTTCCAAGATGTTGACTCTGCATCTCTGGCAAATTCTGTCCAAGTGCCAGATCTTAACCAGTTCACACTGTGCTTTGAAGCAACAGAAAACAGCAACAACAGCCACAATTGGAAGGCTTTCTCCTATTGTGATTCTTCATCTAAAGAGTTCTTCAGCTTTGGGAACACACATGAAGGCCACTTCATATATATCTCAGGCACACATTGTTTTTTAGATGATCCCCTTGGCATTAATCCTGATGGAGCCTTCTTCACCGAAACATTTGAAGAGCTTTGCATTGTATGGGATAGCTCCTCTGGCACCATAGGACTAAATTTCAAGAACACATATAAAACTGTATACTGTTTTGACACTTTGGGAAAGGTCATTGTTGGTAATGGGAAGTTGGTTCTGGGATCTGATAGTAAAGACGTAAGCTCTCTCAATGGAGATATTTACAACTTTCGCCTTTGGAATTTCACAATGAATTCCCAAGCACTTTCCAACCTCAGCTGTGACGTGAAAGGGACTATTGTAGACTGGGAAAATGACTTTTGGAGCATCCCAACCACATTGTTAAAAACAGAAAACAACCTGACCTGTGGTGAGCATATTTTATTAATTTCTTTTCTCACTTGCATAGTTGAAAATGACCTAATCTCTTCACATAGGAACCTCACCTTTACTAGGTATGTCTGTTCTTCCTGGAAAGAACATGTTTTGCTTTGGGGCATGTTTTCTCTTTTTCTTAATTCAGAAGTCCATGTTTGAGTTCAAGAGCTTCAAAATATGACTACAAGTTCTGCTAAATGTTAGGGTTTATTTCTTTGTATTATGTGTGCCACAATAAATAACAACTAAAATAATAGTAATCTTGGAGACCCTCCATATACTAAGCAAAAGGGGAAAAATGTACACATCTGAAATTAGCTAAAAGAAAGGTGTGCAAGATTTTAAAATGGTGTGTTCAGTTGCCAAAAATGCTAGGTAAGGGAGTGAGGAAATCATCACAGCGAATGCATCACATCCTGACTCAGTTGGGCTCTTTCTGAGGTCACATGCAGGGCAGTTGTGTTCACTATGCAGAACAGCACAAAGCCCTGTCTTTTCCTTCTCTGGTGCCTTTTTGAAACAATCCAGCTGCTTTGTTAATGGGACTCAGAAGGACATTCAGAAATGTTGAAGATGGTTACAGAAGGAAGAGAAGTGACTTAACATGCACTGAATGGATTGGGACTATTATGTTCATTATGGCATTAATTACAATAAGAGCCAGCGAACAATAAAGGGGCCTTTGTATTTGCATATGAATGCCACTCTCATTATCACATACTTTTATTTTAATTTAGGTTTACACATTTTCTTCTGGCAAATGAAAACAACCTGACCTGTATTAAAATATTGGAAAAGAGAATCTCTATGGAAGAGCAATGTCTTCTATTTGAAGTTTGGATTTCTAGCTCCTTAGATTTACCTTTGTAGAACTATTGCCTTGTAGATCCTATGTGTGTGTGTTGTGTCATTACAGTTGTGATTGACTCTTTGTGACCCCATGTCCATGGAGTTTTCTTGGCAGAAATACTGGAGTGGTTTTTCCAGTTCCTACTCCAGGCACCTACAGCACCTGGTATTCCCTGGTGGTCTCCCATCCAAGTACTAACCAGGGCCGGCCCTGCTTAGCTTCCGAAATCAGGCAAGATCGAATGTGCTTAGGGCATCTAGGCAGCTAGATCCTATGAGGTTGACGCAAAATATTATGAGGTTGATGCAAAATATTATTTTTAGTGTTCATTCGTGTTGATGGCTTTCTGTGAGAGAAAACCAAATTCTTCCAGAACAGAGAATGTCAACAGAGACATTCAAAGTCCTGTACATGAATACAAATTCTCCAGTGCTACCACTTTCTTTTGCCATTTACACTAAACCCTTAGCACCCAATGCCCTCGTAATTCTGAAAAAAAAATCTAAAGGTATTCTAGAAGAAAATAATTGAAAAGACTAATGATACACTTTTTTAGAAATACTGTTCCCCAAGCCATGGTTTGAAGAATAGGCTTTTTTATTTCCAGTAAGGTGGTTAAACAAGACTCTTCATTAGTAAAATCTTAAACACAATTCAGTACAGCAATACCCCTTAAGACGAATTTAATTCATTCTAGAAGTAGTTTCTTTTTATGAAGCATTTGTCTTGCAAAATGCAATTTCCCATAGGTATGCATGGGAAACCAATTAATTCATTCCGAAGCCTAGAAAAAAGACAGAAACACCCCCTTTTTGTAAAAAAAAAAAAAAAAAAGAACTCTCTATAAAGTGTACTTTAAAGACATGACTACTGTGCAAGGACATTTTAAATCAAGAATGTGCACATCCAATCTCACCTGATTTTGGAAGCTAAGCAGGGTCAGCCCTGGTTAGTACTTGGATGGGAGACCAGCAGGGAATACCAGGTTCTGTAGGCGCCTGGAGTAGGAACTGGCAAACCACTCCAGTATTCCTGCCAAGAAAACTCCATGGACATGGAGTCACGAAGAGTCGGTCATGACTGTAATGACACAACACAGACACACACACACACACATTCCAAACATCACACATTAATTTTTCAAACAGTACAGAACATACCTTTTCAAACTTTTACAAACAAATTCAGAAAAAAACATTGCTGGAAATTGATGAAAAAATCGCTGCCAACTTCTTCCACACCTCCACACTCGATACCTCATTAAAGCCACTGGGTCGCAATGCATCCTGGGAGCATTTTTAAAAAATTTATAACTTTTTTTGTCTTACGACACATCCCATAGGGAATTTTCATTATGCGAAGCAACCCTATTCCTGGAAAAAGATCATCTTAAGAGGTATTACTGTACTTCTCTAGGTATAAGTGGCTATCACCAGAGAGAAACCCCATCTAACTCCTAGCCATTCGTTTCTGTACACTAACACTTCTGGATCCTTTGTTACTTAGCAAATACCTGAGAAGCAGTGGACATGATTAAAATGAAAAAAGAAATGGATTCATTTAAAATTAGTTTAGAATGATTTAAATAATAATAAATTTAAACTAGAAATTAATTTTTTTTAAATCATAGATTTTTATACACTCTGGAAATGTTACACACCTGTTCACTCAGAATCAAGCTTCACTGAGGTTAATGGTTCTTACTCCCACATAAATGTTCATAATATTTCAACCTAAAATTAGAAATCCAGGCATTGGAGTTTTAATTTTCTTCTCTGCAAGACTTTTTTCTCCAAAGGGTAGCCTGATTAATTTATTTATTTTTACTTTATTTGAGAGATCGGTTTCAATTGATGAAGAATTTTATCACATAGTGATATTTATTTCCAGGCTCCATTTCAATAATAGTCCATTATTTTATTAACTTGTTGTCGTTATCTAATTTAATGATGGCTACACACTAGTCATCTGCCTTAAAACAAAAAAACAAAAAAAAAAACAGAACATCAATATCATTATCTCTTGGAGCAAGACAACTAGCCATTATGTCTCTCTGCCCAGGTTAGCTGTTAAGTTTTGTGTTTATGTCCATGTATCGGACGCTTGAGGGAAGCTAATCCCTTTCTTTTGCTGAGAGTCAGATGAAGAAGATAACCCACCAAATGGCATCAAAGGGCCTTTTCACACGGCCCCTAAGATCCGCTGGTCCCTTAAATTTGGACCAGAGATCTTGGGGTTCGTTTCTGTTCCTGCGTCCCCACCCCTCAGCACTTCCTGCTCCTGTCGGCGTGAGGGGAGGGAGGGAAAAAAGGACAAAAGAAGCCTTTACTAACCTGCCGGTGCCGGTCGAAGTTGCCACGAGCCCCGTTACTTCCTGGTTCCTTCTCAAGGAGCTCTTAAAGGGGCGGGAGGCAAAAAAACAACAGACAAGCCAGGAGAGCCCGGCACTCTTATCCGCATCTAATTTTTTATCACCTCCAAAGAGAAGGTACAAGGAAAGTGCGCTGGGTCACGCTAAAGTGGGCGGGGTCGCACTTAATTGTCTCCAAACTCCGGAGCTGGTGGGAAAACATTTCTAAGCTCCGGAGCTGGGAGCCATTTGCAGCGCAGCTTAGGGGTCGTGTATAAACGCCCAAAGATACATGTTGTAAGTTTTTATTAATAAATTATTCTCATTTGAGTACCTTTCTGTGGCTGTGTTCATGTATTTATGCAACAAATAGGGTTTTTTCCC
The DNA here is from genome assembly GCA_029282475.1 of Phrynocephalus forsythii. Lineage (NCBI taxonomy): Eukaryota > Metazoa > Chordata > Lepidosauria > Squamata > Agamidae > Phrynocephalus > Phrynocephalus forsythii. The sequence goes on from JAPFRF010000002.1 coordinate 65,546,543, forward strand.
CCCAGCCTTTCTGTTGATAATATTTTTTTTTCAACAAAGCCTGCCTCTGCTGTTTCCATTCCTTTTCTTTTGTTTGTTTTCAAAGGTTCATATCTTATTCCACTGCCTACAATTGAACCAACTAGCTGTGCGAACCTGGGAAGCCTCTGTCAAGGTAGGAAGCAAACCTCACTTAGCAGGTTCAGAATTTGTCACTGATTTATTTTGCTTTAATTAGATCTCTCTTAACTGTTAACACGATGGATAAAAGGGAGACAAAAATGTGGCAGTCCTGTCCAACTGTAGAGTACATATCATTTGCACAAAGCTTTGTCGGATAACACTGTTTTTTCAGTCATTTATTCCATCAAGTGTTGGCAGATTCTCTAGATGAAAAATCCACATTCATTTGTTCCTTCATTTTATGCCCCCACCTCAGTATTTTTAAAATATGCGTTTCAACGAAAGATGGATAATTATCTATGAGCAAACCACTGGTACTGATTACATCCATGTGGGACTTAATTTGTGTCTGAAAAATAGAGAATGAGAGAAAAAAAGAGCTGTCCAATAGAAAGCTTGATAATCCTGCTGTATGAAGTGTGATATTTCAGTATACAGGTAGTTCTTTATTGGCGTTGTGAGTGGGCTCCAGTGAATCCCCAGCTTTAAAAAGTTCCTCATAACCTAATGCTTTTATAATAATAATAATAATAATAATAATAATAATAATAATAATAATAATAATAATAATAATAATAATAATAATAATAATAATAAAGCTGATAAAAAGTGGCATTTTAGGAATTTATAGTAATATTTAGAAGTATCTATAGGTAGGATCTGGGATCATTTTGGTAAATTCTAAAAATTCAGCTTTCTTATAGCCCAATCCTATTTATATTTATTCAGAAGTAAGAGAGCTTACTCTCAGGTAGGACCACAGAGGCTTAAAATGCTTCAGATGATTTAAGAAACACAAGGATGAAGAGGGCAGAAGTATAGATAGACTGCAAGATTCAGTTGTGAGCCAGATGTGATTATTAGGAATATAGCCAACGGTCCTCACTACAATTTGGGGTGTGCCCAATTTAACTTGAAGCTAAGATAGTGGCATCTTTCTGATTCCCAGGATTTTTTAACCATGATTTAAATTAATTTTTATGCACTGAAGTCTCTTCTGCAGGATAAAACTTGCCAACTTTGTTTTAGATAGGCCAAGCCTTAAATAAACAACAACTTTCAACAAAAATAGATATAAGAGATTTTGTGTCATCTTTTTGGAATTCCTATACTGTGTGTTAGGGGATGCTTTTGCTTTATTTGGAATTGGAAAAATTAGATGAAACATACAGATATTGCCACATTTGTGAGGATAAAGTGAAAGCTGACAGATTTTGGAGAGATGGGTGCAAGAGCAGGTACGTGCTAGTGGATGCATGCATTAAATGGTTTTAAAAAAATAAATACTTTGTAAAAATCATCATCTCACCTCTGATTGTTTGGGGAAAATTTTATGAAAAGAACAGGTGTTAGAGAGGTGCTTCTTGAAGTAAGCTACAGAATTGCGGAATAATAGGGCCTTTTGTGGCTGGTGCCATAAAAATTATTTGTGGAAAGAGGAGACAATAAGCAATTTTACCCTCACCAGGCCACATATCTTGTGATTATGTAGGCAACAAATAGCATACATCCAAATATCCAATGGTCCAAATATCCAAGTTGCTATTGGAAGTACAGATCGTCAAGGAAGTAATAATAATATTGAAGCCAGGAAATGTATAAGGAAGGATTTAAGTAAATGGCTGGAAAGGTAGAATAAGAATTGATTGGGAGAATGAGGATTGGTTGCAAAGATAATGGATCAGCAAGATATATGAACCACAAGTAGCTTCTTTCATACTTGGCAAATAATTTCTCTCTTGTTTTACTCTTTAAATGTTCCTGATCACACGAAACAATAGTAACAAAAAGGATTTGATTAAAGATTTACTTTGGTAGTCTGTAACGGCTATGTTTATATTGTTTACAGGAATTTTTAAAAGTGTCTTAAGAGTCAGTGATTGCATCTGTTACTTTAGCAAATGATACCATAGACTGAGGTAGTATATTTGGGATTCATGTGATTATTTTGACTGTTTGAATAATCAAGACAGTGTTAAATAACAAATTTAAGATTGGAATATTTAAATGTATAGCTATATTCTTTAGGTGAGGGGAGGTTAATAAAGTCCTAAGCCTAGTTACTAATCCCAGGTGGAGTAAACCTATTATATCAATGACAAATGGTAAGATCCACACATATTTAAATTCCATTGATTCAATGAATCTATACAAAAATTGATTTTAAGCCATATTGTCCATATTTACAAAACTATGTGAAGGTGGATCCATATCAGTTTCATTTTTCATACCAGCAAATAAAGCTTGTTCAAAAATATGTGGTTGGATTACGAACACAGAAACGTCTATCTGTATATTGTGTAACATTAAGTCAGGCAAGCACTCCATTCCCAGTTCATGTTTTCATGCAATATTTCCATTTTTCTGATTCTCATTAACCTTCTTGTTCTACACAAGTTCACCTCTTTCTCATCTTTATTACCAGCTACTGTAAATTCCACTACATCACCCACTGTTACCACTAACATGCCCGATACTAACAGAACCGATAAACAAACCAATGGTAAGAAATTCAATATTACATTTTCTTCATTATGTTACTAAAGTGCTATTTTTAATTCCAGTATACCTGTAATATATACTTCATAAATTATATAAGGGAATCTGGTTTTACTGCAACAAAAATTGCTGGTTATGTCCCATTGGTGTATATATCGGAGAAAGAAGGTAAAATGTATTTCCTATATAAGGGCGATCACCTTCTTAGACATTTACAAATCTCTTTCATCAGTTTTAAATGCTGCATGTCAATATTTACATCTGAAAAAGATAATCCTGACACAGTTGGTGATGCAATATATAATTTTAATTTCATTGCTCAGGGTGGCCAAAAGGTTTATTATCATTACTGAAAGGTCCATTTATATCCACCATGAAGCAAGGAAGAAATAGGAGCAGATAGTTCCAGAATGTCAAGTTGTCTATTAATAAGTCAGAACAAGAAAAATTAGCCTCCCCTGGTTTATTTGCCTGGTGTATTTTGTGACAGCTACCATGTCAAACAGAAGCACTCTTATCAATTAACAAATGTCACCTAACAAAAATTAGATAGAATGCTGATCTTAGATCCAGAGCATATATTACTTTCAAGCTGTGATTCTCATCTAATGACTAATCCCTGCAACATATGAAGGTTTGAAAAGCTTATGATAGGATAAATAGCTCTTTCAAGGGAGTTCTGCTTCTAATATCATCCTAAGAGTATTGTCTAATTTGACTCAGACATAAAAGCCAAATAGATGAAGTAAATGGAACACTGAGGCCTGTATCTTATTAAACTGTGGCACACAGAATAGAATTTGTGGAAATAGCCATGGCTATTTGCAAGGTGCCTGTGTTGAGTATTGGTTGTAGCCTAATCAGGCAACTGGCATGTGGCAACTACCACGCCAAACAGATCCAGCCATTTCTGCCCTTTCTGCTCCATACATGGTAATTGGCAGTAGGATAATGGTGTGAGTCTGTAAGGACAATTGGATGTAGAGCCTGCACTAGAGGCCTGCAGCACAATCTGGTCTAGCCCATGAATGAATCAAGCCATGGAACAGTAGGCTAGAGCTTAGAAAGAAGAAAAGTTTCAAGAAATAAGATAAATTTATTATTTATTTATTTATTTATTTATTTAGTTAGTTAGTTAGTTAGTTAGTTAGTTAGTTAGTTAGTTAGTTAGTTAGTTATAGCATTTCTATACCGCGCCATCTTCCGAATTGGAACTCTGGGCGGTTAACAGGTAAAAAAAAATGGGTATGCAAAACTGCAAGAAACAGGAAAGGACAAAACCCCAGGCAAGATACATCGGCGGCGAACAAAGACAGAATTTTAAAAAAAAAGTTAAAGTAGGTCGCCATATGCCTCACCAAAAAGCAGAGTTTTCAAGGCCTTTTTGAAGGCGGGCAGGGACTGTTCAAGGCGCAGCTCACTCAGGAGATGGTTCCATAATGATGGGCCCACCACGAAGGCGCGGTTGCGCGTAGCAGACCTCCACGCCTCCCTCGGAGTGGGCACCCTGAGTGAGCGCGCCTGCGACATTCGTGTGAGTGTGGCCTCAGTTGACCTCTGGAGATACACTCCGACAGGTATTCAGGACCCAGGCCGTGGAGGGTTTTGAAAACCAAAACCAGGACCTTGAACCTTATCCGGAGGGCCACAGATAGCCAATGCAGGCGAGCCAGAACTGGGGTGATGTGATCGTATCTACGAGCACCCACCACCAGTCTGGCCACCGCATTTTGCACCCGTTGAAGTCTCCGGACAAGTGTCAAGGGCAACCCCAAAGACAAGAAACTGTGTCAAAATCAATTCTAGGAATTTATGGAAGAGTGATGCTGGATAGAATTAAGCAGACTCTTTTCTTGATGATCAAAGAGAATAAGAGATTGGTGCAGTATAGGGAACAGGGCAGTAAAATTTATTTATTTATTTACTTTTATCCTTCTTGACCACCCGATTTTCCCAGGGGAACTCTGGGCGGTGTACAGCACGTTCCACAAAAACAGCAACTGCCCAAATCAACAATCCCAGACATACTCAAACACAATACAAATCATGAAAAAATTAGTAAGATACAAATAGATATAAAAATACTAATATAAAGATGCTATAGCAGTAAAAATAAAATAAAAATAACATTGGAAACAACCATAACATGGAAAATGGCAGAATACAGTCTTAAAGGCAGCTATGGCCATTATTGAGGGCCCCTTTTTGTAGTGATGAAGTACTGCCAGTTTCAATATATACTAGTTGAATAATTCCAAACGGAGAAAACTGAAAAGATAGGAGATAGCCCCTCTGTGCCCTTTTGGTGATATGTTCATGTTAATTTTTAGGTGCTGTCCCTCTGAGAGTTAGATCAGGATTCCCCACTCTTATCAGAGGGCGCCCTTCCCACCTCAGCTAGCCATTTCTGGCAAGGTGGACCCCTGTTCTCATTTGACATTCATATAAATAAACGATGTATGTGTTGAGTGAGTAATGTCATCACTAATTGAGGCAATTCTCTCCACTTCAGGTTCATGTTTTCTGGCACATTTCCATTTTGCTCATTTTTATTAACATTTACTGTATTTTGATTACAAGCTCACTTATTTCTCATGTTTGTTACCAGCTACTGTAAAATGCATCATTACATCACCCACTGTCACCACTAACATGACTGATACTAACAGAACCGATAAACAAACCAATGGTAAGAAGTTCATTGTTACATTTTCTTTATTATATTACTAGCCACTAGATTTCTCAGTAAGTCAGTTTACATTTTGAAGAAGGTATCTCAAACACGCTTCCGTATAGGAGAAATTACTTCAGACCTCCATCTCTTTCTCCCTGTGGTTGTTTTGTTAATGCTAAAAGTCAAACATTTTAAAAGACTTAATGTTATTCATGGGATGTATCAGTACAGTGTGCAAAGACTTTGTTGTCCTTAATGCTTTTTTATCGTCTAAACTATAGTTTTCTATTTTATGTTTCGTACTGTATGTAACCCCCCAGGGAGTCTGCAACTCATGCTTTATATTCTACTCTCTCAGTGTCTTATTTTGTGTGTGTGTGTGTGTGTGTGTGTGTGTGTGTGTGTGTGTGTGTGTGTGTGTGTGCGTGGAACTGCACGCGCGCATGTTTCTGACTTCTTATTGTCTCTTCACTTTCTCTGATATATTTTTCCTACTACTTTATGACTCCCCGTATATATCTATAATTATTTGCTTCCATGCTCTTCTTCTGTCTCTCTTATCCTTACTGCCCTGGGCAAATCAGTGGAGAAATTTCAATCATTTTCATGGAAGTAGGTTTGGTCCAAAAAAGATGTTGAATGAGAGAAAGAGTCGACCCCATTACAGACCTTTTCATTTCAAGGATCATTGGGAAGCAAGAAGCTTGCATGTTCCTCCATCATTTTTTGGGCACGATGGATGGCTTGTCCCTGTTCAGGTGTCGTTATTTCATGTGGGTTGAGAGGTCTTGACATTATGCATATAATTTGTATTTTTCAACTAATCCTACACAATTGATGAATAAAAGATGCACAAAGTGGTGGATAATTCATAAAATGGTTGAGAACCTTCAGCACTCCAGATGTTTTGGGCCACAACTCCCAGAATTCCAAACATATATTGCCAAAGCCAAAGGACTGTGGGAGTTGTGGCGCAAAACATCTGGAGTGCTGAAGGTTCACCATCATTGCTAGAACCATAGGACCAGAATATGGATCTTGCTGGATCATTTAAGTCATTGGGAACTGCGCATATTTACACTGAATAAAGATTGATCTGCTTAAAACCTCTTCAAAGTTTTCAGTGTCTCTGCACATCATGGCAGACACAGACTTGGTATGAACCAGCGCACTTCCCGCTGATACACAGGTCCTGCACATTCAGCCTCTAAAATATATTTGCTGGAGCAAAAGTTACTATTTTAGCAATAACATTATTTTTATTTACCCTGTGACTTAATGTATACAGACTTGCAGGAAAAGAAAACTCCTGCTGCAGTGGTCTTCAGAGTCAAGAGAAATTCAGCTGATTCTTCTCAGCCTCTACTGCCAGGGCAGGAGGATTCTAAGATAAGAGGTGTAAAAAACATAGGAATTATTTCAACTCCAATAGTTTGGCCTGTGAAACAGAGGCCTCTCCATAGAAGGAAATCCACATCAACTGAGGAGCAGAGTCCAGAGAGGAAAAATATACTCAGTTATTTTATTCTGACAATGCCTGAAGTCTCATCATCTACTCCACAGGAAACACAAGTTAATATCTTGGGTCCTTTTACAGAACAAGCAAATATAGGGTATAATTCTTCTATGAGAAATTCAGCATTTAATAATAATTCCATACACTCTAATAGATCACTAAGTGAGATTGGCAATACAAGGGGAGTACCTAGTATTCCTCTTGATCATGTCAGGAATATAGTATTCCCTCCTCAACAGAGTGAAAATATGGATCCAGGACCAATATGGGCATCTCAGTTAGAGGATCATGTGTCAGATGCTTTGTTCCCTTCTCTGGTGACCAGGAACATACTTTTTAAACCCTCAGAGGATCCTAAATGGATGCTATCATCTGAGAGTGATAGATCATCTCCTGTTGATGTAACTTCTTACAGTTTCTTACCATCTTTGAGTGTGTGGAATGAAATTGCAACTTACGTCATTCCTGAAATTCCAGAGGAAACTCTTCCTTCTCATTCTAGTCAATCATCTTATAGGCACTCCAGGGAATTATTTGAAGAATCAAGGGTGGAATTAAAGAGGTCACTTGAGAACACCTATCTGGAGCCCACTAAGAGAATTCTGCAAGAAGATTATGTTGGACATGGCTTTGACCTTGTTGCCACACTCCAGCCCACAAAACCTAATTATATCAAAGACTATAATTCAGAATCAGAACATTTTAAAAAGCACATTTTTAAGCACAGTGCAAATCCCTCTGGCTTTTTACAAAACATGAAAGCCTGGTTTTCAGATGTTGTGATGCTAATCCAGCCAACAGAAAGTCTGCTGCCAGTGGGATACAGTACAGAATTACAAGAGTTATCGAAAGTGTTAACCAAAACAAAAGTGAGAGTATCAGCAACTCAGGAAACTGTATCTCTTCCATATTTATATCAAGGAACTTTCAGTATGTCTTCTTCAAAAGATGGGTTATCTAAATTTAAACCTCTCAGTGAACAGCTAGCTCCCCGAAAGGAGGAGATGGGTTTAATTCTAGAAGATACACTTCAATTAAGCACATATATTTCTTATATCAACTACATTTCCTCTTACTCCTTTGAAAATATGAAACCAAAACCAAATATGCTTACAGAAGCTAAGAATGCAGAAAGCAATCAACATGACAATGCACATCACTATGAAGCTTTTTCTCCTATTGTTTCTACAGTCAGTAGAACCTGGGGGTTTTATGTTCTAACTTTTCCAGCACAATATATACATAGTCTGTCTTCATCAAGTAACTATTGCACCTTGGGTCAAAAAACCCAAGTGCCTTCTAAGGAATATACAGAACAAAGGGTGGCCTCATTTAGTCAGGTGAATTCTTCTCCTACAAAGCAAGTGTCCTTTTTAAAATCCCCTGCTGGATTAGATGATGATATCACCATGAACACAACTCCTAATGATAGCACTATGGAATATAGAGCTATAGGAATAAGCATATTTGCTTCTCAATCAGAAGACAGTAGAGGAGAATTCAGTTCAGTTGTTCCAGTACACTCATTAACTATTTCTGAAAGTATGAAAACAGCATCACTACTGGAAACAGAACTAGACCTTCCTCAAAACACAAATGTATCCGTAAATGAAATATCAAAACTTCAGTTTCCTTTGTCTTTACTGGAAGCATCTGTGATCCAGCCTTCCTTGCATTCTGATATATTTTCTGTAACATTCACTGATGTCTTCAAGAATATTGAGAATTTAGGAACACAACCAATTATTGATAAAACCCTAGTTGGCTATGTAAACACCTATCCTTATCATATGGATATATTAACACCATTCTTTGAGTCTTCATGTTCAGAAAATGCCTGCACAGTTTCATCTCCAATAAATGGTGGAATGTCACAAAGTATGTATACAGACATATGGATTAACCAATTCATGAGTGCTTCTGGGTACGTAAAAAGGAAAGCATACTCACTTAAGAATGATTTTCCTAGGATGTCGAGCCTGTTATTAGAGACAGAGCCATTACAAATATTGCATATTCAAAGCCATAAACCCCAGATCAAACCAAGTACACAATTTGGTAGCCACTCAAAAATACTCATGTTTTTAACATCATTAATCTCACAAAGTCTGATAAATAATCAAAATCAAAACTTTCCTGGCTTGGGCTACTCATGGAGTGAAAACATAAGCAAACAGACAAGCCCACCGAATAAAAGTATTCTGACTGGCAAGGAAGAGCAACCTACAGAAGATATAAAAAGTGAACTTAATTTATTTCAATTATATCATGATGAAATGCTTAATGCTGATGTCAATGACAGCAGTATTGGGCTGAATATAAAAGCATCTGTTTCAGGAACAGAATCAGTTTGGAAAGTGCATTCGTATATTAACAAGCCTGCTGATAGTTCTGTTAACAGAAGATTATCCTTCAGTAATGTTCATACTACTGAACAGTACATGCAGTCAGTCTCTCCATCAGTTGAAAACTTCTTGGACTATGAAAAAACAGAAAATGATTTTTCCTTTTTGAACCAATAACAGCTTCAGCAGTAAATAACATGATAACCCAGTCTTTTCCCTTTACTGAAACAAATGAGGACTTTAATGAAAATACATTAAATAGCCCAGAAGCTATGCTTGGAGTGACATTCCATCCCAACTCAGAAGTTCAGAGCTCAGTGGAAGTGTCAGCTTATGGAAATGCTGTGGCCAGTGTGGTATCTGAAGCAAACCAAAAGACAACATTGAGTCATAGCAGCAGCTCTCTTGGACCTGTCTTGTCTTGTCTTATGTGTAGCTCCTTCGTTGACTGGGGCTGCCCGTGTGGACGTAAGGTCAAGCACAGTAGGTCAAAATATGAAGTTAGATGTAGAACAAAAAAAAAAATCACCTTATCTGGTAGATTTTGTAGAAGTGGGTTTAGAATACCTGGGGTAGATTAGACTTCATCTGTAGCATTGTAACCCTTGCAATAATTGTACTTGAACAGAAATCAATTCATATAATTTATGAAGGATTAATAATTTAATTTTTAATATATGATTCTGATCACTACCATCCCATTTACTAACCACAAAAACTTTGAGGAGACTATGGTAACTGTCGGATGCTGATGACTCACCTGTTTTGTCCAAGGATCTTATTTTTGTTTGTGGAGTCTGGCTAAATTTAGAATAGACCTATATTTATAGAGGGGGGAAGTAAACAAATAAATGGGAAGGGTGTTTTTTTGCTTGTGATTCTTGGAAGCATACCAACCCCCATGAGCAAAACACACTAGTAAAATTCCCCCATCTTCTCCACCAATATGCTGGATCCATGGGGTCCTAAACTCCCGAGTTGAGCTTCTGTATACTTTTCCTGCCCTTTGACCTTTCTGTTGCTTGGTGAGTGACAGGACAGGGTGTAAGAATTCCATCAGTGTTATCTTAAGTTCATGTCTATATTAAGATACCAGAGATGTTCTCATTGATTATTTTTATTTTGTTTATATACAGAATAGAGTTGAAAAACTGAGGACATATTTAACATTGCAAACAAGGAGCAACCCTAGCAACTGTACTTGTAAACAATATTTTAAATTCTTAGTTTACCTACCGATGGAGCTGCTTGGATGAGTAGCTAAACGTTTCAATCTCTTAAGAAAAGAAGTCCAGTTGCCATGACTCAACTTTCAGATTTACCTCCTGATATTTTACAATTATCCATCTTAATAAAACATCTAAATATGTTTTTCTAAGAATTATTATATCTTTTGAATCTTTCTGATTTTGACATTTTATAGTCTCCTGAGAGTCACAAGAAAGTTATAACCTTCTGTACTAACCTCCATTAATTTTTTTTTTTTTGCTTAGTGGCAGGGGATAGCAAAACACCTCAGCTTTGCTTTAGAGATAGTATGCTAGAGCTTTCCCATCAAATGTGGTATAATAATAATAATAATAATAATAATAATAATAATAATAATAATAATAATAATAATAATAATAATAATAATAATAATAATAATAATAAAGAGGTAACAATTTGTTCATGTTTACAATGGGTAAGCATATTGTGGCCCTCCAAATGTTGTCCAAATACAATTCCAGTCAGCCCTAGCAAACATAGGTAATACAAAGAAATTGTGAAAGTTTCAGTACAACATCTGGATTACAGTACTTTTCTTAACCCATTTATGGGTCTTACAATGTTTTATACCAACAATAATAAAGAGAACTTCATTGTAGTCACTGAAGTAAATAAGTATAATTAGCAGTAGAATTGTGTGTGAACTGCTCTATTCATTAACATCTACTGAGGTGTTGTAATAGAATTCAGAGAACTGGCAACTCAACAATTTTTGCTTGTTTTTTTTTAAAAGACCATGGCCTAAATCTTGTTTTGTAGGAAATCACACCAGAGTAGGCCCATTGAATTAATGGCAATTTCATGAGTTAGCTGTTCCATAAGTTCCGTTGATTCAACTTACTATGCTAAAGTAATGTGCTAGAGTAGGATTCGAAGCAAATCAATGTATGTTATGGAGGAGATGACTCATCAAAATCACCACTGATTCAATGGGCCTAATCTAATCAAATATATTGTGCTAAACAAGATTTTGGCCGTTGTAGTAGAGAAAAGAAGTCATACCTGAAGATCTGCTTCATCTCCTGAAAAAGTAGTAGTTTTTGGAGAAGATTTATCCTCACTCTTAATAAAAAAAATCACAGCTCTTGTTGAACATTGAGCACCCTACTGGCTTAGGTCCAGAGATATACTTTTATACTACTTAATTAATTCATGTTATTTTATCTTTTCAAATTAATGGAATTGTTAAAAGTGTGTGTGTGTGTGTGTGTGTGTGTTGTGTGTTTGTTGTGTTGTGTTGTGTTGTGTTGTGTTGTGTCGTTACAGTCATGACCAACTCTTAGTGACTCCATGTCCATGGAGTTTTCTTGGCAGGAATACTGGAGTGGTTTGCCAGTTCCTACTCCAGGCGCCTACAGCACCAGGTGTTCCCTGGTGGTCTCCCATCCAAGTACTAACCAGGGCCGACCCTGCTTAGCTTCCGAAATCAGGTGAGATCGAATGTGCTTAGGGCATCTAGGCAGTGTTAAAATGTAATAAACTACTATTCTAACAGTAAAAGGGGTGTGGTGGCTCAGTGGGCTAGAGTGCTGAAACTGTCGGCTGCAAAGTGGGCAGCTTGGCAGTTCGAATCCCAGGTGCCACACAGCGGAGTGAGCTCCTGTTGTTAACTCCAGCTCCTGCCAACCTAGCAGTTAGAAAGCATGTAAATGCAAGTAGATAAATAAGTACCACATGTACGGAAAAGCTGAGGTCCGAAGATTGCCCTGCTTTTACGATGTAGTTACTGATAGCCAATTTAACCTTAAAATTCCACCAATCTTGTGCCCTGAGCTACCCTTGCTCAGGAGAGTGCCTGTGGAGTTGCTCTGAGGCCTCTCAGGTTACTAGATTCCACTAACTTAATTCTGGTTGTGTACTTTAAAAGTTACACCAACCCTTCCAGGCAAAGTTCTAAGATTACTTCTCTAGCCAAGACATTGGACTTTAGCCATACTCATTCTTAGGCAAAAACTACACTCCAGTAAAATATTTTTATTTTTATTTTTAAAAAATGCAAAAGTAAAGAAACAGACAAAAACATTTAAAATACCTGTTAAAAAACAAATGCAAAGAATAAATATAGCATTGTTCAGTAGCATGTTTCAGAAAGGACAATCCAATAAAATAAGAAATCTAACTAAGTAATGCTAGCACAGAAGACTACAGAACCCATCTTATAGTTCTTCTAAATGCTAAAAATCCTAAATTGAAGCCACATGCAGAATCTAAGACTCTAAGACTCCCTAACATGCAGCATTTTCATTAGTAGCAACTCCTCCCATCTTTCACAGATACTCAGGTGATCAACCAGCCATAGGGCAGTAATCAGCACATGCATTAGTTCCTTTCCCCCCTTCCTTCAGTTCCAATGAAATTCGACTTCAAGAGTTTGGATTTTATGACTTCCGTAGCTTCTTCTCTCCTTCTCAGGCGATACCGCTGCACCTGTGAGGCCTAGGAAAGAACAAGGGGGAAAAAACTACACAAACCATTTTCTCATGAACCCTTTCTCGATTTCTTGATATACCTACTGCCATTTTCCCACTCCCCTGACACCACCATTAAAAAAAGGAAGGTAAACAGTGTTCCGTGTGCAGAAATGCATTCAGCCATGCCAGCCACATAGCCTTAGACTTGCACAACACTGGCTCTTTGGCTTAGAAACAGAGATGATTGTTGCCCCTAGAATCGGACACAACTAGCACACATGTGCAGGGGGGGGGGACTTTTACCTTTCTTTATTCTATCAGTAGCTCAGTAGAAGTGTGACTCCATTTAATAAAAATATAAATCCAGTTGGAGAGAACTGCAACACACTTAAGGGCAATTGTACAATAGTTTTATGGCCAGCCTCTTGTTGGATCTCCTTCACATAATCAGACAAATAACTGGCCTTGCAACTCTGTTTTGGAGCCAGTGCAACGCTAGATGTATGCAAGTAAACTGGCAGGAAGGCAGGACATGTTTATGTGATCTCCTTATGCAGTTGTGTAAACAAAGTTTATTATAACCTGTTCTGTGTTACTTGGTTTTTCCAAAATGCTAATGCAACAACGTGGAAACTATTCTATTTATAGAGATCCTGATTTAAATTAAGACATGTAAAGCAGCAGGAGAGTTTGCCAACTTGCCTCTGTTCCATCCATGACTTGTGGCTGGAAGAATGGCAGCAAAAACTGGATCAGTACCAAGCAGTATAGTTTGAGGAAACTGTTGCTGTGCAACAAACAGTTAATTGTATTCAAATGTGCCCCTGCCTTAGCAATACACAGATTTGTACATATTTATTTATTTATTTATTTATTGGGCTTATATACCGCCCGTCTTCCCGAAGGAACTCCAGGAGGTTTACAACAGAGGCAATATAACAAAGGCAACAATTAAAATAAAACAATTAAACAAAGTAACAGAACCAAACAACTGAAAATAGCAGATGGTGGCGGGGGGGGGGGAGAGCTTTTATTTAGTCACCAAATGCCTCCCGGAAAAGGAGAGCTTTTAAAGCCTTCCGGAAGGCTGGCAGGGACACTGCTAGGCGCACTTCTGTGGGGAGATGGTTCCACATAGTGGGGCCAGCCACAGAGAAGGCTCGGGTATGGGTGGATGTTCTCCGAGCCTCCCTGGGCATGGCCACCCGCAGCATGTGCGCCCGCGACAACCTAGTCGGATGAGCCGATGTTGACTGCTGGTTGATCCGCTCTGCCAGGTAGTCAGGTCCTAGGCCATGGAGGGTTTTATAAATCAAACCCAAGACCTTGAATCTGATTTGGGACACAACGGGCAACCAATGCAAGCGAGCAAGAACTGGGGTGATGTAGTCGAACCGAAGCGCACCCACCACCAGTCTGGCTGCCGCATTTTGAACCCGCTGCAGTCGTCGAAGGAGAGTCAAGGGCAACCCCATGTAGAGCGCGTTATAATAGTCTAGTCTCGAGATCACCAGCGCTTGCACCACAGTCCTGAGGGAGTCCTCATCTAGGTATGGACGAATCTGGGCAATTCGATGGAGATGAAAAAAGGCAGTCCTGGACACAGCGGCCACCTGGGCTTCCATGGTGAGCGCCGGGTCCAGGACTATGCCCAGATTCCGGACAGTGTCTGATGGCTGGAGGGAAATGCCCTCCAAGGTGGGAAACGGGCCTCCATAGCCAGATGGGGAAGTCCCAAAGAACATAACCTCGGTCTTGTCGGGGTTGAGTTTGAGCCTGTTGGCCTTGGTCCATTCCATGACTGCGTCCAGGCACTGATCGAGGGTCTGGACAGCCTCATCTGCAGTGGTGGAAAAGGAGAGATAGAGCTGCGTGTCATCAGCGTACTGATGACAGCAGACTCCATATCTCCTTATGACCTCAGCCAGCGGCCTAACATAGATGTTGAACAGCATGGGAGAGAGGGATGACCCCTGTGGAACCCCACAAGGGAGTATCCAAGGAGCAGACAACTCCCCCTCCATGCTGAACCCACATGTGTGTATTATAGCCCATATGTGTATTTTATTTTCATGGTTGTAATCTGAAATATCATTAGCATCTTTCACACTGGAGTCTTTTGTGACTCTACCTGAAATAACAGTATAGAAATTGTTACTAAATAAATCTTGGCATCAACTCACCACCACCAAAAATCTCTATGCAATCTGCTAGTCATTTAAATTAGTATTTTGATGTCCGTGCCAACATCAGTAAAATGTCAGTCAACTATATCATAAAGTCAGGGCTTAGATAGGTATTGGTCAAATATTTATAAAAGAGTAAGCTCATTTGGGAAAAACAAAACAAAATGAACAGCATATTGGTGTTGAGGACAATTACAAAACAGTGATTATTCTGAAACAATAAAGTCACTTTTTAAAATGTTAATTATCATATATTAATAAAAGGTTAAATTAGAAAGAGGGCATAATCAACCACTTTGGTGTACTCTCTGCCTGCGAAACCCTAAAAAGTATCTTGAGAACGCTTTTATTATTATTATTATTATTATTATTATTATTATTATTATTATTATTATTATTATTATTATTATTATTATTATTATTATTAATGTAAATAAGCAATGCATAGTTTTTATGTTTAATATTTACTGTGGGAAACCAGTAAAATATTTTTAAAAACTATTACAGCTAAGTTGATAGCCTTCTTAAAACATTTGGTAATGGTGTTCAGTGATTGGCCAATCAACCCTACCTTCTGATAAGAGGGCTGTAGTTTCATTTGCTGAACCTTTCTTTCCACTTGAAGAAGGTAACTGGAAGTATTGGAGGGGTCTGATTATGAACTGTATAGTTAGCTTCTCCTAATTTTTCAGGCAATGGTGAAGCATTGGCTGTCGTCCTAATGTATACAATGTTTTTGCAATGTATAGGGGGATTCTTCTACAGAATTACCATTACTGTCTACAATGAAAAAGATACTTCAGAGTCAAACGTTCAGTACGCAGTTGCTGAATGGGTAAGTCAGGGTGCTTTGTCACTATTCCAAGTGGGTAGATCATCATACTCCAAGTGGGTAGATTTTGATTAAATCCATTTTAGTGTTTGAAATACAGAGATTAGTAAGCATGATCACTGGTAGTGCTCAGTCCCAGATGGAGGCTTTATAGTAGAGATGCTGGAGCCCCAGCCAGCACTCAGCTGTAGGTGTATAGAGAGTGGGTGGGGGAAAGGTCAGCTGGAACATTTGGCCCATTGGTGTCCCTAGGAAGAATAATCTCCACCCAAGGAAACCACCTGTTGAAGAGGAGAGTCTTTCTCTCAAGGAGATCCTCCCTGCCACTCGGCATTTTCCCTTGTGGCTTCAAGATAAGCTCTAGATTTAGGCTCCTTCATTCCCACGAAGAGGATGAGGGTCCTTCAATTCATCCCCCTAGCTTCCATCATTCACAAGTTCCTGGGTCCCCAATAATTCCTCTGGACTCTTGGATCACAAAGTATCATGTTTATCTTTGCTGGTCACAACAATTGTTGTGACAACAGGTCACAAAATCAAACATCCCCCATTACTAAGGACTTTATAATCAAGCATTTAATACAAAAGACTGACTTCAAAATACCGAGGGATCACTAATCCATGTTAAATTGTCACATGACAAGCAAATAAAAAATCTAATAAGGCTCCAGGGCTTTGTGATTTGTATGGAAGGTTCTATAAAACAATTTAAAATAATCTTAAGGCACTGGTATTGTGTTTCTTTAATGATATTTTAAATGCCATTGGATAAGGTACAACAAGGTCTCATTTCAAAGGGGAATGAGGCATGAAAGCTCATTTTGGACAAGTACAGATGACATATGCACAAATAAGAAAGCACTAATTAAACTAGTGGCATAGATTCCCATCTGTTATAATTAACTAGAGGGCTAAAGAGAATTGCCTTTGTTACGTCTCCTGTTTGGACTCAAATTGGAACCATTAGCTAGTTTTACTGAGAGAAGCCCAAAGCATTAAAGACCTATGAGGGGAGTGGACAAAATACTTGTTGAATTTGTTTGTAGATAATGCAATGTCACTGTCTGTGTTCTAATACTGGAGGTCTTTAAGATCCATAGTCATCAATGATTAGGGGGCAGTCTCAGATCTAACAATGAATGTTTGAAATTCCCAAAACCTTGTCTCAATATGAAAACACAAGACGCAACCACAAGAGATAACCTCAAGAAATTTGATAACCGGTTACAAGATTACCTTTGTCATAAAACTACTTATTTATTTATTTATTCATTCATTCATTCTATACTGCCCATCTTCCCAAAGGAATTCCAGGTGGTGTATAACAATTGCATATAACAATTAAAAAAAGAAAAGAAAAACATGACAACCAAAAATTTTTTTAAGAAAAACTGTTGTGATGGTGCCATATCTGCCCCCACCAACCACCAGTCTGGCCGCTGCATTTTGTAACCACTGTAGTCTCCGAACAAGGGTCAAGGGCAACCCCACGTAGAGAGTGTTGCAATGATCTATCTTCGAGATCACCAGCACCTACACAACTGTTCTCAAGGGGGCCTCATCCAGGTACAGGCGGATCTGAGCGATCTCCTGAAGATGATAAAAGGCAGACTTGGAGATGGCCATCACCTGGGCTTCCAGGGATAAAGCCGGATCCAAGACCACACCCAGATTCCTTAATCTATCCGCCAGCAGAAGGGTAATAACCTTCAGACTGGGGAGAGGGCCACTGTACCCAGCAGAGGATGCCCCGAAGAACAGAACCTCGGTCTTCTCCGTGTTGAATCTGAGCCTGTTAGTCCTGGTCCATTCCATGACCGCATCCAGGCAGGAGTCGAGGGTCTGCACCACCTCCACTGCAGAGGTGGTAAAGGAGAGATAAACCTGTGTGTCATCAGCATACTCTAAATCCCCTAATGACCTCAGCCAGTGGCCTCATATAGATGTTAAACAGTATGGGGCAAATTGCCGACCCCTGGGGCACCCCACATGAGAGCGTCCAAGGAGTCGGCAACTCTTCTCCAAGCTGAACACGCTGGGAACAGCCACCAAGGAAGGACCGGAGCCAGCTATAAGCTCTGCCTCCAGTCCCCACATCGGAAAGCCAGCCCAGCAAGATACCATGATCGACGGTATCAAAAACTGCTGAGAAATCCAGGAGGACCAACAAGGTAGAGCATCTCCTGTCAGCCCCCTGAGGAGGTCATCTTGCAGTGCGACCAGGGCAGTCTCAGTCCCCCGATGCAGCCTGAACCCAGACTGGAATGTGTCCAGGATGTGATCCTCCTCCAGGAACATCTGGAGCCGGGTGGCAGTCACTCTCTTGATCACCTTGCCCAGAAAAGGAACATTGATGGTTTCTTGTACTTTTGTTGCCAATATGGATAGCTCTGTGGCTTAGGTGTCTGGCTGGATTCGATGATCCATAGAGTCCCTTCCAGCTCTGCAGTTCAAAGGTTATTATTAATAATACAATAAATTTAAATCACCATGTTGATACCATGATATGCATTATCTTATGGCTTTAGTGGATCTAGGGAGAAAACAAGAAAACTCACTGGACTGTTGTGCTACAGTAGAGTCTATTTGTGTGCTGAATTAAGTGTGGATGAAGGTTTTATTTATTTATTTATTTATTTATTTATTTATTTATTTATTTATTTATTTATTTATTTATTTATTTAGACACAATGAGATACTTTTTGAGTGTTTGCTTTGAATCAAAGTCATATCTAGATTAATCATCATCATTATTGTTGTTATTGTTATCCTGGCCAAACAGGCCACTCTGTAGTAAGATGATGTGATAACAAAGAATGATGTAAATTTGTGCTATGTAATTTATACCACAATGTCCTCCTTCTATTTTGTAGCTGAATCACACATTTCAGAATTGGAACTACACTGTGTATGTGGTCAATATAAGGTAAGTGCTTGATAGAAAAGGTAGTTATTATGTCTTTAAGACTTTTTTCTGTACATTTATATTTATGTTTTTCTTCTCTTTGTAGCATACATCCAAGTCCTGTAAAAGAGGGAATGAGGGAAAAGAGGAATATAGATCCTCAAAGGTAAAGTTATGAGAAATTATTCTGATGGGGACTTTGAAATAATAGAATTGCTTCTTACATTTCAACAGATACTGACAATATGTCTTAGAACATGTCAGACCGCTTACCTGGTAACAGCAAGAGGCATACTTCCTATTGGTTCTCAAGTTGTTCTGGAACTAGAAAAGTACAAAAGGATGAAGCTGGTGGAGCTAGTTTCATATTCTTCACACCTGATCTCCTCCTGACCAAGGAAAAATAGATAGTAGTGTTGAGATGGGATAGAAATATCCATCGGGCCCACACATGTGATTCTCATATCCAGCATTTTTGTCTTTCTTTGGCTGCTCTCCCAAAACACATGTAGCAGCATAAGAACTATAGTTCTCCATCAGTTGTTCCATTATCCCCATATCACTGGGAAATATGTGTAATATGTTTGACTGCAACAGTTCTATTCAGCTGGCCCATTACAGGAAGGGTGACAGTTGTGGACCTCACTTGGTCCAAGGTCCACACAGCTATAATATCCCCAGCTGGAATGGAAATACACAAACCCTTCTTGTTTGATTTATCCTTATTCTAATTGAATAGGTTGCTAATACTACTTCCCATGTCTAAAAACATATGAAAGTAGTGTACAACAAAGGAAAAGGTTCCTAGACCAGTATGGAAAGCAACTCCAGTCCTGCTGAAAGGACAAACAAGAATTAAATATATGTGAGAATCTAAGCCAACGTTCCATATTCACCATTTAGCAACTTCCTTTTCTTTAGCTTCCTCAACTTTGCAGCTAGGTTCAAAATAATTCCAGCTGTTCATATTTTAAGGAAAGAAGCCTTCATTAAACTAATTGTCCAAAAATAGGGTTGTGACTTGGGATATTAAACTCTCAAGAGGAGGAGAGGAAAATGAAATACAAAAGTTACTTGGCCATCTGACATCACTTAGCAATTCACATCAAAGTGATCTCAAGTACAAAGTGCTTACAAGTATTTGTCATACATGTCAATGACAGATGTATGTTTGCAGGTCTCAAAGTACTTACTTTTACCAACACCTGAAACAACAAAAAGAGATGCCTTGCCAGCTGTCAATGTGACAGTGCAGTTTTAACAGACTGAGTAAATAAAAGGCTGATTTTTGTCTTTTCTTTTGATGATCTGCATGTTCTCCAGTGAGCTGTGCCCAGTGTAGAGCAGAGTTGAAAGGGGATGTAATTAATGGTTATGGCTTGTGTTGATAGATATTGTCTGCACACCTTATAACACAAGTACTGTGTCACATATAGTACATTTTTTATTTAACTCATTGATGCCATACCCTTTTTGACATCACAGTAATGACACACATTTGTGTTCCTGCTGCTGCATTTCCTTGAAAGATTCTGCAGATCATAAGTGTAATCATATAACCAAGACTGGGTCACATGGGTAAGAAATTTGTCTTCTGGGGGGCTTCCCTCTTTCCCTGTGTTGACACCCCATTTTATTTTGCAAACAGCTTTCTAGGGCTTGGACTTCAGTGCTATTGACCACCTGAATAAACACCCTTGCTCCATCTGCTCTACTTAATTATGATACTGAATTTTCAGTCTGTGTTTAATTTTACTAAAAGGAATGGCCATTCTTACTACTGATTAACCAACAGCTCATTCAGAAACCCAACCCCCAGTTTTATTTAACACAAAATTGCTACACTTATTGTAGCAAACT
This sequence comes from Phrynocephalus forsythii, assembly GCA_029282475.1. Taxonomy (NCBI): domain Eukaryota; kingdom Metazoa; phylum Chordata; class Lepidosauria; order Squamata; family Agamidae; genus Phrynocephalus; species Phrynocephalus forsythii. The sequence continues at coordinate 65,567,202 of JAPFRF010000002.1, forward strand.
ACCCACTCTGAAATAAAAGTGCTAAATGGAAAAATAAATATTTTAGTTATGATCTGGAAGCTGAGTCATGGCTACTGGACTTCTTTTTTCTTGAGAGACAGAAATGTTTTGCTGCTCATCCAAACAGCTGTCTCTCAAGAAAAAAGAAGTCCAGCAGCCATGATTCAAAATCCAGATAAATTCACCTGGATGACTGAGAATCTTCACAGACATTTTGCTTATGATATTTTTGTGTGCAATAAGGTTGGTGTTGACACATTGATGTAGGGGAAATTATATTGCCTTGTAATGATGCTGTATGTGATGTCTTAGGGTCCCTTAGCAGGAAGGAGATAAACCCTTGCTGGGAGGAGGGTGCTTAGAAGTGAGCAGACCAAACTGAATTCAGGCTGATACTTGTTTAGAGCCTAAGTGGTTATAAATGATTGTCCTCTCCGAACCTGCCTTAACATCAAGATCATCTTTGAGAGGGAAGTAGTTGTAAGAATCCTGACCTTTTGAAGTGAAGTAAGTTATGTGTAGCCTGCATATTGTAATTAAAACTGTAAACCGCCCAGAGACTACTTGAAGTGGTATGGGGCGATACATAAGCACAACACTTTAATTTATGGCTAGAGAAAAGTCCTTTCCTGTTGTTCTCTCCCGGGAACATATATTGAAAATTCAGTACAGGTTTTTTCCCCTGATAGGAAACATAAGCGATTATTAACACAATAAGTAGTGAACCAAACAGTGGTGGAGAACTGGGTGATGGGATCTGTCCACTTTATCTTTTGTGATGATCCTCTTAGTTATTATTATTATTATTTTTAAATTAAAAGGAATCAAAGTGTAGGACTAGTCAGATTTATTAAGCCCCCTTTCATGTTTCTATCCATTCAGACAGTGATCAAATGTAAGATACAATTTTCTTTGGGGCTCTTTAATTCTATCTGATATCTCAGAAACAAAACAGGGATTGGTTTCCTTCCAGAGATTTAGTACATAAAGTTCAATTCATAATTGTTGTATTTGTTCCATTACCTACAATGTGTGAAGTTTATAAGTATCTTTGAGATTCTAGTACATTTTAGAACTTACATGTCAACTCTTCATATCTCTTTACCTTACCCTTTTCTGCTATGTTCTATAAGGAGCACCCAAGTTCTAATAAGAAATATAATCCATGGTTGAAATCCTGTTGCACTTGGCATATCATAAAGTTAACCCTGTGGAAACTAGTGGGCTGTTATGCCTGGGCAGGTTGCATGTCCAATTGCATAGTAAATTCTTCACTGGATTGCACAGCTGTTGTGCAATTGATTGCACAAACAGTTCCACAATTACTTATACAACTGTTTCCACAATTGTACCAACAGAACTGCTGGATGTGAATTTCACACTTGTGCAAGTTTGTGCCCACATAGGAAAATGTAGGGGAGAAAACACAAGCCAATAGCAGCTCCGAATTGCTGCAGTGCAGGGAGTGGCCTATTGCCCACACACCCAGTTGGCATCATGTGTGTGCAGCCTATGAGCTGCTTGCAGGGGCATTGCACTTTAAGCAGTTCTTAAGTGACTGAGCTGATGGCAGAATCCAAGGCCAATTGGTCAGGGCCTCCTTTACAGGGGGCTGACTTGTCATTGGTGGGGGACCACATCACAAATACCATGCGCAAATCAAATAAAGTCCTGGTCACGTGTGACATTTTAAAGAGCTGCTCAGTGAGAGAAACAAGTGATTAATTTGTCCTGAGAGTCTATGCACAGGAACTTGGTCATGCATTGTGATGGCCCCCCCTTAACTAAGTGTACATTTTGTAATGTTCTAGCCCTAGCCTTATGAAAGATCAGGGATCAGGATTGCTGACGTTGGATTTATTCATACATAATTGGCAAAGCAGTCACAGCTGGTGCCACAGCCTATGATACCCCTTCTCTATAGAGCGGGGACAGAAGAACATTAAAAACACCACTTTGATTATGCTCAGCGTAGCCGAACTGTTAGGTTCTGGCCATTGTTTTCTTTTATCACTCCTGGAGTGCAGCCACAGTGACATGCCATGATACCTATCATGGACAGCTGAGTACACATGGTGTACAAGTTTAGACCAGAACCCGGTCCAGTGGACCATGTTGAAGGGATGAAGCTCAGAGATGAGCCTTGGGATGGGTCCATGCAGCCTGCATCCCAGGGTATTCAAAGAAATACCTCCACGGTGTTGAGCCACATGGTGGCTGCGCCTATGAGCGTCACGTTGGCATGAATGAGGCTGGGACTCTGAGTAAACACCTGTCATGGTATTGAGCCACATGGTGGCTGAGCCTATGAGGGCCACACTGAAATGGATGACAGAATAACACCTGTCACGGTGTTGAGCCACATGACGGTGAGACCAGGAGGCATGCACTGGCATCGGTTCAAGGAAGCCGCATTCCATAGTGTTCTGGATGTGACCTTTGCCATTGTGTCAATCCACAGTGGTAGAGATGACTTGACCCAGCGGTTGGGTAAGTGGCAGATTCTCCAGGATAAGCTGTCCTGCAGAATCTTAGAGGCAAATTTGTTTCTGTTGAGGCTAGTGGCTCCAATATCATGCAATGATTGATTTAGTTATAGGCACAGGACCCCATGCAAAAATTTTACAGGCCAAAAGGGTGTACTTAAGGAAATTTGCAGCTATTAATTGAGGATTAGGTTGGGGATTTATAAACAATATTTTTCTGATTTCAAGGGGGCCTTCAGCCAGAGCTTGGTGAGGGAAAGGAGACATACTATGTAGCCCCCTTTCCATGGTGGGTAGTGCAAGTGGCAAATTTAAATCAGGTGAAATTTATTGAATAATATTCCTTACTGAGCTGGTAGCCCTCAATATGAATTAGGAAATGAATTAGCTGTTAGGTATAAAAAGGTTCAAAGGTTAGGAATGAGGGCTGCCCAGACCACAGGTTTTGGGAGCGCACTGAATAGGTGGGCAGCAACCTTCTAATAATATTAGGAAGCATTAACTGATCTGCTTGCACTACATTCAGGCTCCCTGTTTAAGGGATGTTTAACATTTGAATTGAGTGAATTTCATATCAATAAATTCTGGCCCAATTTTAATCCCACATACGTGTCTCACTTCTTTATTTCCAAGCTGGGCAGGCAAAGGCTTGTTTCAGTTTGTTCTTATAACACTGACTTGTGGCTTAGTGTAATGTCTGAACAGGAAAGTCAATGAAGTCATAAAATGTGAGATAGGGTTTGCAGAACAACAAAATAAGCTATAATTTATTTGATCCCTCCATGCTGGTGAGTCCATGAGTAAAAATATTTTTCCATTACTGTATATTTGATGACTGATATAAAGCAGATGCTGTGATCAAGCTCTACATAATGAACTTGGTAGCTTGTATTTTCAGTAACCGAGCTGTTCTCTTTGTAGTTTTGATGTCCGGGCTCTTTTGGTTTACAATTCTACAAACAATGTGAGTTTAGAAGAACAGACGATTGAGAAGAAACTAATAAGCAGCAATGCCACTATGGGAAATGGTTGGAGGCTTCAGAAAGTGGATGTTCATCCATTTGGTAAGAACATATTTTTCAGATTTGTTTTCCTCTGTTTTTTTACTTGGTAAAAATTATTTATCTCACCTTGATAGAATATAAATAGAAAGCAATACAGAATCTTAAGGCAGGGGGGTATTAAAATGTAAAAGTAAGAATGTGAGAATGTGCCATTTTGTGTGGGGGAGGTGGACTGGGTATGGGTGTGAGTGTTTTGTGGGTGTGGGTGTGGGTACGCATGTGCATATGACAGAGTAAGAGAGAGAACAAGAAAGAACAGGGTTGATTCTACTGAAGAGATATATTTGAAAAAGGGTTGGAGGGTGAGATCACTATGTAGAATTCCTATATCTGTTTTATTTCAAGTCAGTCATGTACACAAAAATGTGCTTAGAATTTATTTATTTATTATTTATTTATTATTTATTTATTTGTTGGATTTATACCCCGCTTATCTACTATGTACTCTAAGCTTTAGATACTGTATAACAAAGTGTAAGAATTAGACATGGGCACGACCAGAAAAAATGACATTTCGAGTTTTCGTTTGTCGGAACAGGTCCGTTTCGGGTCATTTCCGTTTGTCGTGAAATTTTTCAAAAAATTGTCATTTCGTTTGTCGTTTGCACCGTGATTTAGCGCGATTTGACTTCCCAGAGCATAGGGGCCGGGGGCCGGGAGGAGGTGCGGGCGGGCGGTGGTGGCGGGCGGCCATGGGTGGGTGGCAGCCGCGGGCAAGCGAGTGGGCGGGCGGCGGTGTGGGCCACAGGCGCGTGGCGGCGCGGGCAGACAAGCGAGTGGGCAGTTAGGATATCACTTAGGATAGAGGTTCTGTTATTGGCTTGCACCCCAAATGTGTGTGTGTGCAAGCAAATTGAAGTTGGGAAAATAGAAAATAAATGGTAATATATAATATATTTTTAAAATAAATCCACACCTCCCACTCCCAGTCGAACCTCCTCCTTTATCCAATATCAGAAAAAAATCCTCACAAACTGCCAGAGAAGAAATAAAGAATAAACTGCTATTCCCTTCAGCAGACAAAGCTGCAAGGAATCAAAGAAATTATTTTCTAAATTCAATTCCCTCCCTCCCTGCCTAACTTAAATCCTAAAGCCTCCAGCCTCCCTCCTCAATCTCAATCGGACCACACCGGCACCAGCAGCCAGCCCTCCTCCCTCAACCACATCCATACTCCCGACTGCAATTTCTGGAAGGTGCCTCAGCTTTTTATGCCCTCCGAGACATCCAGAAGTGTCAGTCAAAAACCTGGCGATGCCATTGGTGGAATGGTTCAAAAAAATTGCATGGTCCCATCCCATGCCCAGCCCAAATGGGCAGGTCTAAAAAAATAAAAAATAAAATAAAATCAATACAACATTTTATTGCTATTAAAAAAACCTCTGCTGCTACTATTAAAATTCAGGCATTTAAAATAAATAAATTTCACATGTTTCTGTGATGATTTGGTGTGTTTTTTGACCACGATTTCAAAAGAAAAAATGTGGTCGCCATTTTGGATCCCCCCCCACCGCATGGCATGGTGAGATGATGAGGATGACCCCCCGCAGCCTGGTGCAAGCAGCCCAGGACAGGAGAAGAGGGAGGAAAGCCCCCCCCCAGAAACCACCCCTCTGGTAGGTGGCAAAGCCTCAGGCAGGCATATTTTTGCCTGCTTTTTTGGCCAGGAGTCAGGGTTTTTTTAAAAAAACTTTTAAAAACTTTTTCTGTGCTTCGCATTGTGCGATTGCCGCAATGCCACAAACGGAAATGAAAAACCCAACCAAATTTTTCTTTTTTCAATTTGAGTTCGAGTTCTGACGGCTTAATTATCGTTACCGTTTCCATTATGTAATGGAAACGATAACCAAAAACGGAAAGGGAAATTTTGCCGAGTCATGCCCATGTCTAGTAAGAATTACAAATGATTGGAATATATTTGTAGGTAAACATGAGATTGAACACAGAGGCAACACGAGGCTAGATAATATACAGTACAGTGCTACCTTGGTTAACGAGCATAATCCATTCCAGAAGCATGCTTGTAAACCAAAATGCTTGTATATCAAAGCAAATTTTCCCATAGGAAACTCAGATGATTCATTCCACAACCCCAAAATATTTATATAAAAATGATTACAATACTGTAATATTATAGAAAATAATAAATAAAATACAAAAATACAGTACAGTAAAAACTCTCAGTCTATCACAGGTGTTAGGGACTGACCCGACCCCTGATCATTGAAAATCCGCACTATGTGGATGCAGGTTGGGTCAGCCCTGGGGGGTGGCGATGTTTAAAACATTAAAGACATTTTAAACATCGCTCGCCATTCCCCCATGCCCCAGGGGGTGGGGAGAAGCATTGTGCGATGCTTAAAATGACTTTTGGCAACGGAAACAAGTGTGTGTTTTTTTCCCATCCCAGCGCAAATCATCTTGAGCCCCGGCTTTTAAAACCTCCCCCCTTCAAGCCCTTTCGGGGTCCTGTGGTCCTGCAGTATAGGGGGACCGTAGTATATGAACCGCGAAAGGGTGGAAGACCACTGTAAAACCTTTGTGGCAGGTGAAGGGGGAAAGCCTCCATAGAGGGGGCTTTTTTAAAAAATGGAGCAATGGGAGGAATCCCAGCTAGAGCAGAGGAGGGGGGACTTCCATCGTGGTATCTGTTTTAAAAATGGGGCAATGCGGTTGGGGGTATCTTGTCTGCAGTGGTGGTGGCAGGGATAGTGGGGAGAGGCCCAACAGAGGTGGCCTCTTTGGGGACAAGGGTTGATGGGAGTGGCAACTATTCGTACCTTTACCAAGCTCATTGCCCTTCCTTCAATTCTGCAGCTGTTGTTGCCTGAAAGAGAAACTGAAACAGACGATCCCCAACCTCTAGCAGGAGGGGAAGAAAAGGGGAGACACTTTTGATTATATGATATGCATGAGTGCTCATATAGCAAGACTCTGCTCATTAATCAAGACAAAAATGTTCAGAAATGTTTGCTCGCTAATCAAAATGTTTGTAAACAAAGTTAATCATTAATCAAGGTACCACTGTACTACTAATCTACTGCACACTCATTGTACATGTGGCGGAGATCATACAAATAGTTTTTTTGTTAATTCCTGTTAACTGAATGACACTAGTTGTCTACTAACAGTTGTTTGTCCCCTTACATCTGCTTACAAGGAAGCACACAGAAAACTGTTCAGCAGTTTGCTGTGTTGGAAAGTAAGGAAATTTAAAGTAATTTGACAAACTTCAAATTTTGTTTAGAAAATCCAGGTGCATTATATTAGAAATTAAGTGTTTGAGAAGATTCTCATTTGAGCCAGGTGCTGGATGAGACTTCTTTCCAAAAGAGAGATACAGAACTTCAACTCTGTAATGTCTGCATAATATTACATTTGTCAGTGTATCAATGCCTGCCAGTTTCTAATTCACAGTTACAAATTTGAGTAGACATAGGTATGTTAAGATGACTTACATATAAAAGTACAACAGATGTATGATAAGCTGTAATTATTGTGTCTTTTTTCATCTTTCTGAATTCTGGATTTGTAGAAAAATGTGAGAGCCAAGAAAATCCTTCAAATTACTTCTGGCCAGATACGAGACCAATAGTGACTGAAAGCATATTCTGTTATGGAAGTTCCACTCAAACTGCATCACGGACATGGTAAGAGCTCAGAGATCAAGAGATAATTTGTGAGAAAAAGATAAAGTTCAGTGCGAATGCAGTTGTATAGTGGTAGAACAAAAAGGTATTAGGAGTTGAAAACATGCTGATTTATTTATTTGTTTATGAATTAATTTGTTTGGGTGGTGTTGGTTTTTAGTTGCAGAAGTAGAAGATTTGGAGAGTATTGCAAATATAGAGCTACTCGGTGATTTCATAAGTTCCTCTGTATTAATTTATTTCAAACAGTGTTTTTAGAAGAGTAACCTCTATTTTATTTTTCCCACTAGTTTTCTAAACCTGGAAAATTACACATCATACTGGAGTGCTCCTGACCTCAGAAACTGCACAGGCAAGTGTTTGGGTCTTTGTTCTATGTTCAGGATAATTTTCAATTATTATTTGGTTCTTTTGTGCTTTGTAGAAACAGCCTTGGGAAGGCAGGATAGAAAAATTTTAAATAGCTGTTGTGAATTTTCGGGGCTGTTTGGCCGTGTTCTGGAAGTTTTTCTTCCTGACGTTTCGCCAGACTCTGTGGCTGGCATCTTCAGAGCGCAAGGAGCTCAGGGAACTAGGAGTTCTCTCTGTGCTCTGGGGTCCCCAGAAGATGCCAGCCACAGAGTCTGGTGAAACATCAGGAAGAAAAACTTCCAGAACACAGCCAAACAGTCCGAAAAACTCACAACAGCTATCAGATCCCGACCTTCAAGAATATACATTATTGCTAGAGCTGAAAGCCATTATCTAAAAAAGATGTACATGGGTTTAAATTCATTGGCCTCAATGGCACTAAATGCACGTAATTATGCACTGCTTGTTAGCTAAGGTTTTAAGCCCACTGATTTCAGTTGAAACGCATGTATGTACTGCTAGTTTGTGGCTTAGATAAGGATAGACATCTACTTCTAATGCCTTTCATTACATTGTAGCAAAGTTGGACAATGGGCATTCAACAGCACCTCTGCCCATTCTGAGGACCCAAGTACTCAACACCATTCCCACTACCAAAATTATGCAAGTTTCTCCCGCTTCTTCCTGCAGTTTGCTTTAGGAAAGGAAAGGGACTTTGTGGCCTGCATTGTTGCATGGCTCTAGGGAACATGGAGACTGCTCTAGCACCAGTTCGTGGAGGAAGGAGACACTCGAGCAACATCTGTTCAAAATAGACCTGCTGAAATTCCCACCAATTGTGACAACAGATGTAGCAAGAGATAGACTTGATGGCAATGTAGCCCCCTAACCCTAAGAGGTTTCTCACCTCTGGACAGGGGCAATGATTTCTGTTTTAAGCACACATTCAAAGGATGTTTTGTTTGGGACTATAACTGGGATTCCTGTTACTTTGTATGTTATTTTAGAAAATGCAGCTGATATAGCCAATCAGCTTCTGAATCTCACAGGAGAAGGTCAACAGCTGACATCAGATAAAGTCAATGACGTCATCCAGAAACTCAAAAAAATTGTGAACGATGAAGAAATAAATGAATCTCTGGGTTCTACTGTGGTTACAATATTTTCCAATATTTTAACTAGTTCTGATAGTGTCTTGGCAGCATCATCTTCTGAGTAAGTATATCTGAAATGATAAAAAATAGAAGAATTGCCTAGATTAGAACATTTGCCTACTTACAGACAAGGTTCTTTCAAATATCCTGGTCTACATGTGTTCTTTGCATTGAGGAAACGATCTCTAAAGTAAAATGCAAATGCAAAAATAAGTGATACCTTTAGAGAAAGAAATCATCATGAAATACATGAGAGTTTGTGGGTTAAAAATACCACTTCATCAAGTGTATACCAGAGTGAATAACTGTAAGCCCAAAAATTCATGGCAGGATGGATTTTGCCTGGAAAGCTAATCTGAGATATAAAGTCCAAAAGTTCTCAACAAGATGTAATTTCTCTTAAATATAAGTCAGAAAATAGTGTGTTTCCTGTTTTATGACTACAACAGAGACAGCTGTGGATTGTGTATAACTCTCAGTTCTTCAAACAAAGGTGAAGAAGGAATGACAGCCATATGTGGCATGCACTACACTACCACTAGGTTTCATAGATTTTACTATTTATCTGTTTTGGTGTTTGTTTAGTTAAAATACTGTTTGTCTTGGACTGGTGAACAAAAATATTATATTGTAATCTGTGACATGAGGAATATATTTACAGCTCACAGACAAAAGCACAAAACAAGTTTGATGAAATTCAGTTAAATTTAGCAGATTGATACCAGCTAAATAGAAATACATTATGAACGAGCAGATGTCCTGAAGCCAGTCAAGATGTAGCTAAGGAGACAGTTTTGGTTTTGAGCTTGACCATTATGAGGTTCCTTGGGCAACAGCAGTACAAAGAGCTCTAGATATGCCACACACATTTTAATATGTCTTTACCAGCTTTCCCATTGCAAATGTTCAGTACTGTTACAAATGAATTATTATTATTATTATTATTATTATTATTATTATTATTATTATTATTATTATTATTATTATTATTATTATTATTATTATTATTATTATTATTAAAATAGACAAAGATAAATCAAGCACTACCATAGGGCCTCTGTTAAGTCCTTATATACAAAATGTCTGTTTACAAAGAGAAAAGCAGCTGAGAAGGAGGTAACTTTACTACCTGTTTCTCTTTCCCTCCCCTGGCACTGAAAAAACATTTGAAGTTCAGATTGTAAATTGACCGTTTTAAAGGATCTGTCTCAGGATGAAACTGATTCCTTTATATCAGAATAACTCATAGTCCAGTCTTTGTTGGCATCTAAGAAAGTAGGAGACAGAACAACATTCATCTCATGATGACTGCTAAATCTGCAAAATTCTTTCTTGATGTTGGCATGCCACTTGTATTCTAAGGATTTCAACAGATAATATGTATATATAAATTTTAAAATTAGCAATGTTCTGCTTGATTTTAGAGCTATCAAGACCATTGATGCTTTAGCATTGAAAATTCAGTTTACAGGCCCCTCTATGAGTATCTCATCCAGGAATCTGGCTATTGGGATTTCATCATTGAATTCAACTTTGTTTAGTGGCTCCTCCTTCAGTATTGGTCCACAAAACAATGCTTCAGATTTTCAGGTAAAGGTTGACAGTTTACATATAAACATGCAGACTTATCTCCAATGTCTGTGCACAGGGCCAGTATTCCAGTGAGTCAATTGACTGTTCGGTATTAAGATTGTCAATGCAAATTAATGCACTCCCTGCTGTAGTTTTTATGCTAGCTGGTACTGGTGTCTTGGGTTTCAGTAGCAACAGAAATAAAGAAGCCAACCCAAAGAACACAACATTATTCAAAGAACGTGATTGTACAACACCAGACTGATTTTGACAAAATAATGTGATTGTACAACACCTCAGGAAATATGGTCAATGAAGAAAGGAGTCATTGTTTATTCCAGACATGGAATTCATTTCTTTTTTGGTTTTTAGATTCCAGAATCCTATAGCTCTCATGGCTTTTCATTAATTCTTTTTCAATGAGATACAAAATGAAATTAACATAGCACTATTATTCATGTTACGTTACATAAACAATACTTAAGAAAGAAAGAAACCTGAGTTACTTTTCCAGGGTCATAAGCTATGTTCTTGTTAATAAATAGATTTAGTTTCCTTATTATACATACACCAGTGTTTATCTTGTAATATATTAGAAGAGCTAAATTTCTAATGTGTAACTCTAGATCTGCATGTATGTCTTATGCTGGTTTGCTGTGCATACAGATAGGGCATAATCTTATGAATAAATACAGTTTTGATTTGTTTGTTTGTATAAAATTGGTGCTGCTTCTCCTTCAAAAGGATATGTGCAAAGATACTAAAATGGGGGGAAAGAAAAGACCATTCCAAAATATCATATGAGTATGTGGCAAAGTGGTACCCAGTGAGGTGTAGTGGATAGATTCCAACAGACTAGGACTCAGGAAGAGGCTTAGGTTCAGTTCCCAGACTCTGCTGTGGAAACTCACCAAATGGGTTAAACTGGTAAAGCCACTCCTGAAATATTTCACCTTTCAAACTGTATTAGAGTCCTTGTAAGTCATTTCTGATTTGACAGTGCATAACAACAAAGAGAAAACGTATTGGAGCCCCATATAATAAGATGACATTACAATTTTGAGCTGAACAAATTTCTGTTATTTCTGCTGCTTCTCTGCTCCTGAGGGAAAGCATGTCCAAAAATTGACATGTGATATTTCTGTTTTCATATACCATCCTAAAATTTAACATCTTTTGCTAATCATAGCAATAATAATAAAAACAGTTTTATAAAGTGGCAATTTATACAATAAAATACAGCAGTAAAACACATGAATCAGACATCAAAAATAGAACCTCCGCAGTAAGAAAAATATTTTTTCTCTCAAACTGAAAGGCTTTTAATACTAAAATTAGTTTCAACTGCTGAACTTCTCGGATTTCAATTCCAAAAGGTCTACTACTGTATGAGGCAGAACTAGTACAGAAAGAGACCATTATGATAACTTTAACATTGTCACAATTTCCAGAGCAAACCTGTTTCTGGCTAAAGAATTCAAGGATTCATATACATCAGCATAAACATGTGTTCAGCTTGGAAAATGTATTCTATCTGTTTCATTGTATATTTTCTCCTTTTTATATTACAGATTGATTTTGACAAAAACCAAGAAAATCCACTGGCCTCAGTAGTTTTGCCACCAAGCTTGCTAAAGAATTTAAGCCAAGAAGATATTGAAACTATATCCAGGGCTCAGTTTACTTTTTTCAATAAAAGTGGACTATTTCAGGTAAACAAACGCATATTCCAATAGTAATTAACATCTTTCTTTAGGTTAGCTTGTTAGTTCATTAACAATATCAAAAGAGTGTTAAGTATTCTGCATTTCATCTGGTTGATGCCAATGAGATTACTAATATTATAGTTATTTGCAGAATCATAGGAAAGCAATTTCTACTGCCAACCATTCTAAACTGAAACAAAAGCAGTGTATTCTGGTGGGATAGCACCAGTAATAGAAAATTGAAATATGTACATAAGCACATCCAATCTCGCCTGATTTCAGAAGCTAAGCAGGGTTGGCTGTGGTTAGTACTTGTATGGGAGGCTACCAGGGAATACCAGGTGCTGTAGGCGCCTGGAGTAGGATCTGGCAAACCACTCCAGTATTTTTGCCAAGAAAACTCCATGGACGTGGAGTCACGAAGAGTCGGTCACGACTGTAACGACACAACACAAACACCATTGGCAGGACACTGGAATTCAGCAGGGTCAGCAAATGCCCCATAATAGAAGTGTGCTTTCCTCCTCCATTTTATGTCATTTTGGTTTCCTTTCATTCTACACTGTGCTTCCTGGCTCTGGGTGATATGCACTAGGTTCTGTGTGGGTGTTGCTTTTCATATATCTGCATTCATATAGGTGAGAGCAAAAGATGCCAGAACCTTCTTTCTAGGTGAGATTACAGGATATATTGTGGATATTTGACATTTCAACTCTTTTTTTTTCAAAACTTCACAGAAATGCTTTTGTGCAGAAATGTATTTTCCAAAACTTTGTTTGCCACCAAAAATGTATTATGTGCAAAATATATGGTTTAAAGGCAAAATACAATAGTTTTTCCTAATATTACTGCTGACGGAAAAAAAGAACTGACTACCTTGGTTCCACTATCACAGCCAATGGGAGCCTGAGTCATTGAGGATCAACATACAGTGGTACTTTGTATAAAGGAATTAATTTGTTCCAAATGAACTTCTGTTAAGCAAATTTTCCTTTGTACAAATTTCCCATAGGAATGCATTGGAAACGTAAGCAATTCCCAGTTGCGACTATTTTTATGTTGTACGGATTTGCCCCATAGGCAATTCTGTTAGGCAAATTTCCCCTATCTCTGGAATTTTTTATGTTGTACAAACCATTTGTTATACGAGGGTCCACTATATGCCCTTTTGACCTCTAGTATCTGTGTCATCTGTTTTCATAAAGTGGCATCCTTCCCCAACTCTACCTCCAGATTCATTGTTTTAAGTCTGGTATCTGTGCAGTTGAAAATATTAAAGTAAAAATGACACTCTTGTCCTTCAAGGAATTAAAAGCAGGGGATGGTAAAGAGAAAATTTATAAGGAAGATGTTAATTTGGTGCCAAAGGAGATGGAGACTGACAACAATAAATGTGTAATATATAAATAGGTCTTATATATTCACTGAGAAGAAATTCTGACTAATAACTAGGTCTTGATTATTATAATAATATAATAAAATATCATTTTACATTTGGAATAAAAGTCCTATGCCACTGAGTTCAGTTTCAATAACAGAGTCTGTTGGACTTTTGAATTTTAAATATATAATATTGAAGGCACATGGATTGTCTTTTTTCTATTTTCTACAAAATACAAAAAAGACACTTTGAATTTTAGAGGAGTCCAAGAAAAATACTATTTTAGAATATGAGGAATTTTTGTTAAATAAAAAAACTTTTTGTTTTTAGTAAACAGCTGGTTCCCTATAAACCATTTGTCTTTCATGTAGCCACAAAACTCTGTAATATTATGTCTGCACATATTACACTTTTACTGTGTACCTTTTATTGGAATTTGCAAGACAGTTCTATTCACAGAGCACTTTTGTGCAATTGGCTGTGGGAATCACACAATGGGTTGCACAATCCTCATTTAAACAGAACAGTCAAAAGGTTTATTGAGGTGTAACATTCACATTCAGCTATGGAAACTCACTGGGGTAATAGAAGTGATAAAAACACTCCTTAAATATCTCACATTGAAAGATCTAGGGCAGTGGTTCCTAACCTGGTGGTCGGGACCCCTTTGGGGATTGAAGGACCATTTCACAGGGGTCGCCAAGAGCCAGTGAAGAAAAAGGCACAAATGGCTTGGGTCTGAAGGGGGGGAGGAAGGGGGGAAGTGAGTTACAGCTTGATAGGTTGGAGGGGATCTCAGTCAATGGCACCAGAGGCTGCGATTGGCTGAGGGTGCCTGTGGAGGCAAGTTCTCTATGGCACCTGGGGCAGTGGCCTGCTGAAAGGGGCTTGTGGCCTCTTCCAAGCAGAGCAAGGGATCACCACAACATGAAGAAATGTATTAAAGGGTCGCAACATTAGGAAGATTGAGAACCACTGATCTAGGGTTTCTATAAGTTGGTTCCAACTTTACAACACATAACTGACTAACATTATATTGCAGAAAGACAAATAAATTCCAGCCATAAAATCTAATCTATTTTGGTAGATTGCTATGGTCATGGCTTTTATAAACACATACGTTAATCTCTGTAGAATTTTTAGTCCTTACATTACAAATTACTTTCTATAACACAATACATTTTTGTATTACAATACCTAAAAGTATGTGGCAAAGATACTTTTTAAAGCTTCCAAAATTGCTGTAACATGCACAAAAATTGGAGGAATAGAGCAGTTAGAAATGTAGAGGAAAAATGTGAGAGAGATGAAGAAAGGATTGCAGAAAGTCAAAATAGATCATTTACCCTCTTGGACTCTTGCCCCAGCAAATTTGCACTCCAGTCCCTCACACCACTGGCATGGAGGCCCTGATAAATCATATCTGAAGGGATATGATCCTCAAGAGCAAACTGTTTCCTTTCCCTCAATCTGCATGAAACTCCAAGCCCAGAAGAAGTTCAGTTAGTTTAAAGTATGCTTTGCTCAGACAAGTCAGTATAAAATGATGCATTTCGCAGAAAAGTGATTTAAACAGTGTTCACTATATGTTTGTTTATTATAGGGTTTATAAACCATTCCACATAAAGGGATTTTGGTGTACCTTACTATAGGTCAAATAAACCCCAAATATAAAGAATTTCAGAAAAAAAAACTAATGTGGGATACTTACTGTAGATAGCATATATGAATCGGAAAACCCTTCTTGGACAGGACTTCATAATGTTATCTTTATTATTTTTGAGCAGTCATATGTTAGCATATACTGGTATAAGTAATAAATATATTGTGTTACAGTTATCTTTAATGGCAAAAATAAAAGATTATCTCTCCCCCTGGAGACAGTTTTGTTAATAAGATAAGAGAACTATTATATTCTTGGTTTGGGAAGTGATCTAATTATGTCAGAATTGGATATCAATCAGCATTGTTTGAGAGTTAAATCTGGTTTGTCTCAGAAGAAAGTAATCGAGATAGGAACCTTCTTGAAGCTGCTGTACAGGCTGTCCTATAACTCTATATGTCACAATAATAAGGGAACTAGCAAAGATTTGGGGAGGGAAGGCTACTGTTTAAAAATATAAACAGGATGTTCTAAGAATGGGTGATGTTAAGTGTTAATGTGCTGACAACTTATTTATTCTGGCAACGTGAAGAAATAAAAGTATTTGCTCTAGCTGAGGGCTCAGGAAAATAGTTTCTGCTATGATTGTTTACATTAATCTCCCAAAGGATGCCACAGTTCATACCAATTTAACCAGCTACGTTGTGGCATGCAGTATTGCAAATATTACGATCCGTGACCTCCAGGATGCTGTGAAGATTACAATTAAGCATACAGTGAGGAATGACAAAATGCAGGTAAGAGAGCTGGAACTTTTATTTGGTTATAAAAATTAGTAGTATCATTAGTAGTACCATCCACAGCCAAATACAAAGAGATTTATCCTGTCATTTGCATAGAAAGAGATTTATTCTGTCGTTATCAAGCAGCAGAAGATAGGAAAGTAGAAGTGTGGGATTTATACATAGAAGATGTTCTGGCATAGAAGAATATTTAGTCATAATACATTCCATTCAACCATGTATAGCTTCTTTGAAAGCAAGTCAACATGTTGGTTGTGTTTGTTGCTGATACAGTATCAGTCCTGGCAAGGAGACAGATATCCTTGAGCAACTGGTTTAAGGATACTTGTGTATCCCTTTATGAACCCCAAAGGGTTTTACAGACAGACGTGTAACTTTGAAGTTCCCAATGGTACCTCCACTTGTTCTTGCAAATAGGAACTCATACTTGCAATGGCAATGGGAGAAACAAATGTGATAACTGCAAGAGCTTCTGTCCTGCTTAATGCAGAAATCTAAATCAAAGTGCATCAGATGTTTGTCTAATTTGAATGCCTCCAGCGTTGGAACACTCACCAACCCCCCAGGTTCCATTGTCATACTGCTCTAACAGGAAGTTTCCCCTGATGTTCAGCCAAAATCTGTCTTCTTGTCACTTGAACCCATTATTACATATTCAGCACTCTGGGATGATCAAGAACAGATCCTACCCCTGTGAATGAATGAATTATTTATTTACGGTTGTTAACCAAATCTAAAATGATATTAAAATATTAAGTTTGATACATGGATGGTTTTGTAAACCAAAATCAACACCCTGGACCTTATTCAGGAGGCAACAGGTAACCAATGCAGGTGAGCCAAAATTGGAGTGGTGCGGTCAAATTTGCCCGTACCAGCCACCAATCTGGCTGCCGCATTCTGCACCTGCTGCAATTGCCAAGCAAGGGTCAAAAGTACTACTGTTAGGTGGAGATAGTGCTACTCTTAGGTGGATTTGTAATTGGTTGACTGATCGCACCCAAAGGGTGATCATAAATGGCCTCTCTTCAGCTTGGAGAGACGTGACCAGTGGGGTGCCCCAGGGTTCTGTTCTGGGTCCAGTGCTGTTCAATATCTTTATTAATGACTTGGAAGAAGGAATAGAGAGTATGCTAATTAAATTTGCAGATGATACCAAATTGGGAGGGGTTGCTAATTTCCTAGAGCATAGGATGAAAATTCAAAAAGACCTTGACAGATTAGAGTGCTGGGCCAAAGCTAATGGAATGGATTTCAACAGAGGGAAATGTAGGGTGCTACATCTAGGTAAAAAGAATGAATTGCACAGATATAGGATGGGGGATACATGGCTGGAGCATAGTACCTGTGAAAGGGATTTGGGAGTCTTGGTGAACCACAAATTGGTCCAGTGTGATGCGGCAGCCAGGAAAGCAGATGCGATTCTTGGTTGCATCAACAGAACCATAGTGTCTAGATCAAGGGAAGTGATAGTACCAGTATATTCTGCTCTGGTCAGACCACACCTGGAGTATTGTGTCCAGTTCTGTGCGACTCAATTTAAAAAGGATGTTGACAACCTCGAGCGGGTGCAGAGGAGGGCGACCAGGATGGTTGAGGGTCTGGAGGAAATGTCTTATGAGGAACGGCTTAGGGAACTGGGAATGTTTAGCCTTTCAAAAAGAAAGGTGAGGGGGGATATGATAGGTATGTTTAAATATTTGAAAGGATGTCATATTGAAGAGGGAACAGGTTTGTTTTCCATAGCTTCAGAGACTAGGACTTGCGGCAATGGTTTCAAACTACTGGAAAAGAAATTCCATTTTAACATTAGGAAGAACTTCATGATAGTTAGAGCTGTTCAGCAGTGGGATATGATACCACAAAGGGTGGTGGAGTCTCCTTCCTTGGAGGTTTTTAAGCAGAGGCTGGATGGCCATCTGTCAGAAATATTGTGATGGGGTTCCTGCATGGCAGGGGATTGGACTAGATGGCCCTTGAGGTCTCTTCCAACTCTATGATTCTATGAAAGGAAGCCCCGTGTAGAGACCTTTACAATAATCAATACTCGACATGACCAGCACCTGCACAACCATTCTCAAGGAGTCCCCATCAAGGTACAGGCAAATCTGGGCAATACGGCAGCCACTTGGGACTCCAGGGACAGAGACGGATTCAGGATAATGCCTAGACTCCTCACTCTGTCTGCCAGGTGGAGGACAGTCCCATCCAGACGGGGGAGAGGGCCATTGTACTCATCCGGAGCACACAGAAGAAGAGAACCTCAGTCTTCTCGGGGTTGAGCTTGAGCCTGTTGGTCCTGGTCCATTCCAGTACCACAGCCAGACAGCGATCAAGGGTCTGGATGGCCTCCACTGCAGAGGTGGAAAAGAAGAGATAGAGCTGCATGCCATCAGCATACTGATGACAGCAAGCTCCAAAACTCTGGATGACCTCAGCCAACGCTTTCATATAGATATTGAAGAGCATGGAGGGAGAGTGTTGACCCCTGTGGGACACCACAAGAGAGTGTCCAAGGGATGACAAATTGCCCTCAATGTTCATTCGCTGAGCACAGCTCTTGAGAAAGAATGGACGCCTGATCCCCACCTAAGGCCCAGGAGGATACTGTGGTCAAAGGTATCAAAGGCCGCTGACAGATTGAAAAGGACCAACAGGGTAGAGCAACCCCCCATTGGCTCTCCTCAGAAGGTTACTTGCATTGTGACAGGGCAGTCTGAGTCCTGTGACATAGCTTGAACCTGGACTGGAAAGGATCCAAGATGAGGTTCTCCTCTGGGAATGACTGGAGTCGCACGGCAGCCACCTGTTCCACCACCTTGCCACGGAAGGGAACATTGGCTATAGGATGATACTTGGACATATCGTCCACAGCCAAGCCAGGTCTCTTAATGATGGGCTTAACCACCATCTCCTTCAACCCACTGGGAAAAATCCTGTCCTGAAGGAGGTGGTGGCAATGGTAGCCACCCACTCTGGAATGATCCCTACGGTGATCTTAATTAGCCAAAACAGGCAGAGGTTGAATGGAGAGGCTGCTAGCCTGCAATGAATCAGTGCTCTGGAGGCCTCAACTGGAGTAATAGGCCCAAACTTGACAAACCGAGGTGACTGAGAGGGCACAGCACCAGTCACAACCAGGGACAATGAGTGTAACCGGAGTCCAGATCAGAATGGATGGCCTCAATTTTAGATTTTAAAAACGCTGTGAATAACTCACTGGTGAAATCACTAGGAGGAGTCCCTGGTGGACCGGGATTGGTGAGGTCTTGAACCACCCCGAACAACTCTGCCTGGTGGTTCAAAGTGCCACCAATTCTCAGGAAGGCAAAATATATTTTTGCGTCCCTGATCATTCGTACAAACCATCTGGTCAACGCACAAACCAAAGCCCAATTCAATTCTGTCCGATCCTTCCTCCATCCACTCTCTAGCCTCCTCCGCTCTTGCTTCATCACTGTCAGCTCTGCAGTAAACCACGGAGAGGAGCAGGCTTGGCATCAGATGAGGTGCTTGGGGGGGGGCAATCTGGTCAACAACTCCGGTTACATCCTCAAACCACCTAGCCACCAGAGAGTTGACCAAACCGTCAACCAAGACCATCCAGTAGGCCCCCAAAGGATTCTGAGAACCACACAGGATCCAGGAGCCTTCAGGGTTGGGTGCAGATGGTAGGACCAGGCTCCCTGCAGGGTGGGACAGCAATTGATAGGGGGAAAGTCAGAAAATACTGATCTGATCATGACACAGGCCAGGAACACAGATTCCTGACTCCCAGATCAAAGCCCATGGATATGGAGGCAAACACCAGGTCCAGGGTATGTCCACCCCTGTGAGTGGGACTGATAACAAACTGGGACAGTTTCATGGAGGCCATGAACTCCATGAACTCCAGAGCCACTCCCGATAGCCCATGCCCAGCATGCACTTTGAAATCCCCATCCACCAAGAGGAGGGGGGACCACAAAAGTGCCTCTGAGATGAACCTGGAGAGCTCTAGAAGGGAGGGTATAGAGTTATGGGGAGCTTGATACATGGGCACTATCCCAAACCTGTCCCTGTGACCCACCACTCTAACCATGAACATACCAACATCATAGACGTAGAGCTACTGACATAAAGGGATTCCCTGTCAGTCTTCTCTGTCAGCAGAAGAGCTCATCGCAAAAAGAGAGAGTGGGGGAATATTTTGTTAAAAGCATCTTAGTGTGAGTGGGAGGTCTGACTCTTCAATATCCAATACCAGTTTCGGGGTGGGGGGGAACCAGAATTTCCAAATGTTCATAAAGAATGAAAGAGTTATTTTTTTGATCCTAATTATTATTTTGTTTTCCCCTTTACACAATTTAAAAATGTCTACAAATTTGTTTGTTTGCTTACTCACTTGTTTAATATGCTGCTTTCCTTCCCATAGGGGACCCAAGGCAGCTTCCATTCAACAGAAAAATGTAATAAAAAGACAATGAGCTAGAATGACAAAGAAGTAAATAATAATATTAAGACTTGTTAAATTTCATAATTAAATGGTCTTGGTCATAATTAGCTCTTTATCCTCAATCCACACAAGTTGAATTATATACTGAAATACCACCAAATGCAGAATTTTATCTCATATATCTTTTAAGTTAAAGGGCTTAAGTAATGAATATATACATAAATATATTTTGATGTTTATAAATATATGTTTATAAGAGTTTTTGATTTTTTTTCATGTACAAATATATAAGTCTTTGCAACCTACCTGCGTCTTTTGGGATATGAACAAAAACAGTAAGTATAACTTTTTCTCTCTCTCCCTAAGCCTACCTTCCTTCTATAACACAAAAAAGCAATCCCTCGACCAGTTTGTTCCAGCAGTGGGAATAGGTGCAAAGTCTTATGCCATGACAGCAGTATGGCTCTTGCTCTCACTCACTCACTCTCATTCTCTCCTCCCTCCCTCTCTCTCTCTCTCTCTCCCTCTCTCTCTCTCTCTCTCTCTCTCTGTCTCCCACGCACATGTACGCACACCTGGCAGCTCTCTGTAGTGTTGAAAAACTGCTTGAGAAGTTTCCAAAACAGAGATAATAGAGCACAGTCTGTTACAGGAAGGAGAAGAGTCACTCATCCTGTAGATTACCATTTGTTTCATTGTGTGCTTATATAGTTTTTGTAAATAAACTTTATGTATTTTTGTGATTTTAAAAGTGGAATCATAATTATTGTTACCACCTGCATTTCTTGATTTCTGTAGAAGGCCAAGGAGGGTGGAATACTGATGGCTGTTTTACACAAGCACAGTCAAATCCAGATGAGACCGTTTGCTTATGCTATCATCTTACACATTTTGGTGTCCTAATGGTGAGTGACAGTCCTGTTCATTCTTGAGATTCAGGAATTGAGGAAATAAAAGTTCAGCTTCTCCAATCATTGTTTTAATTATTTTCTCTAAAACTCTTTCTAAATCAGTGAATCTTTATTCATGGATCACTTTCATTCAAAAAGCACTTCATTCCAAACACTGATATTCTTTTGTCATTGCAACTCCACATACTAGTGATGAGGATGTATTTTCTTACCTGCAATAGCATATACACTGGAAACATATATACCTTTAGGTACAGTGTTTGGTGGTAATCGAGAACTGATACACAACACATCTTGATTGACCTTGCTTTGAACACTGTATGCACAGTCCCAGATGACGTCAACTTTAATTCTGTTTTGCCAACTTAATTGTATTTAGCCAATTATAAAATAGAAAAATTATGATTGATCTTGTCATCTCACAAACAGTAATTAACTGCAATGAGATTGGCAAATAGCCATAAAGACAAACAGAGCATTGCAATTCCAGGTTCTTTCAAGAATAAAGGCTTTTTATTGCAATAATTGAATCAGTGCATTGAGATGTCTCTCTTTAAAGAAGCACACTTTCTGAGGCCCAGCAAAACAATTAATACATTTCAGTTTGAGTAAGATAATATACATCACATTATTTCCACAGTGTCACATATTTCGAGAGAATCATGTGCACAGATACAACATGAAAACACTTCCTCATTTCACATGAAATTGGAACATTTAAAATTGTTTCACCTTGCTTACTCAAGATACAGTAATTACATACTATCTATGTACTAAGCAGATAGGATTACCAACTTAAGCAAGCAAGCAAAGAGTTTATGAAGCAAATTCCCACTACTTGAGGCCTTGGCCCTTGTGCAAGATCTTGCAGAGGACACTTGAAAAGTAGTTCCTTTTTCTTTATCAGTTTAGACTCAGTACGAAGCAAGGAAGTCAGGAAACAAGTTCTCTGCCCCTTTCCCGAACGTTTGAAACGTGTGTAACCGGTTAAGCATGAAATAAGCTTAGATATCTAGGAACAAAATTAAGTAGGTGTTTGATTTGTCTTCACTGGCTAACATGTTTTTGTTTTGTTTTGTTTTGTTTTAAGAAAAATCTATAAACCCCAAGAGACAGAGCATAAGAATGCTCCTCCCCCAACATTTGAATTCTAACACATTAAAGCCAGAAGATGTATTCACCTAATAAAACATAGGTCATTAGGTCCTTTCACCCTTGTATTCCCTTTTCAGAATTCTTATGTTCTGTTTTTGCTGTCATATATTCTTGTATATATAAAAGCAATGTCTTAAACTGCAAACAATATATATATATTCAATGTGACCCTTTTCCTACTGTGAGTTCCTTTGTAAGAGATTGAGAAAGGAAGAGAAAGTGTTTCAAATCTTGGCAGTGTTCCAGTCTGTGAATTATAATACTTCCTTCCTCCTAGATTCCTAGTTGTTTTTAATGTCCTCAGGATTTGGAATCACATACAATAGCTTGAGTCTGTCAAGGATTGTTTGCAGGCAGAAATAGGCAGCTGAATTTTATACAGATACAGACCTGCTTGAATTTATTACCTTTCATTTAGTCCTCCAGTCTGAAAGTGAAACAAGGTGTGCTAGTGCTCCTTCTAAAAAAAAGTCTGCAATTTGTACCCAATTTGTGGCTCTGTGGCAGTCTATGTAAACCTAGAGTCCTTTCTCTTTAAGAAGCAGCACACAGAAACACCTAGGAACCACAGAAGAATTGTTTGGTTGTTCAAAAATATGCACACAGAAAATCAAAATAACACCCCATATAAGCGAGGAGGCTGTGATTATAGTTTTCAGTGTTTTTGCACAGATTGCAGAGGTCACACAATTTGCCCCCACTTCACCCAAAAGAAAATACAGTTTCTGTGAAATTATTGC
Organism: Phrynocephalus forsythii; assembly: GCA_029282475.1. Taxonomy (NCBI): domain Eukaryota; kingdom Metazoa; phylum Chordata; class Lepidosauria; order Squamata; family Agamidae; genus Phrynocephalus; species Phrynocephalus forsythii. Next base: position 65,590,213 of record JAPFRF010000002.1, read on the forward strand.
ATCAAGAACAATAGGAAACAGCATGTTAGCTCTCTGGGTGAGAATTGTTTGTTCATTTGTTTTTCAATTTTTTTCGAATTCTTCTTTCTTGCCCGCAAAGAGAAGAGAAGAATTTACGTCCATAGCTATGCTAGCAAAGTAAAGAACCATGCTTTCTTAACCACCATGTCAGAACATATTGAGGTTTGGTTATGAGGAAAATACATTATTCTTAAGATAGAAATGCTGTCTAATTAAAGGAAGTGATTGCAGAGAAAAATTTATGTCCAGAAAAGGAACTGTATCTTTGAGAAATGGAGATCATCAAGGTGCTAAATGTGTTTGAATACTTGCCATACAAACTGAATATTGACTCAAACCTGAGGAAGGAAGGAGTCTACAGCTCTGATTACTACCTAGCCTGAGAAAGGCAAAAACCTCTTATCTATTTTTGCTTTGCTTGCAGTTTAAGACACTGCTGCTATTTCCTCCCACATTTTACAGACAAATAAGATGATCTGAATAAACATGTTTTTAAAATTCCAGTGATGGTTTTAGCTATAAGAAACCAGCTATAGAGATTCTCCAAATAATTCTGGTCAAATATTTGACTTCGCCAGTATGTGTTTAGGACCAAAAGAATACATGGTAAGCAGAGGAGAAACAAAATTGCTTGTGTTCCTCTGCCACCAGAACAAGTAGTTCTGGATGAAATGAGTGTCCTTCCACCCAAGTGGCCCCAGAATCTCCTCCAGAAGTATGAGCGACTCTGTGGGAGAAACATATCCCTTTACTTCCCCTCCCCTTGCTCCCCTTGATAGGGGTTAAATCTGGAGAACCACTGCTGTCCTATATCATCAGTAGTGACTTAGGATGGATAAAGGGCCTCACTTACTATAAGACAATGCCTTGCATTCCTATCCTTATATTCCAAACCTAAGGGATTCTGAAGAAATGTGCAATGGCAAATGAAAAGGTAGCATAAAATGATTCTTGACAACTTCAAAAATAAACCTAATGAACAATAGAGGTTTGTGTTTCAGGTTACAGCTGTTACACTACTTACTCTCCCTCAAGAGCTGTAGGAAGGAAACAAGGATTGACAGCTGTGTGCTAAATATATCAAGTGCCCCCTTTCCAGCCAACATTCCCTGGAGTTTTCACCTAAGTTGTTGTCACAAAAGAAGGCTTATCAAAAATGTATTTGCAAACCTTTGTATCTCATTTTCACCTCATCTGTAGGACCTGCCAGGAACAGCCTCACAGATAGATCCTGAAAACACAAGAGTACTCACTTTTATCACATACATTGGTTGTGGAATATCTGCCATATTTTCAGCAGCAACTCTTCTGACATACATTGCATTTGAGTAAGTATTCTGTCACAACAGTTTTTTTTATTAATGCTTTTCATTTTCATACTAAAATGTGCTGTGGGATAGATGTGGATTATGATTAGTAGACTAGAAGAACCAGAGTCAGTTGCCAACCTATGTACTGTCAGTTCAACAGATGGTCCCTTTCATCTATCCATTATATATTGATATATTGTGCTCTGATTGTGGAGAAGTTGTTATTATAGTGCAGGCCAATAAAACAAAATAAATGCCAAGAAGCAAAATGGTAAAATAATCTTCAACCAGTGAGGAGTTTGATAACGCATAGCATTGAAGATTCATGCAGACATTCATACGTACACATGCATGTATGTGCACATACAAACACACAAATGCACACAAACACCACTATACATACAATGCATTAAGATTTATTCTCAGACTAATATGAATCATATTATTTTATGTCCTTGATTAGAATAAGATCTGGCCCAAATAACAAACCAAATATTTGTAAATATTTTGAAATTCTTCAAGCCAGGAATTATGGGTGCCATATTAATGCACTAATAACCAAGTTATATAGTATCAATTATTTGACCAAAGTATACTTTTGTAGAGGTCATAAGGATCCATTGATCTATAGTTTTCATAAACAGGACCATGTTGTGAACTGAAGTATGTTGTCTAGAGAAAATATATAAACTGTGAAATAATGTCATTCATTCAAGAATACAGATTTTGTTCTTTTGGAGAGTTGTAAAAGGAAAGGGAAAAGGAGGTGTGCCCCCCCACACACACACACATGCATGCTAGTTGTGTCTGACTCTAGGGCCTGTGCTCATCTCTGTATTCAAGCCGTAGAGCCATTGTTGCTCAAGTCCGCAACCAGAATGGCTGCAAGGAAACACTGTTTTACCTTCCCACTTTTTATGGTGGTACCTATCTATCTACTTGCATTTACATGTTTTCGAACTGCTAGACTGGCAGGAGCTGGGGTTATCAGCAGGAGCTCATGGCCCTCATAGGTGTTATGAGAAGCTGGGCCGCCTTCTTTTCCAAGATGGCAGTCACAGCAGCCTGGACACCAGGGGCCGCTTCAGCTAAGGTAGGGAGGTGATGGGGGTGTTTTGGATGAGGTGGGAGCTCTTTTGTTTTTAGACAGTGAGGTCTAAAAACCCATGACGCTTTACCAAGCAAGATGCGGCAAGCTCCTTCATTGGCGTCCTTCAAGAAAGCGTTGAAGACCTGGCTGTTTAGGGACGCCTTCGGAAACTGCTAGGGGTACAGGTTTTTTTTTTTTCCCTACCTTGCCCCTGCCAACACCGGTTCACCGTCTTGGATGCTGCTATTTTTGTTTTAATTTCTTTTAATCCTGTGTAAACCACCTTGAGTTCCCGTTCGGAAAATAGGTGCGGTATACAAATTTGAAAATAAATAAATAAATAAATAAATAAATAAATAAATAAATAAATAAATAAATAAATAAATGACCTGATTATCAATTCATCAGTTCATGAGTGGGTATTTGTGGTTCATCATGGTTGATGAACCACAAGCCTTGACAAACTGCCAATTTGGCTGTTCGTCTCCATCTCTAATGGAAGTGGCTCATGGGTATGGAGCTTTTTAAAATGCCAGTTACACATTCATCCCACAGCACTGCTTTTCTATCCTGCTATCTTCTGAAAATCTAATATTTATTTTTCTCATGGGGACAGTTCAGTGTGTCAATTATGGAGAGAAAGCAAAACTTTTTCTAACCCTTCTCTTTTGTTTAGGGCTAGCTTTTGGTGGAACGTGTTTTTCTGCTCAACAGAAGCAGGTTTCTAAGGTTTTTTTTGTACTGTGCAGCACATGTCTCATTAAGAGAAAAACATAAATTTCATCACCCTCTCCTTTGTGAGCTGTTATGATTTATTCAGATATCTTGATACCGAGATCTACTTTGTACAATGAATGCAAGCCTTTATGTGTTTGTTTCCTTTGCTTGAAGATTTTTTTTACTATATGTTGTTCAGATTTTGTTTTACACAACTCTGCATTTTAAAAAGCACGGAATTTCCCTAATGAGAAAGGAGGTACCTTTGGGTTTAAAGCTGAAGGAAATTCAGACCACATTCAGCTTCTCGTACAAAATCTGGGCAGTTCATACACCATTCTTGTTTCTTCACCCAGGGAAATACCACAGTGTGATCCCACCAGCCATGACCCTCCCTATAGAGTCCATCACAAGTAGTATGGAAGAAGTGAACCTTTATTTATTTTATTTATTTATTTATTATTATATTTATATCCCGCTTATCTCCAACAAGGACTCTAAGCGGCTAACAACAAATCATAATACAGCAAAAGACAAATCACAAAAATAACAAGTTAAGACAAAACAGTGTAATCCTCCCTAATCCTAATATCCTAAAATCCAAAGTCCTAAAGCCTCCAAGCGCGTCCCGACACGTCAAAGACGTGAGTCCTAACAGATGAAATTGAAGGGACCAATAGGCATAATAATGACAGTAATAATAATAATAGCGATGGCGGAAAAAATAAAAATAAAATAAAATAAAATAAAATTAAATTAAATTAATAATCGCCAAAGGCCTCTCGAAATAAAAAGGTCTTTAAGGATTTTCGAAAGGCCTGCAGGGACTCTGCAGAGCGCACTTCACAAGGGATGGCATTCCATATAGATGGGGCTGCCACAGAGAAGGCCCGGTTCCGGGTAACCGTCTTCCGGGCCTCACGAGGGGTGGCAACCCGAAGCGAGTGCGCTCGCACCTGCCGAACTGGGCGGGCCGAGATGGATCGCTGGACGATACGCTCTGACAGGTAGTCCGGTCCCAAGCCATGGAGGGTTTTATAAACTAAAACCAAGACCTTGAATCTAATCCGGGCTGCAACGGGCAACCAGTGCAGGCGAGCCAGGACTGGGGTGATGTGGTCATAACGACGCACACCAGCCACCAGCCTGGCTGCCGCATTCACCCGCTGCAGACGCCGGAGAAGAGTCAAGGGCAACCCCATGTAGAGTGCGTTACAGTAGTCCAGCCTCGAGATCACCAGTGCTTGGACCACTGTTCTCAGAGAGTCAACATCCAGGTACGGGCGGATCTGGGCGATCTGGCGAAGATGGAAATAAGCGGCCCTGGTCACCGACGCCACCTGAGCCTCCATGGTCAGCGCCGGGTCCAGGACCACGCCCAGATTCCGCACCCTCTCCACAGGCTGGAGGAGACCCCCAGCTGCGGAAGAGGGCCACCGTACCCAGATGGCGAGCTCCCAAAGAACATGACCTCCGTCTTCTCGGGGTTGAGCCTAAGCCTGTTCGCCCCGGTCCAGGTCAGTACGGCGTCCAGGCACTCATCAAGGATCCTCACAGCTTCCACTGCAGAGGTGGAAAAGGAGAGATAGAGCTGCGTGTCATCAGCGTACTGGTGACAGCAGACTCCAAATCTCCTAATGACCCCAGCCAGCGGCCTTACGTAGATGTTGAAGAGCATAGGGGACAGCGACGACCCCTGTGGAACCCCACAAGGGAGTATCCAAGGAGCCGACAACTCCCCCCCATGCAGAACGTACTGTGGACGGTCCTCCAGGAAGGATCGGAGCCAACTGCGAGCAGTGCCTCCGATTCCAACCTCAGAGAGCCGATCCAACAGGATACCGTGGTCGACGGTATCAAAGGCCGCTGACAAATCCAGGAGAACCAACAGGGTAGAGCAACCCCTGTCGGCCGCCCGGATTAGGTCATCTTGCAGCGCGACCAAAGCTGTTTCGGTCCCCCGACGAGGCCTGAACCCGGACTGGCATGGATCGAGGCACTGCCGATCCTCCAGGTATGACTGCAACCGAACCGCCGCCACCCTCTCGATCACCTTGCCCATAAACGGGACGTTGGCAATAGGACGATAGTTGGTTAAATCGTCCGAAGGGAGGCCAGGTTTTTTAAGAATGGGCTTCACCACCGTCTCCTTCAGACGAGAGGGAAAAACCCCCTCGCTGAATGAGGCGGTGGCAATAGCCGAAGCCCATTCGGCCATAGTCCCGCTGGCAGATTTTATAAGCCAAGCTGGGCAGGGATCGAAAGGAGTGGACGCCGGTCGACAGTGAGCCATAGCCTTAGAGGTCTCGACAGCAGAAACAGGCCCAAGCACATCCAACCGAGGCGACGAAGGCGGCCCAGCACCTGGGGATGCCGGGGCAGTACTACTGCAACCGGAGTCGAAGCTGGCCCGGATGGCCTCTATTTTAGAACAAAAAAAGGCTGCGAAATTCTCACTACTGAACTCAGTAGGAGGAGGCCCAGCCAGACTAGGATTGGTGAGGTCGCGAACCACACGGAAGAGCTCCGCTTGGCGGTTCGAGGCCTCACCAATTCTCAGGGAGACAAAAGATCTAAGGGCCTCCCTGATCGCGTTGGAATAGCGTCTAGTCTGGGATACAACGGCAGCCTTACTAATAACCGTCCGGGTTCTTCTCCAGCTGCGCTCTAGTCTTCTCCTCTCCTGCTTCATCGCTCGGAGCTCGGTCGTAAACCACGGCGAGGACCGGGCTCGGCACCGGAGAAGACGCTTAGGGGCGAGCCGGTCGATGGTCTGGGCAGCTGTTTCAAACCAATGGTTGGCCACAACCTCGGCTGGCGCGCCAGTCAGTTCTCCAGGAAACGCCCCAAAGACCTCCTGGAACCGAGAAGGGTCCATGAGTCTTCGGGGGCGGGCCAAACCAGGAGGCCGATGGTCCCCGCGAGGAGGGGCCGGAATCGCCAGAGGGAAAGTAAGCAGGTGGTGGTCTGACCATGACACAGGAAGGGGGACAATGCCCCCAACCTCCAGACTCAAGGTCCCCGACATGGAGGAAAAAACCAGATCCAGGGTGTGGCCAGACCTGTGAGTGGGACATACAACATGCTGGGACAGACCCATGGAAGCCATGGATTCCATGAACTCCAGAGCTGCCCCAGAAAGCTCACCGCCGGCATGCACATTGAAGTCACCCGCAACCAAAAGGCGCGGGGACTTCAATAGTGCAGCCCCGATGAACTCGGAGAGCTCCGGGAGGGATTGTGCTGGGTTGCGGGGAGCACGGTAACCCAGCACAATGCCAAATCTGTCCCGCTGTCCCACCAGCAGGTGAAGGCACTCCAACCCCTGGCTAACCAATGTCGAGGCCCTGCAAACATAAAGAGAATCCCGATGGACGATGGCGACCCCTCCTCCCTTCTGACCCTCCAGCCTTCCCACACCCTGAACCAGATACCCGGGCGGGCACAGCAGGGAGAGCGAAGCCCCCCCCCTCTGCACCCACCCAGGTCTCGGTAATGAGAGCCAGGTCAGCCCGCCCATCTTGGATGGTATCATATATGATGGGGATTTTATTGTGGACTGACCTGGCGTTCAGCAGAATGCAGGAAAGGCTGGAGGCGCTGGAGAGGTGACTCCCGGACACATGGCACCTTTGACAGTGCCAGCATCTCCAAACAGCAGATTTACAGCACACTCCTGCATATTTCACATGAGCGTCTTGCTCTAAAATGCAGCTTTACTTTACTTTACTTTACTTTACTTTACTTTACTTTACTTTACTTTTGGGAACAGTGTTTGTTTGTTTGTTTTCTTTACTGTACCATTTAGTAGCATGCCACTATGAGCAGGTTCTAACAAAATAATAGCTATGAACATAACAAAAACAGTCACCCGCCTCCCTCCACACCCATACCTGCAAACGCACACACACAGTAATATTGAGAAAGTGACTTGGACAGCATAACATGGCAGCCACGGACAAAATAAATGTAAAAAAATAAAAAAATAAAAAATAACAATTATGAAGGAAGGAAGGATGCCCTGAAATGCTTCTGTAAGCAGCAAAGCTTTTATGTGCTTTCTGAATGTCAGGAGGGCAGGTGCTTGGTGCACTTCCACAGGGAGAGCATTTCACAGAGAGGCAGCCACCAGCAAGAAGTCTCTGCTCCTATTCAAAGACTTCCTGGCCTTCCCCAAGATGGCCACACATAGCATCAAAGCATGGAAACTGCAAGTGGTATGGCTGGTAAATCTGAGGGAGAGGCACTTCCTAATATCATTATACTCTAGGATACTAATGGCTTTTCATCCTTTTTTAGAAGTCATAAGTGCACCTACCAATTGTGGTCATTGTAGTTTTGAAGTCCAAAGAATGTCAACAGTTATGTTTCTACCCTGCAAACCACATTTTTCTATAACTTGATTTGCTATTTATTACCAGAAAATTACGAAGAGATTATCCCTCGAAAATCCTAATGAATTTGAGCACTGCCTTGCTTTGCCTAAACTTGGCCTTCCTTCTTGATGGCTGGATTGCATCATTTGACATAGAAGGCCTCTGCATCACAATTGCTGCACTTCTGCATTATTTCCTTTTAGCAACTTTTACATGGATGGGTTTGGAAGCTGTTCACATGTATATAGCTCTGGTGAAAGTGTTCAACACATACATTCGCCGATATATACTAAAATTTTGCATCATTGGCTGGGGTAAGTAATGGCTCTGCAGGCTATATTTTAAAAACTAATACTCTGTCTAGCTTACGTTTCACAGCTACTTATTGTTCCTATTCAAGTCATGGTTTCTGATGGCAGGTGTACTGTAAGTTTACAGTGGCCAGAATCCTGTGAATGTACACATGTGTGTAGGAAATCATAATGATGTCAAATTTATGAGTGGCTCTTTGCAGTCCTGGGGGAACACCTAATCATGTAATAAGGCTCCTGGCCGGGAATGCAACCAGAAGCTTATTAACAAGCAGAAAATTGTCACTGCAGCCCATGTAATTTCCCTTATATTGTACAAGCATAAATCATCATAGGTGATGGGCCCTTTATATTTAATCCGTGCATTTTGTCTTCTTTCTCCACAAATATAAATACTTATTTTTTGATATTGTGTAGTCTTGCCGGTGAAGGAAAAAATAAGGAAATATTTATATTTCTAGTACACAACTTATGACATACAATGTAAAAATGGAGAATCATCTTATTTGGCGTTTTGGAATAGTATAGAGCATCCCTCGTAATATTTTGAACCTATAAATTTATTTCTTTGTAACTTTCATTCCAGAGTGTTCCTTCATCAACTCAGTCTAATAAAAAGACAGTAGAAGGATGCCAGATAGAAGGAACATGCCTTACTGTTAATCATAGAATCATAGAATTGAAAGAGACCTCATAAGCTTGTTAGCATAGAGTTGGAAGAGACCTCATACACTATGGACTAGAGATGGGCACGACTCAAAAAATGGTGTTTTGTTTGTCGTTTGTCATTTAGGGGGTCCGTTTCGGTTCGTTTTCGTTTTTTGTGAATTTTTTGCAAAAAAATTCATTTTCGTTTGTTACGTAATGAAATGAAAAAACAAAAACAAAAACTAAAAATTGCTGTTTTGTTAGCATTCATTACAGTTCAATGTATTTGCCGCAACGAAAACGAAACGCACAACAAAATTTCTGTTGTTTCGGTTCGTTTCGTTTCATTTTGGAGACAAATTTTGTTTTTCGTTTCGTTACGTAATGAAACAAAAAAGAAAATGAAAACGAAAAATTGCTCATTTTGTGCCCATCTCTACTATGGACTGTAACACAAAAACCTTTTGCACTGCTGTTTTCTGAATCCATCCAGATTAACTTGCATTTACTCTAGTAGGCTAATAAGAATAATTAATTAAGAGGCAGATGTTGTGGGGGTATGTGGCCATTTTGGTTTAACAATATGCAGATCATATTCTAGTAACATGAGTCACTTAGAGTTTCCCTTAAACAGTAACACAATCATATAAAAATACTGCAGCTGCAAGGTGGAACTGATTTTCATTTTTAAACACCCTACTCTGAAGGATGATTCAGAGAAATAATTTTTGAACAAGGCGTCCATTCTCTTTCTTTATGCATCTGGAGCATTTGGCTTCTGGAATGAACTTTTGAGGGTTTGAATGCAACTGTTGTGTGCAAAAATAATGGCAAGCAACATAAAACCATAAACCAAATGGATGCAGCAGCCTTTTAGTTTGAAAGCAAATTTCATTTCAGTGGAATTTGCACTGGTTGTTAGATGTTTTGGAAAAACATCAATCAATAAATATTCAAGGAGAGAATAATATTTCAATAATAAAGGGCTGTATCTACATACCTTAGATTCCAGGTGGGCTGGAATGTAATTTAACATATACAGTAGTTACCATGCTGTGAAGTCTAGTCATTCCTTTTAATCAGAATTTAGGTGCTCCAGTATCTTTTAATTGTCACAGAAATGGGCCACCCACATACAAAGCTATGTTCTCTGCAGTCTCAGTTGCGTATTAGGTAATATTTTACATATAGGCTATTGGTTTCTTTTCCAGCTTTATACTTTCTTGCAGTATGCTTTTGTCAGTATGCCATGAATGAAACTGTAGCAGCTGTTACCTGAAATTAGCATTGCACATATTGAGAATATAACATTGCAGTTATGCTTCATGGAGTGAATCCTCTCTGTTTGCTGTGAGATTGGTGTAGTTTTTCCCACACTTGCATAAAGGGATACACAGCGCTGCCTTGCACAGTAGAGTTAACCCCATTCATTCAACAGGGCAGTTTCCATCTTCTGCAGTGGTAAATCAGAAGTTGCACAGAGTGCCTCCAATGAAGAATTATACTCTGTCAGGGGCAATTGGAGTCTGCCTGGATGTATGGGAAAGTGCAAGACAGAAATTGTACATCCGTAATACTTTAGATATGTATATTTAGAAAGAAGTATTGAAATTTTGATAAATAATTTTTAAGCTATCGTTGCATGATTTTTGATTGCAGTAGGACTCAATGTTCACTAGGTCACACTTATCCACTGCCTGAAAATATTAAACAAAAGAACTCAGAAGTACACATTTCTAAGCTACATTACCAGAACTAGCCACTGCTGGGAATCAGAGACTATGTTTTATATATAGTGTTTCTATATCTGCACTTTTCAGCATCGGGGGTGGGGGGGACATCTGATACCAATCCCCTGCAGATACTGGGGTCTTACTTTGGAATCAGAGCTTGTATGACTGTCCTTGTCTTCTGAAACTCCATATCATTAACCTCTCTTTTATTATAGGCTTACCAGCATTGGTGATAATCATTGTCCTTGCAAGCACAAACAGAAATGCAAATCACATTTACAATAAAGTCCCATATGGCGAAAATATTAAGAGGCAAGGTGGTGATGAATTGTGAGTATTTTATACGAAGTGGCAGAAAATTTAAGCAGAAACTCTAATATGAGATTAAGCTTCCTTCATGTTTATACTTCCTGGTTTCATCGATGAGTGAATATGCCCAGCACCTAATTATTTTGGAAAGTGACATAAGGAAGGTTGTATTTTTCAGTCCAGAAGAATATGTGGAACATGGAACATCCTTTTTTATATAAAAAAAAAGTTTGATCCTGATTGTTACTGGTTGTGATGAAGATAAACAGGGAAGCAGAAAGAAGCCTTTCCCTAATGAACAGCCAATTAATGATATTAGTGTACACTCTAAAAGCTAACACAAAGCAGCTGCTGAATCAAGGAGAATCACATGCTGATATTCTATGTGCTTGCACAGTTTCTTGACCTTTTATAGCAGTAGTTCCCAACTTTGAGTCCCCAGATGTTATTTGGAATAGATTTCTCAGAAGCCTTCACTACCAGCTGTGCTGGCCAAGATTTCTAGGAACCGTAGTCTAAGAATATCTGAGGACCCAAGGTTAATAATCAGTGCTTTAGAGGAACAGATGTGAAACCCTGTTTCAACAATCTCTCTTCTTAATCTACTTCATATTACAGGAAAGTCCCTGTTGCAGGCAATTTGAAAGCTGCAATGCTCATTTTGGTTTAATTCCAGCAATTGCATGGACTGATAATGAATCCAAATGGAATAAGTTTATATGCACCAAAAATATAAAAGCATCTGGCAGAGGCCATGAATGGTGCGATTAGTAATGCTGAGGATGGGTTGGTTAACTCCAGGAGTTACATTTTCTGATTGCTGAGAAAAGGAGCAACCCAGCCTGTCACCCAGCGAGCACACAATGGGCTAAAGGCTTGGCTGATTGCACCCTATATAACAAGGCAGTAGCCAGATTCCTATTATTCATGTAGGCTCAAGTGCAACAGCAAAAAATGCAATGGCAAATTGCTGCTAACCCAGTGTGCTTTCTTTACAGCTGTTGGATTATGGATAAAGTTGTGTTTTATGTGACCTGCGTTGGATACTTTGGAATCATGTTTCTCATGAACATTGCCATGTTTGTGGTGGTGATGATGCAAATATGTGGGAGAAATGGGAAACGCAGCAATCGGACTATGCGGGAAGAGATACTGAGGAATCTCCGTAGTGTTATTAGCTTGACTTTCCTACTGGGCATGACGTGGGGCTTTGCCTTTTTTGCTTGGGGACCCCTGTACCTTCCTTTTGTGTATCTCTTTTGCATTTTCAACTCTTTGCAAGGTAAGTGGAATTCCTGTTTTGGGGTGGGGGACAAAATGAAAAGTAGCTTAGAGGTGTTAAACAAATTTGTCATGTAATATATTAGAGATTCCTTACATAAGTATGTGTATGTTACTCAGAAATAACTCCCATTCCAATCAGCAATGTTTACTTCCAAATAACTTGTGCTTAGTCTGCATAGATTCCTCACAATCCTGGATTGCAGCCTTAAACAAGTTTTGTAGTATAACCACTTGTGTCAGTTGCATTAATCGTTTGCCTTAATTGGCTACTATGTAGTATGGGGCAGGGGGTATTAACTGGAGAGCCAAAAAGCTCTAACATGCAATAGGTACAATGTAGCATTTCTTGGAAACGATCAGACATCTACCTGGAACAATTAGAGTCTATTCACAATCACACTAATCTGTGGTACAATTAAGACATTGTTAGGAATATTGTATTATTGTTATTGAGAACACTTAAGGCTCTTGAACTTTATCTAGAAATGCCACAGTTTTCACTGTACTTGCATTTCAAAAATTAACTAGATATTTCTGTTTGCAGGATAATGTACATGAATAGATTATACATATCACAAAAGGGAGGAAATACACTGTAACTGTATTATTACATGGACTCTTTGTATGTTTTTTATTCCTTCCAAGCAGGATCATTATAAGAAACAATTAGAAGATCCACTAGGGCAGTGGTGGTGAACCTTCAGCACTCCAGATGTTTTGGACCACAACTCCCACAGTCCTTTGTCATTGGCAACACAGACTTGGAATTCTGGGAGTCGTGGTCCAAAATATATTCAAAGATTAATTATGTTTCTAATTTGGCTTCTGTAAGCACAGCTTTTATATACTTCGAATTTGTTCTTAGACATCAGTGTGCTGTTGCTACACGTTTAATTTATTGTATAAAAAGTCTGTTAGTCTATTGTGAAGAAGACCCACTCAGGGCGCATCTGTGGTGTTTTCTTTTTGCACTTTTGTCCCATAGGCCCTTGATATTGCACCTTCATGATCTCTGATCTGGAAATGCTTTTCAGGGGAAAAGCAGAGTGCTAAATTCAGCCCCCGGTGAAGTCCCTGTCATAGGTTTCCAAGGCTGGGGGTGTAAAAAAACATGGATCCAGAAAACTAGGAAGAGGCATTTTGAGGGGAACAGGTGGTACATTTCCCCCATATCTTTTTTTTGTCTTAAAGTATCTTTCTACAAGAAGTCTATACAGCAGAAAAGTGGTTTCTGTAGTAGTGTGTAATTTTTTAAAATGATTACAGTGTGTAATTTAAAAAAAATAGTTTCATAGGTATCCCATGAAACAGGTGGTAACCTCCCCAAAGTATCTCTGCCTCTCTCACACGCAACACATGTACCACCTTGCACCTGTGGCTGCAGCTCCTCCACACTCTTACCTCCCTTTTATTACTGCTTCTTCAACCATTTACTTATTTATTCAGATAACAGTCATTTCCTTTTATTCCATTTCCCCCCTGAATTTCGCATATATGCCATCTTTTATTTCAGCACTCTTGTCACCTGAATACGTCTGAGTCGTGGATGAAGCTTGAAATGTCCAAGACAGTTTTGAATGCTAGCAGACTGATCTTCAAAATCTGTTGCATTCAAATAAGTTACAGATCAATGAAAGTTATCCACCCAGTTGATTGTAGTGGAGTTGTGTGTGAAGTGTGTATAAGGAAGGGTGGTGGAATTTGGATTTGAATCCAAAGCCCAATAAAATTATAAGAGGATGTGCATTAGTAATCTGTTCTGTATTATGCAAACTGCCTTGTGTAGTGTTCTCTCTAAGTCAGATGGTATATACACTTCATTAAATACATAATTCAATCCAGAGGTAGCTTCAAAACAAATCCAGTATTTATAGCTTTCCCAAATAATCCAATAGCCTTAGGAAAAACAGGTTTTCAGTTTAGCATATGCGCCTATCACACTGTGTGTTTGCTATTAATGCAACTAAAAGGAGTAAAGTATTACTTTTTTTTCAAAATGTGGCATTAAGTTTTTTTATCACTGAATTCAATGTAAGATGATACCACAGTGTGTGTGTGTGTGTGTGTGTGTGTGTGTGTGTGTGTGTGTGTGTGTGTGTGTGTGTGTGTGTGTGTCGTTACAGTTGTGACCGACTCTTCGTGACTCCACGTTCATGGAGTTTTCTTGGCAGGAATACTGTAGTGGCTTGCCAGTTCCTACTCCAGTATGTAAAATAATTGTGTTGCCATGCCATACATGTCTAGAAAGCTACCACTCCATAATTATGAGATTGTGAAAGGTATCATGAAATTGTATAAAGTGTGTATTATATACTAGTTTACTGAAATGCTAACCAAGGACTAGTTCTCATTTCAAAGCTCTTTCCCTAGAAAACAGACAGGCAAGGCAGCTGCTGGAAATCGTTTAAATGAAATATGTATTACCTTTGGCAGTAAAAAATAAATAAATAAAATCAAAATAAATCAAATCAAATAAAAAAGGAGCACCGACCCGGCCCCAGGGGTGGCCGGGTCGGAGCTCTAAAATAAAGAAAAAAATAAACAAAATAAAAGAAGCACCAAGCCGCCCCAGGGGCCACAAGGTTGGTGCTTGAAAAAAAAACCGAGGCACTGGCCCCAAGCCAGCGTCTCAAAAAGCCCCTGGCGCAGGAGCCAGGATCGGTCGCCACTGCCGCCACTGCCGCAGCCCAATAAGGACTCAAACTGGTTTGGATTGGTTTGGTTTGTACGATTTTTTTTTAATTTGTACAAACCCGAACCCAAACCGAACCACAGGTGGGCCCGAAACAGACAAACCCAAACCATGGGTTTTCTGTTTCGTGCCCACCTCTACTTGTTAGTAATTTGAATGCTATATAAATTGTGTTTAGTTTTGTGAGGTCAGGGCATGGCAGCATGATCTCTCATAAGCAATTCGACCTCTACAATTTTTCTCAGTGAGCTTCAGATTTAGAATTGGTCAAGTTCTTGTTTCTGTTGCATATATTTAGTATTCTTTTGTAAATATTCCTATGTTCTAGTTTCAGTACTACCATGCACAAGTAATAAATGGAATGGCCACATTTTAAAAGTTTGTATTTTACTAAGTTAATGCACACAGCTCTTTAGTATAACTAAAGAGACTGTGAAACACTACATTTTTTGCATCGTTCCCTGGTTGAACCAAATAGCTAAACTGAAGACAAGCCTGTAGCCGTCTGTGGCTGGAGAAGCAAAAATAATAATTGCTCTAAAAGATGCAAGAGATTAGTTAACAAGAACCTACAAAAGCAAGACCACACATGACAAATAATGCATAAGATTTATTCCTCCACAGTTTTCTGTGTCTTCAGGATCATCCTTCCATTGGATAATTTCCACTGGAAAGACTAAAGTCTTTCAGGGTTGTGTGTGTGTGTGTGTGTGTGTGTGTGTGTGTGTGTGTGTGTGTGTGAGAGAGAGAGAGAGAGAGAGAGAGAGAGAGAGAGAGAGAGAGAGAGAGATTGGGCTGGGTTGTTCAGTTTGCAGCCAAGCAGCTGCTGTCTAGTCTTGGGAGGTTTGTTATCTTGTTTTTCCCCAATCAGAAAACTCAAGAGGTTTTCAGCCCCTTGGCATCGACAACGGTTGAGGGGTGGCTTTCCTCAGGAAATGTGTTGTTTCACTTGGACTAAAATTTGATGTAGGAATATGCTGATTTTATCACTTCTGATGATATTGGAAACCCAGAGAGTCAGATTAAGTCAGCATTGCCTAAAGAGGTGCTGGCAGTGACTTGAGGCTGTGTTATTCCTCTGAATAGAGGGGACTGATCTGTCCCAACAACTAAAAGTGGACTGTTTTGCACATGTTATAGAGGCCTGCAGGAATGTATTTGCTGTTGTGCATATGCTGGATTGTTAAAATTACTAGTTCATAGAAATGGCTTATTTTGTTTTACACTAATAGATAAATGAGAAACAATACGAATGCATTGAAATTCAAGGGAAAAAGCAATGTTTTCTCTCAGATTATGAAATTATATTCAATTAAATATCTTGTTCGATATTTGCTGTTGTTGAGCATGTGTTAGTCAGTTAATAAAGAAATCAGGAATATAAGAATTGTGTTGTAAAATCAGATTTGGAAGTTGTCCCCAACAAAATCCTTCTAGAAATGCTCAAATTAGGCAAAAAAAAAAGTATGATACTTGTCCCTGTTATCCCTGGTTCCTATCATCTAATAATCATGTGCTTATAAGAAGGAGAGAAGTGAAACCATTATATATTTTTGGGTGGATTTGGAAATACAATTCCAGGATGCTTAAAATGAACGTTAAAACACAGATTGTTTTCTTACTCTATGTATAATTCTGACTAGAGAGAATCCAACTCCTGCTTTCATTTTCATCTATCCAACCAGGCCCTGACACCCATGCCTTCACCATTGAACTTTAACATGGGGAAAGGCCTTAAGAGTCCCGTGTGATGCCCCATTACCTGAAATACCTCCTGCTGTTCCTTTTTTTCAGTGGTAGTAGCAAAAAGTGGAATGAAGAAAGTTGCCAGCTTGAGTGTATTACATCAGTATCCCTGGTGCAAAGGGAAGAAGCAGTTTTCTAAGAAGCTTCTAAAATTTCCCTGCTTGCTCCCATTTGATGGGTCCATTACTATACCAACAGCAACATATACACATAAGTGGTAGGAATAAGGCCTTTTGAATATCACTGATGATAGAGAGATGAGTTGAATGGGGGCTGGAGATGGTTTGGCAATCAAATTTAACCAGTTTAAACATAAGGTAGTATTCTCTTCCCTCCAAACCGCCCATTTTGAAGTAAATCACAGCTTTTTCAGAGCAAAATCAAAATGCGGGTGTGTGTGTGTGTGTGTGGAGTTTACACATCAGTAATAATTAAGGACTGTTTTTCATTGTGGTAGGTTAGTGGCTCTAACATATTAACTCTTCTTTGCCTCCTAATTAAATAGACTCCAGGGGATCAGAAAATATCTGTGGATATGTTCACAGCATTTATTTCATCTTCCCCCAGCTTTTGCCACTTCTAGTAGCTCTTTGATATGTACAGAATCCATTAGTCTTCCCCTTTTATTTTTGTATATCTTCCTCTTTTATCTTTTTTTCTGCTTCCGTGAGATATAGTTCTAATTCCCTCTAAACAGAGTTAATCAGAGTCTTGCTTCATGAAATACATGTCATTATCTAAAAGCTGACTCACAGCATACTGGAAAGACTCTTCTTCAAACTCTTTTTTAAAAGCAGATGTACTGTACTTTAATTTCTACATAATCTGTCAGGAGCAGTTTTTATCTCATTTGGGATGGTGGGTAACTCTAAGATGTGCATTTTATCAATACCAACTTTTACCTCTAAAAGGTTTCTGAAAATTCTTTAAGAGATACTTCTGCAGTGTACAAGATCATTGGGCTTTAAAAAAAACTAAGGCATTTATTCATGATAGTTCCAGGCAACTTGCATTTCTGCTGATAACTTGGCTCTCAAGACTACCTTTTTCCTTATTTGAACATTGCAGCTGTATTAGAATATATTAGTATTTAATGTTTCTGCTTACTATCATTTTTATCATGTCACAACAGCAAAACTCGTATGTTTATTTGGAACACAGAATGCAGCCCTGAGAAATCTACCCAAATCCATCAACCACATTTTAATTCTTTTTAGAATCTAATTTCTGTATATAAGATCCAGATTCTGTAAGTCACATAACTTTGAAGTACAGTAACACTTTTCAAGAACTTTTTTTTACTGTTTTTCAATAGCAACGATCAGAAAAACCACCTTCTGTAAAATGAAGGAGAGCTATTTTTACCTTCTTTTTTTTTTACTATTTTTCAGGTTTATTTATATTTGTATTCCACTGTGCCATGAAAGAAAATGTCCAGAAACAATGGAGACGACATCTGTGTTGTGGTAGATTCAGGCTGGCAGACAATTCAGGTAATGTGTATGTCACGGAGTTCAAACCAGCTAAAGTAGGATTCCTAGGTGGTCTTCCAGTCAAGTGCTAAACAAACCCAAACTTTTATGGCTTCAACAAAGTGGCCATGCCAAGTAGCCCCTGAACAAATACCCTGGGATCATCAAAGCATGTGTGAGAATAACTAGCTAAACATCTAAAATGTATTTATTTTCTTGAACTATCTGTGTTGCTCATGATCTTGGGGATGTGGCAGAAAGTAATGGCTTAACGGGTCAAATACTTCCCTCTTGTTCTTTTAGCAATCATTAAATTAAATATTGTTCATTATTCTGGGTCTTGGGTTCGGAAAAAGAAATAGGTCTTCCATCTGCAGTAATCATTGTGCTCAGTTTGTTATATTAAAGTTGCCCTGCTAATTATATGAACCGTGTTGTGTATCATTCTACATTTGTACCTATCTTTACAGTGGAAGAGGACAGTTTGTAACCGTTCTGTTCACTGCAAAACCCATAATTTCACCAGTGGCTATGTTTGCTAAGATTAATTGAGAATAGTCATTAAAGATCTGGGGAACCACATGTGACCTGCTTTATACTCAAAATAAGCTCTTAGAATATTGCTCTGTTTAGAACATCTTCATAACTACAAATGCTGCTTAAGTATGTTGTGTTCTCATCCATTTCAGGGAAATCATTGGCTGTGTCCCCCAAAATTTAAAGGTTTAAACAGTCTAAACCTGCCTACTGTACCCAGAATGAGAACCATTCATGATTTCTTTCCTAGGAGAGATGGAGTTTTTCTCTGAGTTTTTTGCATGGTTGAATAGCTTCCTTTTCATGGTAGAGTGCTGGCAGCTTATAAATCAGATTGGTTTTTTAAAAATAAAACCAATAGAATAGTCTAGTCTCCCCTTCAAAATATCCTCATTTCCTTCACATACAACCTTATGAAACAGAAACTGGAAATATAATTTAGATAGAAAGTATGTTTTAAACAAATAAAAGATGTGGTTGAAGTCTATGTGTATTAACAAGAAACAGTAACATTCTGTCCACTTGAAGTCCAAGGTAAGATTCTGTGATTTCGTTGTGTTCGCACAAACCTATAAATTTGTAGAAAGAATAACTTCAGCCCACTCATAGTACGTTGTCATTACAAGTTGCAGATCAGAAGTTCAGACATTATATTTAAATGATGATAGGGAAAGTTACTCAGGCTTCCTCTGAAACAGTTGTGCAAGATGAGATCTTGGGTGTATTTCCATTCATATCCCACATCTCACCGCAGGGGAGAGGCATGACTTCCTCTTTTGAATGTTAAACAGTAGAAAGTACACAATACAGCAGTGTGCATGGTTTTGGCCTCCTCTAGCTTCACCTCTGAAGCCACCCACAGAGGATTTATTTTCAGCTGACGTGCAGTTACAGGCAATTCTGTTTTCATTTATTTTCAGACTGGAGTAAAACAGCAACTAATATTATCAAGAAGAGCTCTGACAATCTGGGGAAATCATTGTCTTCGAGTTCAATTGGTTCTAATTCCACCTACCTGACTTCCAAATCAAAATCCACATCCAATACCTTTGTTAAAAGGAACAGTCATTCTGGTAAGTCAGTTCTTCAATAATCTCTACGGTGTACCAGTTCAGATTATTTCATTGACATTCCCTTGGATACTAAGCCAAATTAAAGAAGATCACACAGAAGGAAAAGTTTCCCATTCTTTTCTTCAAATACAAAAGTGGAACAGGTGATACCTTTAGGCTACTAGAAAATTCACAAAAATGTTGCTAATATTTCAAGTGCGAAACCCTCTTCCTCAGACCAGTAGTATAACATGGCAAAAGATGGATTTGCCAGGAGTTATTTCTTAGATGCAAAGTCCTTGGCAAGATGGAAAACAAGCCAGGCAGTTTCTTAGTTGAGGCTTGGAGGCTCAGGACTCTGATGTTCTTAGGCTGCGTCCGAAATGAATGGAGGGAGGTGTTTTTATTGTCCCAGTCCTTCCAAAGACATGTCACGGCTCACATACACACATTCACACCTCTCTTCAATGTGGCTTATATCAAGGCCAATGGCCCCTGCCTTGCCAGTGTGTGTGGCCGGGGGGGGGGGTGTTAGTGCAGAAGGCCCATGCATTTCATTTGAAACTGGGATAGAATTTTGAAAAGTCCACTGGGTATAGCCAATTGCACCAAATAAAAAGGAAAGAGGTTACCCAGTGTTGCAGTCTTGTCATGTCTTGCCAGCCTAGACTGGAATAAAGAGGTGACACACGTTTGGTTTGGTTTTAAACAGGGCCACAATTTATTAATCACAGGAGCCAACTTTTAAACTTTATTAAACTGAACTGTAATTTTTAGGAGGGCCTGTGACGTAGCGCAATATAAAGGTGAAACAATCAATTTATTAGGTCCCCTTGCTCAGCAAATTTCCTGCGGCCTGTTATGCTGCCGCAGCGAGGATGCCTTGAACATCTTTTGGGCATCAACCAAATTGATTAGACATTGGCAGCCCTCTTGATCGTGTTTGGGTTGTTATTAATTGGTCCCTATCTAATTCCTAATCTAATTTATTAATTGAGGGCTGCCGAGGACCTTGGAGCTATTAATTCAAGGAGGGGCCTATTTGATTAACATTACATTTTGGGCTACCCGCCAAATTGTGACTGGTATTACCTAGAGCCCTCTCCAACATGTGTCTGGTGTGATGGGTGAAAACATGCCGCCACTCACGGAAAATTCGAGTGGCAGTCAAAAATTCCCATCCGGCCCCGAAGCGACCAGCAATGCATCACCATCACATTGAAAAAGTGGAGGAAGGGCGGGGGATCCGGCAACTGTGCAGGCAGGCAGTGGGGAGCACGGGAGTGCCTTATATAGCCATGCTCCCCGAACACAGGCTATGCCGATTGCGCAGCCAGTCGCCGCCTGTCCAGTCAGCCAGCAAAGATGCCCCAGCACCACACGAGGTGGAGCGGGGTGACCATTCCTTTCACAACCGTCTGAAAGAGATGGCACAGTATTCCGAACAATGGATAGTTATGTAGCGCTGCTGGAGGAAGGAAACTTTTCTCAAAATGAATAGAGAGCCAGATAATAATGTTCTCCTCCCCAGCAGCGCCTTTGCAAGTGAAATGTGGCAACATAAAACCATACCAACTTCTGAAATATTAAATGTTATTTACCTTCAAGGTTTCCAAGAACTGGGGCTTAACTAAATCTAAAACAAAAGATGTGGCTCCATTGGCTTTTTCAATGGAGCTTTACTAATTGCTCTGTTTACTTTTTATCTGATTGCTTTGTGTCTGATTTATGATATGTTATTTTTATTACAAAGCACATTTACATCTTTCTCTGGCTGAGTTCAAAAGTCAGAATTATTGACAAAAGTCAGAATTATTGACAAAAGTGCTTTACATTAATTGCAGAGGGATGATTAAAATGGTTTTGTAACATTTACTTATCAACAAATGGACCCTATGTTATGGATTATTATGAGTCAGAGTGCTTAAGCCCAGAAGTGCTAAAGCACATGTTTGTTTCATATTTTTTTTAGAATTAGGCTATAGACCACCAGTTCCCAACCTTTTTTGAGTAGCGAACCCCTCTAGCCAAATAACTTATGATCCCTTGCCATATTGTGTTTTAATGGGGTAAAGCCATCCTTCCTCAGAAAGTAGATGCTTCATTTTCCCCTAAAGGGCCTGTTTCTCTTATATACTCATATGCACTAATTTTAACATCCCACTCTGAAGGATCAAGGATGCAATTATTTTACAAGGGACACTACTGTCACTGCTGTTTAAAATGTATCTTATAGTAGTTATTTCATTATGTGTAAATCTTGAAATGCATCCTTTGTTTTTGTATTCTTTTGTGCCTTTTGAAGTTAGACTGGTGTTTCTAGCTAATGTTTAACCACATTTTCAATAAAGATATAGTAGGCATTATGTCTCCATAGCAGTTGTTAAACTAGTTGCTGTCCCCTAGAATTGACTCAGATGCTCATATGTTTGTGGTGTAGATAATGTCTTCTAAGAACATTTCTTCATCAGTGGTGGAACATTCAAGGTAAAGTGTCCAACACTTGGGCTGAATGCATGATTTTCAAAAGTTGCTATGAGGATACTTGCATGTAGTTCCACTTGTCACCACCAACTCACTAATCATACATACTGCTTCATTCTATACTATGCAACTTCCTTTTATCATCCTGACTGTGATTCAGCAATCAAGAACACTCCACATTCTGGTTAGCTGTCAGATGCATGGATGATATTCAGGCTTCTTTCAGGTGATGGAAATCAGCTTCAAAATAATTCATATTCCATATGTTTTGCATGCAGCAGGACATCGGGTGGTGTTGGCTTGCAATTTCAGCTGCGTGAACTCATTCCAACAGCTTCTAAAATTAATACCACACAGATTTCACAAAAGCAATTTATGTTTTTATTTGATCCTCAGAAAGCTTTCATAGGATTTTCCTTTTGCTCACAATAATTGTTTAATAGCTAAAATCCTGCTCAGTGTAGTAAATTGCAAATAGACAGTTCCCATTCAGTCAAAGGGGATTTGATGAATCAACTTCTCCATAAGCTTCACTAATTCAATGGGTCCATTCTACTTGTGACTTCCTATATTAAGCAAAAGGATTTCAGCCAATAGGATATGAAAACAAACTAATCCATTAAATTTAGTAATAATCACTTGCAAAAATAACTGCTTTTTGTAATACACTTTTTCTTCCTAGCCATTTGACATACAGTGGACCCTAGTATAACAAACGGTTTGTATAACAAAATTTGTACAACATAAAAAATTCCGGAGATAAGGGAAATTTGCTTAACAAATTTCATTTGGGGTGAATCTATACAACAGAAAAATGGGATCACTCTGTTTTCAATGCATTCTTGTGAGAAATTTTTATAAAGGAAAATTTGCTTAACATAATTTCTTTGGGAATGAATTAATTCCTTTATACAAGGTACCACTTTACTTTTCCGTTACGAACTGAATTAAATATAATGAACTTCTGGAGAGCTCAGTGGTTTAGGTATCTGTCTACAAAGCCAGAGGTTGGGAAATCAGTTCCTATTGTGCCTCTTTTACAGGGGCTGGACTCAGTGATCCATGGGAGCCTTCCAACTCTGCAGTTCTATTATTTATTTATTTATTTATTTATTTATTTATTTATTTATTTATTTATTTATTTATTTATTTATTGTTGTTGTTGTTGTTGTTATTTACAAATGTTTGAATAAATTGTTCTGAATTATATGCAGTATGCATTGATTATGCATTGCCACGGAAATGCAATGGTGATAATCTTCTAAAAGCTTACTATACATAAAGAGGTGGAAGTTTGATGCACTGAGGAGCAGCATCAAGTAACTGCGGTGCCAAATGTAGCGCTATGTCTTCAACTAGAGATGGGCACAAAATGGAACAATGTTTCAATTCATGATTCATCAAGGTTGACAAATCACAAATAATAAATTTCCTTCCCCACCCCCAATGAATCTATTTATTTTGCATTTTAAACCCCTATAAAATGCTCCCAAGACACCCAGAGACACCAGCATCACCGAGAAGCTTTCTCTGGCTCTCCTCTACAATCCTTCCAAGTTTAATGAAGATTGGGTTTTGAACATCTGAGTTATACACCCACAAACTGGGTCACTCATGGGAAGCTTCTCTGCAAGCTTGGTTTTTCTAGGTGGCTGGGGAATGTGTTATAGCCCAATGAATCAATGAATTAAAAACCACTAAACATTTGTTAATTAATATTCCTTGAGGAGGAATACGAATTTGACTCAATGAATTGCCAATTTTTAAATGAATTTTAATTCCTTTTTAAATTTTGTGCCCATCTCTAGTATTCGGTTATTGGTTTCCTATGTTAAATCTCAAAATTGGTTTTGCCTGTTTTCTGTAGTTTTATAAAGCCTTGCATAATTAATCATGGCTATGTATTTAACTTATAGCATTGATAGATAATAAATTGAATTAATGGAAAATGGAAAAAGTTATTATTGGACCTTTTTAAAAACAGCAGAGAAAATGTCAGATGACACCTTGAGCCTGATTCGGAATGCCTTGCCATATTTGGGTGTTTGCAGAAGGCCTGATATATATCACTGCGTATATGCATTGCTTGTAAAACCAAACAAAATCAAAAATGGAAAAAAAACAAAAAAAAATCAACAAGAACTCATTCCAATATGCTTCAGCATGTCTATACGTTCGTCCATGGGACTAAGCAAACAAATGTAACTTGTGTCTCTCTTCATTTGCAGATCAAAAGTCATTCTGTTTTAAATCTATTTCATCATAGCTTCTTTTGAGAACCTTTATTATTTCTTTGATTTATACTGTTGACCTGCTAACCTACCTTTCATATAAACTATTGCTTATAACAGTACAGGCCTGAAAACTGTATTGGGAAAAGTGGGCTAGTGCCCATGAAAGCATATGCCAAATAAGACTTGTTAATCTTTCAGGTGCTACAAAAATTCTGTATTGTTTGAAACCTTTTTTTGTAAATATGCTTTATTATTTTCATAAAGGAAATTTTGTTACTATTAAGGGAGATGCATCTATTATAGAAGCCTTATGCTGGTTCACATTAAAAAATCAGAATTAGATTTTATGGTATTAATTAGATAATATGTTCCTAAATAAGCATAATAATTGGCATGCCATTGAGTCAGTCCTGGCTTTTAGCAACTCTTTCCAGGATTTTCTAGGTATAGAATACTCAGACCTATCACTGCCTTCTTCTGGGGGTGCCCTGGGACTGTGCAGCTTGCCTAAGGCTACACAGGCAGGCTGCTCACCTGGGATGCACAAAAATATAACATGGAAATAATTGCTCATTGCTTAAGTTCACCTAATGGTCATTCTGCTTGCTCTTTCCATCTGAACTGGAATCATGCTGTTCTGAAATGCAATGCTATTTCATCCTATGCAGACAAAAGTGTTAAATTCGGCAATAAGTAAAGTAGTTATAAGTAAACTGGTTTATTCAAATTCTCAGATAAATTCATCAAGTTTCAACCAGAACTTGACATAATAAAATTACAGGATTTATCAAATGTTTGAGAGATTTAAAAAAAAAACCTTTATGAAGTAAAAGAAGTGAGGATAGAAAATGTCTAACCATTCATCCATAATCTGTTTATACAAAGGAAATAAAAACACACATTTAACACATACATACCTTGTTGGAGTTACGATAAGACTCCTGGAAATCAGCACCACACATTGAAGTCCCTGTGTAAACATTGGGAAGGAGGTTGGTTCCTAAATCTGCTAACATTTATTCCAAAAAACATTCCCTCATCCAACATTCACTGCAGATTAGAGCATTCATTTGTTTTTAGCATCTATAGTAAACAAATGTATTAATAATAAAATAGAATCCACAGAAAACTCTAAAACAAGTCTGTGATATCGGAAGGCATGACCATTGAACCTGTAGCCATTATAAACCTGTAGGAAAAATCAGATCTATTCTCTGCACTTGTGAAACTGGCTCTCTTCGTCCAAACAGCTTTCAAATTGAAGCAGACAGACTGAAAAATCTCTGTTTTCTCTTATTTTATTTAACACACACATGCAAGCAGATATATGTATATGTGTGACAGTGTTTCTGTCTATTGCCGATTTATATAATTATTAACTATAAAAACGTAAAATATTTAAAAATGTAACTATGAAAACTGAACCAAGTGTTTCAAAATGTAGTATTAAGCACTTAGCAAACTATAGTAATAGAGCTTTTTTTAAAAAAAACTCATTTGAATCACATCAGTTTTAGTATCTTAACTACTAAAGCATAAGCAATTACGTAATCACATCATCCCTATTTCTATACAGTATTAATAAAAAATTCTTACCTTCAGCATAATTTTTCCCCTTTACAAGGCCAACTTTCAACCTATCACAAGATAAAGCAACAACATGTAATTTATAAGCAAGAATAGATATATAAATTTGGATTACTGAGATAATTCCTTAATAATTTTTTTTAAAAGGAACAGAACCATCACCTCCTTAAAACAGTGAGTAGTAAAACTAGGTAGACCAGTCAGCAGTAAACTATCTTTTTTCAAATGACTGATGCCCATTTTCATTTTCTTTTTGTTAGACAATGTCTTTCTTGACAAGCCTTCGCCAAAATACATCCAAGTGGATACGGAGCAGACATCAATCATCCCAGTTCATCAGGTTATTGACAAAGTGAAGGGGTACTGCAGTACTCACTCAGACAACTTCTATAGAAACATTATCATGTCAGATTCCTTAAGCCACAGTACAAAATTCTGATTTTCTGGATATCTGGGACAAGATAATTCAACAAGCAACACAAGGGAACCAGAATGGTGAACTTTTGACTGATTGCGGAATACTTCAACAGTCTTCTATTTTATCCATTTGTGTCATTTCCTTAGAAACTTGATTTTCTAAAATGGTCTCCCCTCTGATGGACTGCAGTTTATGATTAATTTTCTGCTATTTCTTCTTCATGCTACTACTTTTCCATGAGACCAAGAGCAGGGTCTGCTCTTTGGATCCCCAAACGCTACTTTGCCTGATCACTCTAGTAGTCATTTTGGATTGATGGTTGTGACAAATTACTTACCAGCCCGTCGACACAGCTTGTCATCAGGGTCCATGTTTAGTTGAGCACCAGCCTAAATGGGAAGCAATTTCCAGCAGCAGCACATGAAGAAATGGGTCATCACTGCCAAAGTTTCTGCTGCATCCTAGTAGCATATTAGTTGTGTGTTGGTGCCCAAGAAATTCCTAAAGCCCAAAGTTAAAACTCATGACTTGAGAAAAAATGAAGGCATATTGCCAAGATATTGGACACATCCTTCTGCCTGCTTGGGGATAAATGTTTTAAAAAAGTTTTTGCTCTGTTGTATCTTTACTTATAAGGAACATGGTTATGGGCAGCAGGTGTATATTCAGAACAGATACCACTTGCAAACTGGATTCTGTCTCCCCACTGCAGCCTCCCAGCTCTCTCTGAGAGAGTTGTCAGATGCTGTATAGACAGCTTGATGCCCTGAGCACATCCGATCTCACCTGATCTCAGAAGCTAAGCAGGGTCGGGCCTGCCTAGTACTTGGACGGGCAACCACCCAGGGATAACAGGTGCTGTAGGCGCCTGGAGTAGGAACTGGCAAGCCAACTCCAGTATTCCTGTCAAGAAAACTCTGTGGACATGGGGTCACGATTAGAGTTGGTCACAACTGTAATGACACAACAACAACAAAGGGAACTAAAAGAAAGAGAAAACTTATTGTGTCAGCATACATCCTTGCAAGGGTTATATGGAAACATTTGTACTTTACTATTTTTCTTTCCTCGGTCAAGACCAGGAAGCCCCGCAATCAGTGAATTAACAAATATTTGTGTCTAATTGCACAAAGTTAAGCTGCGTTGAGATAAGTTGACCTTAATATTGCTTGCAAAGTCTGGGCCATATTTATAACTTTTGTGAATTGCAAAACTGCCTGCTTGGGGATAAATGCATCATTACCTTAGAGGTGCTTGGTGAGGTCTTCTTGTGTGACATGAAATATCACTTTTCTTAATTCCAGTGTATTATCCACTGTCAAAGAGCAGATTTTTTTGTACCAGATTGCAAAGTATTATGTGTAAGCCTTCATTAACTGATTATTATAAATGAAGAAGTAACATTTTCTATATACTGTCATATCTAAGAGCTCCTTACATGCATGGCATCTCCACTTTGAACAGGAATGAAGGCTCGTCTAATGATTCCAACACAAGCTGCTCTGCTCTAAAGATCTACCCTGAATATTGCAATTAACAGAGAGGACTATTGACGTGAGACCTCTGTGCATTCACTCACTGGCACTCAGAGGAGGGTGTCAGAGCCAAGCCATGCACATTTATACATTTTGCTTGTGTGCATTTAGCAATGTACAAAATTGATTGAATTCCAATGTGCTAACTGAAAAATCCATTGTAGGCTCAGAGGCATCAGTTAGGCAAAACAACTGAAGTATTTACACTCTCAAATTCTCTCTGTCACTCATGCCACTATGCTCCTGCTATAAACCATCTTAACAGTGATACAGTGTTCTGAACCACAGCCTGTGGTGGTAATAAAACACATCCAGTGAGTCAACATGTGGAGCTGTTACTAAGGGAAGAGATTGAACCACCCAGACTATACAGATATATGCATTTCCACTTGGGTAAAGTCCTAAACAGAAAAAATGTCCCAAAAAACAGAGGCAAAATTTAAAACAGTGGTTTTCAGTGTTCAGTCCCTCTGTTAAAACAAAAAAAAAAAACTTTCCCTTTTACTTGTCTTCCACACAATTACTCTCAAATAACTCTTTATAAGCATAACAGGACATGAGGATTACATAGGATTAAGCTGCTCATTTTTGATCTGTTACTAAGCAGTCAGTCTTAGACTTTCTCTATGTATATTAGTCGCTGGTTTTATCCACTTCTTGAACCAAGGTTCAAGGTTCATCTAAAAGATC
Organism: Phrynocephalus forsythii; assembly: GCA_029282475.1. NCBI lineage: Eukaryota > Metazoa > Chordata > Lepidosauria > Squamata > Agamidae > Phrynocephalus > Phrynocephalus forsythii. Next base: position 65,618,459 of record JAPFRF010000002.1, read on the forward strand.
ATAACTTTTTTTTTCCTGTATCACCTCTGTTCAGGACTTAGGGGTTGTTTGTGTGAGCTCAATTAAATTGTCCCGTTACACTGAAGTTACATTCAAAAGTGTGTGGTCTCTATTCAAAACTAAATTGGCCTAAATCAAGGACTTCATCTCATATGGGCTATGGGTCAGACTGAATATGAACTAAGTGATTGCTGGTGAAATCAGATTATGTTAGAGTCTACTGGAATTAAACATCTTCACCAGGAAGATTATATATTTACACATAAGCACTAATAAAATCCATATATCATAGTTTACTTTCTCATTTTTTTTCAAAAGGAAACTAGTTTAATTTTAATAGGAATAAAGAAAAAGAAGGGGAAATAACTTTTTAAATAATTATAAATGAATAAAATTAAATAAGTAATGATTAAAAAGTAAGACTTCCCGGGTTCAATTCCAGCTATTGTCTGACCATCAGATTCATGTACAGTTTGCCCTTTAAAGAATATATTTTGCTTTTACTACCATGTAGTAATCTTAAATTGTTTTTCTGTCATACATTTCGAAGTGCTGTTTCCTCTGTCACATATTTTTCATGTAAATCTCTAGCTTTTTTGTTGGCATAGCATTACCTCCCTTGTATATAATTATTTATTTTTGAGGTTTCAAATATGTCAACATAGCATCAGTTGCATTTTGGCTATGCCTGTTATTATGTGCATTTGTTTGGCAATAAGAAAGGGGGAAATCATCTCAAATATACACATTTGTTGTATTGTTATGTGAAAAATGTAGTGTGTATGATGTTCAGTAGTGTGGGGTGGAATGGTGATGCAAGTTTAATTACTACAGTAGTCACAAGGGCCAAGTGAGGTGAATTTAAGGTTTGACCAAAGCAGAAATACTTAGCTTGTTAGTACTCTAAATAATTAAATTTTTTAAACTGTTGAGTGGCTTTGTTTATTTTACTGCAAATGAACAAGAGACTATCTTAGTGGGTTACTGGAGAGTAATTTACTCTTAAGTCTCTGTGATCTTCCTGTACAGGGGAAAAGGTGATGGGTTAAAACTGTGATAGCTCTTTTTTATCCCTGTTAAATAAATGGTTTTCTCCTGGCTCAGCAGCCCATCCATTAGAAGCAGCACAAAAAGAGGAAATATGGGAGTTCCGGGCACACCAATTTGTGCTAGAAATTAAGCTGTGCACTGCTTAATTAAAAGAGCAACATGGAAATGTAATACAATACTATTTGCGTAACTGTAATAAAAAAGTATGCATTACAGTCAAAGTGTTAAAATAGAGTAGATTCTATAAATGGACAAGGTTTGCTGAAATAACATTTAAAGGTTATTAATTCAATAGTTCTTTCATGACTAAAATATAAATTTAGCTCCTACTATGTAAGTAGTCTTAATTTGTTCCCTTCTGCAGTCCTCCGTTACCATCATAGCATGAGGTTTGGCACAAATGCAGGTTATCTTGAGGTTTCATACAAATAGAGATCAGCATAATCCTCCACTTCTGATTTTTAGATGTTGTCCTTAGTTATAAAGCTGTCCCAGCAACAGAAATGCTATCTTTTTTGAATGCCCCTTCTGTTTGCATAATGACACAAGATGCTAATACTGTACTGTATCTAGGAAGAGTGCTCCCTCATGTGGTGAAATAAATCTGTTTGTGAAAAAATATCAAATGCACAACTCATTAACAGAATGTAAAGAACTCCCTTTGCAGGTGCAGTATAATTGCAAAGATACACACCGTGAAGAAGATTGCATTGCTGGAAGAAAAGCAGTATAGGAACAGAGAGTATACTCCCCCAATATTTATGCTAACCCTATGATAAACATTAGTTCTTAGTGTCTTCTTCAGAATTTCTAATTTCCTCCTCAAGTTAAATATGCAGACTTTAAAGATGGTGCCTAGAATAAAATTACATGCATCCACCAAAGCTGATGTTGGAGTATTCTAAATTAGATGTCGTCAACACAACTGTCTATTGTGACCTGATCTTAGAGCAAAAGCTCATTTATCGGCATCGACTATTGCACTCGAACACAAACACATCTAGAGTTAAATGTCTGGATGGAAGTTTGTACAACGCTTACATTTTTCATGCATAGGTTTGAACCTTGCTCCTAGATGTCCCAAACACATCTAATCTCGCCTGATTTCAGAAGCTAAGCAGGGTTGGCCCTGGTTAGTACTTGGATGGGAGACCACCAGGGAATACCAGGCGCTGTAGGTGCCTGGAGTAGGAACTGGCAAGCCACTCCAGTATTCCTGCTAAGAAAACTCCATGGACATGGGGTCACGAAGAGTCGGTCACGACTGTAAAGACACAACACACACACACGAGTGTGCCAACTGAACCAAAGGAGCACAGGTTAGTGCTGATTTATCAAAATCCAACTGGGGTTAGACACGAAACAGAAAAATGGTGTTTCATTCGTTGTTTCAAGGGGCGCATTTCATTTTGTTTCATCTCAGATGAATTTTACAACAAAAATTGTATTAAACGAAACAAAAACAAATGTTTTGTTACCTTGCGATGGCTCTGAAGGCTCCAGCATGGTCTCCAAATGCTCCAGTGGCAGCCACAGCAGGCCTAGGCTGGCCTGCCAAGCTGGCTGGTGGGGCTCCAGCGACAGCCTCAGCGACTCTGGCGGCAGCAGATCTAGGCAAGCCGGCAAGCCATTCACCCTCTTCAGATGGCTGGTGGCGACTCCAGTGGGTGCCACGGTGGCGGGCGTAGGCCAGCCTGCCCAGCTGGCTGGCAGGGGCTCCAGTAGTGGCGGCAGTGACTCCGTTGGTGGCCGTGGCGGGCCTAGGCCAGCCTCTGGCCACTCACCCTCTCTTGCTGCTGCTGTGGCAGTTCTGGCAGCGGGCCTAGGCTGGCCTGCCAGCCACTCACCCTTTCTGGCCTGGCTGGGGGATTCTGGTGGCAGTGGCGGTGAGTGGAACACCCGCAGGTAAGTGACCATTTTACAGACAGAATGAAATGGTTCATTTTAATGAAAAAAATTCATTTTTCATTTCGCACCCATCCCTAAATCCAATGTATTTGGCTGTTCTACTCAGGCTGAGCTGCCAACCAGATTTAGCCCTTGACTTGATGTGCTATGTCAGTTGTTGGCATTGCTGTGTTCTTCTAAGTCATTATTATCAAAGGTGCTTCTCAGCATCTCCTGTAAAGGCACCTCTTCTCTAAAGTCCTTTTTATCTTAAAACCATGATTTCTCTTACTTCCGAGAAAGTCTTAAATATTTTCTTCTTCCGATTGGAAACTATATATTCACTCTTGGTAAGTCAAAATGCTAATTTTAATTGTGTGGCAAAATGTATTCCTCCCAACGTCCCCTATCTGTTCAGAATCATGGTATGGTGAGCTTTGCTGCTGGCTACATCTGAGTGTGCCTGCATTGCAGTGGTTCCTGTCATGTTTCTTTCAGAATAAAAATAGGAAATCAATGATCATATAAGAAACATATTTGGCCTTGTTCCTTAATACTAACCAGCAGAGGGCAATATGGTACCACCACGTACAAAGAACTGAACTGCTCAAGAAAAAAAAAAATCTTCATCTAATTGTCCATAGGATGCCTGTTAATAAGAAGAGTCTTATTCAGAATGTAATCTCAGTTGTTATTTAAAGTATTTACTTATTCCGTTTCTAAACTGCACAACCATCTGGCCCAAGGGTCACTCTGGATGGTGTGCAATATCATTAAAATACAATAACACAAAATGGTAAAAGTGGATACTGTACACATCACTATAAAAAGAATGTTGTAATCCTGCATATTATGTGGTGACTGGCAGCTCTCTAGATGGACTTAGAAACTGGGGGTGCCAGAAGAGTAGGGCGGTTTGTAGACCAAGTGAAGTGGTCTACAAACATCCAAACATCCATTCACATTTGGGGTGTACCCCCTCCATGTGACAGTCTCATGTCAGGTCAGAGACTCTGATGCCTAAACCCTTCCTTTAGAGTCCTATAGGACTTTATAGACCTCCAGGGAAAAACCAAAAGCCTGTGTTTGTCACAGCTGGCATTTATCCTAATTAAGGGTTAATTCCAGAATGAAATAAGGCACCCATTTCCAACCATATCAATAGTCTTACAACTTTGTTGGGGGAGGCACTGTAAGCACAAATTCTTGAAAATATATAAAAACTAAATCAAGTTGCGGGCAAATGCTTCATTTTATCTGATGTAAAGTGCCTGTAAACAATACGAAATGACAAATGAACAATCTGGACTTCTCTAGGTATCTCCCAGCCTGATGAACAGTGGCCATTTCCCCCTAATCCTACCTACCAAAGGTCCTCAATCATTATGGATCCCAATCTCTATAGTGCATATACTAAAGTTTCCATGTTGAAAAAAATGTTCTAAAGTATATCAGTCTAGAAAGCTTGAGTCTTTTACTGACAAAACTGAAAAACTGCCCATATCATAATAAAGAGACTGATGCCAAAAAGCATAAAGAAACTGATGCCTTGGTCACCGCCTCACCACTTACTTCCTTTCCACCTCAGCTTTTGGTAGAGCGATGTTTCTTGTGTTCAACCATAATGCTGTCAAATTCCTCCCATTGCTCGTAGGTTTTTAAATAGTCAGTGTGACCCTAATGCACATAGCATGGGTGCACCCAAAATGTACAATGCACAGATACATTTTAGTAGCATGTGTGTAATTATGTCTGTTATACCCACAAATTACTATGCTGCTTCCAACACCCCCACTGTATTTCAATCATTTCTGCAGATATATTTAGAGCATGCAACATTTGGAGTGCAGGTATGCAAGTATAGAATGCAAGTGCAATAATAGGTTCTAGTGTTGCCAGATTTTCTTCCCCATCTTGATCACTAACATGATCCCTAAACTCCGTGGCAAATGGCTCCCAGCTCCAGAGCTTAAAATTGTTTCCCCACCAGCTCCGGAGTTTACAGAAAATTAAGTGCGACCACGCCCACCTAAGCGCGTCCCAGTGCACTTTTCAGGTACCTGCTCTCCGGGGGTGAAAATCCCTGATGCGGATGTAACCTAGTGAGTGCCGGGCTCTCAGCTTCTGTTTGTTGTTGTTTTGCCCCCCACCCCTTTAAGAGACAGGAATCAGGACGACGATGGGGCTCGGGGCGGCTTCCACCGGCAGATGGAGGTGAGCCTGCATCCTTTTCTCCTTTTTTTCTCCCTCCCCTCACGCAGACAGGAGCAAGGAAGTGCGGAGGGGGTGGGAACACAGGAAGAGCAACGAACCCCCAAGATGTCTGGTCCGAATTTAAGTGGCCAGCAGATCTTAGGGGTCGTGTGAAAAGGCTCTAGAAGTATCTTTTGTGATGTTGTTCATTTTTCCCAGTTTGATGAAATTTGCAGAGCTGAGTAGAACCCCCAACTATCCTTTAATTTAATCAATACAGATATTGAACAACATTCAGCCTGAGATTGTATATTGTGGCATCCCACCTGTCATTTTTCTCTAGGATGTGGAACTACTGCAGAGCCATTGGGGGTTCAGTCAGACAACCAGTGATAAACCCATTGTGAGAAGTTCAAAATCTAGCCAACCTTTTATTAGCTTGTCTGAAAAAGAACTAATAGGGAACTGTGAGGATGACTCTGGTCCCTGGTGGACATATTGTCTCCCAATGGCCGTGGAATATAAAAGAGACAAGGAAAGATGGTTCCAGGAAGGGGATAAGAAGGAAACACAAGAGAGCAAGCAGGGAGTGACTGAAAAGTCAGGAAAAAAGGATGCTGAAGAAGAAATTGAGGTTGAGGCTTCCCAGACTGAAGGGAAAGTCCTGAAGTTCTTCAAAAGGACTGGAAGTGTGTGTGGAATGTGAGAATTGCTGGATTGGGTACCTGGTCATGTTAAGCAAGGGGGTTGATTTAAAATCCTTGAACCTTGCACAGTCATCAGGAGATGGCCTGTCAACCCCCCCGCATCTTTGGGAAGGAGTTGGGCAGAAGGGATAGCTGCCCCCCTTCACACAGTCAGTGTTTCTCAAGTGGGCCTTCCAGCTGATGAAAGGCTTCCTTGCTTCTCACCCACCTCCTTCTTGGTTTGACAAGGAAGGAGGTGAGTGAGGAGAAAACAAGGAAGCCAGTCAAGAGACTGTTTGGATCCAGTGTTAAAATAAAGGCTTTATCACCCAATTAATAATGATTCTGTTTGACAAGTAAATGCAAGTTTAATAAACACCACTATCAATACTCCATCTCCAGTGGTGGATGCAGTTATGGAATCCAGCATCGTGGGAGGTCTGGGAGTAGGCAGGGGCATGCACAGGGATCTTGTTAAAAGCCTTGCTGAAAACAAGATACACTACATGTTCAGTATTCCCTTGATCTTTTTATAAAGAGCTATAAGCACAAAGTGTTTATAAGAAACTCATGCTGGCTCTTATCACAATATTATTTTCCAAATATTCAAAAACCAGCTGTTTGTTTGTTTGCTTGTTAAAGAGGTTTAGCATTCAACATAGTTATCCTGATCTCCCTTCTCTCAAATATCCCTACCCATGCATATTGCACTCAGATTTCTCTAAATTTACTCAAATAATATTTTATAATCTCCACAGTACATCTCTCACTATGTTTGATTCTACCTTTCATTATCCTGAATCCCATGATGTGTGTTCACTGCTGTCTGGGGTCCCAGCCATTTTTACCTCACTGAATAGTTGTTCCATAGTGGTGAGAATCAGGTCTAGAACCTTCTTGTCTCTTCTTCTACCCTCTGTAAAATGATATAATCTAAAGGAATATCTGGATTTTACTTAAACCTTTAATCCCTAGGAGATTTTTACTTCCAACATTTACCAGAGTAAACTCTCCCATTACTGCTACTCTGCCCATGTCTGAATGGCAGAGATGCCCATGTTGTGGCATTATTCAGTGGAGAACAATGTGGATAACTGAGCAGAGCAAAACTCATTTCTTTCAGAATGATTCTGAAATGGGGAAATGGTTAGTAGTTCTCTCGTTCATTCTTGGAACCCTGCTGAATCAAAAGATCCACTCAGAGGTGTATTGTGTTTCCTTCAGGGGCTGGCCATATGCTTCCAAGAAACCCACAAGCTGTGCATGAAGGCAAATCCTGTTTCGCAGCAACTAGAATGCAGACCATAATGTCTTTGAACTTGAAGGTGATCTTGGAGCATCTTGACTAGTTGTCGCTGAGCAACATCTCTTGTATTTTCTTTTACTTTGTATTGAAAATAAAAATCAATGCCTGGCAGCAACATTTTAAACAACTGAAATTATTTTTTCCTATGCTGCCACACATATTTGAACTTTATCAAACATTTAGAAATAAGGCATCAGAAAAACCACTACTCTAAGTACCATTGGACTCAAGCACTTCAATCTCCTTTGACTTCAGAAGCTAAATGGGGTTGGGCATGGGCATGGCTAGTACTGGATTCACTAGGGACTAAATGGCAATCTTCAGGTAATGCTGGGAAAGAATCCCAATGAAAGGTCTGGAGAGTTCCTACTGGCCAGAATTGACAAAGCTACATACAGTAGCCCAATGATCAGACCCAGTATAAGGCAGCTCCCTCCCTCTTTGCCTTTCATGGATGCAGTCTGTAGTCTGTGAAGATTCTCAGTCATCCAAGTGGGTTTATCTGGAGATTTTGAGTCAAAACAACTGGACTTCTTTTCTTGAGAGATCAAAACATTTCAATAATCCAGGAAGGGAGCAGGATAAGAAGGAAAGACAAGAGAGCAAGGATGTCACTATTGCACTATGAGTAGTGATAGTGAAACGTTTCGATCTCTCAAGAAAAGAAATCCAGTTGCCATGACTCAACTTCCAGGCCAGTCTGAAGGTAAGTCTGCATCTTTTCTACATATAGGCATTTGTCTGACTCACAAAAGTGGCTGCACTCAAATTACATCGCTTCAACTGTGACTAAAAGAGAGACCGCTAAGGCTGACATCATCATACAGCATATGGACCCAAGTGTAGCCAGCAAAACATGACAGATGCTCGATTTGCCAGATTAAAGAAAACCAGCCTGAATACAAGGAGCATATTAGCGTGCTAATGAGAGAACACTGGCAAAAGAGATGGGAGTGAGAATGTGGCAGGTGCTTTACATGTAAACAACACTCTTCTGGAACCTGGCCACTGTTGTGGTGAACATTGTAATATAATACTAATGAAACATTCTTCCCAGTCTCAGAGTGAATTGCAAAGCACAGGGGTCTTCCATGGAACATACAAGACACACCTAAAATGAGTTACCACAGAGATTCTGGGTTTTTCTTCTTCCCTTTGAAACAATCAGATACTCCCCAGCTGGAAAAAGGTATTTTGGATGGCTTAAACAAATGTGTGGGAAGATTTGGCAGGTTTGGCTTTTCATGCACATCTGGAATTAGAAAAGTCTTTTCCATGAAGTAAGAAAAATGGTAGGAGGTAATTTGTTAGGAGTGTTTGGTATGGGGAATCCTATTTCTTTCAGTCTTCCATTTTTATAATTCTAATAAATCCAGCTTATGTTCAGTAAACACAAATACATCCCTAACTGCATCAGAATTGTATGCAGGAACAAAACGTTTTGGAAGTTTGGAATCTTAAGCACTTTTGAAGCTAGTAGTACTTTTATTTTTACAGAGAAGACATGTATAGACCTGTGTTGTTAATGTGCTAAAATCATCATTCAATTCTGTTCCTATGGCTTATACGAAATCTGTTGCCTTCCACTTAGTACAAATTCATGAGTGGTAAAAGGCTCAATAGGGCAAGCCTCTAAACTCATTTTCCTTTGCTTAACAAGCAACTAAGAAAGCAAATCTTGTACCCAAGAAGTGAGGTTGCCTCCAGAGAAGACTTTTATTGTGCAGTTCCCATGCCTCATTTATGGAATTTTACAAAGGCTACAGATTGCACTGTCTTCCATTTTGTGGCCTTTTCATGTTTTCCCACTTCCCCTTTCTTTTTCTTTTTCCTTTGTTCCACCATGTGGAAATACTCTTACGCTGAGAAGAGCCCTGGCAGATGGATTGCTTTTTCTTAAAAAGAATGCAACCAATCTATCTGCATAAACCTACCAATGAAATAAGGAATGAGTGCTGAAATACTTCATTGAATCTTCCCTTACCCCTGTGTGGTGCATGCTGGCTTATTTTTGTTGTTTGATTGGCCACTAGGAGATGAACATGGGCTTGATTTGAAGGGCCTGCTCAGGCACAGCGCTTTGAAGCAAACACAGGGCCGCAGAGAAAGCAGTCTAGCAGTTTCTATCTGGAATAATGGCATTTCATTTGATAGCTTATTTCTTCTGCAACTGTCAAGGTTGCTGCCACAATTTTGCTTTTTAAACATACAGGGTTTAAGCATACAATCTTCGGGTTGCCTCAGGAAGCTCAAGGCCTCCTCCATTCTATAAACAATGATTTATACAGATATAGCAATAGCCACCTTGAGTTACCATTTTGGGTGAGAAAAGCGGAACATAAGGTCAATAAGTTAATGCGCTATGTAACATTTACAGCACCTTTTATTCATTTATTACATTTCATTTAAAAGATTTATGTCCTGCACTTCTCCTGAAAACGACCCAAGGACCTTCTAGAGAATTTCCTTTATACTGTTTATAATGTATTTTGTGTAGTGCAGTCCATATTGGCCAGTAGCCATTTCCGCGTAGCCCTGCTGGCACAATGGGAGAGGTATCACTCGCAGTGACAGATTGCTGCTAATTAAAGAGTTCCTGCTTGGGTTCTGGCTTGCGTACAACTCCTGCTTGATGAGATGGAGTAACACTCACAATCTGAAAGCTAGGCAAGAAGTCTTCCATTCAAGTGATGCTGCCTCTGTTAGCGATGTCACTTCTTTTGTTCTGGTGGAACTGTCCAAGAACATACTGGTCCTTGTGTTCAGTGACACTTTCTCCTCAGCAGTATGCATAGATTTCAGTTTCAAAGGTTTTTAGGAAAAATAAAAGCAGGTTGAACATGTTATAGCAAGAAGCAACCTTCTAGTGCCTAGTGAGAGTTGAACGAGGAACATTCAGCTCATTCTCTTCGCTATCATACTTCACAAGACTATGGGGGAAATCCTGTTGTCCTGCTACACAAAAAAAGTATTTTTTTTTTCAAAAGAGTTACCTCCAGTTAAGAAGTCTCCATAGACATTACCTGTTGCATACCATCATGCCACTCAGTATACAGCAGATAAGGTCTACAAAGACTTCTTAATTTGGGGCAATTTGCCTCCATCAATTACACCCTTTGCATAGCAGTGTAACAGGATTTCAACCACTGTTTCATACATATTGTCTAAAGATGAAAAAAATGGAGATTACAGTTACATGTTACATGAATATAACTGACAACCAGGATTGCATTATTTGCATTTGCCTTTGTCCATAATTGTACCAAAATATGGATCCATAATGTGTTATCTTTTCTTCAAAGGAAGCAAAGTCTCCAGATTCCTCTGAAATATAACTTCAGAACGTAGTTAAACTTATTAAAGCATAGCACAACACTGCCCTCCAAATGTGCATAGTAAACTAGCATGCCGGAGAAACCATTAATCCAAGGCACTTCTCTCTGAAAACCAGCTATCTACAGGCATTGATTTTATTTTTATATGGGGGAGTATATAATTGTTTCTCTTGTTTTTCTCCTAAGTACTATACCCCTCCCCCAAAAGTTATTCCACATGTTATTCCTGTATATGTGGCCTTTTTCATACTTGGAAATAAATATATTGTGAAATGCATTGGTTACGCATATTTGTATATTAGATCTAGCTGAAAGTTGGCAGAAGGAAGTTGAGTCCCAGCTGGTCAGTTACTGGATTATACAATATCTGTATAGCCCTACATCAAATGGAGCCTCTTGCACTGCAGTGTCTGGCGGAGCAAATACCGATTTGCGAATGTATTCATTAAAAAAAGAAATTGACTTTTTTCTTCTTATCTGAAAGTACAGATGAGTTCTCAGTTCCAAGAAACCATGTTAGCAACTTCAAAAATAGAAGCTGCACCAGATAGCAAGGAAATCAAGAGACATGGCTACGTGGTAAGCTTAAAATTAATGGAAGTGCACTGAGCATTTAAAAAATATGCAGCAAGAAGCATGCTATTGTTGCATTATTATGTAAGTGACTGAAGTGCATAGATTTGGACTGATGTGCAATACCAATGAAGCAGTTAGTCTTAGATTAAACAAGAAAATCAAAAAGTTGAAAGTATATAAATATTAGAAATGAAAACTGCTTATTTCAGAGAGACACTACATTCTTTTCTTGCCGAGTTTACACTGGTAGCAAGAGGCCTCTCACCTCACTTAGACCACTTCCCTCCCTTCTTGAGAATTTATCTCCCCACACCAATTCCGGTCATCTTAAAGGCCTCTATTTCCCATTCTTTGTCCTTGTTGATCAACCCCTGTGCTTCCATGTCTCATCAATAATATAGCCTTGGTAATGCGATGGTGGACAGGCCTCAAAAGACATGGGCAGAAATGTTGAAACTCTGTCTGAGGTGGATGTCAACAAAACCCCAACCCCAAACCTAAGAAAATCTGAAACAGGAGGGCTTGCCAGCACCATGAATTTTTGGAGCATTCAGTGAAGAAAGACCTACTCTCACATTCACCTAACTGGGATTCCCCTAAATAGCTCCCAGCTCTTTTTTAAAAAGGTGTCAAAAAACAGAATATTTCCTCAAAAGAGGGAGTCAGCTCCACTTCAGCGGAAACTAGGTATGTTCCGCAACTGTGTTATTCTCCTACATCTTTGTATGTTCAGCTGTGGTAAAAGAACTCCTTTCATTTCAGAATGAGAAAATAATTTTCTTGGCTAGTCTGTGTTATAACTTAAATTTGTTTTTTCCCCCACATTAAACAAGGTTGATGTTCCATGGTGTCCATCCCAGCCCTAGTGGTTAAAACACAGACTTCAGAGTTGATAGATTTATCAAGGGTAAATTTCATCGTAAAATTGTCCTTTCTTTTTAAGGCCATTTTAATTTTAAAATCTATACATATTTTTTTCCTCAGATTTAGATGGCTTGGTGTCATATATTGGCTGAAATCTTACTGGCAGAACTGCATAGTTGATTGGCAGATGCAAGTAAGCTCAAATACAGTCTACAACCTTTAAGAATTAGCTTGAGATAAATTTATATTAAAAAAAACAGCCTGACCTCAATCTCTGTCCAAGATGATTTGGGGGTCCTTTCTGATTCTTCTCCCCCTCCAAGATCTGCAATACTTTGCTTGGTGCATACCTTACAGCATTCAAAACTTAACCAATTTGTAAGAGGTGAGGAGAAAACGGCCTCCAATTTATGAAAACACTGTGAATGAAAGACCTCCATAAAACATACTCACCAGCTCTTGTAAACTCTCCTTGCTGCCCTAAACTTTTCCTAGCATTATTGGCTTTTCCAGCAAGCCCTGCCTTCCCATGATGTGCCCAAAGCCTTAGTTTTGTCATTTTTGCCTCTGGAGTGAGAGTGTATGTTCATAGTTCAGGATACCTACAAAGCTCTCATGCAGCATCAGTTTTCAACCAAACTGATTTTTCCCCCTGCTGATTTCTTCTTTTTCCATCTTGCATATTCACACATGCAGTCATGATTTTTGTCTTCTTAATGTTCAGCTGTGGTTCTGATTTTGCAATTTCTTCTTTCACCTTGATCAGGAGACATTTTGGGTCATGGCTGCTTTATGCCAAAAATATGGTGTAATTTGCATATATTAAAAATATCTGTCTTTCGTCCACCAATTTTAATCTAAGCGATTAGTAGCCTAATAAAAGTATCAGCTTTTTATCAATTTTAAAATTTTTGCACAACAGAATATTTTTATTTTCAGTAATAAGAGAAAATTTGTCTTTATTTACATCATATTTTCACCTAAGTTTTAAATGTGGAACAGGCTGCAACACCAGTAAAAAGATCTCCAACCCATGCTGAAAATTACACTGGAATTATTTTTATCTAGAAGGAGTTACCAAAAAATGCTGCCTTTCATCAGGCCTAAAATTAGTTTGAACAGAACAGAAGTGACAAAAAGAAATGGATTAGAATATGAACTATGTGAATCTCACCTCCTGTCTGTGCACTCCTGGGATCTCCTGGAGAATATAGAAGGATGCCCATGGTTTGGTCAGTTATTATTCTCCAGATCTGTCAGAGTGCAAATAGTTATTTTTCCTTCAAAAATATTGATTTATACTGTGTTACTCATTGATTAAAATCCAGAAGAGGTTGGTGAATGAACCATTAAGTGGCTACCTTAACAGACCGGTGTCCTCATTTCCATCTTGTTTAATAAATGACCTGCAATTTTCTTCCACTGAGAGAGCAAGCCTGCATTAACTACACTACACTGGAAACCTCATTTTGGATTCCTCCAAGAAAGGGTATTTAAAAAAAATAAAAATAAAATGTTTTTCTTCCTCCCTTCTCTTTCAACAGGATTATCTGGCTTTTTTCATAACTTAAGTTTTCCTCCAGCTACGTTTGGTTCAGGAAAATAAATAGCTCCCAGATGGTATCGTCCTTAACACATTTGCCAACCCAAATAAACGAAATGCCATTTACTGGCAAGGTGGCTGTACTGATTCAGCCCCTTGGCTTTTCTGACAGATCTTTTTTGGCTTGTACGGAAAAATTCACACAAGGGCAGAAGGAAACCTTCAGTTCGTTATATAACTATTTGACTGCTTAAACATGTGGGTGTAGGTATGGGACATGGAAGAGTTATTTATCATCCAGGTTTCAGCTCAAGCAAATTTCCTGATAACTGCTTTGCCTTGTATACTACTAGTCTATTCCCACCCCATTACGGAGAAGGGACTCTGTGTGATGGTAGATGCTGACCATTTACTGCAGTCTCTCCCTTAGCTGAGGCCAAACTTAATAGCAGTTCACACACATATATTCATGTACTGTACATAGAGATGGGCACGAAACTGAAAAAAATTGTTCCATTATTCCTTATTCATTTCGTTACGTAACAAAACAAATAACAAAAATTGTGATGAAATTGGAACAAACCGAACAGAACCATGAAAATTAGATTCATTACGTTTCATTTCCGTTAATGGCAACGCGCAATGAAATGAGCTGTTTTTAAATGTTAAAAAACATCCTGAATATCCGTAAAAACCAAGCGATAATTATTTATTCTGCCTGATAATACCTACCGGGGGTGGGGTCCTTAAAACGTGCATTTATGTCTTTTCTCAGATCGCTGTATTTTTTTCCTTTAAGGGGAGTTAGGGGACATCGACCCAAAATGGCTCCCAGATGCCTAATATTGATTTCTTGGGTACTAAAATGCCCTGGACATCCGTAAAAACGCAGTGATAATTATTTGAAATTATTACCTACCAGGGGGTTGCGGTCCTTAAAACGTTTGTTTTTCTCTTTCTCCCATCACGATGTATTTTTTCTTTTCCCTTTAAGGATGACACAAAATGGATTTCAGCCACAAGATGGATGCAAGCCATGTGATGGGATCATGTAAATTCTTGGACAATTTCAACCAATAGCATGCCCAGGTTGCAGACTGGGTAGGTGTGGCAGCCACAGAGGGCATAAAAAGTTTTGGCAGCCCCCGTCCTCCTTGCAGTCTGCGGTGGGAGTTAGGGAGGGATTGCTGTCTCTGTGACTCATTACTTTAGGCCAGCCAGACAGGTGTGTGTCTCTGTGTTCCTGCTGGCTGCAGCCTGGCTCTTAGAGGAGAGAAAGAAGAGATTTCTCTTGCAGCCTCCCTGTGTGTGTGTGTACCTCTCGGTGAGTACCCTCCCTTGCACTGCAGTGCAGTCACTCTGCGGCTGCCTTACACCCTGGACAATGCCCACCGCTGTCTTTGCAGCCTCCCTGCGTACCTAGTCTATACGGTGTCTCTGCCAGCATCATTTTTTGTGTGTTTTCCCTCTGGTCTGGGGCATTGGGGGACATCCGCACGCGGAAATGCTTTAAGTTGTGCAAAAAACGGGTAAAAACAAAAAACGAAAAATGAAAAAAAAAATGAATTTTTTTCAAAAAATTCACGAAAAATGAAAATGAACCGAAACAGACCTACAATGAAAAAACCAAAAACCAAAACGTCATTTTTTTGATTCATGCCCATCTCTAATTGTACATTACTTGATTACTGTACAACTCATTGGTATACTTCACAAAGCAAAGTGTTCTGCTTATATATACCGCCCCATACCACTACAAGTAGTCTCTGGGTGGTTTACAGGTTTAATTATAGTATGCAGGCTACACATTGCCCCCCCCCAGCAAGCTGGGTACTCATTTTACCAACCTCGGAAGGATGGAAGGCTGAGTGAACCTTAAGCCTGCTACCAGGGATTGAACCCAGGTCGTGAGCACAGTTTTACCTGCAGTACAGGCATTTAACCACTGTGCCACGAGGCTCTGGAGGACTGCGTTCCTGATGCCTTGAAGGTCAGTATGTGAAGTGCTTCACTGAAGAACAGTTATCTTTGAAAAGACAGGAGCAACTGGGACATTTTTGCCAGGGCTTACTTGATTGACATGCATAATGAGGAATCAACTGCAGAAAGCCTAAGGCAGTGGTTCCCAACCTGGGGGTTGGGACTCCTTTGGGGGTCAAACAACCATTTCAAAGAGGTCACCATGAGCCAGTGAAGAAAAAGGCACAAACGGCTTGGGGCTGGAGGAAGAGGAGGAGGACGGGGGGGGAGAGTGAGTTACAGCTTGATAGGTTGGAGGGGATGTTAGTCAATGGCACCGGAGGCTGAGTTTGGCTGAGGGTGCCTGTAGAGGGAAGTTCTATATGGCACCTGCGGCAGTGGCCTGCCAAAGGGGGCTTGTGGCCTGTTCCAAGCAGAGCAAGGGGTCACCACAACATGAGGAACTGTATTAAAGGGTCACAGCATTAGGAAGGTTGAGAACCACTGGCCTAAGGCCTCTGCTTCCCTTATCTAGTTATTCCCCAGCTAGATTGTTGTTTGACATACAGTCAATATTGAAACATTGTCCTGGCCAGTGGTGTAATGGTGGAACATTTCCTCCCCACCAGCAGGGTTCTACCATTTTGTACTGCTGTTGTATTCATGCATTCCTTACTGGAATTGCTTGTGTGCATGGCCAGCTCACTTTTCAGAACTGAAGCCAGGAAAGTGGTTGCTATTATTGTGGTGTGCCTATTAATTGTTTTAAATATATTTTTCACAGCTGGTACATTGATACATTGGTAAAAGCTTGTCAGGAGGGGCATCGTGTTTACTTCCTGGCAGATAACATGTTTTTTTCAATCTCTCTCAGACAATACATCAAAATGTTAACACACCACTGTCACCAGGATGTGCGTGTGACCACCATTATTGCTGCACAGATATGGTGCAATGCAATTCTGAAGGGGCAAGCAGCTCAACCGAGAACACTTTGTCAAACAGAAGCTCTTTCCAAAAATATAGATGTCTAAACAAATAATTTAACTAAAGTGCCACTTGAAGCAAGAGAGAAAATAAACCAGTACTGTACTATGATGCAACTAGGAAGAAATAAATCGGTACTGCTAAAAGTTCTCAGGATGTTTGTACCAGTATACGTACGTTGTGGTTGCAAACGAGTATAACAGAGGTATGGAAAGTACCAGAAGAACTATAGAACATGCCCCTCAGGTGACCAGAGCTTTAGATAACATTTTAATTAATATGACCAAGTTTGCTGCAATAGTGGTGCTAACATTAACTACGCTACAATGTAAATAACTATGAATATTTTAAAAGAAGCCTGTTTCAATAATGGTTTCCAAACCTGGCATGCTAAAACTAGACAAGGTTAGTTGGATTCCAGACTAAATCAGCCCAGATGATTTGGCCAAAGTACTGCTTAGCTAAAAGCAGGGGCATATGGCTTTTCCTCATGCATATTACATTAAACCAGTCTAGTGTGAGGTCTTACTGTGGCTAAATCGAGATAGTAAATTCCTTTTAGCAAAACCAGCTTCTGGTTCATGTTTTCTCTCCTTCCCCTTCCCCTTGCCCACCAAAATGTGCACTAAATGCACATAAGCATGTGCTTTTAGACGTCTGTGAAGATTCTCAGTTATCCAGATGAGTTTATTTGGAAGTTGAGTCATGGCAACTGAACTTCTTCTCTTGAGAGATTGAAATGTTTCACTGCTCATCCAAACAGCTTTGTGATGAAGCTGTTTGGATGAGCAGCAAAACATTTCAATCTCTCAAGAAAAAGAAGTCCAGTTGTTGTGCTTTTAGACCTCAGTGTGAAACAGAGAAATGGGAGACAGGGCTCATTGGTAGGCCCCCACAGTCCTGTTTAAAAAGCAAAAGCAAAGTGTTCTGCTTAAATACTGCCCCATACCACTTCAAGTAGTCTCTGGGCGGTTTACAGTTTTTAAATTACAGTATGCAGGCTACACATTGCCTCCCCCAGCAAGCTGGGTACTCATTTTGCTGACCTCAGTAAATGTTTACACATCTCTATGAATGCTACATTGTCTAAACATCACTAGTTACTGCTTTGAGCCTAAATATTTCATATATTCTTTTGATTGTGTGTATGTGTGTGTGCTTGTGCATGCGTGCATTGTGTGTGTGAAGTTTAACACAGCAAAAACATATCAGCCATTAAGCTCTATACCCACCCACATCCCCCCATTAACCCCTCTCCTCGGTTAATATTCTCTTTGGTAAACAGGCAGGACAAGAATTATCAGAGTGTCGACAAACATTTTGTCTATTTTTATATTCATCGAGAAAGATGTGTTTTGGGGGCGTGGTTGTAGAATATTTCCTTCCTCTGCAGCTGCTCCAACACTATTTTTCAGGGTGTATCCTCCTTTATGGAGTAATCCAGTAATCCCACCCATTGAAAGATAAGAGTGTAGAAATGATGACACTACATAGCTGAGCAGTTTCATCCCCACCTGGAGTGAGGGAGCTGCTTCTTGCATTCTGTTGCTCTTCCTTTGAGGAGAGACATACTTTTACCCTGTTTCAACGCCTGTCCAAAAACACTAGTCTAAGGGCTATGCTTTTTGTTGCTGAAAATGATCGTAGAAGGCTCGTCTTTTACAAAATGGATGTCAGTCCACCACATAAACAGTAGTAGTTTTTTAAGCTGCTAAAGGGATCTACCATGAAAGATTCAAACATGCATTTTCTAGTCCACCCCTATCACCCAGGAACTGCATATGCTAAGAAGCAAGTCTCACACAGCCTCACACAGGGAAATGGCTGCTCTACAGAACAGTTCTTCCCCACTTTCAGCAGCTATTCCCAAATTTAGACAGCCATGTTGCAAAACCAGAAATAAGAATGCTTCGCTATTTACTCCCTCCACACTGCCAAACAGCTGGCCGGCATGATTGCCCATTGTTTGTGAGGGCACAATTTTATCAGCAGCACATTTACATCTCAGGGAAAGTATCTTTCTGACCCAATTCTAATTATGCCTTCAAGGGGGGGGAAATGTGTGTGTGAAAAATCCATACATCAGCAGAAGGGAAAAGCAATTGATGGAAGGGAGATATATATTTGGCAGGGTTTATTTGTGAGTAGACCAAAAACTATGCAAGTCCGAAGGCTTTAGAGATCTCCATAGTCTCCCCATCACTGACAGCATAAAAGTAACGAAAAACTGGAAACAGTCCCGGCCCTCCCTGCAGTCCTTATAAATCACATCTGTGTTAGCCTTGACGTCTTTTCTTGTGAGGAAAAGCTTTGGCAAAATTCAACAGCTCTGGACTCTACCTAGTTCTCTTATCCCCAGAAATGTATCCAGTACAAAAGCTTAATAATGAAATATTGCTGAAGCTACACTGAATATTTTTCAATCAGAGTCATGAATTCTACCAGCTTCTACTATTTCAGCATACATAATGCTTTGTGTCTGGAGAAGAGAAAGTTAATGGGCCCACAAGGACCATTTCAACTCTGTGCTTCATGGACAGCCACCTCTGTTGTCAAGGAAATCACAGGGAAATGGCCTCAGTCCAAGCTTACCTGGGACCCTGACTTGTGCTCCAGAGAAGCTGAGCCATATCATAAACTGCTGCCGTCATTCTGCCAGACTGAGGAGCACTTAGTGGCAGCTTGAAGGGGAGGAAGGATCCTAGATGGCCCAATCAGTGGCTGCTGAGATTCAAACCACCCATCCAGGATGCTTGGCAGACTCAGAAAGGACAGACTTCAATCTGATCCACCAAGTCAGTTTATACATGAGCCATTTGGACCTTCTTCAGCTTGCAACTTCAGCAGCAGCAGTGAGGAGAGCAGCAAGTCAAGCACTGGCAAGAGAAAGAGCAGCTGATGAGCGAGGTGCCAAGGGAGAACACTAAGTGGCACCTGAACAAGCGGTGGCAAGGAACCCAACAAAGGATTGATGGCATGGCACAGCCGGGAGCCCCTTGGAGAGCAAACTGGTTGAGGAAGTCCTGAAACCATTAGGCAGCAGGTGTGTGCCCTCCTTAAGATGCATTGAGACCACAGGGACAACAGAAAGGTCTTTACATAGGGGAGGTTAAGAGGGAGAGGCACATGGCAGAAGCAATGTAGAATGCTGGGTGGATTCTGGGTTAATAAGAGCAATTGCTCTGCCCCTAGGCTGCTCATAAAGAGATTGAATGCCCTCCCATGAGAAGAATAGCCCTGTGCTCACATCATAAGTCATAGAGAGGTGCCCCTCTGCAACCTTGTATAGTACAGACATTGAAGAGCCATTATGGCTCCTCGTGATGTATTTGAAGGGCAGCCAACTAGGCATCCCAATAGGAGGTGAATTTTTGTGCTTGTTCACCTCTTAATCAAATGAAAAGGAGGTGCATATCAGCCACATCTTAGGCTGTGTTTGGTTGCCATTCCAGCATGGATGATTTTGGCCTTGGTTATATTAAGGAAGGGAACTTAAGTTGCACCAGTGACTTGAATTGGACTCAACTTTCCTCCCCCAAAGATCTGGACTCATCTCACAACTCAAAACCAACCCTCATCAAACTCCCCCTTTTCAGGAGAAAAGAGCATGTTTTTAATAGGGACTCAGACTTGAGACTTAATACGAAAGACTTTGATTAGGACTCAGACCCCAACACTTGCCAGCATCCCTAGTTTCCCTTGACAGACTTTGCTAACTTCTTACTAACCATATTTTTGGTTAGCGGTCTCAATGATATCATCATAACAGATGCTGAAGCATGATGTCATCATTGTTAATCACATAACTCACTACAGCCACATAGGCTTCACAGGAGACAGAAGAAGTGAGACATAGAAGAGAACGAGGATGAGCAGAAAGACTAAAAATGTATGTATCACTTCCTAGAGTGCTGAAATTTTCCCCAAACCAGGGACAGCTTTTCACACTCCAAGCGTAAGTCCTTACAGCTCACCTATAGCCTAAGTTGTACACATCCCTTATTTAACACAAACTAATACAAGTAATTCAGAAACCTCAATTCAATCCATTGCTAATGCATTTTTGACCCTCAGAAGACACTGGAGAATCAAGAGCACCTCTATTTTCAGGACTGGAGCAAATCTGTGGCTCTGGGATTTGAGCAAGGAATCTCCATGCATTGCCAGGGAACATCTATAACAAAGAATTTCATTCCATATACTACAGTCATGTTGCACGGTATCTGCTAACTAATACAGAATTTACTTTAGAGTTTTTGCCAAACAAATAGCATTGACTTTTAACACCTAGCAGTCACTTATGGAGGCATTTGGAAACTAAATATAGTCACAAGTTTTTGCTTATGCCAGTATGTTTTGCCATGCATAGAACACATCCAAACCAGCAAATCTGGCACATAATTAAGAGCACACATGTGTTTCTATTTCTCTATTCAACGTGTTGTTGTGTTGTTGAGTACTAAAAAAATATACATAACAGCCTTGCATCTCTTCCATTTGGGGCCCTTAACAATCTTATCTCTTCAGCAGCCACCTGGGGCTTGAATCTTTCTCTTTCAGGGGATTTTACTCTCTGGACATTGAAATGATAAGTAGGTCTTTTAAGACCCACTTATTGATTCAGAGAAAGCTCTGGTTTATATTCCATCAAGGGCAGAGGTCCTCAATCTTTGTACACAGGGGGGCAGTTCACTGTCCCTCAGAACTGTTGGGGGCTGAGTGGTGCTGGCACCAGTGATGGTGATGAGGGAACCAGGCGGGAGGGTTGAGGCAAGCGGTGGGGGGGGCAGAGGGAGCCAAGGGGAAGGGTTGGGGCAAGTGGTGGTGGCAGCGGTGGGGGATGAGGAAACCAAGGGGGAGAGTTGGGGCAAGCGGTGGTGGCAGTTGCAGTGGAAGGCCCGAGGGACCTGGTTGGGAAGGTTAGGGCAAGCAGTGCAGGTGGGGGTGAGGGAACCAAGGGGGAGGGTTGGGGTAAGCGGTGGCGGAAGCCAGTGGGCGGTCTCACTTGTTTACCTGCCTGCCTCAGAGTGGTGCGGAGCATGCAGGTGGTGAATCCCATGAAGAGCCGGAGTAGCAACACCACCATTGTTGTCTTCCTCGCGACCTCCATGCATGGAGAAGGAGGAGGAAGCTGAGCTGTTGAGGAAGAACATTAACTCCAAATCCCTTGCTCACTTGCTCCCACCAGCCCGTCTTCCCTTCCTGTCCCACCAGATACTGCCCTCAAGGAGAGGGGAGGGAAAAATGAGGCTTTCCCCAGTGCAAATCCGGCTCCCTCAGGTGAGTACCTCAGGCAAACCTCCTCCTCCTCCTCTCTCTCTCCTCCTCCTAACAGGCCCACGCAGTGGGTCCAGTAGCCCGTGCCCTACACCCTGCATGGCTCCGAGGGGGATAGGTAAGGACTAATCCACTTTGGGGGGCCCAGCCCAACACCACTCACCTTGTCTGCTGGCCTGTGTGGTGGCCCCACTTCTCCCGCGGCTCCAAGGAGGGGTAGGGGAGGATGTGGTGAGTTTTTGGCTCAAGGGGGTGCAAGAGAGAAGGTCTGCAATGGCTGACAGTCCAGAATCAGGACACTGAAAACCAGATTTTTCCTGTGGGCTATAGTTTGAGGACCCTAATCAAGGGTATAGAAGAGAGGAGAAGAATAAAGGACTCTATTCCATTGAAGTATGTATCCAGGCTAAAGAAATCACTAATGTAGTATAGTTACTAGAGATGGGCACAAAACGAACAATTTTTTGTTTCCATTTCCATTTTTTCATTTTGTTATGCAACAAAACAACAAACGAATTTTATCTCTAAAATGAAATGAAATGAACAGAAACACCAGAAATTTTGTCGTCTGTTTCGTTTTCGTTACGGCAATACATTGAACTGCTTTAAAAGCTAAAAAAATCACAAAAAATAGAAATAAATGGTAACAAAACGGTAACAAAACGAACGAAAACAAAAATGATTTTTTGCAAAAATTCGCAAAAAACAAAATGAACCGAAACGGACCCCCTAAATGACAAACGACAAACGAAACACCATTTTTTTGATTCGTGGCCATCTCTAATAGTTACATATCTGGTCTCCTCTTCATGCCACTTAGATCCCACCCACTCCACCTCCCAGAAACGGCCGCTGCTCCACTGTCTATACACACATTTCTAGATAACTCAATGGTTTATACATCTGGCTGTGGAGCTAGTGGTTGGGAGTTCAGTTCCCTATTGTGCTTCCCTGGCAGGGGCGGGACTGCTTACATGCCTAGTCCCAGACCCAGCTGCACCACCAAGGTGTGTCCCTGCCCCTTTCTGATTAACCACAGGTAGCTACAGCAAGTTAGGCAAACCTTATACAAATGGCAAAAGGCGACCAGACAATGTTAAAAACAAAGAGGCAAAGCTTTCCTCTTTTTCCCCTTCCCCCTCCCCCTCCTCTCTCTCCTTGTCTGCTGGCCTGCAGTTCTGCTCTGTGGTGGGGAGGAATCTAAAGTACCAGTTTTTCAAGGAATAAATTCTAGGCACAGAAGACTGTGAGGTCTTTGCTCCTCCTGTCAGAAAGCCATCTTAGATTTCTCTGACAACCTGACTGTTCGCTGAGGCTCTTCTGCTCCCCCTGTTCAGATCCTAGATGTGCATTCACAATGTCACGTTAGGATTCCTCCTTTGTACATTCATCACTTCCTCCACAGTTGTACTGACTTGAAACAGGACACATATAAGGAACAGTCTGTACCCTTGCACCACTGGAGACCCACAGAAACACCACAGTTTTCTAAGATTTCAGTGGGGACCCTAAACCCCCGTTTCAAAATATTGATGTCTCTTCAGACTTTTCCTGTCAGCTCTAGAAGGTTGGGAAATGAGCAGGTAAGGATTCAGAGGGGGCAGACGTAGGTCCCACCTGCATGCACACCTTTTTCTTCATTAGTTTTTTAGGGTTTACTGGAGGATGCTGAATGCTTGCATCCCAGTTCACAGTGTCTGACCCCGAAATCTCAGGAAATGGAATGCTTTCTCGTTTGCACAAATGTGAATAGAGATGTCTTAGAGAAAACAATGAAAATAATTACTCAAAACTAGGCATGTGTGTTAATTAATAAAAAAAGACCTTAAAAATAGTATTTGGGTGACTGACAAAGCTATAGGTTCTATACCACAGACCAAGACAGATGGATTTTACAAATTCTAACAGGAATTGAATTAAATTCTCAAAATGTATTTCTTATTTCATTTATTTATAAACTCTCTGTTCCCATCTCCTTCACATGACACTCTCATCTGAGGTGCTAGGTTCATTTAGGCCCAGTGATGTTTACACATCCAGAATACACGAGAATTACGAGAAACATTACTGCATTTTGTTTTCTGAAAGGATTTAGACCCTTACCTCAAGGGCAGTGGGATTTAAAAAAAATGCAAATTGCATCAGCTAATGCTTAACTAGGTGAGGGGGTTCTGGTGAGGAATTATTTTACCCTTTCATCCTTTGTAGCAATCTTAAGGATAATTTTTCCTCTAAAGTGGTGTACGTTTTGAGGGAAATTCTCAATAGGCAACAGTTTTCTAAAACTTACCTTCTTTTTCCTGACCACCGCAGTTCCACCACATGGAATTCTGTTCTCAGGCTCAAAGATAAGTTGCCAAACATTGATGGCTAAATGTACATTAGTCACCCCCAGGTCTTAAATTCAAAGCATTACCAAATAGGATTGGTGAGCCATACACACGTACCATACTATTAATTCACAAATGGCATCTCCTCAATTATGAAGACAGTTTGCAAAATAGATAGCTTGCAGTTGATTCTCACAGGAATGCTTTTTTTCTTTCATCTCTGCAACATGAACCTACCCGGCAATTAAGATCAAGCCAGGGGGCCCTCTTGAAAGAGCCATCCCTCAAGGAGGTAAGAGGGATGGCTTGCAGACACAGGGCCTTCTCGGCAGCTGCCCCCAAGCTATGGAATGCCCTCCCAAGTGAGATCCGCCTGGCGCCAACACTGATGACATTTCGGCACCAGGTAAAAACCTTCCTGTTCCAGAAGTTTTTTAATTGATACAATTTAGATTTGGGTCTTCTGATGGCAATTTTAGTGTGATGTTTTAGTATAAGGTTTTTATTGTTGTTTTAATTATTTATTGTTGTTTGATGTTTTTAACTGTTTTAATTCCTTGATTGTAAGCCGCCCAGAGACCTTTGGGTAGTGGGCGGCATATAAGTTGTAAAAATAAATAAATAAATAAATAAACATCAGTGGGTAACTTGCACATCTGAATGGACCGTGATGCATATAACTGAAAACACATTGTAAGACCCAGTTACTTTGCAATCGAGTCAAGTTACCAATTTAGCAGGCAGACATCCAGTCTATAGTATACAGTAATTTCGTAACATAGCATATTGCTAATACAGTATAGCACAGAAAAACCACACACACACACACACACACACAGAGAGAGAGAGAGAGAGAGAGAGAGAGAGAGCACCCTTGAACATAATCATGTAGGGTTATTTCACACTGAGTTTCTTTAACTGAAATGAGGGATGGATCATTTCCACACAATGTAACTGCTGTATAAATTCAAAATACCAACTCCCCCCCATATTGTTTCCCACTAATCTTATTTAAAACCAGTACTCTGTTGAAAACAGTACTTAAGTGTACACAGTTTGACTCGTAAGGGAGGTTAAAGGATTTACAATGCATAATCCAGTTTCTGTATCAAATCCAGTTCTGCCTAAGGGCCAGATTTCCATAATATCTGCTTTTATACTGGAAGAATCATTTTATGCTTTTCAAAGTAAATGAACCAGCTGAAAAAAGATCCTTTGTTGTCCTTTGGCTAGGAATCTAGGAACAACACACACATAGTGCCTGCTGACAAGCTCCGTGCCTTAAAGGGAGCACAGTCCCTGTCCCATCACGTGCATCTAACAGCTACTATCTCACCATCACTTGAGCAGAGAGTCCCTTTTCAATGCCTTCATTAAGAAATCAGATCCCACATCTCATTACATTGACCCTGTTTAAAATAAAACAGATCTTGGCAGTGGCAGCTGCCCTGCAAAAATAGAAAGAATAAGTCCTGGCCAAGTGTGGGGTTTGCCTTGCTGGGAAGTACATCTACAGAGGAGCCTGGGCCCTGAGTGATTTCCAGCCCCTCATCCAAGGAAGGTTTCCACAGTGATCATGGGAAGCTATGAGTCGAAATGGTTATACAGTATTGTCAACGGGCTGGAGAAGCTATGGGGGAGGCGTCAAATTCAGAGGTCCTTTCCCACCATGCCCAGGGAGTTGGACTTGATGGCTTTCTAAGCCCCTTCCAATTCAACACTTGTATAACTCCACTAAGGCACTGTGAGATCGATTAGGACTAGCCCTATTCTCAGTACTAGCTGTGCCTTTATTCTCTCTTTCCAGTTTTCAAACACAATGTGAAATTTTATTTTTAGTGGATTTCCTTATACGGTATATGCCCACACTTTACACAATTAAGGAAAGGTTCATGCATATTGAACCATGTCTAAGTTTTCATTATATTATGTAGTAGAGCAAATGAACATTTTGCAAAGCAATTTTTAAAAAGGGGCAGTCCCAACAAAAATTTACAACTTTATAACTAAACTTTGGACCTACACCAAATATATCACAGATATAGAAAACTGACTGCTTCCTCTGTGCCAAATTTGGGGAAGTTTAGAAAGAGGATTTTTGGGCTGTGATTTTTTTTAAAAAAATAAAACTGTTTTATCTTCCCATGCAGAGACAATTGACCCTAAACATCCCCATATTTAAACTGGGCCATGCAAACTGAAAAATTCAGTCTCATTTATCTTGGAAGAGAATGGTTGTAGCTCTTCTTTTGTTTTTGTTGTAGGGGCTGTAGGGGCTAAAATATTGATCCTCAAATAAAGTCTTTCAGAAGAAGTAGAAACAAACACTTTGTTATAAGACTGAGTATGCATGAAACAGGCTTTCCAGCAATAGTGTTTGCAACTAGATAGCTTATTGCAGCTTCATGGCCAAGAAGGGAAATCTTTGGAGGGCAGTGAAAGATCAAACAGTATGAAAAGACAGGTTTTCTTTGAACTCTGAAAAATAGTTTTGATTTTAAAAAAGCAAAAGGACTGACAATCCTCCAGAAAGGGGGACATTTTGATATCTATCTCCAGGGAATTAGTATAAAATGCTAGAAGGCATATTCAAGGTAGTTCTGCATTACAAAATCACAGGGCAGTTTTGTTTGTCCCAGCCCTGAGTGCTTTCAAGTACACATTCTCTCAGGAGGCTTCTGACATAGGTAAATCTTCAAAGGGGAAATCGGTGCCAGGTCTGGAGCAATTTGAACTTTTAATCCCATCCATTAGAACCCAGTTAGCTGACTTTCAGGAGGAGAATCTGGAAGATGAGTCATGGAAACTGGACTTCTTTTCTTGAGCAATCGAAACATTTCTGCACTCATCCAAACAGCTTCGTCAGTTTGAGGAAAATTAGTGTCGAGTCCTCCAATTTATAGTTCACTTTGATTTCACATCTCCCTGATCTGAATAGGCTCATAAGTTGGACAATGGCCTGAATAGGCTCATTAGATATACAATGGCCTGAACAGACTTGTTAGGAGGATAATGGCCTGGGGTGTGTGAAGTCTCACATATGCAACCCTTCCCAACACCCATTAATTATGGCTCGTTAGCTGTGGCCTTGATGGTGGAGGTGTGACGTGCTTGGGGATTGATGCAAGGGCATTCTGGAAGTTGAGTCATCTTTTCTTGAGAGATTGCAATGTTTCACTGCTCATCCAAACAGCTTCATCAGTCTGAGGAAAGCTAGTTGCAAGTCCTCCATTTTATAGTTCACTTCTACCTCATGTCACCCTGGTCTGAAATGGGCTCATAAGATGAACAATGGCCTGAATATAATTGTGAACAATAGTCTCAATAGTCTCAAAAGGTGGACAATGGCCCACCTGTACAACCTTCTCAACACTCATAAAGTATGAGTCATTAGCCATGGCCTTGTTGGTGGAGGCATGAAGTATTCTTGATTTGTCTGGAGATTGTTGAAATGGCTGCTTGATAAGTGCGTCGTTATGACCACATCACCCCAGTCCTGGCCCGCTTGCACTGGCTGCCCGTTGCAGCCCGGATTAGATTCAAGGTCTTGGTTTTAGTTTATAAAACCCTCCATGGCTTGGGACCGGACTACCTGGCAGAGCGTATCGCTCAGCGATCAACCTCGGCCCGTCCCGTTCGGCAGGTGCGAGCGCACTTGCTTCGGGTCGCCACTCCTCGCGAAGCCCGGAGGACGAGTACTCGGACCCGGGCTTTCTCAGTGGCGGCCCCCAGCCTCTGGAACTCCATCCCCAGAGAAGTGCGCTCTGCAGAGTCCCTGCTGGCCTTCCGGAAGGCGTTAAAGACCTATTTTTTCCGGGAGGCCTTCGGCGATCCTTAACTGACTTTTTTTTTCTATTTCCCCGCCATCGCAATTTGTTTTCATTCACAACTGTACAGTGATTGAGGTGCCATAAGGTTTTTAACTTCTGTTTTATTGCTATTACTATCTGCTCTACTTGTGTCTTTTATTGTAATTTTATGGCTTTGGTAGCCTTGTAAGCCGCTTAGAGTATACTTTGTAGATAAGCGGGGTATAAATGCAACAAATAAATAAATAAATAAATAAATAAGTAGCAGACAGATTGTGCCTGAGCCCCCCCCCCACCACCACCTCTGTTGAGAGGGGGGTTTTATCAATTGGCAATTTCAACAATCCCCAAACAAATCAAGAATACTTCACACCTCCCCCAGCAAGGCCATGGATTGTTTCAATCGCTCAAGAAAAGAAGTCCAGTTGCTATGACTCAACTTCCAGATAACCCCACCTTGATGACTGAGAATCTTCACAGACATTCAGGAGAACCTTTATACTCCTTCCTGATACAATGGGGTACAAGAATGTTCTTTCCGACAACTATCTTGAGACATTCTGGTACCTTACCTTGTTGCATCACTCTTTTAACTCGCTCTGCCAGTCCCCTTCTGGATGCTTTCATCTCTCCAAAGGTCCTCTAGGCCACCTGTGCAGATGCAATGGTAGCAGACCATTGGGTTTGGGTTTGCCACCACTGCCCTAAAGTACGTTTTCCATTGGGCTATAGTCCATGTTTAATTGAATCTGCTTAGAGTCTTCTGCTATTGTCTCTCTAGTCTCTGTCTCACTTGTTTCATTGTCCCAGCCCCTTAGTAAACCAAGAAGCTAGTTTGACTGCAGTTACTTTAGTGGTATATGTTGGTGCTATCAGAATGGTTATGTTAGGTGTATTTTAAGTATTCAACTGACAATACTCATGGCACAGTAGTTAAATGCCTGTACTGCAGCTAAAACTGTGCTCATGACCTGGGGTTCAATCCCAGGTAGCCGGCTCATGGTTGACTCAGCCTTCCATCCTTCTGAGGTTGGTAAAATGAGTACCCAGTTTGCTGGGGTGGGGGCAATGTGTAGCTTGCATAATTAATTTGTAAACCACCCAGAGAGTGCTCTAAGCACTATGGCAGTGTTGGCAAACCTATGGCACAGGTGCCAAAGGTGGTACTTGGGGTCTTTTCTGTGGGCAATCGCCACCACCCCTTCACAGACACCTGTATTCAGGTTAAATGGCTGTATGGGAACTTGCAAAAAATTAGTGGGTTTTGAATCGCAGTTTGGGCACTAATTTTATACTAATTTCCTGGAGATATATAGCAAAAGTATCTAAAAAGTTTGCCATCACTGCACTATGGAGCGGTATTTAAGCAGAACACTTTGCTTTGCTTTTGATGCCAGGACTACAACAAGCAAGTGAGGTTGAAGTTACACATGGAATAAGTGGCTAGGAATTTGTAGTTCCAGGTTAAAGTCAGATTGTGAAGCTTATTCTCTTGTCCTTCCCAAGCATAAAAATTACTGAGTTCCTAGTCCTTTAAAGCGACCTTTCAAATCCTGCATGTTATGTACGTGCATGCACAGAACAACTTAAGCGGCTGCTTGGCTCTGATACAGTTCTTCCTTGGCTAAATTTAAATCATGATTTTCAATTAAAGGAATGTTTATAAGACTCAATCCGAGAGCCTTGCTCTAGTGTTGTCTGTACTACACCTGTTTTAGGGATAAATGGGAGACTTGTTTCTAGTGTTGTCCATTTGGCATTTCTCACCACCAATAAATATACATTCCAATAAAAAAATCACTTCGTTGCAGGATTTCATCATTAATCTTATTCCACAAGGACTGCCCTTAAGATGCCAAAATTAACACCAATGATAGAAAAAGCAATTTAACTGTAAAGGTATGCTGGCATCCTGTCTGGCAAACAAAAGTCATTCATTCTGGGCAAGCCAGTGCTCCCTCCTGTCCCATAAAAGGCAGCTTTAAGAAAGCTAGGTACAAGATCCAGATACAGAAGTGTGAGACCAGATGCTAAAGTGGTGTTTGCTACATTGACATCAATGGACCGATGCCAGTTTGCACACACTAAAGCCAGGTGCAGCATAAAGTGCTAAGAGGAATTTCTTGTGTAGAAGCAATGGGAGCTGAAAGATCACATTATGCTCCCTGAAATTTGAGAGGTGGTCATTGCTGTGTTATTGTTTACATGCCCCAGTCCCAGATGGCCTTCCCAAGCACAGTGAGATCTTTAATAAGAAAAAGGGGTGGGGTACGACCCACCATGTAGCCAAAAGGAATGACAGAATTATGGTTTAGCTTTTCAGCTAGTGGATTGCTCAAGGTGACCTAGAGAAACATTCATTCAGATGTAAATAGAACTCAACTTGTCCAGATCTCCTTTTGAAGACAGAACTGTGGCAAAAATATATGGGCAGAACAAGCCAATGCGATTCTTGGTTGCATCAACAGAATAATAATAATAATAATAATAATAATAATAATAATAATAATAATAATAATAATAATAATAATAATAATAATAATAATAATAATAATAATAATAATAATAATAATAATAATACCTTTATTGTCAATGTACAACATGTGCACAATGAAATTAGCTGAGTCTCCCATGCCCACCCCCACCACCATCCCGCCCCCATCTCACTGACAATCACTCAGTCTTATTGCACCCTGTGTACTTGACACAGAATGCACCAGCCCACAGGTCAGTTCTTCTATACTTGTCCTGGGATTATTTCCCATTCAGAAGTCTGACAGCCCATGGATAAAAACTGTTCTTCAGTCTGTTGGTCCGGCAGGCTATACTACGATATCTTCTGCCTGATGGTAACAAGGTAAAAAAGTGCTGACCGGGGTGTAAGTCATCCTTAAGAATTTTTCCAACCCTCCTGAGGCAACGATCCCTAACGATGTCGTCCAGTGCACTCAGGGGACAGCCCATGATATACTGAGCTGTGCTTACCACCCTCTGTAGTGTCTTCCTGTCAGCAGCTGTCAATCCAGCATACCAAACAGTAATGCAGTATGTGAGGATGCTTTCAACTGTGGACCGGTAGAAGGAGATAATAAATTGTTGCTTCACTTTGTTCTTACGCAAGACCCTAAGGAAATGCAGTCTCTGCTGGGCCTTCCTGACTACTTTGGTTGTATTAATTCCCCAGGATAGATCCTCACTGAGGTAAACTCCCAGAAATATAAAGGAAGAAACTCTCTCCACACAGCCCCCCTGGATGTACAGTGGGGCTAGTTCCTCTCTCTTCCCCCGGAAGTCCAGCACCATCTCCTTTGTCTTGGTAATATTTAGATGCAAGTTGTTTTCTAGGCACCATGTGGATAATTTTGGACCTCATTCCTGTATGGTGATTCATCTCCCCCTAATAATAAGACCCATTATGATGGTATCGTCTGCGAACTTAATAATCACAGTAGATGGATCAGATGATACACAATCATATGTGTACAGTGAATACAGGAAGGGACTAATAATAATAATAATAATAATAATAATAATAATAATAATAATAATAATAATAATAATAAGAAGAAGAAGAAGAAGAAGAAGAAGAAGAAGAAGAAGAAGAAGAAACTTTATTTTTATGCCGCCTTTCTCCCCGAAGGGAGAGAATCAAGGGAAATGATAGTACCACTCTATTCTGCTCTGGTCAGACCCCACCTGGATGTTGACAACCTCGAGTGGGTACAAAGGAGGGCAACCAGGATGGTTCTGGTAGAAATGTTTTATGAGGAACAGTTTAGAGAGCTGGGAATATTTAGCCTTTCAAAAAAAGGTGAGAGGGGATATAATAGCTATGTTTAAATATTGCAGAACTTCAGCAGCATTAGCTTTTTTTAGTCCTTGGGTGGGAGACCAATAGGGAATACCTGCCTAAACCATGTAGAGCTGTTTGCTCATAGCATGGAAACTATGTTAGATGGAGAAAGAGTTAGAGGAATCATGCCATTAGATGTGAAACGCTAGTGGGATGGCTCCACTCCTTGAGTAATTCTACAAAACTCCTTTAGAAATGATGCAGCCATTTTCCAGGAGATTTTGAATCAAAGGAACTTTCATTCAAGGCTACAACCAATGGCAAGTTGCAATGCTTTTGGTTCTAGGATGGAAAGAAAACGCTAGCCCAACGTGTCCTAGATGTAGGTAAGGAAGCTGCTACTGCTGGAAGCTCAGGGGAAGGGTCCCCCCCCCTTCCTATGCATAAGGGCCTCATGCTTCACAAATCCCTTAGAGCAGACACTCAGCCCCTGATTATTGATGGAGTTTGTGTAGAGCGGGTGACGGACAGTAGGTTCTTAGGAGTTATTCTACAGGAGGATTTGACCTGGAGTGCCAACACTGAAGTACTGGTTAAGAAGGCCCAACAGAGATTATATATTCTGAGACTTCTCAGGAGGGAACAACTGTCTAAGAAACTGTTGGTAACCTTCTACCGGGGCTTTATAGAAAGCACTATCACTTACTGCCTCTGTGTCTGGTTTTCCAGTTGCACAGTGGCAGATAGAAGGGCACTCCAGAGGGTCATAAACACTGCTGAGAGGATAGTGGGCTGTCCTCTTCCTCCTTTGGAAGAATTATACAACTCCAGATGCTCAAGGAAGACATCTAGAATTTTGAGATACCCTTCGCATCCTGGCTACCAATTTTTTGAACTGTTGCCGTCTGGCAGGAGATACAGGACTCTTAGGTCAAGGACAAATAGACTAAAGAACAGTTTTTATCACAGAGCGGTATCCAAGCTAAATGTGACAGTTTTAGCACTATCTTAATCAGTTTTAAGTAGTGTTTTAAATTTTGTAAGCAATTTTAAGAGTTTTTAATATTTTGTATGGTGTTTTATATGTTTTATGTGTTTGTATGCTTAGAGTGTGTAGTGGAACAGCACTCTAATTTCGTTGTGCATATTTTGCATATGCATAATGACAATAAAACTCTATTCTATTCTAGACCACGGTGTTACACCAGTCGCTTGCACACAGAGCTAGATAGCTGTTTTGCTATGCCATGGACATATCTCTGCCCCTTAAGCTCTATAAAAATGGTGTGTGGGGGTGGGTGGGATATTGGTGACATTAATGAAAACATTGTTAATGGCTGGATGCTTAATCCTATAAATTCTGCCCAAAAAAGACTCCTTGGTGGTTTCTTGGGATGCTGCTTAATGAGTTGACAGGAGTCCAAGATGTCTGAAGCATAGCAGATGTTTAGCACTTCCTTTTGTTGGTTGCTAATGCATCCCACATTATTTCCCAATCATGAGGAGCCTCGCCTCTTTCTGGGAAAAGAACACTTTTCATTTGCTGTCTAGCAAGTTATTTTGTTTATCATTGAGATATTTGGGCTTTGGCAACCAGCACCATAACAGAGTCATGTCAATGGAAATGGAACAGCAAAATGGGAATTCCAAGAGGAGCCCTGGCTCCATAATATTTTCTCTAATTTGGTTGATTTAAAGTTTTACTGGAAACAGTAGACCTCTGAGATTATCACATTTAATTCCATGGATATAATGAAGGCTGATGATGCATCAAATAAGAGACATGGGAAAACTTTGGGCTTGGTTTAATACACACAGATAACCTACCAAAATAATCGTAAGTCCCTCTTCCCTTTCCTTTGTGTCTTAGAACTGGTCAACACTAGAAAAACAAGGTGTCAGAACCTTCAAGGTGGTTGGGTCATTATGTGGCCCCATCTCAACTGTATGTGTGAATGCTATCTTTGAATGCTTCATTCACCATCTAAAAACTAGCATGTCAGGGAGAAAGTGTGTGTATCAAGCAATTACTTATATATTGCTAGATGTGAATACTTCACCTGAAGTATGACCAGTACTGTTGATTTTGCCACCTTGGGGTTTGCCCCGTGTCATTTAGCTGCACACAAAGATCAGGCCTATGCCTTCACTGAATCATGCGTTGCCATTAAATGCCAAGCTATTTTTTTGTACTGTGTGAATGCTTTGGCGTTTGGACTCATCATGCCATCCCAACTTTCCCTCTTCTCCTGTCTCATGGATGATCCTTCCCCTTTCTCCCCAAAACCTTCTATACCATCTCACCAAATATACACTGGATACAACAATATAGGAAACATTTTCCTGATGTCTACAACTCAAGGAATACTTTCTTGATGAAACCAGTGAGGGCACCAGCAGGCAATGAACAAACTCCCAGGACATTGAAATACAACGAACATCCTCCAGTGTTACAGGAGAAGCAACCCCATACTCTTCCATATAGTTGAAACAATGTCCTGGATTTGTTTTTTCCATCGCTGAGCCCAAGCTGAGATAGTCAGAGAACAACCTCATTTGTGACACAGCCTCAGCCACAGAGAACATGATGGCAACCAGGCAGATGAGGGACAACTCTCCAATATCATATCAGATCCTTTCCTTAGATCCCCCTGCAGAATACAGCAAAAGCACACACACACACACAAAACAAACAGCATGGCCTGTTAAAGGATTTCCTTCTCGTATACCACAGTAATCATGCCTCAGGGGCCAATTCCAATCATCTATCTGCTATCTAAAATTCATAATCCTATTATCTTGGAAACTGGCACTGTCACAGCCAGCATTTCTGGGTACATGGACTGAGACCATGTGTCACCAACACTCCAAGTTGCATTAATGGTATTGTGGATTTTGAGACGAAGCTACAATCCATAGGCACTTTACCAGAAAACACAGTCTTCAACACTATGGTTATTTGTTTGTTTGTTTGTTTGTTTGTTTGTTTGTTTGTTTGTTTTTACAACTTATATACCACCCACTACCCAAAGGTCTCTGGTCTATTGGACCCCTATATACCAGCATCCCATAAAATAATGGACTAGAAGCAATCAGGAACATGATCCCAGATGATGCTCTAGCACATCTTTCTATTAAACGCTGCATTTTTGTTTTTACCAACATTTATGTCAGTTTTAGTGAGAACATATATGCACAGATGAAAGGCAATGTACACACATGGTCCCGCCATATGGCCACATCCTCATGAGTGATTAAAAACAACTCTTTTTCAATCCTGTCACCTGAAGCCTCTTTTTTATCTGAGAGTTATCTAGTCTTCTCCATCTTTATTATCTGGACTCAAGAAAAAGGGTCACTAGACTAGTGAGATTCCACCAAGAATTAGTTAAATTCCCCACACGATCAAACTAGATCAGTCTCTTCCACACCCTCTCTGATCTGATCTGATCTGGTTTCTGTCCCTTGAGGAATTTACTTCCCAGCCTTATTCATATAAACAGAGCCTGGCCTGAGCCATAAAACTATACAGCTCTGGCCCAATCTTCTCACCATTTAATCTTCTCACCATTTCTACTAATTAACTCTCCCTCCTCTTCTGCCCCCTCCTCCTCCCTCCCCTCCCCTATCCACCCACAACTCTATATACTACAGCCAATGAATATCTGGTCTAGAGCCAATGAATATCTGGTATGAAATGTATATATCCCATCTCATATTATATTTCATGCCTCATTCTGCTGCTATATGTCTGAAGAAGTGGACATGTAGTCCATGAAACGTTACATTAAAATATGAAAGTTAGTCTTTAAGGTGCCACATGTTTGTCTCGTTTGTTTTGTTTTGTTTTTCTTTGATTTTTACCTGAAATCCATTTCTTATATACCAGAGTGCAATTGCCCAATGGACAGGTAAATACTACTACATATGCAAATCTAACCAACAGTTGCTTGTATTTACCTGCCTCAAGCTTCTACCCAGGGCATACTACAAAATTTATTGTCTACAGCTAAGCATTGTGATGCAAGACTATATGTTGGGGTACAAGACTATATGTTCAAACCTGCCAGATAGAGACTTTCTATTTGAGGACTTGTAGAAGGCATTTCTCAGGCTACAATACCTGCCTGACAAATAAGGAAAGAGATCCACATGGCAACCAAGAATAATCTTTTACAGAACAAATCTAGAACAGACAAAAATGGAATAGTATTGGTGGTAGCCTATTGTTCCTGCTAAATCAAATGCACTGTGAGTGATATACGGCAGCAACACTTCTGTTGTCACTCTGGATGGAAGACCTAAGCTTGCATATAAAAAGTGCCCAATCTGAAGAGAATATCTGGAAGAAACAGCAAGCCCTATAACAAATAAACGTGCATGGGAACCAGACCACCCTGCAGATCCTAAGCCTAAATTTCCTCCCATATCTACATAGGAAACACTAACAATAGACTTAATGATGCAATCCATTACATCAGGGATTCTTAACCCGCTCATCTTCAAATGCTATGTATGCCATCTCTAAATTGGCATACCACAATCCCAGGCTATAAACTCTATAGGAGGGATGGGGGGGTTGGAGGTGCAGTGGCCATCTCTGTCAAAGAAGGACTAACAGCCAGCAGAATGAAGACTGATGGTGAATCTGACACCACCATAGAATCACTGTGGCTTAAACTACCAGGTTCAAGGAGCGATGTAATAGTGGGAGTATGCTATTATCCACCAGATCAAAAAATTGAGGGGGACATTGAAATGAGGAGAAAAATCATGGAGGTGTCTAAGGGCTCGGTCCCATGTCTCTTTAAAAGCAGTTTAAATTACTAGAAAAACCTGTGTTTAAAATGCCATCCCTACGGCCACGGGCTTTTTGAAAAAAAAAAGAAAAAGGAAAACCCGGTAATGCCCCTTTAAGCGAGGTTTGTGTGACTCACCCAGGAGGTAAGGATTTTTTTGCCTCAGTTTGATAATCCACCTTTGAAGGAAGCAGATGCCGTGGGACCACGCAGATGATCCGGGTTTCTTCTTTTTTTTTAACTCATAGCACCGACCAGCTGTTCCTGGGGCCGATCAGCACTGTTTTTTTTAATTGCTTTTCACCTTTGGAGAAACAGGAAGCTCCATGTAGTGCCCTAAGCCTTAATTTCCTCCAGCCAAGTGGTCCTTTTTTTTTAATGCTAGCGCCACCTGCTGGCCAAGGGGGCTGAACTACACTTTTAAATTAAAAACCAGCTTTGGACGTGTGAACTCCTGTCCCACTTATTCAGTCACGTGATGGGACAAAGAGGAAAAGCCGGACCTTCAGAAGATCAGGATCAAAACCCAGGTGAGATAGCAGCCTATGAGGGACAAGACAATAATAATGGGGAACTTCAATTATCCCCACATTTACTGGGCCAATGCAAGATCAGGGCAAGAAAGAGGAACCGGGTTTCTCAACATGCTGAATGACTGTGCCTTAGAGCAACTTGTCATGGAGCCCACCCGAGAACAGGCAACTCTGGATCTAATACTGTGTGATATTCAGGACCTTGTCATGGATGTGAATGTCTCTGAGCCACTGGAGAAGAGTGACCATGCTGCAATCTCCTTTGCCATGCATGTTGGGGAAAGTGTGTCAAGCAAATCAGACACAAAACCCTTGATGTTCAAAGGGTGGACTTCCCTCAGATGAGATAAACAGTTAGAAAGAAATTGAAAGGGAAGGTAACCACCCAGAGTTCCTGTGGGAAAGTCAGTGTGGTCTAAAAATGCATAAAGAAAGAAAGAAAGAAAGAAAGAAAGAAAGAAAGAAAGAAAGAAAGAAAGAAAGAAAGAAAGAAAGAAAGAAAGAAAGAAAGAAAATACAATCTCTCCAGAGTGCATGGAGCTTATTTAAAACAACAATAGTAGAAACCCAGCAGAAGTGCATAGCACAAAGTAAGAGCTCATCTAAGTCCAAGAGGGCACTGGCATGGTTAACAAGTGGGGTTAGAGAGGCTCTAAAGGGCAAGGAGAGGTGTTTCCATAAATAGAAATCCTCCCCTAATGGGGAAAATAAAAAGGAATGCAAACTGTGTCAAAAGGAATGTAAGAAGATGATAAGAGAGGCAAAGGAAGACTTTGAGGAATGTATGGCTAGCAATATAAAGGGAAATAATAAAAGCTTCTTTAAATATATTGGAAGTAGAAAACCTGCCAGAGAACCGGTAAAGGGGAGGTAAAGGGGGACTTGGAAATTGCAGAGAAATTAAAGAACTTCTTTACATCTGTCTTCATGACAGAAGACCTTGGGCAGATTCTTGACTAAAGAATTAAATTTTTGACTAAAGAATTAAATCAAATGCAGCTTAAAAGAGAGGATGTTTGGGGTTTAATTGATAAATTGAAGATCAAGAAGTCATCGGATCCCGATGGCATCTACTCAAGACTTATTAAGGAACTGAGAAATGAAACTGTGGATCTCCTAAAGGAAGTAATCTGTTCATAAATGACCTGGAGATAGGGATAAGCAGTAAGGTGACCAAGTTTTGTGGATGGCACTAAACTTTTCCAGGTGGTGAAGACCAGAAAATATTGTGAACAGCTCCAGAAGGATATCTCCAAACTGGGAGAATAGGCTGCGAAATGGCAAATGTGTTTTAATGTAGGAAAACATAAAGTAATGCATATTGGGGAGGGGAAATAAAAACTTTATCAACTCATGGGTTCTCAGGTATCTGTGATGGATCAGGAAAGAGATCTTGGTGTGCTGCTGGACAGCTCAATGAAAGTATCCACCCAGTGTGTGGCAGTTGTGAAGAAGGCCAATTCCATGCTAGGGATCAGCAAAAAGGGGGTTGAAAATAAAACAGCCAACATTATAATGTCATTGAAAAAATGATAGTAAGGCTGTGCCTGGAGTATTGCATACAATTCTGGTCACTACATCTCAGAAAAGACATAGTAGAAATGGAAAAGGTGCAGAAGAGAGCAAATAAAATGATTTCTGGGCTGGAGCACCTCCCTTATGAGGAATGGCTACAGCATTTGGGGCTCTTGAGTCTGGAAAAAAGGCATCCGAGGGGGGATATGATTGAGACATACAAAATTATGCAGGCCATGAGTAAAGTGGATAGAGAGACTGTCAGATATTAGTTAGTGAAATATATGTATTAGACAGGATGTTCTATATATATTTGATACATAGCATTTCAAGATGGCGGGGGGCAGCAGCATCTGTGAGCTGGTGCACCCTTGTGCTCTTTTATTTTCTCGTGTAGCTCTGCCTTGCCTTATACTTTTTATTTAATTTTTAGTGGCCCGGCCAGGGCAGATCCCGGGGGATCGAGGGGGGCCTCTAAGGGGCTCAGCTAGGAGGTTCCCGTCCTATAGCGGGAGGCTAAACATCTGCGGGAGGCTGAACATCTGCTTGAGGCTACTCCTCGAGACGCTGGAGCACCTTCCCCCGCCGACGGTATGTAACCCTGCTGAGTGTCCCTCCCCCCCGTCTTCCCCACCACGTTTACATCTTTTGGCGGCTTACCTGGCTGGTTGCGGATCCTTCTGCCAGCTCCCCGATGTGGCGAGGAGTCCGGGTGCAGCGTGGGTCACTCTTCCCGAAGATCTCGAAGACTCGGTGATCGTGGACCGCTGTCGCCATCTTGCCTCCTTCCCTTGGGGCCGGCGCGAGCCAGAACTAGGCTCGACCACCGACCGCGGGGGGACTTGCCTTCTGATTCCACCAACTATGGCAGACAGCTGCCCCCTTCTACGGACTGATGGGCTGGAAGAAGTAGTGGGACTTTGGGTGATACGCCGACTGTGGGTGCCCCTTCTCCGCCGTCCAGCCCCCTCCTCCCTTTGGCTGGTGCTTGTAGACCCGGAGCCCAGGCGGCGGGTCGGCCGCCGGTGTTTGGCCGGTTGCCGGCCTTGGCCCTCGGGTGGTAGATTGGCCGCCAGAGAATTTCCATCTCTCTGGCCCCGGCAAGCGGACCCAGAGCTCGGGTGGCAGGTCGACCGCCGGTGTCCGGCCGGGTGCCGGCCCTGGCGCTCAGGCAGCGGGACGGGGACCGGAGTCCTTCCATCCTCCTGGCCGGCGGCGTATTTACCGGCCGTATTTACCAGCCGTCCCACTAACATCGGCATCTCCCCGCCTGCCGTGGTGGGCCCTGGCGGCGGTCGGACGTTGGCGCCCGGCCGGTCATCCCCCCCCCCGGGACTTGGTGGTGGATCAGCCGTTGGAGAACTCTCTCTTTGTCAGCCTGAGAGAGGGTCCGACGCCTAGACTTTTGCTACTCTCCGGCCGTCTCTCTCCACCGCCAGCCTCGTTGACCACCAGCTTCTATTTCGGGCGGCAGGTTGGCCGCCGGTGCTCAAGATGGCGGCGGCCTGCCGGTGCTTGGGTGGCGGAACGGCCACCGGCGCTCTTTGTTCTCTGGGCAGTGGCGGTCACCGGCGTCACTTCCACCTTTTTCCTAGGTCGCAGTTCCCTCACTTGTCCATCTGCCAGTGCCTCTCCCATTTACCCATCCGCCACCCACCTTGGACCTGGACCCCCCCCTTTCGGGGTCCCGCGTTTGAGCATCCGGGCCTGGTTGCAGAACATGGGGTTGGGGGGCCGGGGGGAACCACTATGAGCCCTTATGGGGCTGGGTTGAGGATGCCGACCTTACCCCCCATCTGCCCTCCCCCCCCACTTCACTTTACCTTACCACCTCTGCCCTGCCGTACGGCTCAGGCAAGATCAGCCACTTACTCCTGGGAGGTGGTGTTTGGACTCTTCCACCTGCCCCTCTCCCCCCCAACCCGGTACCAGCGCCTGCCTATGAGCTGTTTTAGTTTATTTTGTTCTGCTTTGTTTGCTGTTCTTCACCTTGTTTTATTTTATTTTATTTTATTTGTTTT
The DNA here is from genome assembly GCA_029282475.1 of Phrynocephalus forsythii. Taxonomy (NCBI): domain Eukaryota; kingdom Metazoa; phylum Chordata; class Lepidosauria; order Squamata; family Agamidae; genus Phrynocephalus; species Phrynocephalus forsythii. Next base: position 65,658,922 of record JAPFRF010000002.1, read on the forward strand.
ACCCTGATTGTAATCACTTTATTAGATTGATTTGTATTTTTACTGGTTTGTTTGATTATTGTTTTTCTTTCTGAACCCCCGACTCACTGTCACGTGTCCTCGAGTCATTCCACCAGCGCCTCCAGCCTGTCCTGCCTCCTTTTGAATGCCAGGTTGGTCCATAATAAGACCCCCATCATCTATGACCCCATCACTGATGGGAGGGCCGACCTGGCCTGTATCACGGAAACCTGGGTGGGCGTCGAGGGGGGAGCTTTGTTCGCCCAGCTGTGCCCGCCTGGGTTTCTGGTTCAGGGACTGGGCAGATTGGAGGGTCAGAAGGGAGGGGGTTGTCATTGTTTACAGGGAAACACTTTCCATGACCAGGGCCTCAACATTGGTTAGTCTGGGGTTAGAATGCCTCCACCTGCTGGTGGGTCAGCGAGATAGATTTGGCATTGTGCTGGGTTACCGTGCTCCCCGCCACCCAGCACAATCCCTACCAGAGCCCTCGAAGTTCATCGCCGCGACACTGTTGAAGTCCCCCCGGCTTTTAGTCGTCGGGGACTTCAACATGCATGCCGGCGATGGGCTATCTGGTACAGCTCTGGAATTCATGGAGTCCATGACCTCCATGGGTCTATCTCAGCATGTTTCTTGCCCTACCCACAGCTGTGGGCATACCTTGGACCTGGTATTTACCTCCGTGTCGGGGGCTTTCAGTCTGGAGGTGGGGGACATTGTCTCCTTACCTTTTTCATGGTCAGACCACCACCTGTTGTCCTTTTCCCTGTCAATGACTGCCCCACCGCAGGGACCACCGGTCCCTTGTCTGGGGCCGCCCCTGGAGGCTTCTGGACCCCCCCCCTCGGTTCCGTGAAGCGTTCGGGGAGCTTCCTGGTTGTCTGACTGATGACTCGGCCAAGGCCATAGCTGACCGATGGTTTTGAGTCAGCCTCCTCTGCCATCAACCGAATCGCCCCCAAGCGCCTCCTCTGTGGCAGAGCTTGATCTTCGCCGTGGTTCACGGCGGGGTTAAGAGCGATGAAGCATGAGCGGAGGAGGCTAGAGAGCAGCTGGAGACGGAGACGGACTGTTACTAATAAGACTGCTGTTGTTATCCAGACTAGGCGCTACTCGCGAGCGATCAGGGAGGCTAAAAGATCTTACTACTCCCTGAGAATTGATGAGGCCTCGAACCGCCAGGCGGAACTTTTCCACGTGGTTCGAGACCTCACCAATCCTAGTCTGACTAGGCCTCCTCCTACTGATTTCAGTAGTGAGAATTTCGCAGTCTACTTTAGAACTAAGATAGAGGCCATCCGGGCCGGCTTCAAATCCGGTTGCACTAGCCCTCCCTCGCCACCCCCAGTCACCTCACCCCCCGGTTCTCCTCGTCTGGTTGAGTTTGGGCCTGTCTCCCCTTCCGAGGCCTCCAGGGCAATTGCCCATTGCCGACCCGCATCACCCCCTTCGATCCTTGCCCATCATGGCTTATAAAAGCTGCCGGAGGGAGCATGCCCAAATGGGCTTCTGTCATTGCCACCATCTCCTTTGGTGAGGGGGTCTTTCCCTCTCACCTGAAGGAGATGGTGGTAAACCACATTTTGAAAAAAAACGGGCTTGGCATCGGACCAATTGGCAAACTATCATCTGATTGCCAATGTTCCCTTCATGGGCAAGGTCATCGAGAGGGTGGCCGCGATTTGGATACAGTCATTCTTGGAGGAACAGCAGTGCCTTGATCCTTGCCAGTCCAGTTTCAGGCCTGGCCGGGGGACCGAGACAGCTCTGGTCGCGCTGCAAGATGACTTAATCCGGGCGGCCGACAGGGGTTGCTCTACCCTGTTGGTCCTCCTGGATTTGTCAGCAGCCTTCGATACCGTCGATCATGGTATCTTGCTGGACTGGCTCTCCAAGGTAGGTATCGGAGGCACTATTCGCAGTTGGCTCCGGTCCTTCTTGGAGGGTCGGCTCCAGTATGTGCAGCATGGCGGGGAGTTGTTGGCCCCGTGGACACTCCCTTGTGGAGTTCCACAGGGGTCGTCTCTCTCCCCCATGCTGTTCAACATCTATGTAAGGCCGCTGGCTGGGGTCATTCGGAGATTTGGAGTCTGCTGTCAGCAGTACGCTGATGACACGCAGCTCTATCTCTCCTTTTCCACCTCTGCAGTGGAAGCTGTCCGGACCCTCGACCAGTGCCTGGAGGCGGTCATGGCCTGGACTAGGGCCAACAGGCTCAGGCTCAATCCCGGGAAGACTGAGGTAATGTTCTTTGGGAATTCGCCGTCTGGGTACGGAGGCCCTCTCCCAACTTGGAGGGAGTTTCTCTCCAGTTGGCAGACAGGGTTAGGAATCTGGGCGTGGTCCTGGATCCAGCGTTGTCCCTGGATGCCCAGGTGGCCGCTGTGACCCGGACCGCGTTTTACTATCTACGACAAATTGCCCAGATCCGCCCGTATCTAGACGGCGACTCTCTGAGAACAGTGGTACAGGCGCTGGTGATCTCGAGGCTGGACTATTGCAACGCCCTCTACATGGGGTTGCCCTTGACTCTCCTCCGGTGACTGCAGCGGGTACAAAATGCAGCAGCCAGACTGGTGGTGGGTGCGCATCGCTTTGACCGCATCACCCCAGTCCTGGCTCAGCTGCACTGGTTGCCCATTGCATCCCGGATCAGATTCAAGGTCCTGGTTTTAGTTTATAAAACCCCCCATGGCTTGGGCCCGGACTACCTGGCAGAGCGAATCGCCCAGCGATCAACCTCGGCCCGACCAGTTTGGCAGTCGCAAACGCACTCGCTCTGGGTTGCCACCCCCGAGAGGCCAGACGAACCTCCACCCATAATCGGGCTTCCTCGGTGGCTGCCCCATCATTGTGGAACAGCCTCCCCAGCGAAGTGCGCTCTGCAGAGTCCCTGCTGGCCTTTCACAGAGCGGTGAAGACCATCTTATTCTGCGAGGCCTTTGGTGACCTAGTCTAAATAGGGTTTTTTGTTTTGTTTTGTTTTTTGCCCCCCCCCCCGCCATCTGTTGTTATTTCCACTGCTAGATTTCTTTGAATGAGATGAGGTTTTACAAGGGTGCCATATGTTTTTATTTTTCATTTTTATGATAATTGTCTATGTGTTTCTTTGTGTTTGTATCTTTGATAGCTGTTGAATCCTCAGCTTGTAAGCCGCCCACAGTTCCTTTGGGAAGATGGGCAGGGTATAAATTCAATAATAAATAAATAAATAAATAAATAAATAAATAAATAAATAAATAAATAAATAAATAAATAAGATATGTATTTAATTGATTTAAAGATGGAGTCTGTAAAAATGCAAAGTCACAGTGACTCAATGTATAGTTTTTTCTAATGGAGTACAGATGTTAAGAATTAACATAATGAATTTTGGCTGATGCAAGGGGTTGCAATAGCTATGAGGTAATGTCATTTATGATTGGACAGACACATGTATAAAAATGTTCTGTAAATCATTGTTCATTGGGCCTTCCGTGAGTAAGGCACCCACTTTGTTTCTCTGTCATTTATTTTGTCAATGTAATGTATGCTGTTGTGCTGTTATGCTGTTTTGTATCAATGTACTAATGTGACTTTTCCCTCTATGCTTTGTTGAACTTTGTATAAGTTCTGTGATGCTGTGATATATTTTTGTACAGTTTGTAATATAGCTGTTTGGTTTTAAGAAAACTCTGTTTCTGGCTAACTATTTATTCAATAAGTATTGCTTCTGCTGGCTGATCAAATAGCACATACTCTCCCTCTCACAAAATACCAGAATTAGGGGTCATCCACTCAAATTGAGGGTTGGGAGAATGAGAACAGACGAAAGAAAATACTTCTTTACCCAGCATATTGTTAAGTCTGTGGAACTCCCTGCCACAGGATGTGGTGATGGCATCTGGCCTGGATGCCTTCAAAAGGGAATTGGACAGATTCCTGGAGGAAAAGTCCATCACAGGTTACAAGCCATGATGAGGATGTGTAATGCCCAGGCTTTTAAAAAAAACCAGGGTACTTCAAAGGCCAGATGCAGGGGAATAGTATCAGGAGACAGATATCTAGTCTTGTGTGCTCCCAGAGGCATTTAGCAGGGCCACTGTGAGTTACAGGAAACTGGACTAGATGGGCCTTTGATCATGGCTCTTCCTATGTTCTTATGTAAATTCAGGATTACCATCATGGAACAAAAGAACTTCAGAGACAGATTCCCAAAGGAAGCATCCAACCAAGTGCACATCAAGAAATTCATCTCTGACACATCTTAAATAACAGATAGAGGCTTCATGCTTGCTCAGTGGTTTAGATATCTAGCTGTTCCTCCTTGACAGGAGTGGACTCAATGATCCAGAAGAAGAAGAAGAAGAAGAAGAAGAAGAAGAAGAAGAAGAAGAAGAAGAAGAAGAAGAAGAAGAAGAAGAAGAAGAAGAAGAAGAAGAAGAAGAAGAATTCATTACTTGTTGGCTGTATAGCTCTGTGAACTGGAGCAATTGGCAATCAGTTCCCACTATACCTTGTAGAAAAGCCAGCCTCTGTGACCTTGGGCAAGCTACACTGTCCAGGAATACTTGTAAGAGAAAGGAATAAAGCATTTCTGAGTACTTGATATCTAGGAAACCCTAAAGGGGGTTGGCACTAAACAGCATATCAGTATTATTAATCACACATCCATGTAAGTGTGCATCTTATTGCAATCTATACTACACTAATAATATATGGGGTAAAACCCATTAACTCATTAACCTATGGGCTTTTCCATTACACTAGATTTTCCCAACCTTGAATAAGTTAATCTTTCTAATTATTTAAAATGTACTCATCACCATTATTGACCAATATGTTATTTTTTAACAGCAACAGGATTGGTAACTATCATCTGTAACTATTGTCAACAACCCTTAAACACACAGTCCATGAACTGACTTCTGTCCTTCTTTTCTCACCATCTCTTTTCTCTGTGCATCCAAAGATGTGGGCTGCAGTCTGTGAGAGCTTGTACCAAATAAAACTACAGTATTAGTCTTAAAGGTGCCACTCATCTCTGTCTTGGTTTTGAAAATAGTTATTTCGACAGGCTGCCCTATGTGTTTTTGGAAGGAAGGTACATCTAAAAATCTCTTGAAATGAAATGCCCCAATTCAGGAAAGTCTAATTTAAATAATCTTGCACACCACCCAAAACAATTTTTCCTCAGGCTAGTGTAAACCAGCATTGTATTTAATGTCTCTCCCCCACATACACACACACACACACAAATATCACATGTGGGAAATATACTGGGAAGGTGCCATTTTTATAAACTATTTTCAGTCTATGGAAAATCAAATTCTCTTTGCAAAACGCATAACATGTGGATATGCAATTTCCCCTCCTGTGAGAGTTCACCTAATCTCCGCATCAGATGCCTGATGTCAGACGATTAGGACAATGCATGAGGAATTTATTAAAGACAATATTAGAGATTTGGAGTGGAGTGCTTAGGGGAAATCTAAGCACCTTTTCAGCTCTGAAAAAAATGGAAGAAATTATGGATAGATATGGAGTAGGTCCAAGAAGAACTGGTTGAAGGATTATTCCCCCCTCCCCATTGTTACTAGACAGCCAACAGTAAGAAAAGAACTTCCATACAGCCTAAATGAAGAGCAAAAATTAAGACAGTGGACCATCCCCTCCACCAAAGAAACAACCTACCACTAAATTCAAAGTAGAATTATTCCTCCCTTTGTTAATATTCTCTGTTGATGGCAATTAGAAAACAGTAATTTTTCTCCAATAGCTATGCTCAATAATATTTTTGTTATTTGTATAGATATAGGTATTTCATTTTCTCCATACATTTTCCTTTTTTAAAAGTTTATCAAGACATTCTATATAGCTACAACTCCGTCATTTTCTGCAGGCAGTGTCAGAATTAGCTTGAGGGCAGGGGAGGCCTTCCCTAAACAGGCAATATTCAGCAAGAGTAAATAGTTGTTGAATATCCCAATTTTTCTTCCTAAATTACAAACACAGTGAAGTGGGGGTGTGGAGTTCCATTTATTGGAGGGATGCCCAAAGCTGAGCACATCTCTTCCTTTCTCCACAGAATCAGAGGGAATACTCAAGAGCGGTGAGGTACACCAGGAAAAATATTCCCAGCAGCAGCAATTTGCTTAGTTGTTAATGGAAAACTCATTGTGGTTTAAGGTTCTTATAGTTCTTTGGCTACTGATAACAAAGTCAGCTTGTAAAGTCATTATGTAAACATGAGAGCCTGAATGCGCAGACGTAATGGACCATGCATGTGTGTGTGTGTGTGTGTGTGTGTGTGTGTGTGTGTGTGTGTGTGTGTGTGTGTGTGTGTGTGTGTGTGTGTGTGTGTGTGTGTGTGTGTGTGTGTTGACTCACCATTCAGCAGTTGTTTCAGTGAATTTACTCTCAATAACACAGGGCATTGTGAGGCACCTACCCAGCCAATAACAGGGATAGGATGAATGTCTCTTCCCACAGCTGGCCTAGATTGGTGGATCCTAACCTTTTTGTACCCATTCTGTTTTTTTCAGACCTTCATGCATCCTCCCTCCGTGTGTTTCACTGATCTTACAGCAAGCAAACAATCAGACTGTGTTCTGTCACAACTTAGTTGAGGATGGTTGGAAGAATGAGGATGTATCTGGTCAGATGGGGGAAATGGTCAGGCAGGTGCTTGACCCTCTCTAGTGGATCCCCTCTAAGAGGGTGGGATGGAGAGAGATTGTGGTGCTCAGCTCAAGAGACTTGTGACATCTCTGCTAAAGGTGATGCAAGGGGCCACAAAATGGCAGATATCCATATGTCACACATTACTTGGATGCCAGATCCCAAAAAACTGCTGTTCAACAGTAGCTTGTTTTACGGCTGCTGTTTTGCAACAGTAGCTTGCTTTACAGCTGCTGTTTGTGACAGTAGCTTGTTGTGAAGTAAGGGTTGAAGCTAATGACTAAGAGAAATAAAAAAACTTCAACCTTAACAACAGAGTTTACAGTGAATGGCCTTCTCCCATGAGGAAAGATAAGCACTGTAAAGAGAACTAAAATAATGAAATAACATAGACCCACTCAATTCTGTAGAAAAATAGAATATTTGTATTGTTTGACAAAAAGATATATACATTAAACACAATAATACAATGCTTGATACTCAGCTCTATATACACAACTTAAAACAGTTCTATGCCTGCTTATACTCAGCAATCCCTTTCACAACACAATGAAAGAACCCAGAACTGTAACTTAGGGCCTTTTCACACGACCCCTAAGATCCGCTGGCCACTTAAATTCGGAGCAGAGATCTTAGGGATTCGTTGCTCTTGCTGTGTTCCCACCCCTCAGCACTTCCTTGCTCCTGTCTGCGTGAGGGGTGGGAGAAAAAAGAGAGGGGAAAATGCATCTCACCTCAGAAGCCACTCGGCTTCCTGATTCCTTCTCTTCCTGATTCCACCCAGCTTCCTGGTTCCTTCTCTTAAAGGGGCAGCAGGCAAAAACAAAAACAAAAAGACACAAGGAGAGCCAACACTCACTCCCTTAAAACCGCATCAGGGATTGTCACCACGGGAGAGCAGGTACATGAAAAATGTGCTGGGTCGCGCTTAGGTGGGCGGGGTCACACTTAATTTTCTGCAAACTCCGGAGCTGGTGGGGAAACATTTTTAAGCTCCGGAGCTTGCAGCCATTTGCGGCAGAGTTTAGGGGTCGTGTATAAACACCCTCAAACTTTAAATGTATACTACTAGTAGAGTATAGCCCTCAACAACAAGAAGACATCTCAAACACAGCTAGCAAGTTGGTGTGACTGAATCTAAACAGACCCAGCAAAGTGTAACACCAGAGCCTTTCCTTAAATACACTTCTGGCTGCTTGATTGCCTACACCTGCCCGAAGCAGCACAGAAACCTGTTTGATTGCCTCACCTGTATTGCCACACCCAAAACACTCCTGTAGTGCCTTCTAGCAAGAACAGATAAGGCAACCTCATTCACAATATTTAATTTATATTTGTTTTAAATTGCTTTATGGATGCTGTTTTATGACAATAGCTTGCTTTACAGCTGCTGTTTGTGACACTTGCTTTGTGGCTGCTGAATTATTTAATTTACTTTTTTCCTCTGCCAACCGTGGATAGCTGAATCAGTGGTTACTGAATCAGTGAATACAGGGGCCCTACTGTATTCCATACTAGCCTGAAATAACAGCCTAATGGCTTGAATGACAACTTGACAGCAGATAAATTTTTGGCAGACAAGACAGGCTTTTTTCAAGAGAAAAGGAAAACCCCAGAGGATTCAGGAAGAACAGCTGAGGGCCTGACAATCTGTATCTGGCACGAGAAGCATTTGTCTTACTCTGCCTTGCAGTAAAGCCTCTGTTGTTGGTAAAGTCTTTCATGGAGACATAGATAGGAAAATGTCTGAAAGACATTCTCCTTCTCACATGTTTAATGTACAGAATTTCTGAATACTTGAGTAGGGCTATATTAAAAAAACAGTCGCAACTCATGATCACCATGCCTTGATCCAAAATTTTGGGATGAAGTGTGAATGCACACGAGTACACACATACATACACTTACACATTGCTTGGACCGCAGGCTGCTTATGGTAGGGGAAATAGAAGTAAGTCTTGTGTTAATGGATTTAGTGCATTGATACCTCTACTTATGAATTTAACCCATTCCAAGTACATGCTCTTAAGTAGAAAAATTTGTAAGTAGAGCACCATTTTCCCATAGGAATGCATTGAAAATCAATTAATCCATCCCGAAAGGAATGGATTTCAATGCATTCCTATGGGAAAGTGGGCTGAGGATAGGGGTTCAAAGGGCTAGAGCCATGACAGCTCAGCTGTAGCCTTTAAAACCCGAGCGCTCACCACCAGGACCCCTCTGTACTTGCTGGCGCGGCTCTGCATGCACACGCCTCCCTCCCTCCCTTCCACCCGCCCGAGCTGCACCAGCATGCACCCAGTCGATCAGTGCATGCCGGCACAGTTCATGCAAGTGGAAGGGGTGAGCCGCGCCAGTATGCACATGCCTCCCTTCCACCCACCTGAGCCGCACCAGCATGCACTCTTCACTGAGACTGGGGTGAAGAGGAGGAAGGCTGAATGCTTTTGAATTTACCAACGCACGAGCACCCTTTCTGGTACCATGGCAAATTCAAAAAGAACCAGCCCTCTCCTTCCTCCCCTTCACCCGAGTGAAGGAGAGGAGGGGGGAGGCTGGATACTTTTGTATTTGGCACTGCACAAGCCCAGGTGGGGAAGGGAAGGCTGGGGGAGGTGAGCCAGTTCTGCCTCCCCCACCCCACCCACTGGAAGGCAGGGCTGCTGGGGGAGAGCTGGGGAAGGTGGCGGCAAGATCCCTGTCTTCCCCCCCACACACACACACACTGCCTAGTGCTCATCAATTCAAAGCTCCCGCCGGAAGACAAGGCTGAGGGAATCATAAGTAGAGCAAACGTCATTTAAAATTCCTAAGGTGGATTAAAACAGGGGAAGGTTTTTGGCTTGTAATTCGTATTACTTGTAAGTAGAGTCACATGTAAGTAGAGGTACCACTGTATAAGGTAGATAAAAAAGCCTGGATGAGGGCAGGATATGTATTTGAATTAGAAACCACCTGATCTACAAATGGTCTCTAATCCTGGACACATATAGTGATATATATTCTATAGAACTCTCCTTTCTAAGGAAAAAAGCACACTTAAAAGCACTATTAAATACAAATGGAAATATTCAATTAAAATCAGGGGGAAAGGAATTAATTATGCTTATGTTAACAGCAGGAAGGTTGATATTTCAAAAGAACTGGGAAAATAATTATCAGTTTAATATTAAAGATTGTACAGGTGGCATATGGCTAGTAATTATAATTAAACTTGTGAAATGAAAGTTAGAAAGTGAATATTGAAAAAAAATTGCTTTAAGGAAATGAGGAATGCATTCTAAACATATGTATTTGTAATGCCCAAATGTATTTGTATTTGTATGCCACGTGCCCAAAACAGAGCTTATTCATAGGGAGGGAAACCAAAGAATTAAGCCAGATAGAAATAATCAGGAAGGAGATCCTTGCATGTCTTGTTAAACTAAATCATAATCATTCTGTTTGCCCTCACTAGGACCAGATGGCATCCATCCACGAGTTCTCAAGTAACTTAAAGATAAAATTGCTGCGGTTCCTAGCCGTATATTCCCAGGTAAAGTGATGGAAACCATCCTAAAATATAAAATTAATAGGCACATAGAAGAGAAGGAGCTGCTGAAGGAGAGCCAACATGGCTTCTGCAAGGGCAAATCATGCCTCACTAATCTGTTGGATAAGGGAGATCCAGTTGACATTGTTTATCTGGACTTTCAGAGGGCTTTTGACAAGGTCCCACCTCAAAGGCTCTTGAATAAACTTGCAGGTCATGTAATCAAGAGACAGGTCTTGTCCTGGATCAGCAACTGGCTAAGGGACAGGAAACAGTGGGTAGCACTAAATGGACACTTCACCAAGTGGATCGAGATAAAAAGTGGGGTCACCCAAGGTTTAGTACTGGGACCTCTGCTTTTCAACCTCTTCATAAATGATCTAGGAGTAAATAGCAAGTTAGCCAAATTTGCTAAGTATACTAAATTATACAGGGTATTAAAAACTGAGAGAGATTGTGAGGAGCTCCAGAGGGACCTCTTGACGCTGGGGGAGTGGGCAAGCCAGTGGTAAATGAGCTTCAACATTAGTAAGTGCAGAGTGGTACACACTGAGGCAAAAAAAAAAACCAATTACATTTATAAACTGATGGGGTCTGAACTCTGTGAAACAAACTAGGAAAAGGACCTTTGTATCCTGGTGGACAGCACAGTGAAGGTGTCAACCCAATGTGCAGCAGCAGTGAAAAAAGCAAACTCAATGCTGGGGATCATTAGGAAGGTTCTTTAAAATATGTCAGCAAGTGTCATTTTGCCTCTTTATAAATCTATTGTGAGGCCCCATCTGGAGTATTGTGTACAATTCTGGTCACCATACCTCCAAAAGGATATTATGAAAATGGAAAAAGTGCAGAGGAGGGCAACCAGAATGATTAGGGGACTGGAACACCTTCCTTACCATCTGAGGCTGCAACGGCTGGGCCTCTTCACTCTTGAACGACGGCACCTAAGAGGTGACCTGATTGAGGTTCATAAAATCATACACAGTGTGGACAAAGTAGATAAGGAAAAACAATTTGCCCTATCACACAACACTAGAACTAGGGGGCACTCTGAAACTTTTGGGTGCTAGATCTCAAACAAATAAGAGAAAGTACTTTTTCACCTAGAGGATCACTGGTCTATGGAACTCCCTGCCAGAAGAAGTGGTGACAGCTGTCAGCCTTGACAGCTTTAAGAAAGGATTAGTCAAGTTCATGGAGAACAAGCGTATCGATGGCTATCATTATGGATGCCTAAGGACAACCTCTGGGTTGGAGAGATCAGCATTCAGCAGCATATCTCACAATGTCATTTGCAGGGAATCATCAGCAGGTGAAGACGTCTGATTGGGAATACCCTGAGATGAGACAAAATGCTGGACTGGATGGGCTGTGGCCTGCTCCAACAAGGCTGTTCTTATGTTCTTTTAAAAAGGGGGTTATGCCCCAACAAAAAAATCTGGGAAGACATGGCATGCAGGCTAAAAAGAAAACAAACCATTAAAAAGTAAAAACAAAGCAAAGCAAATCCCCAAAGCTGGTAGGAAATACACTATAATCTGAGGTAAATTTGTATTTTAGTTTATGTTTTTGTCATTAAGTGTTGTTTATTTTCTAAAATATTTTAAGGGAGAAAAAGAAAATAGTACATAGCTCAGAGGATGCTTCCCCTACTTGTGGACCAATACTTCAGATTTCTACGGCTATGCCTTAGTAACATCTCAAGATTTCTAGAAGTACAGATATCCCTGCCAAAAATACTGAAAGAAAGTTAGTTTCAGAGCCCACACACAGCACCTCTGTCCTTAAGCGTTGTTGGTGGGGATGGCGCTAGGTTTTTTTGCGCCCTAGGCGAGGGTTGGGGGTGGGGGTGGGGTGGGGAGGCGGCGCAGGGGGCCGCACGGGGGTGGGGGCAGCGGGGGAAGGGGGCGGGCAGTGGTGAGGGGCAGGGCAGCAGGGGGCGGCGGATGACGGGGGATGGCAATGGGCGGGGGGCGGATGGCAATGGGTACGGGGGCGGCAGCGATGGGCGCGGGGGGCAGTGGGCGGACGGCGATGGGCAGTGATGGGCGGATGGTGACGGGTGGCTGGCGGGTGGTGGGGGGCCCGCCACCCCATCATCGCGCCTCCACTGCGCCTGGTCTCGGCAGGTGGCTGGGCTTATGAAGCGCCACTGAGGAGGAGGAGGAGGAGGAGGAGGAGGAGGAGGGCGCACCTAGTGGGATGAGCAGCAGCCAATCCGGTGGTGAGGGGGTGGCCTGCGGCCTATCCAGCCCCCCCCCAAGGCTGGGCTCTCAGGCGAGCGGGAGCTGCAGACAGCCCACTGCAGGGGGGGGATGGCTCTGAGCATGGACAGAGCACCGTACCCCCCTGCCGCCCCCATGAGCCTCCTCGTTCCAGGGCAGCTGCAGGAGGGGGCGGACCCCCCTCTGTCTCTCCTCCCCCTCACTTTCTGGCCACTCAGCCCTTGGCAAGGTGTGGAGGCTCCGCCGGCCATCCCTCCTTCCCTCTTGTTCAGGCTTCTGGGGTGACCGGAGTCCGCTGGGGAGAGGGCGCCGCCTGGCCGGAACGTGCGCGCCTTCCCAGATGGCTGTCGGAGCTCGGAGGGCACGGGAGATCAGAGGGCCGAGGGCGGCAGCAGGGGGGAGGCAGCATGCTTGCCAGTGCCCTCTCCATTTCGGCGCTCTAGGCAGCTGCCTAGTTCGCCTTAATGGTAGCACCAGCCCTGGTTTTTGGCATGACTTTTATGTACTGTATATCCTTTTTGTTAGGAGGCTTATTGCAGACAAGGTGTGTCCACATAAGGTGTAACTATTGACTGGCCAAAAGCCTGATTGCCTTTGCATTATGAAAATTACATCTGGGTACGTTTACCAGGGTTTACCTCTGGGCCCTGAGGATTGGACAATTCAATTGCATAATTGGGCACATGGTGTGAGTGATGTGTTGTGCTTTTGCACCCAGAGGATCACTGGTCTGGGTGCTTGTAGAATGGTATTTCTGTCTCTCTTGGGAATAATTTCTGCTCACAGGATCTTCTAATCCTACGTTTTAAAACTAGCCATGCCGATTTTATTTTACCTTTAGGACTCAATTATTGAATAAGGGCAGGATATACACTAACAAAAAGCATATACACTGCTTTTAGAAAGTCCATAAAGAATATGTTTAACCAATACACAGAAGGAGACTCTTGCTATATTCTATTCTAGGAACCCTGGAAGAAACCAAATGTTCTCTGTCTCTATCCAAGACGTGTTTGCCAGAAGCCTGTCTTCACCGGTTTTGCAAGAAATTTCCTTTAAAAAATATTGAGGGCTGATGAGGACTACTTGATTTAATAGATTCCCTAGCACTTTCTTTGCTTTTCAGCCGTGGGGGGACAGAAACCCTTCATACCTAAGAGGCTACTGAGTCTGCCCATTTCTCACAACTGTTTTCAAGTCTTCCAGTCCTTTTTCTCCTGTGTTGGTTCCATGCCTCTTCCTAAGAAACAGTCCCCAAAAGCTTCCTTCATAAGGTGTAAGATTGTGGGGTGGTTGTATCCATTGCAACAGAGCAAGAGTCCAAGTCACAGCAGAATCATTCATAACAGCTTGGCAGGTTTGAAACGATTCAGTGAATTAAGCCACCTGTTTCCTGAATGTGCAGCCCCCTCATTTCTGCTGCAGAACGCTCGATCTATTACAAAGCGCTGCTGTCACTTCCTAGAGCTAATCCTACTCACATCATCTTTGGAACATTCATTTTATTTCCTTTTTTTAAAAAAAATTCATTTCATTCCCCCTACACACACACACACACACACACACACCTCAAGTTGTAAGAGCCAAATTCAACCCTGCTTTCCTTACACTTATTCACTGGATAGATATCGACATGTTTTGCTTATGGCTCGTTCAAGTGGCTTGTAATGGTGGTGGTTGCAAGGTCTCATGGGTGTATGCATAAAGGCGATTTGTTGCTGCAGTGTGTGTTTTAGTGAGCTGGACTAGTAGTTGTACAAGGTCTTCAATAGTCCATTCATACAGGAGACCTCAAGGCCACCAAGAGAGCAGCCATGTATAATTCAATCTGAGATAGTCAGGGAGCCATGAAGGGAGTATCTGAATTTCATCTGAGCCTTTCTCTGCTTCTCTGTAGATTGCAACCCTCCTTTCTTTTCTGGCCCTGGCATTAGACTGAACATTTGAAATCATCATTCAGACATGGAGAACAGGTGCATGAGAATTTATCGGACAAAATCCCCTCCTCTTTCTCTTTCTCTTCCTCCTCCTCCCTGGTATGGCTGAGTCCTGCACAGAAGCATCTGAACACCTATTATGCTTGTTACTCATATGTCCTTCTAATGTGTTTTTAAATGTTGTTATATGTATTAATCTGTTTCATATGATAATTTATTTATTTTTCTTTTATCACCATAAATTGATGTTTCTGTGTTTCTTAAATCCTTGTTCTTTTAATTTATGAATTTCTTTGAGTTCTACTGTAAGGAGGAGCCATGTGGCATAGAAATACTACAAACAAACAAATAAAAAAGTTATTGAACCCTTATGTGGCTGCCAAAGGGATGACTGGGTAGGTCACATAACCAAGCCAGAACCTGCACTGGCAATGGAGCCAGGTCTGTGCAGTATGAATTGTGTGCAGTGAAGCCTGAGGAACTCCATGTAACAGGAGAAGAAGTAGTTCAAGGAGGCTGGCTTCTCTTCCATGGGCCTTTAAAATAACCCACTAGTTTTGCCATCCTAACAGCCTTGTAGGGGTTCTGCCAATGTTGCCTGAGGTCAGAGTGTCATACATGACTTCATTGATACCTCTCATGTCTTGTGATGTCTTGGAGTTCCTGGCCACCATGGGAGTATGAATGTGCCACGGCTGAGGCCACCAGAAATATTCTTTTTTGAAATTTGCTACTTTTTAGTCTCCTTGGCAGAAGAAAAACCTCTTTGTTGTTTCGCAGCTTTCTATAATATGACTTAATTGTAGAAACATGTAAATATTGTACTTCCTACAGTAGGTGGCATAGAAGGGCTGCTACATTTCCATAGCTTATTGCACTTTGAGTGATGGGGAAGAAGAGGGCTTGACATCTTATTTACATGCAGAATTCCCAGTTCAACATCCTTGCACTGGGGATTTCCTTTCAACTATAAAGTCCCACAAAGAATTCACATAAATTCATCACTTCCTGTTCACCAGGAAGGAAGTCAGAAACCCTGTGGGGATTTCATGGTATCATCATCAGCCTCGCCCACTCAGTTTTCCATGGACCAATTTTGGTCTCATCTGTCTTTTGTTCCCCATTCTTTCCCAGCGTTGGAAAAAAATGCCTTGACTTGTTTCTTCAAATCTGCACAGCCTCGTGCAGATAAGTGTCTGTCTATCTTGCATTGTTACACTTGCGGCTCATTTCTTGTGCTTCTCAAGTTGCCTACTTTAATAATTTACACTATTAAATGATTATGTGCTATGAAATAATAATGAGAGGAAATGAACTCCTCCTAAGATTTGAAAAGAATGCATGTACATTGGGAAGGTTTGCAGACACACTGTTGATTTCACATTATGATAGCATTCGGTGAGTAGGCTTCTCCTGAAAGCTTCTTTTGAAAAAGGAAGTTTGATTCCATTTCCTTGGTTTATCATACAGATATCCATCCACCCAGCCAAGAATGTGGCATGCACAGCCAACTCCAAAAGATCCTTTCAGCTTTGCCCGAGGAAGGTTAGCTTACCTTCCATAGATAAAATAATCAGAGCTCCCCAAAGTTTCTGTTCAAGGATACATTGCTTTGTTCTTTTTCACTTACAGTAGATTTATCTTGTGTTACTTGGGGGTGGATGAGCGGTAGGCCTCCTCTTACAACCCTTTCAACCACCACCATTGCCTTAATGGGCTCAAACCAGAGTCTTTCGCAGGTTCCTTCAACCTCTCCATCCTTCTTTTCATCGACCAATCCAGTTACAACCAGGTTGACAAGGTATGGCCCCACAAATGTTAGTAGTCTTCAACACCCATCATACCTTAGCACTGGGTATTCTGGTTAGACCTAAAAGGAGTTTCAGTCCAGCCACCATGTGTGTGTGTGTGTGTGTGTGTGTGTGTGTGTGTGTGTGTGTGTGTGTGTGTGTGTGTGTGTGTGTGTGTGTGTGTGTGTGTGTGTGTGTGTGTGTGTGCATGCGTGCATGCAAAAAACCCACTTTATTCTTGATTAGATGAACCATTTACACTCAGAATTATTTGCTATATTTGTCAAATGCTTCATAAAATAAACTCGCTGGGTCTTGTAAGGCAGTGCTCCCCAACCTTTTTGTCCCCGCGGACCGGGAAATTTTTTAAAAATTTTCTGTGGCGGGGTGGGGGTGGGGAGGGGGAGAATGCGGGGAGGCAAAGGGGGTGAAAGCAAATGATGGGAGGGAAGGAGGAGGGGAGGCACGAGACCGGCGGCGGCACTCACCGGCTTGGGGCGTCGGGGTGCCACTCCCCCCACACACACGGGCGGGGTGGGGGAACCCGGGGCTCCTGGGCAGGCGGGCCCCACCTCCTCCTCCGGCGCCGGGAGCCGCGCGTGGGTCTCGCTGCTGGCGCCCCCTTGTTCCTGCTTGGGCCTCCTCCTCCGCCGGGAAAGCGAGCGGGCGCCAGCATTAGCAGCACCCACCCGGCCGCACCGGGAAGCGCCCTCGCGGCACCAACGAGCCGCCGCCGCCTCCTCCTGCTCCTGTTCCTCCTCCTCCTCCTCCTCCCGCCACCGCCGCCGGAGGAGCAGCAGCAGCCACCCCCCCAGCCCGCCCTCCCGCCGCCGCCGCCGCCGCCGCCGCCGCAATCGCCCCGTCCGCCGCCGCCACCACCCCTCTGCAATTGCCCTCGCTGCTGCTCGGCCGGCGGCGGCGGGAGGAGGAGGAGGGAGGAGGAGGAACCGAGCAGGAGCAGGAGGAGGCGGCGGCGGCTCGCCGGTGCCGCGAGGGGCGCCCGGCGCGGCCGGGCGGGTGCAGGGTGCGGGTCTCGCTGCTGGCGCCCCGCTTGCTCCTGCTGCCGCCGCCGCCGCCGTGGGCCTCCTCCTCCGCCGGGAAAGCGGCGGGACGCCAGCAGCACTTTTCCCGGCGGAGGAGGAGGCCCACGGCAGCGGCGGCAGCAGGAGCAGGAGCAAGCGCGGCGCCAGGAGCGAGACCGCGCGCGGCTCATGGCTCAGGCGCCCGCGCGCGGCACCCACCCGGCCGCGCCAAAGCGCCCTCGCGGCAACGACGAGCCGCCGCCGCCACCTCCTGCTCCGGTTCCTCCTCCTCCTCCTCCTCCCGCCACCGCCGCCGAAGGAGCAGCAGCAGCAGCAGCGAGGGCAATTGCGGAGGGTGGCGGCGGCGGATGGGGGCGATTGTGCGGCGGCGGCGGCGGGGGCGATTGTGGGGGGTGGCTGCTTTCGCCCCGTCCCGCCGCCGCCGCCACCACCCCCCTCCGCAATTGCCCTCGCTGCTGCTGCTGCTGCGGCGGCGGCGGCGGCGGGAGGAGGAGGAAGGACGCGCTGCCGCTGCTGTGGCTGCTGCTGCTGCTGCTGCTGCAGCCTCCAAGTGGAATAACGGCCTCATCACCAGCACATAATTTAATATTAAGGCACAAGTGGAATAACATCATCACCAGCACATAATTTAATATTATATAAAATCATAATAAATCAATTACATTCCAGAACAAAAATGAAAACCAATGCAGGTGAGGAAGAACCATCAAAATTTTAGGAAAAACAGTATCATAGGATCACTTAGAACTCTTGTAGTCACATTTTGCTCTGGATTAAGTTTCCAAATATTTTCCAAAACATAAAACTGAACTTAAAAACATCAGGTTTTTTTCCAAGGAGGAGCAACTTCTTCTTTTCTAGAAGAGGCTGGATTTCATTTTGTAGTCTGAGAATCACAAACAGGTAGTACCTGTGTCCTGTCTAGACTGCGAATCTGTTTGTTGATAGTCTTCTGGTCCATTAACACAGATGTGGACTGGTCTAATACTTCCATAGCCCCACCTAGCTCTTCTGGGATGACAAAATGGTGTGATATGTTATCTATATGCTGGTGACAATGCATTCCAAATCTCAGCATCACCTCATTCCTAAAATCGCCATGCAAATACTAAAATCCTGATATGGAAGATAAGATGGGAACCTTGCATGATCCCAAAGCAAATGGAGCAGAAATCTCCTAGTTCTATTCAGAACCATATTCTGAAAATGACCTTTAAGGTTGGAGAAGAATGAGTACAAAGGACTGCTTCTCAGAATCAGTTAATAGAAGGGTATCTCTGTTTATGTTAATAAATACTGCTACAAAGCCACAGAGAATAATGATGTATTCTCAATGCCTCCTCTTTCCAAAAAAGTCACCCTATAGAAGCCAAGGCATTCTGGTGCCATTGTAGAGACCACATAGTCCTAAAGCACGGCAATGTAGAATGCTTTGTTCACATCATGAAAAACAAATACTACAGATTACTGCATCTGATCATTCTAGATAAAATAAACGGGGGGGGATGCAGAATGGAGAAAACTCTCTCAAATACCTTGAGGACTGTTTGGATGCAGCACAGAATCTTCTTAATGGTGCCCAATATCTGGTGGGAAAAGAACAACAGCAAAATGACACCTTTTCCTGCGTGAATTGCCCTATAGAGTCCAATTGTTTCCTAAGGTTCTCCATATAACTGAAAATACAATTATAGGTGTGAATGGTGATGGTCTGTTCTATGGCTGCACACTGGTTGTGGAATTCTCTTTCAGATAGTTGAGACTGGTCCTGATGAGTTTTATTTGGACTAAATGGGAGAGGTGGCTAATTCTCTAGATTCTAGATGATATGATAAAAACCCAAAATGACCTTGACAGAGTAGAGTGCTGGACTAAAGCTAATGGAATAAATTTCAACAGAGAGAAATATAGAGTTGTGCATCTAGGCAGAAAAAATGAATTGCATAGATACAGGATGTGAGACACCTGGCTGAAGAATAGTACATGTGAAGGACATCTAGGAGTGTGGGTAAACCACAAACTGAACATAAATGAGCAGTGTGAGGTGGCAGCCAAGAAAACCAATGCGATTTTTGGTTGCATCAACAGAAGCATCATGTCTAGATCAAGGGAAGTGATAGTACCACTCTATTTTGCTCTGGTCAGACCTCACCTGGAGTACTGTGTCCAGTTCTGCACACTCCAATATAAAAAAGGATGTTGACAACCTTGAACAGGTCCAGAGGAGGGAGACCAAGATGGTTAAAGGTCTTGAATCAATGTCTTATGAGGAGCAGCTTGAGGAGCTGGGAATGTTTAGCCTTACAAAAGGTTGAGAGGGGATATGATAGTCATGTTTAAATATTTGAAAGGATGTCATATCGAAGAGGGGACATGTTCGTTTCCCATGGCTTCAGAGACTAAGACTCAGAATAATGGTTTAAAACTACAGGAAAAGAGATTCCATTTGAACATTAGGAAGAACTTCCTGATGGTTAGAGCTGTTCGGCAGTGGAATATGCTGCTACGGAGGATGGTGGTCTCCTTCTTTGGAAGTTTTTGAGCAGAGGTTGGATGACCATCTGCTGGGAGTATTTTGATGGGGGCTCCTGCATGGCAGGGGGTTGGACTGGATGGCCCTTGAGATCTCTTCTATCTCTATAATTCTGTGATTCTATGGGCAACAAAAATATCTTATTCCATCTGGATTTGAATGTATGTGGGGTACATATTGGGGAAGAGAGATTAAGGAGTTTATATGATATGCCTCATACATTTCCATTCTCCCTTTTTTCTTTACTACTCAATTTCTTGTTACACAAATGGAAATGATTTCTCTGGGATTCCAATACGTATTTTCTAGAGATGGGTGTTTTGTTTCAGAAGGGGACTGGTTCCAAAATGAAACACGCCAGCACAGCATGCCTCTGATCAGTCATCTTCCCCTCTCCCTATCACTGGCCATTCAAACAGGGAGGCAGGATGATCCATGTCCTTGCATAGCTCCTGAATGGCTGCTTCCTGGTTGGAATTTCACCCAGTGCAAAGACAGTGGCTGATTTTGTTCCAGAGTGTCAGCTGTGCTGGCATGTTTTATTTCGGAACCAGTCCCCTTCTGAAATGAAACACTCATCTCTAATGTTTTCTCATTCATATTTTCAGTTACTCCCAAAGCTCTAAAGAACCCTTAAAATAGTCTACACCAAAAGCAAGCAATTCTGTATGAGAAAGAAAAAAATCCTCAGATCTTTACAGGCCTTAGTTTATATTATCATGTCCAAGCTGTCCAGTGTCATGCTGGCACAGTCATAAAGTACACCCAAGACTCGCTCAGTTCACCACATAGTAATCCCAAACACAAGGTAGGATTGAAGCAAACTCCTCATTGCGTTCCAGACTTTCAAATAAGTGAAATACTGTAATTCGGGAAGTGGTTTTACCAGTTCTACACTCCCAGTGAGTTACCATAGCTGAATAGGGATTCAAACCCAGGCCTGCTGAGTCTCAGTCCATAACTCTAGCTGCTAATCCACACTAGGTATCCTATAATCCTAAGGGAATACATAAATATTTCACAACTAATTATGAAACTCAATTTTCTCCTGTTTAATCCTTGGTGTATAAAAACTGTAATTGAATAGAAGAGCAGACTTGTAAGGAGTGAGAAGGGTTTGTACCAAATGAGGTAATTATATTTAATCAATTATGGGCTAAATCCCACTGAATGAAGGTAGCGTTCTAAACCAAAAATATAAGTCCAATTGATTGGATGTGCCTACTCTAGTTGAGAGTAACAATTGGACTTAGCCTGAAGATATACCGGTAAGTGCAGTTTGTCTTTTGTGATAATAATAATTATTGAGTCAAATATAGCCAATTTGGCATACACAAGTTTTCATGATGCTGTGTGGCACTGTAAAGTTTTAATAGATACTTATTTGATTAGCCCTACATCATTCAATCATAACTCAACTTTTTGTGAGTCTTAGGCAATGTGGTTGGTTTATATTTGGGGTCATAAAAGTTTTACTGTACCCCATGCAATTATATAGTCCAACTAATAGTTCCTCCGCCACCTGCCTTCACACCACCCTCAATGGCCACCTGCAGACACCGAAGGATTAAATGAGTGAGAAATATAAAAACAGCAGTGTCAGTGTTACATTATATTCAAGGCAATGCAGTGGACACATTCCAGGATTTTACACCTTCTGCTATGCTGCAGGGATCGCAATATATGTTGACAAGATGCACCACCTGTGCATTAAAATCTGATGCATTAAAATCTGTGTGTGCAGTCAAAAGCAAGCAAGTAAAATAAAACCACCCAGTATGTGGGATTTTCCAACCCACCCACAGGATGAATCTGTTTTCATAGGCCATGTGTGACGGCCAGTCTGAAATTTTTGCACTGTACTGATTGCTTCTAAAACAATTGTTCCTTTGACATTTCTTCAGGAGGATTAACTGTTGGGAAAGGAACATGGTTAAGAAAGGTATCCAGCACAATCCTCTGAACACTTGCAAAAGGTAATTGGCCTGTCAAGATGTTCCTTCAGTGTTTGAAAGGGAGAGAAAGTTTGGTCTTTTCCCCTCAGTCCAAACCGCTGTGCACTCATTGGAAGGCTGACACAGAGTGTAGTATGTATTATTGCTATTCTGTGTGCTTACCTTCCTAGATGCCCTAAGCACATCCAATCTTGCCTGATTTCAGAAGCTAAGCAGGGTCAGGCCTGGTTAGTAACTTGGATGGGAGACCACCAGGAAATAACAGGCACTGCATGCACCTGGAGTAGGAACTGGCAAACGACTCCAGTATTCCTGCTGAGAAAACTCCATGGACATGGGGTCACAAAGAGTCAGTCACAACTGCAACACACAACGCACACGCACACACAGGCTTTCTCTGACTGATGGAAATACAGTATCGATTTTTTCAGGGGCCATGCAATGCAGTTTCTTATCTGTGCACGATTGTCCCTGTACAAAGGCCATATGTATTGATGAACTCCCTGCCACAGGATGTGGTGATGGCATCTGGCCTGGATGCCTTCAAAAGGGGATTGGACAGATTCCTGGAGGAAAAGTCCATCACAGGTTACAAACCATGATGGAGATGTGTAATCTCCAGGCTTAAAACCAGGGTACTTCAAGGGCCAGATGCAGGGGAGTGGTATCAGGAGACAGATATCTAGTCTCATGCGCTCCCAAACACATCTGGTGGGGCTGCTGTGAGATACAGGAAGCTGGACTAGATGGGCCTTTGGCCTGATCCAGCATGGCTCTTCTTATGTTCTTATGTTCTTATGATGTCTGGATTCTGAACCCTGAAATGAAAAATACTGTAATAAATATAGATGAGAGCTATCAAGCAGACCCTGAGAAGCTTATATATTTCAAAAGGCAATGCTGAGCAATAATAAGGGAAAAAGAGCAAGGTGTGGCCAGGAGAACTTAACCTCCTCCCTACAGCTGAATACCCTGGTTTAGACCATGGTTGGAGCCATGCACTGTCTGCTCAGAGCATGGGCCACTTATGACTCTTCCTCCAAGGAGCTCATTCTGCATCCAAGTGGATTGAACCAAGGGAAAAGCAAGATTTAAGAGCCCTAATGGAACCCTTCTTCTGTTCTCCCTCAACACTTTCTGAAACAGCAGGGTGGACTTTGGTGAGGGTTAAGAAATAAGAGATTTCTTGAACATAAATGGACGCAATCGCTTCCACCTTATTTCAGAGGATCAGGTCCTTTCCTCCTTCATACTCTTTATTAGACATGGGCACGACCAGAAAAAATGACGTTTTGAGTTTTCGTTTGTTGGAACAGGTCCGTTTCGGGTCGTTTCCGTTTGTCGCAAAATTTTTCAAAAATTTGTTGTTTCATTTGTCGTTTGTCGTTTCCACCGCAATTTAGCGCGATTTGACTTCCCAGAGCATAGGGGCGTCCTACAATCAGGGCCGGCGCTAGGTGTTTTTGCGCCCTAGGCGGCGGTGGGGGCAGGCGGGGGGGCAGACAGCGGCCGCGGGAGGGTGAGTGGGCAGGCGGCGGGGCGGGCCGCAGGCGGGTGGCGATGCGGGCAGACAGGTGAGTGGGCAGTTAGGATATCACTTAGGATAGAGGTTCTGTTCTTGGCTTGCACCCCAAATGTGTGTGTGTGCAAGCAAATTGAAGTTGGGAAAATAGAAAATAAATGGTAGTATATAATATATTTTTAAAATAAATCCACACCTCCCACTCCCAGTCGAACCTCCCCCTTTATCCAATATCAGAAAAAAAATCCTCACAAACTGCCAGAGAAGAAATAAAGAATAAACTGCTATTCCCTTCAGCAGACAAGCTGCAGGGAATCAAAGAAATTATTTTCTAAATTCAATTCCCTCCCTGCCTGCCTAACTTAAATCCTAAAGCCTTCAGCCTCCAGCCTCCCTCCTCAATCTCGATCGGATCGCACCAGCACCAGCAGCCAGCCCTCCTCCCTCAACCACATCCATACACCCGACTGCGATTTCTGGAAGGTGCCTCGGCTTTTTATGCCCTCCGAGACATCCAGAAGTGTCAGTCAAAAACCTGGCGATGCCATTGGTGGAATGGTTCAAACAATTTGCATGGTCCCATCCCATGCCCAGCCCAAATGGGCAGGTCTAAAAAAATAAAAAATAAAATAAAATAAAATAAAATCAATACGACGTTTTATTGCTATAAAAAAACCCACTGCTGCTACTATTAAAATTCAGGCATTTAAAATAAATAAATTTCACATGTTTCTGTGGTGATTTGGTGTGTTTTTGACCATGATTTCAAAAGAAAAATTGTGGTTGCCATTTTGGATCCCCCACCACCACATGGCATGGCGAGATGACGAGGATGACCCCCCCCAGCCTGGTGCAAGCAGCCCAGGACAGGAGAAGAGGGGGGGGAGGCCAGGGACCCACCAGAAACCACACCTCTGGTAGGTGGCAAAGCCTCAGGCAGGCATATTTTCGCCTGCTTTTTTGGCCGGGAGTCGGGGTTTTTTAAAAAAAACTTTTAAAACTTTTTCTGTGCTTCGCATTGCACGATCGCCGTGATGCCACAAACGGAAACGAAAAACCCGACCAAATTTTTCTTTTTTCGGTTCGAGTTCGAGTTCTGATGGCTTAATTATCGTTACCGTTTCCGTTACGTAAAGGAAACGATAACCGAAAACGGAAACAACAATTTTGCCGAGTCATGCCCATGTCTACTCTTTATCTTGGTCCAATTCATTCTGCAGGGTCCTTTTATCCTTGGGACAATCTTTTTGGAGATGAGAAGAATAGAAGTAAAATCCCATGTACTGTAGTCCTATGACATGTGCTAACCAGCTCACAGGTATTACTAAGAATGGGCCTTTCATGTTGTTTGTTTGTTTGCTTGGTTGCTTGCTTGCTTGCTTGCTTCCTTGTCTGGTTGGTTGGTTGGTTGGTTGGAGGGTCATTTCTTTTCTTGGATCATTTTTCCTGTTGCCTGCCCTGCCTGATGCTGCCTGATAGACTCAAATAGAGGAGAGAAGCCACCAGGGGTAGCAAGAAATCACCCCATATTCCAGTGGTTGTGACTGGGAGGGGGGTATTGTATTTTCTTTAATTATCTGGCTAATTTACTTTGTATTCATTCAGCAAAAGGTTTTCTTTTTGGTGAGTATTTTGAAACCAATTTGATTGCATCTTGTTGAAATGTTTTGTGGGATATATTTAATTCCTTTTTGTTGCACACCAGAAGGATAGTGAATAAGAGATGCAGTTTAGCAGCAAGTCTCCCACTGAATTCATGCTGTTGTTTTGAATGTAATAATATAAACTAGTGCCTGTGTAGATCTTGTGCATAGGCCTTTCTCATATACTGTTGCCTGCTTTTAGAGTCATTTGTTCCTCTGTTGCCTTGCCTCTGCTTTTTTGGAGTAGCTTTTAAAGTTTCTTCAAGGGTTTGGGAATGTCAGAAAACATAAATGGAAAGAACACTCATGGTAAACCCACGAAAGGTTTTATCTTCACACTCGGCATATCTTCAGTCGCCTCTCTGGCACCTTTACTTTAAACTAATCACCACTCCTTGGTCATTCTCAGATAGCAAAATGTTCTGCTTATATACCACCCCATAGCACTTCAAGTAGTCTCTGGGTGGTTTACAGTTTTAATTACAGTATGCATGGTACACATTGCCCCCCCCCCAGCAAGCTGGGTACTCATTTTATCGACCTCGGAAGGATGGAAGGCTGAGTCAACCACAAGCCTGCTGCTACCTGGGATTGAACCCCAGGTCATGAGCACAGTTTTAGCTGCAGTACAGCATTTAACCACTGTGCCACTAGCCTTTATCCTAAAAGGCAACAAGCCCCAAACCATTACCAAATATATGGGTTTGCCCCTTTTACTATGCCCCATCTGGAGCCATCTTGCCCCAGGCTGGTAACTATTGTATATTCAGATATTCAACTAAACTTTTGCTTTCTGCTATAACCTTTTCTCTCCTTCTGAATGATGCAGATATAATATTGTCCAATATTAGAGTGTTCAATATCTTAAAGGTTATTCATAAAATTGAGTACTAAGAAGTATGTTTGTGAAGATTCTCAGTCATCCAGGTGATTTATCTGGAAGTTGAGTCATGGCAACTGGACTTCTTTTCTTGAGAGATTGAGATGTTTTGCTGCTCATCCAAACAGCTTCGTTAGTCTGAGGAAAGGTAGTTGCGAGTCCTCCATTTTATAGTTCACTTTGACCTCATGTTACCCTGGTCTGAAATAGACTCATAAGATGAACAATGGCTTGAACAGGCTCATTAGGTGGACAATAGCCTAGGGTGCATGAAAGTGGGTACATACCTCAACACCTTCCTAGGGATGACACCATCCCACTGGTTCAGGTGTGTAGATGATACCTGGGTCAAAATCAAGACACAGGAAGTACAGGCCTTTACAGACCACAACAATGTGGTGGACCCTATTAGGTTCACTAGGGAAGACACCCAAGACAACAGGCTGGCTTTCCTGGATTGTGCAGTCATCATCAGACCCAACCGTGGCCTGGGAGTAGAAGTTTACAGGAAACCCACCCACAATGATCAGTACTTACTGTTTGACTCCCACCATCCATTACAACACAAATTAGGAGTCATAAGGACCCTAAACCACAGAGCAGATAGCATCCCCGTCTCCACAGAAGCCAAGAAGAAGGTTTTATTCAGGTAACAAAGGAAGATGATAGGAAGGGAAAGGTAAGGTCTAGGGCAGTGGTGGTGAACCTTTGGCACTTGTTTTGGACCACAACTCCCACAGTCCTTTGCCACTGGCAATCTAGGCTCAGGATTCTGGGAATTGTGGTCTAAAACATCTGGAGTGCCGAAGGTTCGCCACCACTGGTCTAGGGTAAAAGCTACATTTATGGTAGCATATAAAATACTTTTCTGTTTCAGATTCAATATAACTACTATCACAGACTCTTTTCACAGCACACTCCCAGTAAGATTTTTTTCGACTCTTGATCATAAGAGAGCCTCTCTTATTAACTCTCTCCCTCACTGAGAACTCTCTATCAGATTCTTCAACAGACCCTCACTAACCTTCTCCATACATTTCTCAAACAGACTGTCTAAATACAGATTGAAACCCAACCATTCCAATCACAACAAGCATGCAACACTCACACATGCATGCAAATGTCTGTCTCCGAGGTGCTAATCATACTAGTGTTCTATTTGTGCAATTATGCTATTTAACCATTCATCATAAAAGCTCTCAATTATATGTACAAGTATTTTATTTACAAAAAGAATTAATGTGACTAGCTTGGTAGAATCACCAGATGTGGTTTCCGAATTTTTGTACAAGTTTCCTCATTTGTAAAAGGTTGAAATGCCTCCTCTAAGGCTTAAATGATGACAGCAAGAGCTTTAAGTCAGGAAAACTTTCCCATAAGCATGAAGAAATATGGAGCATTATTTAAAATAAAGAAAGTGACAAGTTTAAAAGAATGGATTAGCAAGATGAGAACAAAACAAGATATTAAATGTATACTACAAGCTAAGTATCTAACATGGATGAATTATGTTCAGTTAGAAAGTTGGACAAAAGAATGGATTAGAAGAAATACACAACCTAGAGAATATACAAAGTTTGGACAACTCTTATTAACATATGAACCTGAGAAAGAAAACTCAGGGAAAGGAGCAGTAGGCAAAATATACAAAATAATCCAAGGTTCTCTAGAAGAAAGGGAGCAAGAAATAATAAGAGAGGTGTGGAAGCAAGATATTGACAAAGAAATAAAAAAAGATAAATGAAAAAAAATTTGGAAGATGAGGATTTTACGATCATTATCAGTCAGAATAAAGGAAAACTACTTTAAATTAATTTTAAGATGGTATATGACACCAGTCAGACTGAATAGAATAAATTCAAGATATGCTGGAAATGTGAAAAAAAGATAGGCACCTATATTCTTCTTTGGTGGAAATGTGAAATAGTTCAAAAGTTTTGGCAACAGATTTTTAGTGAGATAAAGGAAATACTTCAAGTCAATATTGAATGTAAGCCAGAAATAGCATTGTTATCACTACCACTTACTAATGAACATGATATAAAAACTAATGAATTAATTGTAAATCTTATGATAGCAGCAAGATTGATTATAGCAAAAAACTGGAAATTGAAGCTAGATTTTAGGATGGAAGACTGGTAGATTTTAGCCAGGAGTGAAGACTAGACAGGGGCAGGCTGACTTAGGACTTGCACCCAAACTCAAGATCCATATTTGCTCTACTGCCATGGAGAGGTGTGTGGATTTGTTTCACAGCAAACATCCTATTGAAATAAAGAGAGCTCATTTGTCACCTTCACTGCTTGCTTTGGAATGAATTGCAGGGACACAAATCATTCCAGATGTTCCTCATTCCTTTTTCATTTTCCCTGAACAGGTTATCTGCAGGTGACAGTATGGCTTTGTAACAATGAAATGTTTGAGAACGTGAAAAGAACCAAATTTTCTTGTAAGATCCTGATAAAGAATATATATTTTTAGAAGTCCAATATGTTCATACTTTGTTACATAAGCCAGTTTTCCCATTCATAAAGGAAAAGTGAAATGTGTGGCTGAAATCTGACAGCAACCATAAGTATCTGATAATTCCCATTAGAGTAAATTATAGTGCATAAGTCAAACTGAAGAATTCATGCAATGTTCCCTAGGAGAACAAATTCTTCCATCTGTAAATGAAAGAAAAATCCAGAAAATTCTGTGCTACCCTGATCTTGAATACATTTCCTTCAGGTCAGTTTTTGCTTCTGTATTCTGAGGTAAATCTGCTTCAGACTAAATACAAAATGGATGGTTTCTGAATACTGACATCTACCCTTGGCAAGGTGGATAGAAACAGATAGGTGCATAGTCTTTCAGATGCAAATGCCACTTACCTTGGAAGGATATGGATCTGTTGGTGGCCACAATTTTTGCTGGAGCTTTGAAATATTACTGTTTTGGACTACAACAGTCTGAATGACCCAGTCAGTATGACCAGTGTTGGGGGGGGCAACAAAATTTATACTCAGAGATATCCATTTCTCTTTTTCTTGTACACAACAACATTTACATCTCAAAAACCCATGCAGGTAACCAGGCATTAAGGGGACGCTTGCCTGAAGGGAAAAGCCTTCCCCTTTTTTGGAAGACGGACAACAAAGATGAGGCCAACCTGGCCTGCTGAGGGAGGCCGTTCTAAAGTCTGCAAGTGGCAACAGAGAAGGCCCTCTGCCATGTCCCCACCAAATGCACCTGTGAGGTGGAGTGGAGGGACTGAGGGTGAAGCCTCTCCTTATGATCTTAACACATGGGCAGGCTCATAACGGGAGACACAGTTCTTGAGGGAGCTTCCACCCAAGCGATTTAGAGCTTCATATGTTGCAGAGGTGGTTATGTACTCCCTGTGAGCAGTTCCAATTAGCAGTCTGGCAGCCACGTTTTGCATCATTCAACGTGTCTGAACACCTTGCAGAAGCAGCATCACATAGAGCTTTTTACAGTAATCCAGCTGGGGTGTAACTAGGTTATGTAACTCCATGGCCAGATCAGACCTCTACATACAAGAACAGGCTGAGCAGGCATGCTAGTTTTAATTGTGCAAAGGCACTTTTGGCTATTTTACTGCCGAAACCTGGGCATCCAGGCTCAACAGAGACCCTAGAAAATGAATATCTACTGTATGCTTTTAGAGGGAATGCAACCCCATCCAGCACAGGCTGAAACCATATTCCTTGATCTGCCTTTTGACTGACCAGGAGCACCTCTGTCTTATCTGGATTACATTTCAGTTCATTCACCCACCACCCATCCTGTCCATTATTGACATCAGACACTGATCTAGAGCTGGAACAGCATCCTAAGATTTAGATGGAAAAGAGAGATGGAGCTGGGTTCCATTTGTATACTGATGACACCAAACACTCAAATTTCTCCCAGGAGACCAAACAGAACCCCAAAGAGCCCTGCAGGACAGTGGCCAGGATTCTTCCAGCATTACTTTCAGAGTTCTCTCCTCCACGAAAGACTGGAGCCACTGTAAAACAGTGCCTCCAAGTCCGATCATAGAAACACAGACCAAAAGGATACCATGATCAATGGCATCAAAATCTGCTGATAGGTCCAACAGAACCCACAGGCACATACTCCTTCTGTCTAGTTCCTAGCATAGGCCAATAGACAGAGACCAAAGCAGTCTCTGTCCCATAATTAAACCTGAAGCTTGATTGAAATGGATCTAGAAAATTCATCTCTTCCAGCACTCCTGGAGCGAGAGGCTACAATCCGCTTTAAAACTTTGCCCAAGAATGAAACATTAGTGACTGGGTACTAATAATCCAATCCCAAGGGATCCAAGAAGGGATTTTTCAACAACAGACTTACTATTGCCTCCTTTAAGCATGCTGGGATCCTATCCTGTTGCAAGGAAGTTGCCACTCTTCCCCCCTCCCAACCAATCCCTTTCTGGCACTTTTTATAGCCCAGGAAGGGCATGAGTCCAGCAGACACGTGGTAGCCTTAATCTCTTCAAGGGTTCCTGTCCACATAATCAGGCTGGAGAAACTGAAACTCATCCATCAGCACAGGCCAAACAGGGTCCATGATTACATTGATAGAATCTGAATCAACTGTAACATCCATGTCAGAGTGGATCTAAGCAGAGAAGAACAACTTCACTACTACCAGTCCTATAGAATAGGCCTTCACTCATGTTTGGTCAGATTCACTCTAAGTTTTCTGCCATCACCGATCCAGTTTACATCCCACTCCAAGTCTACATTGATCATCATCAGCTCCTCAGTAAATCAGGCAGGCAGTTTGGCTTGTTTTTGTGGTCAGAGACACTGAGGAACAATCTTATCAATGGCTCTTGCAATTTCCCCATTCCAGAAATCAACAGAATCACCTGCCAAAGTGATAGGGAACTCCCCAAGAGCTGTCAGGAAAATATTTGGATCCATCAGTCTTCTAGGATGGTCCATCTTAGCCCATCCCCCCTTAGCTTTGAGTTGCCATGAGTCTAAACCCCACCAGATAAAGATCTATCACTTTCTTGTTTTGAGAGTGGACTCCAGACACCCGATTCACTAATATTTTCCCCAGTACAGAAAACCAAGCATAAAATGTACCCTACACCATAGGTGCAGCAGATACCACTTGAGACAGTCCCATTGTAGTCAGGGAGATCACAAAGTCTTGAGCCACTTCTGACCAAGCTGCCTCAGCATGCATTTTGAAGTCCCCCAGCACAAGCCAAAAAGATGTGAACATCACCCCTAAGAACAGCTCAGTTCGTTCAAAAGGTAGTTGCAGAGCAACAGAGTGTGCAGTACATTAACAGAATCCCTGTTCTGTCCCAGGCACATACTTTCAGGAGCACCCATTCAGACCCAAGGAACTGATGAGTGTTACATCTGATGACAAGGATGGAATCATTGTAGACTCATGATGGCCCCATGCTCTGCTGATTATTGTGTTTCTTCAGGTGCTGAGCTGAGTGTGGGGTATGTGGGGAGAGTCAGCATAAAAAGAAAAACAAATTTCTACAATTGATTTGTTGTTAAAGGCACAGAGACATAGCTTCCTGTTTTGACCTGGTCAATGTGCGAGTGCAGGCCAC
Source organism: Phrynocephalus forsythii (assembly GCA_029282475.1). Lineage (NCBI taxonomy): Eukaryota > Metazoa > Chordata > Lepidosauria > Squamata > Agamidae > Phrynocephalus > Phrynocephalus forsythii. The sequence goes on from JAPFRF010000002.1 coordinate 65,690,241, forward strand.
ATATCGACATGCTAGGACAATATCCCCGCTTGTGTCAAATAAAATGTACAGTTGTGAGAGCAGTTGTCACTGTCACACATAACACTGACTGAGAGATGTGCTTCTTTGTTCTCACTGCAACAGCTCTATTAATATGCTACTTTGTGCAAAACACTATGTCTAGCACTATGAAATGAGAAAAGGTGGTAATGAGGAACATCTAGAAAACTTTTGTTCGCCTGTAAGAGCCAAACAAACTCTGCATAATCAAGCACATGCTCAGAACTGCAAATTCAAAGGCACGGGGTAGAAATTGGCACAAAAAAATCAAGAGGCATGACAGCCTGAGTTGCTAAATTAGTTAGTTTTACCAGTCTAGAATGAGATGGTTGGACGGTGTCATCGATGCAACCAATATGGATTTGACCAAACTCCAGGAGGCAGTGGAAAATAGGAAGGCCTGGCGAGCTCTGGTCTATGGGGTCATGAAGAGTCAGACAAGACTCAACGACTGAACAACAACAACAACTTACCCTTACAGGAATAATGTCTTCCCCAGGTCTTCTGGCAGTTAGCATTCATTCAATTCATACTGATGTTTGCAGAACCAAAAGAACAGTGTTTTTGCATGTGAGAGATGTCTGAAAGGCAAAGGCAGAAATTCTGGCTTGTCTTCCTTTGTCATATCTCTGAGATCTTTCACATTGGATTAGTGTTACAGAGGGGAATTTAAGCCTCTTGTCAGGCAGATCCCTCTGTGCTCTCTACAGCCAGGGCCTGGCAGCAAACCTAACCAAGTCCGATGGAATAAGCAGGGGAATATTGTCACAAGTGATAGACCAAGAGCCCCAGGGCAGAATCTGAAGCTGACCGTTGACAACAGCAGTGACACCCCGCTGCAGCTCTTTTGACCAAGGCTCAACATTTCCAGCTGCCCCCACTTGGCTGGAGGTTCTCAGAGCAGCTCTTTCGTCTGAATTTGATAGGACATAGCTTCCACAGCCTTCTGTGTCAGTGCTTCTCACCGGCAATAGATAAAATCACTACACTGCAGTTCCATTATCAGCCCGAGTCCTCTTGTTTTGAAATTACCTAGGCCTGACAAGATAATAATGCAAGACAGCACAGAAGCCTTCTACTTTGCTCTATCCTCTCCTCCTTTACCAGTGGGGCATGAGTGCTGTATAGCCTTCATCGAGAGATGGAGCCAAGGGATAGGCATACAGTATTTTGCTAGTTAGAGGCTTTTGATGATGGAGTTCAAAGCTAGTTCAGTCAGGGATGGAACAGAGTTTAGAAAAGTGCCTTTGGGGGATGACACCTCCAAGATTCCCCCACAATGGCATAGCAACTACGAAACTCTGGAAACAGTGGCCACAACAATCATCTAAGCTCTGCAACACAGTGTCTACAAAAAGCAGCCACAGCAGCAGTAACAACAACAACAACAACAATCAATCAATCAATCAATCAATCATCACCTTTCTGCTCCACAGGTCCATACTACGTTTATAACACAGAAATGTGGAGTATCCTTTTAAAAACAGACACCTTAGCTGCTTGAAAGTGTTGTAGTCAGAGTTTTGTAAGAGCCATTTAGGACAAGTAATTCCAATTCTGTGTCAGGTTTCACCAACCACCTATTTATTTCTGAACATCATTTAAAATGCTGTTTTGTGGCTTTAAATTCTTAATTAAATTCTTAAATAATCCATACCAGGATCTTGTCACTTTAAAGTGACCCCCCCAAGGCCTTGCTCTGTGACATGCCATATTCTTAGGTGGTTTGATGGACAAGCAAGGGACCTTTTTGGTGGTGGCGTCTAGGTCCTCCAACTGTTGTTGGGTTTCAACTCCCAGCATTCATCCCCAGTGCTACCCTGTTTAGAGCTGATGTGGTTGCAATCAACACCATTTGGTGGTCGGCATTTTGCTCATTCTGATGTAGACAGATTCAGTGTAGTTCACTCCGGCTCCATCTCTGACTTCTTCACGTCAGTTAGAAACATTTCCCTCTTTCTTGATTTCAACGTTATTGTTTCTGTACTGTTTTCTGGCCCTTGTGTTAGATACCCTTTAATTTATTGCATTGCTTTTAGTGTGCCGGCTATTCCAATCAATTTCTCAAGACTGATCTGTGAAACCCCTCTCAGTGCTCCATAAGCAGAAGTGTGAGGTGCAACAAATAAACTGATATTAAAACACTGAATCACTCTAATCCAAAGGACAACTGTTTGGATCCGAGGTCTGGCGTTTCCCTGGCAGAGCAACTGCTGCTGAGATGGATAGTCTCACTGCACCAGAACTCATACTGAGTCATCCTGGAAGGACTCCTAGCTTTCTGTGTATCATTCTGGAGAGGCTGATGAGGCTGATATGGAAGAAACTATGTGGAGGACGCCTCCTTCCGCCAGCATACTTATGTGCTCCTAAATCAAGGTCCATGTGTAGAAGAAACAGGGTTTGTTCATGCAGAACGTGCACAGAAATCATCGTCTTCGAACTCCAGAACTGGAAGCGACCCTATGGCTCATCAAATGTAGCCTCTGACAAGGACGAACAGTGGGGAATCAAATTCCTAACCTCTGGTTCCACAGCCAGATCCCAAAATCACTGAGACCAATATGAAAGTGCCATGTTGTGCAGGTGGAACCTTCAGGGTCATTTGGGCGATACAGGTTTTCCCATCCTTACCTTAGAGCTGTGTTCCCCAACCCCTGGGCCGCGGACCGGTGCCGGTCCGTGGATCAATCGGCACCAGGCCACCCGAGGAACTTCAAATCATTTCACTGTGGCCAGCCGTCGCCGCTGGCGTTGCTGGCGGCCACCTGCAGCAAGATCGGGCCGCCGTCCCCGGAGGAGGAGGAGGAAGAGGAAGAGGAGGAGGAAGGAGAGGAGGTGGTGGAGGAGGACGGCGACAGCGAAGCTTCTCCCTCTGCTGGAGTGGTAAGTGCCCGCCCCGCCACGCTCGCACAGTCTGCCGGAGGTGGGGGGGAGAGAGAGAGAGAGAGAGAGACCGCGCAGATCGCCCGCCTGCCTGCCTGCCCGCCCGCCTGGGGGGAGGGACGGGGAGACACCACCGAGCACTGCCCGCCCGCCCGGGGAGGGACGATCGCAAGGCCGACTTGGCCAAGAGAGAGAGAAAGGGGGGTCCCCAGGCTCCCCTGCCTCGCCAGGAGGAGCCGGGCGGGCTCCCGGGAAGAGGCGGCGGCTCGGTCGGCGGGTGGGTGGGCTCCAGCGGCGGCAACGGAGCGGGGGGGGGAGAAAGGAGGAGGACAGCGACGGCTGTGAGACTCCCCTCCCTTGTCAAAGAGGGGTGAGTTATGTAGGGCCGGTGTGTGTGTGTGTGTTTGGGTGGGGGGGGGAAGAGGTGGGGAACCGAGAGGAGAAGATAAGCGGGAAGCTCTCCCGCTCTCTTCCCCCCCCCCAGCAGCAACAACAACAACAATGTGGGAATTTCCCCCCTTTTCCCGGCCTTGGAATGTGAATATTCCCTGTCTGTCCCCCCATCCCCTCTTTGCATCCCGCCGACCTTTTAGAAAGTCAGCTGTCAGCTTCCCCCCAAACCCCCACCATAAGACAGCTTGGCTGAAAAGAGGATACACTTTAAGTTTAAAATGGCTGTTGGGGAAAAAAAACGCAGCAGCAGCAGCAACCGATGCTCCCTAGCCGCTACTACTTGTTTATGTGCGATATCTATATCAGGAGGATGTGCATGAGGATTTGTTATGTGCACTATCTTTGCCAACCAACACCACAGGAGCAGAACTGTTCAAGTCACTGGATGGTTATATATCAGAAAAACTGAAATGGTCCTTTTGTGTCAGCATATGCACAGACGGAGCTGCTGCCATGACCGGATGACTGTCTGGTTTAACTGCTCGGATTAAGGAGGTTGCACCTGAGAGTGAATCTACGCATTGTCTCATTCACAGGGAAATGCTGGCAAGCCAAAAAATGTCACCGGAATTTAACAGCGTATTGATGGATGTCGTTAAAGTTATTAACAACATCAAAGCACACACACTTAACTCGCGCCTGTTTGAGCAGCTTTGTGAGGAGATGGACGCAGAGTGCAGATGCCTTCTCTTATACACAGAAATAAGATGGTTATCCAGAGGGAAATCGCTAACCAGAGTATTTGAATTACGAGAGCCATTGCAAAGATTTCTCTCAGAAAAGAAGTCACCGCTGGCAGCACATTTCAGTGACAAGGTATGGGTTGCAAAACTGGGTTACCTGTGACATATTTAGCCTGCTTAATGAACTCAATCTGGGCCTTCAGGGGGAAATGACAACTGTTTTCAAGTTGTCAGACAAAGTAGCTGCATTTAAAGCCAAACTGGAGTTGTGGGGACGGCGCGTGAACAGTGGCATTTTGGACATGTTTCAGACATTAGCAGGGATTGTAGGCGAGACTGAGCTTGAACATTCATTCTGCCAGTTGGTGCACTATCACCTGTCTTTGCTTTTAAAAGAGTTTGAGCGCTACTTCCCAACCACAAAAGACCCACGAACTGGTAAGGAATGGATCTACGACCCATTTGCCAACAAATCAGGCGAATCTAGCAGGTCTATGCAGGGAAGAACAACTGCTGGAGATTGCAAATGACGGTGGCCTTAAAGCTACGTTCGAGACAACAACTCTGCCGGTGTTCTGGATTAAAGTCATGGCAGAATACCCTGAGATTGACACCACAGCACTTAAATCCCTATTGCCATTTCCGACAACCTATCTGTGTGAAGCGGGGTTTTCTGCAGTGACAGCAACCAAAACAAAACAACGGAATAATGGAATAAACTGGACATAAGCAACACACTTCGGGTGTCATTGTCTCCTATTACCCCCAGATGGAACCGTCTAGTTGCAAAGAAACAAGCTCAGGGTTCTCATTGATTTGGCATTCTAGTGAGTTAAATAAAATAAATCACTTTATATTCATTTTTGGTGTAGCTGTATTTTATTTTGAAGGCATGTTTAAATACAATTAAATTAAAATTATTAAATCAAAACAAGCGGGCCAGGGAAAAAATATCAAACATTTACCGGTCCGCGGTGATAAAAAGGTTGGGGAGCACTGCCTTAGAGGACAAAGCTCACTCTTTATTTTACCAATTTAATGAGCACAAATCCATTGGAAATTCATATGTCACATACATAATGAGATATTCTTGGGTGGAAATGATGAAAGGGATTGAGAGCTTCAAAGGTTACCAGCCTACACACTATTGAATAAATGGTTTTGCAAAAAAAAAAAAAACCCAAAAACATTAATAACTACTCTGTCATTCTAGAATATTTTTCCTATAGTTCTTGCGATTCAACTTCAACTCATAAGAGATCTATAACATTTTTCTTATTCATTTATTACATTTATTAAAGAGTTGTACAGAAAATGCCATGCAATTGTAATATAATGACAAAATCTAACATAAGAGAAAACCAAACAGATATGTGGTGACACTACATGGTGAAGTATAACCCAGAGACACCAATAAAAACCAGCAGCAAGACCAAGAGCTAAAGCATTGCTACAAGAGCTGTGGGTCTTATAAATGTGAAATACTTTAAATGGATGGGGAAACAAACTAACTAACCCAAACAAACAACCCAAAAGAGAAGCGATAGCAAAGTGGGCCCAGAGGAGATTTCTTTGCTGTGGTAATGCCAGGGCCAAGGGCCACCAACAGCCTCAGGCCCATAATTAGGGTGCGTTCAAGTGAGGATTCTGTTGCTGTGTGCTATCAAGCCAATCCTGAGTTATAGCAATCCTTTTCAAGGTCTTCTAGGTAGAAAGCACTCAGCAGGGGTTTACCATCCCCTTCTTCTGTGGGCACCCTGGGATTGTGCAGCTCACCTAAGGCCCTAAAGGTTGACTTTTCTGGGACACACAGTGCATCCCAACCTCTGTTCCTACAGCCAGAAACCTAACTCATGGAGCTACACAGTCATAGGGAATTTAAATAAATAAACTAAGAGCCCCTGGGGATAAATTTACATACCCTGAAAAAACTGGCACAGGCAATTGCCATCCTTCCCCCTGTCCAAGGTAGGGAATTTCCTGAGGCACCATTACTGCCTTCATCATTGGGAGTTGGATGCTTCCCTCTCCAGCAGGGTGAGGTGGTTGGATAGAGGGCTCACTGGTCATTGGAGGCGTGCAAAGTGAGATAGTTGGCACTATATCATGTTTGTGTTGAAAGGGTGAAGGGAGAGCTTTTCCAGTCCTGTGTGAAGCATCCCAAGACTGAGCATAGAACCCTTTTACAGCACAAGGCAGATGCCACAAGGTTGAACCAAGCACACCCCCATCCATATTTCATCATGCTCTCACATGCCATATGTATATCTAATGCTTGGGCATTGCTTCTACATTTTTAAAAATCTCTTTGAAAGAGGCTCTTGGTTCTGAAATTCAGTTGTGCTGAATGTGTGTGTAGTCACAGATGTGTTGACAGAGATGTTCAAAGTGCAAGTCTTAAATCCTCAAGCTTGAGCTGGATTTAGAGAGGATGTCAGATTGGCCCTCTTTGAGGTGCCATCAGTCAGTATTTACTCAGCGGTCCAATTTACAAGTTAAACAAATGGTACAAAATGTTTATCCTGACTTCACTAGCATGATGGGTTTGCAGGGTTATCACTGCATTTCATGTCCTTTTAATTCTATTATCTGTGGGCAACTGTGCACTTTTGGTGTCTATTCAAATGAATAGCATGTATGTATATGGTGGATTATGACTTGATCTACACATGCAGACTTACCCTACATAAAAGCAGAAATATTTTCTCTGTGCCAAGGTCTTTACCCTCCAGAGGAGACTGAGATGTACAGCTTCACCTCCATTTTTTTCTCCATTTTTTAAAATCAAACCCCACTCCCCTTTCTACCATCTGGATATGAAAGATTTTTTTATTTTTAAAAAATATAGGGAATAGGACATCTAAACCTTCCAGTGTCACTCAAAACATGGGGGGAAATGCTGCCATGCCACCTTAAAGTATACAACAGAAATGACATGTTTCCCGCCTCTGCTATATGGAAATCAAAGTTGGGCTACCATGCTTTTTAAACAAGGCAAAACACAAGGTATGGAGCAAAGGGGACACCAAATGCCATCTTCAGTCAATTTGCAGTTTGGTCTTCAGCGAGGTCTGAATCAATGGTGGAACTCAAAATATGGGAATAATAATTGAACATTTAAGAAGTATCTGGATTTTTTTAAAGGCACTTATTGGTACCTGAGCTGCCCTGTTTATCTGAGCCCTACTTGGAAGAAATAAGAAAATTGAATCTCTCAGAAAATCTATAAACTGCAAAAAAGAGACCACTGTGCCTTGCAGAGCACCAAATATTTGCTGCTCATCTGAAACAAAGCAAGGTGATTTGTCCTGATAGTGGGCTTACATACCTCAGGCAGGAGCCAAGAAATCATACCTGAAAAAGATAAAGACTTTGGCATGAATATAACAGTCACAGAAGAATGACTGTTTCTATAGCTTCTTTTGTACACTCATCTTCTGTTAGTGTCCTTAAAAGCATTAAATATAAATTTTAAAAAGAAAACAAGAAGTACTTACGGAAAGGGAAAGGGTGATACATAGCCTGCCATGTTATCCCTGCCCACTTCTGGAATGTGATTCCTGACAACCTTCTCCAGAATTCTATCCCTAGAGTAAAAAGGGTTCCCCACCCCATCACAAAAAATGATACTCATTTTATTTATTTATTTATTTATTGAATATTTTTACCCCACCTTTTCCCTTGGAAAAGGACCCAAGGTGGCTTACAGTAATGAGGGACAATATACAGCCCAGAACATTTAAGACTTTCTCAAGTTAGGAACAGGGAATTAGAAGGGCCATATTAGATTATTAAAAGGTAACATTAAAGCTACAAAGAGCACGTCAAAGAAAAAAATCCATTATGAGGGGTGGAAAGTAATCATGGAAACACTGGTTTCTTATGAAATCAGTCAATGCAGTCATGTATGGTAACCCATACAGTATAAAGTCATATAGTAGATAGTCCCTCATTCAGAGAAAGCTTGCCTGAAAAGGAAGGTCTTTGCCTGCTTCCGGAAAGATAGCAAAGATGGGGCAGTCTTAGCCTCCAGTGGGAGGGAGTTCCAAAGTCTGGGAGCAGCAACAGAGAAGGCCCTTTCATGTGTTCTTATAAGATGCACGTATGAAGGTGGTGGGATGGAGAGAAAGGCCTCTCCTGATGACCTTTGCACCCAAGCCAGTTCATACTGTGAGGTGTGATCATTGAGGTAACTTGGATCCAGGCCATTTAGTACTTTGTAGGTTTAAACCAGCACTTTGAATTGTGACTGATAGCTGATTGACAGCCAGTGGAGCTACTTTAGTAGGGGTGTAATGTGATCTCTGTCAAATTAACAATGGAAATCTAGTTATTACTTACTGCCTTTTTCCCGGTGGCGTAGCAAGGGTTTGGAGCACCTGGGGACAAAGTCATTTTTGTGCCCCTCCAGCCATCCCCAACCAAATTGCATCCACCCAGCAAGGGGGGCAATCCTGCATGTGTGGGGCATGCATGTGTGCGCATGAGTGTGGTAGCACGCCTGCCTTACCTCTCCTGTCATGGAAGGCGTGGAAGAGGAGGAGGAGCCACGGTGCTCCCTGCTTGCCTGCCTGCCTGTTTGCTTCGCTGCCCACCTGGCACCAGGAGGGAGGAGGGAGGGGGGATGGAGCGAGGGAGAGAGGGAGCGAGGGAGCCCATCTAGCCCACCCCCGCTCTTTGCCTGTCCTGGGGTGGGGTGGCGGTAGCCGAGGGGGGAGAAGGCGAGCAGGTGGCAGAGTGCCCACCTGCCCCACAGGACAGGGTGCACGGGGAGCAAGGGATTGAGGGAGCAGGAGGAGGCAGGTGGCATGGACCAGGCTTTCCCCCCTTCAACCCCAAGCCCTGCCAGCCACCCAGGCCAATGTGGGAGCAGGGGGGAGCGTGTAGCTCTCCCCCCTGCCTGGTTGGAAAGTGAGAGTGTGGCTGCTGCCCCAGGTCATGCCCAAAGCCTGTCACCCACCTTCCCACCAAGCCCTGGGAAGTGGGACAAATCCGGGGTGAGCGAGGGAGTGGAGGCAGGCCTTGAGAGAGAGAGAGAGAGAGAGAGAGAGAGAGAGAGAGAGAGAGAGAGAGAGAGAGAGAGAGACGCTCCTCCAGGCTAGAAAGGAGGGCTGGCCAACAGTGGCAGAGGCTTTGGTGTGGCAGGTGGATGGGTGAGTGAGCCCTGGTCCCAGCTGGAACACCCAGGCCAGCCAGCTGGCCAGCCAACAACAGTGTGTCGCTACATCCTCCTGCTCCTCCTGCTCCAGCTGGCCCTTAGCCGGGTGAAAGGAGGACTGCTGGTGGGAGGCTGCATGGCTTCCTCCTGCTGCTCCCCCTCCAGGTGCCCCCAGATTGTTGTGCCCGGGGCAAATGCACCCTTTCGCATGCCCCAGATATGCCCTTGCTTCCTCCTTATATAAAGATTCAAGCTGGAAAAATTCAGATGACAACCCTTAAATATCTAATATTATTTTCTATCAAACAAGTACTGAGTGATAGCAAATCTCAGATGCCAGAAATACTGAAACAGTTTCAACAAGTGTATTTAAATATAAATTATGTTAGGCTAGAGACTTTTGTGTATCTTGAACTTCGGCCCTCAGAATTTAGCAGAAATTTTCTTATCCAAAATTCTGGGAGCTTTAGTCAAGAAATTAAAGTCTCTTCTCAAGAATGTCTAATTACACATAGGCAATGAACATGTGGAGATTAATAGGTATTGATCCATGGACACTTATGGAGCTTAGCTCTTCCCAGCCACTTCTTTCTTCCTTACATGCAGATAATGGCATCTGAAGCCCTCATTCTCCACCTGCATTCAACTGAAAACTCCAGTGAGTAGTTCAGTTTCTTGGCTAAAGTCTCCAGATTTATGGCTGAGGGAATTCCTGAGGAATTATGTGGGCTGAAGTCCAAGCAATGCAACAGTCCTATGCCTATAATGGGTGTCTTGGATTCCATTTAATTTATTGTCATGAATTACATACAGTGGATTGAAAAGTTTACACACCCCTTTTATAATGTCATATGACTGTGATGTAAATAAATGAGACAGAGATAAATTATTTCAGAACTTTCTCCACCTTTAATGAGACTTATGAACTGTACAACTCAGTTGAACCACAAACTGAAATCTTATACAGTGGTACCTTGGATAACGAATTTAATTCATTCTCTGAGGCAATTTGTTATCTGAAAAAATTCATTATGCGAAACACGGTTTCCCATAGGAATGAATGGAAAACTAATTAATCCATTCCAGAGCCTAGGAAAATGACACAGATACCTGGTTTTTTGCTCCAAACTCTTTATAAAGTGCACTTTAAAGGTACAGATGTGATGCAGCCTGTGATAACTCTTTTTTACCGATGCATGCTGGAAATTCGTTATCTGAGGCAGTCCATAGGAAAAAATCATTACCCGAGGCAGCCCATAGGAAAATTCATTATCTGAGGAAGCCTATAGAGAAAATTCATTATCTGAGGCAGACCTATACCTAGAAATTGTGATTCGTTATCCGAGGCAGCCCATAGAGAAAATTTGTTATCCGAGGCAGCCCTATACCTGGAAATTGAGATTTGTTATCTGAAAAATTCATTATCAGGGTCATTCATTATCCGAGATATTATGTATATCTCCTATCCCAGATCTCAGGATCATTCGGGGGCGGCACTTCCGCCCACGAAGCAATGGCTGCTTGGAATCAGTAGCTCCGACACACAAGAAGACTTAAAATACTGTCTGAAAGGGCCCCCGGACCCGTGAGTAAATGAAGCTATAAATTTTTGGGGAAGATAGGATGAAAACTATGTGTTTTTAAAGAGAGATAAGCATGAAATACTGACGCACTAAAGTACTTTCGCTTTCTGCCAAAACGGCGACACTGCTAGGCGGACAGAGAAAAGCTGTTGCTTTTCTGGGGTTAGAAAGAGAAAGAAATATATATTACCTTGTTTCTCTGCATGCCAGCTAAGAAGAAAGCCCCAGTGTTCTCCCTTAGAGCCTGGGCTTGTAAACCCTCAGATACCACGTTCCAGCGAGCCTCCCTAGAAAGGCTAGAAGCCATCCCTGCACCCGCAGCATACATAATGGCATCTGGGTTTGGCAGGATGCCAAAGCAAAAGCCAGATCTACTTAAAGAAATGAAAGAAATGAAAATGGAGTTTGCTAATTTGTTGAAACTAGCTTTGAAAGACATGACCACTACTATTGAGGATCGTTTTAACTCTTTATCTGCTCAAAACAAAGACATGAGATTCAGAAAATTCAAACAGAAGTCACCAAAAATGGCACAGAGCTGAAAAAACTTGCAGATGAGGTCAAACATATCCAAACACTAGCCACCAAAAATGAGAAGGACATTGCTACTCATGAAGAGGAAATTGATTCTATGCAAAGAAAATTAATCTATATGGAAGATTATTCGAGAAGGTCCAACCTTAAATTAATTAATTTTGAGGTTCAAGGCAGAGGTGAAATGAAAAAAGAAATTCTATGATGGCTTAATTCTATTCTCCCCCAACAGCTTGTGGAGTGAGATATTGAAAGGGTGCACTATATAGGCAATGCTAAAAGAGGACTCTCAAGGCCAATTTTGGTCAGATTTGCCTCATATGCCAATAAAGAACATTTCATGTCTATTATCAGAGCAAAACCTGAGCTTCTGAAGTGAGGGGACAGAACAGTGCAAGTCTATCAGGATTTACTTAGAGAGCTTTGAATGGAGGAAAACAATGAGACCTGTGACAATTGCTCTGAGGAAAAACAACCTGAAATATAACTGAGGATACCCAGTTTTCCTTAAAGTATGGAAGGGCCCAACTTTGCATAAAATCTACTCGTTGGAAGAAGGTGAACAACCTCTGAAGACATGGAACATTCAAGTTGAAAAACTGACTCCTCCAGGACCGGCTGTTAGATCCTCACCAGTACCAACTGGCATTAACTCTGAAGACTGAATCCAGAAGAATCCAGAGGTCCGGAGACACTTCTCTCTTGCTCTCTCTCTCTCTCTCTCTCTCTCCCTCTCTCTTTCTTCCCCTCCTATGTTTCTCCTATTCCTTTCCTCATATCTTTTCCCTCTCCCCCTCTCCCCCTCCCCCTTTTCTCCTCCCCCCTTTTCTCTCTTTTTCTTTTCCCTCCCCCGGTTTTGGGAGGGAGGGAGAGAGAATAGAAGGAAGAAGGGAGTGAATAGGCAGTGCTAAGATTCAATATAGAGCTTCTGGTTCTTTTATCAGTCATCACATGTGGATGGGTGGTTTCTCCCTCCCACCCTGCAAGGGCACATACAAAAATTGTGTATGAGGGCCAGAAGGGTGGGAGAACAGAAAATAATTGTAGGCTGTAGGGTTTTGGTTATTTTAGCTTTTATTATAGGTGGTGTTTGTTTTATTAGTTGAACTATGGGACCGTACCAGATGGACAAAAGAAAGAAATTATGGGTAAATTTATAAAATTAGCAACATTAAACGTGAGAGGCCTAGGTTCTGTTCTGAAGAGAAAGAGAATAGAGTTATTAATCAAGAGGAGTAAACTGAACATCGTGTTCCTTCAAGAAACACATCAAATAAAAAGAAGGACTTAATGAACTTAAACTACCAAATATTGATATCTATGAGAAATGTTTTGGATCATCTAAAGCAAGAGGGGTGGCCATTTTAATTTCAAAGCATTGTGATTGTATTGTTGAAAAAACCATGAAAGATCTGGAAGGCAGATATATAATTCTTCAGGTTACAATCGGTACAGTTCAATATACATTGATAAATATTTATGCACCAAACGCCAATCAAAACTTGTTTTATAAAGAAGTTTGGGAGCAGATAGAAATGGTAAAGAAGGGACATGTAATTATGGCTGGAGATTTTAATATGGTCATGGACAAAATTAAAGGCAAAACAATTAATAAGAACGAGAACTGAAGGGTTAGATACACAATTTTAACAAAATTCATCGAGAATACAGGTTTAAAGGATGTTTGGAGAGAATTGAAGAGAGATGAAAGAAAATACACATTTTACTCCGCAGTTCATAAAAGTTATTCTAGAATTGACTTTATATTTGTCTCACAAAGTTTACTATCTAAAATTACTAACACAAACATTGAGGTGATAAAAATTACTGACCATGCTTTAATGACTGCTGAAATAGAAACTAAGAAGAATTATAGAGAAGCTAGAAGGTGGAGAATGAATTCCAGAATTTTCCAATTCCTGGATGTAGTAGAAAGAATACAAAAAAATGGGTAGAAACTTGGAATATTAATGAAAGAGGAGGAGGACAAATAGGAATTTTTGGGACACTTTGAAAGCTGTGGACAGAGGCTACATGATAAGAGAAAATTGTATAGTAAAAAAACACAGGCAAACAGAAGAAATTTGGAAATTCAAATAGCAGACCTTGAATCTCAATATTTTTAAATAAAGATAATAAAATCCTAATTCAGATTGAGGCTAGAAAAAGAGAACTAGTAGATTTAGGATAACAACAAGCTCAAAGAAATTTACTATATTTGAAAAGAATTTTTTTGAATATAGTAATAAAAATTCAAAGATATTAGCTAGAATAGCACAGAAAAGAAAAGAAAAAATTATGATAGGAAGGATAAAAAAAACCTAAGAGGTAATAACTGTACACAAATGAAAGAAAAATTAAAAGCTATACAAGAATTTTACCAAATGTTATATGCAGCTAAGAATAATAGGAAAGTAGATACAGAACAATATATTTGTAAAAATCTAAAGTTAAGTTTAGCAGAGGGAGATATGTTAGAAATGGAGAAACCTATTAAAGATGAGGAGATACAAGATGTGATAAACAATTTAAAGAATGCTAAAACTCCAGGAGCTGATGGATTGGGACTTGAATTTTATAAGATATTTAAACTAATGTTAATACCTAAATTAAAGAAGCTTTATAACAAGATAATGGAAGGAGAGCAAGTCCCAAACTCCTGGAAACACTCATTAACTATTTTAATTCCTAAGCCTAATAAGGATCCAACAGATATTGGATCTTACAGACCAATATCCCTTATAAATCAAGATGCTACGATTTTTCCAGCAATTCTAGCTAAAAGAATGAATACTTTTATAGATAAATATATTAAAGAAGATCAAACTGGTTTTATTAAGGGTAGACAAATGTCAAACACTATAAGAAGAACTTTGAATATTCTTTATGAGATGGGAAGATTGGAAGATAAAGCATGTATTCTATCCTTAGACTTATTTAAAGTGTTTGATTGTGTTCAATGGTCTGCTTTAAAACTTCTGTTAGAGAAATGGGGATTTGGAAAAAAATTCCTAGGCGTAATAAATCAACTATACTCAGACAGTACTTCTTCAATTATAGTTAATGATGGGATGACAGAACAGTTTACTTTAGGCCAAGGAACGAGACAGGGTTGTCCTTTGTCTCCAGTTCTGTTTTGCATTGTCATAGAGGTATTTGCAAATGCAATAAGAGATGATGAACTAATCAAAGGTATGGGGAAGGAGGGGAAGATTAAAATCAGTTTATTTGCAGATGATGCCTTATTAACAATAAAAAAAACCCATTAGAAATTATACCAAGAATAAAATCACATTTAAAGGAACTTGGTGAAATAACTGGACTATGTGTAAATGGGCAAAAATCAGAAATTATGTTGTTTAATCATGATAAACAAGAAATTGAGAAAATTTCCAACTATGGATTGAAAAGCCGTAAATATATTAAATACCTAGGGATAGTTCTAGATAAAGATTTTCTTAAGACTAAGGAACGGAACTACAGTGGTCCCTCGGATAACGACGGCAATTTGTTCTCCGAGGTTAGTTGTTATCCGAAGCACGTCGTTATCCGAAACGCAGTTTCCCATAGGAATGAATGGGAAACCGTTTAATCCATTCTGGAGCCTAGGAAAAAGGCACAGACACCTGGTTTTTTGCTCAAAACTCTTTAAATAGTGCACTTTAAAGGTATAGATGCAATTTCACCTGGGATAACTTTTTTACTGATGCATGCTGGAAATTCATTATCTGAGGCAGTCCATAGGGAAAATTCGTTATCTGAGGCAGCCCACAGGAAGATTTGTTATCCAAGGCAGCCCATAGAGAAAATTCATTCTCCAAGGCAGACCTATACCTAGGAATTGCGATTCGTTATCCGAGGCAGCCCACAGGGAAAATTCGTTATCAGAGGCACCCCTGTACCCAGAAATTTGCAGTTGTTATCCGAATTATTTGTTATCCGGGGCAATTGTTATCCGATGTACCACTGTATATTAAATTAAAGGAAGAGATCAGAAACAAATTACAAAACTACTCCAAATTAAATCTATCATGGTCTGGCAGAATTGCATTGGTAAAAATGAAGATACTTCCTAAAATCAATTTTCTTTTTAGTTTCTGTAAATGATAAATTGTCTTGTAGTTTAAAAGTTAAACGAGGAGAAATGAAGAAAGACGTTTTTTACGATATCTGGGGAAAATTTATAGACTATGTATTAGTTGAAGGGAAGGGGAAAGAGCCAATGAATACTTCACGACAATTCTGGAGAAGAGGACTTTAAGAAGACTACTAGAACAACAGAAGATGGAGTAACAAAGAAGAACTCATGGATGGTCCCGGGGGGTGGGGGTACACTTGTATTGTTAATTGTTCCTTGTTATTTTGTTTTTATTTGTTTGTATGTAGTTTAAAATTTAATAAAAATGTATTTTTTTTAAAAAAAGAATGTTACCTATTAAGTATACAGAACCCGAACTTAAAGCTTTTCAAGAATTGATAAATAGATATTGTAATGGTGATTTAAAAGCAAGAATAAGTAAAAGCTTTTGGTATAGATCCCAAAAGAAAGGAGGCATAGGTATTCCTAACCTCAGAAACTATTATATAGCTAACCAGCTTTGTTGTATGGGGGAAATATTATATAAATCGGAAAAGTTAATATGGTGGGAACTTGAATCAGATGAGCTAAAAGGAGACATAAATAAATACTTGTTCAGATTCCCCAATAAAAGATGTCAAATCAAAAAACCCCTCCTGAGTTCCCTAATAACCACTTGGATAAAGTATGGGAGGAAATTGGTACTGGAAGGATCCCCTCTTGATTTAATGATAGATCGGGAAAATTTCCCCACAAATATGAAGAAATATGGAGGATTATTTAAAATAATGAAAGTGGCAAGATTAAAAGAATAGATTAATAAAATGAGAACAAAGCAAGAAATTAAGCGCATATTACAAGCTAAGGGTTTAACTTGGATGAATTACGCCCAGTTCGAAAGTTGGATGAAAGACTGGATAAGGAAAAATATACAACTTAGAGAATATACAAAGTTTGAACAATTCCTGTTAACATATGAACCAGAGGAAGGAAATCTAGGGAAAGGAGCGGTAGGTAAAATATATAAAATAATCGAGGATTCGCTAGAGGAAAGGGAGCAAGACATAATAAGAGAGGTTTGGAAGCAAGACATTGATAAAGAAATAAAAAAAGACGAAAAGAAAAGAATTTGGAACATGAGGATTTTACAATGATTATCAGTCATAATAAAGGAAAATTATTTCAAACTAATTTTAAGATGGTATATGACACCAGTCAGACTGAACAGAATAAATCCAAGACATTCTAAGCTTTGCTGGAAATGTGACAAAAGATAGGCACCTATATTCATCTTTGGTGGGATTGCGAAATAGTTCAAAAGTTCTGGCAACAGATTTTCAGCGAGATAAGAGAAATACTTCAAGTTGATATTGAATGTAAGCCGGAAATTGCACTGTTATCATTACCACTTATTAATCAATATGATATAAAAACAAAATAATTAATTGCAAATCTTATGACAGCATCAAGACTGATTATAGCTAAAAATTGGAAACTGAAGCTAGATATTAAAATTGTGGACTGGTATAATGAAGTGTGGGATATAGCCTTAAATGATAACCTGTCTTGCAGTTTAAAAGTTTTGCGAGGGGAAATGAGGAAGGATATTTTCTATAATATCTGGGGAAAATTTATAGACTATGTACTACTAAAAGGGAAAGGGAAACAACCGATGTACAATCCAACACAGTTCTGGAGAAAAGGACTCTAAGAAGCCAACTACAAAAAGAGAAGATGAAGAAAGAATAGAAGCTAAAGGAACAACTAGATGGTCCCGGGGGAGTGAGGGAGCACTTTATTGTTTGTATTGTTTCTTTGTATCATTGTTTATATTGTTTGTTTGTTAGTTTTAAAATAAAAAAGGGATCATTCTGTGAGATTCCCCAGCAGATGAGTCCAGATGAGAAGCAATGATGGAAATTGTTCTTTTTTTTTAAAGGAGGGACCTGAGCTGTGGCACCTGACTTCGAAACTCTCCTGCCAAAGGCATCAGATTCTGAATCCAAACCATAATTTCTGCTACAGACCAGAGGTCCTGTGATACAAGGCCCAGTTAAAATGAGATAAATCTTTATTAATCCCACATCGGGAAAATTTCCTTATTACAGAGCTCCCAATATAAAGAACAAGCAAGAAGGGTAGGTGCACAAAAAGTATAAAGTGTGAAAGAAAAAAAAGATAATAGAGATTAGATAGAATAAAAACAATCCAATATACAAATATACACTATAAAATTTGGATATTAAAAATGTGAAAAAGAAGAAGAAAGAAACTACAATATTCTTCCCATGCTGCTTCTGCACTCCTTCACTATGTGAATCCCAAGTCTCTCTGCAATTCAAAGAAGTCTTTTGGGGGAGGGGGGCAGTCCCAACACCTGTCAGAGTCAGACTGCAGAGAAGCATCTTCCAATGAAATTACAACTCCCAGGCACCTTGCAGAAGCCTTGGGACTATATCCTTACTCTGAGCTCATGTGCTAATCAGAAAGAATAAAACCAGCTGCAGCAGAAAGCACGGGATGTGGGGAAAACAAAGCTGCAATAGAAAACATAAGAAACACAGAGGTTGCACGATCACATGGCATTGTCTGGAGTTTCCAGGATTTCCAAGATTTCCTTTTGTTCTTTGCGGTACCAGGCAAAGAGACCAGCCTTAGGAAAAAGGGCAGAGTTTCGCAATCCATTTCCATTCATTTCCAGCTAGCACCAAGTCTTACTGGGCTGTCCATCAGCCAACATAGATTTGCAGTTTGTTGTTTAGCTCCGTTTCTTTTTTTATAAATCCAGCGTAAACATCTGGCATTTCTTGCTTCCTATATGAGTAAAGCCTGTGTTGTAAGCTCCTGAGTTAGCTTTGAGCGGCCATTGACCCAAAAAATTCTCCCCAGCATATAGCTGGGAGAGAAATGTAGCTGGTTTGGCACACTTCCCTGCGTACTTTGCTTATCTTCCAATCTCCGGACACAGGGATCTGCAGAGTAGCGTTTTCTTCTGAAGATTTAGCGCAGCGGGCTGTCTTCTGCCAGTGCTTAAGAAATAAATCAGTCTGACCATCTGAGGCAAACTACTGTCTAGTTTATTTGCAATTAACTCAGAGATTTACATCCCGGACTGAAAGCCGGCATGTCTGCGTCTTGCATCACACAAGCTGAAAAAAAAAAACTGAACACTAACACAACATTTCACTGCGCATGTCAACAGATTTGATTGCTATTTAACCCTGTAAGCACCAAATCTGATACTCCAACACTCCCTCTCGCAGTGAATGTTGGGAAACATTGTGAGTTTTCTACTCACCCCATACCCAAAACTTCACAGAACTCCCCATGCTTCTGGAAGCTCAATGGTTTGGTGAACCCATCAGCGAGGTTCTTTTGGCTTGGACAATACTTCAGCTTCACCAAGCCATTCTGTATGCTCTGGCATACGTTGTGGTAGCGGATGTCCACATGTTTGGTTCTGGATTTAAACTGTCTAGATTCTGCCAATTTCAAACATGGCAGATTGTCCTCCCATACCGTAATGGGTAGGCAGCAATTTCCGTTTATCTCTTGGACCAAACATCTGTAGTACTCTAGTTCCCTACAGAGATCTGACAAAGCACTGTACTCAGACTCTGTAGAGGAAAGTGTAACCAGACTTTCCTTTCGGGACTTCCACCCAACTAGAGACTTTCCAAATTTCACTACCATTCCTGACACTGATTTCCTGTCCTCAGCATTTGCCCAATCACTGTCTGACCAACACTGTAACTGCGATTCACCTTCTGCTGACAACTTGAGACAGAAATCCTTAGTATCTTTCAAATATCGTAGCATTCTCTTGATACCACTCCAGGCAATTTTA
The DNA here is from genome assembly GCA_029282475.1 of Phrynocephalus forsythii. Classification (NCBI taxonomy): domain Eukaryota; kingdom Metazoa; phylum Chordata; class Lepidosauria; order Squamata; family Agamidae; genus Phrynocephalus; species Phrynocephalus forsythii. The sequence goes on from JAPFRF010000002.1 coordinate 65,709,502, forward strand.
CTGGGATTTGAAGCCTCTCTGCTTAGCAAATTCACAGCAAAAGCAATATCTGGTCTGCTCCATTGAGACAGATATAATAAACTCCCAAGAGCTGACTGAAACAATTCTGGCCTCTCAAATTTCTCATCATTACTAGTTTGACTATCCTTCTCAAAATTTGTCTCCATTGGTGTTCTGGCACCATTTCAGTCAGACATTCTGAACTTCTGTAACAACTGCTTAATCTTGCCCTTCTGGCAAAGCAAAAAACTGCCATCTTCAGTTCTATCAAACTGAACTCCTAGATACATCTTCACTTCACCTAGATCCTTGAGCTGAAACTTTTTTCCAAGCTTTGTTGCAAACTTCTTCACTTGATTCTGTGTTTTACTAACAAACAAAATATCATCAACAAAAATCAGAACTATCTCCTGCTCGTCTCCTGAACCTTTCAGATACAGGCAGCTATCGGCTAGACTCTTGCGGAAACCCATATTCTCCAAAACATCATTTAGGCACTTGTTCCAGTTTCTCGCTGACTGTCTGAGTCCATAGATCGATTTATGCAATTTCCACACCTGGTTTGGCTTCTTGCCCTCAAAACCTGGTGGTGGTAACATGTACAGATCTTCTTCGAGATCTGAGTTGAGATAAGCAACATTTATATCAAAATGCGCCACTTGAAAACCTCTCTGTGCTGCGATAGTCAACAACACACGAAGTGTCTCACTTCTAGAAGTTGGTGCATACACCTCAGTGTAATGTAATCCCTTCCTCTGAGTAAATCCTCTAGCCACAAGTCTTGCCTTACACTGTGTCTGACCTGTTGCTGTGGTCTTAATTCTGTACACCCAACGACAACTCACTACCTGTTTACTTTCTGGCAGTGTTGTTGGTGTAAATACTTTCATAGACTTCATGGAGTCCATCTCTTTCTCCATTGCTGCGTGCCATTTACTAGCTTCCTCATCAAGCAATTGCAAAACCTCCTCATAACTCTCTGGTTCACACTGAGCTAAACCGATCCAAACACTCACAGCTGAGTAGATTTGAAGGAGAAAACCTCTCTGGTGGTTTACCTTTTGTTGTGCGAGCTGAACGTCTAGGACCAACCTCAGACTCCCCCTCTGACCCAGTTGGACTGCTGGGCATAACTCTGGAGTCACTAGCGTCAGAACTACTAGGACTACCTGAACCTTCTGACTTGACACGCCTTCTCTGTCCCACTGGACTAGACTGTGGTGATGTTGGCTCAGACTTCACACCTCTTGGAGATACACTTCCTTGCTGATTAGAGTCACCCACCTGTGCATCTGGCTCAGGACCTGCATCTGTTTCATCTTGTCCTACTACATTGTCAAAATTGTCACTTAGCACCTCAGGATTTGCGTGAACTCTAGTCCACCCTTTCTGCTCACAAAACTCTGCACTCCTACTTACTAGGATTTTGGATCCATCAGGATAGGCAAATCTCCAACCTTTTGTCAAAGGTTCATATCCACAGAAAATCATTTTTCTGGATCTTGGCCCTCCTTTCCTACGTAGCGGCTTTGGAATCAAAACATGGGCCTCAGAACCAAACACTCTGAAATAGCCTATCTTTGGCTTCTTACCATGTAGTAACGTGTAAGGAGCTTGACCTACAACAGAATTGTAAGCTCTGTTAAATACATGTGACGCAGTCTGCCATGCCTCAGCCCAGTAGCTTTTTGGCAAATCCGAATCCCTCAGCATAGCATCAACCGCTTCCTGCAGGGTTCGGTTTCTCCTTTCCGCAACGCCATTCTCCTCGGGAGAATAGGAGTTTGTCAACCTGTGTGCTATGCCCTTGTGTCTTAGAAAATTCTGGAATGCTGTATTTGTAAACTCAGCCCCCCTGTCTGATTGAATTTGGCGAACCTTTGTGGAAAAATCACACTCCACTGCCACAATCCAATCCTTCAGCTTCTGAGCTGCTTCTCCCTTGGTTTTCAGAGGAAACACCCAACCATTTCTGGAAAAATCATCAACCACTGAAAGAATAAACTTAGCATTTCCCAGAGAAGCAGTTGGCATCGGGCCACAAACATCAACATGTACAAGTTGAAAAGGTTCTGTAGATACCCTGGTTGACTTAGGATAACTACATCTCTTGACCTTAGCAGCTTTGCATGGCCTACAATCCAAAAACCTAGAACATGGTTTCACATTGCACCCTTCAGTACATTCAGACATTTTCTTTAAATATCCCCAGTTTAAATGGCACATTTGACGATGGAGTAAATGGGCACAGCTATCGTGTTTGGGAATATTAGCGCACTGCGCCTGCACTGCATTTACATTGCTGCATCCCTCTGGAACTGCATCTGCGCTCACTGCGTACAACCCATCTTCACAGTGCACTTGTATCAGCAGCTTCCCATTCCTGGAAACAGAACACATGTTATTTTCAAATAATATAGAAAAACCATCTCTGACTAGAGCTGATACAGACAAAATGCCACGTGTCGTGCCATTTAGAACAAAAACATCAACAGTAGTGTCCAAACATTTAATATAAACTGATGCAGCAGTGTTCAGAGACTCTTTCTGACCATTCGCCATTGTAATGTTCTTTGGCTAAGAAAGTTGCCTGCAGTTCTCATTCTGGATACCAGGTGGCGCTAGATGATGTGAAGCTCCACTGTCTAAAATGAAAACACAGTTATTAGAAAATCGGTTCTTGACCATTGCCATAGACACCGACATGTGATGTGCGCTGTTATCTCCTCTTCCTCTGTAGCTGCGCTTACCTCTCCCAGCTGCAGGTGGCCTTGGCATCCCACGCTGTGGACAGTCTCTTATCTGGTTGCCATTGGAGCTGACCTTGGAGTTGGGAGACTGCGGGCAATTTTTCAAAACATGGAATGGTGATTGACACCTGAAACATTTTCTTGCAGCTGCGTAGACTTTCACTTCCCCCTCTCTTGGGGTTGAGCAGCCTGCACCCCCTCTGCTTTGCCCCCCTTCAAGGGCTCTCAGTTGCTGTTCATGGACAAGGCGTCCCAACACATAAGACATATTAAAATTGTCCTGAGGTAAAGCCTCCATAGTTAAACACAGTGTGTTATAACTTTTGTCCAAAGAACTCAGAAGAACACAAACTTGTTGATCTTCTGTGAAAGCCATATTCAGAGAACGCAACTGGTTGAAGATAGACACTATTGCAGCAATGTGTTCTCTGATGTCACCCCCGGGCTTTAGCTTCATCTCAAATAGCTGTCTGTACAAATGGACCTTCGCACCTGGGGTCGTTCTGCGATGTACTCTCTCAAGAGTGTCCCACACATCTTTGGCATTTCTCAGACTTTGCACATAAACTAACTGATTAGAGTCTAAACTCATAATCAACATAGCCCTGGCTTTTGCATTCCTTCGCATTGAGGCTTGTGCTTCAGCTCTCTGCGCATCAGTGGCGTCTTGAGGCAACTGAGCTGGATCGGTAGGTAAATTACTTAAACAGTCCAGCAAATTTCTGGCCTCCAGCCAGGCCTGAACTCGGACACTCCAGTCCAGATAGTTCTCAGAATTGAGACGTTGGAATGGCACAGTAAAACTTTCCTGTCCGTTCTCCATCTTGGGCTTCTATTCCCCCCCTTCTGCTATTCACTAATAGCAATGGGCTCTTTTGGGGCTTCTACTCACGGCTCCTTCCAGCAAGATAGCTTTGAAGCTCCAAATGTAGACTGGACCAGGGTTGCCTTCCAGTTGAGGGCGACCTCAATTTGCTTTGGTACCGACTGCACCTTGAAGCAAAGAGATCCCAGCCCCTTTTTTTTTCTGTCTCCAGACAGAGGCTTAAGCTCAGCAAAAACTGCTTGCAGTCAGGTTTTCTGCATTACTTGGCATCCAGGCGTCCATTCTCTGCCTTAGCCCTCTTCTCACCACGCAGATAAACTCCAGCACTGCTTTCTAGACACTGGCAAATTAGCACAAACAGTTAGCAATACTGTCCATAACCCTTGTTAGCTTTGAGCGGCCGTTGACCCAAAAAATTCTCCCCAGCATATAGCTGGGAGAGAAATGTAGCTGGTCCGGCACACTTCCCTGCGTACTTTGCTTATCTTCCAATCTCCGGACACAGGGATCTGCAGAGTATCGTTTTCTTCTGAAGATTTAGCGCAGCGGGCTGTCTTCTGCCAGTGCTTAAGAAATAAATCAGTCTGACCATCTGAGACAAACTACTGTCTAGTTTATTTGCAATTAACTCAGAGATTTACATCCCGGACTGAAAGCTGGCATGTCTGCGTCTTGCATCACACAAGCTGAAAAAAAAACCTGAACACTAACACAACATTTCACTGCGCATGTCAACAGATTTGATTGCTATTTAACCCTGTAAGCACCAAATCTGATACTCCAACAATTTTCTATAATATCTGGGGAAACTTTATAGACTATGTACTACTAAAAGGGAAAGGGAAACAACCGATGTACAATCCAACACAGTTCTGGAGAAAAGGACTCTAAGAAGCCAACTACAAAAAGAGAAGATGAAGAAAGAATAGAAGCTAAAGGAACAACTGGATGGTCCCGGGGGAGTGAGGGAGCACTTTATTGTTTGTATTGTTTCTTTGTATCATTGTTTATATTGTTTGTTTGTTAGTTTTAAAATAAAAAAGGGATCATTCTGTGAGATTCCCCAGCAGATGAGTCCAGATGAGAAGCAATGATGGAAATTGTTCTTTTTTTTTTTAAAGGAGGGACCTGAGCTGTGGCACCTGACTTCGAAACTCTCCTGCCAAAGGCATCAGATTCTGAATCCAAACCATAATTTCTGCTACAGACCAGAGGTCCTGTGATACAAGGCCCAGTTAAAATGAGATAAATCTTTATTAATCCCACATCGGGGAAATTTCCTTATTACAGAGCTCCCAATATAAAGAACAAGCAAGAAGGGTAGGTGCACAAAAAGTATAAAGTGTGAAAGAAAAAAAAGATAATAGAGATTAGATAGAATAAAAACAATCCAATATACAAATATACACTATAAAATTTGGATATTAAAAAATGTGAAAAAGAAGAAGAAAGAAACTACAATATTCTTCCCATGCTGCTTCTGCACTCCTTCACTATGTGAATCCCAAGTCTCTCTGCAATTCAAAGAAGTCTTTTGGGGGAGGGGGGCAGTCCCAACACCTGTCAGAGTCAGACTGCAGAGAAGCATCTTCCAATGAAATTACAACTCCCATGCACCTTGCAGAAGCCTTGGGACTATATCCTTACTCTGAGCTCATGTGCTAATCAGAAAGAATAAAACCAGCTGCAGCAGAAAGCACAGGATGTGGGGGAAACAAAGCTGCAATAGAAAACATAAGAAACACAGAGGTTGCACGATCACATGGCATTGTCTGGAGTTTCCAGGATTTCCAAGATTTCCTTTTGTTCCTTGCGGTACCAGGCAAAGAGACCAGCCTTAGGAAAAAGGGCAGAGTTTCGCAATCCATTTCCATTCATTTCCAGCTAGCACCAAGTCTTACTGGGCTGTCCATCAGCCAACATAGATTTGCAGTTTGTTGTTTAGCTCCGTTTCTTTTTTTATAAATCCAGCGTAAACATCTGGCATTTCTTGCTTCCTATATGAGTAAAGCCTGTGTTGTAAGCTCCCGAGTATCATTCTTGCATGAGAGATGGTCCTATAACTGCAGCAACCTTTCGTCGATATCAGCACATCTTCAGCATATTTCATCAGCTTGTAGCATCTGTCTTGGGATGTGTGTTTAATTGCAAATGCTGATCCTTTGGCAATTAATTGGACCTTTCTGCTTCACCTTCACCATCCAACCTTTGCAGCACCCAGGGTGAAGAAAATCACTGCCAGGCCCAGAAGTTTGGATATTTTGATGCTCAGATGGTCAAAACATAATGTTGGATACTCTGGTAGACCACTCATGTTCTCATTTGTGGGCATATCCTTACCAGGAGCCCCACCCCCATGGAAAGAAAGGCAGCCTGCGGGTTTGAAAGTAACAACCTACATTGCCAAGTCAGCCAGCTGTAAATGCAGCCAGAAGAACTATCAGGAAGGACTCATTGTATGATTCTATAGTGTGATTCTATAGTAGCAGAAATTGGAAAGTTATTTCTAATACCAGTTAGCTGCGTCTCTCATCCCAATCTCAATTCCAATGGAAATAGTTATTACTATAGTCATGTGTCTATAAGCACTCTTTGTTTTTCCTTTTTTCCAAGGTGAATTACTTATTATTTGAGTTACTTTTTTTAAAAAAATGGAACTCTACAAACAGCTGACTTGTGATAGGAACCATGCTGTCTGGCGCCATCTGTTCCAACACTCACAAAATAGAACTATGTAAGAGACTCTCTACTTTATGAAGGCTCATTGCTGCAACATCATGAAAGGATGTATCTAATTAAGGGGCAGTAGTGATGTAATGTAATGATATTTGTTTTTCTTATTACAAAACTGAATTAATTCTGAATTATTGTAACCACGTTTACTCGCAAATTCTGGGTAGAAACTTCCTACATGTACATAACCCGTTCTTGAGAGTTAAACATGAGGTATTCCTTTCGAAGACAGAGCTTCCAGCTGCATTTGAAACAGTGGCTGCTCCATTAGTGTTCCCTCCCATGTCACCCAGATTCTTGAAAAAATATGTGATCATTATAGCTGAAATACAAACGTTAAGGCTGTCAAAAGGTGCTAATTCCTTTTTCATTTTAATTGATCATATGTTGCACATCCTTGTGTCTGTAACACCATACGGTTGGGGGTGTTCATACATTTGAGGTGTCAAGCCTTTGATTCACTGTTTCTGTGTTTGTGATGCACCATGCAATACTGTACATGTTTACTCAGGCAAAACTAAATGGATTTTTCCCCTCCTTGTGATATATTGGCCGCCATCTTTCCAAATTATTTTCTTATTTTCTTATTTTGATTTTTATTATTGTTGTTGTATTATGATTGCTGTAAATCGCCCAGAGTTCCTTCAGAAGATGGGTGGTATAAAAATATAAAAATAAACTACTGTAAATAAAAATAAGTAAACTCTGGATTGAAACCAGAGCCATTATCACAGAAGACAGGGGGGAAAAACTATTTCCATGGACCAGAAAAATGAAAAACCTCAGTGGATAACCAATGAAGTCCTTAAAATCAATAGTTATTATTTATAGATGACAAACAAAAGTGAAAGGCGGTAGAAATGGGATCAGAATTATATATATAAGTTGTCAGTGGGTTGAAGGCAGAGCTAAGGATCACTAGTGTAACCCAAACAACAAAGAAGTGGAAGAAAACAGAAGGAAAGAAAGAAATCTCTTCTATGAGATCCAAGACATTTGAAGCAAATTTTAAATCTAGATTAGGCATTACGGGGGGGGGGGGAATCAAAATCCAAAATGTGCTGAGTCTGCTCATTTTGAGCTTCTGTGTAACCATATGCCTATAATTAACTACAAGAGGATTTGTCTGAGAATAGTGTTGCATACTGGATGGATGGGGAAAATGCTTGTGTGATTGGAAGGATCAGCTGCTGATGCGTTAGCATGATTGGAAGGCTGTGGGGATGGGTTTTTGTGGTCAGCTAAGTGGTGACAACCAAGTTAGATTCAGAAAGAGGATGGAAAGTAGTATCAGTTAGATCTGAGAGTCTGACAGAGACAGAACAGGTATTAAATATCTGGGATGCACATTTCTATAATGACATTTCATCCTCTACCCATCATAACTAATATAATTTTGATTTTCAGGTGTTCTGTCCATGATCAAATATACAATAACCCCTTGCCCATCACGGGGGTTAGGGACCCACCCGACCCACGATGACTGAAAATCCGCGATATGCGGATGTGGGTCGGGTGGGGCCTGGGGGACAGGGGCGATCAGATCCCCTATGGTGCTCGCTCAAGCTGCTCCAAAACTTCTCAGAGCAGCACAGGCGAGTGGCAGTGGGGGATCTGATCCTCCCTGGCGCCCGCCGGCACTGCCCCGAGCCTTCTCAAAGGAGTGCGGGCCGGCAGTGTTGGGGGAATCTGATCCCCGCCGTTGCCCGCCTACACTGCCCCGAGCCTTCTCGGGGAGTGCGGGCCGGTGACGTTGGAGGATCTGATCCTTGCTGCCACTTGCCCATGCTGCCCTGAGCCTTCTCGGAGCAGCACGGGAGAGCGGCAGCAAGCGGCGCCGGGGATCTGATCCCCAACGCTGCTCACTCGCGCTGCTCCAAGACTTCTGGGATCAACCCGGGCGAGCTGCGTTGGGGGATCTAATCCACCACTGAGCTGGAGTACGGGGCTTGGGGAAGGGAGAAGTAAGTTTAAAAACCCCTTCCCCACACCCTGGGCTCTAGCTCATTGGTGCTGGGGTGGGAAAATAAAGGTTTTTCTCCCCCACTCCAACACTAATCAGCTGGAGCCCGGGCAGGTGCTGCAATCCCACAATATAGTGGTACCGCAGTACCTGAACCACAAAATGGCAGGGGGTTACTGTAGCAAGTAGCTCTTCATCCCTTCAGTGAGGTGCCCATGCAACTTATTTTTTAAAAAATGATAAATTAAGGAAAAATTGCTTAGCCACTCATTCCATTATCCCTCTCTCAGCACCAGTTCCTCCTCCAGTACAGACAACATGGTCTCAAGTGACATATCCTTACCCTTGATGACTTTTAATTGTTCTTTCATTACTGCCCTCCCAAGTCTCAGTCTCCTGATTTCATGGATGTGATCTGCATTTGGGTAGATGGTTGAAGCAAGCTATGCAAAATCTCTGTCTTCTTCATGCATGCGCGTGTGCGCGTGCCTCTGTGTGTGTGTGTGTGTGTGTGTGTGTGTGTGTGTGTGTGTGTGTGTGTGTGTGTGTGTGTGTGTGTGTGTGTGTGCACATGTGCGTGCATGCATGTCTGTGCACACACATATGTGCGCTGACCCCTCACCACTGATCTCTAGCATCTGTTGACTGATCTCTGTCTCTAGGTTGGGGCAGTCTTGACTATTCAGGTCCCTAAAATTCAACTCTACGAGTACGTAAGAAAGGACTACAGTGCGGCAGTATAGGGCATGTGCATGCTTTATATGCAGAACAAACTTGAATTTGATTCCTGGTATCTCCATCTCAGAAGACTAGAGGACAATTTTGCTAGATGGTGCAGGATAGAAGTTAAATAAATAAATAAATAGACTAAACAAAAGCTGTCTCTGAAACCTTGGAGTGGGGGCATTGCTGTGTGATACTGAGATGGAGGGGGTCTCGGTATAACTTGATGCTCTTTCCATCATCAAGCATATTATGCTGCTGATTGAGTAAGATGCAAATTTCTGCAAATCATACAGTGCGGACTGCCTGTCACTAAAAAAAGCTGAGAGCAACTTATGGTTGCTTCACAAATCAACTTGCTCTGAGTTGTGCTTGGTCGTTGGGATATAAGCCCAAGCTTTTCAAGTATGATCACTGAGTCAGAAATACCTTCCCTCCTCATGTCTTCTAATCATGGACCCTTTGTGATGTATAGTTTGGCCTGCGGTAGCCTTTTAAGATCTGGTTGCTTGGTGGCATTATTATACTTTTTCATCAGTCTGTTTAGTACTAAGGACTCCAGTATTCCTGCCAAGAAAACTCCATGGACATCGGGTTATGAAGAGTCGGTCATGACTGTAATGATGCAACACACACACACACACACACACACACACACACACACACACACACACACACACACACACACACACACACACACACACACACACACTCATTAGAAAATGTTTTTCACCCAGCTTCTTCTCTCCCCCCCCCCCATCATTAAACTGGAAAGTGTAAGCTAACTGCTTCATTCTGGGTCTGTTGCAGCAATTGAGGGGGTCCCATGTTTTACCCATAGTCTTGCCTCAGCAACTCAGGACAATTATAGCACTGGTGGATTTTGGGTAAAGGAACCCTTTCCCTTTCTATCAGGGATGAGGCAGCCCTTTCAAAGTGAAAAAGAGAAAACAAACTGAACAAAACCTTGCCTCCCCCTCCCCTCCTCCTCAGATGGTGGACGCTCCTAAGAAACTTCAGCTGTGGCTCAAACACTGAAAATGTCATCGCATTCCACTGTATGATTTCATTATTTGTTCACTGTCTGGTTCCTTAATGCTGTGTTAATGCAATTGGGCTTCGAGCTAATGCCTTGTGCACACCCCTGTTTTGTCTTTGTTCTAATATAGGCCATCATTTGGTCTTCTTGAAGTGCATGTGAGTTGACACGGGGCAAAGCATGGAAAAAAAGAACTCACAGAAAAGGTGGGATTTGTTCATGTTTAGTTTGAATGTTCCTTGTGAACATTCTCTGTGCATTTGTTTGTTTGTTTAAAATGTCTGTGAAGATTTTCAGTCATCCAGGTGAGTTTCGCTGGAAGTTGAGTCATGGCAACTGGACTTCTTTTTCTTGAGAAAATGAAACATTTTGCTGCTCATCCAAACAGCTTCGTCAGTCTGAAGAAAGCTAGTTGTGAGTCCTCCATTTTATAGTTTGCTTTGACCTGTTGTCACCCTTGTCTGAAATAGGATCATAAGATGAACAATGGACTGAATAGGCTCGTTAGATGGACAACCGTCTCAATAGCCTTAAGGTGAACAATGGCCTAAAGTGCTGAAAAACCCATAAAGTATGGGTCGTTAGCTATGGCCTTGGTGGTGAAGGCATGAAGTATTTTTTTATTTGTCTAGTTATTGTTGAAATCACAGTCTGGTAAGTGGCAGATATACTGTGCCTGACCCCCACCTCTGTTGAGAGAGGGTTTTTCAATGTTCACATGAATGGCTTCCCTGACCCCTCTTTCAAACCACCTATCTTCTCTACACGCCTCTACTTGAAGGACAAAGGGCACTCATTCAGTGATGAGGATGTATATATATTAGGCAGAGAAGTTGTTCACCTTAAGGCTATTGAGACCACTCTGGGCCATTTCTGGGCTATTAATTTCCACAAACTCTCTGAGTCACACATACAGATAGTGCCCAAGAAACACAAAGTAGTTGGAGAGATCCAGGCCAGTTTATCAACGATGTGACTTGTTTGAGATTCATGGTAGTAGACAGGATATGAATGTGTCTCTCTCCCTACACTAGGCATTATCATATATAACTAAATACCTTCCACTTTCCCAGCCTGTTGTTCTTCATAATTTGAACTACAATATAAACCTTCTTAGACACTATCAACACAGTAAAAGGTCACTGATGATGGACATTGTAGCCCAAAACATCTGGAAAGTGCCGGGCATAATTATCCCTATATATTAAGAGCAGCAGTCCTGTGGGAACGAACTATCTAGAAATCAATAAAGGTAACAATAAAAAATACCTTGGACTAGTGGTTTAGATTAAGCTTTAAATAAAACAATGTTGAGAGAAGCAGGCAGATTAGAACTCATGTGGCCTGCCACAATTGACATCCTTGTGAGGGATGGGAGAACATCCATGAGTGCACCACTGATAGCTCTCTGGAAGACCATGGGGATGGCATCTGGCATAAAGGTATTGATTCCTGTTTAAGGACAGTTGCAATCGTCCAACCTTCTTGTTCATACACTTATTTTTCTTTGCATCTGGATCCATTTATGACTCACATTTTCCAAACATCCATATATTGCTGCAGAAGGTCTTTCACTTTCCTTTATTCATGGTGAGCTGTAGTCTTGGCAACCCCCCAAAGAAATGTTATAAAACTTCTCCCTCCCCCATCAAAAGCATAAAATTAACTCCCATTTGCAGTGAAATTTAATTTGCAGCCTGTAAGTCATTTCAGTGCTGAAAAGGAACACACTTGTGTTGTCTTATAGCCTGGTTTGCACCCTCAGAGTCAGCAGTAACTTTTTACTGGTTATAATATGTAAATTCTGTGGCATTCAAGTTCCAGTAAAATTTGGCCAATCACATTGGTGGCCTCTCTAGCTGTCACCTTTCTGCATCATCATCACCGTTTTAGAGTGTAGTGATACTGATAAGCTTTAACACTTTCAATATGGAGCTGAGAACAACATTTTGCTGAAACAGCCAGCCTGTCAAGATGCCTGCAATCACAGGAACTGGCGTGGCATTAAAAACACCCAGAATAGAAGTAACTTATAGCCATAATCCCTCCTGAAGTTTCAGAATGAGAAGAGCCTGCCTGCGCGCATGTAAGCATGCCTGCGTAGAAGTCTGCAAACCACCACCCACCCACCCACCCACCCACCCACTCTTCCAATCTGTGTCATAATGTAGCAGTTGCTATTCCACACTTTACCAGTATTATAGAAGACCTCCGTCCAGGCACAGTTCTCCCACTGGATACATTCTAGTTTTATTTAGAGATATACATAGAGATGCATTTGAGGAAACATAGGGAAAGCACTTTTCGGAAGGCCTGCCCACCAAGGGAAGGTGGCCTGGAAACCAACATCCCCTGCTCCTTTTCTGGTGATAGGTAAAGAGGAAGGCTCTTCAACTGAGGAAGAGTTTTGTTTGCTCATTCTGCAGGAGAGGGAGGGTGCTTGGGTTTTTTTTTGTGTGGTTTTTTTAAATGAATATGTTTCAAGCTGCTAAATTGTGTTTTAACAGGAAAATGTGTTTTTGTGTTTAAGTGTAATTTTATTCAGTGTGAGTCTTCCTGAGTCTCTTTCAAGGGTGAAAGAAGGGATATAAATCCAGCAAACAAATACTGTAAATAAATAGACAGATACTATTTTTCTTGCTTGTGGAAAATAATTCAGATAATTAGCAGAATACAGAAATTGGTCAAGTAAGCTTAAATCATAAGAACATAAGAACATAAGAAAAGCCACACTGGATCAGGCCAAAGGCCCATCTAGTCCACCTTCCTGTATCTCACAATGGCCCCACCAAATGTGTCCGGGAGCGCACAAGACTAGATATCTGTCTCTTCATACCACTCCTCTGCATCTGGTCCTTGAAGAACCCTGGTTTTAAGCCTGGAAATTACACATCTCCCTCATGGTTTGTAACCTGTGATGGACTTCTCCTCCAGGAATCTGTCCAATCCTCTTTTGAAGGCATCCAGGCTAGATGCCATCACCACATCTTGTGGCAGGTAATTCCACAGACTAACAACACCCTGGGTAAAAAAAAATATTTTTTTTTTCTTTTGTCTGTTCTCACTCTCCCAGCCCAGAGTTATCACCGAGAATGCTAATAGTAAGATACAAGGGGGGAAATGTAATTTTATGGTTCCAAGAAATCTATTCCAAGTGAAATAGGAAAAAGTCCTAGGCCTGAGTACAGCAGAGTGAGCTTCTGCTGTTAACCCAAGCTCCTGCCAACCTAGCATTTGAAAGCATGTAAAACGCAAGTAGATAAATAGGTACTGCTGTAAAAAGCGGGAAGGTAAAGCAGTGTTTCCTTGCAGCCATGCTGGCCACGTGGCCATGGACTTGCACAACACTGGCTCTTCAGCTTGAATACAGAGATGAGCACCGCCCCTAGAGTTGGACATGACTAGCATGTATGTGCGGGGGAACCTTTACCTTTACCTGAGTACAGAAATACTTAGATATGACTTATATGTGTGCAAGTGTGCTGGAGGCCAATATGGACACACCGCCACAGTCATTTGGACATTACAGATGAAGGGGGAGGGACATTCTTATTGGCAAAGGAAGAGTGGGAATTTAAGAAGTGACATCAGAAAAACAGACTAGCAGCTTGCCGGTGGGGGCAGGGCGCAAGGGATACCCTGCATAATTAAATTAGTCCTTAAAGCACTATGGGCAGCATATAAGCAGCACCCTTTTCACCCATGGGTCACTTACGAAACAAACAAAAACAAAGGAAAACTAAGTCCACTTATCTTTTTTAACCTTTGCCACCAGTTACACTGAATACAACACATCTGCACATTCTAAGTGGATGAGGTGACAATCCCTCTGAAAGCACAGGTGCACAGCTTGTGGGTGCTCCTGGATTCATCCCTGTCATTGGATGCCCGGGTTTCAGTGGTGGCCAGGGGTGCCTTTCCACAGTTAAACCGAGTGTGCCAGCTGCACCCATTTCTTGAGAGGTGACACATGTCCTATTGACATCTCAACTGGATTACTATAACACTATAACACTCTCTATGTCGAGTTGCCTTTGAAAAGAGTTTGGAAACGCCACAGGGTCCAAAATGCTGCAGCCTGATTGCTATCTGGGACTGGTTACAGGGAACATACACATGCCCCCGCCCCATTACAGTAGTTCCATTGGCTGCCAATCCATTTCCAGGGACAATTCAAAGTGCTGGTTTTAACCCTTAATGCTCTAAACAGCTTGGGTCCAAGTTATCTAAAAGTCAGCATCTACATCTATGAGCCTGCCCAGGCTTTACAATCATCAAGGGTGGCCTTCCTCTCAGTCCCATTACCCACACTGAGGCACTTGGTGGACTCTGGAATGTCCTTGCAAGGGAAGCTAGGCTGGCTCCATTTCTGTTGTCCTTCCACAGGCAGGCAAGATGGCTTCTCTTCAGGGCAGTCTTTCCCGTAATGACTGGTGGTCTGAGAGGGTTTTTAAAATGGACTGTTGCTTTGAACATGCTTTTTTGTTGCTTTAAACATGCTTTGGCATTGCTTTTATTTACTGTACCATTTTAAACACAACACTTGTTGAGTTCTATTTTTACTATTTGTATCCTTACTGTTTAGCTTTTAAATGTTGTGTGTTTTTTTAATTATATGAGCCACCTAGGGCTTTTGTTGTTGTCAAATGTATCTTTGCTGTCTTAGTTTGAACTGTTTATAAACTAAGAGAGTAAGGACAATAGATTCCAATGCCATTTATCAACCTATTTAAACCAACTAAAATAAACATAAAGAAAATGGTCCACAGACCTTACTAAGTGACGTTTTAACAGTACAGAGCTTGTTCATCTTTGTCTATCAAGGAAGTTCATTTCCACTGCCTCTTTGCTATTGATTTTCACCCTTATCCACCTTGATTACAAGGCAAAATCATCAGCCAGTTTAACGCTGTGCCAGCTACAGCCCCAAAACATGTGTAGATGAATTTATACAGACCTCTCTTGTTGACAAACAAAAAATGCTGCTGTAGACTCGTTATCTCTACAATATTTGATTATGACAGATACCAAGCTGATGATCTGCAGTGCATTTTCTCACTCACAAGTATGCAGTGGATATTATATACTCTGGCAAAAGCTTAACAATAGCTTGTCGAATGATAAACAGTCAAAGCATCCAGGAGTTGTTGGGTCTTGTTTTGTTTTTAAGCAAATTATGTCACATTAAGCAGATTATTGCCAGGGTCATGCCCACATGACTGTCCAGTGTAAAGTCAGGTTATGCCCAACTACAGAGCAGGCAAGCCAGTCCCACTATACAACATGAAGCCCAATATTCACCTGAAAATAAATCCAGTTAGTTCTGAAGGTTTGTGCCCAAGTACAGAACACAGAATACTGCAGCCTAAAAAAAAAAAAAAAAACACCCATTGCGTTTGGAAAGGAGGAACTCAAAACACCACATGAAAACTAGACACTAGATATATAATGTAACTGTATATTTATTTCTTTTTTAAAGAACACTCCTTAAATGTATTGCAATTCAATATACAAATGTGTTTTCACAGAATTATAATCCACTAAATAGCACAGAAAATAACTCAGATTTTTTGTTGACTCGGGTGTAGATGTGTATATTTGGAGGGCATCCATCATACCTTCCAATATATCAGCAATGGTTCCTCCCAGTCTTCTCCCAAGACAATAAAATACTATAAATGCCCCAAATGTTGAAGGATATCATTATTTTGCCCACTGACCTCTCCTCTTTGAAAGACATGCAGATAACAACCATTTTTTCTTTTAGCAACCATGCTTGCTCCAAATGCCTCACAGTTGTTTTGGTGTCAAGAGATGGTTGTGACCGTGGATGCATCCTCTACACCCTTCCTGTCATCCACCATAAAGCCCCTGCAAGTGAAATCACTTGGCAATATGACTAAGCTCCTTGCCGTCAGCTAATATGGAGACCCTCTGATTCTAGTATGCAGTGCCCAGCACTGACTGTCAAGGTACCAGGCCAGCTGATAACCAAGATCTATCTAGCCATATGTCCTTCCTCTCCTCAGATGAAAACCTGATTCCTCTCTAGTCAAGACTATGGGAACCAGAGTTCCATCCATTTAAAAAAGAAAGGAAAGGAAACAAAATAAAAGAAACACATTTTGATAACGATATGTGGTGACCTATGGCCTGATCCTGCTTCCATTTAGGTCAAGTTCACAATGTTCCTTGACTTTACTTGGAACAGGATGAAGCCTCTAAACGTTGAAACGTCCATATGAAATTGCACCAGTTTTTGAATCCGCATATATTTACATGGGGTGGAATGTTTTCCCATATTCTTTAAAGGAGCGTATAGATCAACATGTTCACATAAGACCAATTTTTTAAATATATTTATAACTGTTTTATAAAGCTTTGAAAAAACTCACAATAGCACATGGTTTTACTTTAATGCTTTACGGTACTATCTTTTTAAAATCACAATCAGCACTTTAAGTTATAGTCGATCCAGCAAACAAGAGACAAAAAAAATACAAGAGTTAAGAACGGACTGATACATCCTTTTATCTTATTTCTTTTAACTAATGCATAAGTGCAGGATAAGATACTCTAGTTTAAATATCTTGTTTACAATATACATTTGTGTTCTAATAATGCAACAGTAAATCCCATGCTTCACATAGAAAAGCAATCCGCAACATTAAGAAAAAATGTACAATTTATGAAACAAAGTAAATAAATATTAGTATTACAGAATCGGAGCTGTACATAAAAGCTGTTCAGTTTTAATCATATAAAAATATTTTAGTGCAACCTCACATATATATTGATGCTTTTTTTGTTTTTTGCTTTACATCATTTAGGTCAAAGTGTCCCCAAAAGGAAAGAAATTACATTTATTACAAAGCAGATACACAAATTCTAAAATATGTACAAAGTACTGCTAAAAATGCTTATAAGAATATAAGCAAAAGTAAAGAAAAGGCACAAACACCTGTACAGGTTAAAAGTACCAGACCCAATAAGAATTTTGAAATTTCATTTGGTCAGGCTCTTGATGACTCGTAGTTTTACTCAATTCTTTTGATATAACAAAAGTATACATAATAGCAAACTACTGTAACTTAGAACCAGCATGCTATAAAGTTGAATACTTCCTTCTATCACTAAGGGCAAGAAAGGGGGCAGGAGTAAACACATGTATTAAAGTCTTCACACATTTCGGATCACTGCAATTTGCTTTTTTCAGAGGGCAGGTCTTTTCTTTCCTGTGTGCTTGATGGGGAATCTTTCCTATGAGGATAACCTAACGGCCCAACCTCCGTTCTGCTTTTGCTATAAAAGGTGGAATGAGATAACACAGTCTGTGATGTACCCAAAAGGTCCTGTTCGCCACTGTGCAAGTCGGGGCTGGTGGCTGAGGCACAGACTGGGCCTGGCTCGGAGCCACTAAAGTGTTTCATGCTCAGATGTGCACTTTCCGAGGTCTTCTGCGGAGCCTCGGGATCCCTCTGTGACGGCTCTGTCCCGTGTAGAACCTCTTCGGGGGCGATGCGGAGAGAAGCTATGGCTTTTGTACAAGTCTGGATGTTCTCCTCCTGCTCCTTCTCGACCCCGCCTTCTTCCGAAGTGCCCTTCCGCATGGACCGCAGCTGAGAAGGCAGCGCACACTTGGTAGGCAGAGTGGGGGGGCAGGTGCGTTTCTCGTGGTGCTTTGCAATGACAGACGGTTCGTTAGTCATGGTTTCAGAAGCTGCCCTTTTCTTCTCACCGGAGCCCTCTTTCGAGAGCGACAGAACGGACGGAGGATGGAGACCAGACAGGGCTGAGGGGATTGAATGGACCATCTGGATGCCCCCAATGGGCATCATGGGGATGGGAGCACGGACCTGTTGCTGGGAGTGTAATGGAAGGTGGCTAAAGACATAGTCAGTAGGACCGTCAGGAAACAGGCTAGGTCCGTGATGTTCCAGAATTCCTTTTTCGCCAGACATACTGAAATAAGAGCCCTGGAACAGGCCTGGTCTTGAACTCTGCAAGCAGAAAGAGAAATCTGAAATTAGAAGAGAGCACACCATGAGCGGCACACTCTTCTTTTTAGGGGGTTTGAAAATCCACTGTAAAGCATTTATTATCTCCTGTATTCACACACACCTGTAAAATGGACACACATTCCATCACACTTCTAACACCTGGAGCACTGAAGTATCTAGGGATGAGACATGATGCTACTTATTGGACAAAAATATTTTGAGAATGGAAGCAGACCCAAATATTTTCTGGGTGTAATATTACTGGTAGGTTTTTTTTTAGCGAGTTCTGACTTTTTAGTCAGAATACAGGCACAGTACAGTAGTTTGTATAATTGGACAGTCTTTGCAATACAAAGAGGTTTCAATAAAGTTTTTCAGCACATGGCACTTTCCTCCCATAACTAATGAGATTAACCTAAATTCTCCCAAAGAGGAGAGCCTCTCCTGGAGGGATGTGGACAACACCCCTACTTGAATTCATTGGGCCTGCTGCCAGTACTGCTGAATTTTGCTCCCATGAAGCCCATATTGAAAATCAGCAAGGGTTTATACCCCCATCTTGCTTCTGAGGACAGGAAAAAAAGAAGGATCAACACAGCACCTGTTGGAAAAGTACAGGTGGGCACTCAAGCAGCGCTCAGGAAATGCCTCCTGGTTTCTCCATAAAAGCAATCTCCCCAATATGATTTTAGGTTTTGATGCATTCAGAGGCAGAGTCAAGAGTGGCTCCCCAGGTATTGTTAGGAGTCCCGTTAGTCGAGCAGCAGAGAAGATGGGAAAGAATGACGGGAAGATCTGGACGGTTACATACTCCCCACTCCTGTACTAAGGAAAAGTGGTCCCGGATGAGCACAAGTTCCTGGCTTATCTTTGTTTCATCTTACAATAAGAAAACCAATGCAAAAAAGTTACCTAAAATGTAGAGAGGAGTGACTAACAGATGTAGGAAATGCCAAGAAAAAGAAGGTACTTTGTATCAGACACGGTGGACATGTAAAATAATGAAAAGGTTCTGGAAGTCAGTTCACATAACAATGCAAAAGATATTGGAAGTCAATTTGCAAATATGGCTGAAATGGCACAACTGTCAGATCTTATCAAGGACAAAGTATTAATGCACTTTAATGGAAGCCTTTATTGGACTTTATATTAGACACACAGAGACAGAAAATAAACTAATGGTATCTGGTTTTAAATTCTAGAGTCTTGGACAAGCCACTATGTCCCAGCCACTGTTTCTGCATTGTGCCATGCTGAAGTGCCCTGTGACTCTGAGTCAAGAGCCATTGGAGAAAGAAAGCAAGAATCTGTGGCTGCACAGCCTTGCCATCAGAGTAAACCAGAATTCAAGATGCAAGACAGTGCTACTGTTACTCTGTGTGTGTGTGTGTGTGTGTGTGTGTGTGTGTGTGTGTGTGTGTGTGTGTGTGTGTGTGTGTGTGTGTGTGTGTGTGTGTGTGTGTGTGTGTGTGTGAGAGAGAGAGAGAGAGAGAGAGAGAGAGAGAGAGAGAGAGCGCTACCAAGTCTTTGGAAGGCTGGATGATGTCCGACAGGACCCTGAAGAAAGAAGGCACACACTCTGGATGTAGGTCCTTTCCAGCATCTCAGTTAGGAGCCTGGCTTCCCTGAACCTGGGGGTGGGGCTTGACCCAGGTACCACGATCGTGTAGCTGCTAGCTGGGTCAACTGTCTGTCCTGCGCTTTCTCCATGTGGGGGAGATGGGGAAAGCAGCAAAAAAAAAAAAACAATAAAACAAAAATAAAAATAAATGCCAGCTCCTTCTTGGTTTTGTCAATGATGTTTCCTACAGCACACCGTCTTCTTCCTGCGGTATTATCCTGCAATTTTGTTCATTGAACGTGTTAGATGCTTTCTTCCTAACATCACACGTTTTATGTTTTGACACTGCTATTCATGTGCATTTAAATTAAATTTGTTCCATCCACAGGGAAGGAGGCAAACTTTTGAAACAATCAAGGAGAACAATAAAGGGTCTTGTCTGAAGGAAGCTGAGTAAATGAGCTTGCAGAGAGCCTCACCTTGCCACTCTGGCCTGCCCTTCTTGCATGACCTCCTGGTTTTCTCTTAACAGGAGGACACACATTCAAAGATGAGGATGTACACATATTAGACAGAGAAGATAGGTGGTTTGAGAGAGGGGTTAAGGAAGCAATTCATGTATGTCATGAAAACGCCTCTCTCAATAGAGGTGGGGGACTCAGGCACAATCTGTCAGCTTCTTATCATGTGTCCCTTTCATCAATCCCCAGACAAATGAGAAGCAATTCACACCTCCACCAACAAGGCCATAGCTAACGACCCATACTTAATGGGTGTTGGAAAAGGTTGCATAGGTGGGACTTTCACACACCCTATGCCTTCATCCACCTAACAAGCCTATTCAGATCATGGTCCACCTAAGGAGCCTATCCAGGCCTTTGTCCAACTTTTGATCCTATTCAGACCAGGGAGATGTGAAATCAAGGTGAACTATAAAATGGACGACTCACCACTAACTTTCCTTAGACTGACAAAGCTGCTTGGATGAATAGCAAAACATTTTGATCTCTCAAGAAAAGAAGTCCAGTTGTCATGATTCAGGGAAGGTGTTTTTTCACTTGACAAGAGATCAACATTCCTTACAGAAAGCTCTTGAGAGCAGGAGGATAAATTATACGCAACAGTGTATGCATTCAAGATTGTGTGCCTTTGTTTTGCTCATGAATCAGCACAGCCCCCATTCTAAACTTACATAACCACTCTCCACTGCATACTTTACTGGAATTTAAATCTAAAGAGGAAAGAGATCCATTTATGGTAACCTACATATTACTAGTTTTGCCACTAATATTACTCCAAGGGAATAACCAGGCAAGTGTTATTTCCCTTCTTCTCACTGCAGACGTGTGTAACCTCCAAACATGCTTCCTTGACAATCCAGAACACTAACAGAAAACACAGGATGCTGCAACTGGAGAATCAAAGAAACCTGGTGATTATGAGACTCACTCAGCCATCAGTTGTTCCCAGGCAGAGCTACTGGGGATAAACAAAGTGGTACAGTTTGTCCATCAGCAAGGCTCAGTCTGGAGTCTGATTTAATTTCCCAACAATCGGACTATGGGAATCTGGTTTTTTTTAATATCCTTCAGGACATATGTAAAGTTCCAAGGAAGATTTTTTTCCATTTTAAGGAAATAAGGAAGTTACAAGGATTACCAATGGGTAAAGGTGCCTAGCCCTGTAACTACAAAACAGCACTGGATAAATACAGCACAGGTTTAGTTTCTGTCAACTTACCGATTGTCCCAATGGAACTGACTCAGACTGTAAATACTGGCCCATAGGCAATGATGGGTTATGGTACATGCCTCTTCTGGGTGACACTGCTCTAATCGAGGCCATATACCTTCTTTCTCTTCGTGGAGACAAGTCCCTTCTACAAGTTGTGTCTCTTCCTGGTGACATTGGTCTCCTGGGTGACAACTGCCGTCTGGGTGATGCATCTCTCCGTGGTGATAATTCTCGCCTCAATACAGCTTCCTTCCTTGGTGAAAGGTGTCTGATGGGGGAAATTTCCCTTCTTGGTGACAAGTGCCTTCTAGGTGACAGATCTCCTTTGGGCATCAAATACCTTTTTGGTGAATTGTCTCTATAGGGTGAAGAATCATAACTAGGTGAGGACTGGCGGCTTGGAGATGAAAAATCTCTAGGAGATGAACTTGACTCCAAAGAAACCATGTAGTCTTCCTCCATGCAGCTGGGTATGTCCAGCCTGTCTTTGTCAGGCTCTGAATCTGTACTTTTGTTTTGAAAGAAACTCTGGTATTCTGTCATCTGTGAATCATCACACGAGTCACTGGGGGTGAGGAGCTGAGTTACCTGAATGCTAGGTAAAGTGACCAGATAACTGATCAAAGAGGAATGCCCCACTGAACTGTCCGGAGAACCTCCATAAGATGCAGCAGCAGCATTCACAGATAATGAGGAGAATCGGGGGGGCTGGGGACTCGTGCTTCTTGACCTTGTTTTGGGAGTAGAGTCTCCAAGAGCGTCATCAAAATCATCCTCATCTTCGTCATCGTCGTCATTGTCTTCCCCATCTTCTCCATCAGATTCCTCGGCATCTGAGAACTGGTGTTCAGTTGATCTGCCCGTCAGGTTGCTCTTCTCAGCTTCAGGGTGTGTGTCGTCCATATTTTCTAGAACAAATATGGAAAGTCAACACAAAATGTACCAAAGCTGTATTTCTAGCTTTCAACTGTACTTTTGAACAGACCATATAATGTTGTATTTGTAGAGCGAATAGGTCACAGGCATGTCCAAACTTCGACCTTCCAGATGTTTGGACCACAACTCCCAGAATTCTAAGCTTAGATTTCCAATGGCAAAGGACTGTGGGAGTTGCTGTCCAAAACATCCGGAGGGCCAAAGTTTGGACATGCCTGGAATAGGAGAACTATGTTCAGCCCACTTACTTGACATCCTAAAAATTACTCTCTACTTGCAACCATGTAGCCTAAATAAATGACACCTTATTCACCCACCCGATACAATTTAGGAGATGGGATTCTCGTACCTGAAAAATGTACCAAATAAAGTTTTATTCCTGAAGGGGAGGTTGACACTTGTTTTTCTTGATCATGCAGCAAATCATTATCCAAATACGTGCAGTTTGAACAGGTCTTATAGTACACACAGTACAAAACCTGTTCAGACTATTTGAGGATGTGTTTGTGCGCTTGGACCAGATTCATGGTTCACAGGGAGCAGAAGACACTTCCCAGTAAAGAAAGCCCTCAACTTAGTAAGCCTCAAGTGAAGATGTCAAGATTATTTTCAATGCTTGGTGTTGACATGCATAAACCTTTAAGAAATTCTTAACACATCCTCCCTTGTCAGCAAGTGATAAAGTGCAATGAGTCATTTGCATACTGCAAAGGCCTCTGCAGTTCAAAAAAAAATTCAGAGCAACATACCTGCTTCTTCTGTTTCAGCATCATCTACAGATGTCATTGATACCCCCAGCTCCAGGCATTTTTTCATGTGTGCCTTAGATTTCATGTGTTTTGTCAGATTTCCTGAGGAAAGTTACAAAGATGACACTAATTAGATGGCACTAGTGCAGAAATCTCCTATTCCTGTCTAGGGTTTCTTTGTGTTTGCTGTTTTACTTCCATCTGAACGCGATAGGGAACAAGCAAACTAGATAGACGGATAGAACAGGGTCATTCAATTGAAACGTCACTGTAGCAAGAGTAATTTCATATAATTGCATATGTATTCTTAGGACTGCCTTTCTTCGCAGCTTCCCTCTGATGGCCATGACTGCTGGGATTATTATCTTCATTTTGCTATGCCACTCACATGCCCCCAACCTCATGGCTGTGATTAATTACTGCTGGTGTTTAATTATTATCATCATCCCCATTATCCCTGAATGACTGCTTGAAGTGTGCACTGGAAAAGGATTGCCTCTTCAATTGTCTGCATCAGGTCAAAATATCAAAGTCTGCCATTGAGTAGGAAAGGGATTTTTTAAAAAAGGCTAAACCATGGGTTCAATTGGACTCCACTGAATTTTGAAAGACAAGTACCTAAGGTTCATCTAGGAAATGACTTGGCAGCACATTTGGTCTTCAGTCTCATGGCTCCTTAGAAGGTATCCCAGCAGCCATACGATATTAGAAATACACATCTCCATCCCAAGTACTCCTTGGTATGAATATAGAAGCCTCCCTTATATTTATTCCTCTGCTGTTGACATTCCAGTGAAGGTTGGGAGTCAAGAAAAATGTGTGAGGGGTGCACTCAGTGGGGAGACCTTGGGTCCACAGCCATTCTGTTGCCCTGGCACATGCCTCCAAGGGCCCAGAAAAATACAGTAGGACCCTGGTATCCACTGGGGATTGGTTCCAGGCCTTCCCGTGGATAATGAAAACTGTGCATAAGAGAGAACGCCTGCCTGCCACCCCCAAACTGCTGTTTTCTGAAGTAGCTTGCTTTATGACTGTTATTTTGAGACAGTAGCTTTCTTTATGGCTGCTGTCTCTGACAGTAGCTTCCTTTACAGATGCTATTTGTGACAATAGCTTGCTTTACAGCTGGTGTTTGTGACAATAGCTTGCTTTGTGGCTACTGAATTATTTAATTCCCCCTGCCAACCGTGGATAACTGAATCAGTGGATAATGTATCAGTGGATACGGGGGTCCTACTATAATGCCAGATCTGGAGTTAATTTAGCTATTCTTCCCATCCTTGTTGGTGGTGGAACTATTTTTAAAAAGGCTGACAATAATCAACATGTCAAAAAAAAACCCCCTCCTACTCTGAGCTGGAAAGGCATACGAAGACTGAGTCTTCCTTCTGCCTATCATGGGTCTGCTCTGCTTGTGGTTCAAAATATCTGGAGGACATCAGACTGTCCTCTCCTGATACATGACGCAAGCTACCAAGGACTGGCATCTACTTCATCACACAAGCCACACTGTAAAACTCCTGAAGACTTAAGATGATAACTTCCCGTAAAAATCATGCATTCTCAGATTTAAAAGTATTACGAATAATTTGTTATTTTTGACACAACAGACAAACATGTTTAGCCTTCTGGAAATTGTTACTGAGACATAAAAACCCTAGGTCAGGCCTACCCAAAGTCTGGCCCGGGGGCCAAATCTGGCCCGTCAGACCATTCTGAGTGGCCCGTGGCTGGCTGGCCCGCCCCTCCCTCCCCCTCCTTCACCCAATTTTTTTTTTTTAATCTGCCAACACTGACACCACTGGGAAGCTTGGGTGGCTGGCCAGATGGGCGGTCTGCCGCCACCGGCACTGCAGAGGAAAGTGTGGGGGTGGGCAGGCCAGCGGGCCTCTGCCACCGCCAAGGAACTTTGGGGTGGGCTGGTGGGCGAGCCGTCGCCACCGCTGGGGAGCTTGGGGGGGTGCAAGGTCGCACAGATCACCTCTTCCAAGGGGTTTTCTGTGCCCACGGCTCCCTGTGCTTCCTTTGGTCCCCACCTTCCTTCCTTCCTCCCTCCCTCCATTGGTCCCCACCTCCCTTCCTCCTTCCCTTCCTTGTTCCCCACGTTCCTTCCTTCCTCTCTTGGTTTCCACCTTCCTTCCTCCCTTCCTTGGTCCCTTCCTGCGGGTGGGGTTGCAAGGGGTCAGTGGGTGGGGCTTATGGGTCAATGGGTGGGGCTTGCAGTGGGGTGGCAGGGTCGGGGAGCAACCGGCCCCTGACACATTCTCAGCCACCAAATCTGGCCCTCCTTACAAAAAGTTTGGGCACCCCTGCCCTAGGTGAGTGAGCACATAAACAAATACATTAGTTGCTTGATCCTTGCCTCTGTTTACAAATGTTTGTGGTTGAGTCCCTTTGGGTAAAAAAGGTAAAGCTTCCCCCTGCACATGTGTGCTAGTCGTGTCTGACTCTAGGGGCAGTGCTCATCTCTGTATTCAAGCCGAAGAGCCAGTGTTGTGCATGTCCATGGCCACGTGGTCGGCATGGCTGCAAGGAAACACTGTTTTACCTTCCCACTTTTTACGGCGGTACCTATTTATCTACTTGCATTTACATGCTTTCGAACTGCTAGGTTGGCAGGAGCTGGGGTTATCAGTGGGAGCTCGCTCCGCTGCATGGCACCTGGGATTTGAACTGCCGAGCTGCCAACTTTGCAGCCAACACTTTTCGAAAGCCTTAGTCCACTGAGCCACCACACCCCTGGGTAGCCACCACATCCCAGGTGGTCACTTTCTTTGTTGTGAAAGGTAACATTAGAATCATGTAAGCCAAAACTGGAAGCAGCCTTTAAGCATCTTAGCTCTATGTGGTGTTTATTCATTTATTTTGCTACTTAAACATAAGGAGTGATTTCTTAAGGAACACAACCTACCCTGATCTGGAAGGCTTTCTTGACTGAATGAAGGGCATCCCCAGATAGAGAGCTACTCTTTCATGACAGGAAGGGAATGATACCATGCTCCCTCATGTATTTATTTTCCCTACTTTACTAAAACTTGAAATTAATAATATTTAAATGCCCTAATTACATCCAATCTCTCCTGATTTCGGAAGCTAAGCAGAGTCGGCCCTGGTTAGTACTTGGATGGGAGACCAGCAGGGAATACCAGGTGCTGTAGTCACCTGGAGTAGGAACTGTCAAGCCACTCCAGTATTCCTGCCAAGAAAACTCCATGGACATGGAGTCACAAAGAGTCGGTCACAACTGTAACGACACAACACACACACAATATACTGTAATTCCTAAAGGCTTTCAAGACCACCATGTTCAAGTGGGGAAAACAACAGCTCTCTCTTCTCTTTTGTCTTGTGTGAAAACACACAAACGCCTGAAAACACTGAAAAGGAAGTACTGGAGAAGGCGAACTCTATCCTGACATATCAAAAGCCAGCATGAGGCCCCCGAGCATCAACAAGGCCACATTCCTCCTTCCACCTACTAGAATCAGTGGTTCTCAACCTGTGGGTCCCCAGATGTTCCTGGAGTGCAACTCACAGAAACCCCTTCCAGCAAAGCGAGTGGTGGAAGCTTCTGGGAATTGCAGTCCAGGAACATCTGGGGACCCACAGGTTGAGAACCACTACGCTAGATGAAGAGGAAGAGCAACCCGAACAGCGAGCTTCTGCTAGCTTTGTGTTCCATAGTTAGTAAGGAAGCCAAAGGTCAGAAGTTCAATTCCCCCTCCCCCATGTCTTCTTGACAGGGGCTGTACTTCATGATCCATAGGCTCCATTTCAACTTTGCCCTTGTTGTTGTCGTTGTTGATGATGATGATGCTTTGTTTCAGGTAAAAAACATGCATACGCACACACAGTCAGCTGAAAGACATTTATAGCATTATAAGGGCCGCAAGAAATAACATATGACCATTCTTAGCTTTAAAATGAAGAATTAGGGCATGTTGGAGGCAAACTGATTTCTTTTTTTTTAAAAAAGGTGTGTCCACTGAAAGACAAACCAGATCCCACTGAATGGCTTCATCTGAAGCTCAGAAGCTTCTCTCCAGCTTCTGCTGGATTAGTGAGTACATGGGAACATGAGCTATCAGATCTCAATCCATAATTGATGTGACTATGGATGGGGTGGCTCACCCAGAGTCTGTGGATCTGTGCATTATTTATAAATGTGAAACTGACGCATCATCAGGGCAGACAAGGAATTTCTCTGTCCTGCAGCTAATGTCCTCCTTCTGCTGAGTGCCACTGCAAATGTACAATCCCCCTGATTTAATTAATACTTCCACCATAACATTTTGAGCACAGAAGTAATATTTGCCAAGGCAGTTTTTATGCCATGACATTTCCTTTGCAGACAGATGGGCTGAGGAGAAGCCCATATTTCTTAATTAAGTTATACCGAGTGGCTCTCCATCTCACATAAATCCTTGAGTCACTTAGATAAATTAGGGGAAAGTTACATTTCAGGGAGCCCCATTTTCACAAATAAAATCACCTTGCCTTAAGAAACACTTCCTTTGCAGGTGGAAAGATGGGTGACAGAGAGCCAAGGACAACCACCCCCCACCCAGCCAGCCCCCTCCAGAAGAGTGACTGCATACCTTTTGTTTTGAAGGCAAAATTACACAACTTGCATATATAAGGCCGGACGTCAGTATGAGTACGGATATGTTTTTTGAGCATACTTGGCTTCTTGCAACGAATCCCACATTCTTCACAAATATACTTTCCGCGTCCACGTCCTCGGACATAAACATAATCCTCATTGGATTTATACCTAATAGAAAGAAGAAAGGCAATGTGAAAATTAGGTACAAGAGCCTGCATCCACATACGCAGCTAGCAGTTATATTAGACCAAATCTAATAGCTACTTGACTTCAATCCATGAAAGAAAACAAGACCACTTCCGACCTAAGTCCATTGGCAGTACAGGGCCCATAATGTAACTGCTTCTCATTTCTTCCTCTTCTGTATATCATCTGTTATGGCCATTGCTGTTGCTTATTCATTTATGCAGTTTTTGTCTTTGTCCTACATTGATACAGCCCTTTTCTTCCAATGTATGGAAGGCAGTGTGTGTAACTTCCTTATTCCAGTGGTTCTCAACCTGTGGGACCCCAGATGATCCTGGACTGCAACTCCCAGAAGCCTCCACCACTCGCTGTGCTAGAAGGGATTTCTGGGAGTTGCAGACCAGGATCAACTGGAGGCCCACAGGTTGAGAACCACTGCTTTATTCCACCTGATCCTCATAAGGGACCTGTGAGGACCTCATAAGAGACCTGTGTGTGATTCCCAAAGATCACACGGAGAGTTTCAAGGGCCAAGGGAACATTTGAGCCAAATGTTCCTGGTTTCTTGTCCAACTCTCTGTTTCACCACACTGCTTCCTATTAACCTTATAATACACTTGGGAACTATTCACTGCCTGTATCTTGACATAAACAGGATGTGGGTAAGTGACAATTTCTGCTTCTAGGGCCTGTTAGGGAGCAAGTAAAACATGCAAACATATGCAAATCCAGACTTAGTTCATACAAAACCTTTTGTAAGAAAAGGTTAGCAGCTATTTAAAGGGCACACAGTGTTTCTACAGAGACCAATCTGGATAGCACACCTGTAATTAGAGTTTTCGCCACCGATAAGGAATTCAAAAGTGCCTCAATTTCACTGAACCTTTCTGTCTAGAAAAGCCCTGCTTGTGGCATTATTTCTCCACAACCGGAGATTTACTGAACTGATAAAAATGGAAAACCAAGTCCACATGGTCAGATTGCTGTGTAATGAGCTGGACATTAAGACTAGAGTAGTGTCTGTTGCAGTGGTTCTCTCTATTTATTGGGAAAATAAATTGGGAAGCAATGTTCTTGTTGGCACCTTCTGACAGTCTTCTTCCTAATTACAGGGCATGGTTTTCCACAAAACCACCCTTTAACAAGAGGGACGGGGGCTGCCATGTTGAAAAGAGGCGACCTCTTTTGCTACCTGCTTTGGGCGTTTATACACGACCCCTAAACTCCGGGGCAAATGGCTCTCAGCTCCGGAGCTTAAAAATGTTTACCCACCAGCTCCGGAGTTAACAGGATATTAAGTGTGACCACGCCTACTTTAGCACGTCCTAGCGCAGCTTTCAGGTACCTGCTCTTTGGAGGTGAAAATAATTTGATCCGGTGTAACGATAGTGAGTGCGGGGCTCTCCTTGCTTCTGTTTGTTGTTTTTTGGCTCCCGCCCCTTTAAGAGCTACTTTTACAGAGACGAGAGGCAGAACGGAGGTGAGCGGCATGCTTTTCTTTCTCTTTTTCTCCCTCCCCTCACGCAACCAGCAGCCAGGAAGTGCGGAGGGGGTGGGAACGCAGGAAAAGCGACGAACCCCTAAGATCTCTGGTCCGAATTTAAGTGGCCAGCGGATCTTAGGGGTCGTGTAAAAAGGCCCTTTCATGAGCTCCAGAAGGGAAACAAGACAGACTCTGGCATTTTGACTAATTCATGGTTCCTTAAGCCATGCAACATCATTTCAGCCTCCTATCAATTTGATTTTCCTAGATGATTTGTCCAAACCCTCTTATCATTAATGGCTGTAAGTGATGGATAGCAAAGTTTGCTCTTCAGCTGTTTTCGTCTGAATAATTGTCAGTAGCCCATGCCTTTGGTACAGCAACAGTAAGAATACATGTGTTGCCAAAGAACAGCAAGTAAGCGTAAGAAAGGATGTGGGTTCATTATCCACTCTCAGTAAATATGTGCGTAGAAGAATGAATCATTGGAAAAATGGAGAAAGAAAACACTATCATAATCTTAAGGGGCATATTTTTAAATGATTAAATGAAAAGACCTTTTAAAAAAATATTTGCTGTTATAGATAAGTGTTGCTTGCATGCAAATGGCTGTTGTGGGTTCTTGCTCAAATGTTGTGGGGGGGGGGAGAGGCGACCATCTGCATAATCACTGGGCCTAATTCTCCACAAAGCATTCTGTACAAGCAGAGTAACAGATCTATTCCAACAAACTTCACAGGACTCCTTTTCCATACATGCACAGCAAAACCCAACACATGAAAAATACACAAGTTCAGATCCTGTGGTCACTTTCACCTTACAGAAAAGCTATTCATAGCTATTCAACGCCATTTGCATACAGAAAAGGAATGCTGAATCAGGATGAATAATACTACAATTTCCCTCAGCAATATCATTGTTCTAGTTTTATCTCTGAAATATTTACTGGATGCGCTCAACATATGTTACATATAAGAACAGATGTTGGAAAGTTTTTTAAAAAAATGTTTTGTTTTGTTTTTGTTTGCTTTGCACAATTTCCAGGCTCTGCCACCTAACACTACTACTACTGCCTATGGTGGCCAGTGGAACAGAAAGTTTTCTATGTTCTAACACAGATGCAGGGATTTGATATAATACAACAACAACAACAACAACGATGACAACAACAACAACAACAACAACAACAACAACAACAACAACAACAACAACAACAACAACAACAACAGAAATAATGCACCATCAAGTCAATTCTGACTGATGGTGAATTTTTCAGGGTTTTCCAGGTACTGAATATTCAGAGTGGTCCACCACTCCCTTCTTCTAGAGGCACCCTGGGGCTCTGCAGCTTTTACCCTCGGCCACACAGGCTGGCTCTACTCACAGGAGGCACAGTGAGGAATCAAGCTCCCAACCTCTGGCTCTGCAGCTGGATGCCTAACCCCACAGAATTATGGGTCACATTCAAGGCATGGCAACTGATAAGGACAAGGACAAATCTTCTCTATTGGAGAAGGACATGCCAACATGTGGAGAGATTGCTATGGTGTCCAACCAATCTGGGGTTTACCCTTCACAAACTTTGCCATATACAAAAGAAGGGCAATACACCTCTCTTGGGAACCATTTTTGCAATGACTCTTTTAGCCAGAAAGCAACAGGGATAAATAATTTTTACCTCACTCTCTCAACATAAGAAGCCCCTAATGCCTCCATGACTGGATCTTCCCAGTGCATCTTCCTCTGGTTACATGTCTGGCTGAGAGCAGTGCTGTATCCATGGTAGAGATGGGCACGAATAAAAAAAATGGCATTTCGTTTGTCGTTTGTCGTTTAGGGGTCCGTTTCGGTTTGTTTCCGTTTTTCATGAATTTTTGCAAAAAATTCATTTTCGTTTTTGTTCGTTTCATTACCGTTTCATTACCATTTATTTCAATTTTTGTGATTTTTTTTTTTAGCATTCAAAGCAGTTCAATGTATTGCCGTAACGAAAACGAAACGGACAACAAAATTTTTGGTGTTTCTGTTCGTTTCGTTTCATTTTAGAGATAAAATTCGTTTGTCGTTTCGTTGCGTAGCAAAATGAAAAAACCAAAACGGAAACGAAAAATTGTTCGTTTCGTGCCCATCTCTAATCCATGGTGATTAAACTACTGTGCTGTGTTCATGACCCAGAGTTCAATCCCAGGTAGCTTGTGTTTAATTTGGCCCTCTATTCTTCTGAGGTTGGAAAAATGAGTGACCAGTACACTGGGAGTGGAGGCAATGCGTAGCCTGCATAATTAAACCACCCAGACTGTGGGCCAGTATATAAGCAACACACTATTTTTGCGTTGGTTTTGCACTGCTTTCCTTATACAGGCTGTCTGTCTAGATGATCCCCTATTCAGGATGTCAAAAACAACCACCCTTTCCTGTTCTGATAGGCCCCATTCTTTTTTTAAGGACACAAAGACACAAATTTGTTAACCTTTGTATGAGTCAGAATGTGGCACATGAAACTTACTACTGCCTTCCCCCTCCCCACAGATAAACTGGCATATGTTACTTGAAATCTAAATATGAAGCAATGTGCATAGAACAGATGGAAAGGCTAGATGGAGACACAGGAGGTGCTTCAGAGTGCCCAGTGACACTCCTTCTTTGCACTCCAACCATGGAAGGAGAGAAAACGTGGAGCTCAATTGGCAATCCCTTTACATCCAGCTCCTGATTTTGTTTATGGGAATAGGTTAGCCCCTCAATGTACTGGGTCCATATCAGCTAGTTACCCTGGAATCCTGATTTGACTTCTCCTTCCTACCTTAACCAGAAATGGCAAACTAGTATGTTTCTTGCAAATTAGAAGCAAGCAAAGTTGGGGGAAAGAGATGACACACAGCAGCCTGGTTTGTTACTTTGTTCTCAGGGCAGCAAACCACAGTCTCACTGCTGCCGACGTCTTTAAATATAGCAAGCAATATACCATGAAAAATGAAGGAAATTAAGTAATGCCATACATGTTGGAGGTGCCAGAAAAAGGATATAGATTTACTTAAATTTTTTTGTACATACTTGGTAGTGAGGCAGAATGTACAAGACATTTTTGGAAGGCAGTATTAAAAGTTGCATGGGAAACGGCTTGCCTATCCCTCAAATTATCTTTCTAAATTACATAATGAAGTGATGTAATAAGAAACAGAAGGTGCTGGTGGTAAATGTCTTGACTGCAGCTAAAATAGTAGCAGCAAGCACCGGAGAGTCTAGGCTATTGGGAAGGATATCTGCTTAAGGAATGGTGGAGAAACATCTAGCCTGGATGGGTTAAAGAATAAATCAGTTGCTACTGAACACATGCAGATAGGAATAGCAAAGGATGAACATTCATTTTAAAAGGTGAATCATATGTCTCTCCCCCAGAATCAAAGTCAAACTTGCCAACTCTGATGTTGTCTGGCTCATTTTTTCAGTGCTTTCATAACAGATCTGAATAATGCATTATTACAGTATGTTATATCTGCAGCATTTGCACCAGGCTGTGTCGTCTATGAGGGCAACAACAAGAAGGATGAGAAGGAATGGCTTTAGGTATATTTTCTATATTATATTGGCTGAAATCCAATAGTCAATTGCAATTTGAGTAAGCCCACTGAAATTATGGAGGGCTCACCAAATCCCCACTCATTGCAAGGGCTTACAGTATTCTGGTTGTGATTTACTTCTGGACTGACTTATAAAACAGCAGTATCGCGTATGAATTTCTGTACTGTTTGCAATACATTTCATCCTAAAGTTAAAGTTTCATGTATATGAGTAAATTATAATGGTAAATATTAATAACTGTATAATATCTATTCAAACCCAAACAACAATGGCAAAGACCCAAAGCATGATAAAATTCTTTAGATGGGCTCAATGGGATTTCAGATTTATTTTTCCAAGTGCAGCAACCTGCATCCATCCTGATGATGACCCTTGAAAGAACTATCTCAAGCAGCTGGTGATGTCAGCTGATCAGTGGAGGTGCAACATCAAAGAGAAATAATCCAGAGCACCATTGAGGTTTGAGTAGCATTGTATTTTATTTTATTTCCATTAAGTCCCATTTTCTTTTAGCCCTCCATAAATTAGAGATAATATCTGGAGATACCTGATCAACCTCTCATCTGGAGCAGATCCACATCTACTTAACCCGCAACATTAGGTGCATTCATGACCATGTCCCCAAAATTTACATATGCACCTTCCATGGCTCCAAAGTGCTTGTTAGAGCTTTTCCATAAAAATGACAAAGACATGTATAGTATTTCCAGCTCAATGTTCTTACCCTCCTTCAAAAATTTTAATTCTCATTGGCTCAGTTTGTTTGGCTACTATGTCTTTTTCTCCATGGCTGTCTCCTTTAATCCTTTCTTTGATAGCATTCCCTACCGCTTTCTTCTCAAACTTGCCACCAAATACAAAGAATGGCTCCTGTTTCATCTGTGAAATGAAAGAGAAAAACAGAATAGAGCCTCTTACTGCTGAAAATCTTGAAACACAGAATGAATGTAACAAATGTAAGCTGAATAACTGCATTACTGCAAATGCTTCTGCACACACATAAACCTTACATCATGGTCAGAACTAGCAAACTAATTGATCTGACCCTTTGATTTTGCCAAGGAACAAAGGAGATCAGCAAGAGGCAGTATTGGAAAGTTTATGAAGTGCCTGTAAGTGCAACATCACATTATGCCATCATATACATACACACAAAAATATTTTTTAAAAAAAGACTTACTAGGGTGGATCAAAATCAGTCAACTGCTAGCACTGGGATTTCAAGCCACAGTCTGTGTGTAAAGCCGTCTGGGCCATCAGGGTTGGTGTGGTAAAGACACACTAGTTTTCTCTGCCTACAGTTCAAAAGGCAGTGATGTGGCAAAAAAAGAGCAACCCAGGCCAAACTGCCTTTGGGTTTTCCCAACCCAAAGCATCAGTTACTCAATCATTGCCCAGACACAACACTACAACTTCCTGGGGTACAAATAAATGCTGCAATCAGGAGGAACAATGAGATCATCTACATTAGGGTTGAAAAATATAGTATTTGGGCTGACAAAGGATTGTTACTTATGATGTTTAAAAATAAAAAGGGGTTGATTAGAATTTAGATATTTTCCACCAGCTAGGATCTGACCTATTGCTTTATAGTTTTGAAAGCTGACAACTGATAAATATTGATTTTCTTCCATTTGATATTAGCTTTGGGTAACAGGTAGACCCCCGGAAGATTTTAATTTATTCACACTTTAGCCAAGAATCATCATCATCTGCCGTCTGAACAAAGTGAAAATGAAAGTATAGACATGAGAATTTAAGGTCAGTAAACAACATTAAATCTGTCATCTGGAAGTATCGTGTTATCTAAAGAAACAATAGGATTTTTAAAAATGGCTTATACTATGACAGTATTTTGAGATTTAATTAGTTTTGAAATTAGCTCCGTTGCATCAAAACATTTTTTAAAAACCCAGATGATCCAAATATACTCTCTGACACATGAAATATTACTTTTTGTTTATTTTTATGCTCTCTTACAAGCTAGTTGGGATGCAATACTTGCCTCTGTTAGGAATGGAGTTGGAGCAATTTCTGTGTATGAATATACTTGGAAAGTGTTGGAAATCCACAGAGCTTTTTAAGAACATGAAAATAATGCTATGTTCTTGTCATCTCTTGCTTACAGATTTGTTTTAACGAACCCCCTGGCCATTGCTATTCCAACCCAAAATAATATATGTATTACACTATAGCAGGGGTCCCCAACTTCCTGCGGGCTGCAAGGTTTTCTATGAGGAACATGCCTAAGCAGGCATGCGTGCTTCTTCCCCCACTCCATGTGGAGCTTTCCCTCCTCTTTCCACTCCACCAGCACCCATTGTGACCATTTTTGTTTGTTTGTTTAGGATGAAGCAAAACTAGCACAGAGGGGAGACATCTGTACACCTGAGAAGAAGCCTTGTGTGCCATGGTACCCAAGAAGAAGCCCCACACAGGGAAAACACTGGTTCCTGGGGTGTGTTCTGTAGAACTTAGTCTAAAAACAGTACAGTGGAAATATTTGGATGCACTGCACTTTCCCGGACAATGTAAAGTCTAAGCTTGAAAAGAGCACACACAAAGAGGGACAGGGAGAGGGGGGGAGGAGGGAGGGACAGAGAGACCATTAAGAACATATTAATTACCTGAGCAAACTGTTTCCAAGCACTCGATGACGTCAGTTTCCCTGTTCCAGGCCTATGCATTGGAGACAATGTATAAATTTCTGTACTGTTCCTCTGCTTGGATCGTAGGAGTGCAAGGGTAATCTTTGTACTCAGTCCTGATGGGTTAGGGTTACACGAACTAATGCACCATGAAGCATAAACAGAAGATTTCAGAGTTTCTTGTTGAACAAAACTTGGTTTTGTGTAGTTTAAGAAACACCAACTCACAGTTGTGGTAGTGCGCAGACTAGGATACTGTAGCACCTGCTGGATGTCAGCAAGATCCGTCAAGAGAATTGTCGAGGTCACTGCTTTACCACTAGGTTGGGATGCCATCTGAACCAACATGCCCAATGGCACTCCCTGTGGCCTGGACTGGTCTTCGGTCTGATTATCCCCTGAAGGCAACAAAGGTCTCTGTGGGCTCAGGCTCATGTCTGAGGCCGTTTCGTCAACATCCAGTTCTTCAGGCGAGTCTCTCCCTTCCGAAGTGCCGCTGGACTTTTGCCCTGGCGAAGCAGAGTCAAAACTGGGAAGCTTTTCCCTGTTCAGTGGGGACGGCTCAGAGGGAGTAGCTGGCAAGTCTTGAGATGAAGAGGACGATAATGGGGAGGAAGGCAAGGTGGACGGCACATTTTCCTTCGGCTCAGTAGTACAGCTTTGCCTAACCAATTGAGGCTTTGGGGCCCTGGGGAAACTTTTCTTCATGTTTGAGCTGGTGAGTTCTACAGCACTTAACTCCTCGACAATCTGCCCATACATTTTTTCATCCTTGACTCTCTTTTGTTGCTTCGTCTCCATAAAGAGTTCCAAGCTGCTGGCTGGTGAGAGCATTCGCTTGTTTCCACCTAGGGTTGACGATGTGTCCGAACCAGAGGTCAAACACAGTGGGATGGAGGAGTCCAGGTTTAGTGACAGGGTCTGTGGTACTTTCCACAAGGGATATTTTTCCAGCCTTCCGTGATGGCCTAACATCTGCGCTATATTAAATCCGATTCCATGCATGGTTGCACTTGTTACTAAAGCTCTTTGAGAAAGAGTTTCGTCTACTTTACAAATGACAATAGCTGGGCTGCTGCTCTGGGCAAAGATCTGGGAAATGCTTGTGTACATAACACTACCATAGGATGGCACGTGAGTCTGGATCCTAACAGGAACAACTGTGCCTGGTAAAGATTGAGCAGACCCAATATTCTGGGTTTCAAAATCGACCTGTAGCTGCTGCTCGGAAGAGGTATCTGTTGATTTAATGCTACAATCTGGCTGGTATGTCGCAAGTGCATTTTTAGAATATTCCTCAGATGTACCTGAGTAACGCTGGTAAGTTTGCTCTTTTGTATGTACATAATCAGCAGTTTTCTTTCGAATATGCTCCGGAGCATATTCCAGATGGTAACCTGGGTGACCCTCGGCAGGAAAAGGTGGCTTGGAGTAAGATTTGTGAAGCTGCTGTACAAAATGGTGTGGAAAGTGGGTTGGTGAAAGTTCTGAAGGCCACAAAGGCTGAGAGGGCAAATGAACCATGCAGACAGCCGGGTATGGAAACTGCAAAAGAGTGTTGTGGATGGGGAGAAAGGGAACTTTTTCTTGCAAAGCAAACAGATGCTGCTGTTCTGCTGAATATTGGCTGGGTAGATAAGGTGCTTGTGGGACTGAGGGGTGGGGAAGTGGGGATAAGTTGGTGCTACGGGGTGGACCAGAACCGGGAGCCTGTTTTCCAGAGTCATCAGACTGTATGCAAGAGAGGGGGTAAAGCCATGGGACTTGAGAAGACCGGAGACTGCCGTGCCCATGTTCTGTTTGCTCTTGTTTTATATTTTGTTCTATATTCAAGTCACTCTGGGAGATCTCTGGGGAGCCACTGAAGGAAGCCTGGCGGACCAAAAAGCATTTCTTCCTTTCTCTGGCCGGAGACAAAGCCATAGGAGGTGCTGCTGCGCCAGACACATGTGACAGATTCCCGTAATCAAAGGATTTGCTTCGTATTTCTGGGATTTCCGCTGGGTGGGGACATGGCATCTGTTCCGATGAGCAACGTCTCATCTCTTTCTGCTGGTGATGCCCTGGGACGGAGAGTGAGTAAGCACCAGCTGGGACGGTTAAAAACTCAGACTGTTTACCAAACTCGTCCTGTTTGCTCGATGTCAGGAACTTGATACTCTCTTCCCTTTCAAAGGACACTGAAAAACTTGAACTGTGAGACAAATTACTCTCTTGGCTGGGACTCCGGGAAAGGCTTGTCCCCGTGGACTCAAAGCTCGACTCGCCTGAGGAGTGCTCCAAGTCGGCGAGCCGCAAACGTTTCTTCTTTGGCGGGAGCTTTTCAGCCGGGAGCTGGGAGAGGGTTTCACTCCTCTGGGGCCACTGAAATTCTTCCGCTGGCTTCTCCGGCTCTTTCACGGGGGCTTCCTTTTCCCTCTCAGGTTTGTCCGGCTCTTCGGTGACACGGATTTCAGGGACCTGTATGTTATGCTGTCGAACAAGCCTGGGCTGCATGTGATATGACTGAGAAGGCAGTTTGCTCACACTGTCGGCATTTTCAGCCGGCTGGACCCTATCGGGGCTCATGGGAGACTCAGCAAGCTCACTGTCACAGGCTTCTGATGACGAATAAAGTTTATCCTGCTGGCAAGCCCCAAGCTCGGTCGACTCAGACCTTTCAAACGAGTTTGGCCGGCTGAGTGAGTTTGTGTGCTGAATGACAGAAATCACATTTCCTTTTCTACTCAGAGACTCGGCAATCTTTTCTTGGTCAGCAGTCAAGGGACATTCCTCTATACTTGTGGCTGGGCTGCCCGACTGCAGGTGGGGTCTACAGATTTCAAAGTGGTCTGGGTGAGAATGAACAGATCCATCATGGCCTTGAAGGGCATATGCACTCCTTGGTCCTTCCTGCACTTGTGACTTAGGATCAAAATCCCCCATCATGGGACTGCCAGTAGAACCACTGCACCATGATGGTGTGTCTTCCTCATCACCTACACTCTTCTGGATTCTCCGCTTCCTGTTTTCAAATATAATGCCGTATGTAGAAGATGCTGCCTGCAACGGTGTAGGCGATTCAGTAAAACATTCTCCTTGCTTTGACCCACTCAGGCTGGATGGTTCTCTATAATTTTGCTTCAGGGTCCCATAATCTTCCCATTTCCGGTAGTTCTTTCCAGAGGAATCTCCTTCATAAAAAGGTCTCTCTCCTGCCATCAACTTCTTCTCCCTCAGGCTTGGCCCTTTTTCTCCTGCGCCTGATCTGCTGGAAGCAACCATCACGTTCTTTCCCATTCTCCCGTGGTACTCTGAATCTGAGTGTCCTTCCTGTAACGAGGGCAACTCAAAAGCTGCTTGCCTTATTAGCATTCGCTGGTGGGGTGTTCCTATGGCCTCGGGATAAAACACGTCATCGGAACCAGTCATCCTTTCGTCAAAGGAATGGCTTCCTCTTAAAGCTGATGGGATGTTCAGATTGGTTGCAGACGATGTTGGCATGGAGTTGCTCCTAATCAGTGGGTTTGTATCTGCTGGCGGTTCTAGAAGGAGAGAGGTATCACTCGGAAGGCCTCCTGAATAAAGGCTCAATTCGTTTTTGATGGCTGATGTGGCCATCTGAGACTGCCTGGATTCTGTACTGCTATCAATAAATACCTGGCTACTTTTTATAGTGCTCATCTTATTAGGATCAATTAGTGCTTCTTGGTTGGGAGACATTCGTTCTTCTAGCATCTTGATGTCTAGCCTAGGGCTTGCAAGGGGTTGGGGCTCTACCTTGCCCTTTCTGCTCAGGGAGCTGGAATCCTGATTGGTGGTCGCTACCGTCCTTTGATTAATCCTATAGAACTTGCCAAAGATGATTTCTTCATAAGACTTTGCATTGGTGTTTGGGGGACTTATCTGTTGCTCCGCACTTTCCGACCGCGAAAAATAACCAGAGTCAGTGCTGCCTTTGCTATGTGGACTCAAGAGGTTTAATGACTGCTCAGAATCTTGCCCTTTCTTCTCAGACAGTCTTAGTGCAAGTCGTTGCTTAACGGTGTGGGAGTTGTCACACTTGGCGCTGAGGGGGTTTTGCAGGGTGTCAGGCCCGATGCGCTGGGTGCTTTCACAGGACAACGGCATGCCGCTTCGAGGGATAATCAAAATGGGGACTTTCATTGGGCCTCCCAAGGATTCCTCTATGGACGAGTGCAACCCCCCTCTGCCAGTAATGTCCAGTGGAACCTGTGGAACTGGGCTCAGTTTATCGGAACCTTCAACGAGTAACGAAGTCTCTTCGTCAGTATCTGTGCTCTGCTCCCCATCTGAATGGATATCGGCTTCTACGTCAATGAAACTGGCGTCCAGGTCCAATTTAGAGACCGCTGACTCCGTGAAAGGGACTAACCCCGCCTTAATGGCATGGGCATGCGATTTCCTGTGCTTGTACAAATTGCTCTTTGTCTTAAACGAGAACCCGCAAGGGACACAAGGGTAAGGGCGTTCCCCAGTGTGGGATCTAATATGTTTCTTAAGTACGCTAGGTTTGGCACAAGCCCTGCTACAGTAAGGGCAAATGTATTTCCCAGGCTTTTTGGGTTTGTGTTCTTTTTTATGACTATCTTCCGGCTGCTGCTCTAGTGACTTCTGGGAATACTGGCTATAAGCAGGGTTTAAGCTCGACATTTTCTTCCTGGAGAAACCGCCACTGTGGCCATGCACCTGAAAGGGAAACAAGTCCTCAGAGGCAACCGGTTGCAGATGGCCGGGGAACTGCCACTTGTGGCCTTCGAGGCTCTGGCGTGGCTTCAGGCTGTGCAAGTATCCTTGTGGCAAAGAATGTGGAGGGAAAGAAAGCGAAGGTTGACACGAGTAAGGGCTTGGAAGGTGCTGTGGGTATTGCTTGTCTGTGGCTTGCTGGGTAGCATCGCTCGGTGACACCATCTTCCCAGAACTAAAATGCTGGACCGGCGCAGGGCTTTCGGGATCGATTGGTGCCTGTCCTTCCAGGCTGCCAGTTGCGTTCATTTTAACGTTAGCTGGATTTTCTTGCCTCCATCTACTTGGTACTTTAGCTGTCTCACCAGGCCTTGAGGTAGTGTTTTGCCCTACAGCTGTGTCTCCCGAGTTCATTTTGTCACACAAGGTCTTCTAAGTGCTAGATGACTTGAGAGCTGTACAGGCACATGAAGTGTATCCAGTGCTGTGCTTTTGCAGTTGTTTTTTCTAAGGTTGGGTTGCTCCCATTTCCCCAGAGCAGTTCCAAGTTCACAGACTTTTCCTTCCTGGTGGAACTCTCCACAAAGTAGTCATCTAGGCATTAGATCTTCTGCAGCTTTATGCTAAGTAATTGTCACACAGTTCTGTTCATGGCAGGAAATGTCTCTGAACAGTTTATTATGCATCTGTCAAAACTTGCTTGGGCATTTGAATGTTCTCCATGGTTATTAAGAGTTCAATTGAAGAATGCTTCATGGGGATATAATTGCTCAGCCACTAAAGAAGTGTTTCAGGCCTTCCTCCCAAAAAGATGCAGCTGCCTGCAAGACAGTAAAATAAAAAATAGAAATTAAATTTATCAAAAATATTTCAAATAAATGAACAAGTAAGAAATGACCAATTTTAAGGAGATGTTAATATTTAATTTTTAAACAGAATTTTTTTTAAAACAGTTTAATTTTTAAACATAAAAATTCACAGTGCCCAGAATTCTGTTGATTACTTAGGCATGAGTACATACAATTTTATAACTGACTGTGGTGAACTACTAACAAGTCAGTTGTACTGTGATGTACTGTGAATGTACTGTGAAATACGTAATGGATTACTTGCCACATGTTCAGTAATGCAACTGGTTCCTTATCATTTATTGGAAATATGCCATGGTGAGTTACACAATCTACCTTATGCATGTGTGCATCACCAGCAGGATTCTGGTCAATATGATAATACAGAATTGCAAAATATGTGTTTTACATTATTTTACAAAGAATGATGACATGAGGGCCTACTGTTTTGGTGTCAGCAATGCAAGCCTCATAACGTCAGTTTCAGGAATGGTAAATCTAAACATCTGTTTATTCACAAACATCCCACCTTTCCGAGGGTAGGTACCAACATTATTTCTAAAGCCCCAGAACAAAACAAATAAAAAGCCAAATTCTGACATTTTGCACAAAATGAAAAAAATGGCACAAAAATTAGATTGTTTTAAAGTCTGAATCACTAAATTAAATGTAAATTTAAAACACAAGAAGTACATCTGAGTTGCTGAATGATCAGGCAATCTACCACAAGAATAACTGTATATCAGGTGTTTTATGGGTGTTGCTGTCTGTCCTTTTTCACAGTCACTAAAGAAAACAACAGAAAAATTCTCTGCAGAGATAATCTCAATTACTACTGCAGTTACTAATAGATTCATGTGAATACTTTAAGTAACATGCTGTGCTAACAGATACCTAGTTTAATCACCCTGTGCAGCCTATTTATCTGAAATAATCCTCTCAGGACATCTCAACTTCATAGCTTAGGGCAGAATTATAGCCAGGTTCCTTTGGGCAAAACCAAATGTTCTTTTCACACTGGCTCTCCCTACGAAGTTGTCTGCTCCATAACCATAGTAGCTGTCTTCTGAATAACAAAGATCAGAGACTCTATTGTGTATGGCACTGAAATGACTTTAGAGGGTCCAGGACATATTAAGAGTTACATCAACCTGTTTATGTGATTGTGGTTTCTACTAGAAATTGGATCCCCGCATGTAAAGCCAAATTCCTTGAATCACATGGGTCTGTATTTTTAATCTTCAACTCTTTAAACTTTGTAAATGAAATGCAGCAAAACAGATCCCAAGATGAGAACTGTTTTCTCATAAATGGAACACTTTCCCGGTCCCACAAATTATCTTTAGTCCCACAGTTGCTCTGATCCAGGTCAGAAATCATGGTGCCTATTTGAAGTAAAAACACACCAAGTATAAATATTTAATTATTTCATTCTATAGAGGAAAGCAAAATATTTCGAAGGCCTCCCCACAGAGATTAGTTTTTTTGTGTGATTTTGTTTTGCATTTTCACACTTTTTCTTACAAAACAAACTTGAAATGTTTTGTGCAAAATACAAGGTGTGTGTGTGTGGGGGTGTAAAAGTTCCTGGTTTTTTGCTAATGTTGCTAACAGTGAGAAAATGTTGGTCTTTTTTGTGGAGGAGCAGAAAAAGAAAATAAGTCTCACTGGAGCTTACCATTTTCCCCACAAGGTTGTTTTGCTGAGGATAAGCAAATTTGCAAACATTCATTACACCTTTGAACATTCATTGCATCTTTATCAGGAACTCATATTACAAATAGGCCTCTCTGGGCACTTCCTGATAAATACAGAAGCATCCACTACCTGTGAAGAAGGGACAGATGGTTTCACCAAATCTATAGTTGCTCTGTGAGCACAGTACATAGGTAAAACTCTGACAATGACTGGACTTGGGCACTGGTATCTAAGCAGGAAATATTAGATGCAGTTCAAAATAGTGTACTTTGTTCCTGTTATATTTTGTGGATATAAATAATCAGGGCTGGGTTACATGCAAACAAGAAAACACTGCATGCTTAATTCAAAACGATTTCCTTCTCCAGTAT
Organism: Phrynocephalus forsythii; assembly: GCA_029282475.1. Classification (NCBI taxonomy): domain Eukaryota; kingdom Metazoa; phylum Chordata; class Lepidosauria; order Squamata; family Agamidae; genus Phrynocephalus; species Phrynocephalus forsythii. The sequence continues at coordinate 65,752,624 of JAPFRF010000002.1, forward strand.
TACAGTCCAGGATATATATTCAATCTACCATTGGTGTCGTTTTTAATTTTACCTGCATCTTCCTGCCATCTACTACACATGGTTGTTTTGAAGCTCCCTGGGGAAAAAGAGAAGAAAAACAGAAACAATTAGAGCAACATTCAAGGTCCACAGGAACCTTATACAGAGACACAGATTGGTAGAATGCTAGCTCAACTATATATAGTGAGCAAAAAGGTTCCTTCTAATGATTTTTGAGGAAATGGGGCAGGAGGAATGAGTCCTAGTGGATACTAGCCACCTTGGGTCCTTTTAGGGAGAAAGGTAGGATAAAAATATTTTAAATAAATAAATAAATAAAACTTCACATAGATTTGGAAGCATTTGGATTTTAAAGTGTTAAACTCATTATACACATTTAATATACAGTGGACCCTTGTATAACAAACAGTTTGTATAACATAAAATCTGCACAACATAAAAAATTCCGAAGATAGGGGAAATTTGCTTAACATAATCACCTATGGGGAGAATCTGCACAACATAAAAATGGGATTACTCCGTTTTCAATGCATTGCTATGGGAATTTGTATAAAGGAAAATTTGCTTAACATAATTTCATTTGGAACGAATTAATTCCTTTATACACAGTACCACTGTATTTCTACTTCTCAAGGTGGCTTACAATAAAATATTAAAACAAAACAAATAATGAATCACAATAACAGCAGCTACCTACACACAAAAGATTAGTGACCCAACACCAAACACTGGCAGAAAAGGGAGAGGGACGTATTTGCAGATCTGCTTAAAGATTGCAAAAACAAATTCTTCTTTTGAAGGGGTGTGTGTGTGGGGGAGTCACCTTTGGAAAGGTTCTGGCCTGCCTGCTTCACCCTCATAAGGGGCCTGACAGCAAGGCTCGTCCACCAGACTTCAGTAGACAGAGAGGTTCATCTGATGCTGGTAGCCTTTGAATAGTCTGCTATGGGAGCTCATCCATGCCCATCAGAACACTGGAGGATCACAGGTCTAATTCAGGAGGCTTCCTCTCTGTGGATGCACCTTCCATGCTGCTCTTTGCATAGTGAGTATGTTGTAAGTCAGATCCAAGTCAGACCTGACTTACAGTGACCCTAAATGGATTTTCGAGGTAAGGGAAAAGATGGTTGAGTATACTGTTTTTAATGCCTGGATAGCTCTTTCAAAGAAGACATATGCAGATAGCATGATAAGGAATCTAATCCAGATTGAAGTGCACAGTATTTTTTTTTCATATTGATTCATGGGAGTGTGTACTTTAATTCTATATTTTTATCTCCATGTTCTAGGGAACATGAAAGGGGGAAAGCCTCTTTTGGGCTCCCCAACTCCTAAACGGAACCCAATGCATGTGTAACCAGAGTCATTATATGACTCCTTGAGAACAGGTTCTTTCTTCTAAAACTATTGGATATTTTAGTCATCTTCATTGTATCATGCCAGAAAAGCCAGTTTTAAAACAACAACCAAGAGACTCAAGGATTTACTGCTACATAATTCTTACCATATTTCTGAAAACTCCACATCATATGAAAATACAAGATGCTGGGCTACAAATATTTTTCTAATTGCAATTCACAAAAATAATGGCTTTATTAATACACTAATTATTTTATTAATTATCCTATTAGCCAGCCACCAAATAAATAGAGAAGCACGGTTGCCTTTTAGATACAAAAACTGATTCAGAGGAAAGCCAGATGGTGATGGATAAAATAGCTGTGCTATTACATAAATACAGGAAATAACATCTTGCTTTTCTATTAAATATCGCTGTCAGCCACAATGAGGAAAATGTCAAAGGCAGTGATAATTCTCCTACTTCTATGGCCACATTTGGGTACTGTATTGGCAATCTACCAGAAGACAATTCATAGAAGCAGTACATGTACAAAAGACTCCATGTGCATGGTGGGTTACTTCACATTTGCAGCTCCAGCTCCAGCTCCAGGACCGATGTATTCAAAGACAGCATCAGAATGCATGCCCACAGTTACATTCACAATACTCTCCTGTCTATGCCTCATTCTCACCGTTCCTTCTAATATTCGCCTCATCAGTGGGAACAAAAAGCTTCTGAGGGCCAGTTCTGCCTCTCTCTCTCTCTCTCTCTCTCTCTCTCTCACTCAAGAGATTTCAGGTGACTGACACAGTCTTGTCCATAAAAGGGACACATGAGCCACTTTTACACCTCAGGAGATCTTCCCTCACTGGAATGAACAAGGCAGGTTGTTCATAAGGGTGCATCATTCATGCACTGGAGAACACAGTGATCAGAGTGTGGTTGATCACACCTATCACAGTTAAATAGGCAAAGACAATACCAGTGGTGATTTCCTAGGGGTAGAAGACATCGCAACGGCCATCAACTTAGGCAGTTTTCAAAGAATAAATTTAACAATGGCTGCTATGCATGACAGTTAGATACTGTCTTCAGAACTAGAGGCACACTGCTGTAGAATATAATTTGAGGGGGGACCCAAGTGGGAGGGTACTGTTGAAATTATGTCCCTCTTGTAGACACCTGATAACCTACACAGAAAAAAAGGATACTGGTACATGTGCTCCGGTCTGGTTCTGCATGACTGTTCTTATTTTCTTATGTTCATAAGAGAATAAAAAACCAGAAGGGACTGCAGAGTTAAAAAGGCATTAAACCGTGTGTGGCCTAGAGTGTGAAGGACTGGGGGGATGGAAAAATTTGGGGGGGAAACTTCGTTTGTTTTTTCATTTTTTTCCTGAAACCTTTTTGGTTTTTATCCAAAATAATTGGAAAAGTTGAAATAAGAAAAATGATTATGGAATATTTTATTTTAACATGACGAATAAAATATTTTAAGACAGGGTGTTCAAATATTTTCCAAATCATTTCTAAAAATGAAATCATTGAAACTTAGTCCCACTCCCTTCTATACATTCCCCCCCTTCAATTCTTTTTATGAGAATGAGGGTTTTTATTTCCTTTTTATTTAATACTGTGAAGAGTTAATTCTGAATTTTTAAACACTGTTTTGCAGAGGTGTTTTGTTCCACATAAACTAGTAAACAGTTCAGTAGACTGTTATTTCATTTGTTACTTACAATTACAAATAAATATTATTTAAAAATTCTGTTTGTAATAATTATTTGGATACACTATATTTTAATATGCTAGTTGTGATATTTTATGCCAAGTCAAATTGCCCATAGTCATATTTTATGTCTCTAAAGTAACAGAATAGCTTTCATTCTGTAAATCTTTCAAGCTGTAAAAGGGAGAGGAGTGCTAGCTTTTTTCCATTTCCCCCCAAAATTTCCATTTTTTCCAACCCCCCGCAAAAACCCAATTTTTTTCTGAGCTTCAAAATTTCAAGAAATTTTACATCTCTAGTGGGACCAGAGGGGAGGCTATGTAGCGGGACCGCAGTATATGAACCACGAAAGGGTGGGGGACCACTGTATACTTCCCATTCCCACAGTTACTTCCCACAGGAAATATAGGAGTTGTAGACCAAAACACCTGGAGTACAAAAGGAGTGCACCTCTTATTTCTATATTATAATGTATGCAACATAAGAAGAGATGATGAAACATTCCTAATTTCCTTGTAACTTTCTTTTAGACCTCTAAATATTGTTCCAATACTTTAAAAGACCTGGAAAGCCAGATGCAATGCTGAACTTTTTGTACAACAAACACCTGGAATCTGCTGCCTCCAGAAGTCTTGGAGTATCATTTCCATCCCAACTGATCACTTGCAGTGCTGTTTGGGGCTATTGGGCACTGTAATTCAAAACACAATGGAGAACCAGGTTGGGTTATACTTGATCTATTAGAATAAGTAAAAGCAATCACTGAGCTCACATCTACAAGAAAGCCACAAGGTGTCTGCACACCTTAAAAAAACAATCAGATTCAGCTGATAGACAAATTGTATTTGACTTTAACAATGGCTTTACTGGAGCAAATTAACTGCAATTTATAGTTCATGGAGCCCGCTTCTTTTAGCAAATTATGGTTAAGATTAGCCACTTATTAGAGCTTGGACAGCATGGAAGCTTCCGATCTCCTTCTCAGGGGCATGATGGTTGGTTGGGGGATAGAAAGGCACTCAAGACCAGTGTTCACACAGACTTAATTTTTGTAAAGCTTAAACCACGGCTTACAGTATATTTCATGTGAATTGAGTTTTTAAAACCTTAAAGAATCTGAAAGGTGGAGCATCTAGAGTTGAATAGAAGCCAACGTGAGTCCCTTTCTATGTTCCTGACCTGCCTTAATTTGGTACCCAGTGTCACCCTGAAGAGGGCAGCCTTGGCTAAGTTTGTGATTGTGACGTGACAGATGAAAGTCCTCAATAAAACACAGAACGGTCTCCTGGGATATTGAAGACTGATTTTTACTACAAGCTTTTTAGGATTATATTCTGCTTCTTCAAGTCTTCAACTATTAACACCATGAATTATGTACAGTATATTACAACAACAACAACAACAACAACAACAACAACAACAACAACAACAACAACAACAACATTCACTGTTGTTCTAACAATGTGGTTGTGGTTGTAGTTGCATTTGGTTTTTTTTTAATTATGTCTTGAAGCTGCCTTGAGTCACAATCTTGGGAGAAATGCAGAATCCAAAATAATAAAATAATGCTCTTGGGAATACAAAATGAAAGCACTTTTTAAAGATTCTGGGTGTTTGATAAAGCCCATGGCGAAAAGGCCTTCTCCACTGTTTCTAATTTGAGACTCAATGTATTTGTGGCATTTCTTAAAATTTATGAGAATGAAACACTCACACTCAGGCAGAATTCCTATAATGTATATCACAATCTTGTGAAACAAAAATTTCTAAGAAATCAGTTCTATGAGCCAGATTCTGCTACTTGGTAGGAAAGCAATCTATCTTATTGGCTTTTAAAAAAACAAACATCACAGTCTAATAGATTTGTAAACTATTTGTCTATTTAAACTGCATAATTCCGTAGTAAGCCTCCCTTAGTTACCAGATATGGACTTATTTTATGGCCATGAACCTGAAGTACAAAAAAATCAAATCTATGATTGCTCTTAAGAACTATGTGGAATAATAACAGCTGTACTACCCAACAGACTTGAAAAGGTAATTACAACTTTCGTACCTTCAGACTAGGTTGGGTTCACAGTTTGGCAGAGTACAGATATGAAAAATCTTATGCAAAATCCATATATATTTTAAAGGAAATAATTAGCTAAATCATATTTCATCAGTGCAATAGTATGGGAAATGCTAGCTTAGAAGGGCATCCTTCATATTATTGCTGAGCTTTGAGGACTTTAGAAAAGTTTTATGTGACTATTTGCATTTAAATAAAAGAAGACTCCAGCACTTGTTGGATTCCTACATTTTGAATGAGATCCCCCCCCCACTTTTTAAAAAAATTGAAATCATTCATCTAATGGTTCCTTACTGGCATAATCTGAAACATACTGGTATTTTTGGCCCAAGCCATTATCTAGAATGTACCGCCCCAGACTTATTTTGAAACTAAATTTGGTCTCCCTCCAGTCTAAAAGAGTTTCCCACCTCTTGAAGTTAGTAGTCAAACATTTCCAGAATGGAGTTATTTATTAATGTATGTCTCAGTCTGTCTGTCTATCCGTCTGAAACACCCCTGTAGTTCCCAGTATCAAGCTTTAAACCTGACTTATTGCCTCAACCAAGAAAAGAAGCCTCCTAACCCACAAACTGAAACATACACATTGTTCTAAGTTTATCATTTTATCTGGAAGAAAGTTAATAGTGGATTTTAAAAAGCCACTGCTTGGATTGTACTGGCACAGCATAAGAACCCACCTGCCATGATAAACAGATAAATCTTTATTGTCATTGTCCTGTTCAGAACAACAAGATTGAAAGAATCTACATCAGCTTTTACAGGATCTAACAGTACAACCATATAAAAATATCTATTCCCCTACTCCACATACACACATTTAACCCACTAACAACACACTTAAAAAGTCTAAAAAGTCTAAAAAAAAAAACCTCTAAAAACTCTAACAACTCTAAAAACTAGTTACAGAAGCTCCCTTAGAAACTGCATTTCGCTGCATTCAAAGCCAAAACTGCTCTTGGATAGAAACTATTCCTCAAGCGGCTAGTCCTGGTCTTAATGACCCTGTATCTCCTCCTAGAGAGCAGAAGCTGAAAGAGATCATTTCCAGGGTATGTGAGATCATGCACAACCTAGATGCCCTAAGCCAGGCATGTCCAAACTTCGGCCCTCATGATGTTTTGAACCACAACTCCCAGAATTCCAAGCCTGTATTTCCAATGGCAAAGGACTGTGGGAGCTGTGGTCCAAAACTTCTGGAGGGCCAAAGTTTGGACATGCCTGCCCTAAGCATATCCGATCTCGCCTGATTTCGGAAGCTAATCAGGGTCAGCTCTAGTTAGTACTTGGATGGGTGACCACCAGGGAATACCAGGTGCTGTAGGTGCCTGGAGTAGGAACTGGCAAACCACTCCAGTATTCCTGCCAAGAACACTCCATGGACATGGGGTCACGAAGAGTCGGTCACGACTGTAACAACACAACAGACAATCAGGGAGAGTACACCCAATTATTCTCTCTGCAGTCTTAACAACCTTGGACAGCATTGTTCTTTCTCTGGCTGTACAACTCCCAAACCACACACACAGACCATAGCGGTACAGTGGTAAAAAGCCAGCAGCAGACAACCCACGTTCTCAGCACAAGGCAGCTAGTAACCAGAACTAAATACATCTCCCTCCCTGATACGGAATCACTGTGATGAAAGACCCACTGGTTCCAACTGTGGGGAATGCGACAGCCCCCTAAGTCATACCCCCATAAATTGTCCACCACAATCCCCTAACATATGGAATAACTTGCCCATGATAGACAGGGCCAAACACCCACCTGTCTCACCAAATGTCTTCTTCTATGTACAAAAGCACCCTTTTTCCTGCTACCAGATATACAATCCACAATCCCTACTCTCTGCCACACCTCTGCATAATATGGAAGGATGGGTGGGTGGGTGAATTCTGCCTGAAGATTGCCAGAGAGGAGGCCAGAGCTCCCATTTGTTCATCCTTGCCTGAGGCTTGAAAACCTCAATAATCAGGTCTTGCCAGGCCAGGAGGTTGACTCCAAGTACTTACTGGCTGGCCAGAAACACACTTTTAAAGCCTCAACCCCTCCTCCCCCGCAATACACTGCTGAGCAGTACTGCCTGGGAAGAAGCTTCCAAAATGCTACCCATCTTCAGGAGCCCCGTGGCGCAGTGGTTAAATGCCTGTACTGCAGCTAAAACTGTGCTCACGACTGGGGTTCTATCCCAGGTAGCAGCAGGCTCACGGTTGACCCATCCTTCCATCCTTCCGAGGTCAGTAAAATGAATACCCAGCTTGCTGGTGGAGGGCAATGTGTAGCCTGCATACTGTAATTAAACTGTAAACCGCCCAGAGACTACCTGAAGTGGTATGGGGCAGTATATAAGCAGAACACTTTGCTTTATCCATCTCCCTGACATCCAGGGGCTCACCAGACCACAAGCAGAGCTCCAGGCAAGTCAGTTTTACGGGGTGGCGCTGAAATCTCAAAATCCTTAAGCCACTGCTGATGTAGAATTATGTATTTCCCATTCATACTTCAGTATAACCACTCCTTCTCTCTTTTACCAAAAAAAAAAAAAAAACCAGCCCTGATACAACACTTGTAATATCAGTCAAAAGCAAAATAATTTAAAATACTAAAATCATAGCAAATGAAAATAAGGCTGAAATCTGGAATAAAGAGATCCACTTACAGTGGTGCCCAAAATTCGGCCCTCCAGATATTTTAGACCACAACTCCCAGAATTCTGAGCCTGTATTGCCCATGACAAAGGACTGTGGGAGTTGTGGTCCAAAACATCTGGAGGGCCAAAGTTTGGCCATCACTGACTTAAGAATTTCCCTGAAAGTCAAGAGAGTAGAAGCCAACTGTAATCCCTGAGTAAGTACATTTCGCCATTTAGTGTGACAAAATAAAAAGCCCTTTTTGCGCAAATGGGACTTGATGTTTGCCCCTGCACACCAGTTGGTTTTTCTCTTACAGATTTTAATAAAGAGAGATGTTCATAATATACATTTGCTTAAAAGACTGAAATCTTGAAATCTGGACCCTAGGAAGCGCAGGATACTTTATGGTCCCACCCTCACCCATCTCAATCTGAATGGGCTGCAAGCATTTTGGTATTTGCATGTGGTATTTGGAGTGTTGTAACTCTTTTGTCAGGCCAAATACAAAAGCTGAGCAGTCTGGCAGCTAAATCTTACTTCAGTAGTTGCTGCGTACATCATAACTGAACACCAGGTTAACTTTAGGGGACACTGGGAGGCTTGCTCTTTGTACTGAGGTTTCTCACATAAAAAATGAGTCATTCTGTAATCCAGTTTTGCCAACATTATTAGGAGGGGGTGGTTAGTCTCACTTTCTCAAGACAAGCAATTGTGTGAGTGTGAAAAGCAGAGATTCTTATACAGTATATGTGTACTCTTCCATGCAAACATGAATCTTCAACATTTGAGATATTTAGTTGAATGCAGAAGATTAGGACATATGGATGCAAAGTATGGACAATGAAGTAAGCCAAGAGGGAAAAGATCGACTCATTTAAAACACAGTGCTGAATGAGAGCTTTGTGAATTCTCTGGACCCCAAGAAAGATAAACAAGCAGGCCCCAAATTTAAACCAAAATGCTCTTTTTAATGGTAAAAGTGACAAAACGGTGACTTTTGTACTTTGGATATGAGATAGTAGGTATACAATAATATATATTTGACCTGTGTCAACTCAGAAAATATGCAGAAGGTCAACCAATATGGTAAAGGACCTAGAAACTAAGCCTTGTAAGGAACAATTGAGATGCTTGGATGCATTTGGATTGGAGAGGAAGAAATTGAAAGGTGACGTGTTAACCATCTTCAAAAATTTAAGTAGCTGTCATCTGGAAGGTGGAACAAGCTTGCTTTTTGTGGATCCAGAGGGTAGAACCTGACAGAAAGGAGATTTCAACTAAACATTGGAAATAAGTTCTTCACAGTAGCATGGAATACTTTTGGAAGATGATGGACTTTCCTCCATTGGAAATTTTTAGGTCAGACAGATGGCTATCTGTCAGGAAGGTTTAGCAGTGGATTTCTCAGTTTGGGAAAACACTTGATGACCTGCAGGATCACTTACCAGAATTGTATGATTCTTTGAGCCTATTTAGTGAATCCCCATTATGGAAAGTGGTTTTCTTCAGTGTATTTAGCAATAGGCGAAAAGAGGCTGTAGATAGCCTTGCGTACATACTTATAATCACAGATCTCTTCCAGATAGAAATTGTGCATCATGTGTGGAACTTCTCTTGTGCTTTACAACTCAAAATACTGATCAATGTTAATTAGCGTGTTTATATTTCCCTCTCTCTGCCTCATTTTGGAACACCCTGTTCACTCTGAGATAATGAATTGCCACCAGATGCCTTCTTACTTGGTTCCTCAAAAGACACACAATAGCAGTAAAAATAGACCATGCAAATGAAGCCTGTACCACGTCAGCAGCCAGATGAGCATGGGCGATCAGATAAGGTCTGGTAGTTGCAAAGAGCAAGGCTTTAAGGACAGCAGTTGCCTTTTTGCTTTGCTTTTTTTTGTCACCCTTGCTGATGCTTGTTGTATTAAGCTTTGTTCTGGCTACCCAGAAATCATCCGAAAAGCAATGCGTTGAAAACGGCAGCAGATAAGATCTGATCATGCTTTAATTGCAAGTTTCCTACTAAATCAGGAAGCAGCACTCCGCTCAGAACTCAAGGTACAATGGAGGTGTCATTAAAAATAAAGGCAAGCATAATGCCTAAATATAGCTAGGACTACCCACTGGGTATGACTGTATGCATATATTTAGCAAGTCTGACACTTTGGAGTCTTTTTAAAACTTACCTACATTCAAAACAAATAAGGTTTTAAACATCCTACTTCTTTTGTTCCATTTTGGTACAGTCGTATCTTACACTGATCATAAAGCACAATCATATCCACGTGGACATCACTGACACCCAGACTTACTGTTTTTCACTCAAAAAACAGGCCTTTTAAACAACTGTCATGCGGAAATGTTCTTTGGAGAAATGAAGAGCTTTGTCAATTCTAGCCATCTCTGCAGGGTCAGCGACTGTGTTTATTTAAAGATCCAAATGAAAAATGTTTGTAAAGATTCTCAATCATCCAGGTGAGGTCATCTGGGAACTGAATCATGGCAACTAGGCTTCTTTTCTTGAGAGATCAAAATGTTTCACTACTCATCCAAGCAGTTTTGTCAGACTGACGAAGCTGCTCGGATGAATAGCGAAAACATTTCGATCTCTCAAGAAAAGAAGCCCAGTTGCCATGACTCAATTTCCAGATATCCAAATGAAAAAGTTATATGGACCAAGAAGCAGAGACCAAGGAACAGAAAATGAAAATAAAAATCTTAAACCACTTCTGGTCTAGCACGCCCAAATGTTTATAGCAAGGGCAAGAGACCCGTCTACCACAAGCAGGAAATTAAAGAAGCATTATCCAGGTTATAGCAAATTATAAGCAGAAAGTCCAGTCTACAAGTAAAGCATATTCCATTACCGTAATATTCTGAGGAACCACCTATAGGTCTGTCTCTGAAGCTCAGTTGCTCTAAGCTTCTGCAGCAGAAGGGTGGGAGACCTCCTTTACCATCCAGCTGAAGCTCTTCACAGAGATGATAGATGCAAATGCTCAAACAAGTAATATTACAACTACTGAAAGGAACAAATAAGCTCTAGTGGATGAAGGCATGCCTGACACTTCTATGCAGGAGGAAGAACCCTGTCAGCAGCTAGGGTGAGGAGGAGGAGGAAAGTATCTTTCCATTTCTAAGTAGGGTGAATAATTAGAACAGAGATAGGCAACCGATTCAGCTCTGAAGGGCCACAGGAGAGAGGGAATATTACAAGAGGTAAGAATTGGTCATACCATAAAGTGGATATAATTACAGGATTCCCTGTATAGGTGTGTCCTAAATACGGACACTCATCCCGGCATCAATGACCACCTGGAAGTCAGTAATCAACAGCAGCAGGTTTTGTTAGTAACAGAAAGATAACTAAAATTTGAATGTTATTGAAATTTAGACTTTACATTAATTATTAATTCTATGTGTACTTAAACCTGTTTCTCACACACACACACACACCACACATAGAGACACCATCAGGCACGTAGAGGGAGAAGTGGCAGTTTTTTCAATTTTTTTTCTCTTCTGATGAAAGCCCTGATGAGGGCTTGCACTGGAAGAGAAAAGAAAGTAAATCCCCCTCCAAACTTCTCACACACACCCCACCAAGCAGAGAGGGAGAAGAGCCAGTTTTTTCAATTTTTTTCTCTTCCGATGCAAGCGCTGATGGCAGCCACTAGCACTTGCATCAGATGCGGGGGGGGGGAGCCACAGGTCATCTAAAGTGATTTCCCATAGCAATGCATTGAAATCCGTTCCTCTGGAACATATTAATTAATTCTCAATGCATTCCTATGTGAAAACACTCCCCGACTTACGAGCTAATCGAGTTACGAGCGTGCACTCAGAATGAATTAATGTCGTAAGTCAGGGTTTCACTGTACTTCCCAATGAAGAAGGGGGGAAGAAGCCCTGAGCCTGTTTCTGGTACAGTACTCCCCCATTTATTGCAGGAGTTATGTGCCTGGCCCACCCACAATAAAGGAAGATCCGCAAAATGCAGATGACTCAGCAAACAAACCTGGTGCTGGTGCTGCTGGTGTGCATTTCCAAAGAGTGGTTTTTTACACCCTCCTGACACCTCAGCAAACAGATCTGGGGCTGCTGCTTCTGCCGTGCACTTCCAAAGAGAGGCTTTAACCCCCTCCTGACACCTCAGCAAACTGACCTTGGGCTGCTGCTACTGGCTTGCACTTCCAAAGAAATGGTTTTAACCCCCGCCCGACACCTCAGCAAACAGATCTAGGGCTGCTGCTGCTGGTGTGTGCTGCCAGGAGCCCAAGGTCTGTTTGCTTAGGTGTCAGGAAGGGGTTAAAACTATATTTGGAAACCTGCTTCTCTCAGAAAAAATTCTGTGATATACTGAAACTGTAATATGAGAACCACATTGTGGCAAGGAACTACTGTACTCTGAGGCAAGTGACTTGAAATGTCACTCAATGAGGACTGGATAGGTTAAAGAATTATGCTCTCCCCTCCATAACTTCCTTCCTTCCTTCCTTCCTTCCTTCCTTCCTTGACTGCTCTATCTGCCATGCCATCTAAACTTTTCTTTCTTCAGATCCACAGCATTCTGAAACAGTCACAAATTCTTGCATAGCCTTTCTCCTGCTTTTCAGTCGCCTTAACTTGTGAATAAAAGGAGGCAGCAACAGTGAGGTCTCCAACCACAGCTTTTTTTTTAGAACAAAAAGTCAAAGATATGAGCAAAGAGAAGAGAGGGCATTTATACACGACCCCTAAGCTCCGCTGCAAATGGCTCCCAGCTCCGGAGCTTAAAAATGTTTCCCCACCAGCTCCGGAGCTAACAGAAAATTAAGTGCGACCACGGCCACCTCAGCGCAACCCAGCGCAGCTTTCAAGTACCTGCTCTGGGAGAGTGAAAAATTTTGATGCGGAGAGTGCCAGGCTCTCCTCGCTTCTTTTTGTTGTTGTTGTTTTGCCTCCCGCCCCTTTAAGAGGAACCAGGAAGTGACCGGGGCTCGGAGCAACTTCCACGGGCACCGGAGGTAAGGCTTTATTCTTTTGTCCCTTTTTAAGGCTTTTTTTTTCCTCCCTCCCCTCACGCAGACAGAAGCAAGGAAGTGCGGAGTGGTGGGGAGGAAGGAAGAGCAACGAACCCCCAAGATCTCTGGTCCGAATTTAAGGGGCCAGCGGATCTTAGGGGTCATGTGAAAAGGCCCAGAGTTCTCTCCCCAGAACCTATTGACCTTAACTTCCATCCCATTCATTCATCATCATAAATACTCCCTGTTCTATGCATTTAATAAATAATTTCAATCAAAACAACAACAATGCAACCCCCCTTCCAATGTTATTCATAGAATTTGCTAAATTTATTCTGGTTGGGTACTCTGCTACCCTACAAAATCTTGGAAATACGCTGGCCTTTTCATGTGACATCCAAAACAGTAATATCATGATTCTGTGATAAATCAATTTTAACAATCATCACTAAAGACTGACATAAATTGGCAGCTTCTCCTCACCTCAAGCTTTCTTGTTTTCCTTTACTGTCCTATTCATCTTCTGAAGGCACCAATGTTAGCAATCTACAATTTTCAACTAAACTAAAGTGAAAAAGCATGTAACAGATATGTATGCCTGCAAAAGCCACTGAAAGGAAAACACATACCATTATACATAAAATAACATTTGTGACAAAGTAAACCTATTACAGGGGTTAACTATATAGGAGATGAAACTAATCCTGTCGAAGTTATGAATTACCTGCAGTGGCCTGAAGTTCTCCTAAGTATCTGATTGGTTAACATAATGCATAATGCATAACCTAATACAATGAAGTAATGTGCTGTGTAGTTAGTGATAAAGTAAAACTTTGCTTCCTGGCTGACAATAATCCATTCTGAATGCATGCTTTTAAGTCGAACAACAACTATTAAGTAGAACAGCCCTATCTAAGAAATAACACAAAAATAAAAAATAAAAAATAAAAAGTAAATAGAGGTACCACTGTGTGTGTGTGTGTGTGTGTGTGTGTGTGTGTGTGTGTGTGTGTGTGTGTACACACAGAGTGCAAATACAACTTGACAAAATGTTACAAAGACGTTCTTTATATACAGCCCCACAGAACCAAAAAGTGTTATATCAGCACCGTTATGGAGTGAATTTCCAGATTTTATCATCCGTGCGCACATCTACTGGTTAAGAAATCACTGTAGATGTGCTTATCCATCTTTATTGTATGTCTGCAAACCCAATAAGCACATCTACAGTCAGTTCTTTAGTTGGGACAACTGGTTCAAATGTTTGTGCAGCTATGTAAGAGGATTTTGGCCAGGAAGTCCATCCTACTTCCTCTTACTTGCCTTTGTTCAGGCAGGAGACAAGAAGCAAAGAGACGAGACTTAGAGGAGAAGCTCTTTTCCTTTTCTAGCAATTCTCTTTTCCCTAGCTGCTTTACAGAAGTGGGGTATGCATGGACATATACTTCTGAAAGTCCCACTTGTGACCTTCCAGAAAGCCAAAAGTGGTTTCTTGCTTTCATGAATGACAGTAGTGGCAGAATCTTCAGGCTAATCATTTAGAAAAGACTCTTCTAGATAACAGTGAAAAGACCCATACTGTCATAGAGTAAATGCAGAAAACTTCATGGTCATTGTATTCAGTACAAATAAAATAGAAAAGTTTAGCATCTGTAGGCCAGGTGCAGGTGAGTAATAGACTGGCAGCCAAAAGTTGCTCATCAAAGCATTAACACTCATATAAATGAAACATAAAAGCAGCCCAAGAAGAGTTATCTTAATTATCTAACGATGGCCTTCAGAATCTGCAGGCCCCATAGACACTAATCTTTTGCAAGTAGGTCAAGGATGTAACATGTATATTTCAAATCCCAGCTAAGACTGTGGGTCCTTCTAGCCCAGTAAGACATATTCTGATTGCACATAGCCCCTTCTAAGATTTCAGACAACCAAGCTTCCCATCACTGGCGAATACCTGATTGTTCTAAATGCTGATAGCACAAACTGAATCTGGGCCATTCACTGAGCGAAACATGCACTCCACCCAGAAGCTACAGAGTCCCCCCCCCCAAGGATTAAACGACACCCCCTTCTCTTTCTAAATAAATGTTTGGGTAGACTGACAGCCACTCTCAGCAAAGAGCTTTATTCATAATAGAACTGCACGTTGACAACGTCCTATTTCTTTTGACACACAAAGGTTGTTCAAATGTGGGAGGCCGAGTACCATAGGCAGTGTTTGTCTGGAGACTGACGTAGGTCTCCATTGTTCGACGAAAAGGACCAGGCCAATCCAGTGTCTTCTATTATTATAATTGTGTTCCTTCATCGATTCATTACGTAGGTCATTCCTTGCCTGTGTAATTCACCAGGCTATGCAGAAGTCTTGACAATTGTAAAGGAACTTTGCAACTGAGAATGAAGGCATTTTAGATGAAAGTAGGGATAGTCCAGAGATGTGGAAAAATTTTAGTCAATCAAGTTCTCTTAACTGGAATAGGAGAAATATGAGATATTTGGTTGACTGAAGCAATAATGACAATGCATTATTAACAAAGCTCCAGTTTCATCGTTAATCACATTCATGTTTCCACAACTGAAAGTACAGTGGACCCTCATATAACAAATGGTTTGTATAACATAAAATCTGTACAACATAAAAATCCGGAGATAGGGGAAATTTGCTGAACATAATCGCCTATGGGGCAAATCCATACAACATAAAAATGGTCGCAATTAGGGATTACTCTGTTTTCAATGCATTCCTATAGGAAATTTGTTTAAAGGAAATTCTGCTTAACATAATTTCATTTGGAACGAATTAATCCTTTATACAAGGTACCATTGTAATTTCACCATGATCAAACCTGCATTTAAGGCTGAGGTCCATGCACATCAAAACACCTGGAATCACCGCAGCATGACTAAAGTTCCCACTTTTAAAAAATAAGTTATTAAAATTATAATTGTTTTGAAGCATCAGCAGGATAACAACTCACAATATTCAGTTTCCATTTGTCTTCGCAAATGAGGATGGTACTGATAATTTATCTCTTTCCAATTTATTAGTTGCATTTATATACCGCTTTTCCTCCAGTGGCCTCAAGACAGTATACTTAGTCCTCCTCCCCTCACTTTATACTCATAACAACCTTGTGAGATAGGTCAAACTGCGCAATTCATATCTGGCCCATGGCTACCCAGTAAATCTGAAAGCCAAGTAGGGGTTTGAACTCAGGTCTCCTGAGCTGTAGCCCAGCACTTTAACCAGTATGCTACACTGGAGCAGTGTCACAATTGCATCCTATCATCATGGAAAAATGATAACAAAAATAATATTATATTTCTTATATTATATTATATTTATATACAGTCATTCCCAACTCCTGCTCATTTTCATCTCACAATCAAACTTTACACCGATAACTTCTCAGAGCAGAGATTGTATCCTCCCTTCTCTTTGAAAGACCAATGACTGCTACTATATTTTCATAGTGCTATGGTACTTGGACTTTTTGGGAGGTCCTTTCATATCCACCTGACCATCCCTGTAAGTATGTCACACATTGCATTTGGCTATCTATGAATCCATCAACAAATTCCTCATCTCACATGTGGGTAGGTAGACACCACAATTTTCCTTACTTACTTGTTAACACTGATCTGGTTGTAAGGTAAATATCCAACTTGCATCTATTTGCAGGATGCTTTAAATTTTGTGATTTGAAGCATATTGTTTGTGATTACTGTTCTTTAAAAAAGGTAAATGTTCCCACACCACATGCGTGCTAGTCGTGTCTAGGGGCAGTGCTCATCTCCATTTTCAAGCCAAAGAGCCAGTGTTGTGCAAGTCCATAGTCATGTGGCCAGCATGGCTGAACAGATCTCTGCACATGGAACACTGTTTACCTTCCAGCTGTTTTACAGCATTACCTATTCATCTATTTGAGATCTCTAGTTTGGTGAATTACTTAGAATTCTTTGTTTCAATATACTAGAGAAAATTCTGAGTACTTCACCACAGCACAAATCCAAGGATTGCTTAGGATAGATAGAACCTTGATAATTAAAGTGATATAAAACAGATATGTCTGTGTAACACAGATAGGCCTATCTGCTGCTGCTGGTCCTCCTCCTCCTCCTTACCATCTTCATCTTAGGAGCAAGTAATATTATAGGAACATGCAATATTACTGATACCCCAAGAGAACAGGACAAGGGGGTGCCCATGGCTTCATCTAACTCAAGATCTTTGGATAATGTTCTAGAACCAGCAGTGTATCAGACTCACTGAGCATTCGGTGAGTAAGCAAAAAGGCAGGACAAAGAATCTTTGAAAATCCCTTCCCTTCGTGCCATTTTTTCTTGTTCACAGCTCTGGGAAAAGATTTCTATGTAGTTGCTCACCATACCAACAAAGGCATGAAGGTAGAAAAGTGAAAAAGAATGGCTGAGTTCCAAAAATTTGCAAAACACTGTTAAGAAAGCCTTCAACTTTATGGCTGATGCTCTCTACCCCTTGACGAATTTCTCAGGGTCGTTTTAATAAAACGACAACAAAAATACAATAGAGCTCTTGGCAAAGCAAACATATTGTATATGCAGTTTGTTTTGTGTGTGTGCGTGTGTGTGCGTGCGCACGCACACACACACATACACAAAAACAGAGAGAGACAGAGAGAGGTTAACCCTAAAGAAGTTGGAGGCATCAAATAATATCAGATCAGAAATGTTTTGAACTGTTCCATTCATTGCACAGCTGCTTGCAGGTTGCTGTTCACAATTTCCTGTGTAGGGCAAACTATATGCCACCTCTCTTGTAGAAATAAAAGACTTAACTTGTTCTTAACTGCTGATGGAAATACCGTCACATTTTCCACTAGCGAAGGTTGGAACGATTACTGAACTAACATTCTCACAGTTTTCCATATTTTGAAGGGAAAAAAAGTCAGCAAGCAGCTGTGACTAGAAACCATCAGCATCCGTCTCACTTTTATCTCTTTGCACAATGAATACTTTTTTTAGAGCAGGAATCCAATTCTTATGAATTAATACAGTTTTCACCTGAATACAACCCGAGTGTCCAGGTTTAGCACACAGTATACTTTTATGAGTTGTACAGTTTAGAACTACAGGACACATTTCTAGGAAAATACGGCTTCCAGCTGATTGCTCAGCTGTGTCTTTTTTGGATCAAATTTAATCAAGTTCATGACTTGCAGCCAAGTTATCTATGCCAGTCAAACAGCTAATACTGAACACACATAAAGGTGGGGGATTGTACACTTGTTGACCTCCCTCCACCACCCCTTATCCTATTTTATTTAATTTTACTGTGAAACAGAATGCTGGACTGTGGATAGGCTGTGGCCTGTTCCAGCAAAGCTGTTTGTATGTTCTTAAGAAAGCTGCTAATGTGGATATCAGGTTCCTTGCCAGCTTGAGCCATGTTCATCTTTTGAAAAAGTGGGCCAAATACTGTAATAGTGGACCAAAAGAAGCAACACTCTTACTTGGGATTTTCCCCATGCAGTCAGTAATGTCTGTACGTCAGGTATCATAGTACTGTACAAGTTATCTTTTAGTTGAGAGCCTTCAAATAGAATGGATGAAATTATCAGTGAAAGCTAAGTGTAGTGTAAAAGCTCCCAACTATTAGTATATTTTGCTGTTCCAATCACTTTGTCAAAATAATCTGAATCCCCCCCAAAAGTCCAATTTTAGAAACCAGCCTTCATCAGTTTGCAGATGTTCAGTTTTGACTCTTAGTTACCATATATTTTAAGAGACTGAAATTATTAGTTTTACTAATAACTGTGAACAAAAGGACTAAGGTAAGCCATAGCATGTGGCTTTACCAGGAGATGACAGCTCACACTTCCAGGAGAAAATATTAATGAAAAGCACTTTCTACACAACTTTAATGAATGATCATGTCCCATTTTGATTATTTCTGCATCCCGGTGGTGGTGGTACTGTCTACATAATGCTTGCTGAAAGCCACTGAATGTTGTCTCTCTTTGCAGAGAAGATGAGAAGTAGGGACTTGATATGGAATCCATCTCAAACATAATCTCCTTTGGGCTTTACCAGAATCTTTACCATTGACACAGGGGTTCCAATTAAAGCTTCAGTCGGCTCAAAATGTTGCAGTCAAACTGCTGGCAGGAACTGCTTAAAATTAGTATATAATTCCCCTGTTGCGACAGTTTCACTGGCTGAAGGTCCATTTCCAGGCCCAATTCAAAGTGTGCAATTTATAAAGCCCTGAGCAGATCGGGTCCTGACTCCCTTAATCCCATGTAAACCTCCCTGGCTCTTTTCTTCTCGAAAGCCCTACTATTGGTCCCACGAGCCTCATAGGTTCATCTGGTGAGAATGGGAGAAAGGGCCCTTTCAGTGGTTGCTCCCAGGCTGTGCAATGCCCCCCCCAAACTGGGAAAACAAGTTGGCTTCCTCCTTTGTGTCTTTCCACTGGCAGTCCAAGTCGTTCTTTTCCAGACGGTCTTCTAATTGGCTTGGATAAGCAGTGGAAATCAGGGATACTATCTACTGAGCTCAATTGGGGATGTTTTAAAACGTTATTAAGAGTAATTTGTACTGTTATTTGATCAGTAGTTTCTAATATTACCCCTCACTATGTTTTTGAACAGTGCTTATTATGTTTTAATTGATTATGAGCCAATTTGGATTCCCTATGGTAAGAAAGGTAGGGCACAAAATCAACCCACCATAGATCAATGAATCAGATGTGGAGGCAATCTGGCTGTAACATCTGTTTCCCCCGTTAATTGCCAGGGTTGATTCGGTCAATTAATCAACCATTTCATCTAAGTCAGTGCCATCCTGCGCTCCACTTTCTCCAAATAGTGGGCAGAAGGAAAGAGAAGTGCCCTGGCCGCAATCAGGGTCAGCCAATTTTTCTCCTCTGACAACAATAGGAATATTGCTTTAGCAGTCCAGGTTGCTCTTTGAGGAATTTTGCAGCAAAAGCACATTGATAAGCAAGGGATGTTTTGAATATTACCTCCCTGGAAATATCCAGATATCAGTGAGTAAACTCTTGAGAAACAGAATGTCCCAAATAAGGTTCAAGGTACTGGTTTTGACTTACAAAGCCCTCCACAGCTTGAATCCTGAGTATCTGACTGAGTGGATCTTCCAGAGGTCAACTGAGGTCCAACCCACCCGAATGTCGCAGGCACTCTCACTTCGAGTGGCCACTCCCAGGCAGGCCCAGAAATTAATCTCTTGAAACCGGACCTTCTCTGTGACCGCCCCTTCACTTTGGAACAAACTGCCGAGTGAGATTCACCTTGCACTGTCCCTGCCTGCCTTTAGAAAAGCGCTTAAGACCCCGCTTTTCAGAGAGGCATTTGGCAATTTACGGTTGTTGTTGTTGCTGCTGTTGCTCCATTCTGCCATCTTGCCAAGCATTATTTTTTTTAATTGGTTGAATTTTTTTTAAATGTGATTGTTGTACACCGCCTGGAGTTCCTTTGGGAAGATGGGCGGTATAAAAATATATAAATAAAATAAAATAATAATAAACATTTCAGCACCTTTTAGTTCTCAACTGCTGTTTAGCCCAGACAGCACTGCAGCATTTCCTGCATAGAACCAAAAGACCACAGCTCACCACCCAGAGAGGGTTTGCAATCTATAGATATGACTGGGGGAAAGGTCAATAATCAACAAAGTGGGAGAATAAGTGTCAAATAGCAAGGCTAGGCTAGGTGAGGAGAGGTGAGGCTATGACAGTTCAGCTAAGGAAAGACTTCTGGCCTGCTTCCACCAGCTGTCACCGCACCCTACCCTTGTGTCTATATCTCAGGAACAACAGTTGCAGTTGATACCATATTCTTAAAGGAGTCACTAATGGTTGCTCCCAATCCAAAAAGCACTGGTAAGTGAGTTTCTTGCAAGAGACAAGATAAGACAGCCAATCAATATCTGGTATGAAATATCAATATCTGGTATGAAATATATATATCTCATATTATACTGTATCTCACACTTCATTCTGCTGCTATATGTCTGAAGAAGTGCACATGTGCACGAAACGTCACATTAAAATATGAAAGTTAGTCTTTAAGGTGCCACATGTTTGTGTCTTTTTTGTTTTGTTTTGTTTTTCTTTGATTTTTGCCTGAGAGACAGACAGTTTGCCTGCATTGTTGCCACTGGCAACGCTGCCACTGGAATGGGCAGGCTAAGGCACAATACACGTGGGGGACACTTACAATGAGTTCCTAACAGGATGCTGAATGAAGCCTTGCTGTTTCAGGAATCCTAGCAAGATCTATTCTGAGACTAATAATCTGAAGCTGGGATCCCTTCTCACAAAAAGTTCATGAACTGCAGCCTCATGACCTGAAACTGACTGCCCGGCTACCACTAAGTGCTTTAAGAGCAATGAAGACGAAGGACTTTGCCAGTGGTAATTATTATCTCTGCAGTGTTTGACGCCCAGGAAGTCTGTATGCCTTTAGCACACTGTGACTGATTTTTTATTCCAGCTAACATTTAGTTAACTGTGCTGTTTACTGTTACAGTAAACTATAGTCTTATAATGATGGACACAAGTTCCATGCCAGCTGATGGATGCAATTTGAATAGGGTTGTGAAAATTCATGTACAGACAGCACTGTAAGAAGCCATATATTTGAAAACCACATCTTCCCAAGAAATCCTTGCATAAAAACCTTAGAAATTCACTCCCATGCTGGAACTTCACTTCTAATGTATTTTTAAATTTGTAGAGCTAATTAAGATAGAGGGGTAACTCAGTGATTTATGTATTTGGTTGGGGAGCCAGAGGTTGGGACGTTAGTCCCCCACTGTGTGTCTCAGGAGAGCCAACCTGTGTAACCTTGGGCAAGCTGCACAGTCCCAGGACACCCTGATGAAGGGAATGGTAGACTGCATCTAAGTACTTTCTACCTAGAAAACCCTCACTATGAGACAGAATTGACTTGATTATGCTCAAGGTTTTTTTTTTAATTATTGCTCACTGAAACCTTCCAACCATGGACATGCAAATAAACTTTCCACTGACAGCACTGCAGCACTAAATTCCACTGCCACCCACCCCAGAGTGAAACCCCAGAATAAAACCATATCTTTAGCAGAGACAAAAAGAGACATAAAGGAATGAATGGGAGGAGCCACAGAAGATATTATACCAAGCTCTGCATCTGGATGCTGGGAAAGATGCCAAAACAAAGAGTACAGAATGCAGTTCTTCCCATGAAGTTTTGCCCTATTTGAAAGAAGCCTCACGTGCTCCTGGTCCTATTTTATAGTTCCTTCTTGTTTGTTATTTTAATTACTTGTGTATCGAGCATAGTTTTTAGTGGCTACGCTGTGCTGTGCACCTTCTGTTTTCAAACAAGTACGGTAGTAACTCCACTAATGAATTTGTTTGACACTGAATATCATGCTATAAAATTGTAAATAAGAACAAATAAAATAATAAAATACCATTGGCTAAAGTAAAGGAGAAGAATAAAAGGAATGTGGTAGCATTTGGTTTCAGTGTGAGATTTCGAGGATCAAATTCTACTCCTTTAAGATACAGGGAGTACTGACACCCGTCCTCTGTACAGTATTTGTTCCCAAGGTGGTTAAGAGTCATATCCAGGTGAGGAGACAGGTTACAGTAGACAATGTGACGATGGTTTGTTAACACAGAAATGGGACCGTCAAGCTGTTAATGAGCAGATCTGAGTCAGAGTGATAGTCTGTCTCCCATGTAGATTAAGCTGTCATAGAGTGCTAAAAACCAATCAGAGGTTAGAAACTATTAGGACAGGCAACTACAGTATTTTATCCCTAGAAGTTAGTAGTAGTACAGAAAGCCGGGCGATTGTTATAGGTTATGTACTAAGATGTCTTGGTCTTTACTGAAGCTCTTAGAGATTTACTAGATCTTGATATGTAGCCAATTTTGTTCTTTCCCTCTTGAGTCTTTCTGTAATTCTTTTTTTTTTCTACAATAGTTATTTGTAGAAAAATTGTGGGCTATCTGTTAATCTATAAAGGGATACCATATTTCACCTTTTCTTCATTTCTTTCTCCCCGCCCCTTTACTTCTCCCAATATGCTGGGAGAGACGGATACAACTGCTTCTTTGGAAACAATAAACTACATGCTGCTCTTAACAGAAAACTTGCACAGACAGTAGTATAAGTGTCCTTCAAGAGCAAAAGAGAGTTGAGATTTCCTTTTGGTCCTGAAGGAGTTTCAGAAGGAAAAGCTGATATGGGCATGTCTACTTGAAGAATGCTGCATGATCTGATAAACAGATGAAGCTATGTTAGGCTTCTAATTGGCTTCAAATATAGCTTATCTTGAAACTCTGCCAAGAATAAGATTCAAAAGCATATGTTTCCTGTAGCAGATGTATATTAAAATATGACTATTAATGATTTCAGTAGAGATTAGACAGAAGTGCTTCAATATCCTTGTGATTAAAAGTTCGCATTGTCTTGCATAAATGTCCATCATTCTAGTTTGTTCCAGTCTAAAGAGATGTACTTAGAACAGGACGAGGAAGAGGTCTCCTTCAGTGCTTCCAGCTCCGCAGTTCTATGGTTATTATCATCATCATTCCAGCAGAATGTTTTGAAATGCACAGGGAAAACCAGGCAAGCGAACACTGAAATCCTAAGACTTAAACTAAGTCTGTGGCTACTTTGACAAATATTTCAAAATTTGCTCTGCAATTAGATTGGAAGAATTACAAGAACTTTTCAAAGGTCATATGATGCAAACACCGATCTGAATCAGCCTGGCCCAATTTTGCATCCAATTTGGAATTGTACCCCTTCTTCTAGGGGCTTCTACTTTTTAAAATCTGGAACCATTCAAATGGTGTCTTCCCTGTGTGACCGTCAAAAGGACAGGGGTGTGCGACTCTGAATGGCGTGGGTGATGTATTAAGCTGGGGCAAAATGTTTTGGGGTAGCCAGACCACCCATCCTGTTGTTTTTTTCATAGCCACCCTTTGAAACTCAACAAAGTAATGAAGAGCAGTAGGTTACATTATCACTGCACTGATACAGTACTATATCACCTTTGCACAGACACAAAAAGAAAGAAATACAAGTCAGGGATCGCCAGTTGGGCTGTATCAAAGGAATGGTGCCAAGGGTTTTGTGCACATATCAAACTGCATTGAATAGAGGACCAGTGTGGGCATCTGGGGTTTAGACCACCTAAACCATAAAAGAAATTTGGCTTGCCAATTTATTTGCACTCTAAAAAATAACCCTATTATCCTAACAGATGTATGCTAAAACTGTAGCAAAAATCAGCCTGGATGCATAACACTGTAGACAACTAGTTCAATATAAGGTGTTTTACATGGTGTTGTGTGTTCTTTATTGTATCTTATGCATACATACGTTAGGTTTTACATACTGTATATTAGAAACAGAAAAAATTTCCTATGGGCACATTAGTAGGATACAATTCCCAATAAATGTAATTAAAGGCAAACTATGAGACAATCTACCCTGTAGCATTTGACTACTCTCTTTGCTATAGGGCAAAGAGACTGTGCAAATGGTGTATTCTAAAGGATTCAGTGCCACAAGGTAATGTCTCCTTCAGACTATCCTTGTCTGTCTGCATTTCAGCTTCAAAACTAGGGGTCACAGTAGCAGAACTGTTTCAAGGACTATCTCCAAATGAATACACAATATAAATGCATTGGTGACACTTGTGCTCTTTCTTCACTTCGGAAACTAAAATATATGCAACAGAAACATACACAACTGATTATTAGATGGTTTTGTCAATGTTTCATTCTAGGTTTCACCAGAGGCGTAGCCAGGGTTTGGAGCGCCTGGGGACAAAGTTTGCTTTTGCGCCCTTCCTCCCCCACATTGCACCCACCCAGCAGCTGACCCCTGCAGGCGTGTGGGGGGAGTGCACACAGATGGGCACACACACACGGGGGTGTATGCACACACCTTACACCTCTCCCGTCAAGGTGAGGAAAAGGATGAGGAGGGCACTGCGGCCACCACACTCCTGCCTGCCTGCCTGCTTTGCCACTCGCCTGGCGCGTGGTGGTGGGGGCAGCAGAGGGGGTGCCATCACCAAGCTTTAGGAGGACTGCTGGGTGGCGGGAGGGTGCATGGCTTCCTCCTCCTATTCCCCCTCCAGGTGCCCCCAGATTGCTGCGCCCGGGGCAGATGTACCCTTCTGCCTGCCTGCCCTGATACGCCCTTGGGTTTCACAGGAAAATGTACTAGAAATCACAGATACATTGGTTCTTTTATCCTGGCATAATGAAGCACAGCTATGACTGTAGCAGGTTAAAAGTGTAATGCCCAGTTGTTTTGTCAGCTTATGTCCAGTGAGTGTGGATAAACTACAAAACGCATTGCAAAGGGAATACTGAATATTGAGGTGTGAATGAAGATCCCAGTTCAGTCTGGTGCACCAAATGTCAGAGTGGTGGACTTCAACTTGAAAGATCGAGGTTCAAGTTTCCACTAGCGATGGGCATGAACTGCCAAACCAATACCAGTTCAGCAGTTCGTGCCCATCTCTAGTTCCCACTGACCTAAGAAACTCTTTGGGTGATCTTGGCCTGCTCACACTATAGTAATTTTTGGCCCTGACCACCCATACAAGGCTGTTGTGAGCTTAAACTAGAACCACAAATGTTCATTTACAGCTGGGGACAAGGTGGGATCATAAATCATAACTGCAGAACAGATTCCTTCAAGCAATTCCCTTCCTGTTGGAATGAAAGGCTGACGGAAGCCCCATTCAGGTGTTCTTAAAGAAGTTGAACTAGGAACTCTTTAGCCCTGCCTCCTCCCCACCACCACACTATTTCTGTTGCCTCCTACATATGAACAGCAATACATCTGAAATGGACCGTCTCCTGTATCCATGAAAGATTTCTACACAGTTTGGAGCCTGACTGTTCTAACTGCACAATAAGCCTCCATGTACAGTGGCACTTTCTGGACTGGCATCCTCTACCTGAAGAAAGACAATGGAAATGACAGAGGAAGTAGATGGAAGTAGCACACACTCCATCCCTACATGCACACTCCCTATGCTATTAAATACATATGGCTACTGGCAGGACACCAGGCAGTGAATAACACCATTCCCAGATGTGTGATGTGTATTTATAATTGAAAGCGTTTTGATTATATTTGGAAGGCCCGTTATATTGTTCTCTCTTCTAAAAAGCCAAAAGTACGATGGAAAAAAAGAATCAGGATTCCTACCCAGGATTATGATGGGACTGCCAACAGGATGCACAGAAAATGCACATGGTTTGAGAAGGCTAGTCAAGCCGAATACAGAGAAAATCTGGACAATGTGACTGGATATTGCTCAATGAGTTGGAGAACATGGCCATAGAGTCTGGTTGGGAGTTTGATTCCCCAGTGAGGCTGTTCTAGGTGTTAATGGACTACAGCTTCCACTGTCCCTAACTACTAGCCATGTTGACCATCACTAACTACTGGAATCCTGAAAAATCTAGATGACCACACTTTCCGTAGTCCTGGTTCATACACATAAGGAGCTGGCAGGCAGTTCTGCTATTTTCTTTCTTTGCTTTCTTTCATTTTTAAAAATTCTCCCCCACACCACCCTGAGAATTGCCCACCAGTAACATCTCACATAAAACTGCCTCCAGTCTGAGTTTTTTTTTTTTTTGTCATTTATTTATGCCAAATATAGAAAGCAGTCCATTGTCTTCCTTGTTGGACAGGACAATTAGTGTCAACTAATATAGGACAGGGAGAAATCCCAAAATCGCTATGCCATTGCATTCTTTCTCCTTCATGGATATGTCTCTTATTCACCAGGTCCATTCACCAGAGTTCAGGCAGGACACATTGCCAGTTCCTTATGTTCTTCATACAAGTTCTTCATATCTAACACTGAAATCAGACAGCAAACTGAAGACTTTTGAGCGTTTCTGCACTGACTAACTGTTCTACAGCCTTCTAAATCACCTGGCAGTATTAAACATCTACTTTCCTAAGGGTAGCGGCACATCTTTTATCAGCATAACCAGCAGCACTACCTAAATCAGGGGTTCCCAACCTGGGCGTCGGGACCCCTTTGGGGGTTGAATGACCATTTCACAGGGGTCGCCATGAGCCAGTGAAGAAAAAGGCACAAACAGCTTGGGTCTGGAGGAGGGGGGGGGAGGAAGGGGGGGAAAGAGTGAGTCACAGCTTGATAGGTTGGAGGGTATGTCATTCATTAGTACTCGAGGCTGCAATTGGCTGAGGGTACCTGTTGAGGGAAGTTCTCTATGGGACCTGCAGCAGTGGCCTACCAAAGGGGGCATATGACCTCTTCCAAGCAGGGCAAGGGGTCACCACAACATGAGGAACTGTATTAAAGGGTCATCATAGCATTAGGAAGGTTGAGAACCACTGACCTAAATTAAGGCAATCAAAATGTGCACCCTAAAATCTAACCATGCGCATATCTCTGACATTCTAGGGTAGGGTGAATGCTATTATGGGCCCACTCATGATCACAGATGATAAAAAGTTCAATCTACCTATATACCTCAATTAACAAACTGGCTGTAAACTCAAACACTAATGATGACTGAAAGATCTATTTTCAAACTCTAATTTAAGGAACAGATGGAACCCTTGAATGTGTTCCTCAAAGGAAACGTGTATGCAGCACTAGCCCACATCTTGTCCCAGTGCTGCAAGCTACCATCACATTTCACCAATTTCCTATTTAAGTCCCTTCTGGAACTCCCCTCCCCCAACCTCTGCTGCTTTCAGAGGAACATGGGCTCCATGCCTCAGAAGAACGGCCCCATGTGTTTGTTAACATTCTTACTCTGTGTGTAGCCCTCGCTCATTGGTAGCACCTGAACATACACATCCATTTTTCTTAGAACACCGAGTATTCTCAGAAATGCTGGGAGAATAGGAGATATATTGCCTCTGTTATCTTTTTCAGACAATCACCACAGAAGCACAGGACAGGATGTTATGCCTGGATAGGATGTTATCTTGCTTCCTCTCCAGGCGCTCCATTCTTTCTCCTCAGCATGCTCAGTCCAGCCTCTTCCCCACCCCCAACTCAGTACTCCAAAAAAAAAAGGGGGGCTAGACTTGAAGAATTAGTGGTAAAAACGGGTGGTCTTAACACTTGACAGTATTTAGACCATCTAAACCAAGAAGAAGGAGCAAGCTTTGGGGTTTTACAGAGAACTTCACCAAACAGATGTTTCTGTTTAGGAAAATGTTGTAATGCTGTTGTTTCAGCCTGTAGTTTGCAGAATGTTTATTCTCTGAGGTCTGGTAAGGTAAGACCTTTAACTCTGAAAATGATATTTTGACATTTTTATGAGTTCTCCTTCACAAGGAAACATTACACTCGAGATAACTGAGCTTCCCTTCTGTGTAAAAGTAGAGGGAGATACAAATGTGTCTGAATGGAGAACCAGACTTTCCTAAACCACAACAGAGCATTAAAATAAGTCTAACAGATGTTGAATGTGTTCTTGGGAAATCCGGAGGCACAGAAAAACATACAAGTGGGAAAGCAAGATTTCCTCATAGTTTTAGCTCTACCTAATACATTCACACAAGTATTTCTAAAGTAGTTCTTGTAAGTGACTGACATCTTTATTCCAACATTTCCTGGTAATAAAATTCTAATTAAAGGGTTACACTGAATATATTTTCCAAATGGCAATATTTTACATTCAGTACCCAACTTGTGATGCTTTAGTTAGCTGAAGTAACCTCTAAAGCAATATGTTCCAGTAAATCTACAACTGAAACATATTATGTCAGGTAGACCCACCTAGTTGCTAATTTTAATTAACCACCTTGGGTCCCTTTTATGGAGAAAGGCAAGGTAAAATATTTTAAATAAATACAAAAAGTAAGTCCACACATCTTGAAGGTTCAACAGAGTATCATTCAAGCAACATCTATCTCACAAGCTCCCAGCTTCTGCACTAATGTTTCAGCTGTTTGTTTTAAAAAGCCTTTCCTAAATTGCAAGAGAAATTAGAAACTGAAGCAGAATCAATGCAGTAAAGACATTTCAGCTGGTTCATACCTAACAGGAAGCCATGATGAACTGTAGTACCCTCAAACATGTGCACTCTTGGTTTTTCAGACAAGGAGGTTAGAAGTATCTGTGTCTGGTTTTAAATGAACTAATATTCCTTAGGATGCCTAGGTTGGATAAGCAAGATTTTTTCAACATTTGTTAATCACGCAGTTCTGGTTCTGAGACCAAAGTTTGTGATGCAAACTAATTTCAATTTAACAAACTGGAGTTCCTTGGGTTTGGAAGATGTGTAAACCATTGTTTCATGTTAAGTGGAAGCTTCCCATCTCCTTTTAAGAAATATGAAAGGAAAGGAGGAGACCATGTAATTCCAAGAATTTGCAGATTTTGAAACTCTGGTTTTCAGCAGAGGGGAGTAACAGCAAGAGGTGAGAGCTTGTCCAGGGTAAACATTTATTTCTGCTCACTTTGTGCTGGTTGCTGCCGCTTGGCTATGGATCTTTCTGGAATTTCAGGCCATACAACATACTTAAAACCCTGCTTCTCTTTTAAGAAATCTGCATCACCTCGTGAAAAAGTTCAAAATATTTCAAAAATCCTAAAGAAACCCTAGGAATGATCTTTCTCTCTCTCTCTCTCTCTCTCTCTCTCTCTCTCTCTCTCTCTCTCTCTCTCTGTGTGTGTGTGTGTGTGTGTGTGTGTGTGTGTGTGTGTGTGTGTGTGTGTGTGTGTGTGTGTGTGTGTGTGTGTGTGTGTGTGTGTGTTCATAGCAGCTTAGTGCTAAAAGATACTTTAAGGTCAGCCATCCCCTGTTGAGAGAGAAAAGACAGGAAAAGAGAATGTGATAGGAACGTTCTTTCTGAAAAATGGTGGTGTAGTGCCCAGCAGTGGTGAAGTGATTAAACTGTTGTACTGCAGCTATAATAGTGCTTAAATTGGGTTAAATCCCACATAACTGGCTCATGGTTGACTGAGCCTTCCATCCTTCCAAGGTTGGTAAAATCAGTACCCAACTCACCTGGGGGCAATGTGTAGCCTGCATAAATAAATTGTAACCACCACCACCCCCAGAGTGCTTTAAATGCTATACCGTATAAGCAGAACACTTTGCTTTGTTTCTTTGCAGTGGGCAAGAAAAGAGTCTAGAGAGGCTGGCTGGTACTGCTGCTGACTGGAACCTTTTGTTTTCCACCAACTGAGAGGGGCTGCCAGTTTCTAGTTCCCATTTCCTCATGAGTTGTTGAATCATCACTGCTGCTTCCTATGGAGAGATGACCATGGGGTTTCCCCTGTCAGTGTGCGAGCACAGATTCGCTCAGTTGCAGACTTGGCAGAGGAAGCCCAGTTCTGCCACCAGCCCTGAGCTTCTCCAAGTGTGTGTATGTGTGTGTGTGTGTGTGTGTGTGTGTGTGTGTGTGTGTGTGTGTGTGTGTGTGTGTGTGTGTGTGTGTGTGTGTGTGTGTGTGTGTGAGAGAGAGAGAGAGAGAGAGAGAGAGAGAGAGAGAGAGAGAATAGATTAGCACTAAAATGGAAAGCTGATGGGAGCCCTTGGCAGCAACATCCCATTTAATCCACTACTTGAAATCAGCTATTTAGGCAGCTCTTTTAAAAACTGGTTAGGCAGCCCTTCAAAATTATCTTCTTTGCTCAATTTTTGCTTGTGTATATGTTTAGGGATTAACACCAAAATGGAAAGTTTATGACCAAAGGAGCTCTTGCCAATTGAACTCCATCCACTGCAGATTAAAATAACTGGGGCGGGGGGGGGGGAGATCCTCCTGCAAGTGGTGGTTGGAAGAAACACAGAAAACCGAGGCATTTGTCACACTTTCTCATTGCTGGTACCTTGCATTATCTGGACAACACGAAAATATTGCTATCATCAAAACACAAGAAGTGGGGAAAGACTTGTTGTGGAACAGACTCACATCTACAGCAAGAAAAACAATATTCTTATTTCCAAATAAAACCTGTTGGCCCTTAAAGTAATATAATATACTTTGATGTTGATGAGTTTCTGTTACATCTCCCTAGTTTCTTTTTTCAAAGGTAATTTATGTACACATATGAAATAAGCCAATAACAGGAACATCCACATGCAAAAGCAAAACAAACGAAGAGTCTTGTATCAGCTTCAAGACTAGCAGACTAGTTGTACCTTCCTATACACATTCTGCGTCCTAAGAAGCCTGCTTCTTACGACGCAAAAATAAGACCTCCTGATCACAGCTTTGTTTAACAAACCAGCAAACAACATGTAGCAGGTTCTTACCTCTGGTCCTAAGCAAGATTGTTTGGTTCATTAATCCAGTTAAAATGGCTCTTTAGAATCTTCCAGACCTATTTTAGGGAACAAATTTAAGGGAAACTTCAGCAAGCAGAGCAATATAATCCTCATTTATTTTTAACACAGTGTAATATGCAGGACTCAGTAATGGATGCTATCAATGTTGTTGTTGACTCCTGGTGCAGGATTCAAGAGAAAATGAAACTTCTGCATTTCTACTTCTAACGAAACACCAGTATTTCAGTGCAAAACAAGCATCAAGGCTAGATATGGATAATGTCTCCTTTGGAATTATTGCTAAAGGTCCCCATCTCTTCTGCTTGTGGGGAAAAAATGGCAGAGGAACATTCTTCCAAACTGAGTGCTTAATAAAATAATCATGTATCTCCAAGTAAATTCAGACTTATGTTGGCCCTTTTCAGAGTTTTCCAAGTGGAGAATATGCAAATGTGCATTGCAATTCCCTTCTTCTTAGGTCATCCTGGGACCAAGCAGCTTGGCCAAGGCTATGGTACAGATACAAACCAGGATGCAGACTGGTGGCCAGGTATGTTTTAAAACAGTGATGGGCATCTGTGGTCCTTCAGATGTTTTCTCACCCCCCATAATCTTTTGGCACTGCCTATGATGGCTGATAAGAGTTTGCATTGAACATCTGAAAGTCATGGATTTCGTATACTTCATGTAAAGAAAGCCAATTTGTAAGAAGCTGTCCCAGTTTTCCCATTTTCACCAGCAAGGGACAAACAGCTACAACTCAACTATAGGTCAGATGATTAGCGGCTGCAGGGGGTTGTGGCCCTTTTCAAGAATAACTATCTGACAACTGTGACCTGTAGCCTTAGGATGTGGCTATTTTTATTGTCTAAAAATAATAATGTAATGATCTCTTCAGAGACAGTGCAGGGAATAAGATTAACTAAATCAATAACTGAATGGTACATGTTCACATGGTATGTAATATTTTCCATCTAGACAGTAGAGATGGGGAAAATTTGGGTTACAACTCCCAGAATATTCCAGGCAGTAATCTGGGAAATTATAGTCCAAAAAAAGAAATTGTTCCCACTTCTGACTAATAACATGCACTAGTGTCAATACAAATGTAGGGTAAAGCTCTTCTCAGCAGATTTAAGACTATTGCCCTACTCTGTCCCATCCTTTACATGTTTTTTAAATTGTTTGTTTGTTAACAAGTCACTGATGAAATCTCACATTCCTCATCATCTCACTATTGTTTTTCTTTTGGGAAAAAATCAATTTCAGCATAGTATTAATTGCCTTCCAAGTAGTTGCTATAGCAATCTGTGACATTACATTCAGTGAGCTTGCAAATGCTTTAAAAAAGTAACCTCATGGTTTTTAAGTAATTTTTAAAAATAACACCGGCTTATAGGGGCATGTTCCATATGTATACCAAGATTTTTACATCATTAAAACAGAATTTACAATAGAAAAGAACTTAATATATGTATTACATTTTAGATCTTATATTCTCCCTTTTAAACTGCAATAATTAGTACTTCACATGGTACTTGCCGCTAGCTTATTTCTCTGAAAGACTGGATTGATAAATTGTGGTATTTGGCCACTAGATGAACTCTTACATTATGTAAGAACAAAGAAAGACAGCAGAAGTAAACTGGAATGTGTGTACTGAATACTGTGGAATCATCATCATCATCATCATCATCATCATCATCATCATCATCATTATCAATAGTAGTAGTAGTAGTAGTAGTAGTAGTAGTAGTAGTAGTAGTAGTAGTAGTAGTAGTATAAAATACCACTCAATCAAAATTATAAAACCATTGACTGGTATTATATAACAGATATAAATTTTAACTAAAAGCCTGTTAATGCTGTTATAACCTCTAACAAACACCTCATGCACAAGTGCAATGCAAAGTCTTGGTTATAACCATGTCATCTCAGAAATCAGAAATCAATACAGTAACAATAAATGATACTAAAATATAACATCTCCTTTTAATACTATAATATAACACCTCTTGCTATTCTTTGGTACTTGTTTAGTGTCTATAAGGGATTTGGGCATGAAAGCAATCACATGTTCTAGCTTCACACCTTAGCACAGTGTTGGCGAACCTGTGGCACGGGTGCCAGAGGTGGGACTCAGAGCCCTTTCTGTGGGCATCACACATGGACCCTTCAAAGCCACCTGTATTCAGGTTAAATTGCTGTGTTAACTCTTTGTGAAAAATTAATGGGTTTTGATTCGTAGTTTGGGCACTCAGTCTCTCAAAGGTTCACCATCACTGCCTTAGCAGGTTATCATTTTATTATACAATTATCTAAGCACTTTATTTTGTAAAGAGCCAAAACAGAAAAGGAGAAAAGGGAAAGGGAAAGGAAACAGTAGACTATTTTGAGCAGGCTCATTCCACGGGGCTAGAATTGTTCAGTCAGTCAGAGTGCCAGGCTTTACAATGTCAACTTCCCATTGTGTTTTGGAGAGTGGGCAGTCGAGATTGCCTAGGATACATGTGGTGGGTAGCGATACATGTCCTGTCACCTATGTTACTTTAGACAAGATATACACCACACCACCAGAAGAAGTTTCTGGCAAACCACATCTGAGTATTTTATACCACAAAAAGATAACAATTAATGAGTGCAATTAATGCAATTAATGTAATTAATAAGTTATTCTCATCAAGAAGAAATGATTGATAAAAACTGTATATTTTAAAGAAAATCACCAGGACTGGATCTAGAAAACCTTTCTTAACCTGACTTTCCACATGTTTCATTGAGTTGCAACCCACTTTGCAAATAGCCAGGAATTATGGAAATTGTACTCCAAACACCATAAAGGAAACAGGGGTGGAGGGTCGGCTGTTCAAAGATGTTTTTAGGATTCTGTCTTAAGGTAGTCCAGAAAGATCACATTCCACCACTATAACCAGAAATTGGAACTTAGCAGGGCATGGGATGTTGCATTAATCCGTATTTCTTTACATTTCTAAAGGAGGCATCACTTTAAACTACAGTAGGACCCCAGTATCTGCTGGGGATTGGTTCCAGGCCTTTCCGTGGATAATGAAAACAGTGGATAAGAGAAAACACCAAGGAAATCCCCCCCCCCAAAAAAAACTGCTGTTTTATGACAGTAGCTTGCTTTACAGTTGCTGTTTGCTCATGACCTGGGGCTCAATCCTAGGTAGCAGGCTCATGGATGCCTTCTATCCTTCCAATTTAGTTGTTGAAATAACCCTTTAGTATTTCATTTTTATTGTGTATTTCCAGAAAGTTTCAATTGCAACTACCCGTTGCTCTCCGGATATGGTTCAAGGTCCTGGTTTTGGTTTTCAAAACCCTCCACGGCCTAGGTCCTGAATACCTGTCAGAGCGTATCTCTCAGAGGACATCTGAGGCCAGGCCCACTCGAATGTCACAGGCGCTCTCTCTCAGGGTGACCACTCCCAGGGAGGCGCGGCAGTCTGCTACACGTAGCCACGCCTTCTCTGTTGTGGGCCCATCCTTATGGAACCACCTCCTGAGTGAGCTGCGCCTTGCATAGTCCCTGCCCGCCTTCAAAAAGGCTTTGAAAACCTTGCTTTTTAAGGAGGCATATGGGGACCGACTTTAGTTTTTCTTTTCTTTTTTCTGTTCTTCATCCACCCATCTTCTGATGTCTCTTGCCTTTTCCCCCTTCATTCTATTTTTATATGTTTTTTACTGTAGATTTTTATGTCTTTTAAAGTTGTAAACCGCCCTGAGTTTCAGTTTGGAAGAAGGTGTGGTATAGAAATGCCATAAATAAATAAATAAATAAATAAATAAATAAATAAATAAATAAATAAATAAATAAGCGGTGTCAGAACTAACTAGCAGACACATTATACTGCTAGGTCACTGTCTACACAAACCAACCATCTCCCCATTTTATGTTTCTAAAGAAAATAGGAACTAACCTTGTGTCTTTTCCATTCTACAGTTCAACATTCAGTTCAATTCAAAGAATGCACAATATATTTGACCAACAGATGTTACTTTTGGGTTAACCAGAATATATTCAAATGAATGGCCATGAAACTCCCTCAAGCATCACTTACGTTTCCTCTCTTATACCCTATACTGTTGTTTCCAGATCTGTTCCATACAATCCTCAACAGATCTGAGAAGGATCTGTGGGACTCGAGGAGAGGTGGCATTTTTTTTTCTCATCAAATGTTTTCTTTCCACTGGCAGATAGTCATCACTGGATACAAACCACTAACTATGTCATGAAGTTTGATTCAGGCTTCACTGGCTTAATGCAAGCACTTGCCAATTACTACTGGAAGAACAAGTGTCAAGTTCCAGTAAAAAGCCATCAGTGGTCCACCATCAATGGAGCACTAGCTTTTGACAACTGCTTACAACCTTCCCCTCAATCAGGTCGTTATTTGCTGGAGCAGACTGTGAAATGTTTGCTGTCCACAGAATCCAGTTTAGGAGAAGATTCCATTCTTATTCATTTATGCATAGAATCATGCCAATCTTTACTGATGTCCTGCTATTGAAATAAAGGGTTTCATTCAAAGCAAACCTTTGTCAATCCAGTTTTACAAGTATTTAATGCAAAATATCCTACACACACTCTATAAATAAAACTTTTTCTCTGTCTAGAGCTCCAGTTTGATGCTGCTCATAATGCCAGTCCTTTTATTCTGGCCAGAGGCTAGATTAGAAAGTGTGCATCCTTCTAACCACAAACGTCTGTGCACATAGCAATTTAGATACCACCAGCTGGGATTCGTGCCCTAACTAACCAAGCTTGATGTTCAAAGACAGCAGGAGAGCTGAAGCTAAATCCACTTGCATAAAAAGGACGAGCAATGGCAGAAAATAAAACACACTGGAGGAGAGACAAAACCTGAAACTGATGGCGTATTTTTGCACCTCAACCGCAAACTAGTATTCCCCAAAACAAAGATTCTGTTATTTTACAGAAACTGTTCAACTTGTTTCTGTACCAAGAAATCTTCCTCAAGAGAGCAAGAAATGTCACATGCACAAACAATAAAAGCTGAGTGAATACAAAATACAAGGAGAAATCAATAAATAATATCTGCCTTGACACAATATTCCCTGCACAAGTGGCAATGCTAAGAGCAAATCGTCCATCAGTGTGAAAATACACATAATGTAGGAAATTCATAGTACGTATGCCTTCTAAGATATTGAAAACGACGAGAAAGAACTTAACACAATAGTGGGAAGACTGGGATTGGAAGAGCAGTTGCCTTCCCACCCCTATAGTCCTTTCCACAACATGAAGAGCCATTTGGAAGAGAGAGCAGACATTGCCAGGGCAATAAGCTGTGCCTCAGCAGAGAAAGCCCTATGACAGTAGTGATGAACCTTCGGCACTCCAGATGTTATGCACTACAACTCCCAGAATTCCAAGCCTGTATTGCCAATGACAAAGGACTGTGGGAGTTGTGGTCCAAAACATCTGGAGTGCCGAATGTTCACCACCACTGCCCTATAATGATCCCAAAATGACAGCATTGCTTCCAGGTCATTCCCAAATTACGTGCAATTCCATACACCCAGTTCCACCCACTAGTGAGACAGAGAGTCAACATTGAGGGGATTGCATTAAAGGGATTGCCATCAGCACATTTGTCTTTCCAGCAGGATTTCTTCAGAGCTGCATGCCTGGGCAATGAGATCTGCACGTTAAGCCCATGTTTACCTCCTGATGATTAATCTCAAAACACAGCAACCTAACATGTACAATAAAGATGAGGGGGGAAATTTATGCTAAGACTGATGCCTTTCCACTGCAAGGAGCACTGTTTCTAACAACAAACTACATATGTTTATCATCTAGTTTGGCCCCAACTGAATGTGTAAGAAAAGAACAGTCTTCTGGGCCACAGTGCCAGAGCTGTGAGATTTTGGACTGAACTTTTTTTTTTAAGAACAGTATGACTTGTCAGATCTAACCGAGTCATGGTGTGCACAAAGTTGCTTTCAAGCTGCAACCTCTGCCCACAAACCAGAAGAGCTTGTCCCAGAGTAATTGTCCTGCATCACCATCAGCAGCAAAGCAGAGGAGCTGGCAGTAATCAGGAGGAAGAATCATCAAACAGGCCAGGCATCTTCCTGCAGGCAGACAGACAGGGAAGCAGAATGAGACAGGTGGAAGAAGGGGAAAAAAAGGCAGGAGAAAGGAAGAAAAGGGGGCATCAGGTCACAAGAAAGCCTTGGAGGGAAGCACCCAAGAGAGTCATTAGGGGAAGAAGGGGAGAAGAAACCGATCGGCTACGAGTGATTCCATTTTAGAGTACCACGCCTAAAGTGGCATGACAGCAGTACAAGATTCCATCAAGTGCACACATGTTGCGTAAATGTCTATTTGATTTTTAACTCCTTTCTGTTCTTTGTCCTATTGTATCAATGTTACTGTAAATTGCTTTGATTATTTCTATAGAAAAAGGATATACGGCAATGCTAAAGTTGAAAAGCAACAGTTTTGGATCTCTGCGGCAAGTTTTCCCCTTCCCAAACTGGCACTAATCAACGCTGGCACACACACACACACACACACACACACACACACACACACACACACACCTAAAAAAATTGGTGGTGGCCACAATAGGAAACCTATGTGGGCACCAAAGCATATTTTCCTCCGGAACTTTGTATCTGTTTCTTCAGGTCTCTTGCATTCCACAGGAATTCAACTCTCCCGTATGAGACCCAGTGTGCTATTGTCCTGAGTTGAGCCTGAAAGTGCCTGCATGACAATGTGGGAGACAGTCTCTGTGAAGCTGATGAAAGGCAAACCCAAGGCCACCCTAAGTTGGAGAACAGGCAGAAGGACAAGCACAATTCAGAACAGAGTCAATCCATAGAACACTACCATAGGAGATAAAAATCCGAACAAGAAGCACCCAAAGAACCAGGCCAGATCAAACTGACAGGAAATCAATCAGGCAAGGAGACAAGGAATGCTGAAGCTCAGGAGGAAGGAACAAAACAAGCCAAGTAGAAGAGTTGTTCTCGGCAACTGGGATTTGTTCTGTATCTAGCCGTGCTGGAACAGGCAACAGCGTAACTGTATCTATTCAGTTTCTGTGGTTGAGTTGTCCTTAATGGAATGACATACTTCCTCTCAAACTCCTGTAATTTGAGTTGCCTTTGTTTTCTAGGACCTGGGTGCCATTCTTCCCTGGCTTCCTGTGTAGCTGAGGAAGAAGAACCAGCTTAGGCCTTCTTCAGCTTGCAGGTTCCAGCTGAGGCAGCTCCCCCTGGCCCTCATTCTCCAAGCAAAACTATACGCAGATGGGGTATGCCATTTATCTTCAAGCAAGAACATCAACAAAGATGTCTCAATTGTGAAGAAGAAATGGCCATGTACTATAGTAGCATTCTTTACACACTGTAACAAAAAGACTTCCTTATCATTTGCTTTGCTTCAATGTGAGTACATTTGTTTTACTTTTAATTTGGGTTGTGCCTGAATATGGCGTTTCCTCAAGAGAAAGTGCCTGTCTGTTAGGGGTACTCAGGTATCTCTGAACACCTCTGCCTATTACCACAAGCTGTTCCCAAATCGGGTTATCCACCAGAGAAGTTATCGGGCATGCATGGACAGCTGTTGGAGGTAGAAATGTGTTTGTTTAAAAAAAACAGCAAACAGCCGCATCTGGGAGCACGTCCTACTAAAGCAAAGCCAACTCTGGATACAACCCGACACCAAGAGTTCAAGGATCTGAGAGACCAATGAAAGCTTGCATACTGAGCGCAGCGGAGAGTCGAGGGACATTAATGGACCACCCATGGCACAGGTTCACTATTATTACTGTAGGAAAGCTCACTTTTCTCCTCGGCTGAAGAGGAATAACAATGACCTACCCAGCAGGGTTGTTGAAAGGTGAACACAACGAGACAGCGAAGCGGTTTGCAAATTAAAGCCACTGCCCACTGCCAATCTTCTAATCCGTCTTTCCTTTTGATGGCAGATAAGTCGGAAATTACCGGGTGGGAGGAGAGGCTGAAGCAGGAGAGGCCTTTTCAGCCGTCAAGAGGAATGGCTGTGAAGCACTGGGGGCCTTCTAAGTTCTTAACAAGCAAGCAGGATGAGGAGGGGGGACGTCTCACAGGAAAGGCCGTCCTTGTAGGCTCTCTGCGTGAGCCTGAGCCACCTCACAGGAACTGCCAGGAGCGCTGGGCCTTCTTATTCAGAAACAAATGCTAACCTGAGCTCAGGAACTGGCAGTCGGCCAGAATGGGAGAACGCCAGCCAGGAAGAGAGATGCCCTGGAATAACAGATCTGTCACCATGGAAAATCTGCAAATTCCGCAGTACTAACCCTTCTTCCCTGCAGACAACTGTGTTGCTGAGCACAGGAGGTATTACCCGAAAACAACATGGAGACTTTCTGCTTCTGCAGATCACTGTGTCTGTTTTTTATTTGCTACATAGCTAGAAAAAGACAAGCAACGGGTGCATGTTCCTATTTGAAATCATTTCATGTGCAAAATGTAGCTTGCCGGGGGAGGGGGTGCTGCAGTCAAAACAGAGTCCTAAATCTATCAAGTAATATCCATGTTTTGCCCCATTTATTCTTGCACTAATATTTTTGACAGAGCAGACGTGATCATTCTTAACACTGTATTCTATCAAGTCCAACTAGGTACAAAGGATATAGCACGACAGACAACCACTTGCCACAACCACCACCAGTACCACTTTAGAATCACAGAGCTGGATGGAACATCGAGTCTACCCCATGTCAAGGAGGAACAACGGGGAATCCAAGTCCTAGATGTTTTAATCAGAAAGAAGGAGGGAGGGAGAGAGAGAAAGAGAGAGGGGGGTGTTCTATGTAGAATAGTCGATAATACAAGGTGTGTTCCTGTATATCACAACTGAGCATAAAAATCAACAGGTGTTCAAAAAACAAACATAGAAAGAATTGGCACATCTCTGTTCATTTTTAAATATAAGTAAAAAAAAACTTTTCATGGCTTTCAAAATCAGACTGATTTACTGAAATATATGCAGAGGTGCACAAAGATTCAAAGTTCAACAAAATCTGATTGTCCTAAAGTATACCTGGAATGAAATAAGCAGCCACTGCCTCTGACAATTTCCCAGCTGCCATTTTTATTCTTCTGTGTGCTAGTGTGCCTGATATGAAAACTGGGAATACTCACAAGTACCAAAATTCAGAGCCAAAATTCAGAATTACAGCCCTTTGGATTCTGGATATCCAGAACTCAGTTATAGTCAATATGAATACCATAAAGCCATTATTATCCCCTTGAGGAAAAAACCACAAGCAGGTAATATATATTTCCCCGTGTCTTCTGACAACTTCACAGTGATGGTGCCAAACAAAAAGAGTGCACACTCACAGCCAGCAGTGCCAAGGTATTAGGAAATGGTTAGAAGGATTGAACCCTGAATAGTGGGAAATGCCAGCAGGAAATGCCAGCAGCATTGAGGGAGCAAAGGGCAGGCCACACAGGGGATAGGGCAAGGACCCTGGGCAGCACTGGCAGTCAGATTGGAAGAGCAGAGAGCCTGTGGTGGGTGGGAACTCTGCCAACAGAATGGAGCACAGCACCGCTGAGTGAGGGAGCACCGTCTTGAAGCAGTCCTTGGAAGAATCAAAGAGGCAGAAGGAGCGGGCAGCAAAACGGAGGACGGCATCCTGCTCATACTGTGAGCAGAGCGTGCCATCTTCTTACTTAAAGCACGCTGAGAGTTTGGGCCATGCATCATACTCTTGTGGTGCTGCCATGATATTTGCTCCATCGCCTGTGACAAACAGACCTTTCCTTTCTGTCGCTTGACTCCACCGCTGCCGCATGTCCCTCAGATCCACTGGAATGTTGTGAGGTGTGTGGCTACCCTCCTTCATCGCCACATTCGGTGGGGGCCACCTCTATCCCCTTCTGTCTTGCCCTATGCCTTGATGCCTCACCAGTGTCCTGTAAGGGATAGAGAGGCATGTTTTACACCCTGACTGCTCCAGGTGCCACTTGTGAAATGTACCACCTGTGCCCTGGCCAACCACTGCTGTACCAATTGCCTGAAACTCCAGTATAAATCAAGCAATCCTACCCTGTGGCTATGGGTCATTTGGGATGGCAACTGGTAATGGGGTGCCAGTTCTGCCACAAATATAATGAAACCAGTGTTCTCCATCGGAGACAATTCCCAGTCCTATAAGGCCTCACTCCCTCCTAAGCAATAAGTAATCTTGGCTTTTTTATCTTTGCAGAAATTTTTTCTGGACCTCTCCAAGCTCCTCCAGGGTGGTCTGGAACTTATTTGGGGGGGCTGCCATTTGCTACCTTCCACTTCTTGCTTTTTTTCTGTCTTCCTTCCTGCTCCTATGGGCTGGTGGCTCAGCCTCTGCCCTCTGATCAGTCTTGCCCTTCATGGTAAGGAAGCCACTGCCCCCCCCCCAGTGCTCTCTTCCTTTGCCAGCAGCAAGGCCCTGTACTGAACCTTCAAGGGCTGGGCCTGCTGGAGGCCCAAGTCCTACTCACACTTGAGCACCTTCCGGCAATGCATGCACCCAGTCATGCAAACATCTGTTGCACACTCCTGAAATGCTTCCAAGTTATTTACTTATCAGGAGTTCCACTGTTTGACGGCATGCTCCTAACAGAGACTGCTGATTTGTCAACATTACTAAACTGGTGGAACAAGTGCAGCTGGAGAGACAGGGTTGCATGTATTTGAAACGGTGCCCACCGGAGTCCCCTCAGCCTCTTCCTCTCCTTGTGTCCGAACCTGAAGGGGAGTGACCACCAACCATACTGCTCTTCATAAAACCCTTCCTTGAATAGAATAAAGCTGCATGGTAAGGATAGGGGAGATAATGCCTGCTCTTCTTCATAAATCCCTTTTGCAACCCCCAAAAGCAGCGGCACTGGTGCTGCCCAAGCTGATAGTCCCAACAAGCTGATGCCGTTCTTGTCCTCCTCTGGGACATGCCATATTTTC
This sequence comes from Phrynocephalus forsythii, assembly GCA_029282475.1. Taxonomy (NCBI): domain Eukaryota; kingdom Metazoa; phylum Chordata; class Lepidosauria; order Squamata; family Agamidae; genus Phrynocephalus; species Phrynocephalus forsythii. The sequence continues at coordinate 65,794,725 of JAPFRF010000002.1, forward strand.
CCCTCTATAAGACAATTTTCCCTAGCCTCATTGGCCAAGAATTGAGGGCCATCTTATACACAGAAGTAAGCCTTTGCCCTCTGAAAAGATGTGCTCTGATCACTGCAAACGCAAAACGAGAGGCTTCTTGACCGGTCAGAGGGCAGTCAAAGGCTTCCAGAAAGGAAGGGAAACAGTGTTTGGGGGGGAGCAGGGAAAAGAACCAAAACTGATGGTAGTGAATGAGCTGCTGGAAAGGAAGGGAAACCTTAGCTAGGCAGGGACTGCCCAACTGATTCACTGCCCTCAGCTTGGGTTCTCCTCCCCTTCCCCTCCTCCCCACCCCATTTCCCTTCTTTTCCAGCAGGATTTGTCAATTCTGAGTTCTAAAAGTGGGGAGTGTCTTGTACATAGTGGTGCCTTATGGGCAGGAAAATGTGGTAAGCTCTATGAGGTTAAATGCTTTTTTCAACATCATTTTGGACCCCTTGCCCTGACCACCCTGGCTGGGTTGTACAAAAAGACCACTGAAACATTTCTAAGGTTCACCCAAGGGGGCCTAAATCTCATATAACATTTCCCTGTTGATTTAGAATATCTTATTCTACGTATCTACTAATCCCAAATCTTATTCCTAACTATATTAAATAAACAATATGCAATGAAATGTAGACTTTGTAAATGTAAGTTGAGGCTGCAGAAGACAAAACACAGAAATTTGCAGCAGTGCCAGCTTGCATCAAAGCACATCCTAACAGGAAATACTCAAGGGATTTGGAAGCAGCTACAGGTATGTCCACCTTTCAATGGGAAGGAACCAGTGTGAAAACAAAGCCTTGGGTGTCTAAGCCAGCTTTTAGACTTCACTGGCACAAACAGACATGACACAGGCTTTGCTCTCACTACAACTCCCTTCCTTCGAAAATCACTGAAATCCCACTTAGGAGACACTGAGTTCTCTGCGCGCTCTACTCTTGGTGCCAGAGTCTCTTAAAGTTTCATTTCTCAAGAAATTTCCCCAGGATGCCTGAGAAATAGATTTTGCTTTCACTTTTTCCTTTAACAAGCAGAAATCTAGCCTTTCACTTTCCAAACTATCGGAGTAAAGGGGGCTCCAAATACTGTAGTAGCCATTATTATTATTATAGATACTTGGAACAATCCAATTTGGATCAGGACATATAACAAACTATCCCAGTGTAGCATTATTTGGTGAACTCTGCATATTTCCAAATCCAAATGCACATCCCTAATGTAAACCTTACACCTAGATAATACCTTTGCCTTATTTGATCGATGGCTGGATAGACGGATGGATGGACAGCCAGATAGAGCACTTACATAGACAATAGCTTAAGCAAAATATTTTAATCTTTAAAATCAAAAGAATATTCTGTATAATTTATATTGTTGTGTTCATTCAGTGAAATGAACTACACTAACACACTTACCCTCATAATTCCACAGCTTTCAACTGCTTTGGCTTTCAGTGGCACTACTCAATTCTATTTCAGCAAACATCAGTACAGTGGTACCTTGTATAAAGGAATTAATTCGTTCCAAATGAAATTATGTCAAACAAATTTTCCTTTATACAAATTTCCCATAAGAATGCATTGACATTTCCCCTATCTCCAGAATATTTTATGTTGTACAAATTTTATGTTATACAAGCTGTTTGTTATACAAGGGTCCAATGTACTGGTAGTGTATGGGCTTATTTCCTGTTGCAACCAACCAAACAAAGCCTATTCCAACTCAAGGCTAGTCTCTCCGATGTATCCTGTCCTGGAAGTACTGTACTGTAAATGAAACCTCTTCTGCACAATGGTCACAAACCCAGCAATATATCTACAAATTGAATCCCTCTGATCATATTGGGTTTTAGTTCATCCAACATGCAGCATCTTTCTATATACCGTATTTCCCCATCTGTACGATGAGCCCATGTATAAAACAACCCCCATTTTTCCAATCCAAAATTACAGTTTCACCAACCACAGGGTTTTCTCCTCAGCTTACTTCCATGTATAAGATGACCCTCAATATTTAGTCTAGTAATTTTAGATAAAATAGTCTTATACATGGGAAAATACTGTATCTCCCAATTCAAAGAAATGACTTGAAATGTATTTATTTATTTATTTATTTATTTATTTAGCTTATAGACTGCCCAACTTAGTAAGAACACTGCTCAGGCTGATTTGCATAATTAAGCAAAGCATGGAACAACTAATATAATGAAAAATCAAAATGTGTGATACCACCATTGGTTTATATTAAGCAAGAAAAACAGAAAAACAATGTAACAGACACATTCTACTCAATGTGCATGCGTTTCAAACAGTGACTCACTGAGTTAATATAAGATATTCACGCATATGCATGTTCACATTCTCACATAGAAATGTATATGCATACCCTCAAATATAGTTTTTAAATGAAATTATTTGTGTGTACATGAACAAATACATATGCATGTGTAATGTATCTATTTTTCCTCCAGATATTAACACTTTCTGACAGCAAAAAATATAAACATACAACACAGCTAGACTGTATTTTAGTAAACCAATTACTAGTCAGGGTGTAAAATACAGGACCTTGGCTATAGATTGTAGGATATCGTGGTGCACCCTGATTAATTATTCCTTTTCTTTATGCTCATAATATCTGATTTAAACTTGTCATGTGAAATTTGGTGTGTGCAGGCACTCTGGAAGAGGCAGTACCTTCAGACTTTTAGTTTTATCTCAGTTGAGATTGTTAGATATGAATTCTTGAAACATGAAAACCTAAAAGCTGAATAACTAGCTTCAAAGTTCAGCATTTAATATATTCTGCGACTAACAGTGACAGGCAGAAAGGAGAAAGGGACAAGTTCTTTTTAATAATAAGACTGATATATAGTATGTGCAAAATCGGAATTTGCAGAGGGAAATAAGTACAGTAGTATAGTATTCTTCAGGTCCATGAACTCAGGTCTCCAAAACCAGTCTAGAACCCAGGTCTTCAAAACCAACAAAAGACCAGAAGGAAATGGGACCTATTTTCACTTGGAAAGACTGTGCCTCAGGAGTCGTCAAAAGAAAATATACAGTACATACGATACCATGGCAATTTTTCTTCTGGTACTTTGAAGAAATAGCCGTTTTGTTGGAACTTACAGTTTAAAAGGCTGCAGAAGTGGCTTAGGGCCTTTTCACACGACTCCTAAGATCCTCTGGCCACTCAAATTCGGACCAGAGATCTTAGGGGTTTGTCGCCGTTCCTGCGTTCCCACCCCCTCCGCACTCCTGGCTGCTGGCTGCGTGAGGGGAGGGAGAAAAAAGGAAGAAAAGAATGCCGCTCACCTCCCTTCTGCCATCTCGCTTTGCTCCTGGTACTGCATTCAGATCTCTTAAAGGGGCAGGGGGCAAAAAAAGAACAAACAGAAGCAAGGAGAGCCTGGCAGTCACTACTGTTATATCCGCATCAGGAATTTTCACCCTCCGAGAGCAGGTACATAAAAAGTGCGCTGGGACGCGCTTAGGTGGGCGTGGTCGCACTTAATTATCTGTAAACTCCGGAGCTGGTGGGGAAATAATTTTAAGCTCCAGAGCTGGGAGCCATTTGCCGCAGAGTTTAGGGGTCGTGTGAAAAGGCCCTTAGTATGAAACAGAGAAGCAGTCTGAAATAAGGAGCTTGAGACTACACTCACTTGAAAATCTTTAGATCAAAGAACCTGGTCATTTGAAGGGTGAGAGGAAATTAAACTTTGATTGCCTTTGACTCCCTCTTTTTTTAATCCTAACACTGAATAAATGGTGTTAAAAATTATGAGAACAATTGAAAGCAGGGCATCTGCTGCAGAATCCTGTCCTGTTCACTAAACCACCACCACCACCACCACCATCATCAACAACAACAACAACAACTTAGAACTACACAGCTGGAAGGGACCCTATAGATCATTGAGTCCAGCCCCTGTTAAGGAGGAAAAGTGGAGAATCAAGCTCCCACCCTCTGATTCTGCAGCCAGATTCCTAAGCCACTGAGCTATCCAGCAAGTGAAGATGATATGGATACCACCTGAAGAACCATTATGTAAATTACAAAGACAATGAATAATTTTCAGAAACCAAGACAGTCTTGGGTGTTGAGTCCTGGCACCTGGACTTATGTTCTTCAGACTGAAGAAACTACTTGGATGAGTAGTAAAATGTTTCAGTTTCACAAGAAAAGAAGTCCAGTTCCCAGGGCTCAGCTCCCAAATAGCCTCACCTGGATGACTGAGAATCTCCACAGACAAATCAAGACAATGTCCCATAAATGACAAAAGGGAGAAAACCCAGGCATTAAGAAAACCAACAATAAAGCACACATAAATGCTAAACATCACAAACCCAAGGACAGGGAGTTGCAGGGATGTTGGTTCAGACCTACTGCACAAAATCACCAAAATATGCAAAATTGTCTTGCCACTGTTCCAGAAACTTTGTAAATACAAGCCAGAACAGCATCTATTTCCACACAATTACATCCAAATGATTTCTGTGCCATTTATGTTAAGCTCCTTTTCTCTTTCTTTCTTTCTTTCTTTCTTTCTTTCTTTCTTTCTTTCTTTCTTTCTTTCTTTCTTTCTTTCTTTCTTTCTTTCAAATTTGTGTCAGGTTAAAAAGTATAAAATATGATCAACAGGTTCTTGTCCTAATAACTGAATTAAATATACCAACAGGACACCAGAAGGTAGTAGTGGCTAGATGCATTTAGAAGAAAATTCTGCAGGATTGAGCAAGGTCAGTATAAGGTAATTTCCTTTGGTGCAGGAAAGGAGGCTATAAATTGAATCCAAAGTCATCCTTAGTTTGACTTTGTGAAATCAATGGGAGAAGTTAGTCATGACCAACAAGGCATCAGTAATGTCTACCCAAGTTCGGTTGCTAACTATTTTTAGGTTGGGTGCAGATAACTCTTCCTTCTTTTTTGTACCCTTATTCTGCCTCTTAATCTACCTCACATGAAGAGCATTGCAGAGAAACTTCTTTCAAAAGCAATGTGCAAGCAAGACAAGTAACATTTCCACGCCTGAACAAAATTAGCTGGATGTTTGGCCCATGAGCTCATCTGAATTATTAACATTCAAATCTCATATGTTCAACATCGTACTAAGGATAGCCTATTCATTTAAGAGGTTCTGGCTGAAAGCATGCCATGAGCAAAGGAAGCTGTGGATGGCAGCCATGCATGTAATGGAAGGGTAGAAAAACACTCACAAAACTTTAGGAGGAAAGGTATTTGTAATGATCAGTCAAAATACGTTAAACTGAAGGGAATTACAGGAAGACCATTAGATAAATGATTGATACTACAGTCCTTTCCATGCTACTTAAGTACTGTACTTAATAGTTTAATAGTTTAATTGTTTAAAGACAACACTTCTGAGAAGCACTTCACTACGCAACTGCGTTCCCCCACCCCAGGACTTGTAAAAGACTTCTTTTCTTTTCAGTGTTTCAACAACACCAAAGGAAAGTCGGCTCAGCTACCATACAGCCCGGTCTTGTAGACTACTGCACTACAAAACAATTGTGCATCAGTCCACTACCGATGGAATAGCTGTACTGTAGCCATCTGGTTTAATAGGATTGCATCTAATTTAGGATCTCTGCACTATCCTTGTTAGGCTTTTATTTGGATCTGCTCCTCTGTGACAAATTTTACTAAATAACCAGGCAAGTTGGTAAATTTTGTGCAGTAGCAATAAGGGTTCGAAAACAGATCATAAACGGAGGTCAACAAACATAGTAGTCATGTAGCTGATGAGTGTTCTACTGTGAACCAGATCTAATTTTGATCTGTCCCTTTGATCTATCAATTTTATGGATTAATTTAAGCATTATTATGTAATGCATCTTTGATCGTTATGTACATTTTGCTACTTGTATTTATTTGACTTTGGTCTTTGACCGTAACTAACTAACTAATTAACCTTATTCCGCCATATTCACAAATGTTTGTTCCAGCATATGTTGGTGTGTGACACCACAATAGGAATCTTGGCACAAAGCCGGAAATCAGTGGTGATGCAGGTAAAGACAACCACAACAGGAGGTAAATGCTTTTTTGGACAATCTATAAATAATAATCCAATAAGAATATGTGGAGAAGGAAAGATGTTACCGTCTCTTGGTATTTCGGAAAGGACAGCAAGATACTGTATTTCATTCGTGTCTAAAATTATTCTTTCCCTTCCCAAATAAACAACTTGTTTGTGAGTCTTCAGGACATAAACATGGGGTTGAACATGAAATTCCAGCTTTCTTTCCCATCCATTTAGGAGTTGCAATGCAATTCCAATTCCTCTACATATACAGAAATGCATATGCAGCACATATTTCTGCCACTGATGCCCCATTCAGCTGCACATCCATACACATATTGTCCCTACATGCTCCAGATGTTTATGGGCATTATGCACTGTCATGAATTTTCCTGCCTTCCAAACCACCCTTACTTGGCATGAAGAATATTTGCACCAACTTCAGTTTGGAATGCGATCAAGAGCAGCATGGACACTTACCATTGAAACACCAGTTGCATTCCTGATTGTGAATTTGCTACACAAATGGCAGAGTATCTTGAGCCTTGAACAGTAACAGAAGCATGTGACTGTGTTTGCTGAAGTTGCGCCAGCATGGTGCTCTTTGCTTCAACCACCATTATTTTAAAAATTAAAATATTTAACTAAAAAATGTCCGGACAGATTGGGATACCCCTATTTTAATTTCAGTACACTTGTTTCTTAAATATTTATCCATTATGTTTTCATATTAAATGACCAGTGATCTCCAGTTGAAATTTGCTGTACTAATAATTTGGCATGACATAGGCCAACTACTACAGTAATTCTATAGTTCTATTTGGTTCAGACAGAACCAAAACATCCCTGGCCAAAATCCTATTGCTTAGTATAAGCCAAATCTAATTACACAAAATCTGAACCAATATGTTTAATCAACATTCATTTGCTGGAGCAAGCTCTAATCAACTTCCTACCCTACAGATAACAAGGGTTTGATTATCTCCTTTTCTGACATCATTTTTAAATCTCAGTTGAATAGTTGGAAGTGGGGAGAATATATACTTCTGGGTTATTATTTTTTTCACTTGCAAAACCTTTAAGATAAATTCTTGAATATGTCCAATACAGAGGCACTAACAAATTAACTAGAAATATTTTTATGATGGATCAAAGACCACCTAGAAAAACTTTGTACTGTACTACTATATAGAGCAGTGGTTCTCAACCTGTGGGTCCTCAGATGCTCCTGGACTGCAACTCCCAGAAGTCTTCATCACTAGTTGAGCTGGCCAGAATTTCTGGGAGTTGTAGTCCAGGAACATCTGGGGACCCACAGGTTGAGAAGCACTGATATAGAGGAACACCTACAATCATAATACAATGGGTGGATGACCTCATATTTCCCAATCACGTTCTTAATAATCTTGCAAAGAATAAAAGATTGCTTTGAAAGGCATTACAGTTGTCCCCTGCCCTTTTGTGGTTCATATACTGTAGCCCCAGTATATTGCGTGTCCGCAGTATATGAAAAACAGGCCCCCTGGGATAAGGAGGAAAGGCCTTCCCAGGCCTGTCGGAGGCCCCAAAAGTGCTTCCCCACAAACCGGAAGTGACTTCCGGTAAACCAGAAGTGACCTCCTGATCACTAGAAAGCACTATTGGGGCCTCTGGGGGGACTGGAAAGCTCCTTGCAGGCCCGTTTGGGGCAGCACCAGGCCTGAGGTAAGTACAGGAGCCCCCAGAGAGCCCGCCCAGTCCCGACCTGACCCAGCATCTGCATATTTTGGATTTTCAATTATTGCAGGTCGGGTCGGGTCCCTAACCCCTGCGATAGGTGGGGGTTTACTGTATCATCATTTATGAGTAATATTTCTTAATACAGGAATAATAATTATCTTCTTAGAACACTGCTTTTACATTTAGGCTTTACACCTTGAAATAACAAGGTACATGACAATTTTAAGTGCAAAGTAGATAGGTTCCACTGAAGGACCCAAAAGCAGACGTGTGAGACAAAGCCCGAATACATTTTCCATATTAGGTTAGCAAAAAAAGAAAAATAAGAAAGGCACAAAACTATGTGTTAGAGTGAGGATTACTTTAGGTGAGATGTTATGAAAAGCAGAGCAAGAACAGGCATAAGAGGGTTCTTTGAGAAGCACACTTTGGCAAACTGTTGACGATAACAAGTAAGAAAAGCATTTGGGCAGGCAGGAAGGACTTAACCTTTGTCATGACTGGATGCTAAACCCTCAAGGTGCTCTCTGCCTCAATGAAAAATCTGTCACGCTGTCAATCAAGAAATCCCAGTGTGATTATTCCATTTTCCTTCCTCAACAAATTTGCTGTGGTAAGGGAAAAATGGTGAACATGGTGGTAAAACTCTGAAGGGCTGCAAGTAAGAGGTAGCCACGTCTTGACACCACACAGAGAGATACATCAACATCTGTGAAAAAAGCAGAATGGTAAAAAGCCTCATCTTGAATCACCTGACAAAAATCACTACCATCTTCATAACTAGAAAATGCTAAACTAAGTTGACATCATTGAATTGACACTTTGATGAGATTCTGAAGAGCTGGAGCCAAAGTTTCTTCAGAGGTCTATGGAGTACATGACTTATATTTGGACTTACAGTACTTACTTCCTATTTCTTTTGTGATAGATTTTCACACCTTCTGAATACATTAAATCAGAAGACACATTTTATCCTCCTGTTCTCTGGGCAAATCCTGGCAACAGGCCTCTATACTAAATTGAAATAGCCAGAAGGAATAAATAGTGGAAAGAAGCAATTACTTTCTCAGTTTGAAAGTGGAAACAGAAAGTAAATCTAAAATGGCTGACTTCTCATTAATAGGAAATACATGAGCAAATGCACAAACAGTTCAATTTCACATTCCATAAAAAGCAGGGAATTCTATCATCTCCTGCCACCCCCACAGATACGACTAAAGAACTGACCTTTGTGCGATTCTAGCTCAAGGAGCTGGAAATATGTTTAACGATGACATGGTGTGAGTGATTTATTTATGAAAGAGATAACTGCAAAGATTGATGCAAACAGACAAGTGTTGTGCTGCCAACATGTAGCTCATCCAACAGGTTTACTGAGTATAAAATGCATTATATAACCCAACTTGATATTATGTCATCTGTGAGCTTCCACTGATCTGATAATCATCATTCATATTTTCCAGCCCCTCTTTTATTCCAAACCAACCCTGAACTTGCCTTCCTTACACTTAATGTTGCTCTTGGCAAATCTCCTGATATAACATTTTTTTTCTGTGAGCTGGGGTCCAGAAATGTCAAGAATAAAGAAAAAGGAGTATCTATAACCATTTATCAACAGCTGGCAATAAGGCTGCTTATCACAGAAAATCATGATTCTACTGTTATCAGAAGCATCTGATATCCACTTTGATGCCAACAAAGTTCTAATCAACAGATGAACACCACCCATTACTTATTATAACAGGATTTCCTAATTTACAGCCTGAGGTATCATTTGTACAAGTTGAATTCCTCTCACTCAAAAATAGAGATGGGTACGAAATGAATTTTTATTTGTTTTGTTATTTGTAATTCGTTTTGTTAGGGAACAAATCTTTGGCTGTCATTCTTTGTATATGCACACAAGCCCACTTTTGTTGCATTTTTATAAACAGTTCTTGAACATAACCATCCTAGGCTACCAAATTCATAACAATAATTATTATTTTAAAATGCCAAACTGATGTCATTCAATTGCATACATGAACTAAAAATGATATTATTGGCCTTTTGAATAACAGAGGTCTCGTAATATGACATCAAGAAGGGCAACAGAAGAAAACCTTTAAAAATGATACTTTCCTTCGATTCCCAATTTACTTCATTTGAACGTTCTGTGTAATTTACGGTACACTAATTATTAAATGCTTATGAAATTCCTGCCTCTCTGAGCTTTCCACTTTTTTTACCTTTTTTTTTTACTTTTAAAAAATTTAACATAATACTATAACATAGACTACATTAAAGAAAAACATTTAAAGACACAAAAACAAGCAGACAAAAAGCAAAGGTCAATACATCATAAGATCATATACTACATCCATTATAAATTGCCTTATATATTTACAATGAGTCAATAAAGGGCTTCCATATATCTATGTAGATATCCTCTCGTAGTTGCTTTCTATATGATATTTGTTCAAATGAGGCTAGTTTTCGCAGATCTTCTGACCATTGTGTGAAGGGTGGAGGATGGTTATCCTTCCAGGCATTTAATATAAGTCTTTTTGCCGACATGAGAGCTCTCAAAATCCAGTTTCGTTGACCTTTAGTTAGACCCCACACAGTGGGGATATAATTTAAGATAACATGAATATCTTCAAATGACAGAGATTTCCCCAAAACTTTATTAATATAGGCAAGAACTTCCATCCACAATAAGTATATTACTGGACATTTCCAAAGCATATGTATTAAGGAAGCATTTATACTATTGCATCTCCAGCATCTGTCTGAATTTATCAATTTCTTTCTAAACAGTCATTGTGGGGTCCAATATATTCTGAATATTATTTTTTGTTGGATTAGTCTCAATTTCAAATCCAAGGAAACATCTTTTATAGATTCCAATACAACTTTCCATTGTTTAATTTGTATTTCATTTTCAATTTCCTATTCCAAACATCTTTAAGTTCTTGAATATCTATTTTATAAAAATCTATTAAGTATTTATAGATTATAGTTATTGGTTTAGGTTTCTCATTCGATCCAATAATTACCTCTAAAAGTCCTGGTGGTTCTGAAGCACTCATTGCAGATGGGCCAAAAACAGACACCAAAAGGTGTTGAAGCTGAAGATATTGCCATTGTGTATTTGCAGGTAGGTTATATTTAGAATGTAAAATGGCAAAAGGTAGAAAATTGAGCTTTCCACTTAATTAATTGATTGACTTCAGGATGGTATCAATTAAAATGACAACTTCATTACTTCATAATTGTGCTCCCTTAAAAGATTTATAAACATGAACAGCACAGTATTATATTGAAAATCAACAATGTGGCAAAACCAATTGAAATAAAACTATATTAAATAGAATGTATTAGAAATATTAACAAACTGTGCCAATTAACATTTGGACCACCAATTATATTAATTTTAAAATAAATGTCTGCATTCTCTACTGGAATCCACGTAGTACCCTCTCATATTAAAAGCTTACAGAAGTACATTCTCAGAACATAACTACAATACAAAAGATGACTCACAGTTATCACAGATCCATGAGTTACTGCACACCTAATCCTAGTTATAATACACAATTTGTATCATGCATGCAATGCTTCTTGCCGCTTATTTTACCCTACACATTATAGCCATGTTCCTACATTCAATATATGCATATGTCAAAGAGACGGAAGTATATTCCATCTTCCATATTGTTAGCAGAAAGTATGAAAGAAGGCTCATATGTATGCAAGTATATGATATATGGGTTCTTCCATAACAATTGGAAGGCTATGCAGTTTTAAAAAATGGATAATGTGGAAGAACCTACATCCAAACCCCACAATTCTGTGTTTTCTCATACGAATTTGACTTGACCAACTGTCTGTAATGTGCACCACTGTCTCAAGATATATGCTCTGTGCATAGGTTAGTTACAGTTCCAACAAGCAAAATGGCTTCACAAGCAAGCACCCCTCCCTGCAACTCTCTGGAGGCCTAGCACACTTTTTGTTCTGTTCTCTCCTCTACTATATTCTCATAATAATTGCTTACATCGGAATATACACACCAAGTGCACCACTGGCTATTTAAAATGCATGTCTTTCTGAGAGTTTAATGCACATAAGATGTGCAGCACTCAAAAGAAAGAAAAGCTGTTTAAAGATAGTAAAGTAATGAAAGAATACCACATATTTCCAAGTCCATTTGTGAAAGCTTCTTTTGTACCTACAAGCTACTTCAATCTTAAATCTTGATAGGGTCTATAATATAATAACCTATATGACCTCTGTCCCCGTCAGTGAACTATTTCTCAAAAATCCTGTTATGAGGGATGCCTATCACTCTGTATTTGAATCTGGACATGCAAGAAAGCCTAGAAGTTATCACACCACACCACACCACCCAATAATAAGAAATCAGGTATTGTATAGCATTTAACTGAAGAGACTTCAGACTCTTTGCTGTTCTACCTTTCAAAGATTCTTGCACCTCACTTTAATAGCAAGGCCAAGCCCATGGATCCATCTAGTCTTTTACATTCCATGTAACATGAGAGAAAGAATGCCACAGATCTGCCTCTACATTCATATACTGTATCTGGAAAATACGGCTTGTCTTGGGCCCTCATGGCATGTAAGGTGTTAAAAAAATCAGGCACCGTTATTGCAGCTGAGAAGGAACACATCACAGGCACATGTGGTGAAACAGCCTTTGAAGCACACACTTGAGATTGAGTATTTTACCAGACCAATTTTATTTGTAAACTGCTCCTGCTGACGATCAGAAGAAAAAGAAAACAGAGTGGTGTTTATTTTGTATCCTTGCAAATATCTCAAACTCTTATGTTATAGTATTTAAAACTCTGTTCTACGATTGAAGTACCATGCACACATAACTGCTCCAGTGAACACAGTGCGGACTTATGAGAAGGTATACAAAAGACTTGACTATAAAAATGCCTTTAAAATTTATATATGTTTACTCAGAAGACATCTTTGGGATAAACTAATTTTACTGAAACTGGCATCCATTTACCAGCAGACATATATATATATATCTTAATAGTTAAAAATGTTAAAAGTTATCGATATGTATGATCTCAAAGATGGTGAACAGAAGAAGTTTCAATGTCTAAACGGCTAGTGTGCTTCATTCTGAGCAGGAACACATCAGTATGCCAGGACTGCACAATATAAAGCAGGGTGATCCCGGGCGCTTTGTCTGTAGTTTCCACTTCCAGAAAAGTTATGCAATCCTTAAACAATGGCTCTCCTTTTGGGTTACTGTTTCATGTAACCTCACTGTACAGCTGATGATTGATGACCGGTCAAGAGGGCAGTAGACTTTGGGTGCACGGCACTTCAGTGCTTTATCAAAAATGGCAAGAGGCCATGTACTACAATAACACGGCAAATACTTCCTTTTACTGTACAGCAGACAAATTCCTTCCCCTTAGCTGGCAAAACCTACAGCTGTAATTCATGACTCGCAGTTCAGAGCATGCAAGTTCACAGCATGCAAGAATTAACTGCATATTTCCACAGGTAGCAAAATCAAAAACAACCCACCCACCCACCTTCATGTTATAGCCCAAGCCTCCACTGCTACGCACATTCTAACTGCATTGATGCTGCCGGTTGAATTGCCAGGCTAAAAGAGAGAATCCAAGCACACCCATGACATTAATCTAAAACATGCCACTACCTTAACATGAAACCACAACACTTGAGAATAGTGGAGAAAAGGCAGTCATAAAATGATGTCATAAACACACTGGTACAGATGCTCTCACTCTGTATGAACTGCCCTTTCTATATCAGATGTCCAAGACTAAACAGAATGATTTAGACTAAGTTATTCAACTACAAACAGACAAAAGGAAGTTGACATCAAGACAGAAGCACCATTTCCTGAAAGGCGAACATTAAAGTATAAAATCTCAGAGCATCGAGCAGATCTCAGGCTTTGTGGTAGCCTTGGAATCGCCCTTGGAACCCCCAGGAAGTGGTCTGACACACGGAACAAGTTAGCAAGAATGAACACATTGTATCTGTAGACAGGAAAATAAAATCACACAGTGGGTCTGGAAATAGTGCAAGAAAGCCGAGCCTTCTTCGTCAGTGGCTCTCACCTGCCCACAGCCCATGCACTTGCCCTAATAACATATTGGGTAGCCCATATATTAAATACATGAATCCTAGCTCTCCTGCCTCATTGAAAACATTTCTATAGACTCCCATATCCCCACTTTGGGATTTTTTTCCATTAACCCCTGTCCCTGTTACCACAGCATCAATCACTTGCAAACTACAAGTCAGTAACCACTAGACAGCAGATCAGAACCAGAAAGAGAGAATTCGTATAAGTAATCATGTTCTTATTCTGTGATCCTGTTGCTGTAGGGTTGGATCCGGTGCTATATGTCCCTTACTAAAACATGGGATACTAATGAAATGACCCAAATCCTGTTGTTTGTGTGTAGTAAGGTTCACTACAGTCACACCACTGTATCAAGAGGGATTCCATAAGTCAACTCCTCCATAAAGCCCACTGATTCAAATTGGCCTACCCCTAACTGTGAATGACTATGACAACTAGAGTTGGCCCATTTGAATCTAGAGAAGTTCCAGAGGCCTCATCAAATGGCCTGTTGGTTCAAGGGGCTTACTAGTGCAATTTGCTACACTACGCAACAGGATTTTGACCCATGCTTGTTTGTGGAGATGAATCAAAGCAAATTCTACATGTTTAAGCAGCATTTTAAACATGGGCATGCTCTACCTTCCCCACCCCTGTCCCCAGAAAAAGGACTCACAATATCTCCGAAGAGTCTCAGTCATCCAGGTGAATTTATCTGGAAGTTGAGTCATGGCAACTGGACTTCTTTTTCTGAGAGATAGAAACGTTTTGCTGCTCATCCAAACAGCTTCATCAGTCTGAAAAAAGCTAATTGCGAGTCCTCCATTTTTGACCTCTTGTCACCTTGGTCTGAAATAGGCTCATAATATGAATAATGGCCTGAACAGGCTTGTTAGAAAGACCATAGTATCCATAGCCTTAAGGTTAACAATGGCCTAAAGTGCTGAAACCCATAAAATATGCGCCATTACCTATGGCCTTGGTGGTGAAGGGATTTGTATGGGTTTTGTTGAAAGCACAGCCTGATAAGTAGCAGATAGACTGTGTCTGAACGCCCCACCTCTTTTGAGAAAGGGGTTTTCAATGTTCACATGAATGGCTTCCCTCTCTGAAACCACCTGTCTTCTCTGTCTAATATGTGTACATCCTCTTCTTTGAATGAGTGTCCTTTATCTTTCAAGTTGAGGTGTACTGCTGATTCTGGTCCTGAGCTATTACCCCTCCTATGTTGGGCCATCCTTCTGTTTAATGGCTGTTTAGTTTCTCCAGTGTAGAAGTCTGCACACTCCTCACTGTACTGGACTGTGTATATTATATTGATCCGTTTCTGTTTTGGTATCAGGTCCTTTGGGTGGACAAGTCTCTGCCCTAGTGTGTTCGTGGGTTTGAAATAAGCAGGGATGTGGTGTTTGCAAAAAATCCTTTTAAGCTTCTCAGACACTCCAGCCATGTAGGAAATGACCAGGTTCTTCTCTCGGTTCTGGGTCTCAGGCTGATCCCTTGTTCTTCTGGGTCGGCATACTGCTTTGTTGAAGGCCCACTTTGGATATACTCAGGCCTTCAGTACTGTCTTCAGGTGCCTGTCTTCCTTCTTCTTGGCTTCTGTGGAAGTGGGGATGTTCTCTGCTCTGTGGTTTAGGGTCCTGATGACTCCTAATTTGTGTTGTAATGGATGGTGGGAGTCAAACAGTAAGTACTGATCTGGGTGGATGGGTTTCCTGTATACTTGTACCCCCCGGCCACAGTTGGATTGGATGATGACTGCACAATCCAGGAAAGCCAGCCTGTTGTCTTGGGTGTCTTTCCTAGTGAACTTAATATTAGGGTCCATCGCATTGATATGCTCTGTAAAGGCCTGCTTCCTGAGCCTTGATTTTCACCCATGTATCATCTAACTACCTGAACCAGTGGGATGGTGTTGTCCCTGGGAAGGTGTTGAGTGCCTTCTTCTCCACTTCTTCCATGTAGAGGTTCGCAACAATTGGTGACACTGGAGAACCCATGGCACAACCATGATTCTGTCTGTAGAAGTCCCCTCTGTACATGAAATATGTGGTGTTCAGACACAGGTCCAGGAGCAGGCATATCTGGGTTGAGGCTGCTTCTGGAGGGGAGGGTGCTGTCTTCTCTTAGTCTTTACAGTTGTTGGGGCATTGGTGTTGGGAATGCTGGTAAAGTGAGATGTAACATCAAAGGATACTGTGGTTTCGCTTGTATCCAGTTTCAGCTCCTCTGAATTGTGCACATGGTGGTCCGTGAGTCCAACCAGTGGGGCTAGGATAGTTGCCAGGTATTTTGTGATGTTGTAAATCACTGAATTTATACTACTGATGATGGGTCTGAGGGGGATTCCTTGCTTGTGGATCTTGGGAAGTCCATAAAAGCAGTGGATGGTCTCTCCAAGATATAACCAGTGGTAAGAAACCCTGTCTATTGGGGTTATCCTTCTCCAAGAGTTTTAAGCATTCTATTACTTTTTTTCTTGCAATTACTGGTGGGGTCTGTTTTCAGTTTTTCATATGTGTCTTGGTCATCTAAAAGTGAGATGTGGTAGTCCACAGTATTGAGTATGACAGTGCATCTTCCTTTGTCCGCAGGCAGAATCGTGATGTTCTCATCCCTGCTGAGGGATGTCATAGGACTTCTCTCCTGACTGGTGAGGTTGGATGGTGGTGGTTGAGCACTGGAGAGTATGGCAGAGACTTTTATCCTGAGCAGTTCAATTTCTGCTGCTGGCAGATTGTTGCTGTCAATGGCCGATTCTGTAGCTGTGATGAAATCCACAACAGGAACCTGCTTGGGTGTGGTGGCAAAATTTAGGCCTTTGGATAGGACCTCCATCTCTGTCTGGGTGAGTTCCCTGTTTGAGAGGTTCTTCACCCATTTGTTCTTTACATCTCCTGCCGTGGTCCCATCATCCTTCTTCCTCCTGACAATTTCTTTTACTGACTGTTTCTGGGAGAGGAGAAGATCAAACTTCTTCATTAGCCTCTCTCTGCCTTTGAAATGCTGAGCCAGTTGTGCTTTCTGGACAAATTCTATGACTGCATCCACTGCTGGTTTGGATAGGGTGGAAAGGAATTCTTAGTGAAGGTGGTCTTTTCTGTGTTCCAAAGTGTCTAAGGTGAAGTGGACTTGTCTGATCATTTCATACTATTCAGGCCATTGTTCATCTTATGAGCCTATTTCAAACCAGGGTGACAAAATGGCAAAGCGGACTATAAGTAGAGGACTCACAACTAGCATTCTTCAGACTGACAAAGCTGTTTGGATGAGCAGCAAAAAGTTTCTATCTCTCAAGAATAAGAAGTCCAGTTGCCATGACTCAACTTCCAGACTTACTATACCTTTACCTTCCTCCAAAATAGGGAATTTGTGGAGATGCAGCCCGTCACAAAAGCTACATCTGACAAATTTTCTTTGTGGGTTGTTGTTTTTATTTTTGTTTTTGTTGTCATTTTGTTTTTTGTAAATTGTAGGATTACAACATTAATTGCCTATTATGGACATAAACCTTTTTGATAGTGGCAAGTTCATTAAGTTGTATATAAGGTACACTTCTCTGTCTCCCAGGTTTGTATGTCATCATGGCAGAAAAACTGGACAACCATCTGTCAGATCAGCTTTGATTTCGATTCCTGGATTGAGCAGCAGCTTGGACCCGCTGGACTTCTAGGCCCCTTCCCACTCCATTATTCTATGATTCTGCAATATTGCTTTGCATTCAAACCACACCCACATGAGACATTAACCAGCCAGCATTTTTTTCAATCTGTACTTATTTTTCCCATTGATTTTACCTGAAATGATCAGCTTTATCCAACCGCCCAGAGTGACCATAACCGCCCAGAGTGACTGTTGGTCAGATGGTGTGGTATAAAAATCAAATCAATAAAAATGAATAAATAAATCCCTTCCACTTATTATGATGTGACCAAAGAAATCTAGCATTTTGCATTGAATGTGTCTTACAATTTATTGGTCTTTACTAATTTTCCATTTGTCACCTCCTGATCCAAGAGTTTTTGTAACTTTTCTGATGAGCATTAAACAACTGATCCCATTGCTTTCTATCAACCCTTACAATACAGTGCTTTAGTTTACCCATCACATTGCATGTACACACTTCAATCACCTTCTCTTGCAAATAGTTCCTTCCACCATCTTACGTCTTGAGTATTTTTCTGGCATGATCATGTAGATAATAGCTACTGATAAAATTTATTTCTAATTTAAAATGTGCACATGTTTCACTAATGATGCAGACTATATTTTTAGTATTTGACCAATAAGTCTTTGCTACTGAATGATTACATCACAGATTGTAATATACTTCTTGAACAATGAATGTGCCACATATCTAATTTTAAATCCTTTTTGAATTCTTAAGTTCTACTTGGACCTTTATTTTAACCTCTGAATCTTGCAACAGTTGTGCCTTAGTAGGTTACTTGCAAGCTCATGTGAAAAAATTTGTTGCCCATATATTGTCCAGCAATTTCCCCTAGGGGGAAAAAATTCTAGTTGAATCGGGAAGCTGCAATAGCACCCCTACTCCCGTTGGTGAGCAATTAGTGGCTTCGCTTCCGAATCATGATTCAATTAGAAAGATTTTTTCCTAGGGGCGCCCCCTTTGGAGCTTAACAACTCAGCCCCCTGACCCCCAAACCTTTCCAAATGTTGGGGGCTTACAGGGAAGAGCTTAAGGAAGCTCTCCGGCTGTTTTGGTGCTTCTAGGACCCAGGGGAGCATAGTGTTTCATTTTGTTTCATTTTGTTTCATAACAAAACTACTTTAAATACTTGTTACAAATGAAACAAAATGAAATGAAACTAAACTACTAAAGAAACAAAACAAAACAAACCGTCCATCTCTATTTCTGACCTGTTTCTGCTGTAAGAAGACAGCACAATTAGTGCAAGTCTGATTGATGGCAATGCACCACACAAAAAGCCAGCAAAGGTACATAAACACACACATCATTGTTGATGGAAAGTAAAAGACATGACTGAGTAGAAGTAAAAGGCAATGAAATGTGTCTGTGGCTCATTCTAGCTAAAACCTATTCATAATCCTGGCTTAAGAAAAGCAGCGGTGACCTTAAGGTGAATGCTTTGCTGCTTCTCTGAAGTGCCTCTTAACAAGAACTCAAGTTATACTTGTGTCTGTTTGTTACGTTTTTGTGCAGGTCATACAGAAGGAAGAAAGAGGAGAGCAGCCTGGTGGCTTTCTCTTCTTCTGGCATGCCTACTGAAAAAAAGCACCTAACATACTTCCCTTGCAATCAGGGTGGTTTTGATTTACATCACTTTGATTTAAATCACTAGTCAGGCTCGATTTAAATCATGATTTTCTACACAAAGACTCATTTTTGCTAGTGTTGTTCTAATCTTAATATTTACAACCAGATGAAGGTTTCATTTTTAAAATAATAACTTTTCAGATTAGTTTTACAGTTATATCAGAAAATTACTGATTTGGTGGTTATATACCATTAGAAATACATAGACAGATAATTGTGAAATTATTGCAAGGTGAACTATCCCCAGTTTAATAGGTTAATCATTCATATTTGGACAACTGTTCTGTTGTACGAGTACTTTACTGGAAGGAGAAAAATAATCATTACCTTAATAATAATTTAGATAGTTTTAACCAAAACAATAACATTATATAGCATTATATATACTTGTATTTGCTTAAACATCTATGTTTGTTAACTGATGTGGTTAAAATATCTTTTAAAAAACTTAGACTGACAGTCTAGAATGATATTCCTAAACTGTATTTCTATTACGCCCTGCTACCATTACAGGTTATTCTCTCAAGGAAGAGAGTGAGAATGATAACCCTCAGGCTGCTATACACATAAAGATCTCAAGATGTGGAGTACTGTACTTTAAAAGTTTCAATTTCATTTTACTGCTTGCCCCTCCCTCCTCAAAATTTACTCCTTGTACAGACCTATTCCATTCCAAACAACCTTCTCTTCATTGAACTTCTTGAAACGTAGCACTTAAGAGATAAGGTGTTCATTCTGTGTACATACATTTGCAGAGGAACAATGGGATTAAGGCCTTTCCCTCAATTCTGATGTTTATTTTATAACATTTTTGCTATGAAGGAGGCATGTTATCATTGCAGACCCAAATGCACAATTTTGAAAATAGCAAAACCAAGCATCTTTGATAATATCTTCTAGATAGAAAAATTGCCCCAAATACAGTGGTACCTTGTATAAAGGAATTAATTCATTCCAAATAAAATAATGTTAAGCAAATTTTCCTTTATATAAATTTCCCATAGGAATGCATTGAAAACAGTAACCCCTAATCACGACTATTTTTTGGTTGTATGGATTCACCCCATAGACAATTCTGTTAAGCAAATTTCCTGTATCTCTGGAATTTTTTATGTTGTACAACTTTTATGTTATAAAAACTATTTGTTATACAAGTGTCCACTGTAATTAGAAACCTCGGGGAGAGCATGGCATTCTGAATGGATTAATACAGCCTTATGCTACATAATTTAAAACTAATTTCATGATCAATAACCTTTGGAATATAATGTACCTTAACTAGAACATGATCTTTAGAGAGATTTTTCCTCAAAAAGCATTTAAATTTTAAAATAATTGATTTAAATCAAAAAATAAGATTTTTTAATTTTTATTTTAAATCATTGATTTTTATCCACCCTACTTGCAATCAATGAGCCCTTTCAAAGATATCTTCCCAGCTCTGTGTTACACCATTGCTCCACTTTCTGTAGTGATGCCACAACACTTTTCAATACAAACCCAGCCCTACTGACAGATAAGTTTGTCATTGAAAAACTCTTATGGCACTTTCCAATCAAATACTGTACTGGATTTTCATTCCCAGTCTGGTTGCCAATTTGAACAAATTACACAACCACCATAAACTATTGTAAATCTTATTTACCTTGTTAGGAGTAACTAACTATTCAAATAGGTTAGAAGTCTAATTCCCAGGAAACACAAGAAAAGTTCCATTATATCTCATATCATGCCTGGTTTCTACACAAATGCTTGGAAGCATGAGCTGAGGAAAATTTATTCAGATACCCCAATGCCTTCTGTACAGATTTATTTTACTTTATGTAAGTCAATTTAATCTGAATTGCTTTTTAACAGCATGATGTGGGAATGAAAATTTAAACAAGATATCAAATGCCTTCTGTACAGATTTAGCCATTTCTCATTGCTTTTATGTCTAGAGTCAATTTAGATTACTCCCCAGAACTCGAACACAAAAAAGAAAAATTGGGTCTGATTTTTCGTTGTCGTTCCTGGCGTCCTAGATGTGGGAATGGAAAAAAGTTTTAGAAACAATGGATATCAAATATGCCTGCCTGAGGGCACCTACCAGAGGGGTGGTTTCTGGGGGACTCCAGCCTTCCCCCTCCTGTCCTGGGCTGCTGGTACCGGGCTGGGAGGGGCATCCTCGGCATCTCCATTTGCCATGCGGTGCGGGGGATCCAAAATGGCGACGCAAATTTTTTTGAAATCATGGTCCAAAAACCCACCAAAGCACCACAGAAACATGCAAAAATTAGCTATTTTAAATGCTTGAATTTTTACAGTAGCAAGTGGGTTTTCTTGCAACAAAACATCTCCATTGATTTTATTTTATTTTATTTTATTTTTATTTTTACACCTGCGCACGCGCAATGATGGGCTGGCCATGGGATGGGACCATGCAAATCTTTGGAGCCATTCCACCAATCGCATGGCCAGGTTTTGCTGAGACTTGCTGGTACCAAAAAGTTTTAGAAATCCAAAATGGCGACCGCAATATTTTTTTGAAATCGTGGTCCAAAAACCCACCAAAGCACCACTGATTGCGAAAATTAGCTATTTTAAATGCTTGAATTTTTAAAGCAGCAGTGGGTTTTTCTTGCAAAAATATGTCTGCATTGATTTTATTTTATTTTATTTTATTTTTTTACACCTGCAGAGGGGCAATGTTTCATGGGGGGGACCATGCAAACTTTTGGAGCCATTCCACCTCCTGTCCTGGGCTGAGACTTGCTGGTACCAGGCTGGGAGGGGCATCCTCGGCGTCTCCATTTGCCATGCGGTGCAGGGGGATCCAAAATGGCGAGCACAATATTTTTTTGAAATCGTGGTCCAAAAACCCACCAAAGCACCACAGAAACATGCGAAAAAATTTTAAATGCTTGAATTTTTACAGTAGCAGCAGTGGGTTTTTCTTGCAATAAAATGTCTCCATTGATTTTATTTTATTTTATTTTATTTTTTTTTTACACCTGCGCACGCGCAATGATGGGCTGGCCATGGGATGGGACCATGCAAATGTTTGGAGCCATTCCACCAATCGCATGGCCAGATTTTGCTGAGACTTCTGGATGTGCCAGAGAGGGCATAAAAAGCCCACCAACCCTAATCCTAATCCTAACCCTAACCCTAACCCATATGCCAGTACACTGTGTTTTTAGTGGGCCAGAGGCACCCAGAGGTACAGCCCACTAACCCACCCTAACCTTAACCGTTACCCTAAGCCTAGCCCTTACCCCCTAACCCCATGCTCTGGGAAGTCAAGTCGCGCTAAATCGCGGTGGTAACGACAAACGACACAACAAAATGACAAATTTTTGAAAAATTTCGCGAAAAATGGAAACGACCCGAAACAGACCCGTCCCGAAAAATGACAACTCGAAAAAAATTTTTTTCTGGTCGTGCCCATCTCTAATATCAATGCATTGAGTTGGACAAATCAGAGTAAGAGGGAGGAGACCTAGGTTAAAATGCCTGCTAAATTACAAAACTTCACAGGGGATGGGCAAGGATAAACAACTCCTTACCTGTCACATCTTCATATATCTCTAAAGCTCTGTACTCACATAGTTTTGCCATTCACAAATATCTGAAGCTGTGCATAGGTTGCCTCAGTTGTGAAGCTACCTAAGGGCACACAACAACATATGCACACAAATAAAGGGGGCAAACATTTCTCACCTGATCTAAATTAATTTTAACAAGATGTAAGCACATGCAGTACTTTCTCACCCACATCAGTGGGACTAACGAGTTAACTGTCATAACTGTGTGTGTTACTGTCAGCTTCAATTTTCCCACCGAAACTGACAAGACTGAAAAGTGTCCATTTTCTGTTGGATTCTGCCTGTAACTGTCAAAAACTACTGTTCTGCGTTTCTGATTTATCGAAAGGAATGCATACAGATATAACTTTGGTGGGAGTTATAAAAATCCACAAGGGGGGGAAGAGTGACAATTCTGTGGAATACTGGCTCAGACTAGTTGTTTCAGTGTTCTCCTAAAATACTATAATCTGGTTTGATTTTTCACTTGGCTAGCAGTTGTTTCAGTGTTCTCCTAAAATACTGTAATCTGGTTTGATTTTTCACTTGGCTAGCAAAATAATACCTAATCTAAAATCACAACAATTGTAATGCAAAAGAATGGAATATACCTACATAAATTCTGCATCATCTGATTGAGGGGCATATCTTGCCTGTATTATTACAGCCACTGGCATTTTTCCAGCTGGCGTTGGATTCAGGAGCCTCAAAGCATGCCAGATTTCACACTTCAAAAGAGAGGTCGTGTTTAAATCAGAAATACAGCAGCTGCACTACTCAGCCATAACCATGCTAGGGCAGAATGACTACAAGGTTAAGATTTGGGTTGAGATTATGTCAGGGCGCTCAAGCAAAGAACAAGAAGGCCAGTGAAGAACTATTAATGCTTTGTAGTACTGTATTTATAATGAAAGGTAGACGCTTCAGAAGCAGACTTGACTAAACCTGAAACCACATTAGGGATGCTTTTACTTCCATTTTAAAGACTCATACATGTACCACTCCATACATGCTTACATGGGGCATCAGTTCACTGGTACATTCCAATTAATTATGTGCAGGAATACAGCCTTAAAAAGTACCATAGTTCAATTATCAATAACAAAATCTAAAATACACTTTAGTAGTATTTGTAGCAATGGAAGCCATATTAAAACCATGTGTTCTGGTCCTCACTTCTCAGTAATCAAAAAATTAGCCATCTCAGCTGTAAAGTAAGAAAAGTGCCCAAATATCCTATTCACTCCGTTGCAACTCCTACTGTATATAAACTGTAGATTTAAGGCCCTTAAGAGACATATGGGAGGTTTAGTGAAGTAGTGCTTATTGGAATAGGTCTTTTATCCTGTTCCCAAGCAAGATGGCCCCAAGGTTCTGCAGGATATGTCACAAAACAAGACCAGCCAAAGGAGTCCAGAATTGGGATAAAGGTGATACAGGTGTGTCTAGTAAGCAAAATCCTACCAGGATCCCAAGGCAAAGTCCAACGCAAATCCACAGTCAAACCAGTTGAATCAGAAAACAAACAAGCAGAGTCCAACATATATATTTGTTATGGTTCCCTGATGACGGCCTCCCTTTATAGCTCCTCAGCCAGACTATCCCTCTTGTCCTGAGGTGGGTAAATCCAGAAGATGCTAGCTGAACAACCTGTGGGAACCTGACTAAAACTGTATGTCTCTCAAACACTGCCATTCACTTAAAGTTGGCAGCACTTCCAGGGAGTTCATCCAAAAATCCACAAGGCTAGGCACTGAGAAGCAAGATGCAATCCTTGGAAGGGTAGAGCTTCCCCACACACACACACACAGACACAGAAACACCAACATCCTAAGAGCTTAGTAAAGACAAAATCTGGTTTTAGTACCACAAATCCTCCACACCAAATCCCCAAACAGCTGCTTAAAATGATTATTTTATTTTATTTTATTAAGAGATGGGGAAAACAGGTTAGGACAGAAGTTCCAAAATGTTACCAAAAAAGTTGCAAAATACACTTGTAGGAAAAAACAGATATTATCAGGCAATTCAAGAGAAACACACCTAAAAACAACAAAAGCTACACTATCTAATGTGCATATTTTACCAGAATGATAACATACTTCTTGGACATGCACAGGGTCCTTTCTTCCTGGTACAGCATCACAGGATGGGAAACCTTCTTCTAAATCAGACTGAGTCATCTAACTAACTTTCTTCATCCCTTTTGACAACTAATGGACTATTTCACATCTATTGTAATCACAAAATACTCACAAAATCAGAACTAGGGGACATACACTCAAATTGAGGGCTGGGAGAGTAAGAACAGACAAAATAAAATATTTTTTTCACCTAGTGCGTTGTTAGTCTGTGGAACTCCCTGCCACTAGATGGGCCATTGGCCTGATCCAGCATGGCTCTTCTTATGTTCTTATGTTCTTATGTTCATGTTAATATCTTAATATTCTTTCATGATCCTCCATAACAACAGCATCTTCTCCCATCTTCTTTTCCCACAGGTTAAATTTGCAAGACTCCCAGGAAAGAAATTGATTGGCTTTATATGCATCATCTGATAACAGAGAAACCCTGATCTCTTTTAGTGCTGCCTGAAGTGCTCTTTTATGGACTCTTTAACAGGAGGTCAGTTGAAGGTGTGAACCATCCTTTTGTTCATATTATTGCTCATATTAAATTCTAACCTCTGCCTTCTCAGCCAGTTTCCCAATTACCCACAAAAAAGCACTGAAGCTTCAGTAAATAAGTTCCATGAACCATTCTTCCAAGCTCCTCAGTTTCATCACAATACTCAGGAAATCCAAAGAATCGGGGAGCCAGCAACAATGTCAGGATTCACGACATAAAAGAGATATAATCAGAAAAGCTTATTTCTGGTGAAATTCCCAAACTGCATTAAGATTTATATATCTTAGCAGATGGAACTCCAACCAGGGTTTATAACTGTAGGTATTTGACCAGCTGGGAAAGGAAATCGGTTGTAGGAATTGACCCACTGTTCTCCTTATGAGGAAGAGCTAAACACATTACTTAAGGAAAGTCTAGGCATCTCCTTATGGAATATGGCTGATCCATATATTCCAGTTCCTAATGCCTTCTTCTGCCACTAAAACTGTGACATAACAGACACTTGGACGGTCTCTAATGCAATTCTGTTTCTGCATTACTGTTAGAAAGAAGAGAAATCATGAAGATATTCAAACACAAGTCAATAAGAGAAAAGTTCATCTGACATAAACATTTTAGTAAATTAGTAAATTAACTTACAATCTACAAACAAGGGAATGTCACAAACTTGCTTATAGCCACAGACTGCCACACATTAAGCACTCTCATCATACTAATGCCTTCCTTATGATTCTGCAGGTGGATATCATGGCTAATGGAATCCAACACTGACATGTCAAGGAAAAAAATAAAGGATATCTTGCCCCACCCTACAATCCACCAAAAGATGACCAAAAGAAAAACCCAACTGAAAAAAATCTAGAAAATGAGTAGAAGCAAGGAAAATTGTAGGTGAACTGGCAACAGCCATACAAACACATTTAATGATGTCTTCTTCAGTCAGTCACATCATTTTTGTTAAATACAGATGAAACAAAGCCACTTCTATATCTTTACCAGTTTACCAGTTTTCTTATCCAAGTATTCATCCACAGCCTAGGTAGCTTGGTTAACCAAGGCGAACAAGAGCCAGGGAAGCACATGATCACTGAGGCTTCTTCTGGAAGAACACTGACCATATCCTTAACAAGTATTCACAAAAATGTTGTACTGTATAATGGAACCCCGGTAACCTCTAGAACAGGTGCTAACAACTGGAGTCTAGGTAAGAATAGAGTTGTACAATCTCATTTACAAGGTGTTTTTAAAATAAAAGTTGAAAAAAACACACATATTTCAAGAAGAATTCTGAATTTCACCCTTCATTTCTCATCTGGTGGTTGAACCACTGCTTGGAAATAGGGAAAAAAGGAAAGAAAGCTTTTAGACTTTAATCCAACGACCAGATTCAAGGGAACTAAGGCATTCAGTAGAACTTACTGAGTAGCCATAACCAGGACCATATTGTTAACCTTCTTATTTTTGTCCATTTGTTTTAAATCTGGAGCAGCTACTCTCACTTTTTTTGTCATGGCCGTAAACAAAATATGAAAGAAATATAGGCTGAATCAGAATTGTATGCATTGTGAAATGGCCCTTATAATGAAGAATTATATGTGTGAATTATATTGTTTCTAATCTTGGGGAGGGGAAGCCTTCAGATGTGCCAGCTCCCCTCTCCAGGGGGGTGGGGGGCAATATAGTTCCTGTTGAGAATGGCTGATCTAGAGTAGGAGTGTACCTTAACAGATCATTCGTAGTCTGTTTAGCGGTTATTTGCTTCCTGATAGATCTGGCCTGAAATTATCTTGCCACTCAATGTGTATTTTAAGATGGAAGCTGGTACTGCAGATAGACTAAACAAAATTTGAGAGAATGAAATAAGGAGATACTGAGCAGTTGCCTAACACTTCTTCCATGTATCAGCTACAACCAGGCAATAGCTGCAATCATGGGTTGTAGTCATTTGAAGCACTGCTCTTCAAGCCTCTCCCTTATGCATTCACTTCCTTTCAGGCAAGGTCCACACAATAGGAAAAATAATGGCAAAATTAAGGCAGTTAATCACCAATTACACTAATTAATGTAGAAAGGAAACATTTCAAATGTGGAAGGCTGCAGCACTAAACATAGGATCCCATCATCAATTGCATCATTTGCCAAAAACTACATCTACTCCATAGAAACCAGGGAAGCTGTAATGCAAGTTATGAGAAGTACTGTATTTTAGGGAACCATGATTCTGGGTTGTGGTGGTGGGGAAAACCTGAATGCATTTGTTTTTTTTTTGTTTGTTTGTTTGTTTGTTTGTTTTTGGACTTGCACAACACTGGCTCTTTGACTTGAATATGGAGATGAGCACCACCCCTAAAGTTGGACACGACTAGCACACACGTGTGTGTGGGGGACCTTTATCTTTACCTTTTGTTTGTTTGTTTTCTATACTGCTTCCATTAGTGCCATAGGCATTACCCTAAATGATCTTGAAAATATAAAACATATCAACATATCATATTGAAAGATTACATTAGCAAATACAACAAGGGTATGTACCTACAAAAGCAATGACAGACAAAGTAAGAAGATGCAGGCGAGGATCCTCTGATCATGCAAAGGAACAGCTCCCTGTTCTCCCAAACTCCATTTATTAAGTAAGCTATAAATTCAGATTCAGACCTAAGAACTGGTTGGGTTTGGAGACCACGCATGAACATTTGTGAGGAAAGGCATCATCCTTCCCAAGGGGGATTGTGTGCTACCAATGTTCTAGGACCTCTGTCAACTGAAGTTTAGAGCTGACATTTAGAGATCTAGTGGCACTTCAGCCTCTCACACCTACTGACCCTGCCATAAAGGTTAGGAGTTATAAATGCTTCAGAAGACTTTTCCGTTCTAAGTATAGCATGTCTGTTTTTTTATCAGAGGTATGAATCTTGAGGGATTTCAGCATGGCAGATCTTAGACTGGAACTGGAAAGGCCAGGCAACCAATCCATCCACTCTTAACAAATGAATATACAACAGGGATGCACAACTGAAACTAGATACAGCATCCCAACCATATACAGCAACCCCTCAGGGGCTCAGTAGACATGCTCTGGATGCTTGCCTTGGTCAAGTTGCCAAGCACTTGTCATACCAGAAGCCCTTGTTAGCTTTGACTCTTTTGTATTTGATCCTCCAGATCAAAATGGCACAGGTATGGCATTAACTAAAGCAAATAAGAGAAGCAGAGAAGAGAAATACTGAAGGGAAAGGCAGCTGAGATCAGTGGGTCTCAACCACTGTTACATGCACCACTTGTGGGACACAAAGACAGTATAATTTTCAAAATAACTTAAGAATTCTCTCTCCTTGTGTCCCCCTGCGAGCATGACATGCCACCTCTCGCTGTTCTGCATGCCACCAATTACTGCTCTGTGGCTTTTTGGCATGCCAGCAGTTATACTCAATGTGTCTCCAGCCCCTTGTACCCCTGATCATCAAATTACCATTGATGATAAATAGAATGCCTGAAAACATATAAACACCTTTTTGGGGAGCAGGGGGAGAGGTCTTTTTGCATCTATTACAAATTCTTTAAGATATCAATATTGAGAACCATTGCTTCACTGGACTCAGGAGACTGGACCAAGCTGCATAGCAAGGCCAATGGAAAAACAACCCAAGGAACACTCGTTAATTTGGTCCAAGGAAACCAACTTCATGGCCCCTGAATGGTGCACACTGTGAATAAAAGCCAAAGACTACTGAGTCCTTCCCACTAAACCTCCAAAGCATGGCACAGGTAACATTTCCCCTTGACACTTCCTGACACTGCATCAGTGTAACATCCACAGAAACACATGCACACCTGCAACATAGAGCTCCAAAAGAATTCAGTGATTGGCTTCTTCAGCCAATGACTCAATCCCATCAAGATTCTGAGTTTAACCTTTTGCAGGCAATGAATTATATAACCGTACTGCCATGAGTCATCAAAGGTTCTTGAAATTAAATTAAAAAAACAAAAAACCACACAGAAATACTTTTGGCACATTCAGAGGTGTTTACATTTCCTAAGGCTGCAATCCTTGGAAACAGACCCACCAAAATTAATGGGGCTTCCTTCTGAACACACACGTACAGAAATGCACTGCAAACCAATTTTACTTGCTATTCAAAGTTCACTAATGGTCAATTAAAAGGAAAGGTGAATTCAGAATTAACATTCACAGCCATTTGGGTATGATTGCTTGACAACGCACAGGGTTCTGATGAGTCACGTAAGTCCTGTCCCCGACCCCAGACAAGAAAATTAATGAAAACCTGGTGCATTCATTTCAAAGGTCTCATTAGGTGCTTGTAAACATGTTTTATTGAACATGCATGTGGTGCTCTCCTGTCCAGGAGCCCTGCCTTGACAGCTGAACCCATCATAGTTAAACCCTGACCACATTCAGCCTATGACAGGATGTTTGATTTTCATAATTCTGTCATTGTACAATGGCAGTTATCTGAGGGAATTAACTTTTTGATACAGCAATATAGCAGGCAGTGACTATGAAATACTAGTCCCAGAGGCTCCAAACCTACACCTAGTTATAGATACTTAAGCTCCACTGATGTCAACATACAATATAACAGAGTACAGGACTGCATACCAAACAACCATCGTTTGACTTAGCAGCAGCATGGAAAACAACACAGCAAATCAATGAAGAAAACCCAGCTTGCTTTCCTGTTTTCATTTTGTGGAACTCTTACTGAGGACAGAAAGGGAGAGTCAACCCTGCCGCGACACCCCAGCCAAGGAAGCTCGCTCAACACAGAAGAAATCCCTCCTCAGAGAATGTGGAAAAACCCATTACTATGACCCTTCAAAATTACACAGGTTGGCAAGCAAATGCATAATATCCCCTGCATGCAGCAGCAGCAGCAGCAGCAGATCTGCAGTGTTATTTTCAGCTTCACATGCAGCCCTTCCTCATCCTGCAAGCCTTTCTGCATCTTCCTGTCATCCCCTTGACAACTGAAAGTGCCCGCAAAGGAGCTTGACAGTCCTGAAGTCAGAGGTCACCGCAAGTTGAACGTGGCATCCCCAGCTGCCGTTGCATTGGTGTCAGAGAGGGTAAGCAGGAGGGAGAAAGAGAAAGCTCCATAAGCTGGTTCCTGCTCTCAACTGGCCTCATGGAGTTGGCTTGACAAAAACCTCACAAGCTCACTGCAGACTCATTTACACATGTTACAGAAGGAAGCCAGCAAGCGTGGGAGGGGGGGGGAGAGCGGCGGTAGCAGTGGCAGAAGGAAACGGAACAGAAGGGATCATTTACTAATATGCATTTTATTATCACTACTCATTTCCCTACCAGGAATTACTTTAGAGAGGTCAGGAAATTAATTGCTACCAGAAGGCTCTGCAAGTCACGAAAGCAGGTGTACAACATCTATTGAAGAACCGTCTTCCTTACTGCACCTCATGATTTCACCTGGATGTAACATCTGGATTAAATGTTCCCCTGCCTCCCCCTACAAATGTTTCTCTTTTTTAAAAAAAAAAACAAAAGTCAAGGATTAGGCATGTGCTCCCTTTGCTTTGCATTCCTCAGCCTTCCTCTCCACGGGGCTGCAAAACAGCAAGCGTTCCTCGGATAAAAAAATCAAAAAATCACATCGTTCTCGGTAGATTCCCGCACAAGATACCTCACTAGGAAACAATACAGCCCACTGCATCACGTCATGAAATCCAACTGCGGCTTCCTCCTTACATGCAGGAATCACATCTTTTCAATGAAAACTGAAAAACAGTGGTAATGAATAGCCTTTCAGACAAGGAACACCCTCCTCCCCTTCTCCCCCTCCCTCCCTTGCCCAGTGAATGTCATGTCATCTCCAGTGCTACCTGCATTTATCAGGAATCTGCATTCTCTCCATCTCTCCAGCCACTCCAGACAGCCGAAGAGCCTGGGTTGTCCATTCTTCGAGGTCACAGATAAAAGCAAAACAGGAGCTGTGTCTCCCATCAATCATAGAGAATGTATGGTAGGAGACCTACTGATGTAAGCTAGTCACCAGAGAAAATACCCACTGATGACGCATATCCAGGCATAAAAATAGTTACAGGGCCCCCAAAGGGATTATTCAACAGCCTACATTGAGATATTCTTACAAGAGACCCAAAGTCAATTTGCTGCTTTTTAAATGGCTGTGAAATGTTGGTGTTTAAGGTTTTTTTTCCAGCAGACAGAATCACAGATTGCTGGTCTAAACAACCTGGTGTAATTACAAGCTGTTTGTAAAATTCTGGCACTGCATGACCAGGATTAAGTATAAGAAGAGAGAGCTGCTGACTCTAAAATGTTATGTGCAGTATCTACCCTGATACGATTCATATTCATTTTCGAGATTATTTACTTCATCTCTATGCACATCTTAATCAATTCAACAACCATTTCTCTGTTCTGTTCTTCTGTCCTTGCAAAACACACATTTATTACAAAGCAGTATCTCCGGAAGAGTCTGACCTTTCCTCATATGCCTTTATAATAACAGTAATATCTCTTTAAGAAAACACACGCCAAACTCACACTGCACATTGTGATATGTTTTAGTTCTTCCTGTTAATTCAATGCCAGAGCAAAAATGATCATATTTCAGAACTGGATGGGATGGGACGAGGGAGATACAGTCATGTAGATTGCAAATGGCTCACTATAATACAGCTTTTGCAAAAAAATAAAAATAAAAATAAAAATGTTCAAGCCCTGAAAAATACTGTGTTGATTCTACAGATAAATGTGGCAAGCAGGAAGTGAAACAATTACAGTGTTTGGGTTGAAGGGGCAGATTTGGTTCCCACCAAGTCCACAACTGCACAGCAATGGAATTGGCAAGTATGCAAGGCACCTCTATGCTGCGGGAGCACTGCAACCATTTAACCATGTATTAAGCAGAACAAAAAGCATGAAACTCAACTACATCACTGGAATAGGAGCTAAAGAATTCCACAAGAGTAGAGATCGCAATGGTAGAGAATTCATCCTGGTCCTTGCTGCCTTCTGCCAGTGCAGCAGCTCCCTAACTTGGGTCCCCAAATACTGTTAGACCAAAACTTCCAGAAGCCTTCACTGTTCTTGGGAGTTGTAGGCTTGGAGAGATAAGCAGGATATCTCTCAATGCCATTTGCAGGGTATTGTAAGCAGGTGATGACATCTGCTTGGGAATACCCTGAAGCAAATGGAGAGCCACTGTGTGAGACAGAATGTTGGATTGGATGGGCTGTGGCCTGTTCTGGCAAGGCTGTTCTTATGTTCTTAAGAACATCTGGCGACCCAAGGTGGGAAGCACTGTGCTAATGGAACTACATCCTGGATTCAGTCTCTTCATTGCCATAGTGCCCACTGACCTCCAGAAGCAACGCTTATAAGATTCTTCTGCTCCTCTTCCTTTTAAAAATTCGCTTCCTTCCCCACAGAGTGCCACATCTGTCAATGTGCCAACTGCGTTCATGACTTACATTTCACCATGCCCCACATGGGACCTCTGCTTTGGAGGCAAGCAGAGAATTTTACAATGGCAGGTATTCTGAATTTTATCAATTTTTCCCTGGTGCTACAAAAACTTCAAGCATACTTTATGGGGAGACATTTTTAGCAAGTACTTAAAACAACAACAGAGGAACTCCTTCCTACCAATGGAAAGTCTCAGGAAACTTCAACGGGTCCAGAACAGAGCGGCCAGATTGCTGACTGGGATGGGTTACAGAGATCAAATTACACCACTATTAAAGAAGCTCCACTGGCTGCCAATTACCTACTGGGCACAATTCAAGGTGCTGACCTTAACCTACAAAGCACAAAATGGCCTGGGTCCAAGCTACCTCAGAGATCGAATCTCGCAGTATGAACCAGCTCAGGTACTAAGATCATCAGGAGAGGCTTTTCTCTCCATCCCACCACTTTCACAGGTGTGCCTCAAAAGAACATATGAAAGGGCCTTCTCTTTTGCTGCTCCCAGACTTTGGAACTCCCTCCCGCTGGAGGCCAGGACTGCCCCATCTCTGCTGTCTTTCCGGAAGCAGGCAAAGACCTTCCTCTTCAGGCAAGCTTTCTCTGAATGAGGGACTTCTTCCTACTATGTAACTTTATATGGATTACCATTCATGGTTGCATTGACTGATTTCATAAAAATGCCAGTATGTCTTCCATGTTACTTTCCAGCCCTCATAATGATTTTTTTCTTTTTGTGTGCTCTTTGTAGCTCTACTTTTATCTTTTAATGTTCTAAGACGCCTCTTTTAATCCCCTGTTCTTAACTTGAATATGTCTTAAATGCTCTGGGCTGTATATTGCCCCTCATTATTGTAAGCTACCTTGGGTCCTTTTCCAAGGAGAAAGGTAGGGTAAAAATATTCAAAATAAAAATAAATAAATAAATAAATACCAGAGGAGAGAAGGAAAAGGGGAAAGGAGAAGGGAAGGGAAGGAAGGGCACATGTAACAGAAACTGATGGTGTGTGAATGAATTCACCTAGCTATATAAACCGGACTGTAGTGGCAGAGTAGTAACTTAATGTCAAAAGAAACAGACATGATTTGAGTAATGCAGTTTAAAGAAAAAATATTTGGGTATGATTTCCCCATTGAATTGAGTGATACGAATTTTAGATAAATTTATCTGGAGCAATCAGGAAAAATCCTCCCCACCCCCCCACCCCGGGAAATGCATACTTTGTAGAAGTAGGAAACTCTGTTCGAAGGAATTGTTTTATAGACCACAACTGAAACCACACCTCTCCCTTGCAAGGTTCTTGGACATCATTTGGTTCTCTTTTAAACCTCATCAGTTAGCTTTCTGTAAAATGATTTGGCTTTCTTGGTGTTTGCTTTGGTTACTTACTCATATGCTTTGTATTATAACTGGTCTTCCCCATTGTGACGGCCATTTTGTGCATCTACCAATGACAATGCTTCAAAATTCAAAGAGTGTTCAATTTCAAATGTGTGTTTGTGTGTTACTGAATATTGGAAGCTGGCTTCAGTGGGACATATTCCTAGGCAAAAATGAATGGAATTGCAGCTTCACATTGCAAGTTTTACAGTAACACCTTGTTTTAAGAGTAACTTGGTTTAAGAGCATTTTGCAAGTCAAGCAAACATTTTCTAAAATTTACTTGATCAACAAGCAATGTCTTGATATACAAGCATTGGAGCAGGTGGTCACATGATCACAAATGAACCAATGGTGGCCTTTTTTCCCTCTCTCCCCCTGATGGACTGTGGATGATTGGACTGTTCCCTTTTAGGCAGCCTCCAAAGCAGAGGGGGGAGAGAGGAAGGGATGTCTCCCTTGCACCAGCCAGAAATGTGACGGTTAGGGTTTTATTTTTCTTTATATTTATATTTATATTTAATTTGTTTTCAACATTGTTTCTTGTTTTTAAAACCATTTCTAGTCATAGGGCAGCTATTCAAGTGTGTATAGGGCTAGAAATTGCACTTTACTGTTATCACATAAAATACAGAGTAAAATAAAGTTGTTAGTCCCAAGCAGAGAAGATTCCACAGCCAAATACGTAAACCATGGTGTGGACTTGAACTTATAGCCAACTTTTGTGACTTTTGGCATTTTGTGTGTATAGTATGTGGTCTATGGGACCCTAGAGTGAATCATTTGAGTTTCCATTCTTTCTTCTGGGGAAATTTGCTTCCACCTAAGAGTCTTTTGGTTTACAACCACATTACGAATTATGCTTGTAAACTAAGGTATTACTGTACTTAAAATAAATCCTACTGAATGCAGTACAACTTTTTCTCAGATACATGAGGAGGAGGAGGAGGAGGAGGAGAAGGAAGATGGAGGAGGAGGAGGAGGAGGAGGAGACAGTAGGGAACCAAACTTGCAGTCTCTGGCTCTGCAGTCAGATGCCTTAACTACTTAACTATCCAGCACTTCATACTCCATTCTCAGTTGGAACTTGTACTATTTTATTGCCTTCCTATAATATTTAAAGCTGCCTAGATGCCCTAAGCACATCCAATGTCGCCTGATTTCAGAAGCTGAGCAGGGTCGGCCCTGGTTAGTACTTGGATGGGTGACCACCAGGGAATACTAGGTGCTGTAGGCACCTGGATTAGGAACTGGCAAACCACTCCAGTATTCCTGCCAAGAAAACTCCATGGACATGGGGTCACAAAGAGTCAGTCACGACTGTCACGACAAAACACAAACACATCATATTTAAAACTTGTTTTTAAAAGGTAAAGGTTACCCCCGCACATGCATGCTAGTTATGTCCGACTCTAGGGGCAGTGCTCATCTCCGTATTCAAGCTGAAGAGCCAGTGTTGTGCAAGTCCATGGCCATGTGACTGCCATGGCTTGCAAGGAAACACTGTTTTACTTTCCTGCTTTTTATGGCGGTACCTATTTATCTCAAAAACTTGTTTACTTGATGAGCAAAAAATATATATATAAAATAAACTTTTTTTGCACTGATATAGCACAAAATCATAGATATACAGTCAACTAAACAGCCAATCACAATATATGTAATGGTGGTATAGTGGATAAAACGATGGACTAGGATCTAGGAGGCCAGGACACATACCCGTGCTTGGCCTTTCACTAGGGTCTTGGAACTGATGAAACCACTCAAATCTCTCACTTACCTCGAAACCCTGTTAGGGTCGCTATGAGTCAGTTCCGACTTGATGACGCCCAAAAACAAATATCCAATCATTATTTACTGTAGCCTTGCCTTAGTTCGTCCATCTAATGAAAATGAGTTGGGCTCTTAATTAGCCCAAGAATAACTATGAGAGCATCATTGTTCCCTCAGAGCAAACTGAAAGTCACTGTTACACAGAACAATGAAAGATCTGTCTCTGTGTCTCCACCCCACCACACACAGTGGTGAAACTAAGGAGGCTTTTTTGCCCTGTGATGCATAATTGCACCTCACTTTTCCTAACGATGATAGCATTGTTATAAATAAAAATGCCAATTATTTTTAGCACAGAAGATTTCGCTTACCACTCATGTTTTTCTCCAGAGCATAAAAGCTGGCAATTCTGTTTGCCCTACTTTTAACAGCCCGCATTGGTGACTTCAAGCTGATTTAGACCAATCAAGACTCCAGGATAAGTCTGTTGGGTTTTTTAGTTTCTCCTCCTGCCTCTGCTTCTCTTGCCCTCCATAATTTTCACCCGTAACCAGGTAAAGAGCAATTCCTTTCCTACAGAATGTGGCAAAGAATATGAACCAATCTAATTTTTACAGCAGCAAGGGGCAATCCACCAGTCCCAGCCTAATCCGTCACAAAAATATTACAGGAAAATAAATGTTCAGGATACTATATAACCAAGAAATTGGGAAATAAGTAACTTGTTAAAAAGGAAATACTAATATGAAAAGAAAAATCCGTCCTGCAGTATTATCACAGAAAAGTGCTTTCTCAGCCCAGTAACAAGTACCAGCACTGTTTTCTTCAACACTGAGCGAGCTCTTGAAATATACTAGAGGGCTCTAGAAAAAGTTAAGACCAGCATGGGGAGCATCTTTTAGCACACGGAGCAAGCTGAATTTCAGAGACATTTGCAAAGTGGTGCATGGAGCAAAGAGCAAAAAGAAAAGGACTGTAAATACCAACATACCGTACTGCAGCTAAAACGGCTAGTGAATAAACTGCAGAAGGAATGTCATCATTCAGATGAGGATCCTGGTTGTATGGTACATAACTGGAGGAGAACTATATAACCAGAGAGATAAACCTCTGGGGCTAGATTGGGACACCAGAAAGGGTGGATTTAGCCCAAGAGACTGAGATTACTCATCCCTGCTCTATGCAGTGTTGTGCTTCTCTTTGCTTAAGAAGGCAGTCTCCTCTATTGTGAAAAGATCTAGAACTCTAAAAGCAATGGTTAATTTTTCTGCATTGTCTCTGTCCATATACCCACCACCTAATTTAAGTGTTCCTTTACTGCTGCATGCATATGTAAAGCTTTCCTACTGAGGTGGGACCACCCAGAACAGATCTGAGAGGTGTTGGGGGACTGGAAGAATCTCTACACTCCAATCCCATGTTACTGCCATAAATCTAACAACGATTACAATTTTTCATTCTGCTTTCACAACAAAGCCTTCCACTTGCATGCCTTGAAGCTGAAAACACTCCAAGTTGGGGCATTCTACAACTGATTGACACTAGAATTATGAAGCTACTGCACATATACATACAGTGGACTCTTGTATAACAAACAGTTTGTATAACATAAAATCTGTACAACATAAAAAATTCTGGAGATAGGGGAAATTTGCTTAACATAATTTTCTATGGGGCGAATCTGTACAACATAAAATGGGATTACTCCATTTTTCAATGCATTCCTATGGGGAATTTGTATAAAGGAAAATTTGCTTAACTTAATTTCATTTGGAACGAATCAATTCCTTTATACAAGATAATGACTTGAAGGCGGGCTGGCTAGGTCAGGAAGTTCAGGTTCTGGCTCGATGACCAGAGGTTTGGAGTTCAATTCCCCACGGCGCATCCCAGAAGAACCAACCTGTGTGGCCTTGGACAGGCCACAGAGCACCCCTAGAAAAAAGGAATGGTCAACTACTTCTGAGTACTCTGTACCTGGAAAACCTTGGTACTGGTTGTCATAAGTCAGAATTTACTTGATGGCATAAAATTATTTCTTATCTAAAGTCTTAAGGAATGTAGAAGAAAGGTGTATATAGCCCTATGTTTTCTCTCTTTCCCCCCTCTTTCTCAAACTTCTTCACAGTCTCTGTTACCCAACAGATGGGCGGAGGGGAGAATCCACCACCACTTGCAATATTCGGTGCCAGCATAGTCAGAATAAGTGAGTCACCAACCCCTTATTTGCTATTATTTCCTCTTCCATTTTCAGCCATGTTTTGTAATAGAGAACGTAAAGGGATGCATTGGTAGTTTTCTCCAACCTTTTTTCATGCCCATCTGAAATTCCAACACAACTGTAGAGGAAGAAGCATCTTGGTCTTAGAATACAATTGTCACTGGTTTCCACAGCAAACATTCACACATTCACACTGCTGTTTTGGTTTGTTCTTCAAATGTGACCTCAGGGAGATTCCAAACTTACATTAACAATTTACCCGCTTTTTCAAGAGGTCAGAAAATATGGGGGACACTTGGTTTGCCAGAAATCCTTTGGGAAAGCCAGAACTTGATATGGTCAATAACTTCAATGACAAGCCAGTCAGGCCCAATGCAAAGACGGCAGAGATGATAACTTGACTGTCATACAATACTTAGATTGCTCCCATACAATACTCTACTTAGAAGCTGGCCTGTCCAGTAGTCCAAACATTTCTGTAACCATTTATACATAAACAACATTTTGAAGAATATAGCATTCCTCCTGAAAGAACAAAGAAAGGAGGAAGATGAACCTTATCTAAAACTCTTGTTGACTGCAAACATGACATAGCAACAATTCAGAGCTAATGAAACTTCAGTCTACTATTAGAGTCCAACAGCTTTCTGTCAGAGCTTCTTTAATAACCCTCTCAGAACCTTCTCTTCCAACTACTCACTTAAGAGGGTTTCTCACAACAGTTTGTGCTTCCAAGCTAAAGAGTGAAATCTTTCTAGATGTCACACCCTAAAAAGTCTACTCAACCTGACCTTTCACTGTCCGAACGTGAATTAGGAGTTGTGCTCTGAAAGGAGATAAACTCCAAATGCATATTCTCAGAAGACATTGTGAGCGGCAGCTGTCAGGTGAAAATGTATTTGTCAAGAATGGTTATCACTGGCCTTTTCTGAGTAGCACAGAACGTTTGATCAGTCAACCAAGACTAAACTGAATTCCTATGAGGCCTTTTTAAAAGATGTTAAAGTGCCATCATAGGAACTGTTTTGTACACTCACTTGCTTTTTAACCTTGACCCAGTTAGCTATCTCTTCTAAATGAATTCCAAAATATTATCCCCTGCTTACAGAGGGGAAAAAACCTAATATGGTACAAGACAAGGAAGAGATGTACATTGCCACTAAATAGATTCTGGTAACCCACCTTTCCTTGATGACTGCTAGTCAGTTAGCAGGGCCAGAAGGACACTGCTAGATACACATAAATGAGAACAGAAGTGATAAAAGACTAAATTTCCCTTTATACTGGACACAAAACAGCCGCACAAAAAAATCAGAATTCTGCCTTAATGTGGTTTTTCAGAGGGGTATCAAATTAATTTTGCCTGCCAAAGGCAAAGCATCCTTCAGTGGGGTGTGAATAATTGCTAGTGCTCCAGTGGAGCCACCATTGCAGACTGTTGGGTTTTGCCTAATGCTACGATTTCGGCACTATATACTTCATTGATTCTAAGAGTGCGCAGAAAGGAATTCACAGTAAAACACTAACTGTCATGCAATCAATCAAATAGTTCCAGACGGGACATACAGTGAGTGACTAAGAGATCTCAAGGAATGTTTGCTATTCATGGACAATTTGAATTGCCCACTGGCAAAGTGGCAATGTGAAATAAGAGGAAAAACCAATACAATAGTACCTCTTAACACAAATGCCCCTTAATATGAAAAACTTGTAACACAAATGAAATTTCCAGGAATAGAAAAACCTCATCCAATGGGATGCCTCGCAAGACAAATTCAATGCTCTCCTATGGGAACCATGTTAAACCGCGTTTCATAGGATGAATTTTTCGTTAAATGAACTGACCCATAAAACAAATTAAATTCATCTTAAGAGGCACCGCTGTATAGACTTATTAGGATTTCTGATCATATGCTGTCAAAGAGAAAAGATTTAATGGAAGTTATTTCCAGTAGCTCCTAACAGTTTGCCATTCAAGAATAACCATGTTTACTAGTAGCAGCACAAGTCGTTAAGGCCTCTTCTTAGAATATGGAATAAATATGCTGTTGTGAATTTTCTAAACAAGTGAATGCAGCCATACTTGTTATGATTTTTCTGAAAAATGCTCACCGTCTTCAAATGAAGTTTGCTTTATTTCCTTAGTTTAAAAAGATAACCTGATGCAGTTGAACTGTCACACATTTGCACATATGCAAACTGACTTGAGTTTAGTGGATTATAATACATACAAAAACATGCAGGACTGGAATCTATCTTGGATTTTGATGCCATTACAATTTCCACAATTCTTTGGAAGGACTGAGGATAAGAGAAGAAGAAGGGAATTAAACTTATCTAAATATTCAAGCAGTTGACAATGAGATCTCATTTGTGCTTTTCATATAAATTTTAATTACACTTGGATAGGAAAGCTCAAAAACAAATGAATTTTGAAAACTGAGGCACACACGAACACAAACCCCATTTACAACAATTCATTTTGTTGCTGTATATCCAATTCTTCTGAGGTCAATTTCATGATCATGATTTGTTCTGGTGCAACTAAAAATAATTATAGAAAATGAATGGCAGGACTGCTGACACATGGCATTTACCATATTCCAGAATGGTAACTCACTGAAGTTTCACTGTTTTCATTGTCTAATATAGAAAGGACTCTAAAAAGAACTCATAAACTGATATACTGTAATAACATGTGGAGAACCCTCACTAAAATGAGGAGAACCTACAAATTTCTCAGGAGGAGTCCTGCACTATTCATATACTTAATTTTAGAAAATGCATCCAGGTAGTTAACATAAATCTGTTTTATTTTAAAATAAAATTTTCATGCTAGCCCAGAGACACTACAGAACATTTATGTTCTGGTTTTCTTTAAAATGCCATGCATTTGAAACTACTACATATCTTTGTTTCATCTGTTCTCTGACTTTTCCAAGACATCAGTTCTACGTCCTTCATGAAAATAGAATTCAAACTATGTAAAGAACTGTTTAACTCCTTACAATTTTTACTGCTTTTCTCCTCTCTCTTTAACTGGTAGTAAGGTATAGGTTCCTCCCACACATGCATGATAGTCGTGTCCGACTCTAGGGGTGGTGCTCATCTCCGTATTTAAGCCAAAGAGCCAGTGTTGTGCAAGTCCATGGCCACGTGGCCAGCATGGCTGCAAGGAAAAATTGCACACTCCTATTAGTGGTAAAGGTGTTTGTTTGTTTCATTTTTAATGCAGAACCCACCTGCTACAGCAACCTTTTAAATGACTTTGATGAGAGTGTAGTTATTACTGCAGTATTAGGGCTAGTTTAACTAATTTCTGTTGTTACAGGGTGCTTGGGTTTTGTTGTTGTTGTTGCATTTTCATGTACGGATTTTGTTTTACAATTTTACTAATAGCTGCTATGTGGTTAGCAAGTGAGTAATAGATCTTTAGAACATAATTTTTATTGAAGCAACCTGCCTCAAGGGTAACAAAAAGATGCAGCAGAAAAATACACATACCAAGCAAACAAATCCAGTTCCCAGGTTGCGATGTCGAATTTGTGCCTCAAAACTCCTGATAGTGGGAGTTCAGACTACAACTTATTTACCTGCTTAGATGTTATCCTTCTGTCCCAAAACATTGCCTCTTCATTGTCACAAGGGAAGTGGGATGGTTGGAAGATTTTGGGAGGATGGGGCAAGCAATGAAGGGATGAGTATGTAAAGCTATATTTCCTTTCCTGTTTCACATAGTCATAAAGGCAACTTGATGTGCAAAATGAAGCAACACTGTGGACCAAAGAATAATTTTGTTTGATGGTCAACACTAGACAGCCAAGCCAGCCATCAGGTAATCCATAATATGAGAAAGCATTTTTTAAAAAAAAAAAAAAAAGATATTCTTTGGGCTGTCTTGAGGGGATTAGTTGATTCTGCTCCTGTGGATTAGTTGATTCTGCATCTGAGTAGTTTGGCGTTATTATGGTTTTTGTAAGATGTGTGATATAGTTATGAAAGCCTTAAGATCTGAAACAGGCCATTGAAACAGTCTGGAAAAAAATTTGTCTGTCCTCAAGCCAAACTTGAGGGTGGGAACTCATTCACTCTAACACAGGCAAGCCACACATATAGAAAGAGACGACAAGCAATAACAGCACGAATGCTGTTTTTTGTTTTGTTTCTTCCTTATCATGGGTAAGGTCACAAGGAGCCAACCTATCCTGTTCTACTTTCTTATCCATCAGTACATTTGTTAGCTTGTGATTTAAAATCACTCTTACATTTTATATTATCTTAACAGGGATAGCAAGAAACACAACTAAAAATGTTAACACCATACCAGTCTTTGATTGTTATTATTCTATTAATAATTAATCCATTTTCTGTACTGTTTGTCTGTGTGCCAACATGATGCAAAAACAACTCAAGAAGTGAGTTAAAAGGGTGGCATATGCTAAAAATAGTTAATGACCCCCCCACTATATGGTGAGTTATTAAGTGTCCCAGTAGCTCAAAGTTTTGAGGTTTGGGTCATTCCATGACAAATCAACAAATGCATGGAACCTTGATGTCATGGATTTGGTACATTTTTGGTACATTTGTTTCCTCACCATGAGATGTTTAAAAATATTTTTTCAGATTTTTTGGTCCACCCATTTCTCAGATATTGCATTTTCAAAATTGCAAAGAAAAATTTCCAACATTCACTAGCCAACTTCAAATGCCATTTAATAGATACCTGTGATAGCTACAGACCTGAGAAAGGTGCAATTCTGCAGCTTATCAATAGGGCTTTCATTTGATATACAACATAATGCAATTGTACATTTTCAAAAAAATTACACATATAAATAAATATAAAATTTGATTTTTTGGAAAAACATTTTTAAAAAAATTCAAAAAATTAACACTTAAAGATACATCTCTTGTAGCCAATCACTCCGAATTTCAGGATGGTAGCTCAGTGTTATAAAACTTAAATTTTCTTGTTGGCAGTGACAAGGAATTAAAATGATTTAGCCCTGAAAATAGACCAACATTTCTATACCTAATGATTAAGAACTATTTTTTCCCTTGGCTAGCATGTTGGATGCTTTTGTCCTGTGGGGTTAGCTGAACAGGAATCCCTTCCTAGGCAAAATTACATGTCCTGTATTGAGCTATGATGTATGACCCATCTCCTTCATGGCAAGAAGCACTGAAGCCTGGAAATAAAAAAAGCCAATCTTGTACACAGAGAAGAGGAAGAGAGGATTCCTCCAAAAGCAACATGGAGGGGGAGTCAGAAAAGCCAGAGTGGGTGCATTGTCTTTGCAGAGGAGGGGTGTCATATTTAGTCCCATATTGTGACTGTCGCTGCACTCCCCCTTCCATGCTGGCAGCCCTCAACAACAGAAATATGGGCACGCAAGCGATGATATGCAGAGAGAAGCAGCCCCATCAGCTTTATTCCATCTTCTTCTGGACATTACAGAGGCTCACAATGGCAAAGTGTGCTGGGCATCTCTTGGCCCCAGGTTGGGACTTTTTATTTATTTATTTATTTATTTATTTATTTATTTATTTATTTACAAGATATATATATATATTTGCCGCCCCACTGCCAAGAGCTCTTCAATGCTTTTCTGCTGCCTTAGCAGCCACACATTTCATATTTCCAATTCAAGCAAGTGCTTGACTTTTACTCTTTAAAAACCATGGTTCCCTGAAATGAAAAGGCTTGCCATAATGATACACACACACAAAAGGAGAAAGAAAGTGTTTGACGCCCAAAAGACTTACTTCCCTGCCACATTACTATTACTTCTTCAATCTGAGAGTTAGGGAAGAATTAAATATCTACTATAAAACTGTGTGAGGTTCAAGCAGGAGGGAGGCCTGACATAACAATCTTCCAAATAGCGACAGTGAAAAATGCAGGAACTTGTACAGTCCAATGTTAAAAGATAAGTGTTTGAAAGGCCTGCGGTAGATCAATAGCTTTCAATGAACTTGTGGCACCTAACATGTAAAGAGTTAATTTATCTGTGACAGCCTATGGTGTGTACACAGCACACAAGCTAGAACAACTTGACAAACATTATCATCAAGCCAACACACACAATGACCCAGGCATTTTCACATGCCTTGGCGAGCTGTCAGCCTGCCGTTACACCTGGCTACAGTCTACAATGAGACAGGTAGACCACAATTTGCAAGCCTGATATGGACTACCCAAGATATGCTATGGCAGCCAGATAAAATATGGGAGGAGAAGTCCAACCTGCATATGGTACACAAATGTACACATAACTCCCACCTGGTACTTATAGGAAAGGAAGTGCCAGGGGCATATATCTTTCACATACTTTTTTGGAATATATTATTACCTACAACAGATTGGGTGTGGTGGCTCAGCAGACTAAGGCTCTGAAAACTGCTGGCTGCAAAGTCAGCCGCTCGGTAGTTTGAATCC
The DNA here is from genome assembly GCA_029282475.1 of Phrynocephalus forsythii. Taxonomy (NCBI): domain Eukaryota; kingdom Metazoa; phylum Chordata; class Lepidosauria; order Squamata; family Agamidae; genus Phrynocephalus; species Phrynocephalus forsythii. The sequence continues at coordinate 65,839,407 of JAPFRF010000002.1, forward strand.
TGGGTGCCACGCTGATAACCCCAGCTCCTGCTAAACTAGCAGCTCAAAAGCATATAAATGCAGGTAGATAAACAGGTACCGATGTAAAAAGCAGGAAGGTAAAACAGTGTTTCCTTGCAGCCATGCCGGCCACATGGCCACGGACTTGCACAACACTGGCTCTTCAGCTCGAATACGGAGATGAGCACCTCGCCTAGAATCGGACATGGCTAGCACGCATGTGGAGGGGGAACCTTTACCATGACCTTTTACAACAGATTTACTTCCAAAGAGATTAAAACTCACATAATCTGTAATGTACTGAGAAGATCGGGTGGAGGGCGACTGACCTATACCTTGAAAACAACCAGAACAGGAGTTATGGGAAATGTGGAAGGATACTCCTTCATTTCCTCTCCTGCCTCCCATTTTCTTATAACTCACAAACCTACCACCAAGCCACTCCTGCCTCCCCAGTCAAGCTCTCAAATACAGTATACAAGTGTGAGGCTCAACTCTAGAGGAGCTTTCATGTGTGGAAGAAAAACAATTTGGGAAAAGGAATACAGAAAGGAAAAAGGCCGAGTGTGGAAAGGATTATGCATTCCACTCCCCTCTAAAGGCCTTGAGCAACCGGACCCATTATCAGTTTGCAACACGCGCCAACACATAATGAGGTGAGAAAAACAGAAAGTAACCCACAACTTTTTTTTCCTTTATAAAGCAAAACGAATGACTTACTACTACTCATTGGTAACATCATAAATTTCATAATTGTGTCATGCTGAGAAGGGCTCTTATGCCGCTTGAGGTGTTATGAGTCCACAGTGCCTATCAGCCCTTGCAAGCCCAGGCAATGGTGAGAGACTGGAGGGCCACAGTTCCCCACCCCTAGTGAGTGAGTATGTATATGAGTGGGCAAGGGAGGGGCAGTGAGAAAGAGGAAATATTGGTTACCTACCTGTAACTCTAGTTCTTCTTCAGTGCATCTGTGAATTCACACATAGGGTTTTATAGCGCCCCTAGTGATGGTCGCCGGTAGTCTCAAGCTCAGGATCAGTTAGGACCTCCCCCTTGGCGGCGGCGTAGCCATAGCTCTAGTGGAGTGGGCTCGAGGCGGCGAAGGAAGTGGCTGGCCTCTGGATTGGTAAGTCAGGGAGATGGTTGCAGCTACCCACTTAGAGATAGTCTGTGAGGAGACGGGATGTCCTTTGGTCAGATCAGTGGTTTGGATGAAAAGCCGTTGGGACTTACGGAGGGAGGCAGTGCGAGATAAATAAAAAAGTAGGGCACGGCGGGCATCGAGGGTATGGAGCGAGCATTCCAGGGCAGTAGGATGGGAAAAAGTTGGTAGAATCAAGGGTTGCCTGAGGTGAAAGTCCAACACGACCTTGGGTAAGAAGGAGACATCAGGAAACAGGGTTACCTTGTCCGGATGAAATTGTAGAAAAGGAGGATCAATCCGTAAGGCAGCAAGCTCCGAGGCTTGGTGTGCGGATGTGATGGCAACCAGAAAACAAGTCTTAAGGGAAACTATATACAATGGTGCTGAGGCCATAGGCTCGAAGGGGTGTCGTGTGAGGGCACGCAGAACTATGGTCAGAGACCATTGCGGAGCAGGCATATGACGGCCGGGTCTGGTGTTTCGGAGGCCTCTGAAAATTTGTTTAAGCGTTGGATGACGGAAAAGGGCGGCACTGTCAGAGGATGGTGGCTGATGGAAGACCACTGCGGCTACATACACTCTAAGAGTGGAGATGGACAAACCTCTGTAAAAGAGGGACCGGAGGAACTCTAGAAGGGTATCCAGAGAGGCTGGAGAGGCTGTTAGGCGGTTGTGGTCAGTGAAGGCGAGGAAAGCAGACCATTTCTGTTGGTAGAGACGGAGTGTTGAGGCCTTCTTAGCGTTAGTCAGAATTTGCTGGACGGACAATTGGTGAGCCAGGCCGTCAAGTGAAGTGATGGAAGGTCCGGATGGAGCACTCTGCCTTGTTGCTGAGAGATGAGGTCTGGGAGCAGAGGAAGTCGATGGTAGGCAGGAGTCATTGACAGGAGAATGCAGAACCATGGTTGCCTGGGCCACCAGTGGACTATGAGAATGACTCGGGCTGAGAGGCGCCGGATCTTCATGATGGACTTGAGAAGAAGGGGCAGGGGCGGGAAGGCATAAAGGAGAGTGTCGGGACATGGGGTCGACAGGGCGTCTCCCAGGGAGCCGGGTCCCATCCCGCTCTGGAGCAGTAGAGTCTGCATTTGGCATTCAGAGAAGTTGCAAAGAGGTCCACCCGAGAGGTGGCAGAGTTCTCGAAATATTGTCGGGTGGAGGGTCCATTCGTGGGAGTCGAAGTGCAAGCGGCTCAGGTGGTCCGCGAGGACGTTGTCGTGGGTGGCTATGTAAACGGCCACTGGGAAGATGAGCCTGCTGTAACACCACTCCCATATCCGTGTGGTAATGTCCAGGAGCGATCCGGAACGTGTTCCGCCCTGCTTGTTCAGATAAAAGACTGCCGTGGTGTTGTCGGTCACAACTTGCACAGTCTTGTGCAGGAGAGCGGGCTCGAAGGCACGGAGAGCGTTGAAGATGGCTAATAGTTCTAGATAATTGATGTGGTGGTCTCTGCGCAGGTGTCCAAAGGCCATGCGTGGTAATCCCATTGCAGTGTGCACCCCATCCTGTGTCGCTGGCGTCGGTCGTGATCTGGACGGAGGGGCACTCTGCATGGAAGGGGCGACCCCAGCGAAGGTTCTCGACATCGGCCCACCAGCGAAGGTAGGTCGGAGGGGCTTGGATTGGGGGTCAAACTGGGGGTCGAACTGGGAGAGGAACCACGGCTGAAGTGGTCTCATCTTCAGGCGAGTGTGGGGAAGGATGGTGGTAGTGGACTCCATAAGTCCGAGAAGGCGTTGTGTTACCAGAGCGGTGACGCGCCATGACCGGAAGGCTCGTAGGGTGTGCATAATTTTGGATTGTCGCTCTGGGGATAGGAAGGCCTGTGCGACAGTCGAGTCGATGGTGACTCCCAGGTACTGCACGACTTGGCAGGGACGTAGGGTGGACTTCTCTGTGTTGAGCCGGAGTCCGAGGGAGGCGATGAGTTCTAGCGTGTATTCGAGGTCTTTCTGTGCTTGCTGTGCCATAGGTGCCACCAGTAGCCAGTCGTCTAGGTACGGGAATATATTCACACCGCAGAGGCGAAGATGAGCGGCCACTGGTGCGAGGCACTTCGTGAATACATGAGGGGCGGTAGAAAGGCCAAAGGGCAGTGCCCGAAACTGGTAAGTATGGTCTCTGATGGTGAAGCATAGGTACTTGTGATGCTCTGGTGTTATAGAGATGTAAAAATATGCATCGTGCAAGTCTATAACCACAAACCAGTCCCCCTCGTTCAGAAGTGGTAGGATGGAGTCGAGGGTGGTCATGCGAAAGCGCCGGTGTCGGATGAAAGAGTTGAGGTCCCTCAGGTTGAGTATGGGGCGAAGACCCCCATCCTTTTTGGGGACAGTAAAGTACCTGGAGTAAAAACCGAACATGACGCCAGGAGGAACAGGCTCTATGGCGTGCTTGAGGAGCAGCTGCTGGATCTCCTTGAGAAGCGTCGAGGTGGGAGCGGGGCGCAGGTATGACCGAGAGGGGGTAGGTCGCGAGGACCCAAGAGTCGGAAGTGATGGTTCGCCATGTTGGGAGAAAGGGTCAAAGTCTGATGTCATGGAGACCGGCAGAGCAAGGAAGAGGTGGGTGAGGGTAGTCAGGCCCTCTGTTTGCGGTCAAACCGCTTCAGCCCTTGACTCTGGCATTGTCTGGAAGTGTTGGGCTGCCTGTTGAAGTTAGACGAGGACGCAGAGTGCTGAAAACGAGGCATGGAATGCTGCTGGTACTGGTGTGAGGGGCGACGCCAAGATGTTTGTTGGTGGGGCCGAAAGGATCGATGAGAAGAGACCCCGTGGTACGTGTAAGACTTGGCTGTCTTACGCATTTTGAGAATATTGTCTAGAGACTCATCTGTCGTGGAGGCAAAGAGGCCTTCAACGTTCAAAGAGGGAGTCTTCAATACAGTTGCGGGCATCATCCGTTATTGTGGCAGTATGAAGCCACGCATGGCATCGGAGGAAGACAGCTGTCACAAGTTGCTTAGAAGCGGCGTCCGCAGCATGGCGGGCAGCCAGGGTCTCATGGTCCACCAGGGAAAGCACCTCTGAATTAATAGGAGGCAGCCTTGTCCCAAAGGTTGTCAGGAAGCTCTTGCAGAAGAGGTTTCAGTTTGAGCAAGACATGGTGAGTATAGGCTTCCATTGCACAGAGATAAGGAAGCCAGGGAGTAGTGGCGCCGGCTGATCATGTCCAATTTACAGCTCTCCCGATTGCTGGGAACTGAATTTGAAGACAATTTAGATCTATTCTGGGAGGCATTGACGATGACAGAATTAGGCAGAGAGTGCCTGGCCAGGAACGTGGTGTCATCCCCATGTGCGCGGTACAAGTTATCAATTCTGCGTGGCATCAGAGGGGTGGAGGAGGGCTTGGCCCAAGGCAATTTAGCACGCCATAGCAAAGAGGGGATGAAGCCAAGGCGCAGTGGAGGCATTTGGCGTCTGTCAAGGTGGCCAAAAAATCTGCAGGAGGCATCTTCCTCTGGGAGTTCCATGTGAAGGTCCATGACCTTAGCAATTCTCTGAACCAATTGGAAGTATGCCTTAATGTTCTCCGAGGATGTGGAGGATCGGGCATCAGCAGCGTCCGAGCCCTCCGAGTCATAGTCCTGTGAGGTATAGTCAGCATCATAGTTGAAGTCCACATCAGAGCCCGACTGGGTGGAGAAGAGTGGGCGGTCCATAGAAGCCGGGGAGTCATGATGGGAATGGTGGCGAGGGGATTTGTGGCGTCGTCCCCAGAAGTGCCTATGAGGGGCCAGTGAAATGTCAGAGGATTGTCTATGCCGCTTCCGTGGTGGAGATGGGGAAGAGCGGTGGCGAGCGTGGCGCCTGGTCCCTTTATCTGAGGTGGAGTCAGATGTTGAGGAGCAAGAGACAATTTGAATAAATCTGCGGCGCTTGGATATGCACATAGAAATCGCAGCCCTATGCCGCTGCGGAGATGAGGAGGAGGAGCTAAGACAGCGCCGGCGGCGTCCTCGAAGGTGGGTTGGCAAGGGGGAGCGGCTACAGGAGCATCGCTCCTGTGTGTCAGTGGAAGGTCTCCGCCGTGGAGGGTCGGTGCGGTGGTGCCGGGAGGCAGATCGGCAATGGGATCGCAGCAAGGGGGTGGAGCTGCGGGAAGCTCTCAACGCCTCGTGGCGTGCACTGTGGCGGAGTAGCGGAGAGGGCAGTGTGGTGGCCCGAGGGCACTCTGTGCGACACGGAGGGCTGGCGGCACGGGAGTCTCCATGGTGTGACGGGCTGATGGGGACATTGCGGTTCCGGCGGCGAGGCGGTGTCGGAAGGGAGCGGTCTCACTGGTGTCTTCCCCAGCGGGGCGGCGAGGGCGAGGCTTCAGCGTCCGTGCGCACCTGCCAGCAGTTGTGATGGCGGCAGCGGCACTCTGGAGTGGATGTCAGTTCGACGTCGGTGCGCGCCCGCGGCGATCTCGTCCTCAATGGCGGTGGCGCGATGGGGGAGAGCAGACGTCGGTGTAATCACGGCATCTGGGCACGCCGGAGGCATCCGCTCTCTCATCCCGGTTGGAGCCTTGGTGGTCCCAGTGTCTGGGGGACCGATTGGAGGCTGCGAGGTCCCGTTGGCGCTGGTGGTGTGTGGGAGACAGGGAGGCTGAAGTGTCTCTATCGCTCCGAGCCCGACTCCTGTCGGAGGCGTACTCTCTTAGGAGGGGGAGAGCGGGACCTCAGGAGCTGAGACAGGTGGTCGCCCGATGCCTGCATATTCAAATGTTGAAGGCGTGGGGACGGCGGTGGTGAGCCTTGCGGGGTCGTGGGGTTTACCAGCGACCTGGGATGGGTGGACAAGTCAGCTCCCCAGCTCAAAGAGCAGCTGTAGGCAGGGGAGGACTGCGCACGCTGAGCCTCGAGAGCCTTGAGCTCTTGGTGGCGAGGCATAGGTGGGGCGTGGTGTGAAGGTCCCATCGCCACAGAGGCGCTGGAAGCAGAAAGGGACCTTGAGCCCGTGCTGGGAAAGGAAGTGGATTTGGTCTTCTTCTTGTCTGCCGGTTTAGCCTTTTGCGAGGCCTTGGTTTTAGTAGGCTTCGAGGTGGAGGGCATGTCTGCAGAATGCGCCTGGGAGTCCATCAGCAGCAAGGACTTTTTCCAGAGGTAGGCTTGCAGGCGCTCAAGTCTCTGTTTTAAAGCGGCTTTGGTGAGTTTTTTACAGGCCACACAGCACGTGGGCTGGTGGCCCTCAGCCAAGCAAAAGAGACAATGTTCGCGCCCGTCAGAGACGGGGAGCTTGTTGGGGCAAGCAGAGCAGCGCTTAAACAGCGCTCCAGATGCCATAAAACAAGGAAAAACTGGAGGAAATACAACAAAAGAGGGGAACCAAGGAGGAGGTAACAAGAAAGGCAGGAAAAAAGAAATAAAAGAAATAAAAGGCACTTTCCTTTTCAATCGCAGGAGCTGAGGCAGAATGTGACCGTTCACAGCGGCGGTGAAAAGGAACTTCCGGAGCTAAGCATGGGAAGAGAGGAGCATGCGCACTCCAAGGGGGAGGTCCTAACTGATCCTGAGCTTGAGACTACCTGCGACCATCACTAGGGGCGCTATAAAACCCTATGTGTGCATTCACAGATGCACTGAAGAAGAACATGGCATTTTTACACAGCCTAAACAGAAGTACAGACCATTTAAATGAACCATTTCCTCCTAATACAAGAACACAAAGAATGAAGACTGCCCTCTTGTACAATTTAACTTCCTCACCTATCAATAATACAGAAGAGAGAACAAAATGAAAGAGAAGAAGCATTCTGAACCAGTATAACTGGCACATTAGGAAACTACTTATTTTGTACACAAATCTCTTCACAAATGTAGTGTTATACAAAAATATCTCTCATCTGAAACCGCAAGCCTATTTTTGCTTCATTTCAGGTGGTTTTGATCCCAGTTGATCTATTGTAATCATAATCCTACTGTAGTCCAATTCACCTGATTTACATGAAGCTTTTGCATTTCAGTTTTACATCTTGGATAGAAGCAAAGAGAAATTTGCCATCAGATGTTGTTGAAGAATAATATATGATGGCTCACTCATGCCATTCGGCCAACACACAATAGAAATGCTCTGCTTTCATCCATAAAACACACTCTTCTCTCTTCCCCTGGTATAAGGCAATTCAGATCTCTCACTGAGATATCCTATTTTTATCAGACTCTTGCTAGTCTATAGCATTCTAACTCCCCCCACCCCTGATAACTTAATTTACAAAGTCTCTTACACTTCCTTTACTCACAGGAAGAAAATTTATTATTTTTTTAAAAAAAAACACTCTCTCCAACCCACCCCCACGATCTTCAGCTTTAGCTGAAAACAACAATCTAGAATAACCTCTCACTTCTGTCCTATGCTGCTTCGTTTCTACAGCCAAAATGCTACTGAAGTGTTATGCCAGTGTAGCACAACTGGTGAAATGGTGAACTTCCATAAGGCTTGAAGTTAACGCAGCCATTTCACTGTTGCACAGAATGAGCCATAGCTTGGTATACAGCATGGAAAAAAAATCTATAACTTCTCAACTTGCAGATACAGTGGTCCCCCGCCCTTTCCCGGTTCATATACTGTGGTCCCACTACATCGCAGGACCGCAGTATATCAAAAAAGGCCCCCTGGGGTAAGGGGCAAAGGTGTGCTTCAGGCCTCCTATACTTACCCGAGGACTGGGGCTGCCCTAACAGGCCCGTGAGGGCCTTCCCAGGCCTTCTGGAGGCCTTTTGGGGGGCTCCAGAAGGCCTGGGAAGGCCCTCACAGGCCCGTTTGAGGCAGCACCAGGCTGACGGTAAGTACAAGAGCCCCCAGTTAGGCCCCCCAGGCCTGACCCAACCTGCATCTGCATATTGCGGATTTTCAATTATCGCGGGTCGGGTTGGGTCCCTAACCCCCTGCGATAGGCGGGGGGTCACTGTATCTCCCACATGAGTTTTGGTACCTGTGTCCAGATCTGTGATTTTGGGGCTACATTTGCAGAATTCCCCAGATGGCGATGAGGATTTACATGTTGTACCATTAATTCATGGTAACTGTGTTAACTGCTGGAACTAATAGGCTTTTGGCCTATACATTTTATCACGTTTTATGATCTCCAAGCTTCTGTATAGCAAATGTGTATTACTTTAAATATCTGGCCAGCTGTTCTTGACCTTACACTGCTGAATGTTGTGGTAAATCATCCCACTGATCAAACTGACTAGAATATATGGTTATGCTATTGTGTGTTACTATAGTGACCCTATTAAGGTTTTCAAGGCAAGTGAGATATTTAAGGGGTGGCTTTACCTGTGACCCCCACCGTGATGTGGATTTTCATGACTGAGCTGGGATACAAACCAAGGTCTCTAGAATCCTAGTCTGTCGTTGTATCTATTACAACACTCTGGTTACATCATGGTTATATTAAAACAATACATTTCCAGAAGGGAATTTTAAACACAATTTATATTCAAGGAACAAAATCCTATGTCTTGTTTGCTTCAGGAAAAAAGAGCAAGGAGAAATGGGCTAGATAGCATGACCTGTACTAACAAGGTAAAATTGTACTATGCTACATGATGGTTATTTGTTCTTTAAGGAAACCAAAAACTGCAACATATAAATCTGAGACATTACTAAAATTTATAGCAATACTTCTTACTCAGTTAACTCTACAGGTATTCTCTTCTCAGACTAATAAAGTGCCCAGTATTTTTTTTTCACTTTGTTTGCTTGTTTGCTTTCTTAATCTGACCCAGTGACCTATTTACCTGTAATTCTACACACATAAGCCACTTAAATCCAAAATGTGCTCAGGACTGAAACTGTTTGTACATACTAGTGTACAAACCTAGTCACATTTTGGCAGAGATCCAAGATGGATTTCCTGACTATGCTAGGGGTAGGTCAGATTTATACAACTTCGGGTCTTAGTGTACAACTTCATTTTTGATCCCTGCTGATTAACAACAATATTGCAAGAGCATAAACACAGTTACAATTAATTCCATAAAGGTGATAGTCCAGCTTGTGTCCAACTACTGTGATCAAAAGTCTCTGGTTTGTTTTAAAAAAGATGGATATACATGCAAATATATTGCATATATAAGCTGCCTAGATGCCCTAAGCACACCCGATCTCGCCTGATTTCGGAAGCTAAGCAGGGTCGGCCCTGGTTATTACTTGGATGGGAGACCACCAGGGAATACCAGGTGCTGTAGGCGCCTGGAGTAGGAACTGGCAAAACCACTCCAGTATTCCTGCCAAGAAAACTCCATAGACATGGGGTCACAACTGTAACCACACACACACACACACACACACACACACACACACACACACACACACACACACACACACACACACACACACACACACACACACACACACACACAGCATATATATCATCTAAAAATGAATGATACACAACCCAGTACAAGAAACCTCTGAAAACAGTATGTACCAACATGACATAATCCTTATGAAATATTGGTTCGGCCCAAAAGCATGGGGCTAAAAAGAGTGGGGATGTGAGTTAGAGATTTGAATCCAAAAGAGTAGGAGAACTGAAGAGGCTGGAGTTGTTGTTGCCACTTGACCCCCCCTCCGCCCCCCAAGGCCTTTGCCAACTTGGTCTAGGTATTACTCCTATATGTTTGTGTTGGACAGGTAAATCCACATAGTGGATTCATGCATATGGAAATGAATTGATATTTTAGTTTAGGGTTTTGAAGATTTTGCATGGTGAGCCGATTCCTCTATGATAAGGACTTGTAGTCCAGCTGAGGAAGATATTGGGAAGGTTTCTCTGAATTTGAATTCAAATTCAACACTTGAACTTTACAATGCTACAAGGAACATTTGTAATGGTGTTGTCGTCAAGGATTTTGGTGCACAAATTGTATCATGCAGTTGCTGTTACAATTTCTCACACTGTCAGTTATATAAATGTGAATAAGAAATTGTGAAATTGTGTATATAACATTCATCAATCGATGATATCTAAGTAAGCAAACAAATAGCTCCATAGAACATAATGTGATAAAACAGCATAACATAATACAACATAACTTCTGCATAGATGGTATCTTACCCTGATAAAAAGGCACATCCCAATGCAAGCAGCGATGAAGGGAATTTGATATTTATTAAAACTGTACAGTTGTGTCTGGTAAAGGCCATGTTTTAGATGTAAATTCTGATAGTGAACTGGCACCTGAATGTGCTGTATTTGACATTTATACTGATGTTAACAACATGCCCTGCACACAAAAATTTGCTCCTTTCTCTTGATTGTAGATTACATAAAGGAGGAACAGTAAATAGAACAATCTCCATTAACACCTTGCACGGGAAACTATGGTACTTGGCATCAGTGGGAAAGCTTCTGCATCAAAATAAAAGGTCTAAGGGGCAGTTGGAACCATCATAAGTCCAATGACATAACTTGCCTGGGACTCCCAGGAAGATGTGGTCAAAGCATGCAGCACTCAGTTGTTTTAACTAACCTTCTCACTTTTGTAAGGTATACAAAAACTCACTGCCAAAATATTACTTTGTTTAATTTGTTCAATGCCTTTAATATTACTTTGTTTAATACCTGCGTGATGTTTTCATGCTCCTGTTTTAAAAAAAAAACCAAATGGACAAAACATCATGTCGGATTTGGCCCAAATGTTTTCTAATATAACTCTTTTCATGGAAGAGCCAACACAAACAAGACAGTGACTGATTGTACCCTTTGGGACACAGAGAGCCATAGACCCTGTTCAAAGAACACAAAACAGAACGCTTCACATTATTTGTGCAGTTCCACTCAGGTCACCCTAAGGGAAACCAACTGCCATATTCTTTTATTGAACATTCAGGTGCAGAATAGCTGCAAAGATATCTTCTTCACTCAGCCAAGCCAGACATAGCGCTGCCTGTTTAACCTACTACCATTGGCACTCCAGAGATTACTTCCATCTGGCCACTTTGAAACTCACACTTCTGACGTGTCCCACCTCTGCAGATGCCATGCACACTAAGTCCGTGGCAGAAGCAGGTCGGAAAACAGCGTATCAGGGCACCACTGAATTTCCCCTCATATTCTTCCAGTCTCTGCAGATTTTTTAAAAGCATTTCTCCATTTCTCTCACTCTATTTCCCTCAGTCAGGTATGGTAAGATAAAGCCTTCAGCAGGCAAGGATGGGAAGGAGGATGCCCTGTGAAGGGCAGAAGCAGCAAGAAAGCATTGGATCTTGGAGGAAACCAAATCCATCTTTTTCTGAAAACTCTCATCCAACTCTGTATATTATTTCTGGCAAGAATCTATAATCTCAGAGGCTGTTTGTGTGATCTTGATCTCACAGCTCAGCATCACAGCCCAACAATATTTGCAAAAGCGGTAGGTTTTCAAATCCCTTTATTATGTCACTTTTGGCAGTTTGTCCTTAAAAGCGTGGGAGAAATGTTATCAGTCCATTGTAAAAAGGAAAGGGGAAAATATGTAGGTCACCTCGCATCTTCCCCAGCACGGAACTTTATTCGCAATCAAATGGGTTAATAGAATTAAGATTCAGAGAGTTTGCTTCTTATTATTCATCACACTACGCACACACAAGCAAGCAGGCGCACACAGAGACGACTAACCTTTCTTTCTGAATGTATTAATGCACACACCTTGAACACAATTGGTTGTTCTGTGTTGCCATGGAACTGAAACCTTTACAGCTCAGATGGTGATGTATTCCAGGGAGCACACTGTTCCTACACTTCGCCTCACAGAAGTAAAATCACTGCATAAAATTAACTCCTTTAGTAGCACAAGCTTCTGGTCTGCACGTCTTTACCCATGTTTCCTTCTGTCTATTCCACCTCAGTAGGAAGCATGTGCTGTTCTTCTTAGCCAGTCCTCACTCCCTCCAGAATTCAATAAGCCATCTTTTTGAGCACAAGGAAGGAAAACGCCAGGTATGTCATAATGCAGCTATTGTGGTGCCAACTGCCGTTTAATCTGGCCCTCGGTATTTTGGAAAGATGGTGCGGATAACATCAAGCTGAAGAAACTGATCTTCACTATAGTCCAGGGATCCGTTTGGCAAAAGTGCACTTTAATTAGCAAAATGTGCTGTTCACCTAATCAGATAGACCATTAATTCCTTCAATGGGAATTGAAAATTGAAAAAAATTGGGGGATTTGTCCTGTCCTATCGTGTCGATTGCCTACTCCTTGATTGTCCTTCCTCATGACATGGATGGAACAGGGAGGGACTAGAAGACTAGGGAAGGGGGTCGGTGTTTCCTTGCAAATGGAGTACATTTTAGCCATTCTGAAGGAGGCAACTATAAGGATACTCCTGAAAAAGTGATCTCTTGACCCAAAAGGTTGTAATTAGATGGATTGATCCACTGGTTTTCTGGGCAAAACACTCAGACAAGCTATTCCTATTAAAAATGCTATGGAAAAAACACCCATTTGTGTGTAACCAAAAATAACTACAATTTGATATACAACTCAAACATGAGAAGCCAAAGTGTAGATACATTTATTATATTTAATACAATGCAAGCAGTTAACTCACAAGAAGTTTCAGTTAAATCCCTGTATCTGAGTCTGCTCCATATCCCTACAGAAATAAAAGAAATCAAAACCAAGATCTCAAACTAGAAAACAGTAGAAATATGTTTCAAAGCACCACAAGATTTCCTTTTCCTATGAGCCAAAGCTCTGAATAAACCATAATTCAGCAAAAAGAGTCAACTGTTGAAGATTTTTATCATTCAGTTCCAAAGACTTCAAAAGTGCTGACAGGAGGCAGTAACCCATTGAGCTTATTTTGCATTATACGTTATGAATGAAAATGCATATTGTTTGTTTGTTTGTTTGTTTACTGCTCAACTTAGTACAGGGCACTAATCTAAGAGGTTTACAGGGGGGCAAGAACCCATCAATCCAGCATTAACACCAACTAATAGATTATACAACATAATTCGAAACTGAAATGATGGAACACATATATAAATCAGTTTAAGGAGGGATGTCCTTAAATGCTTCTTGAAAAGCACAGTCTTCATCATCCTCTTAAAGGATGGGAAGGAGAGGGCCTGACACATTTCTAATGAATGGATCACAACCAAAAAGGCATGTTTTGGTTAATAGACTTCTTTGCCACTCTTGATGTGGCCACCTGAAGAAGCAAGGCGGTATGGGGTGATGTTCTGAAGGAAAGATGCTCCAACAAATAATGGGCCCCCAAACTAATAAAAGCTTTTTAAACTACTAGAACTAAAATCCATTTTCTGCTTTCCCGCTGACCTAGCCTTCTAATGTAACCAGTCTCCAAAACCATTTGGTAGGACACTTCACACTAAGAAAACAGGGCAGAATATTTGTACCCAAGAGTCCAAACACACTGAACATTTTCACAACTTTCCTTGCACCCACATTACTGGTACTGTACCCTGACATTCTCATGTTGCAGGATTAAAACAAGTGTCAGCTGTCTCAAAGTGGGACAAAAACCCTTGCTTTCTGGGGAGTTATGCTTGATTGTTTGCATCATCACCAGCATGATTTGCTCCAGGGCACAGTTTGCTTTTGTGAACTCCAAGATCACATTTTGCTCACTGATCTCACACACTCTGTAAGTGGTTCTCATCAGTCTCCACCCTTCCATGCCTAACTCCTGATCTTTTTTACTCTTCTTTAATATTAGATGGTCTTTCTTTCTGGAAACAATTGCAGGACTCTCAAATAGACTGGTAGGTATAAACATGGAGAACTTAAATTACTGTCTGTGTAGTACAAGGCAGGATATATGGGGAAGATAATAAAAGTTGGGATGGAGATGTTAGGGAGAAATTCCAAATATGTTTAAACAAGGAATCTCACTGTAACTCTGTGCATTCCAGTACATCTAGCAAAAACCACGGGACCAAATACTAGGACAATCTACTCAAACACACAAACACACACACACACACACATATCAGAACAACCATTAGCTTATTGTGGGCAGTAAGAGGGTGTCTCTCCTCTTTGTAATGACATGTAAATCCCTGCACACAATAATGCTATTTCATTTGCCAGTTTATAATGAGACAGGAGAGATTTCTATTTGTCTCAGTAGTGTGTGCCTATCCATCTGATTTCTAGAATGCCATAACAGAACATGTCTTTGAAATTCAGCATGTTGCTATTGATATGAAACACTTGTGGAAACCATCATTCCACTTTATCATTTGAAAGCCACCATGTTTTATTTAAGCCTCAGCACAATCATCTCGAGAGGCTCAGCAACCCCATATAGCAGTGGAAGACATCAACAGCCCTTGAGCCCTCATGAAAGACATTGGGTGTCAAGCCCAGAAATCAGACACATTTTTTATGTGCCACTTCCATCTCCTCCTCAATGCAGAGTGACTCCTTAAACTGCAGAATATCCAAGAGATCATATGCAGGAAGGTGATTTTTATTTCATATTTGAAGACTGCCTTTCAAGATGTTGACATACCAGGATGTCCAGCATATTTGCCAAGGTCAAGCATTCATTTCTATCATGTCCAGCCTTAATGGGGATGGAGGAGCTTGGTCTTCATGCCTTCAAATGGGAAATGGTATTTCTGAAATAATAAACTAACCTTTCCTTCTATGCCAGAACAATTTGACAGCTTCAACTCAGTGCTTTACAGCACTGGGAGTTTATTTATTAATTAATTTATTTATTACACTCATATCCCGCCCATCTTCCCGGAGGAACTCTGGGCGGCTTCCAATGGACGGACCAAACAGTGGTAGTCAGTACAAAATACAATAGCTTGTTCCTTTTTGGAACAAGCTTTACCCCATGGCAATGCTATCTGGGCAATTCTGACAACTTTAATCCAAGAAAGTAGCTTTCCTAGTAGTGGTACCTCCTTAACTCTTGCTCAGACTACAACACAGTGAAACTTTTACTGGGCTTGTAGATGTCTGTCTTCTTCAGAGTAATACGTACCTCACACCTTTTTTTGCTATTTCAGTTTGGATTTTCATGTTACTACTTACACTGCTGTCTAATAACATAAAGAGGTATGTTATTGCTTATTCACTCATCCTAACGCTAACCATTATTTCAAATAGGTTAGACCAAGTCTAACTTACAAACTAAGTGGCTGTATGAGATTGTAAGCCCAGATTTTCCAACCCAATAGCAATCATGCCACATATTATGGCTGGGTAGCCACTACAAACCATTAGTTTGAGGATGATGTTAATAGAACATCCTGCTGTTACATCTTAACAGTCGTTACCTTAAAAACTTCTTGATTGTGTTGTAAGCTTTCATAGACAACATCCACTTCATTGGATGCATGGTGTATGACCCTAGATGGCAAATAGATTGATAGGTACAGTATGTATGCTTTATTAGGAGGGGTTGCAAACGGCACACAAAGGAAATTGGAACAAGAAGCACAGGCAGTAGTAGTTACCCTAACAATGGCCAATAAAATGGTAATTATCACCACCTGTACCTTTTTGGTTTTTAATTGCCTATGAACATACTATTTACAACAACCCTCCATGAACTTATAAATATAATTATCATGCTTTGTGCATCTGATGGAGTAGCAAAAGCATATAAAGTAAACAGTCTTCTCTTTTTAAAAATTAGTTTCCAATACAGAGATTTCTTTCAATAGGATGATGTTCTCTAATTTGAGTAGCTCAAGGAGAATTAGACCCATGACCAGGACCGGCGCTAGGGTTTTTTGCGCCCTAGGCAAGGGGCGGGGGGAGTGGGGCAGGCGGCGGTGGCGGGGCGGCAGGAGGCGGCGGGCGGGCGGCGGGCGGTGGCGGGAGGGGGACAGACGGCAGTGGCCGGCGCCCCCTGTCCATTTTGGCGCCCTAAGCAACTGCCTAGTTTGCCTTAATGGACGTGCCGGCCCTGCCCATGACAATACAGCTATTAGTCTATAGTGGACATATAAATAGCTCTACTGCTTTCATGGCTACTCCTCTGCATGCGGACAGATGCCATTATACAGTACTCATATTAATCTGTAGGTTTCTTAGGAGTACTGGATTGTATTGGTCTTATTATGATCCAGCACAGTATTTCCAACATTGGGCCTGAATCCAACTGTTAATACTAAGCAGAGTTAGACCTACTTAATCAGTGCAGTAAGATCTGTTTCACACTTCAAAAACATTTATTTATTGATTTATATGCCACCCATCTAGCTAAAGGCCGCACGTTCATTGGGTCGAATCTGGTTGAGACGGGGCAGCTGGATTTAGGCCTTAATTAATGCTTATAAAGAGTACAGTACAAAGAAAGTAATCAAAATTTTGTCATATTCCTCTTCATAGCTTCCTATTTATTTGCAAGCACTACATTTAAAGAAAATTTGTATGTCTGGTAAATAGCCACGGTTTTGGTGAACTGAGAATATTTTCTTTTAAAAACTTAAAACTACAGTACTTCCAAAAAAGTACTGGTGGATTAGAAGAACCAAGCTACTTTCCCTTTCACAGGGAATGCTTCTTCTAAAATGGTAGCAGTTCCGACACATTTGTATATCGATTAAAAAGAAGCAAAGTCTGTTTCTTTAGTAGCATACTTATATCCATACATAAATTTGTGCAATTGATCTATTAATCAAATAGCACTTGTAGATTAACTAGGTGACAGCCCTACTCTAAACACTTGATTAACTTTCAAAAGGTGGCTCTTTATGGTTATTTATATGCTTAAAACTCCACAGATTAATGACTTAAGTGAGCAAAACGCACAGCGAGATGTCCATAAATTCCCTTGTTTCCTGTTTTCCTCAATGATGTATGCAAAATAAGGCAAAGGGCGCTGTGAATGCCATCTTAACTACACAGCAACACCGGCCACCATCAGTAGGTTTGCCAGGTTAGTAACAACCCATTTCCTGAGATTTCAGAGACCTGAGAGATGGCAGAGAAGAAGGGAGGGAAAAGGTTTCAGATCAGGTGTAAGAAAAGGGGCACACAAAGTGAATTCAGGTAAGCTGAATTCAGGTGTGTGTGTGTGTGTGTTCAGTTGTTCAGTCGTGTCTGACTCTTCGTGACCCCATGGACCAGAGCTCGCCAGGCCTTCCTATCTTCCTCTGCCTCCTGGAGTTTTGTCAAATCCCTATTGGTTGCATCGATGACACCGCCCAACCATCTCATTCTCTGCCATCCTCTTTTCCTTTTGCCTTCCATCTTTCCCAACATCAGGGACTTTTCAAAGGACCCCTCTCTCCTCATGAGGTGGCCAAAGTACTGGAGCCTCAGCTTCAAAATCTGTCCTTCCAGTGAACATTTGGGGTTGATTTCTTTCAGGATGGATAGGTTTGATCTCCTTGCAGTCCAGGACAGGCACTCAAGTATTACTCAATTACTCAAATAATATAGCAAGCCCAAATTGGGGAGGGGGAAGGATTCCCAGCCTGGCAACAGTTGTACTTCCTGCTGCCATCCATGCACGGGGGGTTGCCACATCCCACATGGCCTTACTTAAAAGTACACATGGCCACATGATGGAAACTCTTCCAGGTCCTGTGTTGCTATAGCAGTTTCCAGAAGGATCCCTTGCAGTTAATTGGGGGGGGGGTATTTTCCCCCCTCCCTAAGCCTTCCCCTGCTGCTGCCAAGACATAGGGCCTGAATTTTTACCGCACCTTTGGAGATCTGAGGAAGCTTAGCAATCCTGAGACCTGGCATCAGCCAGCATTACACAACTGCCTCTTTTGTGAAAAACAATTCTATTCATAATTACCTACCTCTCATAAACATATCTGTGGTCTAATATGAAAATGCACCAAGGGTTCAAATTACATTTTGAGATCAGAAGGAATGGTTCCTTTTGAAAAGTCTTCTTTTGGGTTTAAAGCAAGAAAGGGCAAAAAGTTGGCTTTTCTGCATGTGGATGGATCAAAAAAATGTTCTGTTACATAACACTGAAAGGCCTGATGTATATTCTTAATTTCCTTTTAAGTGCATAAAGTGGAATGTGCTCTTACCTACATTGCATAAACTGTAAACCATTGAAGAGCTTTTCTCAGAGTTAAACTATTCCAGGCACCTTTTTTTTTTTTTTTTTTTTTTTTTCTTTTTTGGTAACAGGAGGAGGCAAGTTCCTCTAAGGCCATGATTTTTTTTTAACAACTGCACTTGTGCAGATGGGTTTCCTGTAATCTTGTGCAATGCACTATAGACAGGCTGCCAAATTTAAAACCGTTTCAGTCTTGCCTTTCTGCAGGCATTCGCAGGTAAGAAGGCATTCGGGAGTGCAAGCATGTTAGAGATTGCCAAACATGAATGAATACCCAGACGTTCCTCTTCTTATATAACTTATCATTTAAGACCTGAAATGAACCCCAACCAAAGGAAAACGGTAGCAGGTACGATATTCTGCATTGCCATCTGCTTCACAACACAGATGGCAGAAAGCAAATAACACTAAGTTATGCGCTCTGTAGCTGGCTCCCTTCTAGACCCACATTTTTCTTCACAGTCTCTTTCCTGTGATACATACAACTCTTCTATGCAGACAACAACTAGCCACCACCGGTCAATACAAATAAAACATATCCATACAGTTCTACCTAATGCTCCCCCCCCAAAAAAAATTAAGGATTTGTTATTCTAAATTAAAAACGTTTGCATATGAAGTACCTTGTAAAACAGAATGTCTGGCTTCCGTATTTCCCCAGTGTCATCCCCATAACAAATAAAAAGCATACGCTCCTTCCCCCAAAGTTTAGGAGTGGGACTCATCAGGGGAATAAGCTTGAGCACACACCAAATGACATTTTATTTCCATTTTCTTCTCACTAACCCCTGTTCTTTGTCTTTGTCCAAGTTCTGACTCCTAAAGGCCCCTAGGGTTGTTTGTTTTTGTTTTGGTTGTTTTGTTTTGTTTTTTGCATCTTAAATTTTGTAAGCTACCTTTGGTCAGATGGAGCGCTATATAAATAAAATAAAATAAAATAAAAATATGAATATGAATATGAATAAATAAATGATCTCATTTTACAGAAAGTCAAATTAAGCTTTGCCTCAGGAGAATGTGTGTGTGTGTGTGTGTGTTGCATCATTACAGTCGTGACGGACCCTTCATGACTCCACGTCCATGGAGTTTTCTTGGCAGGAATATAGGGAAGCATTAAAGATTCCAAAACTAAAAGGATTGGAATTTGACATTGTGTCCAAGCATGGCCAAGTATACTTTTGTACTTAAACCAACATTTCAAACCACATTCTTATGCTGGCTTGGGAACCTAGTTTAATAAGAAATTATGATTTGTGTGTTTGTATTTTGCCACATTTCAACACAAGGGCATGCTATGGGCCATATTTCCCTGTCTCTCTCATTTCCTCCAGATTTGGGATCCTGTTTTAAGAGGATGTTATGGTTTGCACAAACTGTTGTTTCTTATAAGACAGCAAAGTGGAAATGCAAAAGTAGACAACATGCCATGCAATGGATGATGTCATGCCTTATGACTAGGTGCCATCTTTGCCTTAATCACTTCAAGCCATTGCTTTATATTTTGGTTTTCTAAACCTTTGGTTAAGTGTGATTTAGATATTCAGATAGTGTTATCACTCACTTAATTTAAAAAAAAACAAGCCATATCTAAACATTATGTCTTCATCCTTATCACCTGACCAAGGAATGCTTATCTAACAGGATTAAATTTAACTATCGTATACATTATGATAAGCAAGGGAAGTTTAAAATGTTGGTATGAAATATTTGCCTTCACATAGAAGGCCAAAACACATTTTAACTTGGAGTTATACATTCTGTATTTGTAACAAATCCAGACTTCCATTTTAACATAAATGTTGCTCACATACTGGATCAAAACACACCTTCTTCATTACTTATGCAGGCCACCAGTCAAATATGGTGACAACAGATGTTTTCAAATATTTTCTCCTGAGAAGGAAGTTGCCACATATTAAGTGAACTGAGAGCTTTTTACCTTCCCCCAAAAGGAATCTGTTACTTTCCTGTAATGTATGTACCATCAAGAAATTTAAGTTTTCTTAAATAAGGTCTTTCTTGTTTCTGCTTGCTGTCATGTTGTCCTCAGGCAACCCTTCTCCTCTCTTTAAATTTCATTCTAAGTATCTCTCATTTTGAAGAATTTAAAACACACAATAAAGACTCATTAGAAATTACATGTTTTATTTAAATCCTTACAGTAATACAAACTTTCTTTAAAAGGGGGGGAATGGAAAATAGCCTGATCCAAAGAGCCTTTCTGAATGCCTTACTTCATTCTTCCTCACTTTCCTCAAATCTAAAAATGAAAGGGAAGCAACAATACAGCTAAGCTTTTAACAAGGTTTGTTTTAATTATAAATAAATCCAGAACTCTCAAGAGCTTAATTCTGCTTTTGAACTGAGCATTCCTCAATCTTTTCCTTCTATTTGTTTCTAATTAGAAAAATGTGTTCACTAATATGTCCCATTCTGCTCCACTGGGAGCCCCATTCTTTTGAGTGTTAAATCCTCAATGCAATTTACAGACATGTTTACAAGAATTTGGTCAAACACAAGAGTTTTCTCCATCCTTTCTAATAAGAGCCAGTGTGACAAAATGGCCAGAGGACCTAACTAGAGTTGGTGAACCCCAGTTCACATTCCAGTTCAGCTCACTGTTTGATTCCGACCGGCCATTAAGTCTCAACATAACCAACCTCCCAGGGTTGTTTTAAGGACAATATGCAATGGGGCCAGTGCGGCTTGAAGCTGCTTGGAGGAATGAAGAAACAATATAAACATATGAGGTAAATAAAACCTCAGGCAGACACAATTCATAGATAACAACACTTGTTAAAAAGGGAGCAAAGTGATAGAACATTTGACGGTGAATTCCAGGAAGAACATTATCCCAACACTTTATGTCCTTGGACATGTGTCCTTGTGTGCAAAGAGAGCAACAACCATGGCTGCTCAGGTGAAAGGGACCTTCCGATTCATCATGTCCACCCCCTGTCTAGGAGGCCTGGCCAAGAACTCCCAACATCCAACCTAAACCATTCAGCTAGAACAGGACTGTTCAACTTTGAACAGGCCAAGGTCTACTTTTTCTAGATGAAATTGCCTGCGGGCTACTACACTAAAACCTCTACTTATTATTTTATCTGTTCCAAGCATATGCTCGTAAGTAAAAAAAAAAAAATTGTAAGTAGAGCAGCGGTTTCCCATAGGAACACATGGAAAATCAATTAATCCTTTCTGGACGGAACATATTTCAGTGCATTCTTATGGTAAGGCTGACCATGCACACGCTTCCCTTACACCCGCTTGAGCCGGTGTGGACGGGTGCAAGAGAGGCGCATGCATGCTTGCGCAGATCGCCCCTTCCGCTTGCCGAGGCTGCTGGAAGGCTTTTTTTAAAAGGTGCACTTTCCCTCCCAACCCGCCTGAGGCCTGACTTGACTCTACTTCTCCTGCTGTTTTCCCCTTTTTCCCTTCCAGCCCCCTCGCTGCCACTGCTTCTGCCACCCATAGCTCTCACTCACTTCTGCCATGTTCTCTGTGCAAATGGGTGGGCTAAGCCAGCAGCAGGGCAATCACATCACCACAGCAGCACAAGGAGGAGGGAATGGCTCAGAAGGGGAGCAGCAGGAGCAGCAGGTCACCATCTCTGTGAGGCAGCTGTGGGGGCGGGAGGATGAGGATGAGGATGGAAGGATGGGAGGAAGGAATTCTCCGGGGGGAGAAGAGGGGGACATCACCACGCAAAGGAGGTGGGCACGCCCATGACGCCACCCCTCGCTGTCCCCTCCACTCCCCTTCCTCCACTCTACACCAACAACTCAATTGGTAAGAAGACAGTGGCATGCCAATCATCTGGCAGGTAGGGAGAGCAGGGGACTGTGCCATGCCCTGCTTGGCTGAGACAGTGGGCTGGCAGACCCAGAGCTTTGTTGGGGCAGTGGTGGTCCTTGGGGTGGGGGAGGTAGATGGCTGGCAGGCTACTTTTGAACCCTTCACGGGCTACTGGTAGCCGCCGGTCTACCTGTTGGGCAGTCCTGAGCTAGAACAGTTATTCTCAACCTTCCTAATGCCGCAACCCTTTAATACAGTTCCTCATGTTGTGGTGAACCCTTGCTCTGCTTAGAAGAGGCCACAAGCCCCCTTTGGCAGGCCACTGCCGCAGGTGCCATAGAGAACTTCCCTCTACAAGCACCCTCAGCCAATCGCAGCCTCTGGTGCCATTGACTGACATCCCCTCCAACCTATCAAGCTGTAACTCACTCTTCCCCCCTTCCTCCCCCCCTCCTCCAGACACAGGCCATTTGTGCCTTTTTCTTCACTGGCTCATGGCGACCCCTGTGAAATGGTCGTTTGACCGCCAAAGGGGTTCTGACCCCCAGGTGGGGAATCACTGAGCTGGAAGATACAAGACTCTCATGCTCTGAGCACATCTGATATCACCTGATCTCAAAAGCTAAGGAGGGTCAGGCCTGGCTAGTACTTGGATGGGTGACCACCAGGGAACCAGGGAATACCAAGTGCTGTAGGCACCTGGAGTAGGAACAGGCAAGCCACTCCAGTATTCCTGCCAAGAAAAACTCCATGGACATGGGGTCACAAAGAGTTGGTTACAACTGTAACAACACAGCAACAACAACAACAAAGCAATGGGCAAACCAATACACTGTGGCTTGCAATGAAGGAAGGGAAAAAGAAGCCACAAATTGAGATATTAAGTTTTATTCACGAGGTTTATTTAGCTCAATTATATTCTATGCTATATCCCGAGATCTTCCAACAAACCAAAGCCACAGAAAACAATATAACACTTGAAAGCCATTTAAAACTAACAACTACATATATTAAAACAAAAAAAGCAGAGGCGCTTCCACAGCCTATTAATTCCATGAGCACAAATTCACGAAGGCTATGGTGAACAACCATGTTTTAAACTGGTGCCACACCAGTAGGCCTTTAAAGATATAGGATTTCATAAATGAGATGCTACAGCCAAGAAATCCCCCCACCCCCAACCCATATTTCTATATAATGGACAGCTCCCCAAGGGATAACAGGATTAACAATGGCTGACGAGTATGGGTACCATACAGAACTGGAATGTATATTTCTGAATGACTATCTCAAATGTCCCTACAGCAGTGTTTTTCAACCACGCACACTATCATTTTGGGAAAAATTGAAAAATTACTTTATATATAGTCAAATAGGCACAGAGTTAATTTTTTAACATTTTCAAATGGTGGTGTGCCATGTGCATGAAACAAGTGTGCCTTTGCCCAAAAAGTTGATGCAGAAAAATGCATGCACCCAAAGGATGCCAAAATGTAGACTTTTTTACATTACTACTGTTCTCCCCTTTCCCCGTTCTTCATGCACATTTTAATTAAATATAACACTTTTCATCATGATTTTGACTTCCATAGACTCTGTCTTCCTTTTAAAAGTCAACAGTGATGCATCATTAAAAGTGAAGACTGATCTAGCTCCAAAAATTGTCAATATATCCTATCTTTCCAAATAAACTTTTTAAATGTTGCATTTTTAAAAATATCTCCTCTATTAAGGGTACCATCGGAAACATATGGAACCATGACATATGGTAATATTGCCTGGAACTTTCACAAAATTAATTAAAACTGTACAGCAATTGTAAAACTAATTAACATACTGGTGCTTTATATATGATCTACACCCCCTCCCAGTTATTCTGCTCTAGAACAAGGCTATTTTATGCAGGCTATCATTAAAGCTTCAACTTGTGTTAGTAATACAAAACATAGAACTAATTCACATCAAGAAACTTTTTGTCATTTTTTTTACTCTCTAAGTCTTTGGTGATTTTTAATGCAGAGGCACCAGTTCCACTAGTAAAATGTTTGGACGTGGATTTTTGTGGCTCCTGTGAGATCAGGTTGCAATGTACCATAATGTAAATGCTTTTATGTTCTTGATTTCCAACCCAAAATTACAGTTTTACAACCACATGGTTCCTTCCTCGGCTTACTTCTGTGTATAAGACAACAATCAGAGTGGAGGGAATAGCCTTATATGTGAAAAAAAACTATTATCTGATGATGTGCTGCACAAATGTTATAAAGTTGATGGGTTTCTCAAACAACACATCTCACTTTCCTTACACTTTTGAAAAAGGAACTGCTGCTTCAGTAAGGACTCCATTTTTTATCGATGCCATTTTGCTGGAGTTTGCTGAGATCCTCTGAATTTTGTTACAGGTCTTTAGAATTCTGTTTTTAATTTGAATACTTATGAAGTCTTATACAGTAATACCTTGGTTTACATGTACCTTGGTTTAAGAGTGTTTTGGAAGATGATCATCCATTTCTGATCAATTTTGACTTGATCAATGAGCAACGTCTTGCAATACAATCACTGGAGCAGGTAGTCACATGATCACAAGTAAGCCAATGGTGGCTCGTTCTCTCCCTCCCTGCTGAACTGTAGAGGACTGTTTGAAACATTCCTTCTCAGGCAAGCCTCCAAAGCAAAGGGAAGAGGCAGGGAATGGCGGTTTCCTATGCACCAGCTAGGAATGTTTTCAAAGGAGAGTGCAGGTTAGGGTTTTGTTTTTCTTTATTATTATATTTTTATTTAATTTGTTTTAATAATCTTTCTGATTTTTAAAACCATTTCTAGTCATGCGGCAGCTGGTCAAGTGTGTCTACAGCTACAAAATGCACTTTATTATTGTCACATTGAAAACAAAGAATAAAATTCAGTTCCTAGTCACAAACAGAGCAGATTCCTCAGCCAGGTACCTAAACCATGGTGTGGATGTGGACTTCTAGCCAACTTATTTTATGAGTTAGGCATTTTGTGTGCACAGTATGCGGTCTATGGGGCCCCAAAATGAATAATCTGAGTTTCCGTTACTTCTTATGGAGAAAATTGTCTTGATATAAAAGTGTTTTGGTTTGCAAGCATGTTTCCGGAATGATGCTTATAAACCAAGGTATTATTGTATAATTCCAATACAGTGGACCCTTGTAAAACAAACGGTTTGTATAACATAAAATTTGTACAACATAAAAAATTCCTGAGATAGGGGAAATTTGCTTAACATAATCACCTATGGGGCGAATCTGTACAACATAAAAATGGGATTACTCCGTTTTCAATGCATTCCTATGGGAAATTTGTATAAATGAAAATTTGCTCAACGTAATTTCATTTGGAATGAATTAATTCCTTTATACAAGGTACCATTGTACTATTAAAATGATTTCATAGCCTGTAACGCAGCATCACACACACAAACACACAAAATAGCTGGACCATTTCTATTTAACTTAAAGAGTTAGACATAGTACACTATAAAAATTAACAATTTAGAACAAGTAACCATAGACTTTTAGAGATGGGCACGAAATGACCATTTTTATGTTACCGTTCTCCTTATTCGTTCTGTTATGTAACGGTACAAATAACGACTGTTGCGATGGGGCAGGTTCGAACCGAACAGAACCAAGAAAATTTTCTTCGGTTCTGTTTGTTTCTGTTACTGGCGTCGTGCCGCTCGCACAATGAAAAATGGAGCAGCGGAGGGCGGTGAGAGAGGGCTGGATTGGATTGGATTCATCATCATTTATTTATTTATTTATTCATTGTGGGATCTTCATCATCATCTCCGCCTGTCTTCCTGGTGGGGAACAAAAGCAAAGCAATGTGTTCTGCTTTTACCCCATACCATCAAGTATTAAAAACAACAGATACCACAATGTGGGTATTCAAAAACTAAACAGATAAAACAGCAAAGTGCAGGAGATGGCGATGGCGGGAGAGGGAGAAAAAAAATCAACCAAATGCCTCATCATCATCATCATCATCATCATCATCATCATCATCATCATCATCATCATCATCATCATCATCATCATCATCATCATCATCTCTATTTTCATGCCACCTTTCTCCCCGAAGAGAAAAACAAAATTACCTGGATAGGAAGCAAAAGCAAAGCAATGTGTTCTGCTTATATACCACCCCATACCACTTCAAGTAGTCTCTGGGCAGTTTACAGTTTAATTACAGTACACATTGCTGGGAATTCATTTTACTGACCTCAGAAGGATGGAAGGCTGGGTCAACCATGAGCCTGCTACCTGGGATTGAACCCCCAGGTTGTGAGCACAGTTTTACTTGCAGTGCAGGCATTTAACCGCAGGACTCCTCAAGAAGTAACAGTTTCCCCCCCCAAATATGCATAAGTGTACTGTATACTGTTTCTGATGAAACTGATAATTCACGTTGAGTTCATTCAACTTCTCCACATTGCTGCTCAGACTTACAATAATCAGACTACAAATCAGCATCCACGCACGCACGCACACACGCACACACACACACAAACACACCAACTCATCAGATGCACCAGTTTGCTTTCAGACATACAAATAAAGCAAAAGAATGTGCTTATATACCACCTCATAACATTTAAAACACTCTCTAGGCTAGGTGGGTTACCATGTAATTATGGAGGCTGCACATTGCCTCCCACCCAGAAACCTTAGTACTCAATTTACCCACCTCAGAAGGATGGAAGGCTGAGTGAACCTTAAGCCAGCTAAATAAGATTGAACCTGGATCATGAGCCGAGCTTTATCTGCACTACTGCAGTTTGACCATGGTGCCATGAGGCTCCTTTCTGAAGTAGAGGGTTCTTTAGCACCAAGAAGTGATGCAGATCCCCATCTTTGCTCCATTCTTGAGAAAGTATTCAATTTGAATTGTGCTAAGGGGGAAAAAAAGGATTTTTCCTTAGTTATATTTGCATTCTTCCCTGAACATGTGCTGTAGCTAGTCAAACTCGTTATTATTTTTAACATTCATACACACAGGACGGTAAACCTCTGGCCGGCAGTATAATGCAGCCTGCAACATTCCTCATTTTGCCTACATCCCTACATCCTCCTTCTGCTTTCTGTCATTAGTGGTAAAGGGATATTTAAATGGAACTTTAAATAGCCTGCCAATAGTGAGTTGTGCTTTAAAAGAAAGAGAGCCACTGCCTCGCTAGTTACTTTTGAGCACATAGTTGCATAAAACTCAGATGTAGTTCACCTGTTTGGTGGGCAAACCTCACTATGGGTAAGAAATACATCTGGGCCTTCCCACATTTAAAAACAAAATTTGCCCACCATGCCCTTTCAGTCCTTGTCTTATACCCTTCACAAGACTTGCTGCTGGAATCCAGCTCCAAGACCTTTAGCCTGTAGTGATGGAGGCTGGCATTTTCCCCAAAACCCCTTTATTCTGCCTGGCTTTTCTATTTATTTATTTTTTGGGAGGGGATACATTTTGAACAGAAATAACTGTTTCACATTTTTTTTCAATAACAAGGAATAGACCACATGACAACAGAAGGCCAGCCTGCCAGTTTCAAGGTTATCTGCAGCAGAACAACCATTCTTAAACAAGACATCTAAACCCAGATTAACTGTACTGTAGCTGTTATGTGAGATTAATGTTTTTCCGTTGATTAGCTTTAGGAAGGATATGTGAGAAATGAGAATACATACATGTTTCACTGATTTGTAAATGAGCAGAGGGATAGCTTTCTTCCACAGTAATTTGAAATGAATATGAGATTAGGAATTCACCTTGGGTATGGCTCTTTATCTTCCATTCGCCAAATCCATGACCCCATAGGAGCATATGATACCCTCTACAGACCCAGCATATTTAAACAAAAAAAAAATTTAGCATACAGGATACTATATTTTTGTGCTACGAAATGTGCATCTTCAGCATTTCCTTGAAAAAGCCAAAGATAAACACAGTGATTTTTGAAAGCTGATTGTTTTTTTATTCTACGTTTTCTCCCCCTCAGAACAAGTTTGAAGTTGTTGTTTTAGCTTCATGCACCCCTCAGAGGAAAGAGAGGGAAAGTGGGGAGAACTGCAAGGAGCCAATATTTCCTGAAGCATTTATTTGTGATTTAGATGTTAATACAGCATGTTTATGTCAGTGACGCAGGATCCCACACAGACCTACCAAATTAGGATCAGCCTTTCAGGGTTAGGGAACACTTTTCAGTGTGAAAGGGAAAAAATGCCAAGGCAAACATTTCTCAGAGGACTTCTATTCCATGGTACAATTTTATACCAATAGTAATCAGTCAGGTCTGGATATCCAAAAGAATGCAAAGTTAAGTAGAATACGTCATGTAACAGTATGCATTTGGGCTGCATACTCAGACAATGAGACTGCAACAGAAGCAATTTTGAAGAGGAAAAGAGCTGATGTGAGACACGGAGAGGACAACGAATAGAGAAGGATGGCATCCATCTGGAGGGCAAAGAAGGAGCGCAATCATTACCAGAAGCCAAAGCATACAGAGGGATGCAACTTATTCCGCAGAGGCAAGAATCAAATTAGGTTGGCACTATATTCAAAAACATATGCAATTAGCAGACACGATCCATTTGTGCTACTATTTTTATCCAACAGATGACTTTATAGAGAAGGATGCCAGCTAAATTTCTTTTTTGCAGGGTGAGGACTGTAAAATTTAGTATTGATCATAGTTCTCACACCTTAACAGCCTTCTGAATGGCATGTCCATCTTGCATCACAGGAGGACCAGAGTTATGGAGAAAGGTATTCACCATGCCTCCATTTTAAAGGAGAAAATATGCATACCTCACTTTCAGAATTTGCTGCTAATCAGGATTGCTAGGACACTGATATCATTTGAACAGGTAAGAGTATGCCCATACTTTGTTGTGACTGTTGTCAAAATATTGTGATATTTCTATTGCATCACTTGAGATTATTAAAAAGTGCTTATTATGGGACCAGTGTTCCCCTATCTGGTCAAAATAAATAAATAAATAAATAAATAAATTTGGCAAAGTGCCTGCTATGGGCCTTGCCATCAGGCATTTCACCCAAAAGCCACAATCATTTCTTCATCTTTGGTTCCTTATTAAAGTGACAATCCTAAACAGGATTCTGGCCTATGTTTGTTGTTCACTGAATTCAAAGTTTTGGATATCCCCAGGTATATGCCCAATTTCAGCTGTTCAAGTAACATTCCCAAGGTATATAGTTCTAAAAGCATGACAGGTTTCACAGTAGGAGCCTCCCTTAGTCTAATCATGCCTTTCTTCTTTGCCACAAAATGGATGCAAAATTTAAACTGCAAGAACCTGTGAGGCTTTTCACAGATGCAGAACACGAATTGCTGACTGTCAGCCACATCCCACTGTGTCTCCTTCCTACTGCTCTTCATAACCTCACTCTCAGCTCTTCAAAACATCAACTGTATTCAGTAAGCTCGTGCTAAACCACAGAAAATACACCCTGGCCCAGAAATGGTTGGTAAGTCATGCAATGCGAGAGAATCCTGTGCGTTAAGATGTACCATCCTTCGTCCTTAGCATGTTGAGATGGGAAAAAACAGCATGATAACCCCAATGGAGTAACCATCTCTTTCCGCATCTACCAGCAAAGGCTGGGACAGAAAGAAGTTGGTGAGGGGATAAAACAGAAGACACCTTCCGGGTTTTTATGATAGGATAACACAAACCTTGTGGAGTCAGATGGCAGCAACTATCCCTGTCACACACATCAGATTGCCCTTGCTTGCAGAATAACCTTCCACCAGATATCTGCCTGCCCCCCTCTTTGGCTGCCTTTAAAAAACTATTACAAACTTGGCTATTTAAGCAGGCATTCCCTCAAACATAATGCAATTTCAGTGTTCACCCATTAAATCATGATTAGCTTGCCAATAATAATGCATTGTTTTATGTCACTTTAATGTTATTTTTGAGCTGCCTAGATGCCCTAAGCCAGTGATGGCGAACCTATGGCATGGGTGCCAGAGGTGGCACTCGGAGCCCTTTCTGTGGGCACCCGACATCGACCCTTCATAGCCACCTGTATACAGGTTAAATTACTGTATTGGCACTTTGCAAAAAAAAAAGTAGGTTTTAAATTGCAGTTTTGGGCACTCGGTTTCTAAAAGGTTCGCCATCCTGCCCTAAGCACATCTGATCTTGCCTGATTAAGCAGGGTCAGCCCGGGTTAGTACTTGGATTGGTGACTACTAGGGAATACCAGGTGCTGTAGGCGCCTGGAGTAGGAACTGGCAAACCACTCCAGTATTCCTGCCAAGAAAACTCCATGGACATGGGGTCACAAAGAGTCGGTCACAACTGTAATGACACAACACAAAACAATGTTATTTTTTTCTTGTGTTACTGTATTTTATGCTTTTATTGTATGAATTGTTTGAATTTGTTAATTGTTGTAAACCGCCCAGAGTGACCTCCCTGACAGATGGGTGGTATAAACATCCAATAAATAAATAAATAAATAAATACTACAAAGGATGTGTGAAGAACCTGGCGGTGGCAGCCACCAACACAGCCAAAACAGCTCTTTCTCTTGTCATTTGAGACATACACTCCCAAGAAGTCACTGGTTCAAACATGCCCAAGAGCAGTATGTTTGACCTTCCTCTCCCTAGTAACAATGATAAGATACCGTGTACTTCCCACAAATACATGTTGCACAATGCGCTAGCTTGTTAGAAACATCCACTGGAGAGAATGGGAAGGCAACGGACTTCCATCCATATTTTGGCCTTTTTAAGTTTCTTTGTCTACATCGAGGTTGGCTACCTTTCTGTTTTGCTCGACCAAGAATTCTGTTTGAGTCCTCACATATTCTCTTTGGGCACTGTTATTGCAGACAACATGCTTGGGGGAAATAGACTCTTAATGTAGGTTCAACGACACACACACACGGACACACATGGACACAAGGACACACACGGACATGGACACGGACACGGACACACATGGACACTCTCCTGAAGTTCCAGAGTTTATGGCTTTGGAACATTCGTTGTATGAAACCTCTGTCTTGCTCCTTTATTTTTTTTATTTTTATTTTTCCCCTGTCTTGATTGTTGTATTGGGATTATTTCTTATCCCTTTTGTTAACTGCCCGGAGTTCTTTCAGGAAGACGGGTGGTATAAAAATAAATAAATAAATAAATAAATAACTACCTTGCCCTTTTGACCAGCAAAAAACACTGGCTTTTGCACAAGAGCCAAACAAGCAGATGAAATGAAAACAGCTCCTTGGCCAAAGAGATTATTACTAAGTGGCTCTTTAACCTACCTCTCTTTAAGATCCGTTGAGGTCCTGTCCTTGACCAGCCCAGTAATGCCTTCTTCTACCATTTTCCCATTAGCTTCCTGGAGGTAAGTGATTCGAGTTCCATTCCATTATGTTATAATGCACATACATATTCATTGCTTTAACTGCCTTTGAATATAATTACATTATTTTCACAACAAGGATCTTCTGTTCAAAACCTGTGCTCCGCACATGTGGCAAAAGGAAGAACTGAGTGCAGTAGTGACGCAGGAAAGATGACGCTCTAGCCACAGCAGAGATCTGCAATTACTGCCAAGAGAGTGTGAGGCCAAGGGAAGATTCCTAGCAACCCAAATAGGCAAGTTGGTATGCTTCTTGCTGACCGCATTTTCAAGTTCAAATGTACGAAGGAGAAAGCACTTCTTCAGCCCAAACAAGTCTCCCCAGCAATTGTCTGAGCACCAAAAGCCCCAGGAAGGTCAAGTCGCTTCCTGTGGTATCTGTGGTAGGCGGAGTGGAAGACACAGCAGCCAGTGGTAGGCAGAGACAGAGTGACAAGAAGGGTCTGGCGATAAAAATATGGGTATTCTTCTATATGCGCACAGAGCTGGAGGCAGGAAGGAATTATGCGCACACACATGCACACACGCACGCACGCACGCATGCACACACGCACGCACACACACACACACACACACACACACACACACACACACACACACACACACACACACACACACACACACACACACACACACACACACACACACACAAAGAGAAGCATAGAAGGGGGACCTGGCCACTCTTACCACCACTCTCCTACATTTCAGGTCTAAATCTGTCACAGAGTACAGTAGCAAGCCCCCAACCAACCAACCCCGCCTCACGCAGATGCCAGAAACCATCTTATATTTTCCATATTTGTTTAATATGTATTTAAAATATTTCTATCTCCCCGAAAGGACCCAAGACAACATAGCCTTTGGTTCCCTCTATTGGACCGTTCTGGTAATACAGCTTGGAAACACGTATTTCTGAGGTTTTTTTAATTTAATGCTTCTAGGCAGCATCTGAAACCACAGATAGTGATTCTGCAGGTAGGAGGGGTTACTATAATTTGCCCAAGTGTCAACCAGATCATGCAATGGTTATTTACAAGCCCAATAAAAGCCCCCATAGCAAAATCTGGGACAACAAAGCTGTAGGGACAGATTACTTCCTACTTTTCAGCCAAAGGCGGCTTGTGACTTAAACAGGTGGATCAGTATGGAAGACCACAAGTTATACCTGTTATCAGTTGTATATAGGACTCTGGTGGGGGGGGGGAATCACATAAGTCTTTCTAAGTTCTTCTTGATTACCAGACATGGGTGCACCAAGAACACTTTTCTTATTTATCCTCCCTGCCTACTCCACGTAGCTGTCACTCTCATAAACCACTTCCTCACAAAACAGCTAATAAATGAATTTGTAACTAAAAGTTGGCAGTGACTTCGACAGGGCACGATATGTCTTCCCTCCCCCTCTTCCCTCCCTTG
Organism: Phrynocephalus forsythii; assembly: GCA_029282475.1. Taxonomy (NCBI): domain Eukaryota; kingdom Metazoa; phylum Chordata; class Lepidosauria; order Squamata; family Agamidae; genus Phrynocephalus; species Phrynocephalus forsythii. The sequence continues at coordinate 65,872,184 of JAPFRF010000002.1, forward strand.
AGCTGAACTTAATTTGCACCTGCTAATTTCCATGCAGCACCTCCTGCGCAACTAAGTAGTTAGCGAAAATTATATTTTTACAGGTTTTTAAGCTAGCAAATGGCAACATATAATTGAGAGGAATTATTTCAGCTCCTATGGTGGAAAATTCCTAGCATCAGATGCTTTTGAGGGGATGAATTTTAAAATATAGTGATTTCAGCACAGAGTGCTTCTTATCCAGCTGCTAAAGCCCACATCTGTTTGTCCTGTAAAAACTAAAATGGTGCTCAGTCTTGGAAGCAAAGTCTAACAAGCCGCACAAACCCCCTTGGCAACATCATTTTTAAGCACCATATGTTGCATTAAGGGGAAGAAAACATGTCATAGGACATTAAGTGACCCATTCCATCTGGCATATTGGTTAGTGGATTCTGGGAAATGTAGTACTATGAAAATGTTCTCAGCTCTCTCTGTCTCTGTGTGTGTGTGTGTGTGTGTTGTGTCGTTACAGTCATGACCGACTCTTCGTGACCTCATGTCCATGGAGTTTTCTTGGCAGGAATACTGGTGGTTTTGCCAGTTCCTACTTCCAGGTGCCTACAGCACCTGGTGTCCCCCAGTGGTCTCCCATCCAATTACTAACCCGGGCTGACCCTGCTTAGCTTCCGAAATCAGGAGAGATTGGATGTGCTTAGGGCATCTAGGCAGCTTCTCAGCTCTCTACATAATACAAAAGCTCAACATTGTCCTACATCAATGGTTTCCAACCTTGGGTAACCCTGGTGTTCTTGGACTGCATCTAGAAACCCCCTTTGAGCACAGCTGGAAATTGCAGTCCAAAAACACATTGGTTATCTAAGGTTGGGACATTACCCTACAGAAAAACATGGAGAAATATCTCAATGCTCAGGTGATGAAGTCCCTTTAGTCCCACACTAAAAGCCCATCTCAATGTGTAGTTGGTGCTGGTTTAATTAAATGTTCATGGAATTATTTGCAAGATCAGAACAGGCACCTAGTCCTGTACCTTTCTTATATAATCCAATTAAAGTAATATCAAGATATTCTAACTGCTCCACTGACCAAGAACTCAAGTACATAATTTTTAACGCTGCTAAGCCGATAATTGGCTTTTGCGTTATAGACTTGATATCACTGTTAACCTGGTATAATGCATGACATGACCAAATAGTGAACTCTATATAAATAGCAGAACAGCAATTTAATAACTGTTTGAAATCCAGCAGTAAGCCACAATTAGAGTTGGCCAATTGAATCAGTGGGAATGTGGTGAGTCAAGAATCATATAAATTATATTGATTCAATGGGACTATCCTAGTTGTATTTCATTTATTTTCATTCATTCATTCATTCTACTGTTATGCTGCCAGATTAGTACAAGGCACTATTCAGGGCAATTGAAAATAATAAACAAATACATGTATATAGCAATAAGAGGAGTAATAAAAAATAAGAACAGCAAAATCAATAAAAGAGCATAGACAGCATACTAAGGGCTGCAGGAATAGTTGAACGGTAGGGCTGAATTGATCTGGTCTGTCTAGGAGGATACTGTGGTTGATGGTATAAAAAGCTGCTAAGAGATCCAGGAGCGCAAACCAGGTCATTCCTGTCCTATCAGACTTCCTAAAAATTCATCTTGCAGTGTGACCAATACGGTCCTGGTACCATGGCATGGCTTCAACCAAGACCAAAATGGATCAAAGCAATTCTCTTCCTCCATCTATGGCTGAAGTTAATCTGCCACCCACCACCCATTTGACAACCTTCTCCATTAAGAAGATATTGACAGTGGGCTTATATATGGTATCCATTACAAATGTAGCCACTTCAACATGGGTGATACAATTGTTTCATTTTCATGGTTGGAGGTGGGAAGATAACCCTCCAGCAAGGAAGTGTTTATGATATTAATGGCTCAATGGGCAGTAACCCCACTGGCTGCTTTTGAAAGCCATTATGGGCAAGGGTCAAGCACAACCAAACCAAATGGACACAGAGAGGTTATGTGCCAGGTACCTAAACCCAATCAACCAAACTGTCTGTGGAGCCCAAATCCTGATGAATTACTTTTGGGGTTAAAGAAGGCTGCAAATGAATTGATGGTGAATTCTCTGGAACGAGCCCTTTGCTAACCAAGATTACGGAGGTTGTGAACTACCCGAAAAAGCTCCACTTGCTGATTTGCAGCCTCATTAGTGATCTTGATAATATATTGTATGTTGCTTTCACTGATTTTAAGGTGTTGGCATATTTCTTGGTCAGAATCTTTACTGCAGCCAAATAATATTCCAGTGGGTCTATCCTCCAACCACACTCTAGCCATCTGCTTGCTAACTTCATAGCTTGAAACTCCTGGTTAAACCAGGAGCTAGGGTGGACTCTGAAGAGGAATGGGGATTTGGGAGCAATTATGTCAACAGCGAGAGTCACGGTGGTTTACCATCTACTGACCTGGTTTCAACAGGATTGCAAACCAGGCCAGCCAGATACCCCACCAGGCCTTTTAAAACCTTTCCAGATCAAGAAGCCTCCATTCTCCATACATCAGAAGTCACTGCAGATAGATTAAATCTCAGCCAGAAGTGATCTGACCATGACAGCGGGGAAAGCTAATGTTTATCCCACCCCCTCAAGGTCCAGAGTGTTTCCTACTCTATGAGAAGGGCTGGTGACATGTGGGGATAGATTATTAGAAGTCATTGATTCAATGAACTTCAGGGATGCAACAGTTTGCTCAGCCTTGGGGAGGTCCTTGGCTATCAAGAGTCTAGTCCTAACTGTCAAGATCAACTTTCTCAGAAAGGAGACCACTGTGTTATGGGGACAGCAATACAATAGTGCTACCTAAATCTATCCCTTAGTGCCACCATCAGGTGGAAGTACTGCAGGTCCAGACTTCATTGCACAGAGGTTCTTCTGACATTGATGGGATCCCAGTAAACAACAGCACCCCCGGCCTGCCCCTCCAACCTGCCTAGAGAATGAATACCCAGGCAGACACACCTGAGAGAGAGGGCTACCCCTTCTCTCTGTACCCAACCAGATCTTAGTTATACGAGCCAGATCAGCTCTTTTCATCTATGATAAGTTTATGAATAAAATCACGGTTTTCTGAAATAATCTCGCATTCTTTCGAAAGGCGAAGTTAACCCGATGACAAACCATTTAATAAACTGGAGCAACATGAGAGGAAGTCTGACATTCTGGTTATGTCGGTTGATGCAAATTGTGCAAAGGGCTCACAAACAAATAGCCCAGATCAGAACTGAACAAAGAAACGGAACAAGGAGCACAGCTGCTAGGGTGGTATGTACAAAGAGCTACTGTTGTGTGGCCGCTAGTCATTTCCATCATTGTACCAGCTGCACAACGGCAGTGCTTGGGAGATTCATCGCTGTAAACCGACCTCTGCTGCCCTAAGCATTATATCTAAGCCTGATATGAAGTAAAGAATATGTGATACATAAGGCATCACATCCAGCTTTTGGCCTCAGTGGAAGCAGTGGGCACTAATGGAGAAACTCTCTGTGTAACACCAGGAACAGGAAGACAAGAACAGTATCTGGGATCATCTATTCCGAAGCTTCCCAGAAACCCAGAATCCAGAGGGCTGACAGAACATTTTCACATACCTGGATAAATATAGAAATCAGTAGAAGCAATCAGAGCTGCCAAAAATTCAGCAGTTGGAGAACTGGCACATTGTAGAATAAAAGTGTTTTTGGATTTTTCTATCTTATAGCACCAGAGGACACACTACAATAAAGAGATCAGCTGATTTACAAAATAATACTATGGCAACCATCCTTCCCTCAGATTAAAATACAAATATATATATTAAACATATATGCATGCACGTGTGCACAGAAATTCAACCCAAGCATCCTAAGTGTCTTGAAATGGATGCCAACAATCCTTTTTTAAAAACCTTACAGAATGTCTCCCAAACAATTAAAGGATTAACCCAAGGGCTTCCTACATAATGGTGGACATTCAATGTACAGTGGACCCTTGTATAACAAATGGTTTGTATAACATAAAATTCGTACAACATAAAAAATTCTGGAGATAGGGGAAATTTGCTTAACAGAATTGCCTATGGGGCAAATCTGTACAACATAAAATGGGATTATTCTGTTTTCAATGCATTCCTATGGGAAATTTGTATAAAGGAAAATTTGCTTAACACAATTTCATTTGGAACAAATTAATTCTTTTATACAAGATACCACTGTAATTTGATATTTTCCACTAGGGTTGTCTTATTTATCTACCCATAATGTATATTCAGAACTGTTTGCTGCTTTGCTTGACAGTGGTAGCTCTTTTTTCTAAACTTAGCAACACAGTTCAGATAGCAGCAGAATGGAGCTACAGGTGTCTCAGGGGTAAAGAAAGCCACTGTTGTATGGAAGAAAGCCTTCATTTAATATTAATTGTCTTATTTGGAATGCTCTCACAATAACCTCTCCCAATCCCTTTTTGCATAAGTCAATGACTAATTCTCTTGAGAGTGATGGCTCTTGCTATATGGTCACACCTAATGACCGTATGTGGAAAACAAGTGCAAAAAGCGGTAAATGACTTCCTTTATATTTCTTTAGCAGCAAGAACAGTAGTTCTTCTTTGGTTGTATTATCCTATTGCCCTTGTTTGTCAGGAACTGATTTTTTAAAAAAAATGCACTCTCTCTATTGCATCAAAATCAATTCTCCTCAACTTAAAACATTCCTACTATCAATCTCACAATAAGAAGTGGCTTAAATAGACAGCCATGAAAAGGAATAATATCTTCATCTAAGGAACACAAGGCTGTCTCCCTCCAGATCTGTTCATCACCCATGGCAATAGCATCAAACCTTACATGGAACTCCAACTGGATAGGTTAGCAAGCTGCTCTGGGGAAGGCAGCCATCCTCAGGGAACATGAATCAAGTCCCTCACTCCCCAGAGCTCTCCTTCTGCTTCAGAGTGCACTGCTTCCATGTTTCCTGTTATAAACTAATAGTGCCACCTATTTTCTAGACTGAATGGTTGAATTTGGCCTAGACTCCACAAACACCTATTTAGACAAAAGTCTATTGATGTTCACAAAAGATGCACATCACCTGCAGAGGCAAATCCATCTCTCTCTCTCTCTCTCTCTCTCTCTCTCTCTCTCTCTCTCTCTCTCTCTCTCTCTCTCTCTCTCTCTCTCTCTCTCTCTTGTGTGTGTGTGTGTGTGTGTGTGTGTGTGTGTGTGTGTGTGTGTGTGTTTCCCATGGGCTTCCATTTGTCATTGGTAAAAAGCCAGTCAGTTTCACTACTTGGAAGACATTTAAATCAAGTAACACATGGTTTATTAATTCAGCACTAGTATTAATATGAGGACTGAACAGACTCTCACACATGGAAATTCTGTTCTGCTGTAACATTACAGAATGGTTGGTTGAAACAGATATCTTTCAGTTTTTAGTTTTGAATTGTGATTCTGAATAATTTGCCAATTGTAGTGAGTCCATTTTTACCATTATTGTGTCTCTCACCGTTAATCAACAAAATGACTGAGACTGCAAAGAAAATCCAAATCAGAATATTAAACTGTATTAGTTGACATTTTGGAACCATACTGTAGTGTAGGACCTATGCTTGGCATAAACAATGTGTCATCTCTTATCCCCTGCTGATTAGATATATGCATGTTTTTGTTTCTGGAAATGACCTGCAGAGTTCCCCAGACAATGTAGACAAGGTCTAGGCTGCATGGGGAATTCTGTGAGTTGCAGTTGAAAAACACAAAACATGCTCACCTCTCGAGGTGACACTGTTTCCCCAAGCAATAATTCCAAGATAAAACGGATCGCCTCACATCAGCAGCATCTGTAAAATGAACCCTGCAACACGCTTGTCAGCATCTTCCATGGCACTTCCACTTCCATACCATTCTTGCCCAGTAGCCCCCAGCGGACTGGCTTGCTGTTCCCAATCGAGACATCAACCAGGGTGGTATGCCAGGAGTTGCTCACTGAAGAGTGCAGATCTGAAACTAGGTCTCTCTGTTGGCTCTAATGCGTAGTGGTGGTGGCGGTGGTAGTGGTGGTGTGGAGAGACAGAGAGAGCACTACTTTCTTATAGCAGGAAACAGGGGAAGCCACAAGGGTTTCCTGTTGTGCAGATGAGACAAGCAAAGTCGTCATTCCCTTTACCCTCCCTGAGGGTATCAGCAAATTGAGGGACAAAGTTCAGCAATTCCCACTGCATTGGGAAAGTGGAAGAAGGTGACCTTTTCCTGCAAACAAAATGGACAAAAATCATTTTGCCAAGGACCTATCTATTTGGACTTCTACTATTCCCATAGTACAGTTTCTGCTGCACCACTGGAAATGTACAATGGAGCACTCAAGACAACATCCCGAGAATTCACACCTGGGCTCTTCCTTCCTGTACTTGCTCTGAAGAATGGGAACGGTTTACACATATTTTAATTCATCCATCAATCAATTAATTTAAAATATTTTATCCCGCCTTTCTCCTAAGAAAGGACGCAAAGCCACTCATGTCACTAAAATGCAAAATTAAAGCTAAAGACAGAGTATTTAAATGTTACACAAAGTAATAACATTATATTAAGAATATTTAGTAAAATCGTTCCCAAAACAGATTTAGAAGCAACAAAATGCAAACCACCTCCTCTTTTGTCACTTGGTGGAATAAAGGTTTCAAGCCTATACAAGCCGTACTGACGCACTGGGGACAGAGGGAAAGAATAACAGGAGGGCAATAGGACAGATGTAATGAGGTAGTGCCATTCTTTTACAAATACCCCCCCCCTCTCTCTCTCCAGAGTTTAAGTGTGTTTTACAGACCCTGGGCAGAAAACAAAGGAATATGTTTCTGTACTTTCCCACAGCAGTAGATCTCCACACAAGCACCCTGACACTATGGATGCTATTAATACTCAAGAACTTCGGGACATGAGGGTCCACCCTAAATTATTGGACTACATCTCCATTGACCTCTTACTACTGATTAGGCTTGCAAGAGCTGATGGAAACTGCAGTCCAGCAATATCCGGTAGGACACACACATTCCAGCTCCCCTTTGGTACCCTACGCACACAGTCTTCTCTCAAAGATATGAATTTGAACACTTGCAAGACAGTAAAAAAGTAAGAAGAGCAGCAGATCTACTGCTGGGAATAGATGATGTCATAAAACATATTAAGGCAAAAAACTACCAAGCAGTCTGACCCTGAAAATAGTTACTTCCTTTCTACAAACTCTGCATGAATGTGAACCATCACCTCACTATTTCACGATGCATCATAAAAGGAACCTATTATAAAGGCATTGGTTGAAAGAAATATCTTGTGCAGAATTTTAACTTTTCTGCTCCAGGTGTCTATAACAGCCATTTCATAGGAAGTTGGAGGGGTTCATTTAAGGACACTGATGAGATGAAGCCTAGATAAATTGTAAACCCAAACCCAGTAGCACATAGATTTCCAACCAGGATAGGTGAACCATGATAGCTCATCTTTAACAACAACAACAACAACAACAACAACAACAACTTAGTCAATTCCTACTTTTAGTGATCCTTCTTAGAGCTTCCTAGACATAAAGTACTCAGATACAGACTTTGAGTTTGTCTAAACCCACACGGACCCCAAGAAGCACAATCACATCAGCCGCACATGTTCCAGGTGACTTTGGCTAGCTTCAGTGAAATGTAATGTGAAGTTACCTTACAAGTATCCATGTATTCTTTTGGTAATTATCACTTTTTGATCTGTGACATTGGAAGAACGGTATTAAACTATTTCGGGCAAAGATCTGTCACAGAAAAACACCATATGCTTATCATTGTAAATTGTAAATATTGAGCCTATTAAAGCAGTATTCAAACATTCAACAATAATTTCATAGCAGTTTATAATACACTAGAATAAATTTCTCTATGATATGTGCAGCTTGCCCAAGGCTACACAGGATAGCTCTTCTGCATAGAGGCACAGTGGAGAATCAAAATCTCAAACTCTGGCTCCACAGTCAGATATATAAAGCATTTAGTTATCCAGTTTGGTTATATCTATCTATCTATCTATCTATCTATCTATCTATCTATCTATCTATCTATCTATCTATCTATCTATCTATCTATCTATCTATCTATCTATCTATCTATCTATCTATCTAGTGTTTAAAACCCAGGTAACCTAGGCAATTTCCTGTACCCTGAACACTATTTTTGTGTAAGTAGTCAACCCTCCAAGTGCAATGTTATAAGTTAACAGGACAGACATATAAGTATAGCACATCCAGTTGACCCATCCTGTTTATTTTTGTCCTAAGATGATACAATTTTAGTTATAAAAGCAGATGGTTAAATATATCCAACTAGTTCAGACCTGTCCTATAATCCTCAGGTGGGAATACAGTAAATGGAAGGCTATGAAGGGAATAGTACCCAGTATGGTGTAGTAAATAGAGTAACGAACTAGGACTCAGGACCCCTGGGTTCAAATTCCCATCTCAGCCATGAAAACTCACTTGGGCGATGGGACTATTAAAGCCACACCTTAAATTCTTCACGCACCTTGAAAACCCTACTGGGGTTGCTGTAAATCAATTCTGACATCTCAACACATAACATCAACAAACAGAATGAATTCCAAGAGACATTCATTTAAAAGGAGGATGCTAAATATCTGTACAGTTCAATAGTAAAGCCTCCCCCTGGGAGCATTTGAAAATTTTATCCCAAGTACCTACAACCCATTCATTCATTCATTCATTCATTCATTCATTCATTCATTCATTCATTCATTCAATAAGAACAGGTGACTACTGTCCTGGATTTCAGACCTCTTAATAGCTATACTGGGTACCAAGGAGGCACTGCTCACTTGCCTTCAGGCTTGGACCGCATGGTGGCTCAGTGGGCTAGAGTACTGAAAATTGTCGGCTACAAAGTGGGCAGCTCAGCGGTTCGAATCCTGGGTGCCACACAGCGGAGCGAGCTCCCACTGTTAACCAAAGCTCCCGCCAACCTAGCAGTTCAAAAGATGTAAATGCAAGTAGATAAAATAGGTACTGCCATAAAAAGCGGGAAGGTAAAACAGTGTTTCCATGCAGCCATGCTGGCCACATGGCCAAGGACATGCACAACACTGGCTTGAATACAGAAATGAGCACAACCCCTAGAGTCGAACACAGATAGCACGCATGTGCGGGGGGAACCTTTACCTTTTTTTACATAGCTTCTTCTCCCAACCACCCCGGCTAACCTGAACAGTAATGCCCTATGCCAGCAGAATGGGTGTGGTGTTTCTGTTATGCCCCTCCCTCGAGTTTGTTTGTTTTTTAAGCGAGTTAATGCTGTTTTCCTTTTCTTACATTACTGAAAAACATGCCACAAAGGCAATGAACGGGTTTAACAATTACACAGAGAAACCTGGTGAACAAATGTTATAACTTCTATTCTTTATGGGGGTGGGGTATCACACACACAAGCATACCCAGGTTCACAAAGACACATAAACCATGAAAATACATAAAGGAAAGAGAAGACTCGAACTGGACGGCAAGGAGAGCAGTTTAAGATGGCAAAAATCACATCCTTCTAAAAAAAAAAATACCAAGTTTGGGTGCCAAACATCTGGATCAGACCCAGAATATAGAATACCTAGAACTGGTACATCTCAAAAAGTAACACATTTCTAGGCTTATGATATCTGCTGAAACTTCCATTCAGAGAAACAATAAAAAAAATTAAAAAATGGAGGAAAGTCAGCTTTGTAGCTGCTGCCTCTTAAATTCAACTATAACCTTGGCAACAATAATATTTACAACACATATATCTCACAAGGGAGATGGAATTTTTACCGAAAATGACCAGATGATCTCAATTAGAAGCAAATGAACCATTAGGAAATTCATGGACACTGCCTAACAATGCCTACTATGTATGAGGTTTGCATGCAGTCTCTAGATTTGGAGGCAGTACCTGCTGAATTCTAGGTCTTGGGGATAATAACCGGAAAGTTCTACTGCCTTCATGTTGGTGCTTGTGGGCTCCTCAGAGGCATCCGGCCTCCTACAGTGCAAAATAGCATTTGAGAATTAGGTCTGATCAAGCAGGGTTCCCACAGTCGTGCATACTGTACCAATAAAGCACACTAAATTGGATCAATACAGTGGAACCTTGACTTACGTCATTAATCCGTTCCAGTGGTCTAGACTTAAGTCAAACATGACTTAAGTCATAAGAACATTTCCCATAAAAGGTAATGGGAGAGCGGATTAATCCGTTCCAGATGATGAAAAAGACCCCCGAAAACAGCAATTTAACACAAATTTGACTGGGATAGGAGATTCCTTCTGGGGATGTAAATGAAATGTCTCTTCAAAGAGAGGAGGAGGCAGTGGAATTATAGTCCACAAGTTATATGCCTCCACTTTTTAATGTTCATAGCAACAATGTCTAACATTTAAGTTTTACTGATTTTTAACCTGACGTTCCAAGTTCTGAACAACTTTATGCTTATCATTAGAGTCCCACAACTTTACAGCTCCCCAACTAAAATGCTTCCATTGTGGACCAGACTTCTGCAGCCAGATTTTTTACAAGACTGAGCCGACTGTCTAACCAGCGAGGCCAGCCCCGAGCTCCCGGCCCTTCTTCTCCTCCGGCAGCAGCGGCGGCTTCGGTGAGGCCGAGGACCAGCTCCAGGTGCTCTGAGCTGGCCCCGCTGAAGCCGCCACTGCCAGAGGAGGGGAAGAAGGCAGGAGCACTTTGGAGACAGCAGCCGCGATGCTGGGTTGTGGCTGCTGCCCAATTCCGGTGCCTTGCGCCAGGGCTCCGAGATGTAAGTCAAAGCCTGCAACTCAGGTCAAACAGGCCCTTTCTTGCTGCAAGTCAAATATGATGCAAGTCAAGGTTCCACTGTACTGTATAGCATCACCATGCAGTTTAAGAAATTAATTAAGCAAGTACAGTGGACCCTTGTATAACAAACAGTTTGTATAACAAAAAATCTGTACAACATAAAAAATTCTGGAGATAGGGGAAATTTGCTTAACAGAATTGCCTATGGGGCGAAATCGTACAACATAAAAATGGGATTACTCCCTTCTATCATATGTGGTGGACATGTAAAGAGGCAAAGGCATACTGGATAATGGTAAAATTATTTTTAGAAAGATATTTGAAGATTAAGTTACAGCTTATACCAGAATTTTTTCTATTAAATATAGTAGATATTAATATCTCATATGATCAGAAATATGTACTTCGTCATGTAATAGTTCCAGCAAGGATATTGTATGCGAAATTTTGGAAACAACCAGAAGTGCCAACAGAGAGAAACCTCCACGAAAAGATAAGAGAATGTATTGAAATCGACAAGCTCTCTGATTTTTTAAAGGGAGACTACGAAGAGATTTCCAAAAAAAGATGGCAAGAAATAACAAACTTATTAGTATTGTGATACTATTTGGTGATTTGTAAATATGTTAAATTGTTATTTTAGGCTTGATATACTCAATGGAATTTTTATAATGTATTCCCCTTTCCTTCCCCTCATTCTTCTCCCCAAAAACCCAATAAAATTACTTAAATGAAAAAAAAAATGGGATTACTCCATTTTCAATGCATTCCTATGGGAAATTTGTATAAAGGAAAATTTGCTTAACATAATTTCAGTTGGAACGAATTAATTCCTTTATACAAGGTACCACTGTAATGAAAATTATTATGTTACCTCCTGCATCCCCTCCTTGCACATTTTAATAATAATTAATCATCATCATCATCATCATCATCATCATCATCATCATCATCAAGCCAGGCTAGAAATATTTAAAATATTAATTAAGTAAATAGTAGTTATTCCAATGTAACAAATTCTCTATGGTCAGAAAAAATGGACAGGATAGAGCAGTGGAAAGTCAGGAACGGCTATAAAAGGAAGATGATGTCTGAAAGCACCATGAGATGTCTGAGGTGTAACTACAAGATAACCACCTTGTCTGGAAGGACCTTTCAAAAGCCACAGAAAAGCACCCTTGAATTTTCAGTTCAGGCTCCATCCCATACATGTGAACTTGTTTTTCATACCCAGAGAAAGCAACTGGATAAGCCAATACGTATTGCATAACAATGACAAGGCATGCACGCACTAGCTTTTTATATGCATGGAACTGCTGGTAGCATGATTACTTAAGTGCCTCTTGATGCACAGTCCAGGAAGGGGAGGAAAGACCATGCTGGATCTCGCTGAACATGTGTTTGCGTCATCCAGGAATGCACCAGCCGCAGCCTTAGGAGTTTCCCTGGGCCAATATTTACACAGCCAGCTGCCATTTTCGTCTCAACAGAAAGTAAGCAGAACAGTCAGATTATATAGGGAAAGTGTGAGATAATTGTGTCCGCAAAACAAGATTCACATGGAGATCAAACCTTGCAAATTACTCTAGTATCCCTAATGGAAATCAAACAATTTAAAAAAAAAATCAGTAAGCACTGCAAACTTTCAAAATAATATGACATCTGTTCTAAGTAACAGCCCATTAGAGAAACCACAAAAGATACAGCTAAGAAAGGGCTGGGCAACAGAGGCAGCACTGGGTAAAGTACAACTCTAGAAGCTCGAACAATTATATATACCTGCAACCGCAGCCAGAATCAATGTAATCACTTCTAGGGACTTTGAGTTTCTCAGCCCTGTGAAAAGAAACCCACATCAACACTTCATTACAAGTGCATTCTTGAAAGCAGCTGAATGGAGATTGTGTGTGTGTGGGGGAATACCCTCAAGATGCCCTGTGCAGCAAATGCCACTGGGCAATTTCTTGGTTTTTTTCAGCAATCTGTGTGACACCTCTTCTCTATCAGGCTACACGTTACTGCTAAAATGTCATATTAAATTAGCAGCCCGCAAATAATGCTGAGGTCCTAGTGTGGGTGAAAAGACAGGGAAGGATATACATTTTAAAATCACACTTCTTAGAACAATACTATCCTACCTCGACCTTTAAGAGATTTTAAAAAAAAACACCAGCTCTTATGTTGTTAGCAACCATATCTGTGTGTTACATTAGTATTAACAAAAAGTCAAAGGGTTTGTTTAAATGTGTATAAATAAAGAAGGCACATATTAGTGTTGTTTAAAAGAGAGAAATGAAACAAATGAGGGGCAACCCGGGTTTCTGAAATTGGTTTCACAGTACCAAGACCCTTCCTGCCCCAGGTGGAAATACAACTGCGGAAATGTAGGAAGAATGTCATTTGGCTGGCACAACCATGAACATCAGCATACAGTTCACGTGTGTTCTACACATACCTCTGGATGTGCAATAAGCAACGTTTTAAAAAAGAACTGCTTTTTCACTCCCAGAAACTCGTTCTACAGGTTAAGAAGATCTTCATCAGATAGTCAGGTTACTCAATCATGCGCTCTATAAACTGACCTCTTTTGCCCAAGGTTACGATATTTTTGTGCATTCCAGGATATTTCTTTCCTTTGTTGTTGAGTAACAACAGAGTTATCGCCCAATCTTTCTGCCCACTGAGCTGCCCACTGTGTCCAAAGCATGCACTGAAAAATGTGAAAGTCCAGCTGGTCACACAATTATCAAGGGCATTTTCTCTATTTTGCATTATTTCCCATGATCATTTATTGCTGGGTATGTAAGATTCCATTTTATTGCAATATTATGTCAGGAGTGGTACCTGCTGCAGCCGCCACAGCTTTCTTGTCTTAAATCTTGCCAGTTAAGAACAACAAGCCTTCATATATTTGGTACAGATTTTGAACTGCTGCATTTATGGAGACACAAACCTATGAGATGATAACGAACCCAGTGAAAATGAGGTGAGCAATACATTCACATTCTACAGCCACTTCCAGCTCCAACTACTGACCCCTCGTTAAAGGGTCTTTATTCACCAACCCCATGCCCCACGGTAGTAAAATGGATATTGGAAATTGAAACAGACACACTAGTAAGACTTAACACTTCAGAAATATTTAATACTCATAAGTGTGATTTACATGCCATATTTCAAGTATTCAGAATGCCTTGCGTACATCATAGCTCAAAAATCCTTCCAACAGTGTACCAGCAGTGTACCCTCATTTGAAGGACAAAGGACACTCATTCAAAGATGAGGATGTACACATATCAGACAGAGAAGATAGATGCTTTGAGAGAGGGGTCAGGGAAGCCATTCATGTGTATACAGATAACCTGTACACTCAGGCACAATCTGTCTCCCATTTATCATGCTGCCCTTGCATCAATCCTTAGACAAATCAAAACCATGTCACACCTTCACCAGGAAGGCCACTGTTGACCCACACTTAATGGGTGTTGGGAATGGTTGCATAGATTTGATTGTCAGGCATCCCAGGCCATTGTCCACCCAACATGCCTATTCAGACCAGGGTCAAGTAAAACCAAGGTGAACTATAAATTGGAACCCTCCCACCAACTTTTCTCAGACTGAAAAAGCTACTTGAATCAGCAAAACATTTCAATCCCACCAGAAAAGTCCAGTTGCCATGACTCAACCGCTGGGCAATGGTGGGTCCATGTTTCAGGAGAAACCCTGGACAAAGTACTGCATGGACCTTCCCTTTCCTTTTCAAGGTTTTGCTGCACTGTTACTTGCCATCTTCCTTGGATTGAGCATCTCCAAAAGTGTCTCAGTGGACCATCTGCAGGACAAGGATCTCAGCAGGTGCCCAGCGATGTCTATACTGACACTAGTCTGGATCCTGGTTCTGCACTCGCTCACCTTTCCTTGAAAAGCACGGCCTTCTTTTACAGTTTCTGTTTGATCATACATGGCTTAGCAAGAAAATCTCCATCAACACTACCCAGAGGCTTATTTTTGCAAATATCCTGCACATATTGCAACACGATAAATTCTGTGAATAAAGTATAGATGACTACCAAGTCCATAACAGAAAAAAAGCTGAAATAAAGAACTGGTGGGTAGCTCTGTACTTAGGTATCAAATGCTGGGAGTTTAATTACCCAAAGGGCCTCCTTGACAAGAAAAGCTCCATGTTCCTGTAATGTAACTACAGTATAGGAATTTGGCCATGTTGAATGATGAAACACATATGCCATTTCCATGAAAAATATATCTATCCCTACTATATCATAAGAAATTTTTTCCTTTACCATTTTAGGAACTAGATCATGCAAACAGACACCACTTAACACTTTTTAAACATCTTTTCGGCTGGTTCTGTCAAGGTAGCAGAACTGCAATTAAAATTATCACCTTTATTGCCGAGGTGCAAACATCAGCAACTTCCCACACATACACCCAAACACACACACACACACCCAACACACACAGAGAGCACACTACATTGTGAAGGACATCTACACTCCTGAGTAAATATGAAAACATTTGCATTTTCTCCAAAACAAATTTCTTGTTTCTTCTTTTTAATGTTTCTGGTACACTTCACAGCTCTTTTATGTTCTTTCTATTCTTGAGGAAATTATCAAATAGCTCCAAATGAAATTTCTCTCTGGCTAATCCTCTATCTATTTAAAAAACTATATTTACTGTGCTTTAACAACTCCCCAAGAGATATAGTGTGGTAAAGCAGAGCAAGTGTCAGACGAGGCAGGGCTCAAGAGATTTGTGTTGAAATTCCTGCTAGGTCAACACCATGCAGGAGGGGCAATGGTAAAACCATTCTTTAAACGTTTTATTTTACGAGTACTGCAGCCTATAAAGGTATCACCTAGCCTAGTCTTGCTTAAATGTCTTAGATCAGGGGTCCTCAACGTTTTCAAACAGCGGGCAGGTCCACCACACCCCAGACACCACTGGGGGACAGACCACAGTCCAAAAACCAAAAAAGGCCGACATGGAAAAGGGGAGGAGGGGCAAGTGGGCGGAACCCCCCATGATTGGCCCATGATCATTGTGTCTCCAGGGCCCCAGCAATGTCTCCTGCTCCAGATCACCACCCTGAGGTGACACTGCTGGGATCCCTCTGCTGCGCCTCCTCCTCCATGTCATCTTCCTCCTCCTCCTCCTCCTCCTCCTCCTCCTCCTCCTCCTCCTCCTCCTCCTCCTCCTCCAGTGGCAGCGGCTGGAGCAGCTCTCCTTCCTTCCTTCCTTCCTTCCTTCCTTCCTTCCTTCCTTCATTGCATCGGGAAGGAGGTGGCAGCCCAGGCAAACTCAGGCCCCTCATCACCTTCTGGGCAGCCACTCAGGATGAGGAGCAGCAGCCGCAGCAAGGCTGATGCCACTGCACACAGATCCAGCCGTGTCCCCTGGCCACCACGTCCTCACTGTCCCTGGAGGGAAATCTGCCTCCTCTCTTGGCCTGACCCGACTTGGTGCGCTACAAGTGAGGGAAGGAGGGGAGGGAGCAAGGGCTGGGAAGGAGGGAGGGGAGGCAGAAAGGCATGCCCAAAGCCACCTGCAGCCCGCTCACTGGCCGAGTCCAGCCAGGCTGCGGTGCTCTCTTGACTCGCCAGCCTGCCCATCACCAACTGGGAACAAATGCAGCCCCGCCAGCCTCCCAGGAACCAGGCCTGGGCCACCGTTTGGCCTTCTCTTCCCTTCTCTTCTTTATCCACCACCTCCTCTTCGCTGGTCTCTAACCCAGTGATGGTGGTGGCAGCTTCAGCCTCTGGCCATGGCTGTGCTCCCTCCTCCCCTCCCTCGCTCAATGGAGCAAGGCAGCAGCTCGGAGGGGGCTGGGTGGGTGGGAAGTAGCTCCGTTTCCCCCTTGGTCCCCTGCCATCCATCCGTCCAGTGGTCCACTGCCATGGCTGCTCTGGCTCGGAAGGCTGGCTGGCACTGCCTCTGCCTGCCCCCTTCATTCCTCACCACTACAATATCACAGGCGGCAGCCACACAAGGAAGGCAGGTGGGCAGGGGGGAGGAGGAACAGGGGTGGGGCCTTAGGGCCATGGTGGGAGTGGGAGACTTTGCCACAGCCCTCCTGTTTTAAATTGCCCCGGTCGGCTGCACCCGGCGCCCCAACCATCTGGGTGGTGGGTGGGGGGACTGGGGGACCCTGCCGTAGCCCTCCCACTTTGAATGCCCCACTAGCCAGTATGCTGATCATCTGGGTGGTAGTTGGGGGGAGTGGGAGAAGTGACATAGCCCACAGCTTTGAACTGCCTCAGCAATAGAAGCAGCTACAGAGGGTGGCTTGCTTGCAAAGCAGGGGGTAGGTGGGGGTTGGAATTGGTCCTGGGGGCCGGATTCAGGACCTTCGGGGGCTGCATTTGGCCCCGGGGCCTTAGGTTGAGGACCCCTGTCTTAGATACTCTAAACCCCATCTTATAGTCATCATAAATTGCAAGTAAGTTAACTCAATGTAACAACAATTAACCAGGGTACTTTACGGGCTAAATACAGGAGAGTGGTATCAGTAGACAGAGATCTAGTCTCATGTGCTCCCAAACGCATCTGGTGGGGCCACTGTGAGATACAGAAAGCTGGACTAGATGGGCCTTTGGCCTGATCCAGCATGGCTCTTCTTATGTTCTTATGTTCTTAAGAACAATTGCTGGGCTAAAAACTTTTTGTTACCAAGTTTTCTTTCATAAGCCTAAAATAATCCAAACCTCCTCTATCTAGACCAGGGGTCCTCAACCTAAGGCCCCGGGGCCGGATGCGGCCCCCCAAGGTCCTGAATCCAGCCCCCAGGACCAATTGCAACCCCCCACCTACCCCTGCTTTGCGAGCAAGCCAGCCTCCGCAGCTGCTTCTGTTTGCTGAGGCAGATCAAAGCAGTGGGGTATGTCACTTCTCCCACTCCCCCCAATTACTGCCCAGATGATCAGCATGCTGGCTAGTGGGGCATTTAAAGTGGGAGGGCTACGGCAAAGTCGCCCGCTCCCCCCACCCATTGTGGTCCGGCCCCCAGTGGTGCCTGGGGCGTGGTGGACTGGCCCGCTGTTTGAAAACTTTGAGGACCCCTGATCTAGACATAAGCAAATTTTATGTCTGTATCACCACCTGAATTCCCCATGATCAGGGAAACCACCCAGAGCAGTGCTTAGGTGCTAGGTGGGCAGGATATAAATGCAACAAGTAAATAATTTAAAATAAATAGTAGTTTATGATCCAAACATCCACTCTAAATTATCAGTGGGAGGGCTGTGATGCTTGCAAACTGAAGACGATATTGCCTGTATCCCACGTCCAATCCTGTACAGAAGTTCTCTTGGCTCTCTCAATTGGCTGTGGTAGGGATTCCGTCAAAGGGAGAAGGCAAAAAAACAAAAAAAAAAAAAAACACTATGTGATGTACCATCAAGTCATATTTGACTTATACTGCCTTTGTAGGATTTTCAAGGACTAATTTTTTTAGCAGTGACCCCCTCCCATAGGTTTCCATGACCAGATTTGAACACAGGTCTCCTGAACAAGCAGTCTATGATTCCCTCCACTACACCATATTCATACCCTGAAAAGTCCCATTAATGAGCAGAATTCTGCTCATGCTTCGTTGAGTCAAAGCCTCTGTGTATATTACAAACAGCCCTTGCACCAGTGGCAAACACTGAATCCTGGAAAAGAAAGGTGCACTTTATTCTACTCAGAAATGTGGATTCAGAAAAATATCCAGAAACCTGGAAGAAAGTGGAAGATACAACTTGTAAAACAAAACAAAACAATAAGATCTTGAAAACTGAGCTGCAAGGGCCATAGAAAACAGGACCAGATTACACGGTCATTAATAAAAGCATTTTCACTATGTACAACAGCCATTCTAACCGTTTTAAGGAGACATTATTGAAGGCTCCAAAGCACATTCAAAAGACTAAATACAACTATTTGCAATTCTTTATCCCAAACTATTACACTAAATGGTTTTTCTGTATCACCAGCCTGAAACATATGGGGACCTTCTGTGCTCTAACACACATGCCCATAAATAATCCCAGTGTCTATTTATTCCTCCTTTTGGACTGCCAACCACAATCCACTAGGTTGACATAGTGTCATGTGATCCAAATTGTCCTCCACTATTATAGCCTGTCTTACGGAGTTGAACTATTGACCAGGATCAAGTGACACAGCGCAGATATGTTAAAGCAAAACTGCACTGAAGCAAATGTAAACAGAAACACTCCTAAACCATTTTGTATGAGATACAACAACACAGCTCACCATTCAGCAAATGACATTTGTATACATCACAAAACATCAGTAGAGAAGAAGCAAACATTTCCATGGACCTGCACTACCCCAAGACAGTCAAAACATCAGCTAAACATTGGAAAAAGAAGATGCAAACACATGATCTTGGTTAGCATGAAATATTACCAGCCTACCGTTTTATGCCATTCTTTCTGAATCCTTGATCGAGTGCTGAATTCTAAAAAGAAGACATTAACAAACAGCTACTTAGGGGAGATCACAGTCTCCAGTAATCCAGAGTGATCTGCCAGAAGTCCTGAGTTATTTTTTAATTTGATAGTTGCCATGCCAAAGCCACCATAAAACATCAGCTATGGAAAAAGAGATGCACACATGCTTGGTTAGCATGCAACAGCCTCCCTTCTTCAAATGCAGCGAGTCTCTGCATCATCCTTTGAGAGCACTAATATGTCCATGGGTTTAACACACAAGAGAGCTGCATTTACAAAACAAGAGAGGCCTTTGTCTCTCTCTTTCTAGTTCACTGTGTGCACAGGGATCCCACCACACCTACATTGCCCTGTTTCAGTTTCTGGTCTGGCTTACTTCCTCACAGGAGGACTGGTACATATACTGTACACACACCCTGGCAGTTCTTGCCCTGCCCTTTTTTTTTTTTTTTTCTTTTCTAACTTCCATCTAGCTCAACATTTTCCCCATAAGCCTAAGCACAAGCAAATATTTGGGGCTGAGGGTGAGGGCAGACTGGAGCCATTACACCAGTCCCCTGGAACGATCCTTCTTCTGAATATATGGTCAGTAAGTAAGCAGAACTGCAGCTTCCATAAGCATTAAAGAGCAGGCACCTCAGAAAACTCAAAACATAGCATTGGAATAGTCCTGAATTGTATTATAACATGGCAACAAAAATGATGCAATGCAAGTGTGGAAGACATATGTGAGTAAACTATTTATGAGGATTAAAAGAGTGTGAGGGAGGGTCTTTTCATACTTTTACAGTAGACCCTTCTATAACAAACAGCTTGTATAACATAAAATTTGTACAACATAAAATATTCTGAGATAGGGGAAATTTGCTTAACATAATCGCCTATGGGGCAAATCCATACAACATAAAAATGGGATCACTCATTTTCAATGCATTCCTATGGGAATTTGTATAAAGGAAAATTTGCTTAACATAATTTCATTTAGAACAAATTAATTCCTTTATACAAGGTACCACTGTATATGTATACACAACTCCCCATCAACAGTGGTATATTTAAAAAAACAAATACAGTGGTACCTCAACTTACGAATGTAATCCGTTCCAAATGCATGCTCTTAAGTCGAGCTACTCTTAAGTCAGGGTACCTATCTAAAAATAAAAAAAAAGTTTAAAAATCAAAAAATGAAAAAAAATGTAAGTCGAGCAGACCATATCTAAAATTTGAAAGACAGCAGTTAAAACGGCGACAGTTGTCCACTCTTAAGTCGAATTGCTCTTAAGTCGGGCTGTTCTTAAGTCGGGGTACCACTGTATATGGTCTGTGGCACAGATGTGAAAGATGACCACTATAGTCATATTATTTCAGGTTTCATGAAACTATTTGATTTTAAGTTGCATTTGGTGCCCACATAGAAATGTCAGTGAACAAATACACAAAAGCAGCTTGGAGATATTACACCCTTATTTTTTTTAACCAAGAGCAACCTAACTGCACTGCATGATCCTCTGACACACCTTCAACCGGTAAGTAGAAGAGAGGATTTTAACATGTAAATCTTTTAACAGAAGGATCATAATATCTACACAATTAATGAAGTTTCTTGTTCTACTATTAATGTTATAGGAGCTTTGTCTTCCTTCACAGCTGACTGCCCCTACATACTTTCCACTCTAAATAAATTTCAATATGATTAGCTACTGGACAAGAGCAATTCTGAAGTATTAAGATTTTCTTATTTGAGTTTTGCTTCTTTTGAACATGCATGTTTAGCAATGTCAGAGTACTTCAATATTTCTAGAGACTCAGAATCGGTTGACCAAGGCAGAAGAATAAGTGAAAATGGTTGTTATCCAAGGAGATAGTAACTTCACAGGTTCAAAAAGTTAAACACAACCAGCCTAGTTGGCAGTCGATACGAACAGACAAGCAACAGGCCAACATGAAAAGCTTGCTCTAATTATGATTCATCTTGATGTCCTGGCAAAAATCTCCTCCTCCATCTTCAGATTCTTGGTTGTATAGATCCTATAAGGCAGTGGTTCTGAATCAATGACATACTACCAGTGGGACACAGAAGAAGTCTAAGTGTGGTGTGGCATTTTCATAGTAATCACTAAGAATTCTCAGTCCATTAGTCCCCACGTCTCCCCATGCAAGTGTGACACACCATCTCCTACAGACAATACCTGCCATCTTTGACCTTTCAGCATGTTAGCAATACTGTGTTCTATTAATTCCCACCCACACACCATAAATGATAACTATAACAACTGGATGCATGTAAAAACGACAATATCTTTCGGGGGGAGAGGAGAGACCAATCTGTTTGTTTCTATCACATTTGCATATTAGTATGCAAGGTCAAGCAAGATACTTTAGTGTGTGTGTGTGTTGTGTTGTTACAGTTGTGACCGACTCTTCGTGACCCCATGTCCATGGAGTTTTCTTGGCAGGAATACTGGAGTGGTTTGCCAGTTCCTACTCCAGGCACCTACAGCACTTGGTATTCCCTGGTGGTCTCCCATCCAAGTACTAACCAGGGCTGACCCTGCTTAGCTTCCGAAATCAGGCAAGATCGGATGTGCTTAGAGAATCTCAAATTACTTTCCATGCAAGGATAGATGAAAAATGAATCAACAGTTATTCAGATAACTAGCAGTCAGCATCCCTTATGGGAAACTAACGTCTGAAATGTCATCCATGGCCCCTTCCTCTGCTTCACTGGCAGGGTTCAATGACTACTGTCTGGGGTTTCTTCTCCCACCTGCTTTCCCACTCTCCCAAGGATCAGAAGTGGGGGTCCCATACCTCAACAGCTTCCCCCCAGATTTCTTCTCCCTCCATGATTGCCACACCACCCCTCAGTCCTCTCAAGGAAACTCCCTCCCCAGTTCCTCCTCCTTTATTCTGGCTGTGGCCACTGCCACCTCCCTCGACAGATGTCCCCTCATTGGTTTACTTCTCTCTAGACAGCTGTTTTCCCTTCTCCTCACTAGCCAAGAACCCAGGAGCCAACAGCGCTCCCAGGCTCCCGGAAGTGGGGGGGGGGGGAGCCAAGACAAAGGCAGAAAATTCCTCCCCAGGGTGCCGGTGGCAGCCTCCTCGTAGACTTACATGAACTCCACCCGCTGTTCTCCGCACTCTGGCCTACAATTCTGTTCATTCACATCCAAGAAGCAATCCCTCTGGAGGTACTCAAGAAGTCCCATTATGACTCAAGGCCTGGCAACCTTCTGGCATCTTAACTTGCTGGTCCACATCCCCAACTGTGCCTTTCCCACAACCAACACTAACTACCACCCTGTCACTTTACTCATTTGCACAATTACATCTTCACTGGTTCTAAATTTTCTGTTTTCCATCTCAAACCACCCCTGCTTCAAACCCACCCACTTCTGGTTTTGAGCTTCCTTTGCCCCACATCATGAAACTGTCTTTCAAACAGCCTTTCTTCTATCTTTCACCTTCCACCAGCAGATTACAACCTGACCTCAAGAAGCCAAGATTTGTTCGAAGCCTCCTCTTCATTTAGCTTTCTTGCCTGCACTTCCTGTTTCCTCTGTCTTTTTCTTAAGCCTCATCCACCCACTGCCTTTCCGTCAGGTCCCTCTTCCTCCCCTTTTAGCTCTACATCCTAAGCTCCCTATCCTGTCACTTCCATACACAAGAGATTTTTCCCTGTTTTTAGCTTGTCATTTTTCCGAGCCAAACAAGCAGGTTTTCCTTGCTTGAGTTGCTTCACTTTAACCTGAATTGCACTGTTTAGTTTTCTGAGCAACTGGACATTTGGTACCGTTACACAGAAGACTTAAAGCTGTCGCTGCTAAAATTATCTGCTAACATAGATTGTCCTAATCAAGGTTGATAACCCCCTCCCCCCCAAAAAAAACCCCCACCAACAACATGAATTCCTAATTCAGCAGTTTTAAATTGTTTCAAGTAGCTATTCACACCCAGTGATGGGCTGCTTATGGGCAACAACACTCCATATCATAACAAGTCACCTATAGACATGTGGGGTGGCATGAAGCCCATGTCCGCTGCTGCACACCAATGGCCCACCATGTGGCAACAGATGACTATAAAGAAGCTTCCAAAATATGCAAATCAGCCCCACATCTGGAAAGGTTGCCTGAAGAAATGTTTACTCAAATTTATAGAACACAGGACAAAATCTACTTGATGGCTATTAGCACTCAAGATCTTTATCATAACAAGCACTTGTATTATTCAACAGTAAATAAGAATCCTGTTCCTAAAATTGATTGACAGCAAAATTTAATATGGAATCCCAGTTCATTCCAGTACTTCTCTAATGCAACACTATAGATTTAATACAAAAATGACCTCTCCCATATTTACAAAATCTTCTGTGCCACATAACTAATATTGATGAGAATTCACCTACATGTTACGTTGATTTCAATTAAAAAGAAAAAAAGAGCTATTTGAAAAAAATTCCCAAGTTTCTGATTCATTTTGTTTTCCTGTACAGGCATGCATAATAACTGCTTGCTAAAACAAATAAACCATACCTGTATGCGGCTAAATAGAGCTTTTATATTACTTGGGAGCATAATCCAAAACTCTGCTTCTTGTATTTGCTTAACAAAGCCACTGCCACATTACACACTTTTACTTAGTTGTCCCTACATATATGTAAAGACACCAAAGTAAGAACATTTCTGAGAAATCTTTCAATATTAAATATATTTGCTAGGAAGTAAATCCTGCTTAAAATCTATGTGAATGACCTCTGAATCCACAAACACAAGCATCATATTTTTAAGTAGCCTGAAACTTCCAAAAGGCAATAGAAAAAGTGTTACATGGCAAACATGTTCCTTCATAATATAGAAGATCTTTGTGCTATCTTGGTTAATGGCATCAGCCAATGAAACTTATGGCCTTCCATTTGATTTCATACAGAGGGGGTGAAGAAAACACAAAAGAAGAGGAACAAGGAATGGGAGGACAAGCAGTGCCATGGGAGAAGGGGAAAAACATTCTGGAAAGAATCAAACCTCTGGCAAGAAAGACTGGTGCCACGCAGCCACAGAGAGAAAGTGAGGTTTGAAAAGGGAGGGAGATAAAGGTAGGGGCTCATCCACTTCTGACTATGGCCCCACACCCAAAATATGGCCACCTGCCACCCCTGACTAAAAGGAAATCCTTCACCCATTATCTAAATGTTCATCAATCTCAAACTCATTTGTGACATCCTGTTGCCCTTTGGACAAGACGACAGATCATAATTTACTGGGACAGACACAAACTACAGCAAGTCTCGAGCTTACATGCTCTTCTTCCTTCTTCTGCCACGGCCAGAGAGGAAACTAGAAGTATTCATCCCCATTTTGATTAACCACCACTAAGCATAACATTGGAGCCTAATCATAGTTAAAGAACTAGGCAACTATGACCTGTAGCTTCATAAATCATAAGAACATAAGAAGAGCCATGCTGGATCAGGCCAAAGGCCCATCTAGTCCAGCTTCCTGTATCTCACAGTGGCCCCACCAGATGCTTTTGGAAGCGCATGAGACTAGATATCTGTCTCCTGATACCACTCCCCTGCATCTGGCCCTTGAAGTACCCTGGTTTTAAGCCTGGAGATTACACATCTCCATCATGGTTTGTAACCTGTGATGGACTTTTCCTCCAGGAATCTGTCCAATCCCCTTTTGAAGGCATCCAAGCCAGATGCCATCACCACATCCTGTGGCAGGGAGTTCCATAGACTAACAACGCGCTGGGTGAAAAAATATTTTCTTTTGTCTGTTCTTACTCTCCCAGCCCTCAAATTGAGTGCATGTCCCCTAGTTCTGGTATTTTGTGAGAGGAAAAAGAGCTTCCGTCTATCCACTTTACTCATGCCCTGCATTATTTTGTACATCTCAATCATATCCCCCCTCAGGTGCCTTTTTTCCAGACTAAAGAGCCCCAAATGTTTTAGCCTTTCCTCATAAGGGAGGTGCCCCAGCCCAGTAATCATTTTGGTCGCTCTCTTCTGCACCTTTTCCAGTTCCACTATGTCTTTCTTGAGATGCGGTGACCAGAATTGTACACAATACTCCAGATGCGGCCTTACTATTGTTTTGTATAATGGCATTATAATGTTGGCTGTTTTATTTTCAATCCCCTTTTTGATAATCCCTAGCATGGAATTGGCCTTCTTCACCGCTGCCACACATTGGGTAGACACCTTCAGGGAGCTGTCCACCAACACACCAAGATCTCTTTCCTGATCTGTCACGGATAACTCAGAGCCCATGAGTTGATAGATAAAGTTTTGATTTTTCGCCCCAATATGCATTACTTTACATTTGGCTATATTAAAACGCATTTGCCATTTCGTAGCCCATTCCCCCAGTTTGGAGAGATCCTTCTGGAGCTCTTCACAATCTTCTCTGGTTTTTACCACACGGAAAAGTTTTGTGTCATCTGCAAACTTGGCCACCTCACTGCTTATCCCTGTCTCCAGGTCATTTATGAACAGATTGAAAAGCACCGGTCCCAGGACAGAGCCCTGGGGCACACCGCTTTTCACCTCTCTCCATTGTGAAAATTTCCCATTGACACCTACTCTTTGTTTCCTGGATCTCAACCAGTTCTCAATCCATAAGAGGACCTGCCCTCTTATCCTCTGACTGTGCAATTTTCTCAGCAGCCTCTGGTGAGGGACTGTGTCAAAGGCCTTTTGAAAATCCAGATAGACTATATCCACTGGTTCACCCAAATCTACATGCCTGCTGACCTTTTCAAAAAATTCTACAAGATTTGTCAGACAAGACTTACCCTTGCAGAAGCCATGCTGATTTTCTCTCAGCAGTTTGTTCTTCTATGTGTTTTAAGATTTTCTCTTGGATGAGGCTTTCCACCATCTTCCCTGGGACAGATGTAAGGCTAACTGGCCTGTAGTTTCCCAGGGCCCCCTCCTTCCTTTTTTAAAAATTGGTGTGACATCTGCTATCCTCCAGTCCCCCGGCACTGTGGCCGTTTTAAGAGACAAGTTGCATATTACCGTTAAGAGATCTGCAATTTCATTTCTCAGTTCCCTAATAACCCTTGGGTGGATGCCATCTGGGCCCGGGGACTTGTTAATCTTCAATTTATCAATTTATCAATTTATCAATTAGTCCTAAATGTTAATCTTCAATTTATCAATTAGTCCTAGTTAGTCCCAATTTATCAATTAGTCCATAGTTTTATGTTAGCTTGATTTTAAAAAAATCTATAAATACAAACCATCCTTTTTCAAATTTTGTGAACAGCAGAAGCAAAAAAAGGTTCAAGTGCCAACCATACGGCAAAATCCCCTAAGGCTGTTTCCCATCACAATAAACAATGGTTTACCATGTTGACTAAATGCAACCATTATGTCATGTTTCTAATTCTTAACCCAGAAGTCAGATTTCCCACCCCCACCCCATTTTAACATTTTAAATGTTAAATGGCAATACATTTGACAGACATAAATTAAGTCTAAAGAGATTATTGGGGTAGCGCATTACATTCATGCATTGCTTTGAAACAAAGTATTTTCAAGGAAGGCTGTCTCTTAACCCGGTCTGATGCTACACGTTCACTGTGAGAGGCAAGAGGACCTCCTCCTCCCCTCTCCATTACTTGTTGGCTGTTTCAAGCCATTTTCACTGCTGTATTAGTAGAGGCAGCACGGGTGCTTCCACACAGTTTCCTAGGTCGCTTTCACAAGGGGAAAGGTTCCTTCCTTACAGCAAAGCATTGCCAAGTACAGGTCCAAGGGAGTGTCTGGGGGTGCCACGGAAGCAACACAGTGGCCAATGCTGTTTTGCCATTGGTTCAGTTCTGGGGTACTATTTCAAAATGCATGACATATTGCTCTAGTGTTCTATTACTGAACTGTACTAAAACTTAGAAATCCTATCCACTAGCTACCTTTTTAACATAAACATGAACACTGGTCACTTTATTTCCACTTTACAGAAGAGGGCAAGAAAATGACACTTGTCATTTTTACTCTGGCACAAATCACATTCAGTTCTCATTCACTATAAATCAAATATGCCTGTTCAAACACATGGTAGAGTCACAGTTCCTTCGTTATAGTAGAGGCTATCTCTAAAACCGTAAGGCAAAGTTTGATGGGTAGATGAACCTAATTTCAATCCAAATTACTAAAATGCAGATTTTCAAAATTTTGTTTTCTTCTTTCTAGTCATAAAGAAAGCCACACTAGTCTACCATTATTTTATTTTATTTTATTTTATTTTATTTTCTATTTCTATACCACCCCCAGTAGTGCAAACTGCACTACCTGGGGTAGTTTACAAAACAGTAAACTATAAAATACAATCAAAAGTCATATAGATCACATTTTAAAACAGTAATTAACAAAACCGATAAGATGACACACCTAAGCAATAATCCAGTACATCTATGTCAACCCAGTTACTCATCAAAGAAAACATAAATTCATATACAGTGGTACCTTGTATAAAGAAAATAATTCATTCAAAATGAAATTATGTTAAGCAAATTTTCCTTTATACAAATTTCCCAGAGGAATGCATTTAAAACAGAGTGATCCCATTTTATGTTGTAGAGATTCGCCCCATAGGTGATTATGTTAAGCAAATTTCCCCTATCTCCGGAAATTTTTATGTTGTACAACTTTTATGTTATACAAGCTGTTTGTTATACAAGGGTCCACTGTATTTCCATATTTTGTCTTCACAATAACAATGACTATAAACACATATCACATATGAAAAGACATAAATTTAAATGTCCTTTAGGGTCATTTTTGCCCCAAAGTTTGCATTAGGTTTAGATTAATTATGTGAATGTAAGATAAGCACTTCTTACCAATTAGTTTTTTCCCTATCCATTAAGTTATATTTGGTGATTTACACCTCACCAATTATTGGAATGGGAAAGTGTTGTCACTTGGGGTTTTCCCCCAGGTCAGCCAATGACTGAACTGCTCATCTCTAATTAACATATACCTTCTGCTTCATCATATCTCTATGTGCAGTCTTTTATGTGTTAATCCCAACTCACTCATATATATTATCCTCCCACTGGTTTCATACAATGCATATATTGTATCATAGCATGAGAGCAGAAGAGAGACAGGAAAAATGCTGCTTTTAAACATGTCACCTCTCTTGTCTGCATAAACAAAAGGCACATTGTTTACTTTTTGGTAGATCAAAAAAACACCAAAAAGTACATCTATTTTGCAGTGCTAGTTGTGGTTAGACAACCTGGGATGCTCCAAGTGTTTTGAACTAGTCAATTGGACAAGGCTCTGGGAGCTGTAGTAGAGCTTCTGGGAGGCATCAGCATTCTCTGCCACTGCTACCCCCGTTTGCTCTTTTAATGAGCCCCTTTCCCCCTTTATCTCATTCTCTGTTGGGTTCTGCTTCTCCAATATGCCATGCCCGGTGTTTCATTCTCTTAGATCTTGATTCACCTCCACACCTCTTGCGTCCCTTACATCCCATTTCAGTTTCTACCTGCTGCCATTCTAGCACATGCAGTTCCTTCTCGGCCTAAGCCCCCAGGCAATTCACCTGAAATAAGCTAGCAATTGGCTTCTATCAATCAACACCAACAAGACTTCCCATCAAATAGAAAGATAGATAGATAGATAAACAAACAAACAAACAAACCATTATATAGAGAACGCTGTCCACATTGCTTAAGCAAAGATTTTGGATAGAAGACTATACTTAGAAAATACACTTGTGTATGTGTGTGTGTTGCGTCGTTACAGTCGTGACTGACTCTTCGTGGAGTTTTCTTGGCAGGAATACTGGAGTGGTTTGCCAGTTCCTACTCCAGGCGCCTACAGCACCTGGTATTACCTGGTGGTCTCCCATCCAAGTACTAACCAGGGCTGACCCTGCTTAGCTTCCGAAATCAGGCGAGATCGGATATGCTTAACCTTAGCAGGCATAACCAAACTTCAGCCCTCCTGATGTTTTGGACCACAGCTCCCGGAATTCCAAGCCTGTATTCCCAATGGCAAAGGACTGTGGGAGTTGTGGTCCAAAACATCTGGAGGGCCGAAGTTTGGACATGCCTGCCTTAGGGCATCTAGGCAGCAGGATATCTTTATGCAACTTATTATGCCTTTCACTTTCCTTACTGCCAAAAACCTTACAGCCAACTGTGACTTTGAAATGCCTAAACAGGGTACAGTAATACAAATGAAATAGCAGAGTATAGAAGATTGCTTTTGTAACAGGCAGGGCAATAAATATAAGCACTGAGCACAATCAATATAATATGTAGGGTTACATTGTTTAAGCCACCACAATTCCTGAGTAGCACATATTACAATGTCTGTAAGAAAGCCACTCATATGGGTGACCTTGTTTAACCTTTGGCAGGTCCATATAGAATGTCAGCCCAAGAAGCAGCAGCCATGCAAGCGCAGAGGTCAAGGTCAAGTTCATGGACCAATTTTTACCCTTGTATCTTATTAGACAGCATCAGATTTTGTCAGCTGCTCTCAGTACAGGTTATACTAGGTGGCAAATGTTAATAAATATACATAATGTTTACTGCGATTTGATTCTTAACAGTGAGGATCTGTATTTATCAGAAAACCTAAGCCCAATTTTAGAATACTCAAAAATGTGTTTGAGAACACTTATGATCTCTACTCCCCCAGCATAGCTTTTGATTTCATGGGAAGTGTCAACTATTTATAATCCTGTTTTGCGTCATTTCAACATTGTTTCAGGCATGTGAAACTACATAAATTCGGGCTTTATATAATATTAAAATATACTTGCTCTAGGAATATTGTAATATAAATTAAATAGTATATCAAGTGTTTTACTAGTCCATAGCAAACTATTACCACAGAAACCATACCAGGCACATCTATCTTCCTTTTCCTCAACATTCACGCAGAGAGTGAATATAATCTATGATAAAACCCTCTATAATGAAAAACAGAACTCATTTTTTTAAAAAAATGCAATGTGAAGATTGTGATAGTGTATGAAATTGTCCAGAGAAATACTAAAGAATCTCAAATACTGAGCTCATGTGTTTTCTTTTGACATGCTTCCAATACTGCATTACTAATCTGAATAACTGATAAAATTTAGAAGCCAGATCCAAATTTCATCTGTGCAAAAGTAATTAGCAGAAAACCCAGAGCACCATTAGTCACTCTTCTTTACTGTTACCATTCAAGCCCTTCACCAGAATGTGACTACTTTCAAACACGTCAGTCATTTTAATGGTATTTAGTAACATTTTGCATTCTATATACATTTACTCAAATGAACTTTTCACTGAATTCAATAGAACACTCCCAAGCAAGCATGTAGCCTTATTTAGATAGCAAAATAAGGTAACAAGATAACAAGTTTTGCATACTTTTGCAAAGATATTAATTTGTTCAACTTAAAATATAAACAAAAATGGATTATCAGTCATATTCTCTATTTGCATGCTCTTTATATCCCAAGTAGCAACATGGAGGTCCTAAATTCATTCATCTACAATTCTATTAAAACCACGGTAATATTGTAAGACACAGTATAAGCTTATTAGCAGTGCAAACATAGAGAGGACATACCGGTTGATTACTTTCACTCAACGTAGCACCTAGAAGCATGCTTGCAAGTACTCTCATTCTAACAGCAATAAATTTTCAAGTTTAATTCATATCCATGGTTATGTCTTATGAAAGTTTTTTTGGGGGGGGCACTAAGCTGTTCTTTTTACATCCCAATAAAGTATACACACTGCAGAACAGTATTTTAATATTATGTTAAACATTCATAAAAACATGACAACATACTTACATGTCT
Source organism: Phrynocephalus forsythii (assembly GCA_029282475.1). Classification (NCBI taxonomy): domain Eukaryota; kingdom Metazoa; phylum Chordata; class Lepidosauria; order Squamata; family Agamidae; genus Phrynocephalus; species Phrynocephalus forsythii. Next base: position 65,903,364 of record JAPFRF010000002.1, read on the forward strand.
CAGTTTTATTAAAGAGAACATTTAGAATATAAAAGAAATGATAATATTCTTGCTTAACGTGATGACAGTGAGGGAGCAGGGTCTTCCCCATGTACAGTATAAGAAATGCACAGATCCTTGCACTGGGCCTCTCTTATTGGATCTCATTCCAGACTCCCCCTCCCTTTTTTTTTCCTTTTCATGTTTTCCTTGGAGAGAGAGAGAGAGTAAACAGAAGAGATACCTCCTCCTCTTCCTCCTCCTCCTCCTCCTCCTCTTTCATAGCATTTGTTATTCTTCCTCTCTTTTCCGGGCAGGGATGGAATAATAATGTTTATCCTACCACCAAAGCAGTGACAGCATGAAACAGGCACTTAGGGAACCCTTTTAGAGAGGCCCGGAAAACAACAGACATGTTTATCTGAAAAATATACAGGGAGTGCCACCTCCCAGACCAAAGCCAGGGATTTCCCCGTCAGGGGTCGATTTCCCATCATCACAGAGGTAATAAAATTCTAAAAGGAAAGGGCAAGACCCAGTTATATTCCTTCCTTCCTTCCTTCCTCCTCCAGCCTCCATCATCTATCCACCCACCTACCCACCCACCACCCCGCCAAGAAAGATAACCGCCAACACTTCCTGGCGGCGAGTCTCCCTCCCTCCCTCCACCTTTCACATTTCGGTGTAATGTATGCGTCTGAGGGCAAGAGACGGCGTGGGGCGAGCCTGAACGTACACGCAGACGCACGCACAGACGCACGCACAGTGTGTCTGTGTGTGTGTGTATAATGTGTATGTTGTGTGTGTGTGTGTCGGTAGATATAGATACACATATACATAGAAAGATACACACACACACACACAGTATATACACGCGGATCTGTGGCTGTTACATAATCGTACACAGAGATCCATATGTACACCTCTTATATAAGAAATGCATTTCTCTGCACGGAAATGCAGACCGGGGACGGGGAGAGTGCAGGAGAGGGAGGGGAGGGCCGATTCCGCTCGAGGAGTCGCCAGGGACCCGATGTGCACCCGAGAGGAGAGAGCAGGCGCTCACAACATCTGCTTTGGCGGCGGCGGCGGGAGGCAGGCAGGGAGGCAAGGCAAGGCAAGGCAAGGCAGGCAGGCAGAGCCCCTTGTTAACCCCCTTCCTGTGGCTTTTACACGTCATGGAACATTCCCGGAACGGGCCAACGTTCCACCCACTTCAGGGAAGAGACAGCAAGGCGCAACACACAGAGACCGCCTTCTCCTTCCCCGGTCCGCTCTCCCCCGCGCACATTCATCCTGCCCGCCGCCCCCACCACCACCACCACCCACCGCCGAGAGCACACACACACACACACACACACACACACAGGGAGAGAGAGCGAGAGAGACGGCCACTGCCGCCGCCACTGCCACAAGCTTCCTCCTCCTCCCCCTCCTCCGCTCCCGCCGGGGGCTCCTCCACCGAGGCCACCACCAGCCCCACCTCCGCCCTACAGCCGCAAGACGGCGTGAAGCCAGCCGGGAGGCAGCTGCCAAAAGTCCCCGGAGCCCTTGGAGCCCGGAGTGACGGCGCTGCCTCCCCTCCCGCTCGCCCGCCCGCCCGCCCGCCCAACGCAGCCCCTCGGCCAGGCGCCCGGGTGCGCCTTGGGTATCGGGCGCCCGCCCTCTCGCCCGCCCTCCGCGTCCCCTCCCCGCGCGCTACCTTGCAAGGGGGGCCGCGCGGCGGTGCCTCTCCAGCGCTCGCAGCAGCCCAGAGCCGTCCCGCGCCGCGTCGCAACGCCCCCCACACACACACACACCGCCCGCCTCCCAGCCAGCGCTCCTCTTCCTCCTCCGCCTCCTCCTCCTCCTCCTCAGCGGCTCGTTAGTAACCATGCACAGACTTCGTCCCCACAGGAGGACATTACGCAAGGCAGCCTGCTCCTCATCTGCATACACTTACATGCTGGGTATTCCCCACATTCTCGAGCAGGAGCAGCAGCAGCAGCAGCACCACCACCACCAGGCGACGAGGGGAGAGCTTCCCCAGGGGGGCGCGCGCGCGAGCCGCCAGCCCGGCGCGCGCACACGCGCACAGAGAGAGAGAGGGAGAGAGAGAGAGAGAGAGAGAGAGAGGAGAAGGATAGGAAGCAAAAGCGCGAGAGAGGAATAAGTGGAATCGGAGGGGGGCGGGAAAGGGGGATTTTTTGGCGCGTGGGGGGTGGAAAGAGAAAGGAGGCGGTTTGTAACCCAGGTTTCCATCCAGATCTGAACTTCTGTTCATGGACAGAGCTCCCAGTCCCACGGGCACCTGAGGGGACGCTTCTTTCCACACCTCGGGGGAGGGGGGAGTGCCTCCACAGTGAGGACTTCCGTGAGTCAAGCCCTCCACCGCGTCGCAGAAAATTTGGGCACCTCAGGCTGCCCTGCAAGGGAGTGGGCGGGGGGGACTCCCTTCAGACCTGCTCCAGGCTCATAACCGAAAGGATCGAGGTTGTTGATGTTTTATGAATCCCCTAAGGGTCTGGTAGGAGAAAGGCTACAAATGCGAGCTACTCTCCCCACACAGTCGTCCCCGATCACCCCCACCCCACTTTCACCCCACCAGCGATTATTCCGCCTCCCCCATACACGCACCCGGTGGCAGCATATTAACACCTACCGCCTTTCCGCAGAAAGCACCGACCCCAAGCAAGCCTTGCCTTACCTGTCCCCCCCACCCCCGGTCCTTCAAATCAGTGGCTCTTTTCTCTCTCTCTCTCTCTCTCTCTCTCTCTCTCTCTCTCTCTCTCTCTCTCTCTCTCACACACACACACACACACACACACACACACACACACTTCCGCCGCCGCCGTGCAGCCGATCACTCTGTCCCAGGCCACTTCGCATGCCTGTCACGGGCTTCCCTGCACCCTGACAAGCCGGAGAGGAGTAAACAGCGAAAACGCCGCGGTATTTTGCTTACGGACACGGAGGCTCACCTGGAAGTCACGGAGAAGCAAAGCCCTCCTCGGGCTGGAGCCCTTGTTGATGTTGTTGTTGTTGTTGTTGTTGTTGACTCCACAAGGGTGGGGGGGATGTTTGCTTGTTGCTTTCTGATTGAGCCAGGGGTCTGTAGGGAGACGGCTGGCACCAGGGCTTCATATGGCGAGACACCCAGATAGTCCAAGAAGGTGTCCGGGTCGTTTGTTTCTGCCCACACGGATCATCATTCCTCTCGCTCAGGTCTTCTTCCCTTCGAGCCCCCCCCCCCCCGCCGGCGCGTATTGATGTTGGTGGGCAGTTGTCGCGCGTGCTTGTGTGTGTGTGTGTGCGCGCGCGTGCGTGCGTGTGCGCTTGCGTGTCTTCCCTCCCTTCGGACTGATCTGGGAGGCAGAACGGGGTTATTCCTGGCACCACTTCCCAGAACAGAAGTTACAAGAGGGGGAGACCGAGCGAGGGGGAGCGCTCAGCCAGTGATGTCATCGGATCCCCCCCCCAAGCAGCGCGTCCCGGAGAGGGCAGGAGGAAGCGGAGACGCTGAACCAGAAGATCCAGTTCGAAAGAGAGAGAGAGAGAAAGAGAGAGCGCGCCGTGCGTTCGACCGGGTGCGTTTGACAGGCGGAAAGCGCCGGAGAGGTGCACCGGGCAAGGAGGGGAGGGGGGGACGCTGAGGGGGAGGAGGGGCGGGGCTTCTGGAAGCTGCGCGTCTCCCTCGGTCGGGCAGGGGAGATCTCGCTTCCTCTTTCCCCCTCCCCCTCCCCCTCCCCCTCCCCCCTCCAAGGGGAACTCCCCGGAGAGCCGGTCTCAACTTGCCAGGCGAACGTTATCCGTCTTCCCAGCTGGAGAATTTCCTTTAAGGATGTGGGTGGGATTCTCTCGCCCGTTTTTCCCCTCCTCCTTCCCTTTTGTCTCTTTCTCCGCCTCCCCCGCCCGGTCAAGGTCACATTATCTGTCGGGAGAAGTAGTACGGCTTTCTAATCGACGAACTTCTCCCGACAGGTAATGTGTTAGATATGAAAGGCATGCATACATTTGCACCCCCCACCACGTAGACTGCTTTCCTGCGAGGTTTCTTTTTTTAAAATGCCATGCGCGCTCCCCGACACCTCGCTGTTTGGCGGCTGGTTCCCACCTCGGGCACCATCTATTGTTTTGTAAATCGCAGTGATCCTGCCCTCCTTCGCCCCTCCTCAACGGGGGAAGTGCGTCCGCTGTCTGCGGCATTTCGCTCTTCCTGCATTGCTCTCAGCGTGTGCTTGGCGAGAACCAAAATATCATCTGACCTTCTTGGAGCAGTTCTATTTCCAGCCTCCGTGCGCATCTCCAGAAGGAAAACTCGCGCCACGACGCAGGGCATTTTCTCCTTCCTCCAGGGCATTCCCTGACAGCCTGACCTTTGGTGCCTGACCTATGGATAATTAGGGGGCCGTCTTGAGAGATGTAAGGAGAAGAACCTTAGGGCAAGCTTCAGATGATTCTTCTCCCTGTGGACAGAGACCGGCCAAGCCACACTTTCGGTAGGGAACCTGCAACAAAATTAGCTGAAGGATCTAGTCGTCCATAACAGGAGATCTTTTTAGAGGTCTCCTGGGCCACCGCTTTCAAAAGGGTGTTTTTTTGGTGATCACCAGTGTCCAGTGGGGGGACCGGGACCCAGCTTAGCAAACATCCTGGCCAAGGCAGAGCCCACACAGGAAGGAATGGCAGAGAGGAAAGAAGGCTGGGATGAATCTCAACTGGATCCTCCTCGGTTGGCCCACCTGCCCACTGTTAAGGCCACACAAAACAACCAGCAAATGGCACCTTTGTTGTGTTTGCCGATTTTGCCATAAAGCAAAAGGAACCAAAGCTGTGCTTGGCCTTTTACAAAACAGGGTGCTTCCAGAGGAGGCTTTTATTGTAAAAAGTCATCTGCCTGGTTTGTGAAATGGCAGGACCCTCCCCGCTTTTGCAGCTGCTCCAGGCACAGTTACCCCCACTGCAGTTGCTGTCTTTCTTTCCAAGTGAAAAGGACCCATTTAAAGCGGGAGAGGCAGAATCACTGCCCACTGAGTTTTCCCTGCCCTATGAACCTTCTGTCTGGACTCACCCTTGGACAAAAGTCAAAGATCCCTATGGCTTTGGTGTAGCATCCTCCCTAATTCCACATTCAAACAAGGCACAATTGGCATCCTTCCTCCGTGGACTTCATTCTGGCGCTTTCCTCTTGCTCCTGTGACACAGACAGACAGACCTGAGGCAGAGGGGTATCCATAGGGCAATAGATTTGAAAACACAGACCCAGTAAACCTCCACCCCCCACACACACACAAAAAGAAACCCTAAAAGGAACACAGGGGAGTACCTTCTACTAAGTGGTAAGGGCAAACACATGAGAGTTCTAAATGATAAGCTTTATCATCAGTTTTATTCTTCTTGCTGGGGACATACAGGGCAATATGCCAAATTGAAGCTCTCCTAGTTCTTTGGTTGCTGGGTAATTTGCAGCCACTTTCGATTTTCGCACATCCTGCCATCCAAGGCTTGGAGTGGACTTCTGCAGCGTAGCATTGTAATTTAAAACCACCAACTCAAATTAGAGTTTAGCCGCACTGCCACAACCTTGGCTTGGTGGCTCGGAAGAACTGCAGTCTGTTTGCTCATACCAACAGCCTTTTCCTGGACATGTGAAATGCAGCCTCCTCCGGGAATGGCCTCGATGCCCATAATAACAGTAGGCAGACACCACCACTTTCTGTGAATGAGTATTCGCAAAGCAGCTCTGGGGAACGCTGTCAGAGCATTGTAACGTCAGGCAGTCACCATTTCGAGATCAGATATATTAGGAATTCTAATATGGTTCAGTCCCTTGTGGCATCATTTTACACCATTTGAAGCAGCATCTATTATGTTAGAGGAGAAGTGAAGGGATGCAGCACAAATGCATCATTTTAAGCCTTCAGAACATTTTGGTGCACAATTTAGAAGACTAGACAAAGAACTGGAGAAGGCTGGGAGGAAATTGGGAGTGGGGTATGAGTTCTGGTTGTGTTGCACTGCAGATGTTCATAACTCATGGATGCCAGGATGTTGGTGATTTCATCAATAGTGCTTTTCAACAGTCACTATTAACATCCTTGTCGCTGGGTTCATTTGCCCATCAGGATCAGCTGGGAATTGGGACATGTACTAACAACAGAGAAGGGGCTAGTTTCTGACATGGGTGGGAGAAGCATCATGATTGACAAATCATGGACAGAATGCCCATAGGTTGCTATCATCAGCAGGCTGAGAGATCAGTTCCATTTCCTGGGATCTGGTGCCACTTGCATATACGTAGAACCACCTCGACTGCTGCCCAGTTTTTGTAGCAGATGATGCCACTGAAGTTTGGTGGCAAACTGCAACCAGGCCAGTCATGAGAAAAAAAGCAGGACACAGACATTCATTTGGGCTCTTCTTCTTTGCAGGGCTGCCCTGCCATCAGGCAAATTAGGGCACCTGCCTAGGACAAGGAAAAGAAATTCACTGCACTCTCACACACATTCTCAAGAGACCATTCCACCCTAGAGAGCTGCCACTGCTTTGTGTGGCTTTCCAAAAAAAAAACTGTTTTCCAGATTATTCCACATTGCCATTTGGTTTGCTCTTTTCCCCTTCCTATAAGCCCCACAGGGTCACAAGCCAAGAACGGCTACCTGCCCAGTGACGTACATAACTCCTGAATATTTTTTGAGAGCCTGAGTAGGATGGGGAAATCCACCGTTTTCAAGAGGCAGCAGCCACTTTTGAAAGTGTGGTCAGGATCCTCAGTTCCACAGTAGGCACAGTGCAGATCTGACTGTGGGGAGCAGGATCAAGTCCACGGCAGCCCAGAAACACCACAGTTCTTCCTTGTGCCAGTTTAGGATGTACAGACCTGTAGATGGGTGTCAGGCATTTGCAGTCAGGCAGCAGACTTGACATGGGTCTACCATGCATCCTGTATCTCCCGCATAGCATGTCCTTGCAGCACCACAGCAGCATACATACTTACTGCGGTTTCTGCTATGAGAGGAAAGAGAGACTGCAGGGACCCAGCGAGTCCCTGTATCCCTTCCTTGGGGATCTGTGCATCCAACCTCATGAAATAACTTTGAGCAATTTGATTTCTGGTGGGTTGGAAACCATGGAGGCCACAGTGCAGGCAGGGCAGTGTGGAGACGATGGCACTCTCAGCAGCTCTGCACAGACCTTTAGCTTGTACAGTACAAGTATTTTGGAACTCAGAGTGGTGGTACCAAAGGGGCAGCAACATGTCATTTTTAGGCAGGAGAAGAGCTTGAGCTGCCTCAGCCAATCCGGCACCTGCTTTTGAAGAGTAAAAACTTTTTAAAAGCATTATCTGTTTCTTTAAATAGATTTTAGATGTCCAACAGTGGCAACTACAATGTAATATTTTGAGGGAGCACTTTTAGGACCAAAGAAAAAGCTTCAGACTAGAGTTGCACGTGTCGAGAGGTCTTGCATTGCCCGCCCTCAGTAAGCTGTTCATGTATGGAAAGTGGATTTGGTTCTGCTGCATATACCACCTATATGACATCTGAATGCCCCTATTGTGTGTGTGTTTTGCATTTGATTTGCCTCTGACCTCTCAGTTTCCTGCTGCCTCCACCACCCTCCAGTCTTGTGTACATACATCTGTGGTTTTTAAATGACATTTTGTGCATATGATGAAATGGACTTTAGTCCCAGAATTCGTACACTGCAATAACAATGCTTGCCTTGAAGGTGTCATCAAGTCTCTCTTGCTTTTGCACTGCAGGTGGAGCAGATGAGGAAGAAAAGAGAGGCATAATTCAGCCAGAAGAAGCAGAAGTATAAGTTATGGTACTGTGGAGGTCAGCCTTTCGGGTGTGGCCAGGTTACCACACTCCCCTCACTACAGAGTAGTAAAAGGCACAACCTCACTCTAGCCCAGGCCCTCAGTTGTCTCACGGACCACTGACCTGTAACAATTTAATCTCGGGTATCGCTGCCACCAGTCAGGTCCTCCAGTTCAATCACTGAGTCCCAGACAAGATGTAACGTGGAAAAAAAAATAAAATGAATGATTATTGAATACCATAAGATTGTATCCACTTGTGTTCAGTTACTTAAAGTTTCTCAAAGCAGTTCACTCAAATACTGTTCTAATTCCCTCACTCAAACTTGACAGTTCCCTAATTGTCTTGTCTCTTCTTCAGTGCCTGTCAGTTTCAGTATCTTGGCCCTATCTGATTCTAACTACCTCAGGTGGAGCTATTTGAGCACTAAGGCTCTGCCTCCACATTCCATGTTTGGGCATAAACTTTAACCCATTATTCCCCTCCTGTACAGTCACAAACACAGTAAAAGGGTGAACGCTACAGCTACCAATGTCCATCTAGAAAAAAAGAATGAAGATTTATTAATAAGTCTGAAGCATGCTGCTTACCCTAAATTAAAGTACAGGTGTGCATATACTGCCTGGAGTACCGTATTCTGTCAGTTTTAGCCTACAAACACGAGTAAGCCCAACTCTAAATTACTTCTCAAACTGTCAAGTGTTCACTAGAATGCAGTGTGTGTGTGGGGGGGGAATTGAAGAGACTCATATGGGGCTCATTCAGAGCTGTTTGTGCAAACCTGCTCATCTGAGGAGGCCTATGAATTGCCTCTTAAACACTGCACAAAAGTGACATCTCTGTCGCTAGAAATGGTTAAAGCTGGCATGCACAGAATGAAATAAGTGGCTACAAAGCAGGCAAGTGGGGTCCATTTTCTTTGCTAATTGCAATAAAGGTGAGATGGGATGAGGGGGAGCAGCAAAGGCAATATGGACTCACTTCAACACGGTATGGTTGCTAAAGCTCCAGGTAAGAAGAAGTGGCACGATACAGGGGAAAGTCTTCCTTTGCAGGGGCCCTGCTCATTGCGTATATGGAAGTATGAAGCAGTGAGGAAGCTAATAGTGTCATCTAAAGCTCATAGACATTCCCCCAGTGAGTTTCCATAGCCAAGCGGGGATCTGAACTCTGTTCTCCAGGGTCTTAATCCATCACTCAATCCACTGCATCACATTGGGAATCCTTGGCGTCATGTCCACTTCAGTCTAAAGTTGCATATATTCTAATGTCAGGACTCTTGACAACAAAATTAAATTGGTGTGTGTTGTTTATTTCTAAATCTATTCCAAGTCACTTATATTTTTCTAGAATAACACCAACTGAGGTGATGCAATGTGTGGCATAATATGAATAGAACAGAGAAATGGATGAAAGACATTATTATAGGGAGGTTCTTATCTAAATACATTGTATTGATTCTGAAGACCCTGAGCCAATCCTGGCATTTTCAATTCTATTATGATCCTGTTATATTATTAGAATCTCCTCACATAAGGTGAGGGGTAAAGGGACTTAGCCAAGGAGAATTCAGATGAACATCACAGACTACAGTGTTTGCATAGCAATGGTCTCATCAAATAATTTATCTGAGGAACATGTGTCTCTGTACTGAAGCTTTGCATTCTAAAAGCAAGTTTCCTTATTAAAAAAATCTATAACTGAAATTTAAACAAGTTATGAGCAGGACTAGCCTATACTGCATGAATATATATTATAATGTACAAATTGTGCTGATGGCATCTAACTGAATGTGATAATGGTAGCATTCTCAAAAAAAAAAGACTGTAATTAAACATGTTGAGCCTCTAATGGAGAAAATCATTTGAAATCCGTGGGTCCTGAACAAGCTGCATTTCAATAATGCATGTTTTACTTAGCAGATCACCCCCTTCCATTCTAAGCTAAGTAGCAAGTTAACATGAGCTGCTTTTAAAAAATCTGCCAAAGCACTGTACAAAGCTGCCTACAAAATCTGCCAAACCATTAAGAGCCCTTGAAGAGATTTGAAATAAATGGATATCTTGAGTGCCACCCCCAGCTTGTACTGAATATTCATGGTTACAAAGATTAGATGATTTGATAAGGTTGTTGGTGGTGGGGAAATCCTTATTTGCCCATTGACATTTTAAAAAGTATCATGCAGGGAGATGGCTCTGGGAAGCAAGATGTATGTGGGAGCAAAGTGACATTGGGTAGGCACCCTGACTGAATGATTGACATGAAAACTTGTCAGGAAGAATGTATGAATTGCCGACAATGTTATACAACCATCACTTCTGACAACAGACGGGAAATGTGAGATGGTCCCTGCCTACGATGCTTCTCATAAACCTCTACTAAATCTTTGTGGCTATCTCATCCTAGTAGCATGCATATGAGAACACCCGTTAATAATGCATAATTGAACTGGCTATATGCATAACCAAATAGATACTGATTGTAGCAAAAACATACATGCAACCGTGAAAGTGTAACAATGGAAGAAGGTCATTTTCAAATTATGGCCGCAGAGCATTTAGCTGAGCATCCCCTTTCCAATATAGATGACAGTCTAGCCCTTTCTTAAAACCTAAAAGAAAGGAACAATGACAACAGTGTTCCTCATTTGTCTCTCATTCCCCCCACCCCCTACCCAAAAAAATCTGGTGCCTGTCAACTGAAATTACAAGCCCAAAATATTTATTCTCTTTTACACCCAACTGCTCTTGTGTCCCAATTTGTATTTGACCCCCTTATACAACTCATTCATGTTTCCTAAGCCACTCCAGAAATGCAGAACAAAGTACAACACAATAGCAGGTGAAATCAAAGGAGCTGACTGGATCAACTGCAACCCTTCAGGGATCTTGTGAGGTCGTTTTAATTCTCAATAATATTTGTCTAGGAGTGAAATTAACAGTAATTTACACTGTGTAAAGCAGCTGCTCTTAGCACCTATATCTGGTTCCGGACAAAACTTGTTAATACCACGTTGACTCATGTGAACATTTGATTTGTTTTATTAAAAAGGAATAATGGGAGTGCCAGGTTTTGTACCTTTGTCAGCTATCCAATATTTTTTTTCCTTTTTGGCTTGTGGGTAGAACAAAAGGGCTAAATCCAATTTTCAGTTCCAATAGGAGCAGACACATTGAATGAATGGGACTTTTAAAATCAACATTTATGTAAGTCCCTTTGAGTCAATGGATCTATTCTAGTTGAGATTAACATGCGGCTTTAGCCTAAAGCCACGATGACCGATGCCCAGTATGGTTGACAGAATGGAGATGAGGGTGGTAGGCAGAGATGGCGGGAAAGGTGTGCATTCATATATACACACATATACACACAGACAAGTGAGCATTCACACATTCCCTCAGGAAAAGAGGTCTCTGACCCTCTCCATCTGATAAGGAGGCAGGTAGGGATGGGCTGGCTTGCACTATCTGAGCCTGAAGTCTTTCCCTAATAGACAAGCTGCCACAGGCCTAAACCGATTGGCAGGGTACTTGAATGCTTGCGCAGAACTAAAACTCATAGAATTGTGCCCTACAGTGTCTCTTTCGTGCTGGAAAGCTTGTTGATCCAAAATAGACTTTTATTCCAGAAAGGTGGTTGTTTCCCTAAAATCTTCCTTGTTTCCTCCTCCTGCACCTCTTCCCCAACAGTTCTGAGGGCCCCCAATCCTCTGGAACAGATCTGAGAAGTTCTGAGGAGAGAAAGGAGAATCTGCAACAGTGGTTCTCAACCTGTGGGTCCTCAGATGTTCCTGGACTTCAACTCCCAGAAGTCTTCATCACTAGCTGAGCTGGCTAGGATTTCTGGGAGTTGCAGTCCAGGAACATCTAGGGACCCAAAGGTTCAGAACCACAGATCTACAAAATATTTTTTCTCTCTTTCAAAGGTGAGACAGACAACGGTTGTAAACGCCCCTTCCCCTCTCCTGTGTCATAAACATTTATATCAGCAAAGATATTCAGCTGGATATCATAGTTATTACACCAAGTAATAAGGCAAGTCTCAGTATTACCCAGTTAAAACCAAAGAATTCAACACTTGGCCTTTAGTCCCCAACCCACTTAGATTAACTGATAGGATCAAAACTTCCTTTCCCCTCATGACTAGCATAAAAGGTGACCTAAAGCAAGACATTTGAGGACTTACTCTCATCATTTATAAATGAAGAGGGCCTCAGATTCCTGACCACTTGTCAGATTTGGACACTTGTCGCTGCATCACATTGGTCAGTCCCAGTAGTGACCTGGCTTATGAAAATCTTTTGTCTGCCTTCTCTCAGCAATGTGCAGTGTTACATGACACAGATGCCACATTGTCTCACACCTGTCTGATTTACATAATTTCTCTCCTTTTTTTGGCATTCATCCATGTTTGTACACATCATGCATAGGAGCCTTGTGGTGCACTGGTTAAATGTCTGTACTGCAGCTAAAACTGTGTTCACAACCTGGGGTTCAATCCCAGGTAGCAGGCTCATTGTTGACTCAGCCTTCCATCCTTCCAAGGTCAGTAAAATGAGTACCAGGCTTGCTGGGGAGGGGGGGGCAATGTGTAGCCTGCATACTGTAATTACATTTTAAACTGCCCAGAGACTACTTGAAGTGGTATGGGGCAGTATATAAGCAGAACACTTTGCTTTGCTTTATTGTTATTTAATCTTCCTACCTAGTGGGATGGATGTACTCAATGCTCTGTCATGTACCAAAAATCGCATCCAGACAGCAAATGGGGGACAGGGACTTTATCTGCCTAGACTTAAATCTATTGTTATGTGTAGTCAAGTCACTCTCAGTTTATGGTGACCCCATGAAGGAGCAATCTCCAAAATGCCCTGTCTTCAACTGCCCTCTTCAGCTCTTGGCAACTCAAGCCTGCAGCTTCCTTTAGGGCAGTGTTTTTCAACCACTGTTCCGCGGCACACTAGTGTGCCGCGAGATGTTGCTAGGTGTGCCATTGGAAAAGCTGAAGAATATCAGCTTTGTGTTCAGCCAAACAGGCCCAGGTTGCGCACTGAATAAAGTATTTTATAATTTTTCATATTTCTGTTTACTTACTATTTCATAATAAAGTAATTATAAAATACTTTCTTTGTGTTTATTTGATTCCTATTCAAGAGAATTACTTTATATATAGTCAATATAGGCACAGAGTTAAATTTTTTAACATTTTCTAATGGTGGTGTGCCTCGTGATTTTTTTCATGAAACAAGTGTGCCTTTGCCCAAAAAAGGTTGAAAAACACTGCTTTAGGGAGTCAATCCATCTCATATTTGCTCTTCCTCTTTTCCTGCTCCTTTCAACTTTTCCCGGCATTATTGTTTTTTTCCAGAGAAGCCTGACTTCAAAATAGAACGACCCCGGTTTCAACATTTTGGCGCCAGAGCTAGTTCAGACCTGATTTGATCTAGAACCCACTTGTCTGTCTTTCTGGCAGCCTAGAAAGTCACCACCAGCACCACATTTCAAACAAATCATTTTTCCCTGTCAACTTTCCTAACCAGCTTTGATACCTAGACATGGTTGTTAGAAATATGATAGTGTGGACTTAATGGCATCTGACAAATAATACCCATGTCTAAGAGATACTACAGAAGAGAATGCTGTATTAATTTTTATAAATTTTTATCTGTTCACTTGCATAAATACATGCATATTCTAAGTTGATCATGGATTGGCATAACCAGGGTATGAATCACACCAGTCAATAGGTTTCCCTTGTTCCATTCTCTGCTCCCTAAATGAGAATGAAGGGACTTGCAACTAAACCAGGATCAAGTTCTAACAGCAAAGAGTTCTGAATCAGTTTCCAACACTACGTGCTTACAACATTCTGAGTCCTTCACCTCTGGGTCTTCCACCCCCTGGAGTTATCACTAACAACTGAGTTCTCAATTCCAAACTTATAAGTGGGATCATTTTGGTTGGGATACACAAAGGTGGTGTTACAGAGATGGCTTATAACCCCACACTCGGAACCCATCCATTGCTCTCCATCTCCTACTTTCTTCCGGATTGCAGCTGATCAACCCTGGAAAAGGCTTTTGCTTTTGCCTCTCCCTGTAGCTGTATGAGGATGCCATTGATCCCCTGGGATATCCCTCCTGGGCTTGGTGTCGCCTCTCCCTTACTTCCCACTCATCCTCGACAAAGGCTAAGGAGGCAGATGCAGATTGCGGCGTCTCTCTACCTCTTCTCTGAAGTACCCTAAGGTAAACTAACACCCTAGTCCAGTGGTGGTGAACCTTTGGCACTCCAGATGTTTTGGACTCTGTGTGTGTGTGTGTGTGTGTGTGTGTGTGTATTCCTAGTGCCCAAGTGGTTTTGTATTCTTCTTTTATAGACACTTTCTAACAAAGGCCCCCTAACCCCAGAGTGGCTCTGGGGGCTCTCTTCAGTTTGTTTCTCTGATCCACCCCTTCTGGTGTTTCTGGATATGCTACCTCCTTTTTGTCTATGAAGTCTTCCCAGCTTTTCAGTTCCCCAAGAGAATCATTATCCAACATAGTTTCTCCCAGGAAGCTCATAATGGGGAACTTGGTGCATTCTGGAGAAAACTGGTACAACCCACTGACAAATGCGTCAATGCCACTGTCCCCATCTTTTACACAAGGGTATTTTCTGAAAATACAGTAGGCTAGTATCAGAAGTCTACATTCCATGAGAAAGTATAGCTGAGCACGGTGAAACAAGATTTGATTACACCAAGACAGAATTTCTCCCAGGTCCTCTAAAGACAGCTGCCATTGAAGAGCATCCAGAGATTTCTACTTGAGCAGAATGCAGTCCTGAACATTCAAACTTGATGTGGTTGGGGACATGTGGCTTTCTTTTTGCAACAGGCTAAGCCCAATGCTTTTACAGGCAGCATGGTGCTGGTTGCACAGAGCTAGCCTCAAGTGGAAAACTATACAGAGGAGGGTGGATGGAGCCAGCAGACAAATCCAAGTTAGGACAAGTCACCCAGTTCAGTTTGTTCTTCCATGAGACTGTAACAAAGATGGCTGGTGAACTGGAAACAATTTATTCTACCAGAACTTCTGAGAAATCACTGTATTTTAGAATACATGTTGGTTGTTGATTACTTTGGCAAATTCAGCCCCAGTTTCAGCACTGAGCATTTGACAATCTGGCCTCACCGTCTGGGTGTGAAATACTGGCTCTGTACTTAGCAGAACTTAGAGGAGGATCTACCACGACCACAATGCAACAGACAAAGTGGGAAACACTTGATAGAGTTGCTGAGTTTGTTCCCTTGCTCTGTGATGCCTCTTCTGTTTTTAGCTTAACTGATCTGGCCCAGGTGCTGTAAGAATAAACTGCTGCTTTGTGCACAGGATGAAAAAGTAATGTGCTCACTCAGTAAATAAGACAGGGTGGACAAAGGAGATTTGTTGAGGATTACACCTTTATTTGTTATTAGCTACTCTATAATACTCTTATTATTATTTCTACTTATATTCTGCATTTCATCCCACAGTTTCTAATCATTTTTCCCCATGCACTTATTTCCCACATTGTCACCTTCAATAACATTTTCTTTCAGATTTGTGTTTTCACCTTCAAAAACACGATGCCAATGGGAGTTCTCTAAGCAACATGCTGAAACAGCCCGGTGCTGAAAATCTGCACAAGACCTAAATATGGAAAAAATATAGGAATAAGGTATGGGCAGTGGTATTAATGGAAAATGTGACTTATCAGGTTAGACTGAACAGGGGGAAATTAAAGAAGACATTTTTATGAAAATATGGTACCCACTGTTAAACACAGATATTGAATCTAGTGATAGAGTAAGCAAGATGGAAAATGGGTTACATTGTGGGTTGTTAGTTGCCTTGGTCTGGATTCCCAGTAATTCAAAATGGTGCTACTAGGCTGGAGACTAAGTAACCGTGGGGTAGAGAGATTCAAAATGGCTCACCAAAATGTTACGAGGCCTTGCCCATAGTCTTATTTTAGCTATAAGACACACCCATCCACATATGCCTTCTTAGCCTCTCTGTGGCTGCCTAGATGCCCTAAGCATATCCAATCTCGCCTGATTTCAGAAGCTAAGCAGGGTCGGCCCTGGTTAATACTTGGATGGGAGACCACCAGGGAACACCAGGTGCTGTAGGCGCGTGGAGTAGGAACTGGCAAACCACTCCAGTATTCCTGCCAAGAAAACTCCATGGACATGGAGTCACGAAGAGTCGGTCACAACTGTAACGACACAACACACACACACACACACACACACACACACACACAGCCTCTCTGTGACAAATAAGCCCATAAATCACTATGTCAGATGTACAGAAGTATGCCAGCTTGAGACACTTTTTATCTCCTACTTTGGCACTGTTGAAAGATGGGCTTCATTTTGCTGGCATGTCTGTGTATTGATAAAAATGAAGTAAATGAAGAACGATGAGGGGACTTATTTCTCTCTTACTAAAGCCTGCTATTTCCAGTGTGAAAGACAGGTGGCATGGGCACTAAAACAAGGATGGAGCCGGTGCGCTTAGGGGAATCAATCTGCTACATTAATGGCTAATGGCACTTTCCATATTTATTCATTATTTATCACCCACAGAAATACATCCTGTCTAGACTTCAGGTGGGTCTTTCCGAGAGGAATGGCAGTGATTGCTGACAATTAGAGAGAAAAACGGAGGTGTAATAAATTGCAATAAATCTGAATGCAGTAAATTCATTGAAATTAGGAGTTGCAAGTTATGCCATCTGGTATATACCTTCTGTTCGGTGTGCGGGAGAAAGTTCCTATGTACAGGTACATTGTTCAATCTAAAATAACCATGTACAGTTTCTTATGAGTATAATATTATTGTGTTTCACTATTCACAAAACCATTATCCTTTCAGAATTGCTGGGGATACAACAGCAATACCTCCGGTACTACTTGTTTATTTCTATCGTTATGTAGTTATTAAAGATAAAATATCACTAAACTATATTACCACTGTGTTGTCTTTCGTTCACTTCTCATGTTGTATTAAACCAAAGATGTATTTACTTTTGTTTGAAATAAAGGTTTTATATTGTTCCGTGGGATTCTGTGAAATCCCCTGCCTGGCGGTGGTGGTGGTTTCCTGCATTCTGGCTGATAAATTTCTATATTTCACCTTCCAGCATATCTGTGCTCCCAAATGTTACTCAGTTCCTGCTTCTGCTGGGAGTTCTCACCTAGGTCTATTGGAAGAGCAGGTGGCAGGCATTATGTTTTGGAAAGAAAAATATGGATGAAACTGAATAAATAGCTTGACAGCTTTGCAGTGTGCCTGTTCCAGGAACAGCAGCATGCTGAGTGTGAAGGCACAACAGTGCAATGGCGAGATAATTCCAAGTAACTATCTTCATTTTGTACTCCATGTCTCATGGAAAGGGTGGGGGAAGGGCAGCTTGACCACAACCTATAATCATATATATAAAACCCGGCCTTCATTTTAAAGTGACAGAACAAGGTACATCCTAGGGATGTCCCTCTTCATTTTCCCCCATTCTGTAATGTACTTCTTCTTCTTCTTCTTCTTCTTCTTCTTCTTCTTCTTCTTCTTCTTCTTCTTCTACTACTACTACTACTACTACTACTACTACTACTACTACTACTACTACTACTACTACTACTACTACTTTGTTGTTGTTCAGCCGTTTAGTCATGTCCGACTCTTCGTGTCCCCATGGACCAGAGCTCGCCAGGCCTTCCTATCTTCCATTGCCTCCCGGAGTTTGGTCAAATCCATATTGGTTGCATCAATGACACCGTCCAAACATCTCATTCTCTACCATCCTCTTTTCCTTTTGCCTTTGATCTTTCCCAACATCAGAGACTTTTCCAATGAGTCCTCTCTCCTCATGAGGTGGCCAAAGTACTGGAGCCTCAGCTTCAAAATCTGTCCTTAGTGAACATTCGGGGTTGATTTCTTTCAGGATGGATCAGTTTGATCTCCTTGCAGCCCAGGGGACTCTCAAGACTCTCCTCCAGCACCACAGCTCAAAAGCATCAATTTTGCGGCGATCAGCCTTCTTTATAACCCAGCTCTCACTTCCATACATCACTACTGGAAAAACCATAGCTTTGACTATCCTGACCTTAGTTGGCAACGTGATGTCTCTGCTCTTTAGGATGCTATCTAGGTTTGCCATTGCTTTCCTCCCAAGAAGCAGGCGTCTTTTAATTTCGTTGCTGCAGTCGCCATCTGCAGTGATCAAGGAGCCCAGGAAAATAAACTCTGTCATTGCCTCCATTTCTTCCCCTTCTATTTGCCAGGAGGTGATGGGACCAGTGGCCATGATCTTAGTTTTTTGATGTTGAGCTTCAGCCCATTTTTTTCACTCTCCTCTTTCACCCTCATTAAGAGGTTCTTTAATTCCTTCTCACTCTCTGCTATCAGAGTAGTATCATCTGCGTATCTGAGGTTGTTGATATTTCTTCCGGCAATCTTAATTCCGGCTTCTGATTCCTTTCGCATAATGTACTCTGCATATAAGTTAAATAGGCAAGGTGACAGTATACAGCCTTGTCGTACTCCTTTCCCAATTTTAAACCAGTTGTTCCATATCCAGTTCTGACTGTTGCTGCTTATCCCATATATAGATTTCTTAGGAGACAGATAGGGTGGACAGGCACTCCCATTCCTTTAAGGACTTGCCATAGTTTGTTGTGGTCCACACAGTCAAAGGCTTTGGCATAGTCGATGAAGCAGAAGTAGATGTTTTTCTGGAACTCTCTGGCTTTCTCCATAATCCAGCGCATGTTGGCGATTTGATCTCTAGTTCCTCTGCCCCTTCGAAATCCAGCTTGTAGTTCTGGAAGTTCTCTTTCCACATACTGCTGAAACCTGCCTTGTAGAATTTTGAGCATAACCTTGCTAGCGTGTGAAATGAGTGCAATTATGCGATAGTTGGAGCATTCTTTGGCATTTCCTTTCTTTGGGATTGGGATGTAGACCGATCTTTTCCAGTCCTCTGGCCACTGCTGGGTTTTCCAAATTTGTTGGCATTCTGTGTGCAGCACCTTTACAGCATCTTCTTTTAAGATTTTGAAGAGTTCAATTGGAATGCCATCACCTCCACTGGCCTTGTTGTTTGCAATGCTTTCTAAGGCCCACTTGACTTCACTTTCCAGGATGTCTGGCTCCAGGTCAGCAACTACGCTATCTTGGTTATCAGGGACATCCAGATCTTTCTGATATAATTCTTCTGTATATTCTTGCCATCTCTTCTTGATCTCTTCTGCTTCAGTTAGGTCCCTACCATTTTTGTCCTTTATCATATCCATCTTTGCATGAAATGCCCCTTTAATATCTCCAATTTTCTTGAATAGATCTCTGGTTTTTCCTTTTCTGTTGTTTTCCTCTATTTCTTTGCACTGTTCATTCAAGAAGGCCGCCCTGTCTCTCCTTGCTATTCTTTGGAAGTCTGCATTCAATTTTCTGTATCTTTCCCTTTCTCCCTTGCATTTTGCATCCCTTCTCTCCTCCGCTATTTGTAGGGCCTCATTGGACAACCACTTTGCTTTCTTGCATTTTCTTTTCTTTGGAATAGTTTTCATTGCAGCCTCCTGTACAATGTTACAAGCCTCCATCCATAGTTCTTCAGGTATTTTGTCCACCAAATGTAGTTCTTTAAATCTATTCTTCACTTCTACTGTGTATTCATACGGGATTTGACTTAGATTATACCTGACTGGCCCAGTGGTCTTCCCTACTTTCTTCAGTTTAAGTTTGAATTTTGAGATAAGAAGCTGATGATCTGAGCCACAGTCAGCACCAGGTCTTGTTTTTGCTGACTGTATAGAGCTCCTCCATCTTTGGCTGCAGAAAACATAATCAATCTGATTCCAGTATTGTCCATCTGGTGATGTCCATGTGTAAAGTTGCCTTTTGTGTTGTTGCAAAAGAGTGTTTGCAATGACCAGCTTGTTCTCTTGACAGAACTCAATTAGCCATTGCCCTGCTTCATTTGGAACTCCAAGGCCAAACTTGCCAGTTATTCCTTTTATCACTTGACTCCCTACTTTAGCATTCCAATCCCCTATGATGAGAAGAACATCTTTCTTTGGTGTCAGTTCTAGAAGTTGTTGCAAGTCTTCATAACATTGGTCAATCTCAGACACTTCAGCACTGGTAGTTGGTGCATAAACTTGGATTACTGTGCTGTTGTAAGGACTGCCTTGGAATAGTACCGAAATCATTCTATCATTTTTAGGTTGCATCCCAGCACTGCTTTTCTCACTCTATTGTTGACTATGAGGGTTACTCCATTTCTTCTATGGGATTCTTGCCCACAGTAGTAGATGTGATAGTCATTTGAACTGAATTCACCCATTCCTGTCCATTTAAGTTCACTGATGCCCAAGATGTCAATGTTTATTCTTTCCATCTCACGTTTGACCACATCCAGCTTACCCTGGTTCATAGATCTCACATTCCAGGTTCCTATGCAGTATATTTCTTTGCAGCATTGGACTTTCCTTTCTCTTCCAGGCATGTCTGCAGCTGAGCTTCCTTTCGGCTTTGGCCCAGCCACTTAGGCCGTTACTTCACGAAGTGCCTCGCTTCGAACCGACCTTGCCTTCGCTGTGAATTCGGTGGTGGTCACGTGGTCTCCCTTCGATCCCACCCCTGTTTATCAGTGCTCACGCGCTGCATTTTTACTACCGAATCGATTACTACCTCACGTGCTCCCTTCGCATTAGGACGCCGCTTTGCAACGTTCACTTGTTCCCATCCTTTAAAAAAAAAAACTCGGCGTATCGATGCATCAATACTTGGCTGTCATTTCCGACAGAGCTGGTTATGTGTCTAATCTGGTGGTGGAGAGAAGCGGGCTTGAAGCGTGTCTAATCTGGTGGTGGAGAGAAGCGGGCTTGGGGAGACTTGAAAGCCAGCAGGGTAAAGGACTCCTGCCCAACCTCTCCCCTTTGGATGCGTCTTTCCTCCCTTCCCATTCCCTTCTCGCTCCCGGAGGGTGTGCGGTATGATTTTCAAGTCCTCCCTCTGATGCAGACCCGACCGGATCGCCCGGCAGCGGAACTCCCTGGGCGTCCCACGAGGGGACGGAGGTGATCGGGCTTGAGGGCACGTTGCCGAGTCGGAGCGCGCGCGCGCGCGCAGTTACTGCTTCTCACCGCGCCGAGCATCTTCAGTTTGGAAGCCGAAAGGGTCGTTTGCAGAGTTTGGATATTTAAAAAATAAAAATAAAAAACCCCCGAGTCTACACGTCACGTTGGGAGCGAAGCGAGATGCGAAGCGAAAAGATTCCCGGCAACTGCCAGGGGCACCACTTGCCCCGGTTGGAGCACGGTAAAGGGGGCGTGGTCGGGGTGGCATCGCAGCCCAAAAGGAGGGGCGTGCGGACTGAACTGAAACGATCGATTCGCACAGAAAGGAGGGGTTGCCGCAAAGCGAGCGGTTTGTGAAGTAACGGCCTTAATTAGCTCTGGAGCTACTTGTACTTGTCCTCCGCTCTTCCTCAGTAGCTCTTCCTACTACTACTATAATCTCCCTCCTCAAAAAGTGTTAACAGAATATATAAATAATATATCAATGAAATAACACTTTTTAACAAATACCACTCAGATAAGGAGCACACAGAGAGAGAGGGGGAGGGAAAGAGGGGGGTGGGGAAATGGCAAAATAAAGCAACATAGCCTAGAAAACCTAGAAAAGCAAGAAAACAATGGCAAAAATGCACTTAAAACTTCTTATAAAAATGCAAGACAAAGGGAGCCAGCCAGAAATCCAAAGCAGAAGCATTCACGACGTCAGCATATAATAATTTCCCCAACACAAGAAGGACTGGAGCAAAGAACAACTCCTTACTGGATTGCAGAACCTTCTACAGATTCAAAATCCCCCATTCCCTTGTTCTGATAGGTTCCTGACAGCAGCCTTCACAATACTATTGGATGGAAACATTCTCAAGTGATTTGACCAACAAAGGGTGAAAGAACATTTACATGAAAGAGGGGATGTGAGAGAAACATAAAACCTTTGAGGACCTCCTTCTGACAACACAGTTCATTTGTGCTTAAAGGGATCTTTTTGGGAACAGAGAGAAGAAAACAAATAACACGAGTTTTCATTTAAACAGGAAAGTCTAATTCCTAGTACAAACATATCAATGAAAAAAAAATACAGAGATACAAAAAAAAACCTGGGGAAAAATAGACATTCATCATGACTCTTCAAAACACCAATGGAATTCACTGCCTTTCCTCCCCTTCCATAGGCAGGGGTAAAGAGGTATTGATTTGTTGACAACATGCATCTAATTAAAACATTGAACGGATCTCATAGGCACAGGAATCCCAGAGTCTCAGAGACACAACAAAGAAGGCCATTTCACATGTCATCACATCACCAACTTCCAAAAGAAGTGGTATGGATAACATGGCCTTGCCCATTGATCGCAAAAGGCAGGATAAAATTGGCAGGGATTTATCATCATATCTTCTGTTTAATTATGAAGGTGTGGGTTACTAAATGGAAGAGATACCAAGATCAAGAAAAGACAAAATATGGAGGTCTTCCTTTACATTTAATAATATTTTTTCAGAGGACTGGAGGAAACATGGCAAGAAATGACACAGCCAGGTAGCTGCTTTTAAATATAAATTTATGAAGTGTTAATACAACAGGGAATTCCAGATTCCACCCTAAGACATTTCATGGCACAAGGCAATCTGATAAACTGGACAATTTAAGTAACAAAAATGTTATTTCATTAATCATACTGTTAATGTTTCCAGGAATAACATTTTTAATCCATTGTAATCTATCAAAAGTTTTATAGCCCCTTCAAAACTATTTAGAGAGCCAAATTTTCATGTATTAAAATATTTTGAGAGTTTATTTTGTTATAAAGCACAAAATGGCCTGGATCCAAGCTACCTCAAAGACTGAATCTTGCGGAATGAACCAGTTTGGGTGCTAAGGTCATCAGGGCAGGCCTATCTCTCCATCCCGCCACCTTCACAGGTGCATCTCATGAGAACACATGAAAGGACCTTCTCTGTTGCTGCTCCCAGATTTTGGAACTCCCTCCCACTGGAGGCCATGACTGCCCCATCTCTGCTGTCTTTCTGGAAGCAGGCAAAGACCTTCCTCTTCAGGCCAGCTTTCCCTGAATGAGGGACTACCTACTATGTGACTTTATACTGTATGGGTTACCATACATGACGGCATTGACTGATTTCATAAGAACACCTGTGTTTTCCATGATTACTTTCTACCCCTCATAATGGAATTTTTTTCTTTGACGTGCTCTTTGTAGCTTTAATGTTACTTTTAATGTTCTAAGACGCCCTTCTAATTCCTTGTTCTTAATCTGAATATGTCTTAAATGTTCTGGGTTGTATATTGTCTCTCTTTATTGTAAGCCACCATGGGTCCTTTTCGAAGGAGTTAGGTGGGATAAAAATATTCAAAATAAATAAATAAATAAATTCTAATAATGATCTCAATGTGACATATCAATCAAAACCAAAACAAAATACAGTGAGACCTCTGCTTACAGGTTTAATCCGTTCTGAATGCATGCTCATAAGTTGAACAACTCGTAAGTAGAGCAGCTGTATCTCAAAAATAAAATACTGTATAAAATAAATTAATTTTAAAACATTTAAAAAATTGTAAGCAGAGCAGACCACTTCTAAAATTTGAAAGACAGCAGTTAAAATGGCAATGGTTTACGCCTCTCAAGTCAAATTGCTCATAAGTAGAGTCACTCCTGTATTAAAAGCAATTCAAACAACGCTGAAAATCTCCTTCTTAGATTATTTCTCTCAGCATGCCAATGCACAATTGACAACACAAACCAAATAAAACATGTAATAATTGTGTGTCCTCGAGTCAGTTCTGACACACAACAACCCTTTTCACGGTTTTCTTGGTGCTCAGTATTCAGAGGTACTTTGCCGGTATCTTCTTCCTAGAGCCCCCTGGTGCTGTGCACCTTGTCCAAGGTCACATAGACTGGCTGTTCTCCCAGGAGGTCAGGGCTACAACAGAGGGCTGTTTCAACCAAAACAGGGATTCCACACACACCCCGACGGGGGTGGGGGGCAAATAGTGCAAAGTATAAATACTCCAGTTCAGCACCTGGAACACATGCCCCCCCTTGCCCTCACCCAGGCTTCAGATACAGAGGGAAGTGATATATTTAAGAGAAACCTTTACCTGGCTAGTGATATATTGTTCGTTGGCTACCTAAGCCATCCAGGCAGTTTCATTTTCTCCCACATCTGCTTCCTTTTCATAACTGCTTCTGCCCCTCCTTCAGCCTTAGATTTGGGTAAAGCATCCCATGGTCCTGACAAGGTCTTGGCACTCTTAGGCCATACATTTGTTTACAAAGCATGGCGGGTATCCAGTGATCAATAGCCTGTAAAAATATTCTGAAATCCACTGTGAGTTTAATTACCATTCACAGCTTCTTCCTTGTCTCAAAGTACTTGTTAGTTCTTCCGTGTCACTCTGCCCACGCTTACCTCGGGGTCCCACATTTCTTGTTAGCAGACGTTAAGTCACACTGATACAGAAATGCTAGTGTCTCGCTTAAACAATAGGTCACAGAAAGGTCTTCAGTGACTCACCATGTCAGGAGTTTCTTCTGAAAGCAATAATTAATTTATATTGTCTCCTAAGATTAATTCTTATGCTTGGCGGTGCATGCATTCTGTCAATGGGTGGCAGCTTGTCAGCAGCACTCTTGAAAGGCAGGGCACCCAAGTTGCCGATGACAAAACACAGTAACCACAGGTCTCATGCCTTTAGAAGCGGTCTGGATAGCTCAGTGAGTTGCAACACCTGGGGTTGGGAGTTCAATTCTCCACTATGTGATCTCAAAGAAAAGCCAGTCTGGAGGGATTGTGCAGCCTGCATAGACCTAAAGCATGTCAGGAAGCTGGCACAGATAAAATCACTTTTGAGTACAGAAGTACCTTGATTAACAAAATTAATTTGTTCTGCAGGCCGTTTCGCTAAGCAAAAATTTCATTCCGAAATGTGGTTTCCCATTGAAATGAATGGGAAACCAATTAATCCATTCTGGAAATCCGAAAAAGGCAAAAAAGCTGTATGGTTTCTTCAGACCTCTTTATAAAGTGCACTTTAAAGGCATGCAGAGCTGGAACACCCTCCTCGGAACACCCCCCGCCCCACAGTGCAATGCAAAGATGGACCAAAGAAAGCAGCAAGACAGACCCCAGGTCGTTCCCACCAGAAGTGCAATTTTAAAAAATGCAAAAGCACAAAAGAAGCAAGGAAACCTCAGCTCCCTACCTTTCCAAGTTCGAAAGGTCCAAGTGCCACAGCAAAAAATATCCAGAATGGCTCTAAAAATTATTTTAAAACTGCTCCAACTCCTCCCACCCCTTCACAAACTGGGGGGGGGCCTGCAA
This sequence comes from Phrynocephalus forsythii, assembly GCA_029282475.1. NCBI lineage: Eukaryota > Metazoa > Chordata > Lepidosauria > Squamata > Agamidae > Phrynocephalus > Phrynocephalus forsythii. The sequence continues at coordinate 65,928,593 of JAPFRF010000002.1, forward strand.
TGCATCCTGGGTACAATTTTTTTGTAAAGCATCATGAAAATTTCGTTATCCGAGGCATCCCATAGGAAAGTTTTGTTAACCAAAACATCTCTATTCCTGGAAATTTTGTTTGATTATTTGATTTTTCCATTAACAGGGGTATTCATTATCCAAGGTATTACTGTACTTTCCATCCAGAATCTCCCCCAAAAGGGTCTCTGTAAGTAAGAATCAATTTAATGTCACTCGATTCTTATCCACATTCTTTACTCTCATTCATTTGGAACTTAGAAGTATTTCCCTTTCACAATATACTGTACTGAATTTTTTTATCAGCATGATTATGAGCGATATTAAAACTAAATTTAAAATGCCAATATAAAAATACAATACAAATATCATCTGACTTTGTGCTTATTTATTTGGAAGTAACCCTCAATGGAGGGGGTAAAATCAATGGTTTCAGGCTTGCCATTTTGGAAAACACAGATTGGCTTGTAATCCAGGGGTGGGGGGACAAAACCTTTTGACACACCCACTTCCTCTCCATAGAGACATGCCCATGACTATTTCAGAAGACTGGATGTAGTGCGAAAGAAGCATCGTAATTCATAGAGTGCACTCTCATGCTGCACTCACTGTTGATAAGCAGGTTTTGCAGCATTTCACTGTGTTTTAAAGTCAACACAACCTGCCTAGCCAGAATTAACAGTGAGACAAATGAAAGGTGGGTGCACACCAGAGTTGTCATGTCTTGTCTATCAGACCACGTTCATGCCTCTTAACAGCAAATTATCGTGCAATGGGATCTTCAAACCACCCATTCACATTGTTCCACTGCATGCTCGTGGAATCCATTAGGAAGTGCACGTGCTTGTGTGAGCTAGACTAGCTTCCTTCTCGGGTGGCTGCAAAAGTGGATCTATTTCTGCAACAGGAGGTGTATGAGCATAATGACACAATAGAACTGGGGTCCATTGCATATGCTGCCATTAAACATCTTCTAGTTTCTAAGGGTCACCATGAAGATTTCCTTTACATTTTCACATTTGCTGGGTTTTCTGTTTGGGGGATGGCAATAATTGAAGGAAAGCTGACAAATGAGCAGTGACCCAAGAGAAAAGGCTGAGGCTGCCTCAGCCAAAAGAAGCAAACATGACTAGGAAAAAGACAAGACTATTACATGCTGACATTCAAGTGCGTAAGGTTCTAATAGTCACTGTGTCAGCTTAGTTACTCTTCTTATTCTGCCAGTATGATCCTGTTCTTGGAATCCCATGGATTTCTTTTGATCCCAACCAGTTCAAAACTAGAAAAATGTTTGCTAATTTAGTTCTCATGATTCTTGAAGCTTCCATCTCAGTGGAATATGATTCCCCAACCCTAGAAAGTAGCAAGTCAACAGTGCAAATACAATATCTGGTAAATGATGCACATAAGCTGCGGATAGGTGCTTTCATCTTATCATGATTTGCCTTGAGTTTGTTGAACTTTGGTCATTCTTATCCAGGTCAGCTAATAACAGCAACTAAGCAGTACATAAGAGTACCATGGTAAAACTATAGTACTGGATTTCAGCCGGACAAGGATAGCTTCTCAAACACCGAAAGTACTGTGGAGGTGGAAGCGCCTTATGCAGGGAAGGAAGTAATAGCACAGCAAATTAGAAAGCCGCAAATGCATTTACAGACCTTAATTCCCACCCCACCCCCATCCACCCCCAAATTAGCATTTATTATGTATGCATAGTGCCTGTGTTTAAAATAAATGAGCCTTAGGCTTGCTCTTAAATGAGCGGGTGAGGTATAAGATGGCCGCAGAAGTGGAGGACAAATCTGCAGCACTTTTCAACACAGTTAAAGGGAAAAGAAACTGATCTCTGGTTCACAGGGCCATTATACGGTACAGTGGATACAGGCTACAGAGACCTAAGTTCAAAGCTCCACTCACCCACAGGAATTCGAGGGGAGCTAATAAAGATAAACCACTCCTCAATCTTCTCCTTTACTTCAATAATCTTATTAAGTTAGCAATATGTTGGGAGCTATTTGATAGCATGTAAAAACAGCGAGTGCAGTGGAGGAAAAGGGTACACAAGTGCCAAATCACTTGATGTCCAGAAGTCAGTAAGTGCTTTGTTGTTTTTGTTACCTGCTGCCAAATCACCTCCAACTGATGGCAATCCTATGAATAAGCAATCTCTTAAAAGGCCTTGACTTCAACAATCCTTCTGATCTGTGCTCAACACTACCCAGCCCATGGAGCCAATCCATCTCATGGTCTTAGTCTTTTCCTGCTTCCTTCAGTTCTCCCCCAGTATTGTTCTCTTTTCCTGTCTTCTCATTATGGGCCCAAATCCTGCCTTCTCATTATGGGTCCAAAGTAGGACAATCTGTTTCATCATTTTTGCCTCCAGTGACTCTGGTTAGCAGCCCACAAATAGAGAACTGTCAGTGTTTTTTTTGGGGGGGGGGAGATCCAGACGTGTGCCTAAACAAAACACAATAATATTATGTCGCTACCCCGTTATAATGAGAGGAAATGAAAAAAAAAAAACAAGTGACTTTTAAATTGTCTGGAGATGGAATTTCCTACTTCTGTCCAAAATTTCTTTCCAGAGGCAGATGTGACAGTTCCCCATACAAAACCACAGAGAAATCCAGGAAGAGCCCGGTGGTTGGATCCCAGCACCCTGCATGCCCAATCAGAAACAAAACATCAACAAAAGAGAGTTCATGTTCTTTGCAAAGCAGCAAGGCCCTTATTTCTTGTGGAAACCTCCTTCTGTGAAATAAAAACAAGATTTTTTTAAAAAAATACCCTTGTCTGTTCTAAGATGTTCATTATCCCCACACGACACGCGCTGGTGTTCGGGAGGGGCAGGGGGGAGGGATTGTGATCGGGAAAGTCATTTAGGGCAGCCCTGCCGCATACATCGTCTTGGCTCCGGATGCTGAATTGGGGTGGATGATGCGTTGAAAAGAAAAACGGACACTCCCGCGCAAACACCTTTTCTGAACGGGCGCTTCGAGGCCATCGGCTCCCGGTGAGCCCACGTCTCGCATGTTCCAGGGCGCATAGAAAGCCTTTGAGAATACATCGCACATCGAAACTTTCGTCTGTTCGCGCTGCTGGGCCCTTACATGCAGCCAAACCGCAATTCAGAGCTGCAGTTGACATTTTATTCTAAAATCTGAACTATTAAGATCACTTCCTATGCTGCTCCTCTCTCTGCCTTTCTTGTTGTCGGGCGGGCGAGACAGCGCGAGTGGGGGGGCGGCGACCTCGAGTGTGCTGGTTTCACTTTCTCTCTCGGTTTGGTTTGGTTTTGATCGGTCGTCGCGTCTCCGACCAACCCCAAGGGGGGGGGAGCGTGGAAGTTGAAACATGGCGCCCAAAGTCACCCCGGAAACTGGATACTATGTGTCAGTCTATGTTTTAAAATCTTATTTTGCAAAGTCTATGCCGCCTCTCCCACGCTTTGTGCACCTCCCCGGAGAACGCGGAGCGGGGCGGTGGGACAGAAAAGAAAGAGAGAGAGAGAGAAGGAATAGGCGCGCGCGCCCTTCCTTCCTTCCCAGGTTTAGGGCTAGGCGCGCGCGCGCGCGCGCGCGGCGCCACGAGCGCGTGCAGGGCACCCACCCCACCCACCCCACCCCCGCCGCGCGCCGCCGCGCCGCCTGTCAACCTCCGTCCCGGGGTTCCCCTTCGCCGCTCCAGGCCTGAGGTCGCCAGAAGGGGAGGGCAACATGGCGCTCGTGCCCTGTCAGGTGCTGCGAGTCGCCATCCTCCTCTCGTACTTCTCCATCCTGTGCAATTACAAGGCCATTGATATGCCCGCGCACCAGACCTACGGAGGCAGCTGGAAATTCCTGACCTTCATTAACCTGGTAAGTCCGCGCGAGATCCCGCCTGCGCCTCCCTCCCTCCCTCCCTACGTCCGTCCGGGGGATGCGCTCTCAAGCCTCCTGCGCCGTGCGCGCCGGTGGAAGGAAGCTGCCTGCGCTCGCTCTCCCTGCCCCCTCACTCACCCACCCCGCAGGCTGCCCCACCGGCTCCCCGTGTGTGTGTGTGGGTGGGGGTGGTGGTGGTGGGGGAAAGACTCGGCGTGCCCTCGCCGGCCCCGCCACCCTCGCCCAGGCAGGCAGGCGGCCACTCCAGGAGCCGGCCACCTGGCCTTCTCTGGTTGGGGCCGGGAGCCAGCGTGCCGGGAGGAGACCCGCGAGGAGAGTTGCTGGCGAGGAAAACTGGACCCCTGTGAGGGAGAGAAGGCTGGAAGCCACCCCACGGCCAGCACACAGGGGGAGGGCGTGTTTTGTTCTGGGAGTCCCGTCACAAAGAGGGTGCTGTGCAAGCCAGTGGTACCGGTGCTGTTTCACCCTCGTTTGCTCCATGCTGCTGCTGCTGCTATTATTATTATTATTATTATTATTATTATTATTATTATTATTATTATTATTATTATTATTATTATTATTATTATTATTATAATTAAAAACGTTGGTCCCAAGATACATTTTCCAAGCACAGCTCCCATTTGTGGGAGGTAGTGGTCTTAGATGACAACATTGCGACTCAATTAGCACCAAGGTAATAAGTGGCGTTGTAATCATCAGCATTACTATATACTACACAGTACAGTATAAGCTTTTATAGGTACAAATCCCTGGGACAGGTCCAGCAGGAAAATACTTCCTTTGGTCAAAAATGTTGTCGATTTATTTCAAGTTGCTAAGCCTAGACTTTTAAACCCAAGGGCACCATGAATACAGACATTTATTTAGATTTCTTTCCTGTCCTGCCTCTTGTTTTTCCCTTTGGAGAAAGCTGTATGACACTGCATCCCCATTCTATATACTGGAACATCTTCAGTCCCTTATCCCAGCATGCCTTGTCTGCTTGTGGGATCCTTGGAGGATGTTGCAGTTAAATGACGGGTGTTGTAATCTTCAGTGTTACTACACATTGTCTGCTACATGTTGAAACCTAAGCCCTGCACACTTAAAATCAGTTAGGCTGAAGTCTCCATATTGGGACTGAATTTGCAGACTTCATGGCTACAGTAACTGCCCTAATTTGGACAATGTTTTGTGTTTTTTCTCCATTCCCTAGCTTTTTATAGGGCATAACCAGATGAAAAGTTCTGGGAAGCTCTTGGACACTTTTAATGGCATTTTGGTTCATCCTAATAAAACTATTGTCCAACCATGGATCTTTTTTGTTGTTGTGTTTCTGTGAGCCAGAAGGGCTGTGTATGTGCGAATGTGTTTTCTTGATCTCTTTTATCTCTCTTTTGGCTTATTTTTAATGAAAGTTTCAGAAATCCTTGGGCCAACCTCTGCCAGTATGGCATCATTTAAGATTTATTTTAACCCCGCAGATTCAGATTCACATTCAAAACTCTTTCAGTAACATTGCCTAGGTCTGGAATAGGGGTGAGGAAACATCGGCCCTCCAGATGTTTTGGGCTGCAACTCCCAGATTTCCAAGCCTATACTTGGCAGTGATAAAGGACTGTGTGAGTTGTGGTCCAAAACATCTGGAGAGCGGAAGGTTCACCATATCTGGTCCGGAAGGTGCCAGAGGCTACCCAGGCTGTCTCTTTTGGCAGGAGGCAAAGTAGGGTTGTACAACCAGACACCTACCTCACATGATACATGTGCCTGCCACCTCACAATGAAAGCAACTTCACTTTAGGAAAGAAGCAAAGATTCTAAACTATGTTTCATAAAGTTGGTTACTCTCTCATAGAGCACTTCTGTTTGTAGAAAGTGATGCAAATAATATTCACAGCATATGGGCTGTGAAGGTATTAATTACAGTGGACCCTCATATAACAAATGGTTTGTATAACATAAAATCTGTACAACATAAAAAATTCAAGAGATAGGGGAAATTTGCTTAACAGAATCGTCTATGGCAACCTTTTATCGCTGCGGACCAGTTGCTTGTTTTGATTTAATAATTTTAACAGAATCTCAAGTGGCCTCCACATCTTTTGGGGAGAGGGGCCAAAGGGCTGAAACGAGTCCAAATCTGTACAACGGATAAAAATGGAACGAAGCCCGCGATTAGGGATTACTCTGTTTTCAATGCATTCCTATGGGAAATTTATATAAAGGAAAATTTGCTTAACATAATTTCATTGGAATGAATTAATTCCTTTATACAAGGTACCACTGTATTATATATCAGGATATCATATTAACTTACCATAAATGTTTATAGTCGAGCTTGGAAGAAAATAGCTTGTTTCTATTGGAGGAATTTTTATAATAATAATAATAATAATCTTAAAGCTGCATAGGTGGAAGGGATTCTATAAATTAGTGAGTCCAGTTATTCCTTTTAGCTAACAAAGCATAAAATAATAATAAAATAATAAATACTGTAGTTGCAGCATATGAAGAATAGCTGAAAAAAATAATTTCAGAATTTAACCCAACACTGTATTATTTTTCATATTAACAATAAATGCAGCTTGTTTTTTGGAATTTTTATAATAATAATAAGAATAATCTTCTGCAAGTAGGGATTCTATAAATTAGTGAGTCCAGTTATTCCTTTTAGCTAAAAAGCATAAAATAATCTTTAACTTGCAGTTGATCTTAAGTTATAGTCATAAAATAAAAAGGATAAAAGTGGGAATCATAAAATAAAAAGGATAAAAGTGGGAATCTCTTGACCGTTGGAAGAGGGAGAAATTCATGCCATTCCATGGTCAGGAGCTGATGAAGCAGAAAAATTATATGTCTGCTCAAGTCCAATGTCGGAGAGGAAAAAAAAGCAAACAGACAGGAATAGGAGGTGGGGCAGGAAAGCCCCACCCCCAGATACTTGGACTGATTATTTGAAGAGGGCAGTGTCCCTAGTTTGTGAAATAAAAACTTTCTTCTCCCACTGAAGCTCAACATCAGGCTGCATGCAAGATTGTTAATTTCTGCAACAGTTCCTTGGTCTTAATTTATTTTTCCTGCAACTAAGGCAGAGGTTCCCAAATTGTGTGCAATTGTGATACATCCTAAGACATGGGTGTCGTCTCAGTAATTTAGAAAGAAGCATCTGATACTATGCCTTTTCCTGCTTTATTGTTGGAATTGTGACAGGAGTGAAGTGGACATAAGAGCATGTATAGTAATTTTTAGCATTCGGATATGATTTTTTAAAATAAAATAAAATAAAAACCTCTTCGTTCAAGGGTGTCCAAACTTTTTGAAAAAAGGGCCAGTTTTGGTGAGGTGAAAATGTGTGTGGGCCAACCATTCAACCGCAGTTGGCTCCTGGGCCGGACTTTGGACAAGCCTCTAGCACATAAAAGGAGGTGGGGAGGACATTGCAGCAACCGAGCTGGGGGCAGATAGGCTGGGCAGGTGGATGGGGGGCAGGTGGATGGAGGCAGGGAGGGCAGACAAACCGTAAAACTGACAGCTTACATCTCCATCTGATATAGGGAGGGACCAGCTGGTGGGGATGTGTGGCAGGCTGAGCCAGTGGGAAGAAGAGGCTGTAGGCCGCTCAAAATGTGAAAAAGGGGCTCATTTGGCCCCCGTGCCTGGCTTTATATTTGCCTGTTTTAGTTGTTTGGAGAAACAGGAATGTAAAAATGCAGTGGACTTACTATGTTAATTATGCACAAAATAAAAGACAAAAGAAGCCTGTGTCGCAGTGGTTAAATGCCTGTACTGCAACTAAAACTGTACTCATGACCTGGGGTTCAATCCCAGGTAGCAGCAGGCTCATGGTTGACTCTCAGCCTTCCATCCTTCCAAGGTCGGTAAAATGAGCTTGCTTGGGGGGCAATGTTTAGCCCGCATACTCATTTAAAAACTGTAAACCACCCAGAGACTGCTTGAAGTGGTATGGGGCGGTATATAAGCAGAACACTTTGCTTTTTTTTGCTTTTGCTTTTGCATATGCCCCCCAAACAAACTGCCCCTTTTACTCACAGTAGTGGGAAAAGGAAATAAGGTTGGGAAAGAGAGGGGGATTCAGAAAGAGGTTGGCTGGTCTGACATTATCTGCCTTGCAAGGCTGTAGAACTTCCATTTCTGTTCTAATAGAACCTTCTTAAATTTGTGATACGAGGTCTATTCCAGAAGATCTAAGAAATCAAAGGGAGATTTAAACCTATATTAGGGATGCCAAGAGAGAAGCACACTAAAAGCATCAACATACACTTGAATAAAAATAAAGAGGAAGAAATAAATCACCAGGAGTGGATGGGTACTGATAGAACAGTTTCAAACCACAGATATTGAATCTGTCAAAATCCTAACAAGAATATCTAATATGGAAAATAATTCAAGGGCCTGCAGACTGGAAATGTTGAATACATATTCCAATTCCCAGGAATGGAGATGCCAAGAGGTGCATTAACTAGAGGAATATGCAAGCAATGCTTATGGTGTCACAGCATGTGATGGAGGCTGTTTATGAATATGTGTGTGTAGTAATGCATATGTAATAGAGAATTTTACCTAGCCAATCCATACGTTGGTGGACATGGCAAGCATGAATAAAGAGGAAGACACCCTGAAGTGATTTGCTCTCTCCTGTGTGATAGGGTTTAGATTAGGTTCGCTCGTGTATGTTAGGGTTTAAAATGAAGTTATCTTGTGTTGGGAGCTTTATTGTGTAATTTAAGTTTAGGCAGCAGAGTGATTGTATGTCTGCCTGAGGAGACAGTTATTAGGTGTGATAACCTGAAACTGCCAAACAGTCTAGTTCTGTTAAACCAAAATATTAAATATAACATCCACAAGTACTAAAGCAATAATTTATGACATATGCTGTGATACTATAACATCAACATTGAATAACCAATTGTAAAAAAATAAAAGTTATATTTTTATTTTCAAATATAAATCCTCATGTGAAGTCCATATTTCATATTAAGAGTCCATTGTGCGACAGTAGTATTTTGGCAGGAATCTTTACAGATGCAACTAAATGGTGGCAGTGTAATAAGTGTTCTGCTTATATATCACCCCATACTACTTCAAGCACTCTCTGGGCAGTTTACAATTTAATTATGCAGGCTACACATTGCCCCCCGTGCGCCCAGCAAGCTAGGTACTAATTTTACCAGCCTCAGAAGAATAGAAGGCTGAGTCAACCATGAGCCCGCTCTCTTGGACTGAACCCCATGTCGTGAGCTCAGTTCATAATAGTTCACTATTAATAGTGAACAGTTCACAGTTCACTATTAATAGTGTAATAGTGGGGATGCCTGGATCGGGGAATAGTTATTAAATAATAATAATATTAAAGAAGACAGTGTCGTCGATCCAGGGTTGCACACAGCAATACCTAATTTTCAAGCTGGATTCTGAAAATTTTATCATTTCCCTTCATTAAATATTTCCTCTATCCATTTCTTACTGGGATTTCTTACTCTGGTATCAGCTAAGGATAGAATTTTTATAAGAAAGAAAGAAAGAAAGAAAGAAAGAAAGAAAGAAAGAAAGAAAGAAAGAAAGAAAGAAAACAAATGAATGAATGAACCCATGAAATTTGGTTTTGGGTTCTTTTCCCAGTTCGGGAAAGGGAGCCTCTTAAAAGACTCATTTAAATGAAAGAGGGATGCATGAACATGTGTATTTTTCATGTTTCACTCTTTTGTTAAATGCTTCCTTCAGTGTTTGTCAAGATGAGCACCACATGGAGAGAAGATGGCTGAGAAAGAACAGGAAGGAAGGATCTCAAGAATTCGGAGGCATAGACAAAACACTATGTATTAAAGTGAGGAGTAGGTGCAGGACATGCTCCTCACTGGCACCAAATATTGAATGAGAAGCCTGTAAGGCTGGGAATTTCTCTAACAGCTGGGTGACATCCAATATTTCTTGATCAAATTTCTACTCGTGCAATGGTACTTCATCTTCCCTTTTCTCTAACCTCAAAATCTCATATGGAGTGTCTGTGTTGGACTGAGTTTCACCTTAGAACTCATACCTACAAGCAGCATTGTTTCATGAGAAACCCACATTGAAAGAATTATATCTGCTCATTGTTAAATCCTTTCTTAGGACCTTTTCACACAACCCCTAAGATCTGCTGGTCCCTTAAATTCGGACCAGAGATCTTGGGGGTTCATTTCTGTTCCTCCGTCCCCAACCCTCAGCACTTCCTGCTCCTGTCGGCGTGAGGGGGAGGGAAAAAAGGACAAAAGAAGCCTTTACTAACCTGCCGGTGCCGGTCGAACTTGCCACGAGCCCCCTTACTTCCTGGTTCCGGCTCAAGGAGCTCTTAAAGGGGCGGGAGGCAAAAAAACAACAGACAAGCCAGGAGAGCCCAGCACTCTTATCCGCATCAAATTTTTTCACCTGCAGAGAGCAGGTACATGAAAAATGCACTGGGTCGCGCTAAAGTGGGCGGGGTCGCACTTAGTTGTCTCCAAACTCCGGAGCTGGTGGGAAAACATTTCTAAGCTCCGGAGCTGTGAGCCATTTGCAGCGCAGGTTAGGGGTCGTGTATAAACACCCTTAGTGACAGCTTGAGTAGCAAAAGATTTTTCTAAACCAAAGGTTAAAGATAAAATGTTTACCTAAATTATTCAGAATGTGTTTTGAATTCTTTACTGCTAAACAGGAAATAGCTTGTTTGCTTTTTAAAGTGATACTTGGTTACAGCCAGATGGCAGTTACATAAAACACAATTTTATCATCTTATTAGTGTTTCTTTGTTTATGTAATGAAGGTACAACAGCAGACAAAATAAGATTGACAGACATGCTTCCATTAGATGGGCTATAGGAGTTAAAATTTCACAAAAGTGACCTCCCATGTGATTTTCACTTTTACCAGTTTTGAAACATTGTCCACAATTATGTCTAACAGGTATCCAGACACAACAGCAATTTACTCCCAAGTTTTACTTGCTGTGAATCACATCAAAAAAGATGAATTCACTTTTTGGGACCTTGGTGGCATACTGTTGCGATTCTTGATGTATTTGAAGACCAGTAGCAATTTTCTAACACCCTGTCATTTAGAACTATATGCTGACATACACAAATCAGCAGGACTTCATATATAGTGAGTAGTAGAATCATAGAGTTGGAAGAGACCTCAAGGGCCATCTAGTCCAATCCCCTGCCATGCAGGAACCCCCATCACTGTGTTCCCGACAGCACTGTGATGGGGTTTCCTGCATGACAGGGGGTTGGACTAGGTGGCCCTTGAGGTCTCTTCCAACTCTATGAGCGCTGCAGTCTTTGTCAGTATTAGTCTGTATCTTCAAAAATTAAGAAAAGCTGATCTTGGTAGCCATGCAGTGCTATACCTTTCTCTTGCTTGTGACTAAGCATACAGTTGCCCACTAGTAAAAATAAGTGTTTAATGATAGTTGTGGTAAATTGAAGAAATAACTGTATTTATTAGAAAGAACTCTCTTGCATTGTCTTTTCTTAAACAGATAGGATTATTAATGCTTTGGCAACCACTATTTGTTATTACAACCAAGGGGAGGGGGGGATAAATACATGAAGAAGGAAGCCCTAGTGGGGTTTTTTCCTGACCACTTTGATGACTAATAAATTGTGCTTGGGAGGGGGGACAGATTTCCAGCATGACAAAGCAATTCTTGATAGGCACGTTAAGCTGTGCTGATAATAAATGCAATGGAATTAACCTTGATGGGGCTGTGACCTACTTAATGCAAATCCTCATGTTTGATGCTGTGCATTACTTTTCAGTCTTGCTTTTTTCCATAGCCTAAATTAAAGATCAATAGAAAAGTGGATGAAATCTCATTAGAAAAAAAGTTAGCTGTTAAAACAAAAACAAAAAGTACAATCATACAAACTTGTAGTGCACAGTATAAGAAAGACAAACTGTAGCTTGAGCTTAGTGTGCTGGATCTCAGAAGTTCACAAGATGTCAAACCAAAATATTTGTGAAGCCTTCATCCTTTTACCCCATTATTTACAAAAGTGCTCATCTTAGTATTTTATACTTTGGTAGGGGAGAATCACCAGCAAAAAGATGGTAGCTCCTGCCCGGGATTAGAGAATTTAAAGCCAATTTGTTATGTTTTAGCAGTGTGGAATCAGAGTATAGTTCAGGTTGATCCATTTTAGATTGCTGAGGGTTATAGTAATATAACCTTGAATAATATAACTGAACTCTTTTTGCACATTGAGTTGTTTAATTGTGCCCCATAAAACAGTACTAGGTCAGTTGCTTCACGGTGTTACAAAAACCAGCACAATTTGAAACATTTGACTATGGTATTTTGATTTCATCTGCAAAAGGGCTTTACTAATTTTAACAACCCTTTTGAAAATTGTCTTTGAAAAGGAATTGGTTGGTTTTGGCCCATTGCCTCATCCAGCGTGGCAGTGGCATACTGTGTGTCTGCATGGTTTTAGCAACCTGGAAACACTTTGTTCCTTGCATTATTTCCATCAAAGTGGTATCTCCTTCCTAAAATGAGTTTGACTGCCCAGATCTGCCTGAAAATATGTTACTGTTGAAATGCTTGGAAATTGGCTTCCTCTGAGTTTTCCTAGGCCCAATTTAAATAAATCACCAGAACACAGAACTTAGACTTCTGAAAGAAGGGTTTTAGATGGAAGGAATTTTAGGGAGGAATTATAATACAGTATTTGAAATTAAATGTATTTTACGTTTCCAGCCAAACTTTTGGGTTTTGCCTTCTGAACATAAGCAAGGCATATGATATCTGTGTTGGCAAATTCCCATAACTGTTGGCTGGGCTACTATCTCAGGGTTGCTCTGACTATTCCAACCTCTGGGGGATGAGGATATTAAAAATGTAATATAAAGAAAATACAATTTCTGTTATGAAAGTAAGTGGTCTGCTTTTCTTGCAGTGAATGTGCATGCATCCACAAATTATACTGGAGATAGCATTATAGGAGCCTACGTTCTGTAAAGCCTATCTTCCATAAGGTTTGCAGGATAAGCCAGTGGGATAAAGATTGATTTGATACATTTTGTAGGGACATCTTAGACGATGAATATCAGGAGAGAGCAATCTGTTTAAAGACAGAGGGCATAGAATATTGTTTGTGGATCAGTGAGAAGAATACCTTGAAGATGAAGAAACTATGGAAAAGGTATTTGTAAAGAAACAGGGGGTCAGAGCAACAAAAACCTGCAGAAAAATATCCAATAATCCTTAGCCATAAGACATGTTGTTGACCAAAAATCCTGTTGTTCTACACACTATAAAAGGCACATTGGATCAGTGGGGATTTCCATCCATTCAAATAGACCTACTCTAACTGCAACATACTTTTGTGCAGTAAATTGCAGTCAGAGTGGGCCCCCTTTGAATACAGGGAACTTATGGAGGAGTTGGTTTACCAAATCCCCACTGATTCAGTGGCAGTTCTCTGGTGCGATTTACTATGCTAAGCAACAGGATTTCAGCCATTGTGCTTTGTGCTGTCAGATGCTCAGGGTGGTGAAGAAGGGATGACCACAAGAGTCTATGGGGGCAGAAGATTAGGAAACTGGGTGATAAGGGAGTTCACGGATAGGTTAGTGAAGGAAGGAGAGAGAGACTACAGAATAGATTGAAAAATAGGGGTGTAAGACAGGGGTAAGTAAGCAGAGGATATTAAAGCCTGAGGTGACAGCAAATATCCCAAATGACTTCAACAAACCTGTAACTGCTTGGTTCCTCAAAAGGGTTGTCAGGTTAGAAGAGGCCATTTGACATCTTTATGAGTAGCCACTTTGCTTTTGCTTTTTTAGAGATTTAAATGTGTGTGCAGGAGAAATGGGCAGGTTAGTTATTATTACCAATGTACTCTCAAAGGCTTTCACGGCCAGGATCTGATAGCTGTTGTGAGTTATTCGGGCTGGTTGGCCATGTTCTGGAAGTTTTCTTCCTGACATTTCATCAGACTCTGTGGCTGGCATCTTCAGAGGGCAAGGAGCTCAGGGAACTAGGAGTTCCCTCTGTGCTCTGGGGTATAGAGTGAGTGAGACTGTGGGGTTTTAGAGTTGTGGGAAAGAGGAAGCTTGTCCTATGCAGTAGAATAGGTGTTAGTCATTGTATTGTGATGGTGGGATTAAGAAGTTTCACTGCAATCGGGTGGCAGCGATCCTCTGTAGTTGATGGGAGTCATTAGCTGTTCTGTTGTGGGCACTGTTCACTGGTGCTTGTGGCTGGGTGGGAATCATTGAACTTTGGTCTTTTTTCAGGCTGTAGTTTTCAGTTCTGGAAGCCAGACTTAGTTGATTTTTAGACTTTTTTCTTTTTTGTTGAAACTGTACTTATGTTTGTAGATTTCAATGGCTTCCCTGTGTAGTCTGACATAGTGATTGGTAGTGTTGTCCAGTACCTCTGTTTCCTGGAAGAAGATTTCATGTCCGTTTGCTTCAGGGTATGTTCAGATACTGCTGATTTTTCTGGTTATTTTAATCTGCAGTGTCTTTCATGTTCTTTGATTCTGGTCTGGATGCTGCGCTTTGTGGTCCCAATATATACCTGGGCACAACTACAAGGTATCCATCCGGTATAGTTCTGCAGTGGCGAGTGGGTTCCTTTAGTCCTTTGCTGACAGTAGCATCTGTTGTATTTTGCAGTGGGTCTAAATATTATTAGCAAATTAACATCACCTGTGTAGCCCTAGGATAAGTTCTCCTGGTATATCCGTGAGCCTTCTGGAGCAGTGTAGACGTATTGCCAGGACCTATAGGAAGAACTCGTGAGAATTACTTCCCTGGCAGCTGGAAGCTCTTGTTTGGTATCAGCTTGCTGCACAAATGGAAGATGCAGGCTAGGGAATGTCCCAGTGTGCCCAAATGAAAGTAGCTAACATTCTATAGTGTATATGTTTTTCTTTTGGATAAACAGTTTAAAATGTTTTAGAATTAGAAGATTAATTAAATATAGTTTAAATCCAGTTCTGCTCATTTGCTAACAAGGCAGATACAGTGGTACCTCTTAAGATGAAACATTCATAAGACAAATGAAATTTCCAGGAATAGGCATGCTATTTCCCTATGGGATGCTTTGCAAGACGAAAATCTGTTCCACATTTTGAAACAAGTTACCCAGAATGCATTGCACCCCTGTAGTTTGTGGAGGGGTGGGAGGAGTTTTTTCATCAAGTTTTGGAGTCATTCTGGACATTGTTTTGCAGCACTTTCGGGACTTTTAGAACTTGGAAAAGTAGGGAGCTGAGGTTTTTTGCTTTCTTTTGTTTTTTTGCATTGTTTGCTTTTCTTTGCATTTTTAGCGGGAACAATATGTGGTTTGTTTTGGAGCTTCCTTTTGTCCATCTTTGCATTGCTTTCCATTGTACTTTTGGTGGGAATGACCAGGGGTTCATCTTGGAGCTTTCTTTTGTCCATGCTTGCGTTGCACTGTGGCGTGGGGGGTGAGGTTTCGCTTCTTCATGTCCTTTAAGATGCACTTTATAAAGAGGTCTGAACAAAAAAAAAAGGCTTTTTTTGCCTTTTTTCAGAACTCCATAACAGATTAATCCAGGCATGTCCAAACTTCAGCCCTTCTGATGTTTTGGACCACAACTCCCAGACTTCTAAGCTTAGATTGCCAATGGCAAAGGACTGTGGAAGTTGTGGTCTAAAACATCTGGAGGGTCGAAGTTTGGACATGCCTGGATTAATCAGTTTCTTATTCATTCCTATGAGAAACTGCATTTCACAAGACATTTTTTTTGAAATCGAAATGACTCATAGAACAAATTCAATTTGTCTTAATAGCTACCATTGTACTCATGTTAGACCGGAGTAGCTTCTGTTGCTCTCTCACAGTCTGCTCTGGAGGGTGTGGGGGAAGGCTCTCCCGAGTATATACAGGAGGGGATATGGAGTTGTAGGGTACTAAGAGAAAGGGGGCATAAGTGTGAGTTTCTTTGCGTGATGCTGGAAGGAACTTTGCAATTTGAGTTTATAAAAATACTTTAATCCAGTTTGAAATGCAATTTGTCTTTAAATTAGTGTTTTTAACTATCTTGTCGGTTTTTAACTATCTTGATCGGCTATTTGTTCAGAAAAAGAGATGGGGAAAACTATACAGTATATTGCTGAAATGGGTACACTTAGCAGAAATGTATGCACTTTTCTGCAGATAAACAAGGCTGCATTTCCTACTGGATAATTGAGAAACTTTACACGTTGACAAGTGGCATTGTCACTATACAAGGCATTGTTTAAAGCTAATTTCTGTACTTAAAACACATTAAAGCTCAATTGTCCTTTACCCAATTGATGAGGTACAACTATGGTTGATGCTGCTGGAGGGTTTACATGAATATTTAACTTAACAAATATTACATTAATTGGTCTATATCTTAGGAGATGCATTTTAACAGCACAAGTTAAAAGCAGAATTGTATATGGAAGTGTGATAGCATTGCTCTGCCCCCTGCAGCTAGCACTAGCTAGCAAACAGGCACAAGATCTCTAGGGATATCTAGGTAGTCTGTAGGAGTCAGCTGCAGGATCATAAGATGTGGCTTGCTTTTGTGAAATCTCAGGGAGAAATATGTATTGTCAATCTTCTTACCTCTGCCAAGGATTGCATTTTAGTTAATTGATAATTAGATGATGCACCAAAGATATAGATGCAGTCTTCCACGTATATATCTCATGCTAGATAACTGTGTTTACAAATGAAGGCAATGCCCTAAAGTGGTTACAATAATTCTGCTGCCCTCATATATTTCAAGGGAAGGGTATTAGAACAATAGCAATACTCCATGGCAAATAAATCTGACTTTTGGAGGTCACTACCCTTCACCATTTGGAATGCTGAACAGAACTGAAATGAGTTTTATTCCATCAACATCCAGAGGGAAAACCTTGATCTACCTTTAATGTAGCTCTGTGTGTAGCTCTGTTGTTTGTTTGCTTAAAATGTAAATGTTTAAAAAGAAAGTACCATGGAGTGGTTGCCTTATTTGGCAAGTATTCATCATGGAAGTTTCCATTTGTTCATTTCATTTTTATTCCACCTTTCACTAATAAAAGAGTGCTTGAGGCGCTATTGTCAGTGCACTAATAACATTTAGTAATAAAGCATGACTGAGAGCAAAGCTGCAGAACTAACCTGGATGCCCGAAATCTGCCTGGAGACTTAGAAAACAAGAGCAAAAATAGATGTTACTCCGACAACACAAGCTTTCATGCTGATTACCTATATAGTGGAGTAGCTGATGTATGTGTTATGACTGCTTCAAACAATTACATGCTGTCAAGTCGATTCCAACTTACACTGACTCTTTTTTTGTATTTTCTGTGTATAGAGTACTATGAAATGGCTCATTTGAATTCTTCTGGGACCACACAGGTATCCGCAGCTTGCCCAGGGCTCTCATAAACTGGCTTGTCCCCTGACCTTCCCCTCCAGAAGGTGGGGAACCAAACTCTTGCCCTCTGGCTCAGTAGCCAGATAGCAAACTCCATCAAACTGGATTATTTTAGATTCTAAAATTTATCCTGGTTTATACCTGACAGGCTTTTCTGTGGGTTCTTGCGATAGTTCATAATGTTCATATTCCGTGGGCTTTTTGTTGAGCAGAAGCACAGTCCTAGAACAGAGGTTACATACATCATGCAATTGTTTCTTCTATTCCAGGCACTTGTGTTGCTGATTACAAAGATCCCCGAAAGTTTGTAAGAAAGTTGGTCCTGAAAATTAAACATCCCTTACTTTCACAGTGTTCCCTACAAAAACACATTTCTATTGTTTGAGAACCCAAGGTTGAAACTCAGCTAAGGGTTATCCCATATTCATTCCATCACATATTTTGTCTTTCAGTTATTTTGGCGTTCAGTTGAATTCCACGAGTAATAAAGGCTTCACGTAAGCCTGGGGAAAAATCTAGTGCGGAACAATTCTTCTCTTTCCATTTTCCTCAGATGGTGTTTAAATATTTTATACACAGCAGGGTTGGGTGTCCATATTCAGGAAAACTGGAGAAAGTCGCATGCTAGTAAAATCCCCAACAGTAACTACTGCCCATTTAATTTTTGATGGGCCGTTTGATATAATCTCCATATTTATTTCTTTAGGAACCCAATGAAGAATAATAGTGGTTCTTGTCTTTAGTTATTCTTCCATTAAACAAATGTTTCAGTCATTTTAACAACTTCTGTTCCTTATGAACGATGTCAAGAGAGTCTTGGCTAGCTGTTAGTTTGCATTGATTCTGTTCTGGTTGATTAAATAAATATATGAAAGTTTTACTTCCTTGAGTTTTATTTAAAAAATCTTCAAAGTTCTAAAGCAATCAGAGGGAAAAAATTAAAAGTACTTGTTTCTCTGTTGGATAAAAATAACAGATTCAGAGCACTTCAAAGAGAGGATGTTGCTGGTGACAGTGTTCAAAAATTATTGATTTAATTATTGGTAAACAGTCCTAGCAGATGATAACTTTTAGAGTTCTAATACTCTTGATCACTGCAACTCAAATTGCTGTAGGAAATATTTCAAATGGTTTATTGTCCTGCTAGTTCGTTATAATAGGAGTGTTAAAATATGGCTTCTCAAGCTTCTCCAAACATGTGAAGTTGCTTTGATCCTAATTCTCAGGCATCAAAGAGTTCTCCAGCTCTGTGATTGTTTCTTTGCTTTCCACTTGGTGGGGTTTCTTCTGCTATTTGTTTGTTTGTTTACTCAGTAGTTCAAACACTATTGCATTGTTCTTGCATGTGTACAGTACTGTACTTGGGGCCAGGTTGTGGGCCAGTCAGCAGTTGTAAATACAGTGGACCCTTGTATAACAAACAGTTTGTATAACATAAAATCTGTACAACATAAAAAATTCTGGAGATAGGGGAAATTTGCTTAACATAATTGCCTATGCGGTGAATTCGTACTACATAAAAATGAGATTACTCTGTTTTCAATGCATTCCTATGGGAAACTTGTATAAAGGAAATTTTGCTTAACGGAATTTCATTTGGAATGAATTAATTCCTTTATACAAGGTACCACTGTATATAATAGGGGAGAAACATAGAGTGAAATGGAATCTGGGAGGTGGAGTTAGGAGATGAGAAAACAGGCAAATACCTGTGGAGGAAAAGAGATTAGCAATTGAAGCATTCCAACAAGACCACTGATATGGGGTGAAGTACCATGAATACAAAGAGGGGATGAGCCTGATGTCCTTGCTGAAGGGCATTTATTAGAGCCAGATAACGGAGAGCGTACTTCACACAATACAGTATTGCGCTATTGGTGAAAGGGTACCAGGTCTTAGTTGTCCCTTGGCCTACCTGTGTATGTAAACTTAGTCTTTGCAAACAGCATGAAAAGGCAAATGACTTTTATAACCATAGCATTTTTAATCTGTTGCCAAAATGGATTAAAGCCCTTTTTCTTTCATCACAATTTGTTTCATGATGGTGGCATTTAAAAGTAATTAAAATAAGTAATAAACTCTTTTGGCACTATGCATGCTTGGTCTATTTCATTAGATATCTATCACAAAACTGACTTGGGGTTTAGGCTAGGAGAAGAACACCTAATAGAAACTTAACATACAGTACATATTCCTTTTAAAATGGCTTTTTCGTATATACTGTATAGAGTTCCCTAGTTCCTTTTCAGTTGTATAGGAGTCTTGTCCTATAAAAGGAGAAATAATCCTGAATGCAGGGCATGTATTCTTTCATTAAGTATTTTCACATCCATGAGAGCCTTTATTGGAATGAAATAGAGGTCTTCTTCCATGACAGTTGAAAATCATTTCTAAAATATCAGTGAATAGTCTTTTAGAGGAATAAGGAACAGCCCATAGTGCCCATTTAAAATTGTCTTGCAATTAAAATATGTTGATATGTCTGTGAAGATTCTTTATTTATTTTTGGATGTATATGCTGCCAACTTTAATTCAAATAACAACTCCAGGTGCTCCTATAAACTGAAGGCCTTGCTACCAACTTTCCTCAGACTGATGAAGCTGCTTGGATGAGCAGTGACTCAACTTCCAGATAATATGCTGATGATAAGCAGGGGTCCTAAAACAAAGAGTCTTTGCTTTCTACCTGCTTCTGTATTTCAATTTAGAATAAATTTGTGAAGTATTCTAAGTGTTCCCATATATAACTTTCTCATTTGTAAAGTTCCAATATATAATTTATTTCCCAGATACTAGGGAAAGGCTATAGTAACCTCACTGAACGCAAGCGTATTCCCACCATCACTGCCCACTTCTCCAGTTGAGTGAGTAATTTGTTCAGAAAATGTTTGGGGCATTCCTCCCACTGGAAACCTGATCCTTAAGCCCACTATAGTATAGACAGCTGCAATATATATATCCCCCACCTCTTAATCAGCTATCACACATGTTACCTGCTTTGCTTCACAGCCTTCCTTGCTGTTTGTTGATTCTTGGACCACTGCCCAGGAAATATATCTGATCACATTTAAAATATTGTGTGTAACATTAATATTTAAGTTCAGATAATGGTGTTGTCTGCAGTGTTGAGCAGGAGCCAGACAAAATTGAGCTTTGGAAGAAAATATAAAACATGTAATCTAATAAAAATGTCTTCCATATATTTCTTGAATGGATGATATAGATTTAATGAAATTATCTTGCTTTGTAAACAGGATAAGGAAAGTAATAAAAGCAGATTTTATATATACGGCTCCACAAAAGAAAAGGAGGAGAAAAGTATTTATTACAAAATGACTTTGACCAGGGACTTTTTTTAAGATGAAGAGGAAACACGTGGTGGTGGCAGATAATTTCTGTTCAGAAATATGGAGACAATAGTTTGCAGTCCTAACAGCATGCTTTGAGAGATTTGCTGTGTTTGTGTTGTACCAGTCCAGAATTTGAAAGGAAGATTTTCAAGACTCATGGAATCCACTTACTGTTACAGCAGTTTTAAAATTAATGTTGGATCAAATGATGTTGCCAGACATGGCCTTCAACATATTTCCAGTGACTATGAGGCTCTGAATAGGAAGGAGAAGGACCCAGAGCACTGTTTCTTCTTGAAGTTTGTGATCCAGGGAGAAAAAGTGTATTGCGACTGAACAAATAGTTCTACAAAGAGTGTAATTAGAAGATTTTGGCTCCTTAGACCATGGTCTGCATTTTCTTGAACAAGGTCTTCTGGCAAGAGTTATTTTGCACTACACTGGGGTGAAAAACACTTGCCTCAGGGCCTTGTGAATCTCATTAGAAGTAAACTGAATCTTGTTAGGCAGAGAGATATATTTCCAAAGAACGGGAATGTCAAGTACTGAGGAATGAGTGTCAGTGGCGCTTCAGAAAATGCGGTTTTAGTAGAGTATTCCACAAATATGACATTTGCCGGGAGAGAGACAGGGGGAGTGTGACCCTGTTGATACTCCTGGACCTCTCGGCGGCTTTCGACACCATCGACCTGTCAACATATGTAAAAGTTGATAAAACATATGTTATGTATATTTAACAGAATGTGTAAAGTGAATTGTAAAATGGAGGCAGTTAGATTCTGCAGTGTCATGATGTTAGTTCACAAGTGTTAGAGACTAGTAATCACAGGCATGTTAAGTGATGAAGTGCAGGTGGAACTGATTGTAACATCATGATTTGTAATGGTTAGATCAGATTGCATCAGATTGTTAATTAGTGATTGCATCAGATCTTATGAGTGCTGAGTAAGTATAAAAGGCACTACTAGCTTGTTATTTGTAACTGGGGGACTGTTATGGTGAGAACAGTTCACCCCACACTCTGTTTGTCTGTTTGCTGTATTGTATATAATGCTTGGTGGTTATGCTGTGTATATTTTGATGTATATATGAATATATGAGTTTTTACTCTATTCATTGTTATTGTCTTTCTATTAGACTAACTCTGCAAACCCTTTATATCAATACTGACATTTTATCTACGTTACTGCTGCACTGCTTTGTGTCAGGCACAAGTATATATTATTATTATTATATTTTGTCTGCTGCCCCCTTAAATCTGCTGACAGGGTTATGGGCCCAGCTGGGTCAGCAGCCTGATGGGTTTTGTTGTACCTGTATAGATAAAGTGTGAGTTGTGTAAAGTTGTGTTTTTGCAGAGGAAACAGGTTGGAGTTGAAACAGAAACAAAGCAAAGCTGCAAAGGATTTTTCTCAGAGGCTTGGAATGAGAGCGGAGGAGAAAAGCAGCTGATAAGGACAAGCCAAGCAAAACAGAGTGTGATTTAAAATGAAAGCTGAGGAGGCTGAGGAAATATTTGCCGAAGAAGCTGAAAAAAGTGTTGTAGGAACGGCAGATAAGGAGCCGGCACTATCAGCGAGAATGGCAAGTATAAATCTAAATTCAATGCCTCTTGTTAAGCTCTCTGACAATAATTACCTGAATTGGTGTCTGCAAATGAAGCATTTCTTGATCTTCCATGAGCTATATCAGTATGTAGATAAGCAGCTTGATGAGGAAGCTGATGAGGAAGATTTGAAGAAGGATGAGAAAGCCTTGGCAATTATAATGTTATCCTTCAGTTCGTTTATGTGAAGGAAGCAAAAACAGCTCATGAGGCTTGGTCGTTTCTCAGAGCAGCTCACATCAGAGACACAGCTGGGAGTAAAGTATCTTTAATGAAAAAACTGTTCAGGTTAAGGCAGAGCCCAGGTGAAACTATTTCTGATTATATAAGGAAAGTAAATAGTATATTTCAGCAATTGTCTGAGGTGGGCATAAATCATGAAGAGGAGTATAAATGTCTAGTTATATTGTCAAGCATGGATGAGTCATATGACAATTTAGTAATGGGATTAGAAGCTATGAAGAGTGATGAATTGTCTATATCATATATACAGTCAAGACTCCAGCAGGAAGAATCAAGAAGGATGATTCTAAAGTTAATAAAAAGCCTGCTCAAGTGTCTGGAGAAACAATACAAATAATTAGAAGATGCTATAATTGTGGGAGTGACCAACATATTTTTCGTTACTGTGATAAGGTAAACAAGCGGCAAAAGCAAAAAAGAGTTGCCGGCACAAGCTGGAGGAGTGAAGGTCAACAGCTGTCTGTAATTAATGATAATGAACAAAAGTGCTCAAGACAGGAATTATTTATTGTAGATTCAGGAGCCAGTATTCATTGTGTAAACAAGAAATGTTTGTTTGAAAAACTAACTTTGTTTAATTGTAGAAATGTAACCTTGGCAGACGGGACTCAGACAAAAGTCTGTGGTGAAGGTAATATATTTTTCAAACCTCTCAAATGTGTATTTGATAAGGTCCTGTATATACCGTCTTTAAAGAATAATTTATTAAGTGTGCCTATGCTTGTAAAACAAGGTTATCAAGTACAGTTTAGTGAGAATAGTTGCAAGATTGTAAAGAATGGAGAAACAATAGCAACTGGAAGGCTCCAAAACAATTTGTTTATGATAAGCACTTCTGAGAAAGTTTTGAATATGGTTGAAAATAAGCCTCTACATGACAAATGCATACATCTGATGCATAGAAGATTAGGGCACCTAAGTTTTGAAAACATTAGGAAAACTTTGCAACATGTGGAACATGGGTCTGTACAAAGTTGTAAATTTTTTTTAGATTGCCATGTTTGTAAAGGCACAAAGGTGAAGAATGCACCCATATCAAAAAAGAATTTAAGAAAGTCACATCAACCACTACAGCTGGTACATATTGATGTGATTGGACCCATGGCTAATTCATTTGGTGGTGCCAGGTTTTGTCTTGTGATAACAGATGATTATTCACGTTATTCTTGGGTTTACATAATAAAGCACAAAAGTGAAGTGAGTGCTGTATTTAAGAAATGGTTTGTGATGGCAGAAAGACAGTACAGGCAGAAAATTTTAGCTGTACAAAGTGACAGAGGCGGTGAATTTTTAGCAAAGCAGTTTGTTGATTATTTAGAAAAGAGAGGGGTGAAACAGATTGACAAACCCTTCTGCTTCTGCTGAGCATGAATTAGCTGAGAGGAAGAATGGAATTCTTCAAAATATCATGAATGCAATGTTGACAGATGCAAAACTTCCCAAAGGTTACTGGGCTGAGGCAATGAAATATGCAAATTATGTGTCTAATAGAGTGTGGAGTTCAGCTGTGAATGAAGTTCCATATACTCTAATGCATGGTAAGAAAGCTTCAATCAAATATCTCCATTTATTTGGCTCTGAAGCAGAGGTATTGATTCCAGAGAGGTATAGACACAAAAATGGTCCAAAGTCTAGAAAGCTTATGTTTATTGGTGTTCAGCCTGCAGCAAAATCCTGGCGTTTTTGTGACAGTCATGGAAAAGTTTATATAAGCAGGTCAGCAAAATTTTGTGAACAGAAAAATTGGGAAGCTCTACATGCTAATAATGAGGTGTTTTTGCCAAGCATTTGTCCCCACACTGAGGTTAAGAAGGTTGCCAGTGATGGAGGGGAGTCTACATCATTACATGATGGAAAAATGAAAGATGAGATTATCAGTGATGGAGGGGAGTCTACATCATTTCATGATGAAAAAGTGGAAGATGAGGAGCCAGTGTTGATCAGAAAATTTACAAGATCCAATAAAGGAGTGCCACCTGAAAGGTTTGTAGTGAATAATGTATTCCATGAGCCACAGAATTTTGAAGATGTGCTGCTGATGCCTGGAGAAGAAAGGAAGCAGTGGATGATGGGCCATGGACAAAGAGCATATGTCTCTGAAGGAACGGCAAGTGGATGCACCAGTGGATGGCGCCAAAAAGAGCAAAGGACATTTTGCAAGTGAAATAGGTTGATTGTACCACAAAAAGGTTTTTTGATAGTATTTGTTGATGAAGCATTGGAAAGGTATAAAGCATGTTTTGAAATATCTTAAAGGAACAATGCATGAAAAGTTGAAAATATCCATATGTGATAATCTTGATTTAATTAGCTATGCAGATGCTGACTGGGGTTCAAGTCCAGAAAGGAGGTCAATGTCTGGATATGCCATATTTTTAGGTAACTCACTAATTATCTGGAAAGCCCGAAGACAAAGGTACATTTCGTGTTCTTCTACAGAAGCTGAGTATGGGGCTGTGAGTGATTTGTGTTGTGAGTTGACCTGGGTAGTACAGTTGTTAAAGGATGTAAATGTAAATGTAAAATTACCAGTCAAAGTATATAATGATTCTTTTTCGTGTATCCAATTAATACAGAATCAGAAGGTCGGATCCAGAAGCAAGCACATTGGGATCCGTTACCAGAATGTCAAGAACTGCATAGAACAACATTTGATTGTATTGGAATATTGTACAAGTGTTGATAATTATGCTGACATATTTACAAAGTCTTTGTGTAAAGATAAACATGTATGTTTTAAGAAAAGGCTAGGAGTTGAAATCTGTTAAATATAGGAGGGGTGTCAACATATGTAAAAGTTGATAAAACATATGTTATGTATATTTAACAGAATGTGTAAAGTGAATTGTAAAATGGAGGCAGTTAGATTCTGCAGTGTCATGATGTTAGTTCACAAGTGTTAGAGACTAGTAATCACAGGCATGTTAAGTGATGAAGTGCAGGTGGAACTGATTGTAACATCATGATTTGTAATGGTTAGATCAGATTGCATCAGATTGTTAATTAGTGATTGCATCAGATCTTATGAGTGCTGAGTAAGTATAAAAGGCACTACTAGCTTGTTATTTGTAACTGGGGGACTGTTATGGTGAGAACAGTTCACCCCACACTCTGTTTGTCTGTTTGCTGTATTGTATATAATGCTTGGTGGTTATGCTGTGTATATTTTGATGTATATATGAATATATGAGTTTTTACTCTATTCATTGTTATTGTCTTTCTATTAGACTAACTCTGCAAACCCTTTATATCAATACTGACATTTTATCTACGTTACTGCTGCACTGCTTTGTGTCAGGCACAAGTATATATTATTATTATTATATTTTGTCTGCTGCCCCCTTAAATCTGCTGAATAGGCTGGCCAGGTTGGAGGCACTGTCTTGCAGTGGTTCCGCTGCTTCCTGGCTGACCGTGTTCAGAAGGTGGAGCTGGGAGATAGTAGCTCTGTCCCATGGTGTTTACGTCATGGGGTTTTACAGGGGTCAATACTATCTCCCATGCTGTTTAACATTTACATGGAACCGCTGGGAGAGGTCATCAGGAGGTTTGGGCTGAGGAGTCAGCAATATGCTGACGATACTCAGCAATACCTCTCATTTTCCACCAATCCAGGTGAGGCAGTTTCTGTTCTGAACTCGTGTCTGGACCAGACAATGGACTGGATGAAGGTTAATAAATTGAAACTCAATCCAGACAAGATGGAAGTGCTGTTAGTGGGTGCTTCACCAGACAGGTTAGAGGGCCATTTCCCTGTCCTGGATGGGGTTGCACTCCCCCTAAGGGACAGGGTCCGCAGCTTGGGGGTGCTCCTGGATCCCGGTCTAACTCTGGAAGCCTAGGTGGACTAGGTGGCCAGGGGTGCCTTTCTCCAGCTGCAGAAAATATATCAACTGCGCCCCTACCTAGATGAACGGAGCCTCATGACAGTTACGCATGCACTGGTAACATCCCGTGTTGATTACTGCAATGCGCTTTACGTGGGGCTGCCTTTGAAGATGGTCCGACAATTACAACTGGTGCAGAATCGTGCTGCGCGGCTGGTGAGTGGCACGGCCGCCAAGGAACACATTATGCTGATTCTGTATAACCTTCATTGGTTACCAGTTGCTGCCCGAGCCAAATTCAAAGTGCTCGTTTTGACATATAAAGCCCTAAACGGCTTAGGACCTAGATACCTGAAGGACCGTCTCCTTCCATATGAACCTACCCGGCAATTAAGATCTAGCCAGAGGGCCCTCCTGACAGAGCCATCCCTCAAGGAGGTGAAAGAGATGGCTTGTAGGAACAGGGCCTTTTCGGCAGCTGCCCCCAGATTGTGGAATGCCCTCCCAAGCGAGACCCGCCTGGTGCCATAAGAACATAAGAACATAAGAAGAGCCATGCTGGATCAGGCCAAAGGCCCATCTAGTCCAGCTTCCTGTATCTCACAGCGGCCCCACCAGATGCGTTTGGGAGCGCATGAGACTAGATATCTGTCTCCTGATACCACTCCCCTGCATCTGGCCCTTGAAGTACCCTGGTTTAAAGCTTAGAGATTACACATCTCCACCATGGTTTGTAACCCGTGATGGACTTTTCCTCTAGGAATCTGTCCAATCCCCTTTTGAAGGCATCCAGGCCAGATGCCATCACCACATCCTGTGGCAGGGAGTTCCATAGACTTACAACGCGCTGGGTGAAAAAATATTTTCTTTTGTCAGTTCTTACTCTCCCAGCACTCAATTTGAGTGTATGTCCCCTAGTTCTGGTATTTTGAGAGAGGGAGAAGAGCTTCCCTCTATCCACTTTACTCATACCCTGCATTATTTTGTATGTCTCAATCATATCCCCCCTCAAGCGCCTTTTTTCCAGACTAAAGAGGCCCAATTGTTTTAGCCTTTCTTCATAAGGGAGGTGCCCCAGCCCAGTAATCATTTTAGTCGCTCTCTTCTGCACCTTTTCCAGTTCCACTATGTCTTTCTTGAGATGCGGTGACCAGAATTGTACACAATACTCCAGGTGGGGCCTTACTATTGTTTTGTAGAACGGCATTATAATATTGGCTGTTTTATTTTCAATCCCCTTTTGGATAATCCCTAGCATGGAATTGGCCTTCTTCACTGCTGCCACACATTGGGGAGACACCTTCATGGAGCTGTCCACCAACACACCAAGATCTCTTTCCTGATCCATCACGGATAACTCAGAGCCCATGAGTTGATAGATGAAGTTTGGATTTTTTGCCCCAATATGCATTATTTTACATTTGGTTACATTAAAACGCATTTGCCATTTCTCAGCCCACTCCCCCAGTTTGGAGAGATCCTTCTGGAGCTCTTCACAATCTTCTCTGGTTTTTACCACACGGAAAAGTTTTGTGTCATCTGCAAACTTGGCCACCTCACTGTTTATCCCTGTCTCCAGGTCATTTATGAACAGATTGAAAAGCACTGGTCCCAGGACCAAGCCCTGGGGCACACCGCTTTTCACTTCTCTCCATTGTGAAAATTTCCCATTGACACCTACTCTTTGTGAAATTTTTTGCCCCAACACTGATGACATTCTGGCGCCAGGTAAAAACAATGCTGTTCCAGAAGTTTTTTAACTGATGATTGTGGGTCCTGATGGTGATGTTAATGTGGTATTTTAATACATTGTATTTATTGTATTTAAATGTTTTATTGTTGTATTTTTATTGCAATTTGATGTTTTAATTATTTGAATTGTTTACTTTGATTGTGAGCCACCCAAGACCTTTGGGTAGTGGGCGGCATACAAGCTATATAAATAAATAAATAAGTAAGTAAGTAAGTAAGTAAGTAAGTAAGTAAGTAAGTAAGTAAGTAAGTAAGTAAGTAAGTAAATAAATGACTAGAAAAGACAGTAAGGAAGCAAATGGAGGGAAAATTTCAAATATTTTCCCCCGTCTCTGTACCAGTGCACAAACAGTTGGCTTAAACTCTTAACTAGAGATGGGCATGGAACGAACATTTTTTTCGTTTCCGTCATTCATTAGTTGTTCCGTTACGTAACGACAAACGAAAATTGTGATGAAAATGCAACGAAACGAACAGAACCATGAAAATTGTGGTCGTTATTTTCTGTTAATGGCGACGCGCAATGAAATAAGCTGTTTTAAATGTTAAAAACCTCCCTGGATATCCGTAAAAACGCAGCAATAATTATTTATATTGTCTGATAATACGTACCAGGGGGGTTGGGGTCCTTAAAAGGTGCATTTATGTCTTTTCTCAGATCGCTGTATTTTTTCCCTTTAAGGGGAGTTAGGGGACATCGACCCAAAATGGCTCCCAGATGCCTAATATTGATTGATTTCTTGGTTATTAAAGCACCCTGGACATCTGTAAAAACACAGTGATAATGTGATAATTATTTGAAATTATTACCTAGCAGGGGGTTGGGGTCCTTAAAACGTTTGTTTTTGTCTTCTCCCATCGCAATGTATTTTTCTTTTCCCTTTAAAATGGATGTCGCCACCAGCCACAAAATGGAGGCAAGCCATGTGATGGGATCATGTTCAACCAATAGCATGCCCAGGTTGCAGACTGGGCAGGTCTGGCAGCCACAGAGGGCATAAAAAGCTCTGGCAGCCCCTGTCCTCCTTGCAGTCTCCGGTGGGAGTTAGGGTGGGATTGCTGTCTCTGCGACTCTAGCTTCAGTCCTGCAGCCTCCCTGTGTGCTTGCGTGTGTACCTCTCGGTGAGTACCCTCCCTTGCCCCACAAGGATATGTAACATGTTATATATTTGGCAAAAATTATTCCAAACTGACTCATCAAGTACAGTGGTACCTTGTATAAAGGAATTAATTCGTTCCAAATGAAATTATGTTAAGAAAATTTTCCTTTATACAAATTCCCATAGGAATGCATTGAAAATGAAGTAATCCCATTTTTATGTTGTACGGATTTTCCCCATAGGTGATTCTGTTAAGCAAATTTCCCCTATCTCCTGAATTTTGTATGTTGTACAGATTTTATGTTATACAAGCTGTTTGTTATACGAGGGTCCACTGTGCCGGTATTTGTTTTATGACTTGTGTTTTGCATTTCAAATACTACAAGGATACATGTCGTAACCCATTTTCCATCTACTTTGGTACATAACTACTGTATGTAACAATAGGGAAGTCGTTGACATCATCTTAGAACTGCAGAGCTGAAAGAGACCCTACAGATCATAGAGTCCAGTGGCCCATGGCTGAACTAAATGGTGGGCTGGGTGTCCGATCATATTGCATTCCTTCCCCTTTGTGACCTTGTCATAACAGAACAGCTGATGGAGGCAGGCTCAGTTTGTGATTGATTAGGAAATGTACAACTTATATTCCCTTAGAGAATGGGTGTGCGATTCTTTTTGAGATTGTGTTACTTGGGATAGATCTTCTTTTCTTGTAGCCCGATAAAAGCCTCAGAACAAAAATAAAAATCCTATTAGGTCATATCTCAAAATGTTGCCAATGCAGCATTGTCCCCTGGCACACATTCTAGAGTGTTTTGTCCAATTTAACATTAAACAGGATGTCACTGTGTTTTCCTCAGCTGCCTTTGGGAGACTTTTCCATGCTCTCATAGATTTCATTTAAGAAACATTGCCTGGGAATGTATCTAAATTTTCTTAGAATTTTCTTCTTAGATACAAATTAAAAATTTTAAGTACTTGGCCTATTGGGCATTACGAGGTTTAAATCACATCAGTGCCTACGACCCATTGTGTAGAAAGGAATGGTGCTGCTTTTTACATCATTTAAGACTCTGCTTTGAAAGCCATTTTTGTATGAGGCTTAAAACATGCATGGTTTTATAATGCAGTCATTTCCGAGGTTCTCATGGAAAATCTTTCTCTCTTGGCTTCTAGTATTTTTGTTGCAGCAAGGTGTTGCTTGCTTTATGTTTTGTTAATGCAAACTGCTGTCTTAGATGATGTATCTTAATTTCTTAATTCTATGTTTGTACTCCCCCCAGAATGGCCTTCGGGCCAGATGGTTCATGTGGTATAAAAATCAAATAAACCAAATTTATTTATTTATTTATTTATTTATTTATTTATTTATTTATTTATTTAGCTTGTGTGCCGCCCACTACCCAGTGATCTCTGGGCGGCTCACAATCAAAGTAAATAATTCAGATAATTAAAACTTCAAATTGCAATAAAATTAAAACAATAAAACATATAAATACAATAAATACAATATATTAAAATACAACACTAAAATCGCCATCAGGATCCACAATAATCAGTTAAAAGACTTCTGGAATAGGAATGTTTTTACCTGGCGCCGGAATGTCATCAGTGTTGACGCCAGGCGGGTCTCGCTTCGGAGGGCATTCCACAATAAAGACACATCAGAAGTTTAGTAAGTAAAGTACCAGAAATAGTTTGATTTAATGTTTCCATACCTTTTGTACCTCAGGGTTCTTTTCTGTCTTCTATGTTATTTAACATATGAAATCACTGGGGGAAATTATTCAGAGTTTTGGGGTGAATTGTCACCAGGATGCTGACGACACTCAGCTCTACCTCTCGTCACCTCTGGATTCCAAGGAAGCTATTTCGACTTTAGATCAGTGCTTAGCTTTGGTAATAAACTGGAAGAACAAACTGAAACAAAACCCAGACAAGACAGAGATGCTTCTGGTCAGTCAAAAAGGAGATCAAGGGATAGAGATGGTACCTGTACTGGATGGGATTACCCCCCCCCCATTGAAAAAAGAGGCACATAGATTGGGGGTGCTCCCGGGCTTATCCTTGAACTTAGATACCGAGGTCACAGCTGTGGCCAGAAGTGCATTTGCAAAATTAAAACTAGTATGCCAGTTACGCCCGTTTGAGAAATCCGCTCAGGCCACTGTGACACATTCCCTAGTGACCTCCCAGCTGGACTATTGTAATGCGTGGAAACTCTCAGGAAACTTCAAGGGGTCCAGAACACAGCGGCCAGATTGCTGAGTGGGGTGGGTTACAGAGATCACATTACACCCCTACTAAAGCAGCTCCACTGGCTGCCAATCACCTACCAGGCACATTTCAAGGTGCTGACCATAAGCTACAAAGCACAAAATGGCCTGGGTCCAAGCTACCTCAAATATCGAATCTCACAGTATGAACCAGGTGCTAAGATCATCAGGAGAGGCCTTTCTGTCCGTCCCACCCCCTTCACAGGTGTGCCTCAAAATAACACATGAACACACTTCTCTGTTGCTGCTCCCAGACTTTGGAACTCCCTCCAACTGGAGGCCATGACTGCCCCATCTCTGCTGTCTTTCCGGAAGCAGGCAAAGACCTTCCTCTTCAGGCAAGCATTCCCTGCATGATGGACTACCTACTATGTGACTTTTAGACGGATTTGCAAGCATACATGATTGCATTGACTGATTTCATAAGAACACCTGTGTTTTCCATGTTACTTTCCACCATTCATAATGGAATTTTTTTCCCTTTTGGCATGTTCTTGGTAGCTTTAATGTTACCTTTTAATGTTCTAAGATGCCTCTTTTCATTCCCTGTTCTTAACTTGAATACGTCTTAAATGTTCCGGGCTGTATATTGCCCCTCATTATTGTAAGCCACCTTGGGTCCTTTTCCAAGAAGAAAGGTGGGGTAAAAATATTCAAAATAAATAAATCAATTAATTAAACCAGTTTGCCATTTATTTGTACAAGCCATTAGATGAAAAAGAATTTCGTGTCATGAAGTGCCACGTGACAGACAGAAACATACTTTAAATTGTATCCATAAACCAGAATCAAGCCATCGTTTTATTTAGATCCTTTATTTAGATCCATACTAGACAAACTCTGTTTCCAGTTTATGATATCATGTAAAATTGTAATTTTGGAATGAGAAACTTAGTTTGCATTAAAAGATTGGTATAGAAATATAAATAAATAAATAAATAAATAAATAAATAAATAAATAAATAAATAAATAAATAATCTTGAACTCCAGAGATAGGGAAAGTTGGAAATAAATATCTGAAGAAGAATTAGATAACAGAAAACTCTGATTTACCTTCTTTTTCCACTGGATTTCATTAGATGACCCCAGATAAAAGGGGGCAACCTGTTGCAATCCTCACGTGCATCCTCCCTATATGAGAGAATCTAGGAATGCTGGTATTTACTGTTATTAGCACCTCCCCTCAATTCTCTGGGTTTTCAATTGTCTGTACATATCTGCACCTGGCTTAGTTGGGATGTTTTGATTTTATCATTATCTGAACCATTAGAAAAGGTGGTTGAAGAGATGGTTAGCTTGGGTCTCTAAAGCAGCTTGGTATATTATTCAGATCCTTGAATTCTGACCTTGCTATCATAGAAATCCTCTTCAGACATTATGCTGTACATACTGGGGGGGTACAATGTTTACATGCTGTTCCTGTCGCTACCCCATCCCTATCCTTGATCACCATTGATTTTACCACATTGAACACATTGTTCCCTTGTTAACCAGCATGTCAAATCCATTAGGTCAGGGTCTGCCGTTTATTATGTTATTTCATGGTTTCCTGCCTTGATCATCATGCTCCTTAATTGCTTTCTTGTAGGCATGTCTTCCTTCTACCATAGTTCCTTGTTTCCATATTAGATTTTTTTCTGTATTTTCTGTGTCTATTATCAGTTCCTGTTTAATGAGATTCCCAATAAAAGGTGAACTTCTTGTACTTTCGGTGTATACATTATTATATTAAGTCACTACCCAAACACAGTTATCCTAAAATTGGAATGAAAAGGTGTGTTGCAGAAGGGCCATCACTTCTCAGGCTCTTCTAGTTCTCTCTGAGCAAGGAAGAAAGAGGGAAAGAGCAGCTTTTGGATGTGGCTTTCTCCTGGTGGTTCCAGGGATTTCCTATTTTCACTGCCATTGAAAGTTGTGAAAATTTAGTAATTTACACCAGATTCAGGCGAGCGTATGTTAGGAGCCCATTCTCATGCCACCAAGGAAATCCAGAGACCTCTCTTGTGATGTCCTCTTCAGACGCTATGACCAAGGGAACCACTGGCGTTTCTTTTTGCAAGCTTCTGACAAGCTGCCATGCTAGCAAGAGCATCCCCGAGACAGCCTTCACTGGAAGTTAAAGTTGCAGTATAAATGTCTAAATTAAAAATAACGGTGTTTGGTTTGCTTATAGTAGAGATGGTACTTCATGCTGGCATGAACTATGGTCTTTTGATATTATAATATATGGCCAGAATGGAAACGTGGTCTTCACCAAGAGCACAAGCATGTGAAATTTGTGACATATTATAGCTTTCCAGATATTTATTTATTTATTTATTTATTTATTTATTTATTTATTTATTTATTTATGCAGGTTATTCAAGCAGTCTTTTTTGGCATCTGTGTGTTGACTGACTTGTCTAGTCTTCTGACAAAAGGAAATGATAATCAAGAACAAGAAAGACAGCTAAGAAAACTAATTTCTCTCCGTGACTGGATGATGTCTGTTTTAGCCTTCCCAATTGGTGTTGTAAGTATCATGCCAAGTAATTAAAAGTCCTTCCAGTTTGATCAATGTAACATCTGGATTGTTTTCACTCTGTCAAAACAATTTTTTGTTGGTTTTTTCAAAATGAGTGCAATGATAAAAGAATGGAATATTCTCTCTCTCTCTCTCTCTCTCTCTCTCTCTCTCTCTCTCTCTCTCTTTCTTTCTTTCTTTCTTTCCATTTAAATTTGCATATTAGGGATCTGCCATTTATCCCTTTTAAGTATTACATTTTTGTTAAGTAATATCATCTATGTGCACATTTGTTTCTGTCTGTAAAATGGAATAACAGTTCTTCTAAACTTAAATGCATAATTTCTCTTGCTCACTTGATGTTGTTTATATTCCATTAAACATGCCTCCAGAGAGCACTTGGGGCAACTCACAGGACAATATAAAAGCAACAGTTAAAACCAATTAAATCAACATAAAATGACATTAAAATCAATTTAAGTGCACACATTTGTCACATGAAACGCAATAGCAAAACAGCATAAGAAGCCACCATGCTGCCGGGTTACCAATTTGTCATTCCCCAAAGTTATTCAGTAAAAGCAGAGTGAGGAGCTGTGTCCACTCAAATTAGCTCTCTTTACTGAAGATTCCTGTGGGAGGAGCCATTCCATGAGTTAATCTGTAGCAAGACTACTTAGACGCTAACACTGGCATTCTGAATTAGAAACAGTTGTCATGGTCCTTCCATGACAACTGTTAACTGTCAGCTCCCTTTTGCTTCACTGGATGACTGTACAAGTAGAAGCTGGACTAACTCAAGTTTCTGAATAGTTGCATGCAGAGCATGCTGTAGTTGCCCAGTAGTGGAGATTGCTAAAGCATGGCTTGTGGCAGTGAATAACCATCTGTAGACTTTTTCAAACTGAGGCAGTGTCAGCAACTCATTTTCCCCTTTAGTGAAGAGAATGAGGAGAAAAGACTCACTTTTGCCACACACGTGCATTCATGTCCAAAATCTGCCTGGGGGGCAGCCAATCCTGATCACCTAATGGAGGTGGAGAATGGATGGGACAAGGAAGGGTGGGGAGCAGATGATGGAGGCAGGGGAAGTGCAAGAGATGGTTGGGTTCTTAAGAACAAAAGAACAGCCTTGCTGGAACAGGCCACAGCCCATCCAGTCCATCATTCTGTTTCACACAGCGGCTCACCATTTGCTTCAGGGTATTCCCAAGCAAATGTCTTCACCTGCTTAAGATTCCCTGCAAATGGCATTGAGAGATATCCTAACTCTCTCTCCAACACGGAGGTTGTCCTTAGGCATCCATAATTATAGCCATTGATACCCTTGTTCTCCATGAACTTGACTAATCTTTTCTTAAAGCTGTCTAGGCTGACAGCTGTCACCACTTCTTCTGGCAGGGAGTTCCACAGACCAGTGATCCTCTGGGTAAAAAAGTACTTTTTCTTATCTGTTTGAGATCTAGCACCCAAAAGTTTCATGGAGTGCCCCCTAGTTTTAGTGTTGCGCAACAGGGAAAACAGTTTTACCTTATCTACTTTGTCCATACCGCGTATGATTCTATAAACTTCAATCAGGTCACCTCTTAGGCACTGTCGTTCAAGAGTGAAGAGGGCCAGCCGTTTCAGCCTCAGATGGTAAGGAAGGTGTTCCAGTCCCCTAATCATTCTGGTTGCCCTCCTCCGGAACGGATTAATTGGTTTTCAATGCATTCCTATGGGACACTGTACCTCGTAAGATGAATTTTTCATAAGATGAATTGACTTGTAGAATGAATTAAATTCATCTTACAAGGTACCACTGTATTTTGATATGGACATCTCACCTAAATCTCCACTTTCTACTCCTTGCAATCTATTATTTTCCTTCAGTTATCAGCTAGAAAGAACTATGCACTTCATTGACATTAAAAGATCACTTGCTTTCTATTTTTCTAGAACAAATGAATTTAGGAAAATGGCCAGGCTTTCTGTATATTATCACAGCCCTGGAAAAGGCCAAGCTGTTTGTCAAATTGGATGGTATCTGGAGTCAAATTGGCTTATGACATGACCAAAGTCCCTTTCCTGTCTGCAGTCAAGGGTCACTCAACTAGAATTATCAGCATTTCAACAGCATTTTCAAAAAGGAATTCAAATTTGGGCCACCTTTGTCAAACACTACAGGCTGAATTTATGAGCAAAAAAATGGCACTTATTTCAGCCAGGAAGTGTTATCTTCTGTGCCGCAGTGATCTTCATTGGCATGCCAATCTCCCTTCAATATTTGGCCTGGCAAGTCAGCCAATTGTGTGATTAGTGGATATCACAAAGAAGAAGAAGCTCCTTACCTGTAAAGGTGGTTCTTTGAGTGGCCCTCCATGAATTCACGCAACCCACCTTCCTCACCCCTCCTTGCCAAACCCCTTTCCATGATTTTGGACAGCAGATGGAGACTGAGGAGAGCTAGTGGAACTTTGAAGCATGAGGAGAGCACTAGGAGGGAAGAGAAAAAGCTTTGTGTTTTCAGCTGTGCACTCTGCAGCATTTTGACCAGACTGCTGCTCAAGTGCAAAACCCAATTATGCGAATTCATAGATGACCACTCAAAGAATCACATTTATGGGCAGGGAACCTGTTCTTCCTGTTGCAGAAGCCGTTTTCAGAGGGATTTTTAAATTAAGCCAAGATACCCGTATAGTTCTTAGGCAGCAGGCTCCATATCACTATCTTAAGTCTCTGAAGATCTTTTCCTAACAGTCGAGAGAACGGCGGGCAGGCTGATAGGACAGGAATTGAGGAGAAAAACTGACTGAAACAAAAATTAGCAGGATGTGAACTCAAGAGTGACTGCGATGATTTAGTCCTCTAAAGAAGAAAATATGATGTCCAGTAGGATAGCTGTCTTCATAGAACTTGGCCACACAAGAGACACAAGGGGAAATCCCCAAAACAGAAAAATAATCAGGTATGAATAACATGTTTATTAGGATTCTCATTAAAACTTACATGGAAATGCTGAACCAATGACAGTTGCCATATGTATCTCAGTTAACACTGCAGGCGTGATGCATATTATTATTTTTTAATTAAGTGCGGGGGGGGACTGGAATAGCTACAACATATCATTTTACTTTCGAAAATTCTTCCAAGCAAATTATTTTTATACTTTTGTATTCTGACATCAAACTGGAGCTTTTTCTGTTACCTTATTTCTTAGCTCAAAGAATAATGCATAATTGGGGGAAATGTTTTCTTCTTAACTTGGAATAATATATGCAAAATAGCCACCGTATTAATTTCAGAACAAAGCATGAGAAATCCAGCATTGTGCCAGCATCTAATAAACAGTGGAAATATAACTCCTGGAGTTTTTTCTCATTATTTTATGGTAGTTCAATACCTTGTTCTCAGTGCTTACTATTATAATTCAGTTAGGCTTGATTTATTTTACCTGGAGGCCCCACTGGTACAGCATAATAGCAAATGGTATTTAGAATGCTATGAAAGAAATATAGGATGAAAAGTAAGTCATCAAATAATATCATAGTTGAAGAAAGCAGTTACCGTAGTTTTAAAAGTTTATTTTGTTGTTTCAGTTCAAATTCTTTAGAAGACAACATTCCTTGGAACGTATGTCTTTAAATTGCCCTAGTTCAGGCATGTCCAAACTTCCTTTGCCATTGGCAATCTAAGCTTAGAATTCTGAGAGTTGTGGTCCAAAACATCAGGAGGGCCGAATTTTGGGCATGCCTGCTCTAGTTAATACATGAAAATGTATATTAGTGATAGGTGAGCTCATAGTGTTACACAGCTAAGATTGTGTGCAACAAACCCTATTGAAAACCAACCAGCCAGCCAACCAGAATGCTGTAATTAACTGTTGGCAGGGAATTTTAAAAATAAGACTCCCAGAACCATGTATACAGATATCACAACATAGAAACAAAAAGGAAATAAAACATTCTTTTAAATAAGGCCAAAACACCCACAAAAAGGAAATAAAACATTCTTATAAATAAGGCCAAAACACCCAATTTTTAAAATCAAGGGCCTGATAGAAGAATTGTTTCTAATGTAAAAAAAAACTTAGGAAGAATGGGACCAGTCTGCCTTTCCTTGCCATTTTGCTCAGTGAGTGGGGTGCTGTTACAAAAAACAGCCAATTCGGGGGAGTAAGACATGAAGCAGGGCATCAACTGAAGATCTAAAACTTGCAGGCAGGTTCATATGGAAGGATGCAGATTTTTAATGTACTTTAGCCCCAATCTACTTAGGGCTTTTTAAAAAAACAACCCTACCAAATTAGTTTCAGGTCGGGAAAAAATATGAAGACAGTAGAATAAAGC
Source organism: Phrynocephalus forsythii (assembly GCA_029282475.1). Classification (NCBI taxonomy): domain Eukaryota; kingdom Metazoa; phylum Chordata; class Lepidosauria; order Squamata; family Agamidae; genus Phrynocephalus; species Phrynocephalus forsythii. The sequence goes on from JAPFRF010000002.1 coordinate 65,966,872, forward strand.
CACAGTCAGTCACCAACAAGGGAAAGGGCAACTCCCTGTACCCCCCAGTAGCAAATATGATAAAAAATATTAATTGTCTCCTTTGGAGAATTTAAGAGAAAATTAAAACTATATAGCCTTTACACAATACAGAAGCAAGGAGAGGTGATACCTTTATCAGACCCCTAAAACTTAAAAATGACTAGCTTTTGATGTATACCATTCTTCATCAGGCTGTGTTCCAATATATTTTCAATAGTTCAAGGGACAAATAGGCCTCAAACATGGCAAATTTCCTTGCTGGGCCTCCTTTTTAAAGATGAGTAACGAAAAGCAAGCTGCAAACACAAGTGAATGATGTAGGTTCCAATTTCTACGCCTAGTGGACATTGGCTAGATTTTCTCTCCTGCAATGCAAGGAAGGAAGAGAATACAGTACTGATGCATATTGAAAGGGTTAATGTTAAAAGCAAATGCTCAGTCAAAGCCATACGTGGTAATCCTGCATGTCCACTGAGAAGAGCTCATTGGTTGAAGGGGCTTGCTTCCGCATACAATTACAGCCTTCATTATATTAAGTGACTGTTTAAATGTAAGGCTATATCAGAAGACAACAATCTTTTCTCACCAATTTGTTCATCCAACTTTTCTTGAATAGCACTGTTGCCTAAAACTCTTCCCCTTTCTTTGTATCAGTACTTCTAATTTTAAATTCTAAAGTAAGATGACAGCTTGACATGTCACTTGACAAAACGTTAAAGTAGAACTGGAAAATGAAATATCATTTCATTACATTTCTTTGTTACATTATTAGAAGCTTTGTGGTGCAGTGGTTAAACTGCTGTACAGTACTACAGCTATAACTGTGGTCACAACCTGGGGTTCAGTCCGAGGTAACAGGCTGAAGGTTCACTCAGCCTTGCATCCTTCCGAAGTTAGTCAATGAGTATCCAGCTCACTGGGGAGGGGGATGTGTGTGTAGCCTGCATAAATAAATTGTAAACCACTCAGGAGTACCTTATGCACTATGGGAAAGTATATAAGCAAAACACTTTGCTTTTGCTTTAGCCTGCATAATTACTTGTAAACTGTCCAAAGAGTGCCTTAAGTGCTATGGGGCAGTATATAAGCAGCACATTTTGCTTTAACAGGAAAAACAATGTATGCATGTGTTTGATATTATTCATAGCGCAACTCTTGCTCTTATGAATCTCATTTGGATATTACAAGCAAGCTGGCTGTATCCTTATAAATGGTCCCCATGGCTTTTTTAGAAATCGCGGTACCATTGTGTGAGTAACAAAGGTGGGCCCTGACTTTAGATCTGTCTGCTGTATAACTCTGTTTTGGTTCTAGTTACTGCAATATACTCACAGGGAAGAAAGAAATCACATTTTAATTTTGCATGACTTTACAGTCATGTCACAACCTCATGTTTTATGCACTTTCATAAGGCAGCATTTTCACACATTTCAGTGAGAGGTTGGTCATGATTACATAAGCTTTTGTGTTATGAAAAATAATATTGCTGCATGAACATTCCATTACTATGTCCTCAAAATAAAGTCATGAAGCATAATATGTGTCATTTTTAAAAGTATATTTCTCCTTTGTTGGTATTTTATTTATTTATAAGTGGGGCAAGTCATGGCAAAGCATCTTATGATAAATATGTTAAAACACAAATTGAGCAAATGGTAAAACATCAGGTCAATGATCAGTCTTATCTTTGTTTTAGAAAAGTCAAATTGGTTCATACCATTTCTAACGGTGTAGATTATTGCCATGTCACACATGCTAGATCTTTATTTTTTTTGGGGGGGGGCTTCTTGTAGATATGCTTGGTGGATTAGAATCTACCTTTCTTTTTTCTATTTTGTGCGGCTTGTACTGCCTATGGAACAAGCTATAAAATCTAGAAAAATGTTAGTAGACTATAACATTCTCCAGGGGACTTCTTAAAGCCTGCAAGAGAAGGGAGTAAAGGAGATCTCTTAATACTCAGCATTCATTAGTTTACTGTTTCTTTCCAGGTTCTATAATTGAACTGGCACATCTGTTGGGAACTGGTTTGACAGCTGTTTGGTTCCCAATATTAAAATCAGTTGTATGCCAGGCCTTTATATATTGTTTGGGTGAGCATGTCTTCTAAAGAATCCTGGTGGATTAGCACTCTCCTTACACTTTTGTGTTCCTCTTTTTGTGTGTGGCATGGTAACAAAACTGATTTCTTTGAAATAAAGATAGGACTCAAATGAGAAAGATAGGACTCAACCCTGAACTCAATTGTTGTTTGTGGGGGTATTAAAGAAGAGAAGAATTTTCATGATGGCTTCAAAGGAAGATTAGCTAAAATTTGAACTGTTCCTTTATGCATGTTTCTTTTACCCCAAGCCTACCTGTATTTTGGGCTTTTGTTAAAGTCTTCTTGCCACCTGGAGTACCAGATGGTTCCAACCAATTTTGCTGAACCCATTTCCATCTACTGGCTGACATTGGTTAGAAGACAGATGGAACTCCCTCTCTCTTTTTCACTTTTACCCTCACTGGCAAAGTCCATAAGTTTTCTTTGCTTCACAAGATATTTCATGTGCTTGCCAGCTCTGTTGGATTCACTCTGTTATGGTTCAGCTCATCTCAGTATCTTCCATTAGAAACAGGTCTGTGAAACACAGCACTCTGAAGGTTACTTTCCTGATGCATACATTTTATACGGCAGTTGCATTTGAGAAGTTCACCCTGACATGTTGCAGCAGAACATATCATGAGACAACAGATGTTTATGATTTTCCTTTTTTGCCTAGGCTTCCATAAAGTTGCATGTCAAAAGGATCTAGTAGGGAGGGGAAATATAATGCCTGCGCCATTACTGGCACAAGGCAGAGAAAGATGCAGGGCCTTTTTGTATTTTGAGTGCCTTGGATCTAGTCTCTCAGCTTATCTTCCTGAGGAAATATTCCACTTGCCTAGATTGACAAATGTATTTTGGATGCTAAAGCACTGTTAACTGAATATGCATCAAGAAAACAGCCAAGTTCTTCTGTACAGCTAAGACAAAATACTTTTCTCAAAAACACGTATTTTCCTTTTGATGATTCTAAATGGAAATACACTATCCAGTTGCTTATATTTCCATATTTATTACATATTTGTTATACAGTACTTGAACATTTTTCTTTCCAAAACAGTTTTGCAGTTCTGAAGCTGAACATGGGTACAATACAGCTATTGTATAAAGCTATTTTACAAACCATCTAGCTCAGTATAACCTGGTCTCACGGGTGGCAACTCTCCCCATACCTAGGTACACATCACTTGCCATACAATCCTTTTGTTATTGGAGGTGCCATCACAAGGACTTTCTGGGTTTGGGACTTTTTCCAAAAAAGCACCTGTTACATAGAACTCACTAGGACAGGGGTATCCAAACTTTTTGCAAGGAGGCCCAGATTTGTCAAGGTGAAAATGTGTCGGGGGGCCGACCATTCAGCAGCATTTGGCCCCTGGGCCAGACTTTGGACAAGTCTCTATAACATGCAAGGAGGCAGGGAGGACGCTGCAGCAATGGAGCCAGGGGCGGAAAGATTGGGCAGGTGGCTGGTCAGGTGGACAGAGGCAGGGAGGGGAGGCAAACCATAAAACTGCAAGCTGATGCCTTCATCTGGTATGGGGAGAGGACAGCTGGCAGGGATGCGTGACAGGCTGAGCCGGTGGGAAAAAGAAGACGTGGGCCACTCAAAATTTGAAAACAGGCTGCATTTGGCCCCTGGGCCTGACTTTGGACATGCCTGGACTAGGATTTACTCCCAAGTTTAGCTGCCTTGATTACTCAGTGAGTTGAGCTTGGCTGCAGAGGAAGAGGTTAGGACTTTGATTCCCTGATTGAAGAGCCAGCCTATGTGGCCTTGGGCAGGCTGCACAATACCAGAGTGTCCTTTGAAACACTTCTGAATACTCTCTATTTAGAAGTCAGTATAGACTTCTAAACAGTATGTTAGAATTGGTGTTGTTAAACATATATTTTATTTGGATTCAAAATAGTATTTTGATATCATTTAAAAAAAACACCTGGAAAATTGCACAAGGATTTGATCCTTTGTGACCTACATTTTAACTTCTTGTATTTAGAAAGGTAGAAACAATATCATTTTCACATACTAAACTTCAGGGTTCCCTAGCAATTCATTTATTCTGTTTCTAATACCAGTTTCCTTCTCCCCTGCTTGCAAATCAGCCATTTCTCTCTCTCTTTTTGTTTTGTTTTTACCCAATAGAGTCAGATTATCCATCTTCTCTTTGATTTACTCTGTTTTCTCATTCAAGAAAATAAAGCCAGGAATGGATGTTAAAAGAAGGCTGTGATGTAAAAGTGTGGTTCTTAATTAACTTGAGTGTCTCAGAGTCATAACACAAGCTTTCTTCACATTCAGTGGTGTGCCGATTAGCTGGTTTTGTTTGGTAATTAAGCTTCAGGATTTAACCAAAGGAGTCATTTGAAGTCTAATCTCATGAACACATGGGGACTGCCACTTCTCTAGAACATTGGTTGTACTCGCTTGGGTTTCTAGGGCAATGTGGTCCCAGATTTGGGAAGCACTGTGTTCACACTATCCAGATTTTCTGGAGTGTGTTTGCACCCAATATAAGCAGGAACAAAAACTAAGGTGGGATTTTGGGCAAGAGTGGGTCATAGTTCTGAGGCATGGCACAGAGCGTCCTTTCCTTTGAAGAATCAGTCTACTCAGAGGTCAGCAAAACATGACACTTGCACAACAAATAGAGTAAAGTCAGTGTGGAATAGGGCAACATGTGGTGACTGGTCCCGTGTGCATAAGTGGTGATTGCAGCAAGGAATGATCAGAAATACAGATTAATTGAGGAGTCTCTTGACATCTTGTGCTGAGTTGGCAATCCACTAAAGAGGAAATTCTATGATTTCTGACTTTAGCTTCCATTATATCTTGGCAGTCATCACTGAAAGGTCAAAACACCTGATCTGTGTACAGAAAGACCCTTGTCTGATCCCTGGTGTTCTTTTGTTGGTTTATGTTGCAAACGAGGAGAAGCTGCTTTCCCTGAGATTCTGTTGCCTGTGAGACCAAACTGTACTGGACTAGATGGACAAATAATCTGTCGTGGTATGAAGCAGCTCCACTGTTCTCTAACTGTGAACACTGTTTGTAAATTATTTCAACTATTGTGAATTATTTTGTCGTATTCTGGCCAGTAGAAAGAGTCTGAGTATAAGTGCATCAAGGATGTAAGCCAAGCAGGCCAGTGTACCATCTTGGAAGACTGCAGGTCACCACCTCTCTCTCTCTCCTCTCTCTCTCTCTCTCTCTCTCTCCCCCAACCTCCTCAGATTTCATCCCTACCACAGTGGAAACCCTGAAAAAAGACAGGCCTTTGACCTTAAGCCTAGCACTTCTCTATTTTACCAAGAACATAGAGGGAACCTGCTGCTGGCACTGGTATATTGGCTGCAGAAATCATGGAGGTCTTGGACAAGAGTGTGTGGTCCCACTGTTGGAGGACCCATATATGGGATGTGGGCACAGTGGTCAGTAGTCTCCAGCAATTTGAGCGTTGATATCTCTGCCTCTCTGCTAGTGCATGGACCTAGTCTGTCTTCCTTGGGCGCCACAGGTTCCTTAGCCTGTATAACTGCGTGACAAGTTATACACTTTATAAATATCACAAATGAGAAATAAGATATGCACATTTTGGAGCTATGATATATGTAACATGTCTAGATGGGATGGGCTTTTAGGAAACAGAGAGAGGGGTTATCAGATTATATGACAGAAAAACATAGACGATGTTTTCATAAATTTCTCTTTTTGATCATTCTCAACATAGCATCTATGAGCTAAGCAATTTGTATCACAAAATTTACCTCTGTCCCTAGACCACTTTCTGGAGAACAGTCAAGCAGCATATCATTACATACTGTGTGCCATCAAAATGTAATTCATATTCTTGTACCTTTCTATAAGCACAAGTATTTTCTTTCTGTTTCCTTTCTATTGCAGTTTGTTGTGACAATGTTTTGGAGCATTTATCTCTACGACAGAGAATTAGTTTATCCAAAACTCCTTGATAATTTTATACCACCGTGGCTAAATCATGGAATGGTAAGTAGAATTAACTAAATACTTCTCTTGCTTTTAAGGGTTCTGTTAATAGATTTATAACATTGTCTAGATTTGTGATAGGTAACTTTGGCCTGCCAGAGAGTTGAACAACTCCTCCCGTAATTTCAGCTGTGCTGACGTGAGCTGCTGAACAAAGTAAGCCAAAAGCATTTGGAGGGTACACTTGACCACTTCATATATACATCATGTAACACTAGTAGTCCCCAAACCTGGTGATTAAGTGTTGGTGGACTTCTGATTCTCAGAAGCGAATATGGCCAGTGCTCAAGAATTCTGAGAGTCATAGTCCAAGAGCATCCAGAAACTGAGGTTTATGAATCACTGATATACTGTAAAATGATACATGTAAAGTATCCATTCATGCTTACAGTTTAATGGAGAAAAATTATAATGGTATTTTGAAGTGGATACATTTATGTCCACCAAATGGAGAGACTAAAGCAATGTTAAATTTAAGTTAGCCTGTATTTATTTATATGGGTTTTCTGCATTAGAGTTAAAAACTACAATATTAACTACGTTAAATTTGGTTTCACTGAAAAATACCACCATCATCTGCAGTGAGATCAAGGAGCAGCAAGATTGCTGTTAATCTCTTAAGAAAATGAGAACCAGAGTGCAAAGTGATTTAACAAATTCATTTCATAATTTTCTGATGCATGACTAAATGGCAGAATATTTGTCTTTTTTAATAAGCATTTCTAATTTAATTGGGGAGGGGGATTAGATTTGGAGTGCCAGCTTGGCTGAACTCCGTACAACTGCTCCTAGATAATTTACTTAGAAGTAAAACCAGGGGATTTCAACAGAACCCCTTTCCCTGCACAGGACCAGGTTGTACATATGCCTTATACCCTGGTCTTCAACCTGGACCGACTCATCCATCCAACAGGTACTGGAAAAGGAGACACTTATCCAGCAAGAACACAACAAAACAGCATCATACCTGCTTCCACGACCTATGAAAATCCCTTTGACATAAATCCCAGTTGCTACTGCTAGTACTGGTTCTGAGTATGGGACCAGAATCTTGACTATGAACAACATGGTCAGGTGTTATTCACTGTTCATATTTATACCTATTTGAAATATCTCATTCGGTTGGATTCAAGCTGGCCAGTTTATGAACAGATGAGCTGCATTGTTTACAAGAGCGGCCAAAGATTTAATATATGCTCTATGACTGGCTGGAGACGGATACTTTTCACTCATTTTCCCCTTCTCTCTACTGTACATACCCCTCTCTTGCTGCTCTGGGGAATTTCAGTTTCTGCTGCTGCTCTGCATCCTAATCCACCAAGCAGATTTTCAGAGCGCACACGAGGCTGCAGTGAGGAAAGGGGAACAGCAATTCATTTCTTCTTCCAGCATCAGTGAATCACTACCACCTGTAAATAATTCTGAATATATGTAATCCTAATTAACTGGTAGGAGTGAGAAGTCCTGATTTTGTGGATTCTTTTTCATGTCATGAAATCTGGAGCTATACAAGTTTTGGAGAAGGTAGCCGTGTTAGCCTATGCAAGAATTCCAGGCAAAAATAAAAATACATTGACCCCCCCTCCCCCACCTATAGCGTGGGTTAGGGACCCAACCTGACCCGCGATAACTGAAAATCTGCGATATGTGGATGCAGGTCGGGTTGGGCCTGGGGGGCCTAGCTGGGGGCTCTTGTACTTACCCCCAGCCTGGTACTGGCCTGAACTGGCCTGTGAGGACCATTCTGGTTCTTTTGGAGGCCCCAAAAGGGCCTCCCTGTGAATGGGAAGTGACTTCCAGATCGCCAAAAATAATTTCTGAGGCCTCCGACAGGCCTAGAAAGGCCCTTGGAGGCCTCAGAAATGATTTTCTGCAATCCGGAAGTCACTTCCAGTTCACAGGGAGGCCCTTTTGGGGCCTCCAGAAGGCCCAGGTAGGCCCTCACAGGCCTGTTCGGGGCAGCTCCAGTTCTGTGGTAAGTACGGAAGGCCTGAAACAGACCTTTTCCCTCTTACCTCGGGGGGGGGGGGGGCTTTTTTCATATACTGCGGTCCTGTGATATAGCAGGACCACAGTATATGAACCACGAAAGGGTGGGCGACCATTGTAAAACAAAACAAAAGACAAAAAAGCATGTGGCACCTTAAAGACTAACTTTCATATTTTAATGTAATGTTTTGTAGACATGTCCACTTCTTCTGACATATAGCAGCATAATGAGGTATAATGGAATATACACTTCATACCAAGTATTCATTGGCTGTTGTATATAGGTATATTTGCATGCAACCTCTGTTGTAAAAATTCCTAAAGAGACAGAAAACAGACACCAGATCTGGGTGAGGATAGGGAAGGGAGGGCGAAGAGGGAGGGGGTTCATTTGAGGATGAGGGAGTGGGAAAGAGATGATGGGAGGAAACGGAGTTGTGGGATGTCTTTCACATATCTTGATCTGCTCTTTAGTTATGCATCAGAAAATTATGAAATAAATTTAAGTCACTTTGCACTCTGGTTTTCATTTTCTTAAGAGATTAACAGCAATCTTGCTGCTCCTTGAAACCAAATTTAACATAGTTAATATTGTAGTTTTTAATGAATGAGTGGCATATATTCCATTACATATTCTATTGTACACCTCATTCTGCTGCTATATGTCTGAAGAAGTGGATGTGACAACAAAACGTTAAATTAAAATATGAAAGTTAGTCTTTAAGGTGCTACATTTTTTTGTCTTTTGTTTTATTTTTCTTTGATTTTTGCGTAAAACAACAAGACTCAAATAAATCTGCTATTGTTCTGGTGTTTTATAATATGTTGGTTTACTTTGTATTCTAGTCCTATAGACTGAAGGAAACAATTATAATAGTACAGAAGAAATGAATAGATAATTGATTGATTAAGAAACAATTGATAAAGCATTAATGAAAATGATAATGTTGGTGTATCTGGTTGACTAGGAAGATTGCAGTGCTATTTTGTCTATGTCTGCTCAGTTCCTCCTGATGCTTTGCAATGATGCTTCCTTGAGGGATTTGGGGTCACTCTGAAATATCATCTACCCTGCCCCAACCTTGGCTGTAAAGCCAATTCTGACTTATGGCAACCCTTTTCAGGATATTCCAGACTGAGAATAAGAAGTGATTTATCCTTTCCTTCTTCTGGGGGTGCTCTGAGACTGTGGACCTTGTCCAAGGCCCTCCTGATGTTTTGGACCACAACTCCCAGAATTCTAAGCTTAGATTGCCAATGGCAAAGGACTGTGGGAGTTGTGGTCTAAAACATCTGGAGGGCCGAAGTTTGGACATGCCTGCCATACAGGCTGGCACCACTCACAGGAAACAGTGAGGAATCAAATTCCTAGCCTCTGGCACTGCAGCCAAATACTTAAATAAGGGTACATAAGAACATAAGAACATAAGAAGAGCCATGCTGGATCAGGCCAAAGGCCCATCTAGTCCAGCTTCCTGTATCTCACAGCGGCCCCACCAGATGTGTTTGGGAGCGCATGAGACTAGATATCTGTCTCCTGATACCACTCTCCTGCATCTGGCCCTTGAAGTACCCTGGTTTAAACCCCGGAGGTTACACATCTCCATCATGGTTTGTAACCTGTGATGGACTTTTCCTCCAGGAATCTGTCCAATCCCCTTTTGAAGGCATCCAGGTCAGATGCCATCACCACATTGTGTGGCAGGGAGTTCCATAGACTTACAACGCGCTGGGTGAAAAAAATATTTTCTTTTGTCAGTTCTTACTCTCCCAGCCCTCAATTTGAGTGTATGTCCCCTAGTTCTGGTATTTTGGGAGAGGGAGAAGAGCTTCCCTCTATCCACTTTACTCATACCCTGCATTATTTTGTATGTCTCAATCATATCCCCCCTCAAGCGCCTTTTTTCCAGACTAAAGAGGCCCAAATGTTTTAGCCTTTCTTCATAAGGGAGGTGCCCCAGACCAGTAATCATTTTAGTCGCTCTCTTCTGCACCTTTTCCAGTTCTACTATGTCTTTCTTGAGATGCGGTGACCAGAATTGTACACAATACTCCAGGTGGGGCCTTACTATTGTTTTGTATAATGGCATTATAATGTTGGCTGTTTTATTTTCAATCCCCTTTTTGATAATCCCTAGCATGGAATTGGCCTTCTTCACCGCTGCCACACATTGGTGTTTATACACGACCCCTAAACTCCGGGGCAAATGGCTCCCAGCTTAAAAATGTTTACCCACCAGCTCCGGAGTTAACAGGAAATTAAGTGCGACCCCGCCCACTTTAGCGCGTCCCAGCGCACCTTTCAGGTACCTGCTCTTTGGAGGTGAAAATTATTTGATCCGGTGTAACGATAGTGAGTGCGGGGCTCTCCTTGCTTCTGTTTGTTGTTTTTTGGCTCCCTCCCCTTTAAGAGCTACTTTTACAGAGACGAGAGCCAGAACGGAGGTGAGCGGCATGCTTTTCTTTCTCTTTTTCTCCCTCCCCTCAAGCAGCCAGCAGCCAGGAAGTGCAGAGGGGGTGGGAACACAGGAAGAGCGACGAACCCCTAAGATCTCTGGTCCGAATTTAAGTGGCCAGCGGATCTTAGGGGTCGTGTAAAAAGGCCCTAACTGAGCTATCCAGCCAGTCAAGATCTTTTGGGACCCAGTTAAAGAAGGGGGAACCGATACAAGATGTTTTATCCCACACACAGCAGGAACTGTTGATAGTCCCTAGTGAATGGACAACATTGTGTGAAAGAGTTATAACAACTCTTTGAGAGATGAAGATGTTTGGATTTGAACATGCCCCTTCACTATTTCTGTATGTCAGCTCTGTTTAGCTAATAGAAGAAAATGTTACAGAGTTATGCAAATCTGTAGAGATCATATAAACTTTTGTTTCTCTGACTTTTGTGAAGCTCCCACATTCCCTACGATCTCATTCTTAGTTGCAAACCTGTCAGCAGGTTATTTAGTCATCTTGAACACCTAGTTTTTAGGTACTTCATACGTTATTATAACTGCTGTTTTAAATGACAAAGAATTCAGGCTTTCTGTCAATGTCAGTAAAACATAGGATACAATAATATCTGGAAATGAGAATAAAAGAAAAAGTAAAGATAGAATGAACACTTTATCATTTCAAATTGCCAGAGACAGTAATTATTAAAGACAAACAAACTTGCAGGAAGTCACATCACAAATATATGTCTGCTGAGCCCAGATAAAGCCAAAATCTTAGTCTTTATTGACTAGCTATTTCTGTTAGTACTAAGATGCCTAGTAACCATTTAAAAAGACAAATGGAATATAGTATTAACTGTATGCTTCAAAAGAAAGAGGGTGGGGTATCGAGGAGGATCTCTCATCATCAAGAATTTCGGCACCTCTACAAAATAATCTGATGTGCTCTGTCATTTAAAAGCACACAAGCAAGGTAGGCTGCAAGAGGTGATGAAAGAATATGTGAGAAACATCTGGAAGTTGAGTCATGGCAACTGGACTTATTTTTCTTGAGAGACTGAAACGTTTTGTTGCTCATCCAAACAGCTTCATCAGTCTGAAGAAAGCTAGTTGCAAGCCCTCCATTTTATAGCTCACTTTGACCTCTTGTCACCCCGGTCTGAAATAGGCTCATATGATGAACAATGGCCTGAATAGGCTCGATAGGTTGAGAAGATAGGTGGTTTGAGAAAGGGGTCAGGGAAACCATTCAAGTGAGCATTGAAAACCCCTCTCTCAACAGAGGTGGGGGGGTCAGGCACAGTCTATCTGCCACTTATCAGGCTGCGATTTGAATAATAACTAGACAAATCAAAAATCCTTCACCCCTTCACCACCAAGGCCATAGCTAACACCCATACTTTATGAGTTTCAGCACCTTAGGCCATTGTTTACCTTAAGGCTATTGAGACTATTGTCTACCTAACAAGTCTATTCAGGCCATTGTTCATATTTATGAGCCTATTTCAGACTAGGGTGAGAGGTCAAAGTCAGCTATAAAATTGCGGATTCGCAACTAGCTTTTTTCAAACTGATGAAGCTGTTTGGATGAGCAGCAAAACCTTTCAATCTCAAGAAAAAAAAGTCCAGCTGCCATGACTCAACCTCCAGATAAACTCACCTGGATGACTGAGAATCTTCACAGACATGTGGGAAACAGATGTACCAGACCTCAATGCAAGGAGTATCAAAAACTGGCCTGTAGGGGACAAGCAAAAATGCAGGTACTTATTGAAACAGTCAAGAAAAAATGAGTCAGCTTCATTTTCAGAGAAAGCAAATTGTTTTGAGGAAACATAGTTTGCTTTGGAGAAACTGGAAATGTGATAATTATAGGAATGGTCTACCAGAGTGTTACAGCTTGATCCTTGCTTTGTATTTTATATGATTGCTCTCTGTATGTTTTGCCCCTTTAAATTTTTTTAAAACAGCATAGTAACTCAGAAGGAATCTGAACTCTTTGGTTGGAATTAAAACAAACTTGAAAACAGGCACTTAAATGGACATGCAATCATGTTTTATACAGAAGGGTGCATTGGCTGCCTTTTGCACACAAATTTCAGCTGCTTTTTAAAGGCTAAGATTCCAAGGAGTGTAATATATCCAGTTTACACATAGCATTAACATCTGTTTTGGTGTAATTCATAATTATTATCAAGTCTTGCATATCTAATAAATGAGGGTAATCTAAGATTGCCAAGACCTCCAGTGCATCTGCACTAAAAAGTGAATGAGCAGAAATCAAATATAGCAGTTTGAATATTCTGGATGAACACTTCTGAGATAAAACTGTGTCATCAGTGAAGCCAACATTAGATTTCTGTGTGGTAAGACTTTAAGCGATAGTTCTTTGGCTTGTTTGTTTTAGGTGCTTTGCTAAAAAAATTATTGGCAAATAGACGGTAAAGAAATGGAAGTCAAATAATTGACTCTGCAACACCATGTATCTCTCAAGGACACAAAACATATTCACCTAATGTTTGTTTTGGCTGAGGACCAGATTTCCTGGTTCTTTTTCTTACCATGGCTCTTGTTATTTGGAATGGTAAAAGCGATGGCTGCTCATAGGAAAGAATAGAACCATCCAGGGTTTTCATTATTGTGATGATTTCAGCTAAAGGGGGAGAAAGAAGCAGTGCAATATTTTTGTGTCTGTAACTCAGATGGGGAAATGCATTTAGCAGGAGAGGTAAGATAGCAAGATTATAGGATATGATGAGGTACAGAGGTGGAGACAGGGTGCTGGTTGACTTGCCCTCTTGATGGAGAATCAGATCTCGCCTGTGACTAGGCCTGCCTTTTTTTCCAGCTTAGAAAGATTGCACACTTTTAATGTTTTAAGGTCAATGTTGAGATATACTGTAAAACTCCTGAATGGTTTGGGACCTCACTGTCCCAGAGATCCACCACCCATCCCGCCCAATCCCTGATGTTGTGGGTGGACACCCCGAGGGATGCACAGACTACAACTGTGAACCAGGCTTTCTTTGAGGTGGCTGCCTCATCATGGAACCCCACCTTCCCAGCCTTTAAAAGATTGCATAGTTTTGTACCACAGCATGGCTTCGTCTAGTCACTCCTTTACATGCCATGAATCCTCCAAGGAACACACAGTAGAAGGCAACAGATAGTCCTGAAATATGAGTAAATTGTACTTCTTCAGCTAGTCAGAGTATAAATGGCCACCGCCTGACGTATTTCATTTCTATCATCCAATAAAAATAAGATAGCATCCTTTATAATCAACTTTTGCAGTTGTAGCAAAGAACATTGGGTTATTTCCCCCTTCCTTCCATTGAAAGTACAAAGGTATTTTTACAATGAAGAAACGTTCATCTTTGCACTCAGTGAATCCTACTTAGTAAGCAAAAACATGCCTACTTAAATGCTCAGAAGTGGCAAATATGACTTAATTGGGCCACAAATATTTTTAGCATTCCATGGTATCTCATTTATTTGTTTCATGTGCTACTATAGCAACTGGATTCCACCAGTTTAAGACTTTTATTGTTGTTAGTCCTGCTAGCTAGGGCTTCCCTCCCATTTCAGAAACTGAGATCTACTTGGCTTGACCTTGGCAGGCAGCATTTCTTTCAATTGAAGACATATGCAAAAACTTACTATCCAGCAGCAATCTCCCCCACCCAATTGAAACATGTTTACCAATGTCAAATAAAAATTATTTCATAATGGGGAATACTGAAATTTAATTATGCTGTTTTAGTATGTGCTGAATTATATACTGCAATTTCATTTGTAACATTTGCCCAGATTTAACAATCAAAAAAATGGTTGTGTTTAATTTCTAAAGATGCTTAAGGTAATGCTGATGTGTTGTGTCGTTACAGTCGTGACCGGCCCTTTGGGATCCCATGTTTATGGAGTTTTCTTGGCAGGAATACTGGAGTGGTTTGCCAGTTCCTACTCTAGGCACTGCTGCTGGTCTAATCTACAGATACTTGTGGTACAAGCATAACCATTGTCTTTCTTCAGAGGTCAGAGTGAAATTAAAGTCCAAGACTTTTCCCTTTTTACTTCTTTCACTTAGTACAGGGGTGGCGAACACAAGGCTCTCGAGCTGCATGCGGCTCCCGGCCAAAATGAATGCGGCTCTTTGCCTCTTATCATTATTTTGTATACTGTGGCTCTTTGCCAAGTTTGGATTTTGTTATGCTGCTTCTGAGGAGGGACCTCTGAGGAGAGATCTCCGAGCGCGTAGTCCTGCCCCCAGGCTGCGTCATCATGTCTCCCATCCCCCGGAAACAACTGCACGGGCCAGAGAGCGGGGGGACCCGTGTGTCACATGTTGTGTCACATCTTGCCGTTAGTTCTTAGTGTGGAGGACGCAGCACACCCTCACCATCACTGCAGGATTTTTACCCTCACTCAAAATGGCAAAATGCAAAGCTAAACGAAAATATGAAGATGAACACAGGACATTTTGGGAAGAATGGGAAGATGCTTTCTTCTTTATTGAACGGAATGGGAAAGCACTGTGTTTAATATGCAATACTATGATATCACATTTCAAGGCTTCAAATCTTCAGCGTCATTTTAGAACTCTCCATGCTAATATTGACAAGGAATTACCCAAAGGTACTGAACTACGCAAGCAAAAATTGAGCACCTTGAAAAGCCAGGTAAAAAGACAGTCTCAAATGTTTCAGCAATTAACCAAGCATGGAGAAACTGTGACCCTTGCATCCTATAAAGTGGTGTAGAACATTGCCCGTGCTAAAAAAACATACAATGAGGGGGAGTTTCTAAAACAGTGTTTTGCGGATATAATTGAAACCTTGGCTCCAGACAATAAAAAACTCAAAGATTCCATCAATGATCTCCAGCTGTCACGGCACACAGTTGAAACCAGAATAGCAGACATAAATAATGTGATTGAGTCAGATCTACATGCAGACTTGAACGCATGTGCTTATTTTAGTGTTGCATTAGACGAGTCATGCGACATACAAGACAAGCCACAGTTGGCAATATTTGCGCGAATGGTTTCTGAGGACTGCGTGATTAAAGAAGAGCTTCTCAACATTGTCGCATTAAAAGACAGAACTCGCGGTACTGACATAAAAGAGGCAATGACTGCCTTTTAAAAAAAGCGAATATGTCTTTTGAAAAACTCACCGCAATAGTCACGGATGGAGCACCGTCGATGATTGGCTCAGTAAATGGACTTGTGGGTCTTTGTAAAGGTGATGACGCCTTTCCTGAATTTTGGAACTTCCACTGCATCATCCATCGTGAGCAACTTGTGTCCAAAACACTGAATTTAGACCACGTTATGAAGCCTGTGATGGAGATTGTGAACTACATCCGTACGCACACCCTTAATCACCGGCAATTCAAGAACCTCATTGCAGAACTTGACGCAGACTTGCCCGGTGACCTGCCACTGCACAGCGCAGTGAGATGGCTCTCAAGAGGCAAAGTAGTTTTGTGCTTTTTGAGCTTTTGGAAACAGTAAAATTGTTTATGGCAGAGAAGAACAAAACGTATCCCTCTGCTTTCAGACCCCGAGTGGCTTATGGATTTGGCATTTTTACTGGACATGCTTTCACACTTGGATAAACTAAATGTGGACCTGCAGGGGAAATTAAAAACTCTTCCTGAGCTGACACAAAGTGTATTCTCCTTTGTAAACAAGTTGAAGCTTTTTAAAGCACACATTCAAAACAGCAATCTATCCCATTTTCCTTCTTTGCGCAGCACCCTGCAGAAGACCGGTGTTAAAACAGATATAGCTGGATACGTGAAACAACTTACACAACTACAAGAGAAGTTTACTTTCCGGTTTGAGGACTTGGACCAAAAAAGACCACAGATCACTTTTCTCATCGACCCGTTTAATGCTGACACCGACTGCCTGAAAACCCCACTTGTTACTGATGAGGCAGCGAGTGAACTAGAAATGATTGAGCTACGCGAGGACGATAGACTGAAATCTCTTTTGAAGGAAGGCCATGTTATGTTTTGGAGAGCTGTGCCAACTGAAAAATACCCGTGTGTAAAAAGAGCCACTCTCAAGCTGCTGTCTATGTTCTCGTCAACATACGTCTGTGAGAAACTGTTTTCTACTTTGAAACACGTGAAATCAAAGCACCGGTCCATCCTGACTGACACTCATGTAAAGGAACTGCTCCGAGTGGCTACAACTGAATACAAACCTGATTTGCAGAAGATTACTGAAAACAAAAGATGCCAGAAATCCCACTGAGATTATCATCCCATCACTCCAACAAGGTAACAAAAAACACCTGACTGAGCATGTTATATTATGTGTTTAATATATTATTGTTAAAATTATATGCTTTTGTGTGAGTGTTTGGCTGTTTTGGCAGGTCACTGCGTGGTGTGGCTCTCTGACTCTCACAGTTTAAAATTTTTGCTCTTTTTGTCGAACTTGTTCGCCACCCCTGACTTAGTAGGAGCCTCGTGGCGCAGTGGTTAGATGCCTGTACTGCAGCTAAAACTGTGCTCACAACCTGGGGTTCAATCCCAGGTAGCAGGCTCATGGTTGACTCAGCCTCCCATCCTTCCAAGGTCGGTAAAATGAGTACCCAGCTTGATGGAGGGGTGGGGGCAATGTGTATCCTGTATACTGCCCAGAGACTACTTGAAGTGGCATGGGGTGGTATATAAGCAGAACACTTCACTTTTGCTTTCTTGATTTACTCAGTAGTTATGGGCATATGGTGAGTAACTGCTTGGTAAAATATTGTCTGTATGCATTCATCCCTTGTGTACCTGAATTGAACAGAGAGGTAAAAAGTGCAAATGACTAAATAACTATGTGGGGTGTTCAAGGCAGCTGTCTGCATTTCATAAACCTCTGTTTCTAGCCTCAAATGTCTTGCTGCCACTACTTGTTTTCCTGTTAAATTAGCCAGTTCTTATATTATGATGCCTGATTTTCCTTTATTCAATCCCACCCTACAGTCAACAGTGCCAGGTACAAATGTTTTTTCCATCTGCAGTGTAGAAGAATGAACAGTTTTGTGACATTAATAAGCTTGGGCCACAATGTTGCTTGTAGATGGAATACCATAACAGAAGGCCACAGGAATTGTTGATAAGAAAGTGAATGGTCGACGATAAAATGTCAGAATTCTACCAGTTTACAGAAGTTACACAAAAAGACCAGATGTTGCATAAATTGTCTTCTCTCAATGAATCTAAGAATTTCAGTATCTATCTATCTATCTATCTATCTATCTATCTATCTATCTATCTATCTATCTATCTATCTATCTATCTATCTATCTATCTATCTATGTCTTTCTCTGTGTTTTACAAAGATGCAAGTGGGAAATTTAAATGGATCAGTTGTGAATTAACAGATGCATTAATATAATGGAAAATATATATGTAATATACTAATGCAACATACTATTATGTATGCTGTGTGTATACATGCACATGTCACATACATACCTATACATGTACATGTTTGTGTGTGTGTGTGCCGGTATACCATACATGCACATGTCACAACTGTGAAAGGGAAGAATAAAAACTTTAGAGTAAATGATTCTACCATGAAATACCAGTGGCTGTCGGATTCTTGATAGGCTGGTTAACAAACAATCAGAATTTCTTTTAATAATTCTAATGTGAGCTGATAAAATAACTAGTGCTTCCAGTTTATTGGTTTATTTCATTTTCATATGAATGGTTGGTAATATGCATATACTGTACTAAATTGTGTTCTTATCTGTCTCTTTTGTGAAACTGATAACACAACTTTTAAAAAGCTGATAAAAAAAGAATGAATAAAGTGATAACATGAGACTTCCCTTATCTAGGATAGTCTCTTTTCAAACTTCCCACACAGCATTCTCTGTGTCTTCTGAGCTGCAAGTCTTGTGGCTCAGTGGTTAAATTGCAGTAGTGTAGTGAAGAATGTGCTCATGACTTGATTGTGAGCTCAGGCACCTCAGGATTGAGTAAAATAGGACTACAGTAATGAGCTACAATTCTCATTTTACAAATTACAAGTATTATAGGATTTATTTGGGTTGGGGTTTTTAATTAATTAATTTTGTTTTTGTTTTGAGACAATATAGAAGTTATATTTCAATCTAAATGTGCAGTTTATATCTGAGTTATTTAATTTCAGAATAACACTTTCTTTCCAATGGGGGTGGGGGGAGAAAGTTACATTCTGCTATTTGTTTAACTCTTGTAAACTGCCCAGAGTAGCCTTGTATCTAGATGGAAATAAATAAACAAATACATTGGTACCTTATATAAAGTAATTAATTCGTTCCAAATGAAATTATGTTAAGCAAATTTTCCTTTATACAAATTTCCCATAGGAATGCATTGAAAATGGAGTACAGTGGACCCTGGTATAACAAACAGCTTGTATAACATAAAATTTGTACAACATAAAAATTTGCTTAACATAATTGCCTATGAGGAAAATCCGTACAACATAAAAATGGGATTACTTCATTTTCAATGCATTCCTATGGGAATTTGTATAAAGGAAAATTTGCTTAACATAATTTCATTTGGAGCAAATTAATACAAGGTACCACTGTACTCTCATTTTTATGTTGTACAGATTCACCCCAGAGGCGATTCTGTTAAGCAAATTTCCCCTATCTCCGGAATTTTTATGTTGTACAAATTTTATGTTATACAAACCCTTTGTTATACAAGGGTCCACTGTAGGTAGGTAGGTAGGTAGGGTAGATAGATAGATAGATAGGTAGATAGATAGATAGATAGATAGATAGATAGATAGATAGATAGATAGATAGATAGATAGATAGATAGATAGATAGATAGATAGATAGATGAATGGTACAGCACGTGGAGCACAAGTAGTTTGCAAATAGTGACCAAGAGTGTGGTTACAACATGAAAAGGAATTTATATCTTGATTGGGGCTATCAGAATCAGATTGAAATCATGTGTCAGTCACATGGCATTTGGGTCAGTGTGTACAACCTCTTTGGAGAATTTATCCTTTTAAAAGTTGTGTTATATATCGATTGAAGGGGTTATGTGGGCTTAAAAATACAGTTATGCCTTGAATTATGAATGCCATGAACAACAAAAAACTTGAATTATGAAAAGAAATCCACCCATATAGGGTCATTTTAAATTTATTTATTTATTTATTTATTTATTTATTTATTTATTTATTTATTTATTTATTTATTTATTTATTTATATTTGTATTTCTTAACCACCCAACTTCCCTAGGACTTCTGGGCGGTGTACAACAAATTATAAAACAAAACAACTAGACCCCCCCCAAACAACCCCCAAACAAAATAAAAAGCAAAGTGTTCTGCTTGTATACTGTCCCATACCACTTCAAGTAGTCTCTGGGCGGTTTACAATTTTAATTACAGTGTGCAGGCTACACATTGTGCCCCCCCCCAGCAAGCTGGGTACTCATTTTGCCAACCTCAGAAGGATGGAAGGCTGAGTCAACCATGAGCCTACTACCTGGGATTGAACCCCAGGTCGTGAGCACAGTTTTACCTGCAGTACAGGCATTTAATCACTGTGCCACAAGGCTCTAAAAAGGATAAAATACAACACCATACATACAAACAAACAAAACTCCAGCAAGAAAAAGGCTGGGATAGACAAAAATTATGCAAAAGGCAGATTTTTTTATTAAGAAGAAAATTCAAATAATTGTTTTTCAACGCATTAATAGGAGAAGCCTGTCCCAACCCAGCAAAGCAGGGGAAGAGCTCCCCTGCTTTGCTGGGTTGCCTGGGAAACCACCTCAATGAGCTGTCAACATCAGCTGTGTGGCAGTGGTGAGTGGTGCCCAGTGGCTTTACTCCTAACCCTAACCCTAGCCCTAATCCTTTTAAAACATTGATTTAAAACATGCTGAACATGATTCAGATATGGTATCACCCCCCAGTGTCATCATACTCTGAAACGGGCTTGCGAACACCTCACCATAATCATAATTTAGCTCCAGCCATTGTTTGCCCTTGTGATGTGCATTGAATTTAGCTATGGTTATCCTCTTCACCAAAATATGAAGCAATTATTAAAATTAAAAATATTCCACATAATGCTTTTTTGTGTTTTAGGAAGTGATGTAAAGAATTAGAAAATATTAGATAATAGATATTTAAATAATGTGCACCTTGGAGACGTCAAGTTTATAGACATGGCTTGTGTAGAGAGTCTTTTGATCTCTGCAATCCATGGTCACATGACCTGCTTCTCCCAGTCAGGTTTTATCTGATTACTATGGAAGGAAAATAAAATATGTATTAATTGCCTCTCAGCCATTATGTTATTCAGAGATGGAGTTAAATGAAATAAAGTGCACAAACTCATTGAACTTCAAATACCAATGCTTCCATTAGTTTTTAAAACAAACCTTTTCAAAGGCAACACCATTGTTTATGGGTCAGTTCATTTATGCTATGGCTATGTCTTCATTGGCAATATTACAAACATTCACAGCTGCACAAACGATGTTACTGAGATCACAACAGTAGCCATGGATACCTACATATTTTCATTGCTTTATTAATGTGCAATTCGTTTTTCTGGAAATAGCATTACTACATAAGAAAATGTAGTGCTGCTCCAGGAGCAAGCATTATGAGTTTGAGAGCTGTTCATATAGGACTTGGCTTTTGTGAAGCTCATGGGCTGTATCACCTATATAGGAAGAACCATAGGCCCAGTAAAATGGAGACAAAAGAGGACCTTGGAAGTTTAAAATTATTTTATCTGATAAAATGGTTAGCAATGCAAAAATAGATTGTTTTAATTGGTTGGCACTAAAGAAAATTATGATTGACATGTTTGGCTCCCTGTGTCCTTGAATGTCCTCGTTTTTGGCTAAATTGCTGTTTGCCTATGTTTCCTCTGTGTGCTCCTTTCTTACAGCTCCTTCACTTTCAGACATTGCTTTGAACAGCTGCCCTGGCAGTAAATCATGTTTAAAATAAATAAAAGCCTCCTTCAGCTCCAAAATTTCAGTTCCATCAAAGTGGAAGGAAGAATATTTGAGAATCCGTGTAATGACAGAGAATAATCTGTCCTGCCTTATCATAAGAGGAAAAGCAGCGATTTATTATGAAAGATAAATTACCTGTGATTAGAAGGATGAAAAGTTACAAGTCCATGGGATTTCCCAATCATCAAAATTGTCATCGTCTTAGAACCGCATATTTACATGCTGCTTTTCTCCAGCCTAGGTGATCCAAGGTGACTCTCAACAACTAAAACAAAAACAGCCTGCTTTAAACTACTATCCGATCCTACCTAGAAATGCCAGGCATTGAATCTAGAGCCTGTTTTTTTTGTATTTTTGTTCATATATGCTTGCTTAGCTTAGAAATCAAAGATTGTAAGCTCCAGCTTGTTTGTTATATTCACGGCATGTTGGGTGGTCTTTTAAGGGGATGTCTTTTCTTGTTTGTATTGTGTTTCTCCTATAGGTGATCTGCTGAGTTCATGTTTTACACCTTACAAACTCCATGATTATTTGGCATGCTATCCTAACTCTGTGATAAATATGATGCTTACATTAAGATCTCCCAAGATTTTTGAAGAAAGTTTTTTTTTTTTTTTTTTTTTTTGCCAAGTCTTCATCAGTCTGGGCAGTTCTGCATTCCAGCTGGCAAAAAGAAAACAGAAAAACTTCCGTGAAACTTCCCAAAAGCCATGACAAATATCCAAGCCAGGTCTGTTCCATCTGTCATGAATTTTGGAACTTTTATTTTAAAAAATATCTTAATTTATTTATTTATTCTTGCTCATGCTTGCTTGCACCATCCACAATGCAGTGGTGCCCTGACTGACAAATAGTTGAACGATTCAAAGTTAGCCTTTTCTTCTTTTCTTCTTTTTGTTAGTGGTCTGGTAAAAGTATCAGATACCTTTGCCTGTGGACTACATCACTTTCCCCCTTTTCTTTTCTCATGTTTTTGCAAGAATCTCATGGTCCACGAATTTGGGCTTCAAATAAAAATTCTGGCTGTAGTTGGACTAGACATACTTAAAGTTAAGAAACAGCATACCTTTGAGCATATGGTCAATGTATAAGGGAACTGAGCTGATAGTTCTTTTGCTAAAAATCCCTCCCCTCCCCTCCTTGTTCCTCTCTTTCTTTATTTCAGCAGCCTAATTTGAAATGGTGAGTCTTTTCCATCCATTTTTAATTAAGCGGTTGCAAATCAGGAATCCTGGGCAATTTCCTGCCAACCCCCTTCCTTTATTTCAATAGATCTAGGTTTATCTTCTGCACACTCTGGTTTAAAACATTCTGTCAAAGCCTTGGTATTTATTGGGGCTTCATAAAACTTGTTCTAGTGTCCTTTTTAATCCTTCTGAGCTTGGGATCAGTGAATTGTCCAGAGAAATATGCTTCAGAGTCTCATTCAGGAGTCCAAATGTTAACTGCGACTGCCCCATTTGTGCCTTGGGAAGCTTCCAGCCAGCCAATTCCTATCTGGCTGGAGTAAGGGGGATGAAGGGAATTTCCTCTCTAAGCTAGTTGACGCTAAAGATGGGTGGGTAAGAAAAAGGAAGGTGCCCGTGTTGACAATTCTCTCCCCCTCCAAATAGTGTGCCTGTAATCGACTATGAGATGAAGCATATGAGAAGGAGCCAGGATGTTGCTCTTGGGCCCCTACAGAAGTTAATGATACACCTGTCTTACGTGCAGAGCCTTCCTAAGAAAAATGAGAAGTTGAAGACTGTGGCGATTGAGGACTATTTGGCAAGAGGAATTGTTGACTCTTTTGACTCTCTGCGAGGATTAAGTGCTAAATTCTTTCTGTTATTCATCTGACTATTAAATTATCAACAAAGAGCAGGACTAAAGAGAGGGCACTCAAAACTTGCTCAGACAGGAAATTGTGTGGGGTGTTGTTTTTGAAATCCCTAATATCATATGTGCTAAGAATGAAAGCTGTTTGGCTATTGGAGTAGAAGGAGGAATGTTGCTGAGTTTGGCTATTTTGGGACACATATTTTTGGTACTGCTGCTGCTACTGTCTTTCCAGCACAGCTTCAATGACAATTTGTTAAGTTGCGTCTCCAAGCCTTGCAGCAAGTCTTTGTTTGCCTTTCTCATTCAAATTAAAAAAAAAGTCACATGTCAATCAGAAATTGTGACAGTCCTCTGCTTTGAACGGTGAAATGCTGCCAATACCCATGATGCCATGTGATCTACAATGGAGTTGTTCAGCCTGCAGCCAGCGAAAGCAATGTAAACTCAGTTTCTTCTTTCACACTTCTAAATCAAACCTTCGCAATGCAAGATAAAATATGTGGCCACCTGTCCATATTTCCCAGACATTATGTGCAGCTGCTGGCCTTCGGAAGAGGAAGGGGGAGGAAGGGAATTTCCTCTCTAAGCTAGTTGACGCTAAGGGTGGGTGGGTAAGTGGTGTCATTTTTTTCATGCTGTCTTTTGCTTCTTCACCCAATGTCAGTATCTTGCAGATTAATCTTGCCTTATGAATCATATATTCATCTTTCCTACATAGAGCCAAATACAGAGAAGGGATTCATTCAGAGAGAGAGAGTGAGATGGAAGGCATAGTTGGTCGCGTATATCCCCATGGACAGCTTTTCTTTTAAAGTAATGTGCTTGGATAGTTTTCTCATCAATGAAGATATATTTATTTATGACCATCATTTCTACCCCACCTTTCCAGTGTAGATTTCCAGAGTGGTTAATCTGTTTCTTTCTTAAGTGTATTTGCTGAGTTACCTCTTCTGCTGAAATAAGAACTCTGTTACATTAATCAGTATTATTCTATATAATAATAATAATATAATAATAACTTTATTTTTATGCCGCCTTTCTCCCCAAAGGGACCCAAGGTAGCTTACAACAAATTCAAAAAAGTACAATAAAATCAATACAATATAAAAACAACACAATACCAATAAAATACTATAAAATACTATACAATATAATACAATAAAAACAAGATTAAAAACAGTAGCTGCAGCAGAGTTTAAAAAGCTCCCCAGCCAATAACTAAGATGTTATAAAGATTTGTAAAGGCTGTTGTCGCATTCCTTAGCACTTAGGGTATCTTTTAGTAGCTCAGCATGTGTGGGATCATGATATGTAGAGCGGAATCCCATTGTCACCAACAGAATCAGATTGCAAAAGTATTTTGGGAACAGAGCTGAGAAAAGTTACATTTTGCACTGCAACCTGAAATTCAATGGAATGTAAAAGAGAAAGAAAGCAGAGTAGCAGCTGGACTACGACATTAAAAATCAGTTATTGTCTGGTTTTAGATATGAAGCATGTTGAAGGAATTGGGCACCAGAAACAAAATCGCATGCCAAGAAATAAGAACTGGAATTGTTCAGAGGGCTCAGCAGATCAGGAATTTTCGTTTCCAGGACTGTTGCAGGGAGAGCTTCAAAACTTAGGAATCGTGTAACTTGTGTTCCTATTTTTCTCTTTCTTGAAGGAGGTTAGAACAAAGTTTCAGTCTTGCAGGAAATCTATATTTCAAATTAAAAATGAGTTGTGGTAACACACCCACCCAGAGCCACTTAGTTGGTGGTTAGATTTTTTTACTGTGTTTATAGCTTGCCCTCAGCCAGGAATACACTGGTTGCTCTGTCAATAGACCACCAAATCTTCAGTTGGTGGTGCTGAATAGGAAAAGTTCTGCCAACCGGAAGCAAGTTGGTGGTTGATGTCCAAGGATGAATCAAAACAAGACTTAATGAAACTTATCACTTAATTTTACATTTAGTTGTTCTTTGTTTAGAAAGATATGTTTGTCTTATGGCAATTGTATGTTCCATGCCACAAAAATGTATGTTTCTTAATGAATGCTGTTTTCTGAGAGCAATGACTGTGCCTTTTGTTCAGGTGCCAATTTAC
The DNA here is from genome assembly GCA_029282475.1 of Phrynocephalus forsythii. Classification (NCBI taxonomy): domain Eukaryota; kingdom Metazoa; phylum Chordata; class Lepidosauria; order Squamata; family Agamidae; genus Phrynocephalus; species Phrynocephalus forsythii. Next base: position 65,992,332 of record JAPFRF010000002.1, read on the forward strand.
CAAGCTAAATGTCCAATCAAAAATATATTAGCAGATTTGAATTCCTGACATCAAATTCCTGACATCCCATTATTCAAAACTTAGTAAAAAAAAGCTTCTAAATGGCATGTCCTAATGTGCAGTATTTCTCATTGGATTCCATTTCCCACAGGTATTCCATGTGGCAGGTGCTCCATGTTAACTACTGTTTATGTATAGTCCTGACTCCTGGATATACTGGGTAGATACTCTATGTCTCTAGTACTCTATGTCTCTGTGTCTGAGTGAAAACTGATATATGCACACTTAATGTTGAGGAAACTGTAACCATGGTTCCACCCATATAATAATGATTGACTATTACTATATTTGCAGCAGATATACAGATAAGACTGGTTTAATTGACCATGCCTTTGAAGTTTAGTCCAAGTGTCAAAAAAGCTAACAACAATGAGTATACAAATACAGTAGGACCCCCATATCCACGGGGGATTGGTTCCTGGGACCACCATGGATAATGAAATCCACGGATAAGAGCAAACACTCTTATCCGACGGTTCCAGGGGTAAAAACCAGCAGGAGAGGCCACCAGCACCCTGGGGAACCATGGGTCTGTGCCACCCACAGGACCTCTGCTGACCTTACAGGTGGGCCGGCTGTCCCAGGCCCCATGGCTGCTTCCTCCTCCATTGACACCGCCAAACTTGCAGGCAGGTGAGCAGAGTCTTCTGGGCCGTGCGGCCTCTTCCTCCACCACCACCCACACCTCTCCTGCAGGTGGGCGAGCAGGGTCTTCTGGGTGGGCGAGCAGGGTCTTCCAGGCCGCGCGGCCACTTCCTCTGCTGCCACCCGCACCTCTTCTGCAGGCAGGCGGCCAGGCAAGCGGGGTCTTCTGGGCTTTGTGGCCGCTTCCTCCAGCACCACCTGTGACTCTCCTGCAAGCGGGTGAGCTGGCGAGAGGAGTCTTCTTGGCCGTGCGGCCACTTCCTCCAGTGCCACCCACACCTCTCCTGCAGACGGGCAGGCTGTTCCGGGCCGTGCGGCAGCTTTCTCCACTGCTACCAATGTCCCAGGTGAGTGCTGCCTGGGACCTGGACCATTGCTGGCCTGTCCCCTTGCACTGCTGCTCGCCCTGAAGCAACGAATGGCGAATCAGCGGATACGGGGGTGCTACTGTACTATAAAAGATCAAACAGTTACCGTACATCCCACAACTCAGCTAATCAGATACATTGTACAGCCTATTAATAAACCTCTACTTGACAAAGATGCTGATTGATTGAACAATTGAAGAACACCCCACAACACACATGCCATTTAATAATATCTAGTTCAGTTTAAAAGTTATACAGATTTCCACTTATTTGAAAACAGTCCACTCATACTTTCCTGAATTGCTTGAGTAACTGGTATTCTTGCTGGCCTGTGAAGAATTTTAGCAAACAAAATGGAAAAAAAATCTAAAGCATTTCCAATTCTTCCTGTTGGATTTGGATGTGTTGCTGGGTCTTGCTTCCTAAGCTCATCCTTAACAACTGACAAAATATTTACTCTGCTCAGTACAGAAAATGGTAACGTTTTCCAAAATATTACACAAGGTTGGAGTAAAAAACAAAACCAAAACCCCCAGATAATGAAGTATTTTTCAAAAAAAAAAAAAAAGGTTTGAATTTATGGACTAAGCAATTTTGTTGAATCATTTTTCCAGAGAGTCATGAGAACAGGGCATCAGCAAATTAGAATGCACAGTATAAAACAAGTTTTTATAAATAGCAGAAATGATGACAAGGGAGATTATGGTGAGGTATCAACGAGATACCTGATCTCAGTTGGAATAAGCTAAGATCATATTCACTATGAATGATTGCATACAACTAAAAAAGAGAGGGAATTACCACTTTGTTGAAAACCTGGACTGAATCTTATTTAATAGTCTGCTACTAAGCAACTTCAGGGTGTGAGCAGAAGGGGATGTTATATAAACAATCCTTAGAAGTTTGCCATCACACTGTTAACATAGGTATCTCATGTAGCCTAGTAGCTGAAATACTAAACAGGAAGTTTTTGCATTCTGAGTGTCATCTTTACTCTGTGAGTTAAATAGGTGGGCTTAGAGAAGCCACACTCCCATATCCTTTGCAGTAGTGCCTGCAGTACAGAAATAATTAATCATGTCCTTATGGGGCTGTAAAGATTACAAGATAGTAGATATGAAGACTATAAGAAGAAGAGTCCCAGCAGAACAGTCTTTCCATTTGTGTTTGAAGCACATACATATCAGGAGGACTCCTGTCCCCTCGTTCATCATGTTGAACATAGAAATGTAACTGAAAGAACAGAAGGCTGCTATACCTGGGATACACTCTGTGCATGAGTCACAACTGTGATGGGGGAGGTATGACCCACATAGAGAGGCTGCTCCTTTTGACAGCAATATTTCTTTGTTCAATGCAGTTATGGAGAGATAAAGCTAGTACACTCAGCTTTATTCATATTGAAAAACTGAACTAGGCTCAATAGAGTACTCTATCTGGTCCTATTGTCGTAATTTTCACAGTGGTCAACTACAAGAACCCTACAAGCAAGTCACAAAGCTAAAAAGCCCCTCCCATTGTTGTTGTTTTTAGAAGCATGCAGAGGCATACTAGCCTCTAAGGAAAAACCTAATGTCTTTGCGTTAGATGGGGGCCAGCCTGGCTTCCTGTGGAAGGGGTTTGATGTACCCATCAAACACACCTATGAAAGTGGCAAGACAGAGAGGAAGGCCTCTCCTGATGATCTTTATGAGCAGACTTAAGTAATTGTTCTTATGTGCTATCATGAAATTTCTGGCTTATGGCAACTCTAATAAGTTTTCTGAAGTATGGAAATATTCAAGAGTCATTTTACTATTGCCACCCTCTGGTTAATTTCCAAGGCCAAACAAACATATAAGCCGAGGTCTCTTGAATCCTTCTCCTTCTCTAGTATATCAAACTGGCTATTGTGTACTGTTGATTAAAAGGTGGTTGGTGGTGGACACAAATAAGCTTTCAAGTAATTCTACAAATTCCTGGCCATAAAAAAATCAGGTGCTGCCAAGTCAATACTGACTTATGGAGATCCCTTTCTGGATCTTCCAGATAGAGAATACCCAGAAGTGGTTAACCATTCCCTTCTTCATGGGGATGCCCTGGGACTGCACAGTTTGCTTGAGGTCACACCAGCTGGCTCTAATCACAGGAGGCACGATGCAGAATCAAACTCCCAAACTCTGACTCCACAGCCAGGTCCCTAAACCACTGAGCTATCCACCCAGCTTATCTCGGCCATTAACTAGTTATAATTTTGCCTTGATATCATATCCTTTGCCCAGGAGCGTTGCTCTTTTTAAATCATATTTTTGCATATTTTTTAAACTGTTGAAACCAATAAATGGTTATCTTGAAAAGTAATAAAAACCCAGCTCTTTATAATCTAGTTTATCTGGCACAAATGTCTCTGCTGTTTTCTATATATAGATGTTAGTAGGCTTTTCCCCAGCCCATAAAAGTACAGAAATAACAACTAGCTGCTCAAGACATGGGAACCACAGCCAACTTCTGTTGTTATTGGGTTTTGGTCTTTTCAGTTAACAGTTTGTTGGCAAAACAAAGTCTCAGTTATCATTGCATATGTATGCATTGATGTCATTAAATACTTTTAGTCTGTAGTTTGTTTAAAGAGGAAGCATCTTTCCTGTTGACCTAGGAAACAGAACAAATATCAGATGGGACATGTAGAAATTGAAGAGGTTTCTTAAAAATAAAATGCTCATGAGAGTTGAAGTCATTGTGTAGTATTAAATGATTGGTGCCCTGCCTTCAGTGTTTCCAGCCCATATTAAAGCAGTGTCTTTGACGTTTGCTTGCTAAGATTTTTGGTAAAGGCAACCTTAAATGGCAGTACAGAAATATCATCATATGGAAAGAAGTTTGACAGACAGTGGTTGGCCCCAGAAAATAAGAGGTGCATCCTTCAATGACATTAGTGACTGTTTTGATTAAATTAATTTGGATTATAAGACCGGGATCACAACTCAAATGATATATTCCTGATCTATGTGCTCTAAGCAAACAATAAGTGGAACGCATGCTAGCACATGTCCCAGTCATTATTTCCATTGCTCTCTGTACTTGGACAGTAGCTTTCTGAAAGTGAGAACTTCCCATAGAAGTTCTCCATGTGATCTTGCATGGTGGAAACATAATGCCCTGCATCACCCTTCGATACTATTCAGAGATAGGATAAAAGCAGGGATCAATGTCTTAATTTTACTGCCCTCTGTACCTTTTGTGAACATGTCTGATGATCTGTGAATTTCTGCCCTGGGAGCTTGCTTCCTTTCAACTTGTACATAGGAGCATTTTTATTTTATTTTATTTTATTCTTACCTTTCAGTATAAATAAAAAGTAATTTTAAAAAAAGCAATTTTTAAAAACTGGGTGCATGCATTTCTTACTAAAACCACTCTTTTCTGAAAACAATATTCTTTCCTATAGGCAATGCCGTTGGTTCATTTTGCTGATGAAAAACCCATTTCCCTCATAGTCCTCTTGCTATCCACCTGCTATAGCTAGGGACCTTGTCAGCATAAACACATGTCTCAAACTCATTCCAGAAATCTTACTCTGATGACATTAATTCACCTTCTCCCCTTCTGTTCCCTACTCAGAAAGGAAAGCTAGAATCCAGGTTTTATAACAACTTCAAACTTTTTTGCAGTGGCTTGTTCTGATACCTTGCAGAGTGAATGCTGTTATAAATAATGAATCACAAACCTGCAGCTTAATACCACTGAGAAGACCACAGTGCAGCCAAATGTTCTTAGCACTGTACATACAGAGCAAAGCAGGTCTATATTTGGATTTTTATAAATATTCAAATAAAATCAAATAAGACTATCTCTGTCTCACATGGTATGATCAGCAGTGTAACCTCAGTGACACTTTGTTTTGCTGTGTTTTATTTTCAAGGAAAAGTTGCTTTGTGCATCACTGATCACTTCCTGGAGGACCAACTTTAGAAAGCTGCTGTCATGGCAGAAGCCTGAGATACTATGATTCAATTGTTTGGGGACAAGGGAGTGTATAGTAATACTAATTGTTTAGTATATACAGTATTCATGTTGGCTGGTTGGCTGCTGACAACCCTCATTGATCACACCACTGTGTCTTGGCAGTAGCCTTTGCGACACTGTTGAATGGGGGTTGGGATCAGGTGATTGGACATGCAAAAGATAAATGAAAGACTTCACATATAAAGGGTGATAGAATGGTTAAATGAAACCAAGAAATGCAAAAGAATAAGAAAGTTTTGTGCATCCCTTTTGTTCATATAAATCATTCATGTTTTAGAGGCTCTCTTTCAGGAATCTGAAACTAAAGAAGATTAAAATTAATATAGGACCTTCTTTTGTGTTTTTAGTTTCTTGTAAACATGAAAGGTTTGCCTTTACCATTCCATATTAGTATTAGTATTATTGTTACTCCTTCAGGTGAAGGCAAATAAACCACCTGGGCTGCCACTGAAGTTAAAACAAAGTTATAAAAGGAAGGTTATCTGCTATTTCAATATGCTAAGGAGAAAGATCTTTTCATGTGTCTTGCTATGATTTCTTCATCATAACATCATACATTTCCCCTATACAATGGTACCTCTACTTACGAGCAGCTCAACTTAAGAACAATTTGACTTAAGAGCAAAAAATTGTTGGTGTTTTACCTGCTGCCTTACAAATTTTAGGTGCAGTCTGCTCTACTTACATTTTTTAAATTGTTTTAAGAAGGGCTGCTCTACTTAAGAGTTGTTCATCTTAACAGCATGCATTCGGAACAGATTAAACTTGTAAGTAGAGGTACCACTGCATATTGTTTCTGTATGCCATTGATTCTTGACATTCACTGCTATAAAATGTTCATTCATTAGCCAGGTTTTTCTTCATTCTTTCCCATGTTGTGGGCTCTGTGAACAGAGGCCTTTTACTGAGATGGGTTACTGACTTGCCAATGATTTATGCACTCCCTAGTGTTGTGTCCTTCCTGAGTCACTTGCACGTTTGGAGGACATATCTCAAGCCAAGCCAAATTGGCAGCCATAAATTTCTATCTCTGCTCTCTGTAGCAGCAGTAGGAATCCATTTGTTCTGGCATCCTTGGGCCATCTGCTCTGGGTTGTGTCCCTTCCACATAATCTCTTTTAATGCACTTTGTAAGAAAAAAAAAAGTAAAGGTGAGATTAATTAGCACCTCATAAATATGGGTTGCATTCAGTGTCTCAGTCTTTTAATGTGATAGAAATATCCAAGAAGATGGCAAATACTGTTGCCATTTTCATTATATGTTTTTATGCTTCCTCCTTTTAAAATGTTTATTGTATTTACAATAATAAGGTCAAGAAAATTTAAAAAGGGGGAGGGGAAAGAGATTCTTAACATTTATCTGATTGAAATGGTAATGTACACCTTCATAAACACAGCTAGATAATTTCTGGTAGATTAGGTAACCAGATCATTTTATAAACATTTTATTTAGACCAAGTGTCAAAATCAAACCTCATAGTAGGATTTTGTTTGTTGTGGGAAGTAAAACTCTTTAGAAAGAATAGCTTTTATTGGTAATAGGCATAGAGGGATAAAAGGAAATTCTCCTTTTATTTTATTTGTGCAGATGACAGTGAGTTGAATAGATTATTTCCAAATATGAACATATTTGAGTAATGTGAAATGTGGAGGAATACCCATTCTAAACTAATCCAAACTAGAAAAAAGCGTTATGAAACCTGCATTGTAGGAGCCTTGTGGCACACTGGTTAAATGCCTGTACTGCAGCTAAAACTGCTCAATCCCAGATAGCTGGCTCATGGCTGACTCAGCCTTCTATCCTTCCATGGTTGATGAAATAAGTACCCAGGTTGCTGGGGGCAGGGGCAGTGTGTAGCCTGCATAATTAAACTGTAAATCACCCAGAGAGTGCTTGAAGTGCTATAGGGAGGGATATAAGCAGAACACCTTTTTTTTTTTGCTTTGCTTTATGAATTTCCCAGTCCCACACAGATCTATTGTTCTAGATCTGTGTGAGTAGAATAGGTGCCTGAGCTCTGCTTTAAGGGTTTGAGTCCCAATCTTAAAGATATAACAACATACTGTATTTAGTAGCAGTAGTAACTGCTCACTTATTGCTTCTCTCCATTTATAATCAAACCACTTTAAATTCCTACAGCATGTTAAAAGGCGTAAAGAAAAAAATAACAAATTGGTTCTGTAAAAATACAGTGAGTTAAAGACCACAGGTGAAACAGAGATGTGCAAGCACATGTCCACCTGCCTTCCTAACCCTGGTCCCACCATGCCCCCCCCCGGCCCAATCTGCTTAAGTGCGTCTGCCTTTCAAACCTCTGATGATGCAAATGGGGCATATGAGTTGAGAGGAAACAATTTTCTGTTTGGCTGGCAGAAGCCATCAGTGGGAGTGGCTAACTGGATAAAACCTTATGCCTGGTTGGAATAACAAAGACAGTGGAATTAGAAAATATTCATTCTTCTGTTCAGGAATTAGTGTTTACTAACATTTATTTTGTGGGATTTGTCCCCACTAGAAGCATAATGGTTGCAGTGTACAACACACTCTTCTAGTCCTTGGAAGGCTTGTGTCAGCAAAGACAAGCTGAGCTTTGTCTGTTGGACTTGGCAGTATATATGATGTAGTTCCCCCTGGGCCTTCCCATTGCTGGTAATGGGGAAACTGCTGCGTCACCTCTGAACATGGCACTGCTTTGCTTTACAAGAGGCATTTGCCCTGAAAACTCCTGAGAGCCATTGTTGCATTTCCTTTTTCCCTTGATGGGCTGGTGCATCAGAAGATGCTTTTGGGGGGGGCATATAGATGCCCTAAGCATATCTGACCTCCCCTGATTTCAGAAGCTAAGCAGGGTGTTGGCCCTGGTTAGTACTTGGATGGGAGACCACCAGGGAATACCAGGTGCTGTAGGAGGCGCCTGGAGTAGGAACTGCCAAGCCACTCCAGTCTTCCTGCCAAGAAAACTCCATGGACATGGGGTCACGAAGAGTCAGTCACGACTGTAATGACACACAACACACACACACACACACATTCTTTCCTTTAAAAGAGCACAGCAAAGCAAGACTGACCTTCCAAAGAGGGTCTGTAATCTCAGGAGTCTATTTGGGGATTGTCCTGTGGGAATCCGTAGGAGGGTTTTTAGGCAGTCCCTGAGCTGTCTTGGGCAACAAAGAGGAGCAACTGCTTGGCCCAAAAGTCGTGTGTTGTAAGGGCCTGAAAGATGAGGTCATGTGGGAAACTGGTGTAGCTGAGCGAAAAGGAATGTGACATCAAGGGGAAAGCCAGATCAGGATTATTGCTATGTACAGTCATCTGCACCTGTGAGGGTGGAGGTGGAGATTTGTGAGGCGGTTGGAACAGCTCAGTCAGCCGTTTGAATAAAAGAGTTTACAGGAATCCTCTTTTATTTTCTACCTCACTTCTCCCAACAGCCAGTCATCTTTCTGCATGTTATCCAACCTTTGCAGAACTTGAAGAGGAACTTGTACAAGGAAGCAATTTGAGATTTGCGACTGATGAGCAACTGATGATGAATAAATATGGTGTCTAATATAAGTTCTGAGACATCAGGGAGGGGGGATGGATGTTTTATTGTCATAGTGTTTCTTTGTAATTTGTTTCCATAGTAGATTACCATTTGCTCAGCTATACTTTTCGGGTTTTCTGCTGTGCTCATTCATGTGGAATTAAAGTTGTGGCCTGCTTCATGCATTAGCAAAACAGGACTGTAAATATTTTTTCCTAAGCATCTAAGGCTGGCCTGCCCAAAGTCCAGCCCAGGGGCCAAATCCGGCCCGTCAGGTCATTCTGAGTGGCCCGTGGCTGGCTGGCCCGCCCCTCCCTCCCCCCATGTTTTTTAAATCTTCCGCCAACACTGACACCGCCGGGAAGCTTGAAGGGCTGGGCCGGCTGGCCGGCCAGTGAGCAGAAGCTTGTGGGGCTGGGTGGGCAGGTGAGGGGGCAGGCCACCACCAGCAGCACCGCTGGGAAGCTTGCGGGGCTGGGCGGGCCGGCCAGCCAGCCATTGCACGGGCTGCTGCCACTGGCACTGCCGGCAACCATGTGAGGCTGGGCATGCGTGGGGGGGGTGGCACGTGGGTGGGCCGCCACCACCGGCATCACCGGGAACCTTGTGAAGCTAGGCGCGCACGCAGAGTGGCGTGCGTGCGGGCCGCCGCTACCGGCACTGCTAGAAACCTTGTGAAGCTCGGCGGCAAGCCACCGCCACCAGCATAACCGGGAACATTGTGAAATTGGGCACATGCGCAGGACAGTGATCGGGCGGACCGCACCACCGGCACTGCTGGGAAGCTTGGGCGGATGGGCGGTCTGCCGCCACCGGCACTGCAGGGGAATGTGTGGGGCTGGGCAGGCCAGCGGGCCTCTTCCACTGCCAAGGAGCTTTGGGGTGGCCTGGCAGGTGAGCCATCGCCACCGCTGGGGAGCTTGGGGGGGTGCAAGGTCGCACAGATTGCCTCTCCTAAGAGGCGACCTGTGGCCACGGCTCCCTGTGCTTCCTTTGGTCCCCACCTTTATTCTTTCCTCCCTCCCTTGGTCCCCACCTCCCTCCCTCCCTTCCTTGTTCCCCACCTTCCTTCTTCTCTTGGTTTCCACCTCCCTCCTTCCCTTGGTTCCCGCCTTCCTTCCTGCGGGTGGGGTTGCAAGGGGTCAGTGGGTGGGGCTTGCAGTGGGGTGGCAGGGTCGGGGAGCAACTGGCCCCTGACACATTCTCAGCCACCAAATCTGGCCCTCCTTACAAAAAGTTTGGGCACCCCTGATCTCAGGTGTGCTGGTGTACAGTGTTTTCATAGAAAAACATGTGCCTTTAGTCAGAATTTAATCCATCTCTGCATGTTCCAAAAGTACAGTGTTAGCAGCCAGAAAACAACTTACTGGAGCTTGGGAGCATTGGCATTAATGCTAATGTGTTGATTTAGATCAAAAATTGTTTTATTTGTCTCTGTTGTTTTAATTATAAATCTTTCAGAAAGTGACAATGGTTGGATTTTTTTTTGTTCAGCATGTATTCTCCTGCAACTGATTGGGTATACTGTACTGATATACTGTCTATATCAATAAGACAGAAATGCATAAAACCATTCTCTTGGCACTGTGAATTTTCCATCAGTGGGGTTAAATGTTCTCAGTGAAAGGTGATTGGCAAATAACACAGCTACTACCAAGCTGTACATACCAGGCAGTATCCTTTTACCTAGTGAATACAGACATCATCCTTCTGCAGAAGTATAAATATGATAAAAACAAAGAATTTCAGCCCAAACGTTATTTTTAGATTTGTGGCTTATGCTGTTACAGTTTATGCTGTTCTCAAACTCTGTTAAGTGACAGGAAAAGACTGGATCTCCAGTTACCAATGCACCACTATCTCTAGAAGTACACTGCATTCTGAATAGGTTAAATAATGTCCCATGATCCTAAAAGATTCCTCTGTCTGCTCACCACTGCTGTTCTTTAAAAAAATATTTAGGAGATTGAATCATTGGCCTAATATTTTATTTTCACAACCAATCCATAATGAGGATTCATTCCTTTTGTCTCTGTACATTTCAATATTGTTCCTTTGTTGGCCTTTGCTAGGCCTAGCAGCAAACTCGCTGAATAAATAATAATAATTATTATTGTACTCTAATTACAATGTAAAATATTGTAACATTCTGAAATGAGTTTTAGCTATAAAGCTGCAAGGCCACAGTAAAGTTAGCATTTTAGCACATTCCAGTCAGTAGAGGGCTACAGTATGCCCCATACCACAGCTCCTGCTAACAATCTTTCTAATTTATCACATATCAGGAGGCCAACATTTAACAAAGCAGGGTTCTTATGCAAAATACAGACTCAGAGAAGCATGTGTTCATATATGTCATTGACAACAACCAACAGTAAGGTAATGTTTTTTAAGTATAAATTTGTTAACATATGACTGTGTGTGCCTACCATCAGTGATGCCTGCTGATCTGCACTTTGCTGCACAGTAATGTACATGATGACAATGATAATGCTGCTCATATATAAAGGAATCTGATGGTTGGATATATCCTTAAAATTGGAGGACTATTCCAACACCTCTTTTGGATTTGGGGCCAAGAAACAGTAGTTTTCAGTGGGCTTTAAAGCTAGTGAAGAGCCTGCAAAGCATAGATGGGTGTGTTCCAGGAACACCATTGATTGATGTCACAATTAATGTCTCAGACCATCCCCTAGGAATGCTACACTAATCAAAAGACAGAAATAACCATCAGACTATGCTCACTTAGAATGAGTCGCAAAGAACAGGGATAGGCAACACATATTTTAGTTTAGGGGACTAGGTCCGCCCATTGTTTGTTGTCATCACCCATCTCTCTTGTGCCACATGCAAACAACTCAGGAGTCAGAGCAGCATATATGTTTTGGATCTACCACAAAGGAATTACTGATGTGGCTCCTATTAAGTAAATTATTGGTGTTGTTGCCTGACAGCTGGCCATCCTTCACCTATGGGTTCTCCTTCTCTTTTGGTTTGGGCTCTGCTCCTATCCCCCACATCAGGTGCCCCTCATTACTGGTGGGTGACCATTATTTATTCTTCCTAGCCACCTGAATTCTGCTCAGATGCGCCTCATGAATGGTGGTGGATGGCACTTGTTTTGTGACACCTGCCACTGAGGAGGTTACTAGTGATGGGGAAGGGCCTTCTCCAGATATGATCCCACATGGGTCAAACATCTTCTTTTGACTAAGGACCCTAAGTGCCACTTACTGGACTGAAAGGTCTATGGGTACGATGTTGTGGAAGGTGTGTGGGACAGCCCAGGTACTGTATCCTCCTTGGCTCCACCCCTCCCTTAGGGTCAGGAAGAAGATAGAGTAATAAGATGCCCAACTTACAGAAGGAAAGAAACCCTCTCCATTTCTCCATTCTGTTGTGCATGATAACTCCTGGCCTTCAAATAAATGCAACAACTGTAAGGAAGCATATGTTTCTGGTAATGTTTTATAATGTGTCAGCTGGATCTGCAAGATACACAAAGAAGCAGTATCAACGTGGACACTAATAATGGCTGTATAGCAAAAGCACAATCACACTGCTGTCTCTCATTTTCTAGTGGTTGGCAAAATAATGTGACTTGCTTTGCATATCCTTCTAGAATATATTACAAGTGTGAGTCTGTTTGTAGATACTCCAGAATTAAGTCTTCCTAGGCTTACTGAATTTTACTCTCAGATATGTGTGTATAGGATTGTAGCCTAATCCAGGTTGGTGCAGTCTCTGCTGCCTCCCGAGAAGGGAAGAGATGTGGTCCCTGTGTGAACAGTCCATCCCCCTGGCATTGCTCATCCTTGTGGTGGACCTGATCTCAGTGGCAGTGATTTTTCTTACTATTAAAGGCTCCCCTCCTCCCCATCCCAAGGCTCCCAAAGGGCAAAAGAGAGTAACAAGGAGTCTTGGAATCTGAAATGCAGAGGTATGAATTTGTCAGTTCATTTAGATTAAATATTACTGGTGCCTGGATCTGGTTTCCACCAGTGTCACTGTGGCAGAAGGATTTTGTCCAATATCTTGGTTTAACATTTGGCAATAAATATTTTAAATATGAAATAAAACATCAGTTCTAATCCAATGTATTTCTAAGCCATGTTTTTCTTTTATATGATCCGTAATATACACACTAGGAAAGATATTTAAAGGTTTGTATAGTGTTTGTGTAGATACTGATCGGAAGAAAAACATATTAAAAGAAAATCCCCATACTAACAACCATGTATTACCCCAGTTGCAATAAAGAGCCCACAACTAGGAGAGTTGTTTGATCCCTTTGTTTTACCATAGGCATCTAGTGATATAATGATCTGGGACGAGCAGATGGTACTTATAAATAATTTCAGAATCATGTCTGGATGGCCATGATTGTCACAGCATACTTCTGAATCAAAGTGCAGAAAATATGCCAGTGAAATGTGTGGTTGTCATGCCAGCTGTGGCCTCAGAGATGGTGCTGGCTGCCCATCTGTTGTCCCCTGGAATCTTCATCTGTCAAATGAAGAGACAGAGTTGTTTCCTAACTTCATCAGAGAATTTCAGGGAAACAAGAACTGGACAGCACATTAGAAGCATTTGTCCTTTCGGAACTTCATGCACAAAAAAGGCTGGGGTTACCTTATGTGTTTGTGCCGCTATCAGTAAGTGCAGATGCATACAGATCTGTAATATGGAAATATGGAAGAACAGTGAAGGGAAAACTGCTCTTAGAAAATATGTTTATGTTGATGTGCTTGGACCAGAAGAGATTACATAATGTCTCAAGTATATTCTGACAACAGAGAGGGCACGTTAATAATGATAATCTAATTCTTTAACCTGAGATACTACTTAGCAATACTTTAGTGCTATACAGATATACATTCAGATATAAAGATGGATAGGTTTTGTGTGTGTGTGTGTGTGTGTGTGTGTGTGTGTGTGTGTGTGTGTGTGTGTGTGTGTGTGGAGCCGATTGGAGCAGATACTGCCAACCTCTCAAAATCTGCTTGTGTACGTATCTGCTCTCAATTACTCTTAAAGCACGCAGAAAGACTCCTGCGCTAATCTTGTCCAACTTTGAAGCCACATAGCTCATGCGTGATGCTGTCAGGCATGAGTAGTTGCAGATGTCAATGCACCAATGGCAGGAAGCCAAGAAGATGGATTAAGGCTTAGTCACTGGGGGGGGAGTGGGGGGGGGAGGAGACATGCCAGAGCATCTGAGACACAAGCATTGCAGCACCTCCTAAGGAAAATGGGCCTTGACAAGAAATCGATCACCTCTTGGAGTCAATTGGCTCCTGAAATATTTGTTATTAATTATGCTGGAGTACGTTTGGCAATATAGCTTGATCCAGCATTAGCTTAATGCTTTTTGCATGAGGCAGTATTGTAACCACACTCATAAGTCAAAAATGATGGTATGAATCAAGTTTTAAAGAGATTCAGGGCATAGATTTTAGAATATCACTACAGCAAGTTTAATTGCATAATGGTGCTTGTAGAACTTTACTGATCAATCAAAATAATGTAACATAAACAATGGCAAATTAATATAATGTAAGCTTGTTGGTCTTTACAGTGAAGAATGCTGTAATATATCAAGGAAGAAAGAACATAAGAACTCATGCCAGATCAGGCCAAAGTCTTATCTAACCAATCTTTCTGTTCCTTATAATGACCAGTTGTATTTAGGAAATTATCTGGGTCAGACTGGGGTGCATGCCCTCAAGCAATAAGAGTTTTTGAGTTGTTATGCCAGGATAACATAGGGCGCTTTTACACGACCCCTAAAATCCGAGGCATAGGGCTCCCAGATGCGGAGCTTAAAATTGTTTTCTCACCAGCTGTGCACTTTTAAAAAAATTAAGTACGACCACGCCCACCTAAGCGCCCCCAGCACATTTTAAAAGTACCTGGTCTCCGGAGGTAAAAAAAAATTGTGATGCAGATTGTAAAGCAGTGAGTGCCGGGCTGTCCTTGACTTCTGTTTTGTGTTTTTTTTGCCCCCTGCCCCTTTAAGAGACTGGAATGCTTCCGGGGCTGCTCCCGACAGCAGAGCGGAGGTGAGCCTGCATTCTTTTCTCCCTTTTTTCTTCCTCCCCTCACGCAGACAGGAGCAATGGTGTGCGGAGGGGTGGGAACACAGCAAGAGGAGCAAACCCCCAAGATCTCTGGTCCAAATTTAAGTTGCCAGCAGATCTTAGGGGTTGTGTAAAAGCGCCCATAGTTGATTCAATCTCAGTAGCAAATTAAGGCAAGTCACAGAACGTTAAAGGGACAATTTGAAGATGTGTATCCATACCTCTAAAAAAGTAGCAGGAGTGGAAATTTTTCAAAACTCTGAAAGGAGCACATTCTGCAGTGTTGGAGCAGCTCAAGAGAAAAACCATCATTGGGCTTCTGCAAGCAATAGTTATTTGTTAAAATGCTATTTGCAAAGAATTTAACATCTGGGCAGGTTTATAACAAGACAGGTTATCCCTCATGATAGCTAGGGCATGAGCCAATTGCAGCTTTAAAAGTTAAAAAAGAAATAAACCTTAAATTCATCCCAACAAACAATTATGCTCAGCACTGGCCTTTTAGTATTGAAATAATGTAGTTTCAACACCAGTTAACGGCTCGCTACCAACTGAAACCCACTGGATATTATTCTTCAGGAGTACTCACACACTGCAGTAGTCAATAGGTGAGATAAATGAGGCATGGATATTTGTTTCCCAAGACAACTAATCTTGGGAAAATTGCAGGTATTGCCTTTATTAATATTGCTTGCTTCCTGGGTGTTTTTGATTAAATTGGTGGGGTGAGTTTTTATAAATAAATAAATAAATTATTGAGCATGCTATATTCTTGCCTCATTCATCATATTTTAGTAGAGTCCAAACATCATTGTTCCCTTCTAACCTTTCCGTGTTTTCTCACAGCATTTTTGTCTTTTTGAAATTTGGCAATGAAATAATAGAACAGTTTTTGATTTATCTCTTTAATGTTAGCAATCACACCCCTTAGTCTAGAACAGTGCTGGCGAACCTTTGGCACTCCATATGTTTTGTACCACAACACCCACAGTCCTTTGTCACTGGCAAGCTAGGCTCGGAATTCTGGGACTTTGTCCAAAACATCTGGAGTGCTGAAGGTTCGCCACCACTGGTCTAGAATAAACCAGGTTTTTAAATCCATAAGAGGATCTACTTCCTTATGGTCAAGACAATGTCTACCAGAGCATCCCAGGACACTCATACAGAATCCTTAAAGATTAGGGAGGCAGAAAATAGACACAATGAATCTTTTTCTGCATCATTCGTCCACTATATGCTAGCTAGGTTTACCTTCCACAATGCTTTCAGCCAATTTAGCTGTGCCCCTCCTACATCTCCTTATAAAAAATGATGGTACATTGGCACTCCACGTTTTCTGAACCAGAAGCTGATTTCCTATTGTTATTAATTGCAAGTCAAAATATTTCATGCTACACCCAGGGGTTTGTATTTTTAAAAGGAGAAAATATTATTTAAAAGCATGCATTGCTTTAGATAGCTTTCCAAAAATGGAATCAAGATTGCTCTGTGAAGATTCTCAGTCATCCAGGTGAGTTTATCTGGAAGTTGTCATGGCTACTGGACTTCTTTTTTGAGAGATAGAAACGTTTCGCTGTTCATCCAAACAGCTTCATCAGATTGCTGTTTGTATTTATATCGAAAAATCCACATATTTTAATTAAAGAGGTTTTGGTTCTTGCAATTTTACTTCTTGCAATTTAAGAAGGGGAAAAAACCACTTAAACTCCCATTACAGTGTGTGATATGCATATAGGCAGCTGTGTGGTATATTTTGTGGCCCGCCTCCAGAGGTCTTTCATGCAGCATCCTTGCTGTTGTGCACAAAGATCTCATTGCAAAGAGATAAGATTACATTTCCAAAATGCAAAAACAACTGCAGCGCTTTTTTCATGGCTGCCCTAGCAACACCCACTCAAGAATACTATTTGTCTTTTTTCGGATAAGTACTGCCCATAGCAACTTGATGGGAAAGGTGCCAATGACTGTACTGCAGCAAAACAAAACAAAACTGTCATGAAGTGCAATACTGCTCTCCCCATCCCGATTCAACCTTGTCACAAGAAATAATGTTATCTTTGAAGGAGTCATCTTTATGCCTTAGCTTCAGTGCTGTCCAGTCCAGGGACATCAGGAAGCTACTATAAAACTGAAGAGTTGCTTAGCAATAGTTGAACCAAATGCATAGGTCTTGAAAACGATAGTTAAGCAGGGTGGCTTTAGCCCGTAAGCAGAACTGCTTTGCTTTTGTCCAGCCTGGCTAGCACTACTAGTATGTGTTGTTGGGATGTTTTTTTGATGAGAGATTGCCCGTGTTCCTGTTCAGTATTTGCACTCATGGGCATCTCTAGCTGTGGATGCTGCCACTCTGCTCTGATGAGGTGCACCCATGCATAACCAGGCACCTTAATATTTCAGTGTGGCACCTTCCACAGCTGAAGTCCTGTTGTTGTAAGAATTTTACAGGACCCTGGCTGATAAACAAGTACTTTAAGTGTTTATCATAGTGGAGATTTTGTAAGTAATTATACACCATGTGACTTTAGGTTTAGAGTCATAGATATTGACATTAGTTGGTTAATCTCTTTTGAAAGAATCCATTTGGTTGGGAGGGTTTTGCGAATTTGTTTTGTCAGCATTCTTAGATTTGTAAACTAATTTTAATATTCTTTCCAAACTAGGAAGTTAAGATCATCTGAATGGCAGCTTTGCCTTCAAAAATTCTGCTATTTCCATTCTATTTAATAGCATTATTGACTTCATTCCACTAACATTTTGTTTCAGTAGCAACAGCTATAATTAGATTAAAATTGTGAATCGGTTTTAAAAGTGGACCTAGATTTAATTGTTCTGATTGGAATATTCATGTAGAGCAGTTAAGGTATCTGTGCAAGTGACAGAAACACACTCTTACCTTCTTAGTAGGGTGTCTGATCTTATGTAGGATTGAAGATGTTTATCATGTGAAAGATAATTTGATCAGAAATCCACTCAAATGTTTTTTTATTTGTGTTTAAACATCACTGCCCCTCTGAAGAGTGACAATTATGAACATATCTACCTTCAGCTCTTTCCTGTAAATGTGGCATTCAGTTCTTCTTTAGTGAATGACTTCTCCATGTCTAAAAGAAGGCAGTAGAGAATGCATAGCATATATATGTTTATATAAAAAGAGACTTTTAATTGGTTAATTGTGTTTTCTTAGAAGCATCTTGAATGGATAACTACAAGAAAAATAAACGGCATGTGTTGGAATGTGGGCTCTAGTCAAACAGTTATCTGCATATGTGGTGGCTGTGCTTAAAGATCAGCCAGCACCAGCTTAATGAAAAGTTCTTCTCCTCTTACTCTTCTTCCACTTCCCCAGGAAAAGTGGCGGGGGGGAGTTATAGACCCCTGATGTGTTATTTCTCTCTGATGTACTAGCTGTTTGTAATTTTTCTATATAATTACCATTGTTATGGTAACTATAAGTTTCTGTTATTAATATTTAAAGGAATTTGCGATGTAGATGTTTTGAATATGTCATCTATCAAAGACAAATCTGATCTTAAGAGCATCTTCTCTTTATTTGTTTATCTAATACTGTATATTCTTCTTTGTCTTCAAGGTAATCCCACTGAAAGACCGTTGTTTTAGGGATGGGCACCTTACGAAAAACAACACACTGTCATCATTTCAAAAGGTTTCAAACCGTTTTGAAATGAAACGAAATGGCAGATAGCATGTTGTCCGAACTGAAACAAAATGATGTTTTTGGTTTGGGAGGAACCGAACTGGGGAGCCACCACCAGATTTCGCTACAGCAGTGAAATCTGCTGGCTATTTCCCTGCCTGGTTCTTGCCAGCCACCACCTCCAACCTGTGAGGGGGGCGGTGGTGGGACATTTTAAAAAGCCTCCAGCTGATCACCTCCCATCTTGATCTTCAGAGCCTAGCTTTGAAGATCAAGAGAGGAGTGGTGGGCTGGAGGGTTCCCCCCCCCTTTTTTATTGTAGATAAGGAGAAAATGGGGAGGGAAAATGGAATACAAGAAAGAAGACGAAGAAGGGGATGCAGGTTGGGCAGAACACTTAACAATATCAAAGTCATATTACAATTATAAATGCTTCAATTCAGGCTTATATAAACATATAGATTACCAAGCAGTTTTAGCTATTGTCATATTTTTGACTTAACTTTGCCTTTTTTGTAACCACATATAAAACTTCTCCCAACATTCCTGATGTTTCATCCTGGGATGGAGGCTTTTGAATCTCCTGCCGCATCAGTGCCCTTGCTGTTACAGCAGGAGATTCTCATTTTTTAAAAAAAAAATGTTAATTACAAAACAAAATGAAACGGAATGAGAAATGAAACTGAATGGAATGAAACTTTTTTGTTGTTGTTTCATGCCCATCCCTAAATTGTTTTCAACTTCCATTGCATCCACACAAGGGGTAGTTTACACTTGAATAGAGAGACTGATTCTGGATTCATCCAGTGAACTTTGTGGATGAGCGAGGGTTTCACCCTGGTTCTCGCCAATCCTTGTCTGATACTCAAACACCTGCACTGTACTTTGATTTCTGGGTGTGCTTTGTTCTGTTCTTCCTTGGAGCCTAGCTACCTTCCCCCATTCCCTTTTATTCTCACTGTCATATTTGAGTATTTTAGTAAAGACAAAATACATGTGTTTTGGGTAGCCTCTATTTCATGCTGATTTGTGGAGGTCCCTTTGAAATGGCTAGCAGTTCTACAGCAGTAGCAATGCCTGGCTTGTGTGCATGGCCGCAATTACTGTTGTACCATATGGTATGCTTTATATGTTGCTTCATGTTTTTAAAAAGCTCCATAGAAGGGGGGGAGTGGAAGGAAATGATTTACTGTAATTCTGGTTAATTCAGATTTAGTGTATTCTGTATAATCCTAGCCTTGCGGAAGAGAAGAGGTTGCATTTTGAAAGGATGTGTTACTAGATACCCATAAAGCATTAACCTTCTACAGTATATTGATTTTTTTCTACCTCTTGTTTCCAAATCATTGTCATAGCACCTCTGGTCCTTCCTTAGATAATATAATGCTAGCACCCATGAACTATGCAATAATAATTAATGAAGTCCTTGTGGCTACTTTAGAGTGCATCCTGTCTATCAGTTAATGGTAATAACCCATCATAAAAGAGTGAGTGCTACCACCAGGAGTTTCTGTCCTGGGGGTGGGGGGGCTGAAGGTTTGAGGGTGAGGTTTACTCATGGATTCCCATTAACAAGAGATTAATTTTGGATGTCCAGGTTTCATGTCATATTTATAATGGAATGAAGTGTCATCCTTCCCAAGGAAACACATGCATTCTCCTCTCAGTAGAGTTTCCGTATCTTGCAAACTTTGTTTATTTGCCTGCTTGCTTTTGTGCTGCCTTTCTCCTTAGCAAGGAACCCAGGCAGCTTTTATCATTAAAAGACAATATTTAAAGCTAGAATTGGTAAGCATACAACTACAGTGGTACCTTGTATAAAGGAATTAATTCATTCCAAATGAAATTATGTTAAGCAAATTTTCCTTTATACAAATTCCCATAGGAATGCATTGAAAACAGAGTGATCCCATTTTTATGTTGTACAGATTCTCCCCATAGGCAATTATGTTAAGCAAATTTCCCCTATTTCTGGAATTTTTTATGTTGTACAAATTTTATGTTATACAAGCTCTTTGTTATACAAGGGCCCACTGTACTTTAAAAAGATCAAATAAATACCACATTAAAAAAACAGTAAACAAAGGCAATACCAAAAACACATTCAAAGCAGCAAGGTACAATAATCCATTTAAAGATTCCATTCAAGCATCCAGTCACTGAGGGAAAACTTGCCTGAAGAGAAAGCTCTTTGTCTGTTAGGAGAAGGACCAAGCTTGGAGTGTCAAGGAGAGTGAGCAGTCTGGATTACCAGAACAAAGGAAAGAAGATGATAAGAATGTAGATGCTTGTGCGCGGGGTTTGCAGACAGTAGAATTAAAAGGGGAATGCAAAGGGGAACAGCACGGGGGCACGCGGGAGGCGTTTTGGGCAGTGGATGAACAGGATGACAGGTGGAATGAGCGCGAGACGGAAAGACCAGGGAAAGACCAGTGATGCACGAGGAAGGGAAGGAGAGTGGCAGTTGGGAACGACAGTTGAGGAATGTAGAGACTCAGACGGATGAAGGAGGGCGGAATATCAGAAGGTCAAAAGCGATGAGGAGTTTGCCTGGTCGGTACATGTAAGACCTTTGAGATGGCCCGAAACTTCTGAGAAATTCTAGAGGGAACGGAGAAGGGAGAAACCAGCCGGTCCGGTAGCGCAATGGGCCAAGCACCCATGCTGCGGAACCCAGTGTTTGGGCAGGGGGGCGGCTTTTCCCCCATGTTTCTAGACGAAGCAAATATAAGTTATAACCCAGTTAATGTCATTTATGAAGACCCTGGGCCTTTTCACATGACCCCTAAGATCCGCTGGCCACTTAAATTCGGACCAGAGATCTTTATAAAATCAGTTTTTTAATACATAGGTTCCAAACTGGGGACCTCAGTCCCTTAGAGGGCAGGAAGAAGTGTCAAGGGGGAAACATAAGACTGCAAGAATATAAGAAAAACACCTTTTCCCCATAACATATTTGTGTAAAAAATTCAAATGACATACCATGAAATTAATTTAAAACATCTCTACTAGTTTGGTGCATATTTTTCATTTTACCTTATGTATAGATTCTTTTAATTATAAGTAGTTTAGGTGATGGTGAAGGAGATTAGAAGAGTTGAGGATGCCCAAGGAAAGTTCACCATGAAATAAATCTACCTGTCTTTAAAGTACCACAGTATTTTGTGCCTCACCCCCATTTTAGCCAATACAGTATGTTGAATCAGGCTAACATAACTATGTCTTTAGAAATAACTCAGAACACTGCCATAATGATTCTATAGCTCTGATGGGTAACTATTTCATCCCTTGCAAGTATGACTCGTTCTGTTGGGCTGTATACCACAGACTATAGTACAGTACAGTATTAGTAACAGAGCCAATTGGACTTTGCATGTAGTGGTTTGTCTAATGATACAGTGTCCTTGAGTTGTACAGCCCTGAATAGGAGCATGAGTTTGCAAGTGCTTATAATGCAGAGATAATAACAAAGGCTTGTTTGGAGACCATCTCATGGTGCAAAAAATGTATGGGAACACTGCATTCCAAAATAAAGTCCAGCATAAATGTTGTCCATTCCTATTTGCTTGACGATATACTAACATGTACATTATTCATTAAGCCTTTAGAATCAAGGAAAGCAGCCATTTTCTATGCTGCCCCTTGCACTATTCTGACATCCTAGAAATTTATTGGCTGTGATTTGGGTTAAAATTAAGCACCTTACTCCTCACTTCAGTCCTGGACATGAAGTGGGGAGTAAGTCCCACAGGCACTATGTGTGATGTACTGGATAGAGGGATGGAGGAGGACCCAGGAAATATGGGTTTGAATTCTTGCCTGGCCATAGAAACTCACATGGGGAGCGGAACTGATAAAACCATTCCTTAAATGACCCATTCAACTTGAAAACCCTAGTAGGAACACTCTAACAAGCTTTACTGAACACAGTAAAACTTAATTTCTGATTAAAGATGGGCACAAACCACTGGTTCACTGGTTTGTGCCAGTTCATGTGTCCACTTGACAGGGTACTTCAAAAGCCCTGTCCTTCTTGTAGGTTGCCCACTCAGAGGCAGCACCTGGATGGAGGTGGAGCAGGAAAGCTGAGCCTCTGCCTATGAGTGGGTGCCTGCTGGAGGAGGTGGGGCTTTGAAGCACCAAACACCTGTTGGGTCAATGAACAAACCAGCATGAACAGCCGATCCGTTCTTTGGAGAATTGATCATTTGATCCAAGAAAACATAGAACTGTGCTTTCATCCACTTCAGTGGAAGCACCTGTTCTGCTCTAACTCTGAAATCAAAGTTGGGTGGAAATATAGTCATCTTGTATTTATTACTGCTTAAAACCAGGATACAGTACTTCAAGGGCCCGATGCAGGAGAGTGCTATCAGGAGACAGATATCTAGTCTCGTGCACTCTCAGACACACTTGGTGGGGCCATTTGTGAGATACAGGAAGCTGGACTAGATGGGTGTTTGGCCTGATCCAACATGGCTCTTCTTATATTCTTATGTTTTAATATCCTAGAAAGACTGATGAATAGTGCAGTTTTTATTGATGCATACAGCATGTGGAAAATCCTTGTATGAATTGTCCAAATCATTTTGTTTATTTGTTTGTTTGTTTGTTTGTTTTTATTCTAGCATACAACCGTTTTGCCTTTTATATTAATTGAGATGAGAACGACACATCATGAATATCCTAGCAAGATGTATGGATTGGTTGCTGTGTGCACCTTTGCTGCCAGCTACATATTATGGTAAGGGTATAATTTTCACATTGTACAATTGCAAGAGTAGGTTTTACCTTTATAGACCCTCTTTTTAAATAATCATCATACATACAACATGTGAGCATTCATGAATTAGGACCCCTTTGAACTTAAAGTCCAAAAGTTATTCACAAGATGAATTTTGCCAGGGATATCTTTCTTAGATACAAGTTAGGAAAGATGTTGGATGCAGTAGGGCTTTTGTTTTAAAGTTAGTAAACTGAGTAAGGAATGGATTGGATATCACATCCCAGTTCTTCAAACAAAGAGGCATTGGCCATGCACATACACCCTTTCCCATTTGGCCTGTATTTAAAACTTACATGTCTCTGCTTCGCTGGTATGAGAGAGTCCTTCATCTGGGAATTCAGGGGATAATTCTGCAAACTGACTAGGTCAGATCCATCTATTTTGTGATGGATGCAATACAAAAATATGTCACCTTTACCTTGTGTCTTAAGATGCTTTTATTTTGAGGGAATGTATGCCAGACTTCACACAATGGGAATATAAAGAGTGATCTCTGTGCTTCTTACTTTTTGTGAGGATCTGTGCCTTTTATCCTGGCAAGACTCCCAGAGAAGTGAAAATGTGGGGACATTGAAGGATCATCTTTTCCTTCAGTTCTGATGTAGCCTTGAAGACTGATACAAGCTCTCTTATGACCAGAGGTAGATGCCTATTGCGAGCCTGGGAACTGTTGTCCTTTCTTGTGTTGAATTGAACTGATACTCTGTATGGGGTTAGCCAGCTAACCCTTGGAAGTAAAAACAACTGACAAAATAAGCACCATTTCAATTTTCTGTCACTATGGTAAATGTGAAAAACCTGATATATAAAGAAGAAAAGTTGCCACATCGTTCCATGAAGACAAAATAAGACCTGTATTCAGAGATGGGCAAGGCCTTCATCAGAAACAATTAAATTCCACAAACATGTGCGTTATTTTGATTTCTCTAGAAGTTCTTCAGAATATCCATCTAGGTGTTATTTAAAAAATTAAAATGGGACAGAAAAAGCAGTGAAGTAAAACTGTGACCAGCTGTTGCTTTTTTGGCCTGTGGAATGTTTCACTTTTGTGAAACAGCTTCTGTATGTTTGCCTCCTTGAGTGGAAGTTCATTTTTCCATCCTTCTAGGCATACGTACTACTAAACTCTCTACTTTCCTCTAAAGTCTACAAACAGCGACTCAGCAAAATGGCTCTGGCTTTGAATTCTAAAGTGTACCTTAATGCATGTTCCCTTGTGCTTATCTAATAATGAGGTTGGACAGGAATTACATTGTTGAAGGCATTCATTAGAGTTAATAACAAGTAATCTTGTTTTGAAGCTTTATGCCTCAGGTTGATCAGCCCATTATTGTTCAGTATTGAGTTAGCATGTATTCAAGGAAGAATGAACTCCCAAGCAAAGGCCATCAGGTAATGTTTCCATGGCAGCAGTACTATTTTTCCTACTCAGATTTGTAATATAGACAATGAAGGAAATATATCTAGTGCCACTGCTCTGGGAGTAGGGACGGATAGTATGAGTAATTGTAATGTAGTAAGCAAGACTGAGTTCTGTGACTTTAATGAGGTCAATCCAGCAATGGCATGGCTAGTTCTGAACACTATCCTTGAAG
Source organism: Phrynocephalus forsythii (assembly GCA_029282475.1). NCBI lineage: Eukaryota > Metazoa > Chordata > Lepidosauria > Squamata > Agamidae > Phrynocephalus > Phrynocephalus forsythii. Next base: position 66,017,053 of record JAPFRF010000002.1, read on the forward strand.
GTGCACTTAACTCCAGCCTGCCTTTCACTGTTCAAGTCTAAAAATGGCTTTCCACTTAGATGCAAAAATCAGCCATCTAATATCTGATCCTGGATGAGCATGCCAACTGGGCCTGCATTACAGATAATTGGCAGGATGAAGTGAGGGAAATCAGATATTTGCAGATGTGGCCACCTGGGTTCTCTGTGCAATAGCAAGACCTAGGGGACGGGAGGGAAGAGTTGCAATAGTCCAGGGCTGTCCAACTTTGAACAGACCGCAGGCTCCCACCCGTCCACTACACATCCCTGCAGCCTCCCCACCTTCCCCTCCTTTGCCATGAACAGGAGGAGGGGGGGTTGAAGAAGATTTGAGCAGCCCGGGAGGTTACCGAGGCAAGCAGTGGTGGGCCACCACTACTTGCCTCGGTAAATTCCTGGGCTGCTTGAATCTCCTCTTCAAAAAAGGTGTGCTTTCACCCCCAATCTGCCAGATGGGGGGAAGGTGTGCTTTTTTGAAAAGGAGATTCAAGCCCACCTGCCACCAAGGTCCCCCGGCTGGGTGCACACTCTCCCCACCACCACCCCAACCCACCACCCCAAGGTCCATGGCACTGGTAGCGGCAGCGGGGCCCTGGTCACCCACCCACCCGCTCATCAAGAGGCCTTTTCACATGACCCCTAAAATCTGTGGCAAATGGCTCCCAGATCCGGAGCTTAAAATTGTTTCCCCACCAGCTCCGGAGTTTACAAAAAATTAAGTGTGACCATGCCCATCTAAGCACGTCCCAGCGCACCTTTCAAGTACCTGCTCTCCGAGGGTGAAAAATTCCTGATGCGGATGTAACTTAGTGAGTGCCAGGCTCTCCTCCCTTCTGTTTGTTGTTTTTTTGCCCCCTGCCCCTTTAAGAGATACTAAGACTGGAATGAGATGGCAGAACGGAGGTGAGCCAAGACAGCAGAACAGAGGTGAGCGGCATTCTTTTCTCTTTTTTTTTCTCCCTCCCCTCACGCAGACAGGAGCCAGGGAGTGCGGAGGAGGTGGGAACACAGGAACAGCGACAAACCCCCAAGATCTCTGGTCCGAATTTAAGTGGCCAGCGGATCTTAGGGGTTGTGTGAAAAGGCTCAAGGTCTCTGGTGTTCTGGGTTAGAGTATGTATCTGAATGTAAGTGCCCCAAATGTTTGGGTCATACAGTCATGACAAAACAGATTGCCAGACAAAGGCACCACAGAAACATCATTGGAGCTGTGGCAGGTCAGAATTCTAGAGATGGATCCAAACCAGAAAACCCATGGTTCAGAATTGTCTGGTTCAGGCCCAACCTTGGTTCGATTCGGTTCGGGTTCGTATGAATCCGAACCGATTCAAACCGGTTTGGGTTCTTACCGGCAGCGGCAGTTGGGTGCTGTCATCGCCGCTGGGAAGATCCCTTTAAAGAGACCCCTGTTCCCGCCTCTGCATGCAGAGGTGAGAAGAGGGGTCTCTTTAGACAGTTCTCCCCCAGGGCAAATGACAGTGTCCGGCTCGCTGTCATCGCCCATGGGGGAGATCCCTTTAGAGAGACCCCTGTTCTCGCCTCTGCATGCGGAGCAGAGAACAGGGCTCTCTTTTGATAGTTCTCCCCCACGGGCAGATGACATCCAGGTGGGCTGTCATCCGCCTGCGGGGGAGATCCCTTTAGAGATACCCCCATTCTTGGCTCTGCATGCAGAGCTGACACTGGGGCCCTCTCTAGACCGCTCTCTGCTGCAGGTGGATGACAGCCGAGGTGGCTGCCATCCATCCACAGCAGAAGATCCCTTGAGAGAGAGCCCCGGCCTCGGCTCTGCGTGTGGAGGCAACACTGGAGCCCTCTCTAGACCGCTCTCTGCTGCAGGTGGATGACAGCCGGGCCGGCTGCCATCCATCCATGGCAGAAGATCCCTTGAGAGAGAGCCACGGCCTCGGCTCCATGTGCGGAGACGACACCGGGGCCCTCTCTAGACCTCCCTCTGCTGTGGGCTCAAGATCTCCGTCCGCGGGGGAAGATTACTTCAGGGAGAGTTCCGGCCTTGGCTCCGCATATGGAGGCAACACCAGGGTCCTCTCTAGATCGCCCTCTGCCCTGGGCGGATGACAGCCGGGCAGGCTGTCATCCATCTGCGGCAGAGATCTCTAGAGAGAGAGAGTCCCGGCCTCGGCTCCGAGTGTGGAGGCAAGACTGGGGCCCTCTCTAGATCGCCCTCTGCCATGGGCAGATTGCAGCCGGGCTGGCTATCATCCATCCACGGCGGAAGATCCCTTTAGAGAGAGACCCAGCCTCAGCTCCGCATGCGGAGCCAAGAACGGGACTCTCTCTAGATAGTTTTCCCTGCGGGCGAGGCCAGCGCACCGCCACTGTCATCATCCGCATAACGAAACGAACCCAACCGAACCATTTTTTCGGTTTGGTTCATTCTAAAATCACTCTGGGGTTCGTTATTCGTTTTGTTACCTAAAGAAATGAATAACGAATAACAAAATGAACTAAAAGTTCATTTCGTGCCCATCTCTACAGAATTCCAATCATAGAACATTTCAGTTTTTGGAAGCCTGGCTTGTGCTTGTATAACAAGAAAAGGCACAAACTGGACTTTAAAACTGAACAGGCTACTTTGCTTGGCTATGCTCCTGGCTACAAAGAACATAAAATGATGAATTTAAAAACAAGTGAAGGCAGCATAAGACATATAGCATATTATGATGAAGGAAAGAAAGCTGACAAAGAGGAATAGAAGACCAGTAAGTTGGACATCTCCTAGATAAAGCTACACCAATGCCTCCCTAACCAGAGCTATATATAAATCCAAAAAGCAATAACACACATAGAGAAGTACACCAAACAGAAGGAGACATTGCATCTGCTGAACTGGCAGATGCTTCCCAAATTAGCCCTCAGATACCCATTGTGACCCATCAAAGTTGTACCAGTACCAGATCAGGTTTTGTGTAACAGAAGTTCATAACTTCCTGGCCACACTCAGAATGGCAACCCAAAGGAGCATGGCCTGTGGATGGACGTTTTCAGGGAAAGACACCCCATCATGTTGTTGTTGTTCAGTTGTTCATTCATGTCCAACTCTTCATGACCCCATGGACCAGAGCACGCCAGGCCCTCCTGTCTTCCACTGCCTCTCAGAATTTGGTCAAATCCATGTTGGTTGCATCGATGACAGCATCCAACCATCTCATTCTCTGCCGTCCCCTTTTCCTTTTGACTTTCCAACATCAAGGGCTTTTCCAAGAAGTCCTCTCTCCTCATGAGGTGGCCAAAGTACTGGAGCCTCAGCTTCAAAATCTGTACTTCCAGTGAACATGCAGGGTTGATTTCTTTCAGGAATGGATTGGTTTGAACTCCTTGCAGTCCAGGGGACTCTCAATAGTCAGAGTGATGAAAGTCTAGTAAGTGTTATTTCTATTAGTTTATGTCATGAGTTGAAGAAAGAGTTCTAGGAATATATACAGTTCAAGGTACCTGCAAAGATTTTTACTTCTTCTTTAAGTTGTCCTTTTAATCAAAATCTCATGAATTTTGCCGAATAAAACATTAGCTATTCATCTGACAAAGTGGGCTTTAGTGGCTTATATCACAACCACAGCTCAATTGAATTAATATCTACTCAGCCACTGAGCACAGTGAAATTTACTCACTGGTAAGTATGTGTAGAATTGTAGCCTAGGTCTCTTAGTTTTTAGTATGTTGTAAAACTCCATCTCATTGAAACCAGTTAAATCATATAGCCCTCTGAAATTAAAACATGTAGATCTTGACTGCGTTTCTATTATTCATGTTCATTTCCCTTCAGGCATCATAGTCATAAATAAATTAAGATTTCTTTAACCACACTAGTGATAGAATCTTCTGTTCTTACATAAGGCATCGATAATTTGAAAGTGAGAGTGGCAAAAACACAAATAGGAAACAGCAGGCACTTTCCTTCTGTTTTATGACTGAGTGTAATGGTCAGAGTCCAGGCTGTTTCCAAAAACTGCACTTCCAGTTACAAGCTATAGAAGAATTTCCTGAATCTGTGCCATGCTTTGACTAATCTGGCATATCCCAGATGTATCACACTTCAAGTCCAACACATGCCGAGGGCATCAGGTTGGAGGAAAGGAATATAGAGTCAGTACTTGGAAATCTGAGGTATTTCCAGTGAATCTCTGCATCTGTTTAGTGAAAGCCTGCTTTGAACCTTATGCCTTCTGAGGACAGATTTGTGAGTATAAGGAACAGGTTTATCTGTCATGGTAGCTCCATGGAATCCTCTTCCCAAGAACTCCTACTAGGTTCATGATCAAAGCCTTTTCCAACAAATAGACAAAAATTCTAAGTGCTTGTGGCTGAAATGGCCAAACAAATGTATTACTGCCCTTTGTGTGGTTTTCTGAAAGCAACCCCCCCCAGCCTGGAATAAAGAGGCAAGACACGTTCACTTGGGTTCAAAATGGCCCACAATTTTTTGATAACATAATTAACTCCAAACTGTGTTTATTCTGTCAAGGGGACCTGGAAAGTAGTGCAAGCAGGTACCGTGCTACATTGTATGATTATCTTCTTTAAAATGGATTCAGGGAGATTGTCTTATCGGAAAGATGCTGCCCACCTGTTCAGCATCCTCCCCGCATGGAATCTACTAGCCCAGGACAGCCCAAAGTTTCACCTACCATTGTCATTTTAACTTTGTTTAATCCTAATACCCTACTGATTGCATTAAATTTGTCTGAGGGCTGTCACGCGCCTTAAAGGCAGCTTGCCTAGGGCATACCTGGATCTTCATACCTCTTTCACTACCCATCACAGAAGAGGGGCTACGGAGTATGCTCCTTTTAGCCCACACAGCCGAACAACTCAGCCCCCTGGGCCCCTTGCAGATCGCTCAAGAATATCACAAATCCTAAGTCAGAAGTCAGCCTTCCTCCCTATACAGTTTAGGGTGGTGTGCCATAATGCAAGGATGGTCAATAACTGACCCCAGACCATTTTGATGAACTTAGCAACTTCCCTATTGACTCCCCACCTGTTGAGGGTCATGGGCTGATCTCCACGCTAAAAGTGGAGCCAATGGGGATCATACTAATCTAGTCCTAGGGCATCTATCACAGAACTTCCTCAAGTTAGCAAGAACATTGAGGATCAATGCCTCGGCCAGTATTTGGATCAAGTGATTTCTGCCAAGGTATATCACTAAGGCGCCGGGAGGGACATCTGGAGAGCTGTTGTATGCCCTTGACACAGCTGCCCATGCTAAAATTCTACTAGCAGTTTTAGACATGCAATCCTCCACAGCTGGAGCAAGTATGCTTAAATATGCACTGTTGCCTTCTGCAGGTCCCTTGGAATTATAATCCCATCAACCCAAGTGGGGTTGAACCACTTGGCCCACTCCTTGGCGGGCCGTAGTAAATCGCCCAGCCTCCTGGACTAAATGTCTAGTCATAGTGCTCTCCCATCATAGGGCGTGATGGTGACATGACCCTAAGCCATGATGTGTCAAGGGGCCCCTGAACATCCTGAACTCTACATCATATTGCATCCAGGCGGCACCTGGACAATCCATATGTGCCCTGTCAATCATGTCCAGATACTTGTTCTCTGTAGCTCTGAAGGGCAAAACTGCAACTAACAGGCAAAGACGTCAGGGAAAGGAATTTTACATAAACATGGGTACAGACTTCCTAATCACAAGCACTGTTGTAGCTCAACAGACTAACTCAGAAAGTGGTGGAAAGCAGATCCTATTGAAATAAATGGAACTTGTTTGAACAAATACTATAGAATTGCATTGTTGGTGATTCTATTATTTTGTCTTTTTTGTATTTCCTTTTTTAAAGGATCTGCTGGATCTATCACGTAACAGGGGTCTGGGTGTACCCTCTCTTGGATCACCTTGGGTCAGGTGCTAAAATTATCTTCTTTGCTGCTGTAACTGCAATAATTAACATCTTATACTTGCTGGGTGAGGTACTAAACAACTGCATCTGGGACGCACGAAAAGGTAAGCATTGTTTTAAAAAGCACCCATGTGAGTATAAAGCAAATATAGTTTCATACATTGTTCATATTGGTGCTGTCTGGGATTTCAGAAAGTAATTCCACCACTTCTTTCCTCTGCAATAAAGTATTTCACATAATCTTGTCATGTCAGAGAAAATACAAATTTTTAGTCTTTCTAATGTAATACTGCAGCAATACAAATTCATATTATTGCTATTTCATGCAAACACATCACTTCTCAGAAATTATGCATGGAAGACACCACATGAAGTTGTGGACAGATTTTACCACTGGTGTATTTATTATTATTATTATTATTATTATTATTATTATTATTATTATTATTATTATTATTATTATTATTATTATTGAATAATATGATCAACTTGACTAGCCCTAGTTCTTCTTTTGAATTAGCTTTAGTTTTTGAAAAGTATCTAAAAGCAGTGCCAGGTAAAATCATTGAAATGCTTTGAGCAGGTTGTCAACAGGTCATGGATAATTGCAGCCAGCCTGTCTCAACTTAGGTAAGCCTACATCTAGCATATACAGCTAAAGCTGATAAAAGGCAATTTAAGTCATAGTGATCACTTAATATAAAATCCATCAAGCATCCACCAAACTCTGTTAGCATCTGGAGTAGATTCTTGTCAATAGGTTCCCATCCTTGCAGAAAGGGAAATCCACTAGTAACAGGTCTTGATAGGAAGTGGTAACAAGTGAATAGCTGTTGAACCCACCAGTTCATTTCATTACTCTGCAGTCTCGTTAAGAAAACCATATGCCCAATTTGAAGTATTGAGCCAATAAGAGATTGGGACATCCCCGTGGTTGTTGTGATGGCCACAGAGTCCTGAGCCTCCAGAGACAGGGTGATCCCAGTACAAATGCAGGAGTATCTCAATACTATTAACCTGGGAGTTCTCATTTTCCATAGGCACCCATGCTTAGAACTCAGAGACAGTTCTCTCTCTCCCCCTGCCCTGACAAGACTGCCTCCAACCAGCTGAGCTGGGAGACTTGCTGGCCAGCAGTGTACCCAAGACATCAGCAGCATCCTCAACCTGTCCACAATACTAGGACAATGTAGAAACAGTTCAAACTGGCCCTTGCCCAGGTCAGAACAAGTTGTTCATCCTTGCTGTTTGTCAAAAGAGATGCCTTTTTCATCCTAGAGAACTGCAGATTGCAATACCATAGTCCTCTGGAAAAGTCCTGAATCCGTTTAGCACTGGAACTTGTAAAAATATGGGTTGGTGCATTTCTGTGGCCCTAATGCTGGGAACAAGTGAAGTCTGTTGTGCTGCTTAACTGATATAAATCAGATACTCTTTAAAAGGTTTGACATGTACACCACGTATCATAAAATTATGCCACGAATTTGTGCCATCATATATAGAGAATAGGATAGAAGAAACAAGACATTTACAAGGCGCTGCTAAGCCTGCAAGCCTCCCCCATTTCTTCAAAAGCTACATTAAATAAAACACCACCACTGACAAAGTAATTTGTGGTTGGTTTTTCCAAGCTAAACCACAGACATGGTAGGCAAAGGGAATTTTTCTGTTCTCCTTGCCAGAGCTGACCCACAGGTCTGAAGATACCAGAACTTCTGCCAGAGAACTGGATCCATCAGCAGTAAAAATGCTTCTCAGTAAAAAAATAGGATAGAGGTTCTTTTATTAAGGCAAATAAAACAGGGCAGTTGAAAACCACTGGAAAAATTCCTCAAGCAGCAGAGGACAAAGGGAATTAGAAATTGGCATTAGCACTTGATCCAACGCCAAACTGCTTCACTGGAGTCATGCCACTGTTTTGTTTTCTTTTAAACCTTTGACTGGCTATCCCATTATTTTTTGTTTGTGAGTAACACCCAATCCATTGTATTCAGGCTATTGGCAATGTTCAAATGCAATTGTTTCCTTATTCTGCCTCTCGATGAAAATATCACCAGCAGCTGCATTTGTCCCTCTGCCATAATCCAGGTAAAGAGGAGAACATTTCTCATAGGAGAACTTAGCTAGAACTCAGAGGGTTTTCCCCATTTAAATAGTAATGTAACTTATTATGAGGTTTTCTTTATAGTCACTTCCAAAAAAAAAAATAATCCAGCCCTTCCCTACAGCTTTGCCCTGTTGAAAAAAACAGAAATGTTTCCTTAGGCTTGAGGAAGAACAATTGAAACTTCCCAAAGAAACATTTGCAGAAAGTTCCTGAAGTGTATGGTGGGGAGATGTAGCCCAAATAAGCTAAACAGGCAAAATAACAAAACTTTTGCCAGAAGCTAATAATTGAACATTTCCCAGGAACAAGCATCTAAAAGAGTTAAATGTTTCATTTTTCACTGTTGGCACGATCCACTTAACACATGTATTGTTCACTGTGGACATGAACGCTCCCAGAAAGGTTTGTTAGAATTGTTTCTCATCACATATATGCATAGATGCATACACACACACATGAACACACGCTGCTTCTCCAATCACATAAATGTGGAAGGGGATGGGATGGGATGGTAAATGGGCAGTTCGTGCATGCAGCTTCTTGCCTTCGGGTCTTTCTATGTGCTTCTGCTTATATGATGTATAGACAACCTAAATCATTCCTCCCCCCTCCAAAAAAAATGAAGCAGAAAAATAAAGGTTATTGGCAGATGTTGTTTTCTGTCTGTGCTCAGGTATGGAAGAAGGAAAAGAAAAACCTAAATTGGACTGAAAAGGAGATGACAGAATGGAAAAGAAGATTTGCTGGTACATGGAAGGCATCTGTGCATCAGGAGAGGTTGCAAGAGGAAGCCATTTACATGAACAATGCATCAAGGATACTTTTATTCTTCTCTAAAAGGGGATATTGATTTTGTGACCTGCTCCTCCTTCCTGATATCTCTATCTACCCATGAGACTACATATAATGGATATCTCCACAAGGTTCTCAGCACATAGTGTTATCTATTTATCAGCGTTATACATCTTTCAAACAGCAGTAAGAAGAATGAGGCAGGTCTGTTCTACCTTGGCCTTGGAAACTGGATCAGTGGAGAAATAATTGGAAATGAGGGGGCAGCCCCATTTCCAAATCAAAGAATACTATGCTGTTGGATCATCAGGTTGCAAGGTGTAGATATTGGAAAAAGGAGGGTCACCTAGATGGGGATAGAAGATTTGAGGCTTGGATCCGTCTGCAAGAGATGGTGTACTTAAACATTCAAAACAATAACCGGAACCCCAGTTTTGTCCTTCACCCCATGTATCTAATTATTTTAATTAACCCTGTGTTTTTAATGGTTCACATAATAAGGTCTTGTTGTTAAAGCTGAAACATTTAAGTTACATTTCCATCTCCCCTTCTGCTATAGAATAAGGTTCCAGTAGGCTTACGTCATAGAACAGAATCAAGACACAAACAGAAAACAGAATGAACAGAAAAGCCAGGGAAGTCACACAGAAAACAGATTCTGTCCTAAAACCATGAAGATCACCTAGTCTCCGAACAGTTAAAATCAGTGCAGGAAATACTGAACCATTTTGTAAACCATGTTTAAAAGATGTGTGTGTACACCTATCCTGAGAATGACAAGAGCTAGGAGGGCTTCTGCTATTTAACATTTTTTCTTGTTAACCTGGCCATTACATTTAAAAGGAAGAAGGCAAGGACAGGGATTGTCCCTGGAACGCTGGCAGCAGAGGATCATCTGATCACAGGTACTGTTCCAGCAGCACCGGCCGACTGTACAAACAGCCCACGTCCACCAGAGGCAGTCATGCTCATACAGAGGTGTCAGTTTCCACAATCTGGAAACTGTCCCCCAACTTATCTTGGGATGTCATAAAAGACAATTTCTCAAGAAAAAGCAGTCCAGTTGCCATGACTCAACTTCCAGATAAACTCACCTGGATGACTGAGAATCTTCACAGACATAATGTCATAAAAGACATTTTTTCTATATAAAAAAGTAAGGGGTGAGTGTAGGGTCGTCTGCCAGGGCCCCAGTGTGCTTCAGCCTGCTCCCAGGGAAGAAGTCACGAAGATGTCCGTTTTTGCTCTGTGAAGTCTCTGGAAGTTAAAAACATAAGAAGAGCCATGCTGGATCAGGCCAAAGGCCCATCTAGCCCAGCTTCCTGTATCTCACAGTGGCCCCACCAAATGCCTCTGGGAGCGCACAAGACTAGATATCTGTCTCCTGATACCACTCCCCTGCATCTGGCCCTTGAAGTACCCTGGTTTTTTTTAAGCTGGGAGATTACACATCCCCATCATGGCTTGTAACCTATGATGGATTATTCCATCACAGTTGTGGTTGACCCTTTAAATAAAAGCTGCTACAAAGAGTGTTTTTAGGCTTCAAATAGTTATTCTAAAAAAAAGCTGAAAGTTTTTTCCAATTAATGGGGAGGGGAATGATGAGACTATTTGATGCTTTAGACAGGCTAGAGAAGACCAAAAAAAGCTGTTATACGACCTATCACATTATAATTGACCATTTTTACACTGTTTGTCCCACAATACTGAGGGAAATTAGAATTTTGAAATGAGCAGATAAGACCTTTTGAAGTCCGGAGGGAGAGTGAAAATGAACTGTGAAGATGCCCATCCCCTGTGTGTGTGTGTTTTGTTGTATTTTGTTTTATTTTGGGATTGGGGAATCAAATCCCCAGGTATTGATCAGGGACTAGAAACCGTCTTCATCCATTTAACAATAAGAGCTTCTTAGTTTTGTAACGCTCTGTTTCATGCATATTTAGATATTTCCATACTTGGGACAAAACCAAACCAAACCCACATTGCACTAGAATCTTTGTTCTGTACAAGTTGAAAATATTTTGAGTGGGCTCATCAAGAATTGGAACGTTGCTTCTTAGGCCTCTTCTGGGTTGTGGTTATAAAAGTGGCCATGAAACAAGGGCCTAAACCAGTGGTGGTGAACCTTTTAGAGACCGAGTGCCCAAACTGCAATTCAAAACCCAGTAATTTTTTTGCAAAGTGCCAATACAGCCATTTCACCTGAATATAGGTGGCTGTGAAGGGGAGATGTTGGGTGCCCACAGAAAGGGCTCCGAGGGCCACCTTTGGAACCCGTGCCATAGGTTCGCCATCACTAGCCTAAACCCTAATCCTATCCATGTTTGATCTAGCTCAAATTCCCATTTAGGTATAATGGGGCTGCTTCTGAGCAGGTGGTTTCACCACTGCAATAGCTAGCATACAGGCTGCCCTGAGTAAAATTGAATTGTCCCTGAATTCTCAAGGATTTTTTTTTTAATAAAGGGAGGGAAAACACCCTTGCACCAAATTGGCTGAAAACCTTGGATATAGTCACAAATGGGTTATCAGAAAATATTTACAGACATGACTCAAAGTTTAATGCAAGATTTTTAAACACTCCAGTGCTGCAATGTAAATTAAGCCTCTGTTGTCAACAATGTGAAGCTCAGGTTGGAAAAAATAAGTGCCTGCAGATTTGTTAAGAGTATTTTGAGTGCTTTTGAGGGGTAAGGTTTGCATTTTTTTTCTTTTCTTTTTTTGCTGTTGGGACTCACATGTTTGCAGACTAAGTCTGCGTTTGTCATTGACCTTTTTATTCATTAAACACTGTCTGCATTTTGCTCTGCTTGCAGCACAAATGTTCAATTTTTAAAAAGGGGAGAACGTTGAATTGTTGCAGAGCCACCCACATTCTTCCTGTTAGAAGGGCAATGCTCCGTGTTTCAACACTCAGCAGCCACCCCGAGCAGCCTTTCTCCATCAGCGTTTGTGCTCCAGTGCAAGTTGTACTATGCCTCTCTAAACCAGTGGTTGGAAAACACAAGCAAGAGGCTGCTGTGGTACCAATGATCAATCAGCTCATTAGACGAACTAGGTAGTGCTTTAGTAAATCCAGCATGCAGTGGGAGTGCACTTCAGTACAGCTTCTTCCTTGGGCACAAAGGTCATAGGAGAAAGGGCTAGGTTACAATGGAAAGTGTTTGAAATATAGCTTCATCCAAACTAGTTTCTCCCTCATAACCAGGAAGGATGGTGCTGGTGCAGAGAGCAGTTTAGTGTGAACTGCCATGTGGCCCAAAGCTTCTGATATGATCTTTGCATCACAGGAATAATGTGAGGAAGAAACTTGAAGTGGACACAACTGATCACAATATGAGGTCTCAGCAATGGTAGCTTTTTGATTAAAATCAAGAAGAATGTTCCAAAAAGATACAATACTCATATCATGAAACGGCTCATTCTCCTGGAGTCTGTGAGATTTCCAATTAAAGCAGCAGCCGATATTAGTGCATTCAGAGTTAACAGGAGGTACTTAATTAACGAGCCAGGAAGTTCCTTACAAAGCACCTAGTTCTACAGCTAAAATTATTTGAAGGGCACTTCCTCCCAGTTCTGTGCACCAGTAGGTCTAAGGCACGCCATTAGGCCACGGGAAGTGCCTGCTTCAGGTGACAGGTGATAAGAGGTGGTTTATGTTGGAAGAGAAATCTTTGTCCCTGCACCTCTTAAGCTAGCCCATGAGGCAGTAGGTTGTGTCCCATTGTCTGTACTGAAGAACAATAACAATCAGGTTTTGGGACATTTTTGAAGTGGGAGAGCAACCATGTCTGGTAGCAGAATGGGGTGGCTTTGTCCATGGTGAATGTACCTGATATATCCCAAGTTCTGCCTCTAGATGCCAGTTGTCCACAGATTGACAAAGCTGATCAACAGCCTGCACCAAAATCAGCAGGCAATTTTTTTTAGGGCAGAGAGGCTCACAATGCCAAGTATGAATTTTACTTACATATTTATTTTATTCATTTATTTTGAATATTTTACCCCACCTTTCTCCTTGGAAAAGGAGCCAAGGTGGCTTACAATAATGAGGTACAATATACAGCCAAGAACATTCAAAACATTCAAGTTAAGAATAGAGAATTAGAAGAGGCATCTTACAACATTAAAGCTACCAAGAACATACCAAAAGAAAAAAAATCCAGTATGAGGGATGGAAACTAGCATAGAAACAATGGTGTTCTTATGAGATCATTCAATGCAAACATGCATGGTAGTCCATCTAAAAGTCACATAATAGGTAGTCCATCATTCAGGGAAACTTGCCTGAAGAGAAAGGTCTTTGCCTGCTTCTAGAAAGACATTAGAGATGGGGCAGTCCTGGCCTCTAGTGGGAGGGAGTTCCAAAGTCTGGGAGCAGCAACAGATAAGGCCCTTTCATGTGTTCTTACGAGACGTACCTGTGAAGGTGGCGAGATGGAAAGGCCTCTCTTGAGGACCTTAGCACCTGAGCTAGTTCCTACTGTGAGATTCGATCTTTGAGGTAGCTTGGACCCAGGCCATTTTGTGCTTTATAGGTTAAGGTCATCACTTTGAATTGTGCCCAAGAGCTCATGGCAGCCAGTGGAGCTGCTTTAGTAGGGGTGTAATGTGATCTCTATAACCCGCCCGAGTCAGCAATCAGGCTCCTGCATTTTGGACCTGTTGAAGTTTCCCGAGACTTTCTATCAGCTGCCCCACCTAGAGTGCATTACAGTAGTTCAGCTGTGTGATGTTACTAGGGCATGTGTCACAGTGGCCAGAGCAGGTTTTTCAAGAAACGGGCATAACTGCCATACTAGTTTTAATTTTGAAAATACACTCCTGGCTACAGCTGTGACCTGGGCATCTAGGTTCAGGGATGAGTCCAGGAGCACCCCCAAGCTATATGCCTCTTTTTTCAATTATGGGATAATCCCATCCATTACAGGTTGCATCCGTTTCCCTTGATCTCCTTTTTGACTGACCAGAAACATCTCTGTCTTTTCTGGGTTTAGTTTCAGTTTGTTCCTCCTCATCCAGTTCATTACTGAAACTAAGTACTGATCTAGAGTCGAAACAGCTTCCTTGGAATCTGTAGGTGACAAGAGGTAGAGAGTTGGGTGTCATCGGCATACTGGTGACACTTAACCCCCAAACTCTGGATAATTTCCCCCAGTGGTTTCATATAAATGTTAAATAACATAGGAGACAGAACAGAACCCTGAGGGACCCCACGAGTCAGTGGCCGTGGTGTTGAGCATGAGTCCCCTAACACCACTTTCTGCATTCTCTCCTACAGGAAGGACTGAAACCACTCTAAGACAATGCCCCCAAGTCCCATTACAAAGAGACGAGTCAGGAGGATGTTGTGGTGAATAGTGTCAAAATCAGCTGAAAGATCCAGCAAAACCAAATGGGACACAGATCCCCTATCCAATTCCCTGTGTAGGTCATCTACCAAGGCAACCACAGCCCTCTCAGTCTCATAACCAGGCCTGAAATCAGATTGAGCTGGATCCAGGTAGTTTACAGTATCTCATCCAGAAATCTCTGGAGCTGCAAGGCCACAACCCGCTCTAGTACTTTCCCCAAGAATGGGATGTTAGATGCTGGTCGGTAATTGTTCAGTATTGTTAGCTCTAAAGAGGGTTCGGTTTTTTTAACACTGGTTTTACTATTGCCTCTTTTAAGCATGCTGGAGGAATCCTGCCCTGTTGCACTTCATTTGGAGGTCCATGCAACACTGGTAAGAAAGCTGCTCCTGGCAAGAAGTGTGGCATGCTTTCCAAATGCCCCTTTCTCCTCTAATCCCACTGTATTAACCGATGTCCAACCAGACACTTTTACTGTTACCTCTCCATATGAGAAACTCCCTTGTCCAACAGTTCCTCTGTGACATGATCTGTTTATCCTCCCCAACTAACAATTATTTGTGTATCATAAGAAGATTGATCTTGCAGGCCTTGTTGTGCTCATTTTTATTACTGTACAGTATTGAGAATCCTCTGTCCTACTGGTACATCACAACAGTGACACTGTTTTCAAAGGTGTGTGAAAATTTGAGAACCTTTTGTTGATGACTAATTTGCAGAGACTGTGAATGTTGAAGAGAAATGTGTGCAAATACATATTTATGAGCTTTCTATCAGGTCAATTTAGAGGGACTGAACTGTTAGGCAAAGCCTTTGTTTTTAAACTCTGGCTAATTTTAAGAAGTCTTAAGAAAGACATGACAGAAAAGTAAGAGATCTACCAAGTTTTGATATACTTGAAATGCTCCAAGAATACCTTCAGATCATTTCTACTGGTTGTTTCCACTACAGTTATGCTCCTGTTTTTTATTATTTGGTGTATTGAATGTCTATCTTTCATACTTGTTGGTGCACTTTTAAACATCACTCTTGTCTAGAACCACCACATGAACCTATGGAAAAGCACGCCCTACATAACTAGTGTGACACCTATGATGTGACACAGAATTGAAATTGTTTGTTTCTCATTATAAAAATGCTGCCTAAAGTTCCATTCTTCAAAATAAAAAACCAAACAAATTTTTCTGATGGACAGGAAGTGGAGCAGAAATATTTTTAATTATTTAATTATTTAATATTTTAATTATTTAACTAAGCAGTCTTATGGGTCCTTTTTCTCAAGTTCTTCTTGATTGACTGAAACTTCCCAGCCATGGCCTCTAGCCAATTTTTCTGTATCATCTGTTTTTCTGTAACCCTTGGTTGTTTCCCTATACCACATTTTAGACTGCAAGCTCTTCAGGGCAGGAATCTATCAACTTATATTTTGGAAAGCATAATGCATGCTAATGGGCCACTATTAATAAAAAGCGCAGTGTGGACTTAATGTCTTTGTGAGGGTTTAGAGATTGCAAAATAATGATGGGCACATTCCCTCACTGCATGTAGTCAGAAGCATGTGTTTCCTTTCTAGAGACTGGTCTGTAGTGGTGCTGAGAGTGTACCTTGAAAAGAGAGCCAGGTTATCTACAGCTCTACGTGGCCTGTGAGATCAACATGAACTCTTTCTCTCCTGTTTGCCAAAACAGTTTCGTCACTTTGAAAATGTGTAGGTGTTTCCTTTTAATACATAATATGGTGAATGAACCGATTGATACATAACTGTGTGGTGCCTTAAAAATAATAGGCGTACAGGAGTACTAATGGCCAATCCAGTCTTTAATTCCGTTAACATATACTTCTTACTGTTGTTAATCTAAGCCACTGGAAAAACATTGCTGTGGGATCTGAAAGTTGAGTCATGGCAACTGGACTTCTTTTCTTCAGAGATTGAAACATTTTGCTGCTCATCCAAATAGCTTCGTCAGTCTGAGGAAAGCTAGTTGAAAATCCTCCATTTTATATTTCACTTTGACCTTGTGTCACCCTGGTCTGAAATAGGCTCATAAGATGAACAATGGCTTGAGTAGGCTCGTTAGGATCTATGAAGGGGTGCAGCTTTACCCTGACAGTGCCTCTGTGTCCTTTGATCCACCCAGCAGTTGCCCCCAAAATGCACAATTACCCCTAATTCAGTTTGTTTGGCATGGTTATCCCAAGAGGGTGTGCATCCCTAGTGTACTTTTACATCACAAAGGTATCTCACCCATGGAAAAGGAGAACTATAACATCAAGCAATCCCGAAATCCAAAAGTTTCTGTTTGAAATTCATTATACTTCCAGTCTTGCCCTATCATTATGGTTGTTTCTTGAAAAGGAAGGAGTGATATTTAACATCATTATTTGAATTCACCCAGTTATCACTGTGCAGTATTGACATACTGGGTTTAATGTTAAAAACCCTGCACATGCAACTTGAATGCATATTCTTCTTGGAGGAAGAATCTTGTTGTTTTTTTATACTCTGCAAATTTTATTAATTCACTTAAATCTTGTATCCATAACCTGGAATAAATATTTAATTTACCGTTTTATGTTGCCCTTGATGTTATGAATTCATATGTTAGGGAAAGAGTGGAAAGGGCATGTGACATGCCTTTTCAACCAAAATGCATCTTATTCAAATACTATTCAGGATATTTCAGCAGTCCTGAGAAATGTTGAGAGTTCAGTTGTATAACAAAGGGTCTTCCTGTACGTACCATCATGCAATCTCCTGCTACTACCCGGTCATGGCCATGCATACTGCTTCTTTTTTTCCCTTGACATGAGAACTGATCAGAAAATGCACCAATTTGTTCAGGATCATCACTCAGACCATACGGAATGGAAGGTATATGAAAAAAGCTTGAGATAATGACACAAAGCACTGGTGTTTTAGAGCAACTCATTTTTCTTCTGAAAAATCACCTAGTTGTTTCCAAGAGTAAATGGAGTAAATTTTGTGCTGCAGACAAAAGTAGCTGTAATATATGCAACTTTTTGTAGGGCTTGGAAGTTATTTTTAAGAGCTAATTGCCATAGACATTACTTTGGATGGGTTATCATTACTGTTGTTTAGTCCACAAAAATGATTTGTCATTACCAGCAGCCAGGAAAACTAACAGTTCCCTGTATTTGGCCAACGATTATATTGCATTTGCAAAACTAAAAGAAGAAAAAATGAGCACCTGCTATGCTAAAAGCTGACTCTGTGGCACATGTTACCTTACTTTTGAAAGGAATCTAATTGCAAACCTGTCTCAAAGTAACTAAATACAAGTTAGGTTACTTATGACAAATTACTTCCAAAGGGCAGTTTCTTGCATTATAGAAGGGACATCCAAGCTATAGGCCTGGTTATCTTGGTTTCCAGCACCTATTAAAAATATATCCATTTCCAGTATAGAATTGTTAATGAAATACTTTTTAAAAAGTTGGCTCTTATATTATTGCTGGTCTATGTCATTAATGCCTAATTCAAGACAGCTCACCTCTGACCTCTCAGTGCAAGTTCCTTAGTTTGGATCAAGCTACACCCTCCATTCTCCATGTGGATGCTATTGCCACTGGCCTCCCATCTGTGCAAAGGCCACTTTATAGACCACTAACAAACATCATATAACCTGCAAGTTTTGTGGATCCAGGCCTACTTCAGTGGCTTGCCATTAGTGCATAGAATTTAGAGTTTCAAAAGTTCATGGGAGATGGGTTTCTTAGATGTAAATAAGGATGCAGGTAGAATTTAAGGTATGGTTTTCCAAGTTACAGTTGAAGAAGCTGTTGATCGTATATCACACCCAAGCTCTTCAAACAGAGAAACCCAGGCATTCTGCATATGCCCTCCAGTATGGCTTTCCTTTTGAAAGTTTCTATTTTTCACAAAAAACAGGACTCCTTCATCTGGCAACAAGGGTGAAAATTTAGTAAACTAACTACACTTAGTCAACTGACATGAAATTAAAGTCAAATTAATATTACTTAGTGGTTAGAAGTAGGCATTTCCTTCTGTTTACAACCCTGTTCAGCTGATGTCCACAACTGATGGTTATGCCAGAGGTGGAGCCTGACTTTTGCTATGCCATCAAACTATGCCTTTGCATACTTATGGTGAGGCATGACAGTTTGTAAAATTAAGCATGTATGCAAATAAAATGCAGTCTTGTGCTGAATCTGCACTACATTTCATTTCATTTTTCAAGGACTACTTTTCAAAGGCAATCCAGCATAATTTATATTGTAGTCATCAAAACATGTTATAGCTAAGGCTTGTGCATTTTGGGAATAGGCACATAATATTTGGTCTATAAAAATCTAACATAGAACCTTTTTGTGGAACCATAGCTAAAAATAAAGATAATGATCTCACTGAAATGCGCAGCAAGAGGGGGGAGGTAGGTGACGTGTTTGATTCATAGATAAATTTAACAATCCAAAGTCTAACATGATGGAATGTATAGCACATCTAGGGAATGGAGGATATGCTTTATTCAAGCGTGTCCATTAAATCTCTTGACTGAAACTGCTCTGCAGCCAATCTTCAGATTTTGGGTGGCTGGATGTAATGCAATTGGGCACCACAGATCAATGAAAGGCAGGAAGGCTGCAATTCTTGTGAATACACAAGCCACATCTCCCACAAAGAAATAATTATGTGGCCCTGGGGGGAGTACAAACTAGTTAAATCAGTGGTTAATCTGTCCCTGTCCTGGGAGAGAGAAGGTTGATTTTGTTGATTATGCCACACCATCACAGGCTTGGTCCCATCTCACCTATCTGCTTCACCAATGCAATTATTCCTAGTGTTTGTGAATATCTTCTACCTGACTACAGCTGTAAGAGGTGAACTATTCACTTTAAGGAGAAAGTCTATTTAGAATTGAAATTGAATTGAATTGAAATTGTAAAGAGACATCAATCATATACTAGCCTGAAAGAAGCAATTTGGGAGGATGATTTTCAGCATTCCAAAGACCTTACATATCACAAGTGAAATGTAACCACACTCTGGGACCCCACCAACAATATATATTTTCTCCTTTTTAAAAGCCTAAAACCTTATTTTTCCTATTTTACAAAATCAGCTTCAATTCAGCAGCAGCGAGTCAGTTGTTTTGTTTAAATATTTGATGCACATGGAATGACGTATTCACAGTTCCTGCTGCAAGAGCTAAAATGATTTTGTGCTTGGGGATTTTTGTTTGTCTGGATTTGTGTGAAGGTTGAACAGAGCCTTCTTCTGGGTTTATGTTGTCAAATCCAGATCTGAGGATTTCTTCCCACTTTCTAAATATAATGTAATGTCAGCCAAAGCAATAAAATATATGTGCAAACATGAGGAAAATACATGTTTGTGTTTTTGCATACTTTGTGCACAAATTGCAGTCACATGTCTCTTGAGCCGTTCCAAATGTTCCCTTTTAAGGAGGGGGGAGCCCTTAAGACTCCATGTGTTAGAATTGTTGTTATGCAAGCAGCAGAAAAGGTGTATTCCCTTAAGCATTTTTTAGTTATACAGTGTATGTAAAAATAATATGACGTGGCTTTTTATTGCTTACTCTTTTGCGTGGTGTGGAATTAACTGTCAGTAATATTTCGTTGGAGATCTAGGAATGGGCATGAACAGAGGCCAACATTTCAACGGAATGGAACAGAACAAGTCTGAAGAAAGAAAGGAAGTGCTAGTCTTTTATAAATATAGACATGATGAGAAGGTGTACATTGCTTAAACTGTTTTTCCTTGCTTGTATATACACAGGCATTTGTCATGCACAAATCGTTGAGCTTAAGTGGGGTGTGTTCTCAGCAGCATGTGCTCCATTATGGGTGTCAGAAGAAAAATGTTGCTATGGCAATTCCTCCTTTCACTGAATATTAAATTAATGAAAAGGCAATACATGTTCTGCTCCAAGGAGATTATACATTCAGGATATAATCCAGCTAACAATAATGGTGGCAAAAGATGCTGCTGTCTTGCACGTGCTTGGGTGCAAGAAAGTCCGAGTGAACTCAGTTACCATAGCATTTGTCAACAAAGACCATTTTGCAACAGAAGGGTTTTAAGTAAAGATGGGAAAGCCCAGCGCACAACCCTCGTCCAGTTGTCTCACTCCAAACAGCTCTTTAAACAGCACTCCTGTACTCGCTGATCTGGCAAAAAGTCCTGAGTAGAAGCTGATTGAAGAGCGCTGGGGTTGGACTTGATAGCCTTATAGGCGCCTTCCAAGTGATATGATTCTACCATTCTATGAATTCAGAATGGCTCAGGGAAACACAAAAGGTCTTCCATTTGGGTCCCCCTTTTTTATCTGTATGTGATACCCCTACATGGGAACTAACAGCTTTTTCTCTCCCACCCCCACAAGACACAAATGATAAAGGGCAAATCAGCAACTCAGAAAACAGACACCCCAGGCTGATCGGAATAAGGAGATCCAGTCTAGCCATCCCAGACAAGAATCTGATCATTCTTTGCCATCTGATAGATTGACAAGATGTGGTGGCACTTGCCCACAGGCCATTTTGATGGGTATTGGCTCTCTCTGAAATGTACTTTGGGTTGACATGGGGATCCTCATCAACTGTGCGAATGCTGATGTTGTTTCTTTTTTTGGGGGGGGGGATTGCCACCTGCTCCTGCAACAGTGTTCTACTATGACATCAACATGCTTTTCTTTTTTGTATATAATTTGAAGGTTGTGTAATTCTGGAGTTCTTTAGGGCGGTGATGCAGGCTGTTTAAAAGTGTGAATTGATCTTTCCCTCCTCCACCCCAATAAAGCCTTCACCCTCAACCCCAACAAAGCTTGGAGGTTAATGCATTACAAGTAACTGCATTCCATGTAAAGTGCTGCCCTTGGGAGTATTAAAGGGGCAAAAACATATTGAACAGATTGAAATGACCAGAACCAGAACCATGATACTATAATGTTACCAGTTTTTCTACTTGATGAATAAAATTCACTTGTTGCTTCTGGTTATTGCTTTGGTCAAAATGCTTTTGTGGTAATTTTTACTAAAAGTATCTTTTAAAAACAAAGCAAAATATAACAACCAATGTAGAAAGAGTTACTTTTAAGGGTTTTTTATGTTTGTAATGCATAACATTACTCCTTAAAAATAAGAATACCAGTACTGTACTAATAGTTTTCCAAGTTCTGACATCTGCAGCATTGCCATCAGGTATGGGTAATCACACAAGGGATGGTTGTCATGGCCTTGTGTGCATGCTCTGTTGAAAGAAATTTTTACTTATTTGTTGAACGTCTGTAGTGAAATAGAATATATATTGATCATTTTATTTTCCAATATGTGGCTAATGGAAAACTTAAATATTCAGATGCTGTCCTGTCAGAATAATACAAATAACTAAAAAACATCAGCTGTTGCCATGGAAACTAAGAAGAAGCCATTTTCAGAGGAAAGAACTTTGAGAGTAATTGAAGCCAACAGTTGAACTGCTGAGAGAGATATGATAAAAAAAATATTCTGTATTGTACAGGAAACCAAGACAAAATCTGTTTGTTTCTGTCTGAACTGGGAAAATGGGGCAAGCCTTTTGCAATCTATCTTCATAGCTATGGATCTCAGCTGGGTGGAAAGATGTGGGAAAGGCCAAAGGATTTCAGATGACTACTACTTTTCTTGAGAGATCGAAACATTTTGCTGCTCATCCAAGCAGCTTCGTCAGTATGAGGGAAGTTAGTGGCGATACCTCCAATTTATAATTCACCTTGATTTCACATCACCCTGCTCTGAATAGGCTCGTTAGGTGCACAAATGCTTGAATAATCTTGTTAGATGTGCAATGGCCTGGGGTATTTAAAAGTCCCACCTATGCAACCCTTCCCAGCACCCATTAAGTATGTTGTTGTACACCAACTAGTACAGTCTATTCCTCATAGATTTTTTTACCTTCCCTGAGGTAACAGCAGCCGTCTGAAACTCTTTAAGAATCACTCTGTCTGCTGAATAACTGCCATTAGCTTTAAACTGGAAGACATTTTTATGAGATATTAGTTCCAGGGCATGTGGTTTGGCACCAAGAGCACAACAACGCAAAACAACGGCATTAACGTAACATCAAGAATCTGGCTTAAATTGACACATGCATGCACACCCCTGGGAAACTCAACAGTTGAAACTGGATAATGTGTCCTTGGTTCACCCTCAGCCTGCCTTGTGTCATTTCTTAGGTTTTCAGGGACTTCCATTGGATCTGGCATAGATTTCCAGGGAGGTGAAAGCAGGGATGGCTCTTTGCCATTTTCATGTTGCCTGAATTTCCATGACTACCAGCCTGCCAACCCTGGCAAGACTGCTATAAATCAGAGGCTCCCAAACTTTAAAAGGGAAAAAAACTAACATTTTAAGAGCCAGTAGAGGGCGTCTGCTTGAGCAGGTTTACAAAATATTTTGGGAGTGGAAGAAAAAGAGCAATTAGATCCTATGATAGCCGAACTGCAATGGATGAGTCCGTCATCCACGCTACAAACCTCAGAGTGGCTTTTAACAGAGAGTTCCTCTTCCCAGAAAGCATTCTGGGAATGTCTGTGGGTAAGAGGAAAGGGGATAGAATTTTTTCAAAAGACAGCTCCTCTGGGACCGGCATCCAGTATTGGAGTCACACAGACACACCCAGCTCAAGGCATGTTGGACCTAACAGGTGCCCATTGTTTCAGCATCCAAGGCCGCAAATCCCACAAGTGTCTCTTCCTATGCCATCAAGAAAACACCACAGCAAAATAAATAATGAACAGTGTGATACCCTGGCACAAGGACCCCACCATGCCCCCTTTTTTTCTTTCTTCCCCCTGCTTTCATGCACCACATTTGTAGTCTTGTAGGACTCTGGAAGGTGCACCATTTAACTAAAATTGGGAAGATTTGGGAAATGAATTATATAGCTTCATTACCACCCTCCTTACTTTCAGCTCCCAAGAACCACCACTGGTGACTGGCAAGAGCATATTTCTTCCTCTTGAGATTTTCCATTCAGGTGATGCACCTCTTTCAGTGCTTGAGCGATCAGATAAGCAAACAACTGTTTTCTCCCCACCTCAGTCGGCCAATTATAAAACAAAAAAGCAACCTCACTGTCTAAATTTGAATTGTTAGAAAAAAGCAGGCCATCATTTCCTCTTAAGGCAGCTCCGCATCTAAATACAGCGGCAACCCTTTGTCTAGGGAAGCCCTCAGACTTGACATGCTCTACTGCAACCAGCTCCTTACGCAATGCTCATTTCTGGCTGCTTCTGGAACTCAGCTCCACTGACAGTACGTTGCTATAAAATAATCCTATGAGATGATACACCATTATGTGTTGTCAGCTGTCTAGCTGATGTGAAAATCCCTCTGCTTACCTCACTAAGAAAAAAACTCAGAAACTAATATGAGGTCAGCTGTTATGCATTGTAACTAAAATCTGAACCTTTTTAGGGTGTGCCTTCTGTTTCCCATGTCTATGTTTTAATGTGGACTTGTCATATATCATAATAGAGCTACACATGCACTAATATTTGAGTCACCAAGTAGTTGGAAAATTCCCTAAAATAATGATGATATTTAACTTTCCTTGGGAAATAATGGACCAATGTTCCAGTTAAGCATTTATGTTTATTTCATGTTTTTCTTGATTCCATAGGTGTTATTGGAGTTATTTGTATTGTATTATTATGGGTCCCTTTGGGGAGAAAGGCGGCATAAAAATGAAGTTGTTATTATTATTATTATTATTATTATTATTATTATTATTATTATTATTATTATTATTATTATTATTATTATTATTTGCTGTCCAGAGTAGTGGTCTTGCCAGTAGTTGGGCTGGATAAACAAACAAACAAAAATTTAAGATAATAGATCTAACCCTGGCTGCCTTGCCTCAGTTTTCATACTAAGGGTCCAATCACACTGGCAATTTGATTTCAGTTCAGACATTTTAAAAAATCTGGTTCAAGACACATTGTCATCACATTCTTATTCACTGAATGGAAACAGATCTATTTCTGGCAATTTAAATCAGTTTTTGCATCTACACTGATGAAACCGACTCATTTCCTTTCTTTCTAGGAGCCCATTTTTTTACTGTTTGCCTTTTAATTTTTTTAAATGTGATACAGTGATTAACTCTTGGCTCCATTCAGCCAGCAACATCAAAAGGGAGTAACTGATGCATTGTGTCTGTGAAGATTCTCAGACATCCAGGTGAGTTTATCTGGAAGTTTATCTGAAAGTTGAGTCATGGCAACTGGATTTCTTTTTCTTGAGAGATTGAAACGTTTTGCTGCTCATCCAAACAGCTTCATTAATCTGAAAAAGCTAGTTGCAAGTGCTCCATTTTATAGCTCACTTTGACCTCTTGTCACCCTGGTCTGAAATAGGCTCATAAGATGAACAATGGCCTGCATATTATTATTTATTTCAAACCCACAAACACACTAAGGCAGAGACTCGTCCACCCAAAGGACCTGATTCCAAAACACAAAAAGAGCATTATAGTATATGTGGTCCAATGCAGTGAGGAGAAACTAAACAGCCATTAAACAGAAGGATGGCCCAACACAGGAGGGGTAACAGCTCAGGACCAGAATCAGCAGTATACCTCCACTTGAAGGACAAAGGGCACTCTTTCAAAGATGAGGATGTGCACATATTAGAGAAGATAGGTGGTTTGCGAGAGGGAAGCCATTAATATGAGCATTGAAAACCCCTCTCTCAACAGAGGTGGGGGCCTCAGGCACAGTCTATCTGCTGCTTATCAGGTTGTGCTTTCAACAATACCTAGGCAAATCAAAAATACTTCACGCCATAGCTAATGAGCCATACTTTATGGGTTTCAGTACTTTAGGCCATTGTTCACCTTAGGCTATTGAAACTGTTGTCTACCTAATGAGTCTATTCAGGCCATTGTTCATCTTATGAGCCTATTTCAGACCAGGGTGACAAGAGGTCAAAGTGAGCTATAAAATGGAGGACTCGCAACTAGCTTTTTTCAGACTGATGAAATGTTTCAATCTCTCAAGAAAAAGAAGTCCAGTTGCCATTATTCAACTTCCAGATAAACTTCCAGAACTGATGCATTATTTATTTATTTATTTATTTATTTATTTAATAATAAATAAATAAATAAATAAATAAATGAGGGAGGGAGGGAGGGAGGGAGTAGAAGCTGGTGGCAATGTGGCTGATATTAAACAGGGGCACAAAGTATATTTATAGCACCCACCAAAACAAAATTACTTAAATCAATTTACAAGTGAGTTACTATTGGGTTGTGTGCATGAGAAATTATAATTTGATTTAAATAATGCTTAAATTGACTTAAGTGGGATTCTTTGTGCCATGGAACCACACCCATAAACAGAGGAGACAGAGTTCTTTGCAAAGAGTATCTATTGGTTCCTTGGTCTGGGAAAATCAAAGCCAGATGTTAGAACGGCAGAAAGGCTGTATGGAAGCCGTCCTCAACTTGTTGTATTACGTTCTGTCAAATTGGAACTAAGATACTGCAACCCTCAAGGGAACTGAGATGTCTAAGGAGTGGTTTTACCAGTTTCACTCCCTCACTGACTTTCCAGGGCTAAGTAGGGATTCAAACCCAGGTCTCCCGAGCCCTGCCCCATCACTCTATCCAGTACACCCCATTGGATATCCTCAACGTGCCACACTTATATTTGACTCCAGCCCCTAGAATTCCTCAGCCAGCTGTACTAGGAGATTCCGGGAGGGGCTGTAGTCATGTTTTTCTGGTCAGGGAAGACTTTCCTACAAGCAAATGAAAATGCACATGGTTTGGGAAAGGATGTGGCAAAGGCAAAGCAGTGTTGTTGATTATTGTTGAAGGCGTCTGAAAAAGTACGTGCCTTCAGGTGCTGGCAGTTGTCAGTGGATTGTCTTGTTTGGTGGAGGCTCCAGAGCTCTCCTCAGGCAAGGAGAAACTTCCCAAGTGTCTACCCTCATTATATAAATGGCCAGAGAAACAAAAAGAGGCACCATCCGGATGAGGACTCCGCTGCAAGGCAAAGATGGCAGCCAAAGACCAGAGGCGAGAGGAGCAGCTGTGTGTGCTGTGTTCTCCTTGAGAGGAGAATAGAGATGTTTGTCCAAATGCTGCCTGTGGGACCTTTCAAATAGAGGAGCTGATGGCTCCCTTTTAAAGACAGGCTGTCACTCCGGCTGGCTGAGCGAGCACCAGGAGATCTCAAAGCATATCCAGCCGGGCTCCTGTGTACTTGCTCTGCTGAGCGACCAAAGGAGTGTGAAGATGTGACATTCCAAACACTTCTGATTATCTGGGGGCAGCCCTGATGAACTCAAAAGAGCTTGAGAGAATCTGGGGAGTACATTATGACACCTTTTTGTTGCTCCCATTATTAATTAATTAAAAAGAGGACTAGCATACAATACTTTGGATAGGCAGTGAGAGTGCCTGACTTTCATGTTTTAGGTCTGCGTCCCTCCCACCACCACCACCATCACCATCACCACAATTTGCCTTGCTAACTAGAACAAAAATGTACTATATTACCTCTTTGGGCGGTTGAATTGTACACCTGAATCTCGACGACCAGACAAAATTTCAGCCTGCATGTGGATTGTTTTTACTTTTCCATGAGCACTTGGGGAGCGAGGAAAGCAAGCAGCAACAGATTTAGATCCACTGAAAAAAATAGTCCAGCAAAAATGTACAGTATCTGTATATACTGTATTAGCATAGGAAATGCCTGGATTAAGAGCAACTGGGCCAGATTCTGGTCATCTTGGCTAGCTGTTTCAACTCGATGTGTATTGCTTAAGGACAGACAGGTTTTATCATGTTGCGAAAGACTCACATCTCCGTCACTCCCCATACATTCCAAGAAACTCTACAGGGAAGTCCGGTGAGCACATTTGCTTTGTTTAGTAATGGAGCTTCTAAAAGTGCATTTGAGGTGACTTTACCAAATTAGGCAAGTATACCATCAACTCAGTTTTGCAATGGTCTGTTTTTATCTTGTTTGTAAGGCAAAGAGATTGTGTCAGATGCAAAAGAACTTGGATGGGAAATGAACACGGCTCCTTCCTCCCATACAGCACCATCCTTATGTTGTTGTTTAAGGCAGATGCTTGGCCACATCTGGCTCTTGCGGGCAATGAAGCAGCTCCTCCTTTCCAGCTGATGTGTCCCAGTAACTCTACTTTGAAAGGATGTTATTTGTAAAGGTCTCAAGCCAAACTGGTTCCTCCTCAGACAGTATTGCGTCCGATGGTGAGGGAGGGAGAGGGTTTTGCTTTGAGGGAAGGCGTCAACCTGATTGTTTTCATTGGCGTTCTGTGTATCCGTCTCCCAGAACACATTTTTTGCAGATGCACTAAAAAGGAAGCTGGGAGATTCCTCCACCCACCCAAATGCCTCAGCTAAACATTCTTTGTTGCTTCCTTTGCTGTGCACAGTGTCTCAAACTAAGCATCCTTTGGAGTGCAGAGAGCCCCCCCCCCCGTGAAAGGCTACGAAAGAGGGCATCCTCCCATGTGCAGCTGACAAAATGCCTATTGAACTCCCCCTTGGTTAGGAAGGAGGAAAAACATTATCAGATTTTTCTAACTGCAGATGATACAGACGGATGCAGTCTTTTCAATGGATCCAAGAATATTTCTGAACTGAAGATGAAAAAAGGCTGCCGATGACACACACGCGCCATCTGATGATTTGCATGCTTATCAAAATTTGATATGTTTGTGTGTCATTTAAAACAGAGAGGAAGGGATGTTTTGCTTTTTGTATGGAAATAAGCATCTTTGTGATGGTCCTACAAAAGCGAAAAGGGTTGGGGTTTCCCTTAGGAGCAATGCAGACCAGACCAGAGATGGCTTCCTGGCTGGCCTAGTCAACTGCCATGTTCAATTGAGGCCTCTGTGGAAGACTTGTTTATTGGTCCCTTTTCCCTTTCTTTGTTGTTCCTCTATATGTACCCATTATGAACTGATCAGAGTGACATCCTGCAGTCCACACAATCCAAGCCTTGGATTGGTATCAGCAGTGACAACCTGTCCAAAATCCTGGCTTTCAAAAAAACCCACCTCCTGTCGTTGTTTCATTTATTGGGGTTTTGTTTTTGTTTTTGTTTTTGGTCTATACCAGGGGTAGGCAATCCGCGGCTCCGGAGCCGCATGCGGCTCTTTGGAACCTTTGCCGCGGCTCCGGGAGGTGACTGTGACAGGTTTGCCGCTCCGCTCCACACTGCCCGCCCGGTGACAGGCAATAGCGATGCCGACAGGCCGGCGGGTGGGCGCACAGTGGAGGAGTGGCGTGACGTCACGCAGCACCGGCTCGGCTAGGGGAGAGTGCGCGGCGGCAGCGCGCATCTGCGCAGTGCGCACCAACCCCTCCCCAGCATATTTGTTTAAAATGTCGCAATGGTTTTGCGGCTCCCAGTTTTTTTTCCCCGTCGGAAACGGGTCCAAGTGGCTCTTTATGTCTTAAAGGTTGCAGACCCCTGGTCTATACTGAGCAGAATTCAAGTGGCATGCAAGAATGTCTTGGGTCAGAATAGTTTTAAAGCTATTCTACTACCAAGCAAACATACACAAAAATCCAGGAGAGAATATATTTTATTTTAAGTAACGGTTCCACTAACTCATTCTTCAGAGGGTTTTTCTGGCTTTTCTGGAGTACAGCTTGATGCTCTAGAAAAACTTGCAAAGACAGTTTAATCAGATATTATAAAGGGAGACATAAAATAAAATAAACAACCATAGACAATGATAGATTTACAAAAACATTTTTAGATGAAAACTATTATCCACAGGTAACCCCAGACTTCTTTGTTACATGTTGGGAATGGCTCTTTTTGCTTTCTCATGATCTTTGGAATGGTGAATGGGTTGTTAAACATGAAGCTTGTAAATATGAATATTATAAAAATTGGGCATTTTATCATATCTAATTTAAATAAAGTAATAATAACTTCTTTATAGGAAAAGATCGTAATTTCTTTATTCTGGATGGTAGCAATAAAGGCATGATAGCAAAAGTGTTTGTGGATTTACTCTGTCTTTTCATTCTTGTATATGAGTTTTCTAAGTAATTTGGTTGATGCATTTATTTCTATATTTAAAATATTTATATCCTGTCTTTCTCCTGTAAAAGGATGCAAGATGCCTTCCTTCAGTCAAGGAAGCACATAATTGGCTCCTTTGGGGAGATGACCAAAATGTTTACTTACCAATATGAACTCTCATCCCTGATTTAAAAATTATGCTGTTTCGCTCTGCTGTTTGCAGAACTAGAATTCAATCACCAATGGACTTTCTAAACCTTTTCTACTTGCCCAATATACTTTTCAAAGTGTGGTGGCTACAACGATACACAATTATCCAAGTAACGGGAACACATACAGTTCCCCTCTGGCCATAAATGTAGCACTAAATAAACTTTGACCAGATAGATACAGCAAAGCTGGGAGGTTGTGGGAGGGGGGGTGTTTTTATTATTTTTGTTCTAATCAAGGAGAGTTACTAAAGAATAGCAAAATATAAGTTAAAGCACAGATAAGTAGATCCATGGAAAGAATGAAACCTACAGATAATCTTCCATACCATTAAGCAAACTTGGGGCGTTTATACACGACCCCTAAGCTGCGCTGCAAATGGCTCCCAGCTCCGGAGCTTAGAAATGTTTTCCCACCAGCTCCGGAGTTTGGAGACAATTAAGTGCGACCCCGCCCACTTTAGCGCGACCCAGCACATTTTTCATGTACCTGCTCTCTGCATGTGAAAAAAAATTGATGTGGATAAGAGTGCCGGGCTCTCCTGGCTTGTCTGTTGTTGTTTTTGCCTCCCGCCCCTTTAAGAGCTCCTTGAGCCGGAACCAGGAAGTAACGGGGCTCGTGGCAACTTCAACCGGCACCGGCAGGTTAGTAAAGGCTTCTTTTGTCCTTTTTCCCCCTCCCTCCCCTCACGCCAACAGGAGCAGGAAGTGCTGAGGGGTGGGGACGGAGGAACAGAAACGAACCCCCAAGATCTCTGGTCCGAATTTAAGGGACCAGCGGATCTTAGGGGTCGTGTGAAAAGGCCCTAAGCTGCCCCATAATTAAAGTCAGTTACTTCCCTAACAAGTAGGCAACCTGATATCTATCCTCCACATTTTTTCTCTTTTTTACAACTCCCATCATCCTTGACTTTCTGGATGCATTTCTCAATCTATGCAGGGCCTCTTTCCTTTCAATCTCAACATGACCAGACCTCCCACCCACCTACACTGTTGAGTTCTAGCTCAAAAGTCGAGCCCTAGTCATTCCACTCCACGGAACGTCATTCTCCTCTGTGAAGGAAGAGGTTTGTAGCCTGGGCATCCTACTGGACCAGATGCTTTTCATGGTTTCCCAGGTGGCATCTGTGGTCTAAGCTATGCATCTCCAACTGCGGGGAGTTGCCCAGCTGCAGGACTTCCTTGACACTGCATGATGTTAGTCCATGTATTCATAATCTTGAGATTAGACTACTGCAGTGCTTGCTATGTGAGGCTGCCTTTGAGGTTGATGCAGAGACTCCAGCTCGTGCAGAACATGGTGATTGGGCTGCTGACAGGTACTAGAAGACACCAGCATATTACCCCCATCCTGGCCACCCTGCATCGGTTTCCGATGTGCTGCTGCATTGACTTCTAAGTTTTAATGTTAACATACAAAGCCTTAAATGGTTTGGGACCTCGGTACCTCTTTGAGTGGCTCTTCCCACACAGAACTGCCCAAGTTACCCATGCATCCCTGGCGGGACAGCTGAAGGTTTTAACCCCAAGGGAGGTCCACAAGGTAATGAAGAGGGGTTGGGCCTTCTTTGTTGTCACTGCTCAGCTGTGGCGCCCTTCTGAGATCTGTCAGGCACCTCATTCTTGGCATTTAAACACCAATTAAAAGCCTGGCTGTTCAGGCTCACCTACCCTGATTCAATCTACAATTGACACATACAAATACCAATTGTTCCACTACTATTGATTTGGTGTGTACTGTGTATTGCTTTTCCATTTTATTTTCTACACTTTTTTATTATTCTGTTCTTATCCTTAGTTGTCAACACACATTTTAGAGATTGTGATAATCTGTTTTATCGGCATGTGGCCATTTTGGCTTTACGATTTAATTGTATTTGCTTATATGTCAAGACTTTATGTTAATGTTAATTTGGCTTTTTATTGTTGTGTTTTCTATTTATTCTCATTGTCGTATTGTATTTTATATTTTGTATTTTATGATATTGTAGACTGCTCAGAGTGTCCTTCGGGCTAGATGGTCATCACAATATGAAAAATAAATACGTGATAGATAGATAGCTAGATAGCTAGATAGCTAGATAGATGTTTTTCTTACTGTTGCCCCACACACACACACACACAAAGGATGGCAGGGGCTGTTCCTCCCCATTTTCAACAGACCTAACTAATTGCCTTTTGCAGTTGTGAGAAGATTTTCTTCCTTTTCCTTGGTAAGTTCAGTCTATTAATATGTACAGAGAATATTCCAATATCCTTTTCCATGACTCTTACTTATATTTAGGTTTTATTGCTCTAGATTGCCTTTTCTGTTTTGCCACCACTTCTTGTTCTGTTTTTCCTCCTGGATTTTCCTGTTCTGTTTGTTCCTCTATTTCTTCTTGCTTCTCCCTTCTTTCTGGAATATTCTTTTGTGTCTGGTTCCTGTATTTGTTCTTCTATTGTTTTAATATATTTTTCATTAAAAATTCTTGCTTTATCAGTAGAATCAAGTTTATATCTTCTTGCCTCCCAATTGACTAAAATGCATTCTTGTATCAGCCACCTGAAATTTATTCTCTTCTCATTCAACTTGTTGGTCAAATATATGGTATTGTTTCCTCTGTTCTCTGACTCTTCAGGGAATCTGTTCCAGTACCACCAATTCTGTTTGTTCATATACTATTGGTTCATCTCTAACTATCTTTAGATTTTATCTCTTGTCGTTCTCTTGACAAATTTTACATGAACTTCATGCCGAATTTTATTCCTTCTTGCATAGCTCAAGTTGACTCTACAGACTTGATCTATTTCACCTTCCATTTATTCAATCTCAGTTCCTAGTACATCTGCTAAAATTGTTGTAATTTGTTTTGACAGGCCTATTTCCTTCTCCTCTGGGATGTTCTGTAATCTCAAAATGCTGGATGCTCTATCCATTTCAATCATCACAATTGTATCTGTCAGGTCTATATTTATTTAAAGTAAACTTTGATTCTCCTTCATTTCTTCCAGCTCTTTCTGTATTTGATTGGTTTTTCCCTCAACCTTCTCAATAGATTGTTGGTTTTCAGCAACTTTTTGTTGGGTCTCTTTTATTTGAGTGCCCACTGATGTAATTTGGTCATTCATTTTATCTATTTCAGCTATCTGTTTTGGTGATTAATTCTCATTTCATTCTGGAAAATGGTTGTTTCACTCTGAAATTTGGTTGTTTTCTCCTTATTGGTGTTGGATTTTCGGCAGAACTGCATATACTGGTAAATATTTCTGAAATTTCTCCTGTTGAACATTCTGTTGTACAGGACTGGATGTGCCAAAAGTCGGGGCAGAAACAGCCTTCTTTACTATTTTGAAGAGATTTTTTTGTCCTCATGTCTCTATCCCCTCTCTCGGTATTAATTTTTTAAAAATAAGTATCCCTCCCCTT
The DNA here is from genome assembly GCA_029282475.1 of Phrynocephalus forsythii. NCBI lineage: Eukaryota > Metazoa > Chordata > Lepidosauria > Squamata > Agamidae > Phrynocephalus > Phrynocephalus forsythii. The sequence goes on from JAPFRF010000002.1 coordinate 66,049,882, forward strand.
ATCACTTTTGCCCATAAATGATTACCATAAAAAAGCAGCAATTCAAGACCCAACAATGAGAGGGAAATGTTAATCAGAGCAAAGGGTTTTTCTCAATCTCAATTCAATGTCTGTGTTTGAGTTCCAATTAGTAACTTCTTCAAATCTTCCAGCTGTCACTGCCCAGAGGCACCTCAATTTATATTAGAAGAAAAACAAGTAAGAGTGGTCAAAAATGCAATACTGTACAGTTCCAGTTCAAATTTCAGCTGATACCATTCTAAGCAGCCTAGTGCTGGGAATTTATTAATGCCAGTTATTTGAATAGTGTTTTCTTCATTTCATCTGTTTTATTCTACAGAAGGAGGGACATTACTCTGGATAGTATTCAGTTGGTGTACTATGCTGAGCATGGTGTTTTGGGACAGTGGGAATACCAGCCTCAGTGATATGTCTCCCCAGTGACTCCCCCATATTATTATTATTATTATTATTATTATTATTATTATTATTATTATTATTATTATTATTATTATTATTATTATTATTGATATGAATCATTCCACTGACACATTAATTTAGCACTAGATCACCCAGGCACAAACAAAAGGAAGGAAGGGAAAGCTAGCTAGGGATTGCTTGGTGGCCAATATCAAAGAAAAAAAGGGGGGAGTTTCAGATCAACTATATAGTATTTTGGGGCCAGTACAGATACTGGCACTTAAACGATCCAGGGTTTCCATAGGATCTAGCGCTAAACAGAATAAAACAGACTGTGAATCTGCTCTGATTCAGCTTGCCAACGTAGTCATAGTCCGAGATCCTTGTCTTCTGTCAAATGTTTTCCATTGTTTCCCCTTTCTGTTAAGTAGCATTCATCCTGCACTGCTTTCTAGCAAAGCCTGTGATTACTTGCAGAAATGTCCAGAGGGTAGTCATGTTAGTTGCAGCAAAACCCAAAACATTGTCTTACAGATTACAGATGGTCAATAACTGTTGTGTCAAAGAGCAGTGAAATGCAGAACAATCAAGACTGTGAAATGCGATTAATAGCTTATGCAGCACAAACACAGCAACCTCTTCCAACAGCAATAACTGGGGATAATAACACATAGCTTCTAACTGTTGCCTTTCATTGCCACTTGACTCCTTGGTTTATCTCTCTCTCTCTCTCTCTCTCTCTCTTTCTCCTGTATATATTTTCTCCTTCCAAAATAGGTTAACACTTCATTTGACTGACAAATTGGACTATAGTAAAAAAGAAAGAGCATACCATAACAAGTGTCTGTGCTAGTCTTTAAGATGTTTTATGTCTTTTTTGATGTAGATAAATTCCTGACAAGTTCAATAGAACTTGTTTTAAAAGCAGAGGCTTGGCCAAAGTGCATTGCATCAGAATGTAAAAGACTATTCAGTGGTAAAAATGCTATAGCACCACCAAAAAGGCAAAACAAACACAGATGGGTGACATAATGCAGACGCTTCTAGCTTTAAAAATATAGGAAATCAGTCATTGCTGAAAATCCCTGCACAAGGCCAATACTCTACAGTGGTTAATCAACCTCACAAATAAATCCCAAAATACTTCCACCACCACATGCACTTCTACCATTGTGTTCTCTCAACAACTCTCTCATGTTGTGTCCCTAACAAGTAAGGATAAGGACAAACAATTCTGCAAAATGCCACAAGTTTCATTCAGTATTGTGAAAACAGAGTGTAGGCCTACCAGATTGCGGGATCTACTCTGCTTGGGAACAACAACAGGAGTATTCTCTGTGTTTTTAATGTGCCAATAATAAAATGCAATTTGTAGCCATATGTACACTTGACTAGCTCCCCCACATCTAGAAATGGTTTGAAAAATAAGAAATGATGTTGAAAACTAATATAAAGAAATAAAACAAACTCCTAACCTGCACTCCCCTTTCAAAACCTTCCTGGCTGGTGCAAGGGAGACTTTCCTTCCTCTCTCCTTCCTCTGCTTTTGAGGCTTGCCTGAGATGGAACGTTCCAGACAATCACCCACAATCCAGCAGGGGGAGAGAAAGAGAGCCACAATTGGTTCACTTGTGATCATGTGACCTGTTCTGGTGTTTATACTGCAAGACATTCCTTGTTGATCAAGGCAAAATTTAGAATGTTTTCTTGTCTTGCTAAACGCTCTTCATCCAAGGTACTTGTAAACCAAGGTATTACTGTAAATCTTTTCTCACAAACCCCATGTGCTTGGTATCTGGAAGAGCATTTGGCATGTCGTTATTGCTGTAAAAAGGTAGAAAAGATTTTGCTCCCCCAACTGGAGGATGGCATATTCGTACTTCATCTCCCATAAGGCACACATACACACATTAGTTTTATTATCTCCCTGTTCCCTAGGTGATCCCTAGTTCTATCTGCTGATTATAATAGGAAGGGAAAATATTATAATAGGAGGGGAAAATATACAACTGAGAATAAAGGCTTAGGTCCAATTTTGAGTCCAAGCCACAATAGAGCCATTACATCAATGGGAACTTGGTAAATTAACACTTATGTAGGCTGCATTGATTAAATGAATCTACTCTGGTTAAATTAACTTTTGCATTGTGGCCAAATTGGATGTAAACCCAGACAAACAAATCTCAGTGCAAAGCAATATGTTCACAGGTTATGGCAGCCAGATTCAAGCTCTCCCTTCCAGAAATCATGATCCCTTTGCAGACTTGTCCATGCTTGTCAGGTCAGTCTCACACAAATGTGTATAGAGCCCCAGTTTTGCAGTGTGATCAATGGTTTGAATATCAATCAGAAGTGAGATGCATTGCAAAGATGTTTACGCCAGACAAAACTTTGTAATATTTAAGGTGCCACAGGGCTGTTTGTTTATCTCTTTGCACTACTTTTGCTCACAAACTAATAGAGTTACCCTCCTTACCAGATCTTACTGTGGGTCAACTCTTTGCTATATTCTGTGGCTGGAAGTTTTGGAATCAAACTGCTTTTTCAAGGAAACCTGGAGATACCTGTAGGGTGTGCTGCTCTTTTTAGCCACAGAATGATGTGTGCTGCACCAGGGACTGTTTTCATTCAGGGAATGAGAACTCAGAACACCTTGTTCTAGGCTGGCTTTTGCTGCAACCAAACTGCTTATTCAAACAGTGAGATGCATAACAGATGGACAGATGTCACTCCAGATTTTGCTGAGCTAAAATTTTCAGCAGCCGTATCCAGCCACAGTCATTGGTGAAGGTGGACTGAGGTGCCATACAAAAGAGACAGCATATTTTCTCCATCCCTGCTCTAGGGGATAATATTGCTTCATGTAGTAAGCTCACTGAAATTTGCTGTTGTTCTTGTGTCCTCTTGGCTCACCCCAAGTGGGCACTCACACCATGTTCTCATCTAGCCTCAGATTCTTAGTATAGGACAGGGATGGCAAACCTTTTTGAAACTGAGTGCCCAAACTCGGTGATGGAGATGGCAGCGGGGGGCAGGGGGTTGAAGGCAGCAGGGTGATGGGGCGGCAGGGTCAGGGTCATCAGCGGCGGTGGCAGGGATGGCAGCGGTGATGGTGGCGGAGGCGGGGTCAGTGGTAGCAGAGGCGGCAAGGGCAATGGGGATGGGGATGGCAGGGGGGTCAGGATCGGTGGCAGTGGAGGTCATGGGTGGGGGCAAGGGCAGCAAGGGCAATGGGGGCAGGGGCGGGGCAGGGTCATCAGCAGCGGCAGCGGCGGCGGCAGGATGGTGGCAGAGGTGGGTCGGGTTCGGCGGCAGCAGGGGTGGCAAGGGCGATGGCGATGGGGATGGCAGGGTCAGGATCGGCGGCAGTGGGGGGCAGGGGTGGGGGCGAGGGCAGCGGTGGCAGGGGGCAGGGGGCAGGGGTGAGGGTGGCAATGGCAATGGGACGGGCGGTGGCAGGGGCAGCGTGGCACACAACATGCTCCCTGCCCTCCTCCCTACTTCCCCTTCCGCCAATTCCTCATGGCTGGTCCAGCGGAGGGGGAAGTGGGGGGCAGGGAGCATGTCGCATACCAGTCGAAAGCTCTCCGCATGCCACCTTTGGCACGCATGCCATAGATTCACCATCCCTGGTATAGGATGTCTCTAATAGACATTTAAAGCTAAGATGGAGAATGTACAATATCAATTAACAAAGGTATTATTTAATTATTAAGGATATGCACCATAAACTTTTTTTGTTTGATTCATTTGAAGTTTTTTTTCCAGGATCTGATTTTGTATCTGATTTTCATGCATTGTGTATACTGATCCTTTTATTAAACTTTCAGTTTTTCAAAATTATCCACCACCTCTTTTGTCTTCTTTGCAGTAGTCTTGCATTCATCCAAAATCCATAAAAACTGTAAAAACTGTTCCAAACAACAGGGTGAGGGAAAGAGAGAATCATTCTATTCTAAAAATGGCAGCAGTACCCAAGAAACAAAACTCAGACATTGTCATTATAGAGAAACACAACAACATAATCAATTAATCATCAGACAACAATATAGATGAGAAAGCAAAATAATCATCATTCACCTATGTAGACAGCACTACGTTAGATTATCATATCCTTCACCATCACTATGCATGATCATGGCAGCCTTGTATTTCTTGTTAATCAATAACAGCCCAACCCATTCACTTCCCAAGCTATACTGTGCAATTAGCACCCTTACCAGAATAATTAATACACAACAATAAATTAATCCAATAGCAATTTGCAAGCAAACAAACAAATCCAACCGGGAAAGCACCTCCACAGAAGCAAACATAATTTAGTCCACTTAAAACATCCCAAATTATGCAGTTAGCAGACCAAATCAAAGAAGCAAATCAGCCAAGTCACAATTTTAAAAGGTCAATAAAACGGGGAAAGCAAAATCTGTACAACGCAAAGAGGATAAAAGCTAAATAAAAAATCACATTCACATCCCCTCACAAAACCCAGAAAAGCAAGCTAATATATATAATGTTTTCTTCTCTTTGAGACCTGCCGCAGCAAGCAGAAGAAGACAATGGAAGACACAACAAATATGGAAAGGGTCCAAGACAGGGGCACAGAGGCACAAGCAGGACGGAAACCCAAGATGAATGGCAACAAGACAGGCGCTCCGAACACAGAACAATCCCGGAAAGTAATGGTTCAAGCAAAAGAACAATCTTCTCTGCTTTCCAGGCCCTTATAGAGATTCAAAATTCCCACCCATTCTGGACTGGCAGCTGACAGATTTCACAAGACTCATAATGCTATTTGGTGAAAAACTAATCGGGCAATTTTGCATAATATTAAGTAAAACAGGGAAACGTGAAGAAATATGACTTTCCAAGTACTTCTCGCTCAAAGGAAAGATTTGTGTTTCAGAACGGAACAAAACAGCATGAACATGAAGGTGGGAGCTTCATCTGTGATTTCCCCCCCACAGGTGAACATGAAAGCCCCACCTCCATTCATTACCAGGAGTGTTAATGTCCTCCTAGTTGTCGGTTTCCTGGAGCCCACCAATTACTTACATTTAAATGTGTGCATTAATGTGATGACTGCTGTGTAAATTGGGGATTTAGAAATGGCAATAAAGCCAATCTGGCGCTTTCACCTTTTCCATCTGGAATTAACAGTCATGCCAAGGTAAAATTGGAGAGTTATTTTTTCTGGAAGCCAGATCTAAGAGAGAAATGAAGTGATTTATTCCCTCTTGGCACACTCCTGGAGTTTCTGTTAGGAGAGAAGGCAATGGAAGAAGGATGGTTTTCCAGGTTAATCCAGAGTGCCTTGCTAGTTTGAGCAGGGAAACTTATATCTGAAGACTTCAAGAAGTCAAGTCGGCAGAGAAGCAAGCCAATATTTGTTCACATATATTTTTAATCACATATTCTAAGAGTAATGAGTGGAAAAGTGGAACAGCGCTGAAAAACATCTAGTATCTCTATGGAAACACTGGATAAACGGTTTCTTTCAAACGGCAGTTCTTGGATAATTTTTAAAAGTCACTGAGACTCCAATAGATCTCGGTGATAAATTTTACAATGCCAAGAGAAAGTGTTTTAAAACTCTTGCTTCTTTTATACACCCACAACATCCTTTGACATAGCTTTGATTAAGCAACATCCGCGCCAAAACGGGTGATTCAATTCCAGGGTGTGGATTTGAACTCAATACTACACTTGCCACATTTTCAGATGTAGTATTAAGGCAGGTACCTTTGCTATGGTTTTCTACCAAAGCAACCTCACTAAATGATAGCAGATGAATAAGGCACTTTTAATACCTCTCCCCCTCAGTCTCATTAGTTATTTCAACATGAATCTCTCTGGCTAGGAACCATATAGTTTGCAAAGAAGGCACATGCATACAAATTCTCCACTCAGTCCTACTTTCAAGATGATCAACAGACAGGTTGGTTAGCAGGTTGGTGATGGCCACCAATCGTTTGTCCAGGAGGACAAAGAAGGCCATTGGATTCCGTTCCCTTTGCTCTCCTCATCAATGGCTGATTATGCAACACTTGGTTTTCCATCTGAGCTGTTGCTAACTATGTGAAAAAGTGAACTAATACTATTAGATAGAGTGATTGCTTATCCAGACTCCTTATAGGATGGCTTAGAGATGTTTCTGTGACTTCTGATCTCAATAGGAACATTTTCATTCTGGCTCCTATTGAACAATGTGTGTTACTCATAAGACAATTTTGTATAACAGTCCAACTAAGGAAGTCTCAAATCTCCATATGTAAAGTTTAGTTCTGTACATTATCAAGGCGATCTCTTGGTTTTAAGACAACATGTTGAGAGGCATGCAATTTTTAAAGAGACTTTTGATTCTCCTTTGAATTACATGGTTGGGGTTGACAATGCAAAGAAAGTACTAACAGATTGGACCAGTCCAGATAAGATGACAAAGGATCAGCTGGAAACCCAGCTTATCATTACAAGCTGTATTTTATGAACTGCACGCTGCTGGATCAACCCAGATTATTGTGGACATCATTTTGTATGTTGTCCGAACACAGAAGAACGTCTTTGTCTGTGGCTTGTTTCACTTGTAGTAAACTAAAGAAAGAATCCATGTCTTTAAGGTTGTCTGTTTTGGTTTGCTAAGAGACAAACAAACCAAAGGAGAGGAAGTAGCTGAATCCAGGGGACATAAGAAACACTAAAATCCTGCAGAGGCAAACCTCAACCTTGCAGATGCTGCTTGACTGCAACTAGCAGTGTATCTCGTGATTCTGTGTGGCTAAGGATTGATGGCAACTCCAGTCCATCAACATCTGGAAGACTGCACTTGATTCGCCAGAAGCATAGCTGTTTCTGCCACAAGCAGCATGTGCCTAACAAGCCAGGTTCTTGCACTTTCCTGGCTTGTCAGGGAGTCTAAACCACAGAGCTCTTCCTTGTGCAGACAGCAGGTTCCAGGGCAAATGGCTTTTGCTATTCCAACTACTTTCAAAAGCAGTTTGCCATGCCGGATTGAGTGCTTCTGCCTGAGACAGGCAAGACCACAGTCCTCTTAGAGCTGCATTTACCTGGCTTTCTGGAGCTTGGCCAATATTTATTGGCTATTAAGTACTTACATAATGAAATACATAGATTTATAAAGAAAACGTCTTTTTCTCTGGAAGCAAGGTGAAAACAAAATATGCCAGTGAATATATTTCAGTCAGAAATGTCACTTTTCCCAATCTTCTTTAATGATAAAATTGGCTTCCAAGAGCAAATTAATAAAACAGTTGTTCCTGGGATTCTCATTGTCCATCATGCTCTTTGTGTGAAAGACTGTTTCTTGTTAAGCCTAGCAGTTGCTGCCTCCACAGAGGGCTTTTTAAAAAAATCTCTCCTGCTATTCTTGCTCTAGATACAATTCTGAAATGAATTGCCATTGGAAAAAAGTGGGGGAGAGATTTTATGTTTAAAATATAATCTTTCATCAGAACTCTAAATCCTGCCAAGACAATTAAAGACCACACTGTGTATGTACATTACCGAAAAGTGAGCCCAGCAGCCTTTTCAATGTTTAAATTATATGGCGTGCCTTGTTTTTGTTTTAAGCACAATTGACTTGTAAAAGAATAACATAATTGCATATAAAGAAAAGGATCCCTAACGAGTCAGCAATGGTTACAATAAATCTTCCTTTGCCCTAAGTTATAATTTAATTTCACGTCTCTTTTGTTGTGCCAGTTGCAAAATTATATTAAGTGGCTCAAATCCTGTAGTGCAGTTATGCAAACAGTGTAACTTTGTGAAATGAATTGCCATAGCTTAAGAGGTCCCTGTAGACATTATCAGTTGCATACAAAGTCTCATGACTTGCCAATTTCCCATACCAGGATAACTGACCAAAAACCTGGAGGAGAGGAATTGCAGCTCTTTGGATCTGTGATTTCAGTTAAATAGAATAGGCCAACATTTTATTTAACAGTACTAATCTAAGGGTGTGCCATGCACTGGATATGGTTAAAACTATCTAAATAAACACAAAATCACCTAGATATTTCAGTATTTTTAAAAAAACATAGTTTCTCTCAAAAATACTTTCATATATATATATATATTAACACACACACACACACACACACACACACACACACACACACACACACACACACACACACACACACACACACACACACACACACACACACACACACACACACATACTGGGGGTGGAGGAATGCTAAAAAAATTCAGGAGTGATATTCAAAAGAATACTTTAACAATGCAATTAAAATATGTTTCAATGAGTTCATTAGAATTTCCTTCCACTTTAAATCTCTAGAGCAGTAGTTCCCAACCTTGGGTAACCCAAATGTTCTTGGACCGCAACTCCAGAAACACCAGCCAGCACAGCTGGTGGTGGAGGCTTCTGGGAATTGGAGTCCAAGAACACCTGGGTTACTCAAGGTTGCGAACTCCTGTCCTGCAGCAGTGCTTGCCAAACTTTGATTTCCAAATGTTGATGGACTTTAACTCCCAGAAGCCTCCACCGGCATGACCAATGGTCAACAATTCTGAGAGCTGCAGTCCAACAACATCTATGAGGTCAACGTTGGGAAGCCCTGGTTTAGAGGACTACAGCAAAAACAAACTGTTTCCAGCTCAACTCTGGCAACAAGTAGGATGACCATAGCTGTTCAATAAAAAGCCCATTTTAACATACTGGCATCTAGCAAAATTATCTAAAATTAGTTCTCAAAATATGGTGGACTGAGGGTGTGTGAGTATACGATATAGTGGAATTAACTTTCAACTCCATATTTTATTTGTATGCTGTACTGTATATACAAAAAATACTGCTCTATTGCTCTAGGTACTCAAATAATTTCAGTCAGGAATCCTGTAAGATATACAGTGGACCCTCATATAACAAACGGTTTGTATAACATAAAATCTGTACAACATAAAAAATTCTGAAGATAGGGGAAATTTGCTTAACAGAATCATCTATGGGGCAAATCCATACAACATAAAAATTGTCGTGATTAGGGATTATTCTGTTTTCAATGCATTCCTATGGGAAATTTGTATAAAGGAAAATTTGCTTAACATAATTTCATTTGGAATGAATTAATTTTTTACACAAGGAACCACTGTAGCTCAAAACTCTGAGAACTTCAGTATACTGTATATTCACCCAGTAAGACAAATTAGTCACATTATCAAATGCCCTGTTTTACACATGCTGCTGGGATGAAAAGACTGATGGTGGAACAGCATCCTTCTTTTGTATTCTGCAGTCTTCTACCCATTGGCTGCAATGGGAAAAGAATCATGTTTGCCTATTCAAAGGCTCATGAGCATTCCCCCAGTTATGGGGACACAATGGGGAAAATGGAACGCTATGGTTCACAATGACCCAAACCACCACCAAGGGCGTTTATACACGACCCCTAAGCTGCACTGCAAATGGCTCCCAGCTCCGGAGTTTGGAGACAATTAAGTGCAACCCCGCCCACTTTAGCGCGACCCAGCGCACTTTTCTTGTACCTGCTTTTTGATGGTGAAATTTTTTTTGATGCGGATAAGAGTGCCGGGCTCTCCTGGCTTGTCTGTTGTTTTTTTGCCTCCCGCCCCTTTAAGAGCTCCTTGAGATGGAACCAGGAAGTACGGGGGGGGCTCGTGGCAAGTTCGACTGGCACCGGCAGGTTAGTAAAGGCTTCTTTTGTCCTTTTTTCCCCCTCCCCCCCCTTACACCGACAGGAGCAGGAAGTGCTGAGGGGTGGGGATGAAGGAACAGAAACGAACCCCCAAGATCTCTGGTCCGAATTTAAGGGACCAGTGGATCTTAGGGGTCATGTGAAAAGGCCCCAAGTTGTCCTCAACGCACCCATATAGAATTCCCTTTGTTCATCACTCTTGATGTCAGCAAGGCAAGTGTTATGGTCATTTCTATGACTGCTGGGAGAGGATTTGTAAAGGCTTCCTCGCCACAATCAGTTCTATCTTTCAACCATCTGGAGCAGTGACATGAAGCATCATAGGGCCCACAAGATTCTACCCAGGTGGCTTGAAGATATACTAGTACTGTATATCTCTTAATTCTGCTCTTTAAATGGCTTTGGGCTCATAATAGTATTAACCGTGAAAAAGTCAAGTCCCTCAAGATTGCATCTACCTCTGATTAAGCAGGCAATTGCATAGAGTAATTTTAACAAAATATTACAGAAAGCACAGGAACACTACTGTGCTTTCTGTCACACAGAAAAGAACACTTATTGGATGGTAAGTGATGTGGCCCCTATATGGATGACTCCCTGTCCCACCCGGGCTGGTGTTGCTTGCCCCACCATTCTGAAGGGATATATGGCTCCCAAACAGACCAGGAGCTGCCCCAGAGCCATGCATGTCCTACATAAAAAACAAACAATGCCTTTTATATCCAAACTATTTCATTCATATGTGCAAGTCTTATCAAAGTTTTGAAACAAGCTTTAAAAACATTACCTGTTGTGAGTTTTTTGGGCTGTTTGGCTGTGTTTTGGAAGATTTTCTTCCAGACCTTTCACCAAACTCTGTGGCCGGCATCTTCTCAGGGCAAAGAGCTCAGAGAACTAGGAGTTCTCTGGGATATAGAGTGAGTGTGGAATTAATTTTTATTATTTAACAATCAGGAAAACCTACATTTTCCCCTGGTTATGCTGATTTAATGGAAGAACAAAATATTGATGTAAAAATCCACTGGACACCTCTCAATCACTTCTCAGGCTGTTGAGTTCCTTACTTTGGAAGGAGGAAGAACTCAGTTTACATCTGCCATAATTACTCATTATTAGAACATCAAGGCCCCCTTCTGGCTTGTATTCATAATACATTCTAGGAATAACCTGAAAAAGAACAGAAGTATCTGCTCTGAACGTTGCCTCTCTTTCTTAACAGTCTCCGACATAAGTTATCGTTTGTATACAAATTTCAAATATTATATTTAGGGAGTCTGAAGTCATTGTTGGGGCTTGACACTTTGTCCTGAAATGACAGCAGGAGGCAGAGTGGAAGGCAACAAATAGCAAACATTTGAATATGTTTTCCAAATATTTCGTATATATTCTGGAACATGTTGACACGTATGCAAAGACATCGAGCTATTGCTATGAACAAACAGAAGTACAGAAATACTCCACTTGCAGGCCAATGGAACTATATAGCAGGCATTCTCAAACGGAACCATTTGTCCTCCTCAGAGGCTGTGGACATTTGAAGGGCAAAGTATAGGCTGAACATTTTTCTATTTATCTGTTTGTATTGTATCCTTGTCTAATAGGGGGCTCTGGAACCTGAAAAGAGATCTTTAAAAGACCATGACAAAAAAGTTGTAAATGGCTACTGTACAGTTAACTCCAGTTGAGATAAGATCTGTTGAAATGAATGGCACTCAATGGCTTAGATTTTCGACTACCTCTGAAAATTTATCCATGCCTAATCTACTCAGGCATGGATATAACCTATATCAAATATTGATTCAATAAATATTAATTGTACCAGTTTTTGTTAGATTTCTCTACCAAGTGTATATTTAAAAAAATAAAGCAGCCATTCACTTCAAAAGCAAATTAACATAAAAAGAAGAAGAGTGACATAACTCAGTGGATCCATGAGCTAGAATTCATCAATCTGGACATCAGCTAAACTTAGTTCAGCTTTCTTAGCCTGAACTGAGCTAGAGACTAACACTTTGCTGACAGATTTCTTCTTCATCTGGTGAATTCCAGAGGCAAGCTAGTAGAAAAATGCAAAATGTGAGTTATGATGAGCCAAGGGCTTGTATATGGCACTGCCAAAAACAAAAAAATCTGGTCTAGAAAGACAAATTGTCTGGGCACAGGTATAAGGCAGTTCACAAGACCTCTTCTGGTCTGGCAGCCACTGTTCAAGGCCCATTCCAGATGCCAATGCAAAATGAGAAATTGGCTGTTCTGTTCTAGCTGATGGAGCACCTAGAAACAAGGTGTATGATCTCTTTGCTTGCTGAGGGAAATGCTGGTTAGATGTTTCAAATGTACACAGAACTCTGTGAAGTGGCCTAACTCTGGCAATGCTGGTACACAACACCAATGGTGAGGACTCAGAAGAACAGGCAAGACAAATCAAAGCTTGCTGATAATTGTTGTTCTCTTTGATTAAGCTCAAAATCAGAATGCCTAAACGATTTCAGGCTAAATTGTGATTAGTGAAAGGATGTTTCCCCCCCCCCTTTTTTTTTTTTTCTCTTCATCCTTCATAAATAAAACTCAGCTTATTTTTTACCAAAGGCCATATTTGCCAATCTGACACTCTTTCAAAGGGACATGAATGACACATTATGACATCCAACGAAAAAATAAATACATTTTTCTCCATCTTTTGGAGGTCTTCCAGAGCAGGCCACCACTGCTCGCATGCTTCCATGATTCAGTATTCTTCCAGCTGTGGTTTACTGTCCACCATAACTAATCACTTACTGCATTCCTTTTTCCGAACTTTTGATTTTGGTGCTGCCACAAAGGAGAAAGAAAACCTCATTAGTACTCAGCATTATAAAACCCAGCATTAATTAGGAAAATAGTGCAACTTACCATTTGGATTTTCTTGACGGTAGAAGGTTTTCAACATTTCCACAGCTTCTTCAGATCGATAACCAGCTATGCACTGTAGATGTAAGAATAATTTGTTTTTAAAATTATTCTTATGATTAAAATTAAAGAATGAACAAAATCTACTTGCATAGCTCCACAAATGGTGTTAAAGAATCCCAAGTTAAGGAATCACCATAGATGTTATCAGTCTTACTTGTGAGTTTTAACATGGGACAATTCTCCTCCAGAAATTATGCCATCTGTGCTACAGGAACATGGTGAGGTAAAAGGATTGGGGCCAATTAGAGTAGTTTCTTCAAACAAGACAAAACAAGGAATTTAAAAGGCCAAATTTAAGGGAGCCATCCTGATATTTTTTCTAAAAGCAGAAAATGGGGCCTATTCACGGCTCTGAAATAATGCATAAGGAGGACACAGGCATATCTGCTGAGCTGACTTCAACAATACTGATTTCCTCAGAAGGGCTCCTTTCAGCAGCGACTCCTTTTAAAGCCCTTATACACCTGGTTTGAGCCAACAGGGAGAAATTAATACAAGCTACACCTACCAACATATGTTATTGAGTACAGAGGCTACACAGGACTGTCCTGGGAGACATTATATCACTGAATACAGTATAAGAACACAGATCTAAATAACAAAAGACAGTTATCATACACGTTCTTTTCAGATATAAGTGAGGAAAAATATGTTGTATTAGACAACATATTTGTCTAATACAACAGCTTTGTATTAGACAAATATGTCTACACAGGTATTTCATATACTGTATATACTCAAATATAAGACTAGTTTTTCAGCCCTAATTTTGGGCTGAAAAAGGGGGCCCTCGGCTTATATACGGGTCAATACTTTTAGCCACTTAGGCAAGTCATCTGTGGCTAAAAGTCATTTTAAACGTTGCATGCCGCTTCTCATGACCCCCCTCTGCATCACAGGGGAGCAGCACACGATGTTTAAAATGACTTTTAGCCACTGACCCAAACACTTGCATCAGTGGCTAAAAGTTATTTTAAACATCACACACCACTCCCCCAGCTCACAAAGGAAGAGCTGCCAGGCCCTGCTGCATTTCCCACCCTAGACTTATAATTGAGTCAATATGTTTCCCCAGTTTTGGGGGGTTAAATTAGGGGCCTCGACTTATACGCGGGTCAACTTATACTTGAGTATATACGGATTGATTTGTAAAATGGAGTCCAGTATGTAATACTAAGTCATTGTAACCCAGGTGTACAAAGCAGACATGTAATATAGCTGTTTAAGAAACTCTGGCTGTTTCATGTGGATTTTGTCTCCCTGAGTCTTAGCTTCTGCTGGCAGAATAAAGAGCCAAACTCTTTCAGTTCTGCCTGTCAACTTACTCGAAGAATCTAGACAACTATTATTAGTAACACAATTTGTTGGAGTAGGATCAAATTACATATACCAGAGCATGGAAAAGTTTATCAGAATTCCCATAAATCAGAATTCCCATATATACATGGCAGCTGTAGTTCAAAATGGAACATGAAATGTTGGATCATTGGTCATTCCTATTCTAATGCCATTTTGTTGAGGTGGGATTGTGAAGTCTGCATCAAGCCTAGATTTCTGCTAAGAAACTCATTTCCATGGATATCTTCTTCTCCTAGCTGCCAAGACTTGTCCGGCCCATCAAGATAACTGAATGATGAAAAGTCCTACTTGACCTACAAATAATTCCCACATAACATTTATCCCTTGAAATGTGTGAATGAGAATAACAGCGCATCGGCATGCACAGAGGAAAATGCTTTCCTGAATACATCAGGTTAAAAAGCATTCACCTACATCTGAGAAAGCTTTCAATACTGCTAGCTACTGCAATTGCTTAAGAATGGAAATAAAAAATGTTCCTCTCCCTCAGCTGCCACCATGTAGAGCTGAAGCATCGTCCCAAGGGTTACAGACAAGATAGGTGGAGATGAGGGAGATCCCTACCTTTCCCATTGACAAAAATAGTTCTGATTCTATTTCTATGATTGCTTCTAACTAGAGATGGGCACAAACCTAAGTTTGGGGTTTCATGCCAGTTTGTATGCATGGCACCACATGTCTGTGTGTCCCTGTCCCTCATCTCCTTGTCTGGATTCCCCCACTCACCAGCTAGCATACACTCCTCTCCTCCTCCTCTGTGGCTGTTCTGCCAGTCTTCAGTAGGAGCAGAGGCTTCCCCAGCCCTCCTCCTTGGCCGATCACCTACTCAGACAAGGAGGCAGGACAGGTGAAACTATGCTCCTGTCAAGGACTAGCTGAACCTGGGAGGTGGGTGAATAGGCCGTGTGGCACCTGGGGTGCCATGCATACAAATTGCACAAACCTCTGAACTGGGGTTCGTGCCTATCTCTCCTTTCGGTGATTTAGTTCATGTTCATTTATACAACACACACATATGATTTATTGAATACATTTAGATTCTGCTCTCTCTTTTTTGAAAAGATGTTACGTGCAACCTGTTGTGATCTTCATGAGGGCTTGGAAAGGTTCCTTTTAAAACTACTACTCCCAACAGTTGGAACAGATACTTGGAAGAACTTTTTCAAGTTCTGTATTTTAGCCATGCATTAAATTCACACCTATTTTGTTTCACCAATCCTACACAGTTAGGGGTACAAGACCCTTCAGTGAGCCCAGAAACTACTAATTTAGCTTTTACATTTCTTAAAGTCATAATCTAAGGAAGATTATATCACATTATTATAACAATATGTTCCATTGTAAAAAACTATGGAATATGTAATATACATTTTAATGCCATATTAGTAGGAACATCAAATCCAACTACATTTACATTTATATTTTGAAAAGAGACAAGTGGTTCTAAATCCAAAGATTATTTGTGTGCTCTGATCTGTGCTAATTATAAATGCAGTTATCATTAGAGAACTAATAAAATAGCAAGATGAAATGTTAACACAACTGATTCACAAGCAGATGAAACTGAGTAATGGTTTCACAATTAAAGCAGTCAAGAATGCATGTTTGCACAAATCTGTATCTAATTAAACTGCTTTACCAGAACCATTTGCAAGTGTCATAAAAACATATTGACAAGCTTCTTCACCTGAAATGGCTCCCCTGTGTTTGTTAAGGTAGCAGAAGAGATGTTCAAAACAGAACCGCAGCCTCCAAATCGTTCATTTTGGCAGCCATATACAACCAGCGGGATTTCTATCAATAAATTAAGTTATTAATCAGCTATGAAAAAAGCACACAGAGCACATGCTGACATGCCTGTATTGTCAAACCCACTCCTTCATTTCTCTCCCACAAACTACTGCTATCAATAAGCATTTGTGGACTTCTTCACATGTATCTAGTGGGCTCCTGTCCATCAGGGTCTATGCCAAATAAAATGTGTTTGCTCTTTAGGTACCAAAAGACACTTCATTCTCTTTACTGCAGCAAACTAATGTGTCTAGTCTTTGAGCTGGCCAAACAAACTATGGGCCATGCTGGCTGGGGATGCTAGGAGCTGTCCACATTCTGGATCTAGTAAGATTCTTCTTGGGTTTAGTGCAGTTCTGTGCAAGTATATTACCACAACAACCTTACACTGAGAAGAAACTGATCATCATTAGCTTATTAGGAAGCAGATACATAAGGTGACAGTATAATGCCCTTGAATCATTCTGTGAAGGATACTCATCATGCGGAGAGCAGCTGCACACATGATACAGGGTTCCACAGTAACATACAAGACTGTATTCAGAAATATTTCATCTGGTTCCTTCTTGTGCTGAAGACACCAGTCCAGGACCTGATCAATTGCCACCATCTCTGCATGTCGGGTAGCCTGTGAAGATTTAGGGAAACAATGCCAGTAGTTATACCAGGCAACAATTCCCACCTGTACACCAACAAAAAGAGGTCTATTTTTAGTCAGAAAATGAAACATCAAATTTTCTGCACCAGGCAACAGGTTGAGCCAGACGGTTTTACAGAACTGTAATTCTGTGTCATGTGGCTCTCAAAGTTTGAATTCCATCACTTTCTCTGGTCTACAAATGAACTGTGGTAAAATGGTTGCTTCACATACTCCAAACCCTGATTTGGACTAATAAGAGAAGCCACTAGATTACCTCAGGGCCAAGAATTCCCCTCCTAACCCTGCAAATGGACAACCCATGCGAATGGTTTCATGCATCACAGATAAGAAGCAAAATTATAATACACTGCCTTCCAGAATTGTCTTCATAAGCGAGGTAAACAAAAAGTATCAAGTGATCTTGCCAGTTTTTTGCAGGATGTCAGAATTCATGCCTGTGTGATCATGATCATGCCAAGAATACTACATGTCTAAATCTATGTCTGTTAAAAGAGCATCACAACTTAAGTGACCATTCCAGGAAAAGACATATCATCTACATTTGCTTGAAATACCAATCCTGTTAAATCTTGCTGTTGTTATTTTATTTTGTGGTGGAGGAACTCTACATTTTAATATGTACACAGTTTTAACAACAATAGGAAACAGAAAAGATGCATAGTGAATGATTTCAACAGCATTTTTATTGCACTACATCACATCAATACCTGAAATTGGCCACGACAATTTATAACATGACCAGAACAGATACAAACATTTAGAATGAACATGAGAATACTACATCTGCAAAATAGAAAATATCATCTACCCTCTTGTATTCTCAATAATAATGTATGGGTGCGAAAACTGGATAGTAAAGAATGATCACAGGGGGAAATATTTGTTTGAAATATGATGTTTGAGGATACTCTGTGGCTAGTCTAGAAAGATGAACTCATGGGTCCTAGATCAAATCAAATTCAAACTATCTTTGGTGAAAAATGATGAAACTGAGGGCACATTGTGAAAAATACAAGATTCTCTGGGAAAGCCCATAATTCTGGAAAATGTTCACAGCCACAGGGAAAGAGGAAGAGCAAACATGGGATTGATTGATTCCCTAAAGGAAACCACAGCCTTGAATTTACAGGATCTGAGTAGGATTTTTAGGATAAGGCATTTCTCCTGCTCAGGGTCACCATCAGTTGGAGGGGACTTGATCCTTTAACAAGTGTTAAGTTAATCAGATTCCCCATTATTAAAAACATCCCCAAACACAACAGCTACAGACATGGCACAGCCTCCCATTTAAACAAGGACATTGAGGTCAGAGAAATACAGGCCATTTGAAGAAAGTATTCAGCTACTGGCAAAATGATTTTCCTACTTGTCAGATACTGAGTTTCTATATTGCGTCCAACTCTATGAATAAACATGAGGGAAGAGATGAGAGCTCCTAGTCATAAGACCTCTATGGATAGCACCAGAGACTGTCTCTCTCTGTAGAGCTTCGGGCAAGTTCACCATTTATATCTCCAGTCATTTCCAATTAAAAACATTTGACACTGAACTGGTCGACAGTATTTTTCTCTATATATGAATTATTTAAATTACATTGTAGTTGCTGTTAATACATATTACATAACACATATTTTTATCAACTCTGACACTGACAAGGCTCCCAAAGCAGCTTCTATAAAACATCATTAAAAATAATAATAAAAACAGTATCTATAAGAGCCAAAACACAGAGCAGGGGGGAAACACAGTAATGCAGCGGGATTAAAAGTTCATAACTGAAAAGCAAAGACAAATAAAATGACTTCAAGGGATGCCAAGAAAAAAAAAAAGAGAGAGAGAATAGTTTCTACGCCAAATAAACTTTGCAAGGAGAACTTTCCAGAGCCAGAACAACCCCAGCCTTTGGCCTGATGTCCAAGGGCAGGAATACCAGAAAAGGGGTTCTGATGGGTTTCTTAATACAGTGGTACCTTGTATAAAGGAATTAATTCATTCCAAATGAAATTATGTTCTGCAAATTTTCCTTTATACAAATTTTCCATAGGAATGCATTGAAAATGGAGTAATCCCTAACTGTGACCATTTTTATGTTGTACGGATTCACCCCATAGGCGATTCTGTTAAGCAAATTTCCCCTATCTCCAGAATTTTTTTAATGTTGTACAGACGTTATGTTATACAAGCCGTTTGTTATACGAGGGTTCACTGTACTTTGCCCTTTGGGGAAAGGCACAGGAACACTAGGAATATTGTCAAGATGCCCTCAGAAGGAGAGCAAGTACCTGTCCAAGCATTGTAACTTTAGGCTTTTTGGTTTCCATCAGATGTTAAAGAAAACGAAAATCTAATTTTATTCACAAGCCATTATTGGCTGATGGATACTGTAAGGCAAACAACTGAATCCCTTCAGGTTTGAAGCTTGCATGGAGGGCTGCTGAACCACTTGATTCTTCTGGAATGCTCTGGGACTTTCGGAACCAGCCACCACATTTGAACTCCAAGAAAATAACTGCCATTGTTTTGCTGAAGTTCAACTATCAGGCTGTTTTGAAGACATAACAACAGTAAGGGAGTTCTGTTCAGCCCTGTTCTCATTGCTCCAACACTTGAAATTTTTGTCAGTTTTGTCTCTGTCTACATGGCTGGACTGAGGGGATGTTCAGAGGCTCTGGAGTGAAGCATCATCCGTATATTAATAGCACTGAATTACCTTTCTCTTCATATTCATTGGAGGAGGCAAGAGGGTTTTGGCCAATTGGTTTTACCCAATGTCAAACAAGTAGAAATGTGCTCATGGATGGCCCCCCTTCCCATCTAAAAATCTGCTTTAGCAGTTTCCCCTGATCTTCTACAGTTGATTAGGAACAGGAACAGGTGCTACAATGAGAGGGAATCCATTCTGCCACTGCCATCTGCTCCACTTGTGGGTGGATACAAATGAATGCAACCTAACACTAGTGGCCTTCTGGGATTAGTTTAAAATTGCATATACGAAATGTCTTGTGAAAAGAAAATGTGCCATGAGATTGCTAAAGCAAGGTGTTCACTTCAAGAGTTGAGAGGTAGTAACATCTTATTTTACATATTTAACACGTCCAGATAAAAAAGGAACACCAGGATGTAGGAATTCCCAATGCAGCAGTATTTTTACCAAAATGATGTTTGATTTTGGCATCTTAAAATGTAGTTTGATGGCCAAACTGTCATTGGCAAATGGGTTGCCTACTATGTTTTCCTTGCAAGCACAGCAGCATACCTGGGCACACAGGATGACTTTCATAACTCACAGGAGATGTTTCTCAGCAGCAGAACCAAGGACAATTCCTTGAGTCAACATAGGTGAGTTTTTTATTTATCTGTGTATTGCAGTGGCTTATATTGGCTGAATTTGGTCAGATAACTTACATTTTTAGTTTCATTTACTTCATTCTTTCCCTTCCCTATGACCTCGTTATTGTAAACCATTAGGCAACCAACAGGTACTTCACCATTCGCTAGTGCTTCTTTCGCCTGTGAGGGATGCACAAAAGGATTAACAAGAGCAAAATTAAAATGGGCGGTATTGCGCATGCTTCATCACAAATTGTATATGCAAAAGTAAATTCAACTGCAGCTCTCCTAACAAACACACCACAATGCATTATATAAAAGCATCAAACATCCAACAACCCAAACAAGGAAGAACAATACAGAAATGTCTCTACAATAAACAAAAATCCTTGATGAACGAGATTAGGGAACAAAATCTGTTTAGGATACAATGGTTAGAATTCTGTTGTGCATGTTATGTCATGCAACTATGATGATGTTATCAACTGTTGCCATGCCATGGTCATTTCAGGAGATTAAAGAGCTTCCTATTTCTCCCATCTCAGGTTGCAGCGATTCCCTTCATCCTGAGAAAGCATTAGGGAGCTACAGAATGAGGGAGGGCATTATTTAATTCCTAAGAATTTCCTACAGCAGGACTGGTCCCAGCAGCAGTACTTTGGATGGACCTAAGAGTTTCTATTCATATTCAGACAGCAGAAAGACCTTGGGGTAATGTGGGCAGCATATAAGCTGAACAAACAAATAGACAAACAGCTACAGTATAAGCCTTGCTAAGAAATCAGCTTCTCCAGGCTTTGCAAATTCTACTTGCCTATATTTCCCAGTGTTCATTTTCTGACCTCATTCCACCTCATCACATAGCCTTTTTCCAATGCAAACCGGACAGCACTACAGTATTTTGACTTTCATTACATTGCTATGTAAGGCAATTGAAAGCCTTTACATCTGTGGAGTGGGTGGTATATGCTACAAAAAAGAACAAAAACAACATCAGCCTCAAAATATTTTTGTTACAAAAGATCCTACTAGCCCATACTGTGGCACACGCAGTTCCCTAACATGAAGTGATCGAGCATTCACCCTTGCTTGCAAATAAATGCTGGATTTTCTTCACTTTAATGGAAAATATTTGTGGTTTCAGCGGTATATATTTGATACTACAACATCAATGACTGTACTCAAAAGTAAATGTGGAAACTATTCTGTTCCATACTTTTCATGAATCCCAACCACAAAGGGCTTTCTAGACAATTTAAGTTGGAATTCAAGACTGCAGTGTCAGACTTCAGAGCAGCCTCTATGCTGACATGTATATGCTATTTACTTACTGGTATAATTTAAGATGCCTTTCTTACTGATGAAAACATGCCTGGATATTCATGAATGTAACATGTTAATACTGTATTCATAGATTAATTCATTATTAGCCACCTGTTTCAAAATTTAGTTGAAAAAATGCTATATACTAATTATTTTAGATGCATTTATGATATTGATGGGGGAGGAGGAATATGAAAAAGAAACATAATGAGGAAGTAAAGTGTTCTAGACCTTCCAGATAGAGTTAATGCTTGTGAGATGAATGCAGCAAAGTGCAATGTGTAGAAGAGGTGGTAAT
This sequence comes from Phrynocephalus forsythii, assembly GCA_029282475.1. Taxonomy (NCBI): domain Eukaryota; kingdom Metazoa; phylum Chordata; class Lepidosauria; order Squamata; family Agamidae; genus Phrynocephalus; species Phrynocephalus forsythii. Next base: position 66,071,711 of record JAPFRF010000002.1, read on the forward strand.
TCGGAAGGAAATACAGCTAAGATAAAACACACAGCAAATAGTTCCTGATTCCAGAGAAGGAAATGCTGCTTCAGATTGCCCCTTAGCTGCAATGCTTATCAGAGAGCCTTGCCTTAAGTCATCATCTAATCAAACCCATGGCAGTTTGGATAAAGTCTCCATATAGCCATTTTTAATGCAATCTCTCTATTTGATCCTCAGCTTTAAGAAAAGCAATAACTTCGCAGTTAATGGGCAGCAAGAGGAATAGAAAGCACACAGCTGTCTCTTACAAGAAACACGTTACTTTGTGTCTAACTTCTTCTGTTTCATAAATGTTGCTGCTTTTCATGTCAACAGGGCCAAGCAAATCAACTTCTACATAACATAATGTCCAGCATTGTTACACAAATATACAGCAAAAATAGGCAGAAGGAAGACCTGAAAGAAACATAGTTCTGGCAAGGAAAGAGGAAAAGTTGCAAAAAACATAGGCGTGATTTGCAGCCTATCTTACATTTCTGTTCAGATTGGGGGACTCACTTGGAGACTGAAGATTTTTTAGTGCCACACTGGTGATTACAACCTGAAGTGATGTGATCCATTTTACACCAGCAGCAGATTTCACAGAATTTGACCATGTAGTTGCAGCTACAGTATAATGCAGGGGTCCTCAACCTAAGGCCCGGGGGCCGGATGCGGCCCCTCAGGGTCCTGAATCCGGCCCCCGGGACCAATTGCAGACCCCCACCCCCCCCTGCTTCGCAAGCAAGCCAGCCTCCACAGCTGCTTCTATTGCTGAGGCAGTTCCCAGCCCTTGCTCGTTCCCTCCCTCACTTGTGGTGCATCAAGTCAGGCCCGGCCGGGCTGGGCCAAGAGAGAAGGCAGCTTTCCCTCCCGGGCGCAGCAAGGGCATGATGGCCAGGGCGCACAGCTGGATCTGTGTGCAGTGGTGCCAGCCTTGCTGCGGCTGCTGCTCCTCATCCTGAGTGGCCGCCTAGAAGGTGATGAGGGGCCTGAGCTTGCCTGGGTTGCCACCTCCTTCCCGATGCAATGAAGGAAGGAAGGAAGGAAGGAAGGAAGGAAGGAAGGAAGGAAGGAAGGAAGGAAGGAGAGCTGCTCCAGCCGCTGCCACTATATGATGATGATGAGGAGGAGGCACAGCAGAGGGATCCCAGCAGTAGCACAACCCGGAGCAGGAGGCATTTGCGGGGGCCCTGGAGATGCACTGATCATGGGCTGATCGTGGGGTGGTGGTGGCCCCACTTGCCCCTCCCTCCCTCCCCTGTGGTCCGGCCCCCAGTGGTGTCTGAGGGGTGGTGGACTGGCCCGCTGTTTAAAAACGTTGAGGACCCCTGGTATAATGCATAACTTTTGGTACCACATACTATAAATTAATTTGTCTGTGAGGAATTTTCTAGGACAAAGGAACAGAAGAATCCATAGGCAAAAAGAAGGGTGACCGAGTACGCAATTTTAAACAGTTTGTTTTCTGCTTCCTCAGAGCAAGCTCTTTATTTATCTTATTTATTTAGATTATTTTTACCCCACCTTTCTTTTCAGAAAAGGACCCAAGGTGGCTTACAATAATGAGGGACAATATACACCCCAGAACATTTAAGACATATTCAAGTTAAGAATGACATTAGAAGAGGCGTCTAAGAACATTAAAAGGTAACATTAAAACTACAAAGAGCCCCCCCACACACAAACAACTTTTGAAGTCCTTCTGCTGTTTTGATAATTTGTCCACTGCCTCCTCTGCTTCCTCTCTTTCAAGGAAGCCTATAGCATTCACATCAGTCAAAAGGGAAACATGTCCTTGGAAATGTTTAGCATCATCCCTCTCCTAAAGTTATGCTTCTGAGCAAGGTATTCAAATTGGGTCCTATCATTAAGGAATAGGGGCACAGCATCCCTGAATGAATGCTGTCTGTCCTCAAATGCTTGTTCCCACCACTGAAGGAATGCACTCATCATGCAATGTCCCAACATGGTATGTACCACAAATGCTGGATTTTATGCACATTGGTCCCGGGGTGAGGTGTCATGTTTTAAAAAATACACGTCGGAAACTGCATCCCCCAAATAATCCCTTTGAGCCGCCTCCCTGTTGCTTGGCAACTGTCCTTTATAGGTCCTCCAACCAAGCAGCAGTGCGTCGCATATGATGTGAGGGCACATCAAGCGGGGTACCATTGCAGGGATTTATGACATGGAGAACCCTACCCCCAACGTTTAATTGAGGGAGCAGAAGACTCGCTTCAGTATTCACACCTTGACTTCCTCGCACGAGGCGCGTCAAGGCATCCGGGAGAAAATACAAGTCGTAGGAAGCAAACGCCCCAGTCCTCCGGGACCGAGAGGGTTTGCACAAAGCCAACAGGGCCTTTGCATCTGAAATACGGGGGTTCTCTTCCTAAATAAATAAATAAATAAATAAATAAATAAATAAATAAATAAATAAATAAATAAATTTTTTTAAAAAAAAAAAAAAGCTTGCAAATTCCGTCTTGGACTTCCCTGTGTTAGACTGCTATCTTTTTGCTTTTACGGGGCAGCACGTGGAATCCGGCTGTCCTCTCCTTACCATGCTGACAGCTCGGTCCATCCACACCTCGGCCGGCACCCGCTCGCTCGCCGCTTCTTCCATTTCGAACGGGAAACCTAACTACGTACGTCGAGGTCGCTCTTTGCCACCCGGAACGAAGCATCGAGGGCTGCGGATTCCAGGGTCGGGCGGGGAACCGGATCGAGGACGAACCACCGGGAAGCGGAGGGCTAGAAGTCTGCGTACGTAAGCGGCGTGCGAAGGAAGGGGGCGGTGTCGCCTCCTTTCCTCCTCCTCCTCCTCCTTCTCCTGCAGGGCGACGGCGACGGGGGGCCTGGGGCTTGGCTGCCGCCGAGATGCTGCTGGCCGTGTGGGGCTTCCTGAAGCGTCACAAAAAGAAGTGCTTCTTCCTCGGCGCTTTCCTGGGCGGTGAGTGCTTGAGACAACCCCGATCCTCCTAACACTCTTCCCCCAGATCTCACCAGGGGACTGGCTCCCCACCCCACCCCCGACCCCGGTTGGCTTCTGCCGACCCCCCCCCCGGGACCCCCACCAGCTGCCTTCTCCCTCTGGCACCCCTTCTTTAACCCACCACCACCACCACCACCACCACCACCACCACCACTACCTGTATCCGTCTCCTTCCTCTTTCTCCCCCTCGCCTGCCTGTTTGTAATGAATTTGTTTGTTTACAATATTTTAAATCCCGCCTTTCTCCTTAAAAAGGACCTTGCGTTATTTAAAAAAAAAGATATTTAAAAGATAAAAAGAGGAAGTAGGCAAATATTAGTAACGAATTAAACGAGGATTTAAAATGGCAGATAAGAGTAAAACACGTTTAAATAAGTTTACTGCTAGATAAGGGTGTCGGGAACTATGCCCGACTTGGCCTGTCTGTCTCAATGACAAATGAGCTCTTGGCTCTCCCTTTTTAATTTCACATATGCAGTGTTGGCTTGGTTATACCCACACCTGCCTTGTAAAGCAGGGCAGCAGTTAAATTGCCAGCTTAATACTCAAGGGTTGAGAAAGAAACATGGTAGCTGTCTCCATCATTCATTCCTTTTCAGGCTGAGGCCGCTCTGCTCCCTCATTTGATTTCATGGATACACAACACACTAAAGCTGCTAAAATTTGTTTAACCTGAGAAGCGTTTGGCCCATCACTTGCAGATTATAATACAGATTATAATAAGGCAGAGGATGCAAATTGAGGCCTATTTTTATTTAATCTGCCTGTACCTGATTAACCTCTCCTTGTGCACAGCTGCATGCATAGACTCATCCCTTCTCTTTTCCAAAAACTATTTTTGCCTACTCATTATTTATAATATCTTCCAAAGATAGTGTCCCCTCCGCTGTTGAAAGGTATACTGTAAATTCTTAGTGCTTCTCTGAATGTTTCTTTTCTCTTTTTTGCTACTGTATTTCATTCCAGATGATTGGATATAATTAGAGGAAGTATGTTGAGATGCACACAAAGAAATCCCTATATCCACACAAGTGGCATACACAAAAGCATCCAGTATTACAAGGTTAAAGTGTTACCCCTGTGTGTATATGCCACTGGCCTATATATGATGGCATCTTTTGGTATAATTATTGGTATGCTTAATCTCTTCAGAGATATTCTTATAGAATATATTTCCAATGACATATATTTGTCTGCAAGCCTGTTCTCAAAACATGCAAATAATCTGCATTAGATATTTGTGGAGGTTGCAGCCAATGCATGGTATTTCACAATTAGGTAACATCAGATTTGGGGTTGTGTTGAAAGGACTTACTTAAACAATTACCGGTAGGTTTAAATGAAAATTATTAATATACTAGTTTGGGGCATGTCAAAGTATGAGCATTTAAACTTGGTAGTAATTGCAATTTAAATATCAATTATTATTTTCTTTTGAGGAACTTCTTATTTGTATATAAATGATAAAAGTGACATTTTAAATTTTGGCCAAATAATTGAAAATTAAGGAGCTCATAAACTGCTTTCCTTGTGAAAACAGCAGTATTGTAGTTGGTTCAGGGTGTGTATTTGAAATGTTATAATGCTTTGGCCAAAATCCTCTTGTTTCGCTGCACTAATGGCATAAGGTTTGGAGGCAGTTTCCCCCCAGAAACCTTTATATACATTACAAGGTGTGTGCAGAATCTGAACATTGAATATGCAAGAAGCAATGGCTAAATTCTGTTATGTCGTTCTGTGTATGTAAAACAAAACTCCAGCAATGGTACAAGAGAGCTTGGCAGATGGGAAGGGACAATTCTGCATAAACAAAGAAACCTAAGTACCTATAAACACCTAGGGTAGAGCTGATTGCTTCTGCCCTGAAAGGGCCATTTATGGTCTCCACCACCTCCACTGGGCAGGTTCTCCACAAAAATGCTAAAGTACGATCCCTTCGAATCCCAGGAAGGGGCAGGTTGAAGCATAGCTGAAGCATAGTCAGGACAGGAGAAGGCAAGCCCTGGCAGGAACTACTGCTAGTCAGGCACATGTAAACACACACAAATATCTGCACTCAACAACACACTCGGTCTCTTCCCACTTCTCCCTCAAGAATCAGCTTCATGGGAACTAATCTAATATCTCAATCTGGACTGTTTTGGGAATCATGCCCAGGAAATTTACATGGGTACAACTTTACATTATGCAAAGATAAACAGCATTTTATCTAATATCTGCAGTGATTTCCTTGTTAAGCAATTCACCTCCAAAAATGACAATGTTTGTTCTACACCAACACAATTAGATGGTGAGTTTGGCCACTGTGTTCTCATCCTAGCAGTCATCACTTCCTAGCAATGAAGACCAACTGCTAGGATTCATTCACTCCCAGGAATTAAACTGTGGCCAGAATCTTATTAACAAAAACTATGTCCAGAGGGTCAAAAGTCCCCTCTTCCCCAAAACAGACTGTCCTTCATACAATACCTTTTCTGAATGGTGTGTACCCAGTTTTGGAACCAGTATTTCACTAGTTGTTCAATAAAACAATCCGCTGGAAGGAACATTGTATGATTTATTTATTTATTTATTTATTGCCTTTCTGTATTAACACAATTGCAGCAGAAAACTGGCCTGTATTATTTATTTATATATTTATTCAATTTATTTTATTGTATATATTAAACTCTCTTGTCTGGTTGCCAACCACTAACTAGAAAGTGGAAACTTGTAACTTTAAAAAATATAACAAAAAAAGAAGTTTTATAGAATTTCATCCCTTTATATAGGGGTTTATGTGCTTGGAAAATATGGACAGAAGAAAATGAGAGAAATTCAAGAAAGAGAAGCAGCAGAATATATAGCACAAGCACGAAGGCAGTATCATTTTGAAAGTAACCAGAGGACTTGCAATATGACAGGTAAGAAATAGTAGCCTCCAGTTTATTTTGGGTCATGCCCTAGTTTTTGTAAACTCTAAAGGCAATTCAAAATTTTGAATTCCTTTTGTTTGAATTGCATGAATCATAATGCTTAACCCTTTCAATGCTGAACATCTAAATTAAAATCACTGGAACTTATATAGCCCTGCAGTAATAAAAGGGTTAATCCTGTTTCAGTGGTGCAACAGCTCTAGAAGCACAACAATGGATGTAATTATAATTTCCCCATTGAGACTTCACACCAAACTATAGCTCCCCCCCCAACCATCACTGAAAAAAGATTTTAGAATAGTACTATCTGTGACTGGTATGCCGTTTGATTGCAAGTCAATATTTGTCATGGCAAACTATAATTACTTAATCATAATTTGGTGTGATGTCTGATGTGAATGTGGTGTTCTTGATTGTATTAATGTTGGCAGGCAGATTCGAACATCTGTTTTTCTAATCTCAGGAGGGCTTGTGTTATTTGAATGGATCAACTGCTATGATTCATTCACTCCCAGTGAATGACCACACGACCAACTGCATTTTCAGTTGATAAAGGGTAGAATCATAGAATCACAAAGTTGGAAGAGACCTCAAGGACCATCTAGTCCAATCCCCTGCCATACAGGAACCCCCATCACAGTGCTCCTGACATAGGGCCATCCAGCCTCTGCTTAAAAACCTCCAAAGGAGGAGACTCCAACCTCCGTGACAGCATATTCCACTGCCGAACAGCTCTAACTGTCATGAAGTTCTTCCTAATGTTCAAATGGAATCTCTCTTCCTGTAGCTTGAAACCATTGCCAGGAGTCCTAGTCTCTGAAGTCATGGAAAACAAACCTGTTCCTCTTCAATATGACATCCTTTCACATATTTAAACATAGCTATCATATCCCCTCTCAGCCTTCTTTTTGTAAGGCTAAACATTTCCAGTTCCCTAAGCCACTCCTCGTAAGACATTTCATCCAGACCCTCAATCATCTTGGTCGCCCTGCTCTGAACCCACTTGAGGTTGTCAACATCCTTTTAAAATTGAGGTGCACAGAACTCCAGGTGGGGTTTTACCAGAGCAGAATAGTGTGGTACTATCACTTCTCTTGCTCTAGAAACTATACTTCTGTTGATGAAACCAAGAATCGCATTGGCTTTCAGCCTACCATGTCACACTGCTGACTCATGTTCAATTTGTTGTTCACCAAGACTCCCAGATCCCTTTCATGGGTACTATTTTCCAGCCAGGTGTCTCCCATCCTATATCTGTGCAAATCATTCTTTTTACCTAGATGCAGCACCCTACATTTCCCTCTGTTGAACCCCATTCCGTTAGCTTTGGCCCAGTACTCTAATCTGTCAAGGTCCTTTTGGATTTTCATCCTCTCCTCTGGGGAATTAGCAACCCCCCCTAATTTGGTATCATCTGCAAATTTGATCAGACTATTCTCTATTCCTTCCTCCAAGTCATTAATGACCTGAAATAGAATTTTTGTCAGGGGGGAGGGGTTCTTTCTACATGACACCCATTTTGGTCTACTGTAGTGCTGAGTTAAGTCTCTTATTCTTTCTATTGAAACAACCATATATGTACTGAGTTAATATCCTCATGGACTAAGTAGGGTCTTTTCTTCAGGCTGATAAGTACTTTTGAACAGGGTTGAGCAAAACAGCATTGTAATGGGAAAAATAATTTAAGAAATCTTATTATGCTGTCTTCTAATTGTGTTTTTATCAAGTTCTGCCATTAAAATAAATCAGATGGATCTTCTTGTAATTTTGCTAAGGCTTACTAAATGACTCTTTTATGACTGAGTTAATAAAATAGTGTTACAGTTGAAATTTTAACTTACTCTTTTTAAAATTCTTATGATTTTTTGCTGTTGTGCATAAATTAAAAGCTGATATTTTGTTTAATGTGTTGCTCTACTTTGATATTTCTTTATTTCTTTTCCATTGATAGTTCTATCCATGCTTCCAACATTAAGGGATGCTTTGATGTATCAGTTGAATTCTGAGAGTCTTACTTCTCTACTAAAAAACAAGTAAGTTTGCCTTAACCTTTTTCCACTAAATTTCGGCTATACTTGGTAATTCTGTTGCTTAGCATAGTAAGCTATTGAATCCCTGGGAGTTTGGGGAGTCAGTTACAGTCGTCCCCTGCCGTTTCACCCCTGGGGCAAGTGGCAAGGGCCCGTTTGAAGCCCCCTGCACTTACCCCAGGCCTGGTGCTGCCCCAAACGGGCCTCCGACAGGCTTCCCAGGCCTGTTGGTAGCCACAGAAGTGGTTTCCAGCGAACGGTAAGTCACTTCTGGATCACCAGAAGTGCCTTCCAGATCATCCGAAGTGCCTTCCGGATCACCCAAAACCACTTCCAGCCCCCCCGACAGGCTTCTCTGTTTGAGGCCCCAGAAATGGTTTTTGGCGAACCAGAAGTGAATTCCAGATCACCGGAAACCACTTCTGGAGGCCCGTTCAGGGCAGCACCAGATCTCAGTTAAGTGTAGGAGGCCCCAGATAGCCCCCACCCCACCCGCAGTCCCAATCCAACTACAGCATCCACATATCGTGGATTTTCTATTATCATGGGCCGGGTGGGGTCCCTAAATAGGCAGGGAATTACTGTACTCTGTTGTTTCCATTGATTCAATGGGTCTACTTGTAATTTCATTTTGCTGTGCCAAGGAACAGGATTTCAGATAAAGGTTAATTGTTCTTTAGAATCAGATGTTATAGATAGTTCAAGTGTTATTCTGTCATGCTGTTGCACGCTGTATGAAATTTGTCTCATGTGTCAAGTACTGTAGCTTGAAAAACTTGTCACCCATCATTTTTATTACTAAAACTCTATGTCTGCTTATGTAAATTTTCTCATCCCCCCAAATATCTATGGCTTGCTAATATGTCTTATTTTAAAATATCAGTTCTTATAAATACTTCCTTCCCTATCACATTATTTTATTTCTTGAAGGACTATGGTCTCACTAATAGGACTACAAGGAGAATGGGCCTGCCATCCGGGCCTGCCCCTGCAGAGTTCTTGATCCTGAGCGGCTTATGGATGTCTTTGGGGGATTTTAAGGACAGTCTGGCTGGTGATCTAGTCAAAGCCCAGGTGGAAAGGTGGTATCCGGGGACCACCCAGGCAGTTGACTTGGTTGCTCCTAAGCCAGCCATGTCCAAACTTCGGCCCTCCAGATGTTTTTAGACTGCAACTCCCACAGTCCTTTGCCATTGGCTAAGCGTAGAATTCTGGGAGTTGTGGTCCAAACCATCAAGAGGGCCAAAGTTTGGACATGCCTGTCCTAAGCGCTTTCTCCAGTACAGAGTCCATTTCTCACCATGGTATACGGCTGAGTTGAGGGCAATGAAGCACGAAAGGAGAAGGCTTGAGTGCAGGTGGAGGAAAGATCAAGTGGATATAAATAGGGCTGCAATGAAAATGCTGACCAGGAGATATGTTGGCCATACGTTTAGCCAAAAAAAAAAATCTTATTACATTCAAAGAATTGGTGGGGCCATGAACCAACAAGTGGAATTATTCCGTGTGGTTCTTGACCTCACCAGATGGTTCACTTCAGATGTCTTCAGCCGATTACAACTGAAGACATCTCCAGGGCACGGATGCATTGTAAACCTGAGGCTACTCTGTTCAACCCTTGCCCTTCTTGGCTAATAAAGATTGCCAGAGGAAGTATCATAGAGTGGACTAAGGCAATTGATAATGCCTCCTTTAGAGACAGTATTTTACCATTCCATTTGAAGGAGACAATAATCAAGCCTATTCTCAAGAAACAACATCATACTGGACGATTTATCCTATTATTCCCCAGTAGCTAGTATCCCATAAACCAGGCCTGTCCAACAGGTAGACCGCGGGCTACTGGTAGCCTGCAAAGGGTTCAAAAGTAGCCCGCCAGCCATCAATAAAAAAAGTGAGGGGATATGTTCTCCACCCCTCCCTGTCTCAGCCGAGAGGGGCAGTTCAAGGGCCATGGCGCATTGAAATCTGTTCCCTCCAGAACATATTAATTGGTTTTCAATGCATTACTATGGGAAACTGCTCTACTTACAACTTTTTTTACTTATGAGCATGTGCTCAGAACAGATAAAATTTGTAAATAGAGGTTTTAGTGTAGTAGCCCTCAGGTACTTTGGGCCAGAAAAAGTAGACCTTGGCCTGTTCAAAGTTGAACAGCCCTGCCATATACAGTAGGTCCCCAGTATCTGCTGGGGATGGGTTCCAAGCCTTCCCGTGGATAATGAAAACCGTGGATAAGAGAGAATGCCAAAATGTCCCCAAAACTGCTGTTTTGTGATAGTAACTTCCTTTACAGCTGCTGTTTTGCAACAGTAGCTTGCTTTACAGCTGCTGTTTGTGATGGTAGCTTGCTTTATGGCTGCTGTTTTATGACAGTAGTTTGCTTTACAGCTGCTCTTTGTGACAGTAGCTTGCTTTCTGGCTGCTGAATTATTTATTTATTTTTTCCTCTGACAACTGTGGATAACTGAATCAGTGGATATGGGGGTCCTACTGTACAGTGGTGCCTCTAGATACAAATGCCTCTAGTTACAAAAAACTCGAGATACAAAGGGAAATCTTTGAAAATGGGGATGAACTGAGTTAAGGATTTTTTTCGCAATACGAAGCGCCACCGGGCATTCCTGTTTCCAATAATGAAGCCGGAACAGCAGTGGAAAAGCCTCCCTGTATTGCTGAGTTCGGGAAACCCCTCGATCAACTGGCAGCCAAAGGTTGCTACCTCACAGCCCCGATAGCCAGCTGATTTTGAGAGCTCAGGAAATCACCTGGCTGTGGAGGAGCAGCCTTTGGCTGCCGGGTTGATTGAGGGGGTTCCCTTCAACCCAGCAAAGGGGGGGAGCTTATCCCCTGCTTTGCTGGGTTGGGGAAGGCTTTCAAAAACCCACCTGCTCCATAGATAGCAAAAGCCCTTTCCCATCTTTGGGCTGTGTGTGTCAAAAACCCGATGCCACCAAAGAAGGGGAAAGGCTGTTCCCATCTTTCCTGGCATTGAGACAGGCTTCCCATAGGAATGCATTGAAAACCAATGTAATCCATTATCCTTTTCTGACTTTTCTGACCTCTGGAATGGATTAATTGGTTTTCAATGCATTCCTATGGGAAACTGTGTTTAGGGATACAAAAATTTTGAGATAAGAAAATTCCCATTTAACAGATTAATTTTGTGTCTTGAGGCACCTCTGTATGGGCAAAGTAATTGAACGAGTTGCCACAGAACAGCTCCAGGTGTTTCTGGAAGATGGAAACTTCCTGGATCCCTTCCAGTCCTGGTTCAGGCCATGTCATGGAACTTGACAGTCTTGGTTGCTCTACAAGACAACTTTTTGAGAGAGGCCGACAAGGGATGCTCTTCCCTCCTGGTCCTTCTGGATCTTTTAATACTGTCGACCATGGTATCCTCCTGAGCAGGCTCTCTGAGGTGGGAATTGAAGGTCCAGCCTTGGACTGGCTCCAGTCTCTTTTGGAGGGCTGTGCTCCGAGAGTGAAGCTGGGGGAAGAGATGTCAGTTGCCTGGACCGTCAGTTGTGGGATCTCCCAGGGGTTGGCTATCTCTACCCCCATGCTATTTAACATTTGTTTGAAGCTGCTGGGGGAAGTCATTTGGAGATTTGGGGTCTACTGCCATCAGTATGCTGATGACACACAGCTCTATCTCTCCTTTGCCACCTCTGCAGTGGAGGATGTCCAGATCCTAGAACGCAGCCTGGCCGTGCTTCTGTAATGGACCAGGATGAATAGGCTCAGGTTGAACCCTGAAGAGACCTAGGTTCTGCTCTTAGGGGGTGCCTTGGAGAGTTATGGTGGCCCCCTCCCCCCCAGTCTGGATGGGATCTTCTTCCAGATGGCAAAGAGAGTGAGGAATCTGGGTGTGGTACTGGACCTGGCACTCTCCCGGGACTCCCAGATAGCAGCTGTGTCCAAATCAGCCTTCTGTCAACTTAGGCGCATCACCCAGATTTGCCTCTTTCTTGATGATACCTGCCTGAGAGCAGTTGTGCATGCATTGGTGATTTCCTGGATTGACTACCGCAACACATTCTACATGGGATTACCCTTGAATCTGATCTGTAGACTGCAACGGGTGCAGAATGTGGCAGCTAGGCTGGTGGTTGGTGGAAGCAAATATGACCACATCATACCCATACTAACTCACCTGCTCTGGCTGCCTATTGTGTCCTGGATCAGGTTCAAGGTGAAGGTTTTAACTTATAAAATCCTCCACAGCTTGAGACCTGAATATGTGATGGAACGTCTGTCTCTTTGATTAATAAGTGCCTGTCCAACTAGATCTTTAGCATTGGCACTTAGGGTAGCCACTCCCATGGAAGCTCAAAAAACTGTTACAAGAAACAGGGCTTTCTCAGTGGCCACCAGTGCTCTTTGGAACAAATTGCCTGTGGCAATATTTAAGAATTATTTGAAGTCCTGGCTTTACCGTGAGGGTTTTGGCAATGCTGCATGTTACTCACCACCCACCTGACTCCCTATTATGATTTGTTAGTTCTATGTATTTATTATGTTTACTTAATATATGTAAAATGTTATTTTTCTTTTGCTGTTTTAACTTTGCTTGCATACTGCCTGGAATTGTTCTTAGAATTAAACTTGGTGGTATATAAATCCAAAAATAAATAAGTAAAATAAGTAAATAATATCATATGGTTTAGTACTAAAGTATACTCCAAATTTGATGTTTCATTTAAAAGGTAGAATAATAGTGGTTTTTCTTTTTACCAGCTCCATTAATTGTATATGTTTCTCATTCTTCCCCCCTCCCACAGACCCACCAACAAGTTAGAAATATGGGAAGACTTGAAGATTATAAGTAAGTCAAAAAGAAAATTATACTGCTAGCCTAGTTATTTTTTTTTACATATACATACAGGGTAGCTTGTGTTTTTATCTTCACAATACTGCTCTTTCCACCTACCTGTCTAGAGTCTTAGGGAATATTTTACCATACAATTTAAATTTCCTTCCTTCCTTCCTTCCTTCCTTCCTTCCTTCCTTCCTTCCTTCCTTCCTTCCTTCCTTCCTTCCTTCCTCCCCCCCTTCTTCCCTCCCTCCCTTTTGTTCTGGTTTGTGAACATACTAACTTATAAAAATTATGGTGACTTCCCTTATAATAATGTCAAAAGGGAGTTTAAAAAAATTTCACATGCATTACCAGAACTGGCCAGTGAGGGGGCATAAGAGACCACAGTATATATTCTTTAATTACATTAGTCATAGCACATTCTCAGGCTCTCTCTAGTGGCTGGTTCTGGTGATATGTAGAGATGTGAAGGCCTGGAACAAAACAGAAAATTGGGGGGGGGGGGACAGTTTTTTCCCCATTTTTTTCCTGAAACCTTTTTGGTTGTTTTCTGAAAAATTGAAAAAAGAAAAATGATTATGAAATATTTTATTTTAACATTATGAATAAAATATTTTAAGACAGGGTGTTAAAATATTTTCCAAATCATTTCTAAAAATATGCATAGTATCAGATAATTGTAATTTCTGTGCACTGAAGACATGCAAGTCCTAGGTTACAAACTGAACTCTCCAATGCAAGAACAAGATGCATTTCTTCCTTTAGGAGGTGCTGCTATTGTCACAAGAAAAAGAAAAAGGTTTTGTTTTGCATGTGGGTGGGTATATTTGGTTCTGTTCTGTCCTCTTCGCTAGGTCTCAAAGCACTGGAAGAAAATACAGAGCAACAAAAATGATTCTTATTAAATTTCATGCCCATTCATTTAAACTTAGTCCCACTCCCTTCTATACATTTCCTCCCTTTTCATCAAGCTCGTAGAGGGAGAAACAGCAGGGTTTTGACAACTTTTTTCCTCTCCCGAAGCAAGCCCTGATGGCAGACATCGGCACTGGCTTCAGGAGAAAAACAAAGTTTAAAAAACACACTTCTCCTTCACCCAAATATAAGTTGAGAGACCCTTTTTCAGCCCAAAATAAGGGCTGAAAAACTCGACTTATATTCGAGTATATACGGTATATTTACCAGCTTCTTTTAGTCATCTTTCTATGCCTGGAACAAAATCAGTCATGGCTGCAGCAGAGAGTGTCAAGGAGGGTCATTAACATATGACAATTCACCTACACATGCTTTGCTTTTTCTGTGACAGCATGAAAGGATTTTGGCCAATATGTGTTTGTTTGTTTGTTTTTGGGGGAGGAGGGGGGTCCCGTCTCAGTACATGACCACTCCTTTTCATTTAGCAGTGAGACAACTCTGTTTGTTTTATTGAAGGTTTTACAAGAAGCATTGTAGCTGTTTATAGCACGTGTATGCTTGTAGTTCTTTTACGAGTCCAGTTAAACATCATTGGTGGATATATCTACCTGGATAATGCAGCAGTTTGCAAAAATGGCACAGTAAGTAAATTATTTGAAGGGTATAATATAAAGGATCGAACCTTCATGGTGATGATACTGGATAGAATCCAGCAGTAAATTACACCAGTTTAAATTTCACTGTAATAAAAGCTATACTGAATTTATGAATACCAGAAGAAAATCATTCAATATTGAGAGTAATTATCTAGGACAGAATGTTGCTAGGAAATAGGAAATATACATCTTTTCTGGGTTTTATAATTAGAAAAAAGTATATACAATTCCAAACACCACCACCTTGCAGATGCCAAAAAAAAGGCAGACCTTTTTGAGTGCTTTAAAATTATCTATGTCGCCCTCAAGTGGTCAGTTCTAGTAAATGCCCCCTGGTGGTTTAATTTGGTACTTTCAGAGAGCAGATAAGTGTATGAGTGTACAGTATAACCTCCACATCCACTGATTCACAAACTGTGGATTCAGTTATCCGCTGTTGGTGATCAGCGGAGGGGGGGGGTTCAGCAAGGAGGGGGAAAATTAAAAATAAAAATTTACAGCCGCTGATGCCTGCCACCCTCTGGAGGGGTGGGGACTCACCTGGCTGGCCAACTGGCCTTTGAATTTCCCAGTCCGGACCCAGGCGGTGGAAATTTTGAACTTCTCGCTCAAACTTCCAATCTGCTTCCTGGGACCTGAGGTGGACATTCAAAGGCCAATTAGCCAGGCAGGTCTTTAAAGTCCCCACCTCACCCCTCCGGAGGGGGCTTGACTGGTGGCGTCAGCAATTGCAGTAGGGAAAAAAATGTACTGCCACTGTCGCTGACCAGGGACCCTCCGGAGGGGTGAGGTGGGGACTTTTAAAAACAAAGGCTAGCCAACTGCCTTTGAATTTCCCGCTGAGGTCTGGTGGGGGGGGGCGGATCATAAGTTTGAGTGGGAAGTTGAAAACTTCTGCCACCTGGGACTCAACTGGAAGTTCAAAGGTCGGTTGGCCAGCCAGGTGAGTCCCCGCCCCACCCCTCCGGAGAGTGCCTGGCTGGCCCGCGGTGGTGAGGAGGAGGGCGGCAGGCATTGGAGCAGTAAGTTTTATTTTTATTTTTATTTTTCCCTCCTTGCTGCTGCCACCACTACCACCACAGGCAAACCAGGTACCCTCCGGAGGGGTTATAGGTCCTCCACCTTTCTGGAGGGTGCCTGGCTGGACCGCAGCAGTGGTAAAGAGGGAATAATGTTTTTCTTTTCTTTTTCTCCTTGCTACAGCCAAGGAGAAAAGGGGGACTTTCTTCCCTCCTTGCCATTTGGGGAGTGGCACTCTACCACCCCATCACTGCCGTCAACCTGGATAAGAGCATTTGCTTTTATCCATGGATTTCACTAACGTGTGTGTGTGAGAGTGTGTGTGTTTGTGTGTGTGTGTGTGTGTGTGTGTGTGTGTGTGTGTGTGTGTGTGTGTCCAGAACCATGCCCCATGGATTCAGCGGTCCTACTGTGTATGGATCACACAGATGGGGAGGTCACTTGATACTGACCCAGTTGCCAATAAGGCTTTGGAAGAAAGGAAGTAATTGAAGACAGGTCTTAACTTTGTAATTCGAAGAGATTCATAAAGCTTTTTGAAATGATACAAATTTTTCTGTCCTCTGCTGTTCTGTATTCAGAGATGGCTGAGGATATCTTGAGAGTGGTACCAGCATCAGGAAAGGAAAGAGAAGGTGAGGGGAGGGGAGTGCTGCATCCTGATTGACTTGGAGAATATCCATAGAATAAGAGAAACATTAGATAATGTTTTTCTTCTCATAGACACTTCTTGCTCCCCCTGAAGTCCAACAGAAATATTTATCAAGTATTCAACACCTTCTTGGAGATGGTATGATTAGTTTTCCAATTTATGTTACATAGTTCTGCTTTTTGCAAGTCTGAACACGGCACATTTAGTCCTCGGTAACAATTTTTTTTCCTGTCCTAGGTTTGACTGAATTAATTACTGTGGTTAAAAAGGCTGTACGGAATGTATTTGGAAGGTAAACAATGCCTACTGCTTGGTTAGAATTGTAAAGTTCTGCAGGGTTAAAACAGGCGATGGAGATGCATGGCATTCATGTGAAACTTTTTTTTTGTATTTGTATTTTTGAAACTTGTAGTATTTCTCTGAAGCATGCTCTTTCCCTCTTGGATTTGGATGAGAAGCTAAAAGAAATTAGGAGAGCAATAGAACAGCCTGAAGACAAACTCTCATCTGGAGAAACTGGTTCCCAGTCTCTGCTGTGTCACTATATGATGCCAGACGAAGAGAACCCTTTAGCTTCCCAGGTATTGGATGTTACTCGACTGAAGTCCAAAACCCCGTTCAGAGTTGTTGAAAGTTTGACACCTCATCTGTGTGGGTTTTTTTTTTTTAACAAAAACTTAATTTCAGTTCTGACATTTGTCATTGGCTTCAACCTGACACAGAACTAAATGTTCCCCTAACAAAGCGGTTTTAATTTAGCCAGGTGTATCTACCGTAGCACTGTCCACGTTGCCTTTATGTTCTGTCTTTCCAGGCCAATGGACTTACAGAAAAAGATGCTACTACTATCAAATTACTCGGTGAAACCAGGGATATGTTGGAAAGGTAAGCAACAGAGTTAATCTGATCGTTAATGCTTAACATCTTGCTCCTGTTAAAGAGAAATATAGCAAGACATTTTGACTGGAATTCAAAGGTATGTTGTGTACTAATAGCCGCAAAGTTTTTCAGGTTTCTAGTAGCACCTGGCACTTACGTATAGACCATTTGAACTGCTCATTTATGTAACTAAGTGTTTGTAGATGGCTCTAGATGTAGCATTCCCATGCCTGCAAAACCATGCAGTCACATCTTTATGTGCTCCATTCTTCCTTGTCCCCCAGCTTGCCTCAGTTTCTTCCTCTCTTGGCCGTAGTTATGTAAGAAAGCAGTAAAATCAAACAAAAACCCAAGTACAATTGGCTTATAGACATTAAAATATAAAAATGCTTACCATGTAGCAAAGGTATAGTAGTTCCTAGCCTTCAAAGACTTCCAGAAATATAGCTGTTGTACGTTTTTCGGGCTTCTTGGCCATGTTCTAGAATAGACTGAAACTGTACTTTTTCTGTGTAAAAACCTATAGATTTATGTTGCAGAAACAGCCCATCTCTTCTAATTTTATTTATCTTCAACTTTTCATTATTAGTGTTTATTTTAGGTAGATTTGTTGCAATATGCTGTCTATTTATATAATGACAGAATAAAGATGGATGATACAAATATAATTTCCAAGGAGCAACCTATTCATCCTTCTTGCTGTTTTATGGTTTCTCTGTCACCATGATTAGAAGTTTGCTAACAATATTTGAGATTTATTGTATTCATTTATTTATTCCAGTCCAGATTTTAATAGAGTGCTGAGTTCTTGCTTAAATAGAGGATTCAGTAGATTATTGGACAACATGGCAGAATTCTTCCGACCTACTGAACAAGATCTGTGCCATAGCAGTTCCATGAACAGGTAAAAATCTTCTATGTATTTTTTTAAAGATTGACATTGACTTTTACATCAAAGGGAATTTAAACATAATTTGAATTACAAAAGATGCTAAAGAAATTTATCCACTAAAACTATATAAGTCAAGATTTTGCCGCGTATAGGCTAAGCCAGTGATGGCGAATCTTTTAGAGACCGAGTGCCCAAACTGCAATTCAAAACCCACTTATTATTTTTTTCCGCAAAGGGCCAATATGGCAGCTTAGCCTGAATACAGTGGTACCCCAGGTTAAAAATGCTTTAGGTGCTACCCTTCAGTAAAGCGAGGATAGAAGAGCAGGGGTGCTACACTTCGAGAAATTGAGGATCAAAGAGCAGGCTTTTGAATGTCCTGCAGCCCCAGCACATTGTGGCTGCAGGAAATTCAAAAACCTGCTCTTCGATCTTTGCTTTCCCGAAGAGGAAAGCTCTTTCTGAGGGCACACAACATTGCCCCTCACAGACTCTGCACGTCCCTCTCCGCTCGGAGCACGCTACTGTGCTCCATGTAGAGAGCTGGGTGAAGGGGAGGCAGCAGCTTGTGGGCTTGTTCATAGCCCCCATTTACTCTCCAGCCCCGCCACTCTGGGCAACCCAAAAGTGGCATGGCTGGAGAGTAAACTGGAGCTACAAAGAGGCCCACAAACTGTTGCCCCCCCCACCCCCTTTCGCTCCGATCTCTGCACAGAGCCATTTTGAGACTGCTGAAATGGCTCTGTGCAGAGAGCCAGGTGAAAGGGGGCAGTGGTGTTCACAGCCCCAGTTTACTCTCCAGCCACTCTGCTTTTCAGATGTCCAGAGTGGCGGGGCTGGAGAGTAAATGGGGGCTACGAACAAGCCCGCAAGCTGCTGCCTCCCCTTCACCCAGCTCTCTACATGGAGCACAGTAGCGTGCTCCGAGCGGAGGGGGAAGTGAAGAGCCTGTGAGGGGCAATGTTGTGTGCCCTCAGAAAGGGCTCCGCATGCTACCTTTGGCACTCGTGCCATAGATTCACCAACCGTCAAGTTAGATGTTGCTAGCTCTTGTTTCTATTTCTGTTCTAGCAAACCTTCTATAGTAATGTTGATTTAGCTGAATGGGCTTTATAGATAAGGGGTGTGGTGGCTCAGTGGACTAAGGCTTCCGAAAACTGTCGGCTGCAAAGTTGGCAGCTCGGCGGTTCGAATCCCGGGTGCCACGCAGCGGAGTGAGCTCTCACTGTTAATGCCAGCTCCTGCCAACCTGGCAGTTCGAAAGCATGTAAATGTAAGCAGATAAATAGGTACCGCCGTAAAAAGCAGGAAGGTAAACAGTATTCCATGCAGCCATACCAACCACATGGCCAAGGACGTGCACAACACTGGCTCTTCGGCCTGAAAACAGAGATGAACACAACCCCTCGAGTCGGACATGACGAGCATGCATGTGCAGGGGAACCTTTACATTTACTTTGATAATAATAGTTGAATAGGACCCTTGTGGAACAGTAGTTAAACTGCAGTATTGTAGCCAAATCTCTGCTTACAACCTGAGTTCAATCCCAGGTAGCTGGCTTGAGACTGACTGAGTCTTCCATTCAAGGATGGTAAATTGAGTACCTAGCTCGGGAGCTGGGGCAGTTTGCACTGGTAGCCTCATGATTAAATTGCAAAATGCCCAGAGTCCTTTAAGCAGTGTTGGCATAGTGTAGAAGCAGCACACTTGACTTTTGCTTGTTTGCTTTGAATCATCACAGCATTTTCAAAAAAAATCTGAAGCTTGAATAATTGTTTTATATAATTTATTGTGCACCTTATTTCAAATCCAAGAAAGGAATGTGTTAAAAGTTGCAAGGACCGGGGTTACCTCATTACGTTGTTCTTTCTTTTAAAGTACCTCTTAAGAACCAAAAGCATATTTTGCTCTGGTATTACAGTGTTTATGCTGAAGTGTCCCTGTTGGCAGTAACTTGGGCTTTTATCTTCTCCATAATCATAATAATCATCTTAGAACTGCTGCATGACAAGCATGGGTCTTCCTCAAGTGGTAATCAATAGCCAAGCAGAAACAACAGGGATACACGCACCCCTCCAGTTCCCAGCTTCCACAAAGGAGATGAAATTTTTTTCTACAGTTATCGCACTACCTTAACTACCTAATTTGTGTTATCCAGGAATTCTTTGAGCTAAGAAGTTACCCAATATTCCAGAATGGAATATTGGAGATATGCCAGTAATTACCCAAGTGATGGGGGGGGGCTTCAGGGGGGGGGTTACCATTCAGTGCTTCCTTTACCCACTCAGCCATCCAGAGCCATGAAATAGAAGGGTTTGCATTTGGTGGCTCCTGCCTCTCAAACAATACTGTCCATATCCTCAGACTTTCAGATAAATGGAAACTGCCCATTACTACTGGAAGAAGCAGGACCACAAAGTTATATCCTCTTGGTCTCTTTCAACTGTAGAAGCCGAGTAAGAATGCATCGGAGCAGTTTCATCCACCAAGTGACCTTGATACCATTGTAGAAATGTTTTGGAGCGTTTTTTCTGAAGTGGGATCTTGGAGGCGTACCCCCCCCCAGTTGTCCATCATTCCTGGGAGGGCAAGTTCAGGTGGTGCTGGCGGATGCCATGGCTGCTGACCTGCAGGGTCCTTCAAACTTAGTGTTGTCTTCATGCAGTTAGCATTTGTTTGACATGTTGCAGAAAGTGTGGGGTTTAAAGACAATGCTGTGAAAGAACCCATCTGGTACAGTTACAAAGAACTTCAGTTATATTAAAAACTCCCATCCATATTCCCAAAAGGGGAGGAATGCTGAAAATATAATTGACAAGATTTTGTTTATATTTCTTGGCTTCTTTTATGCTGATTACGCTTTGCAGTATATATAATATTCAGGGCTAGGTTTGTTCAAATATATCAGAATGTTTGTCCCATAAGCTTCTGGTGCAGAAATTCTGTATTGGCTGTTTTTCGTTGTATAGTTGTAGCACCTGAATGTTGCAGAAGCTTACAACACAGGACCTTTGCAATGTCAAACCATGTCTCATTGACACTTTTCTCACCCCAGTCTTTCTAGTGTCAGTCTCCCTTTAGCCAAGATAATTCCAATAATAAATGGACAAATCCATTCAGTCTGCAGTGAAACACCTAGTCACTTTGTGCAGGTAAGAGGGCCTTGCTTTTTATTTAGTCTTACTCCATAATTTAAGACATGCATACCCAATCGTTTTGCTCAAAGCCTCTTAGGAGTCTTAACAAGAAATGCAAATTCAATTCAATTTTGTTTAATTTAAAACAAGAGCAATAGCCCCCAAATAACTATGTAACTCATATCTAAAAACAGACATCAAATTAAGATCTTTAGTTGTTCAGTGGAACTAACTGTACAGGTTGTCAGTGCAGTTTTATGTGTTATAGCTGTGTCCCGCCAAGTCACCTCCCATGTATGGCAAACCTGTGACTAACCTCCAGGTAATATCCTATTAATTAGCAGTCAAGCCCAGCTGTTTCAAACTCAAAGCTGTGACTTCCTTGAACAAGTTACTCCATCTCATATTTGAGTGTGTGTGAAGAGTAGAATACATGTTTCTGTCAAAATGACTTACATGCTTACTCTTTAAAGTCAGATGAGCAAAAACGGAAAGTGTCATCCTTATTTTACAGTTATTACCAAGTCAGTGAAAAGCGAAAAAATAAACCCACCCCAAACTCTGCTTAATGCTGGATGCCTTGAATATGGAGAGGGAGGGAGATGTGTTTTCTTTCTATGCCTCCACCCTCACTCAAAGCCTTTTGCCTGATAAAACTGGGCCTCCATTATTTTTATCCTGATTCTAAATGTTTCCACTGCTATCAACTGTCTGTCATGTGGGTGTAGCATGCTCTCTGATGACTGTTTTAAAGAGGTCAACCTTACGTTTGCTTGCTGGTGCTATATGCATCTGCTTATGAACAACAAAATTCAAGGAAAACATTGAATGAACTAACATAAGTTAATTGAATATTCCTTCTAGGACTTGTTAACGATGGAACAAGTGAAAGACTTTGCTGCCAATGTGTATGAAGCGTTCAGTACTCCTCAGCAACTCGAGAAGTGAGCTGCACTGCAAGATGTGTCATGGCCTTTGTAGTACCCCATCATTTTGAATCTTTAATAAGGAAATCTCGTTATCTCAGTGATTTAAGATTATTAGTCTGGCAAAAAGGACTCATAAGAAATACAACTTCTAGTTTTTATATTGATGAAGATGGCAGCAGCGGACTGAATTAAATTTGAGTGAGGAAAAGTTAATGTGCTGTACATCTTTGTATGAAGGCAGTCTTATGAATCATTGGTTTACAGATGCAAAGAGCACTCGTGTTTCTATGCTGTATACCTAAGCTTAATAGTGGGGCACACAAGGCTTCTTCTAGGTGAAGTGTCTCTCAATGACAGTCAGTTCTCAAGTAGAGTAGAATTTGGCCGGCCTGCTTTCTCCACAGTTGTTCAACTTACGATAAGCTTTCCCCTGGCTGAATGGCAAGATCCTTGTGTGGAGATTACTGGCAGGCTTTCTGACCGTCTTTTTGTCCCAAATCAGTCTAAGAATGTATAATAGTGGGCCACGTTGCCTTCTTCTGCACTCGGGACCACTGGTACTAAGTAGAAAGTCTTCTCGGAATAATGCAATGTTGGGTGCTAGTTCCTTTGTTTCTGAATTGAAATAGATGGTTTCTAGCAAATAGTATATTTATGCTGTTTATTAACAGCTACTGCTGTACACATTGATTTTGTAAATATTTTTAACTTGTATTAATTCGAGCCCTATGAAATATCTGAATCTCAATAAACTATTTTAAAGATGGCTGTGTGCACTTTAAACATTGGTTGCCCGTTGCGGCCCGGATTAGATTCAAGGTCTTGGTTTTAGTTTATAAAACCCTCCATGGCTTGGGACCGGATTACCTGACAGAGCGCATCGTCCAGCGATCCACCTCGGCCCGTCCAGTTCGGAAGGTGCGAGCGCACTCGCTCCGGGTTGCCACTCCCCGAGAAGCCCGGAGGGCGGTTACCCGTAACCAGGCTTTCTCAGTGGCAGCCCCTTCCATATGGAACTCTATCCCTAGCGAAGTGCGCTCTGCAGAGTCCCTGCAGGCCTTTCGGAAAATGTTAAAAACCTTTTTATTCCGAGAGGCCTTTGGCGAATCTTAATTTTTTTTCTTTTTTCTTTTCCCCCACCATCATTATTTATTGATTGCTGACTACCGGTGTCTCCGATTTTAATTGTTAGGAGTCACACCTTTGGCATGCTGGGACGCACAAGGAGGCACTAGGACTTTTGTTCTATATTTGTATTATATTGGTTTATTTCGACGTTGCTGTTGGAATTTTGTTGTAATTTTATTCTCTTTTTGTTAGCGCTCGGCCGCCTCTGTTCGCCGCTTAGAGTCCTAATTTAGGAGATAAGTGGGATATAAATATAACAATAAATAAATAAATAAATAAATAAATAAATAAATAAACAAACATACAAAAAGTCCCAGACACATATAATTTTGAACAGAGGAAAAATAACTTTTAATTTTTGTAAGAAAGAAAAATCCAGTCCTTTCACCACAGAAAAAAATAAGTGCAAACACATTTTTCAAGTTTTGGTGTTCTGTAAGAGCAGCTGAATTCCAGTATCAGTTGTCCATATGAAAGCTTTAGACAAAATTACCTCTTGAGGAATTCTACATAGACCTGTTTGTATCATCAATATTTGGATACAACCATCTAATAATCACAAACTAGCAAGATTAAATCCCACTGAGGGAAGAAAATCAAAGTAAATAAGACACACAGAGAAGGATCATAACAATTCTACTAGTGTATCTAATGACTCCAAAATTGCCGCTTAAATATGTTTATAACAGCATCCATGATTGATAATTTCATATGCAGAATTTCTACTGCTGAAGCACAGGAGTAAATTGAGGTACACAGTAGGGTCATGTAAATATTATAGGACCAATTCAGCTAATGATAGTCCTGATGAAGCTTTGGTGCATATAAATTAGTTGGGAGGAAAGCTGAAACTAGACTCTCCAGAAATACAGGATGTATTTCAGAAATACAGTGGCTCCTGTCATAGAATACAATGCCAAGCCATACAGTTGTTCAGAATGGTGCCTAAACAACCTCCTTTCTGATCCAAGTTTTATGAATACACCACAGGTTCGTGGTATATTGCCATTTATGCCACAAGTCTGCATGCATAGTCCTTTGCCAACTCTCCATTCATCATCCCTCTTGCTCCCCCCCCAAAAAAAAAAAACTATCATTCTTCAGGATTTCTTCCCCTTTGTTGCTCTCTGCACACATATGGGACAATTCCTTTTAAAATTATTTTAAAGTGGTTCATCCAAAGATGAAGGCCTTTTTTAAAAAAAAAAGTCAAGGGGCAAGGAGGTGCTTGGCCCCCAGCATGCTCACACTGACAATGTACATACCCAGCCACAACACCGTATATTAGATTAAACCAGAGGAGAAAAGTGCCTCAATTTGGCCATGTGTTACAAGTGGAGTCACCCCTGTTGGCAGCTAGCCCACAAGCAAATACACTTTTTCTGGTTAATGGCAATGGTGTAGGAGGTCCTGCCAAAGTCTCATTGCTGTAAGAAATATTAAGGCTCTTTTCCCAGACACACTTACTTGGGAGCAAGTTCAACTGAACTCTCTGGCACTTTGGCGTGGACAAGGACAGAATTGTGTTACTCATTCTTAAATTTAGCTGGATTATGATTTAGGATTTTTTAAAAGCCTATAAATAATTTACAAACATACTAAGTGTGCCAAATTTATTTAGTAGCACAGGATAAATATTCCCCCAAACTATGTTTGTAAAGTAGCCCACCAAAGTGCAGCGTGGACTTCACTTTTTTCTGCTTAGTTTCCCTTTTGCGAACTTGTCTGTATATAACTGGTTCACTGCCATTTCCTGACCAGTCTTAGTAAGTCCTGTACGATTCTTCAAGAGGCTCCATTTCGAAAAGTGTTTTGAAAAAGCTGAATGAGGGCAAATATCATTGCCTGAAGTATCTTCTGTTTCAGGTCAACTTCCCTGCCCTTCTTGTGATAGCTCCATTGAGAGTGAACTAGAAATGTCCACCAAAAGTAGAGGAGGATAATTCAGAAGGGTTGTCTGGAGCTGACTAATATGCATTAATTATCTGTAAAGTCCAGCCCCATTGATATGGGAGCTTAGTAAATGATAACTGAGGTGTAGCAACCATCATTCCCTTTTCTCCCAAAGACACCCATGGCAGTGGTTCTGCAAACCCTATTAGCATCACCTGAAACAGAAAAAAAATGTTACTAAATGCACTGGTTTGATGGAATCTCATTTTTTTTAAAAAAGTAAATGCATACCCCTTCCAAGTAATCATAGCTAATAAATTCTTCTGAGGGCAACAGATCAGAGTGTTCTCCTGACCCATCTGCAGTCATGTTCTGTATGTTACGCAGTGGCTATACTTCTGGAATCCTGACAGGAGGGTTCCTCTAGCACTGCAACAAGGCTTAGCGGCTTCATAAGACACTACAGTGCAGAGGCAAAGAAGGGCAATACAATCTCAAGGGAAGGAATGACGGTTTTACTGGTCCCAGGCACTATGTCCTCCCCATCTGATCTCAGCCCAGAAGACCAAAGCAGAGTGCAGATGTATGGATGCTACGTCGTGATCCTGCACCATCTGTGACCATCACAATGCTAATTTCTGATGCCTGGGTGCTTCTATTAAGTCATGAAGCCTTGATTTCCAGCTTGCTTCATGGCATGTAAGGCCATGAGATAGCCTTAATTTGTTTCAAACAGGTATGTTTTACTTCCAGTCACTGAATATAACATCAAACTTATTTGACATATGCAGCTAAAAATATTGGGAAGCAGGAGCTCCATGGCTGATTGGAATCCTCTGTGCTGCTATTAGTCATCTCCCCCCATTCAAGCATCAAGACACTAGACTGGTCTATTTAACAATTTGGGCGGATGAAGTGTCCTCAGTTGCAAATAGAAACAAATTAAGTGAGGCAGTGAGCTACATACCGCCTTTGGTAATTGGGTAACCCCCTCCTAGAAAATATACAAAAGGCTGAGGCTGAAAATCCCATAGACATCAAGTGGGTCAGTTAAATCCAGAAAGAACCCTTAACGGTCCCCCTTGATATTTTTTTCATCCAACTCCATGTTTTAGATATTCATCAGCACCATCTCCTTGTTCGGGACTTCCACTACCTAGGCCCAAATCCTATTCATTCTGCAGGTGGTTGATGAAGTCCCAGGGTACATCTTGGTTGCACAACTAGGCATGTGATCCAGCACTTTGTCAATTAACTGTAGCAAGTTAAACAAGCCGTACGTCAACATCAATATGAGTCTACCCATCATATTTTAAGCATTCTTCCATATTGTCTATCCTTTTCAGGATGTCTTCTCTCAGTCCCTTGCCCAGCAACCCCCTGAAGGTAAACTGGCTGAAAGTTTGGGAGATTTCTAACCAGTTTCTTGCATCCTTATGAGGAGCTTGCTTTCTCCCTTTGAGCATGCTTTGGTATACTTGCTCCTTGGTTTACAGACAGTTTTGGCCCAGTAAAATTTAGGCTACGTACGCTGGTCTTCTCAGGAGTATCAGATACAGCTCTTGCTTTCCTGCACACAACACTAGAATACTACCTTCTAGCCCTGCAATTCCTCAACAGGGACTAGAAGTGAAGCAGGCAAACATCCCATACCTCTGTCTTCCCAGGAATGGCTTTTGGTTCACCCAACACTAGAGTTCCTGACGAGGGCCAGTTAAGAAAAATTGCATACAGAATGTCTTCTTTGGGTTTGGATGTATACCTGGTCAAAATTAACAAAATATGTATTATTTAAATGCATATATCCCACCATATCTCAAGTAGATTAGTCATAGATCTTAGCAATCGCACACTTATTGAAAAAAAACACTGAAGATGGCCTATAGGGCAGTGAGTGAGAGAAAGACCTGTGGTTTGTGTATGTGTGAGTATGTGGAGGAGAATTTATACTTCTTTGCCTCCTTCTTTTCCTCTAGAA
The DNA here is from genome assembly GCA_029282475.1 of Phrynocephalus forsythii. Classification (NCBI taxonomy): domain Eukaryota; kingdom Metazoa; phylum Chordata; class Lepidosauria; order Squamata; family Agamidae; genus Phrynocephalus; species Phrynocephalus forsythii. Next base: position 66,098,556 of record JAPFRF010000002.1, read on the forward strand.
AACTTTCCACAAGGAAGCTGATGATAGATAACCAACATGAGAGAGAAAGAACATCAAAGCTATTCTTGTAACGAAGGTAACTAATGACGTCACTTCCAGAAATAGCTAAGCATCCACCCTAAACAGCTTTTGCTGGTCTCAGCACTGCCAAGAGAGCAGAACAAGAACAACAAAGTCACCTCCATGGGCAAAAGACTTATTTAATTTTTGCTCGAGGACTTACCATACACCTGGGGTGACACTGTCATTCTGCGCTCTCCACGGTTTAGTGCCAAAAATGGCTTCCCCGTTTATTGCCAGCCAACTTCCCATTTGTTTTAGCCGTTCTTCAAAAATGACCGGAATGCGTCCATCATGGGTAGGCCCGATGTTCAACAAGAGATTTCCCCCACACGACACTGTTTCAACAAGTTGCTGAAATTATTTAGGAAAGGAAATGAGGCAACGGTGCAATATGGATTGTCAACACAACTTGATCAACTCTGGAATGTATAAAAGGCAAATTTATCCTAGTTATTTGCAATGTGTAGCCTGCACAAATAAACTGTAAACTGCCCAGAGTGCTTTAAGCACTATGGGTCAGTATACAAGCAGAACACTTTGCTTTTTTATCCTTTTAGGATTGTATACTCCTTGTTAATCATCTTAAACACTGTGAATTATTTAAAATATTTTAAAGAAATAAATAAATTCATGTTTTCATTACAGTAGTGCCAGTGCCAAGCCAGAGATCATGGGGGAGCATTATGTGGCCTTTCAGATACTGATGGACTACACTGGCCGACGGCCTTCATCACTGACTCTGCTGATGGGAAGGGCTGATGGGAATTGGAGTCCAATATCTGGAGGACTGCAAACAGTTACCCTGCTGTAGGTTTCAACAAGACACAGCTGCTCAAATGCAGCTATGCATTTTGTCAGGCACCATATCCTTTCTCAGTGTGAGTTTCCTTAACGGGGGTTTTCATGACCTATCTCACTATGGTAGCTGCCTAGATGCCCTAAGCACATCCGATCTTGCCTGATTTTGGAAGCTAAGCAGGGTCAGACACTTCAAAAAGTAGTTGAATCAGCCCATACCTTGCTATATATAACCAAAAGACACATGACAGTGCTCTGCACTGACAATAATACAGAAAGACATCGCAACTGGGTAGGTGAAGAGAGATGGCAGAGAAATGCCTGCGTCTCCCATTTTAACATTTCCCCATACAACACAAGCAAACATACACTGTGGCAGAACTAGAAGAGGGTGTTAAATGGAGAAAAAGTATTAAATGGGGAATAAAAGGAGATTTGGACAGAGAAAATTTAATTTTCAAGAAGATAACATCCTGCCCACTTGAAGCAGCCCAAACTGGCCTCATGTGTGTGTTCTAAAAACAGCCTCCTCCATATAACCTCGGGTTATTTTAGGGAAAGGTTTTTAACCGCCTGCACTTAATTATCAAGTTCTGTCTTTGCCTCATTTTACCTTGACAAGCTCTTCAATCGTCAGATAATCGCTCAACTGCGCATTCCTCCGATATCCCCACGACTCCCTGTCGATTGTCATACAGTTCTCCCATTTATGGGACAAAAGGTGTTTGGGATTGTATCGATCAGCACACGTGTAGTATCCTCCATGTTTGCAAAGAGTGCCAGCTCCCCAGCGATCATTTGTTACAACTCTGTCCCGAACAGGGCTGAAAATGTGAAAAGCATTATTATTGGTGCACGAAATCCCTGCAGTTCATGACACAGGCTCTTTTTCAATATTTAGGTTACACAAACAAAAGTGACTCACCTGTCATTATACAGCCAAGCGAGGAAACCAGTGCTGTTCCAATAAGTATCAGGGGCATTACCATCTCCATCTGACCACAGAATATCTGGCTGGTATTGGTTCACTATTTCATAAAGCTCTGGGAGTGATTTGAGACTTGGAAATTGTCTTTTCACGAAGGCACTAGCAGCATCCTCAAGGAAGAGAGGGTTGAACCATTCAAACAGTGAGTGATAGAGCCCAAAGTGCAGCCCAGTCCGGTTTCTAACAGATGATGCTAATTCAGCGACAATGTCCCGCTTGGGTCCAACATCAACTGCATTCCAAGCCCAAGAATATTTAGATCCCCATAAGGTAAAACCTGGGAGATGAAAAGTTAGGATGATTACTAGTCATAAAAATAAAAAGTATGGCAAATGTTTGGGTCACTTTTGTTTTGCCCTTTTAAAAGAACTACAGTAACCCGTCACCCTTTTGCAGTTCTTCAAGGGAGTCCTGGCAATATTCACAACTTGAGAGTTTTCAAAAGGTTAGCTTAGCAGTGTTGCATGCAATTTCTTTCAGAGCATACCTTAAAGGTAGAATGGTTGCACTTTTTGGTCCTGGTTTATCGCGAGACTGCAGTATATGAATAAAAGCCCCCTGGGGTAAGCTGGAAATGACTGTTTCAGGCCTCCTATACTTACCCCAGGCCTCGCGCTGCCCCGAATGGGCCTCTGACGGCCCAAAAAGTGCTTCGCACTGAACCGGAAGTGACTTCTGGAAAACCGGATCACTAGAAAGCACTTGGGGGGGGCAAGGGCCTTTTTGAGCTTGTCGGAGGACTCAAAAATGCTTTTTTGTGAACTGGAACAGTTTGGGCACTCGAAGGCCCCAAAAGTGCTTTCTAGCGATCCGGAAGTCACTTCCATTTCAGCAAGAAGCACTTTTGGGGCCTCCGATGGCCCAGGAAGACCGTCAGAGGCCTGTTCGAGCCAAAGTGAGGCCTGGTGTAAATACAAGAGGCCCCGAACTGACCCCCAGTTGTGGGTCCCTAACCCCCGCAATAGGCAGGGGGTTACTGTAATGTATCTATCCCCAAAGGTAAATCCATTTTGTTCAAGTATACCTAAAAATACATCTATATTGACTCCTTGAACAAAGAAAACTAATGTAATGGAGGAAATTGCCATGATATTATAGAAAAATATCTACAGAGATAAAAAAAATCTATATAGAAAATCTTGAGTTGAATCTACACACAGTCATATACACATTAAATAACTCTCTGCCTAAAGTGCTTCCATTGAACACAAATGTAGTAACTAATATTATCGCCATGAAAGCTATTGCATACTGTTTGTAGTGCCTGGTGTTACAGAATTAAAAGTTTATGTAAGACAAATGAAGAAGCCCTAGTCAGGTTTTTTATCTGCTAAAATAACTACAACAAACTCCTGAGATCTGAAACATCCTTAGTTTTACCTTCATGGTGTTTTGATGTCAAGACAACGTACTTGGCACCTGACGATTTCAAAATGTCTGCCCACTGGTTGGCATCAAAAAACTCCGCTGTAAATGAAGGGCCAAAATCCTCGTAAGTGAATCCAGGAGGGTAGTTTGAGTTCATAAATGTCACATAAGGTTCTCTCTTTTCTTTCTGCCAATACCACCTGCAAAGAAGGGGGGAAAGGTCCATAGTATCTGCATACAAGCAGTAGCAATAAGATGTCAGGTAAGAAATTCAGATATGATCGGGAGCAAAATCTCAGTGCTGCCCTAAATATGTGGCATGTATGATCTACACATCATGGATTCAGCATACTCGAGTGCAGAAACCAGTTTCTAAAAACAGACATAAGAATCGCCGAGTGTCTTTTCAACTCAAATTGAGTTTCCAAGCTTCATGACCCCCCCACAAATCTTGATAATATTGTTGCAGGTAGTAAAAACTCAAATACCAAACTGAATTTGATCAGGGATTTTGATTGGAATAACGTCTCTAGAGTGCTTCATTTATGTTTCCTATAAATTCTAAATACAGCTGTCTTCTGCCTTCCTAGTCTGTTCTCAATCTCTAAGCCTTTTTTCTAAAGGATTTCCTGTGAACCTAACTTCTAGTTCTGTGTCAGGTAAGCATGCAGTTTCACAAGCTGTTGTATCCCTTCAATAATTTGTCATTTGGCAATTAAAAAAAAGAGAGAAGAGGACAGTTAATGACAGACAGTGATTCTGATGAGAACTGTAGTGATATCAGGTATGGTGTGAACTCTTGCTCTAAATTGCCCAGGGTTATTTAAACATTCCATGATAACAACAGCAATTTAACTGCTACAGGAAAGTACAAACTGACCCAGATAACCTGAGGCAACCTCCCTCTCTATTTGCACCTTGAGTTTCAATTGCCATTGCAGTTAGGATTGTACATACAGACTAATCAGACATAAGCTCGTCTTAGACAAGAGGACCTATGAAAGGGTTTTTTAAGGGGGTTTTGGTCTGATCTGCAGTGATGTTCCTGGAGGTTCTGCTTTGCTCCTTGGTTCCAACTCCTGACTTCTTCCGCTCATCCAAAACAATTCTTGGCTTCAGAGGGGTAGTTGTCCATACTTCAAACTTACATCATCATATAAGTATCATGTCCAATTAGTGGATGTTTATTAGTACCTGCCTGCCTGTTGGTACAATGTTAAAACAGGAACAACTACACACACAAGGGTTTTGGCACAAGCAGGGACTCTCCTGTCACACAAAGTATATTTGTTTATAATGTTTGGCCCTCAAATATCAATTCCCACAAGCTCTTCCTATTATCTACGCATGTGAATTGTAGGCCGAAATATCTGGAGAAACAAAGGTTCACCTTCTCACCTTTGTAACTCAAATCTCAAGCCAATGAGAACCTGAAACGAGCTAATCATGACTGAAAATACAGTATCATTACTCTGCAAGCACCACAGGAGAGAGAAGGCAGTTAAGTGTCAGTTGGAAGACGGCAGGTTCAACTCTCTCAACATCCTGTCCTCAAAAGGTAGGTGTGCATGGGGGGTTAGCTTTCCCTCTCCTAATCCTAGACAGATCCAGAGGCATCCTAGGAAGGACCTCCCTCCCAAAAGAAGCCCCACCTACTTTGTCTCCAAGTCACTCTTAGGGAAGTGAAACTAAAAATCTGTGTGAGGTGCTGGTGGGGTGATCTTAGGGCTAGAGAGCAAGATTAGTTCGCCCCACCAGGAGCTCCTGCCAACAAGGCAGAATCTTTAAGGGCTCATCAGGAAATATTATGTAGCCAGGTGAGCATAAATGAAGGTAAACAAGACTTGGAGATCTCCGCTCGCGCAAGAACACCTGCGGTTAGGCTTCAGAGCTTGTCCTGAGCCTCAATTCTAAGGCAGTTTTGCCATCAACTGCTGCAATTTAAAACTACACGGACAGGAAGTTGTTGCCATGCGGACCCAGGCGCCCTTCAGGAGGTTTTATTCTGACTGAATAGACAGAAGAGGCGGAGCGTGACTGGAGCGTGGACGGCCCACCCTCCCCAAAAGTGAATTTGGGATGCGGTGCGCTCCCTTTGCTGGGCCCACGAGCGGCGCGGTGCCCTTCGCGGGCACAACGCAATGGAGATGGCCGTGGGTCGTTCAACCAACCAGGCAGGATTCCGCAGATGAGCAGCCCGAGCTAAAGGCGACCCTGGGCGGTTCTTCGCGCCCTGCGCCCGCCAGGTCTCTTTGCTGGGGGAACCAAACCCGAAACCGCCCTCTTTCCCTCCAGTGGCTCAGCCTCAGCGCCTGGTCTGCAAGAGGAAGCAGGGGCGGGCAAAAATAAATAAATAAATAAATAAATAAATAAATAAATAAATAAATAAAAGGCACACAAAGCAAAGCAGAGCCTGGGCGTCCTCACCAGAACCACTCGCTGCCGAAGCTTGGCACCGAGAACACGCCCCAGTGGATGAAAATGCCAAACTTGGCTTCGTCAAACCAGCCGGGGAGCGGCCTGGAGTCCAGCGATTCCCAAGTGGGCTCGTAGCGCGCGGCCTCGGCTCCCGCGGGCCGGGAGGAGGAGGAGGAGGCGGCGAGAAGCAGCACCGGCAGAAGCCGCCCCAGGAGAGCCCAGGAAAGCGACATGAGGCAGGCGGGCGGGCTCCTTCCTTTGCGCCGCTTCCCCTTCACATGACGCCCGTCACCTGACCGCCCTCTTTCGGGAGGAAAAAACAAACAAACGGCGCAGGGCGAGGGCGCTTCCGCTTTCTTTCGGTTCCGTTGTCGCTTTCTGGTCTTCCCGGAGGCGACGGAAGAAGCCCGCCCGGATGGCCCGGGCAGCGTCCTTGGGCGAGGAAGGGTTACCAAACCCGTTCCTTACTCAGGAGTCCGTTCGCAGCCACCGCGCAGGGCTTGGACCCGGCCGCAAACTCAGCGGGGCTTATATTGCCAAGGAAAAACATCACACGCGGCCCTTGTGTGACAGCCGGGGATATTGTGGATCCCTCCAGGCTGGTTCTCCCCGCGAGGCTGCGGGCATGCAGTTGCCTGCCATCAAGAGCGCCCCGCTGAACTCCGTGGGGTTCGGACTCGAATCCTGGAGGGGTGTTTTTCCTCTCGTTCCGTTGATCGGGTGGTCGTCGCTATTTCTGCACAGAGATGCAACAATGGAAAGACACTGTGACTCCTACAAATACAAAAGTGGGACAGGTGATACCTTTAGGCTACTCTAAAAATAACAAAGCATTGCTGATATTCGGGGCAAATATCCCCGGATATTTCCTCAGAGCAGTACCGTACCAATAGGTTTTAACATGGCAAAAGATGGATTTGCCAGGAGTTATTTCTTAGATGTAGGGTCCTTGGCAAGATGGGAAAATGTCAGGCAGTTTACCTGAGGCACAGAGCTTGAATGTTCTTGGGCTGCATCTGAATTGAAGGGAGGGAGGTGTTTTAATTGTCCCAGTCCTTCCAAATACATGTCAGGGCTCTCACCTACACACACATTCACACCTCTGTTCAATGTGACTTGTGGAGGTCTAAGGGGGAGGGGGGTTGCTGCAGAAGGCCCATGCATTTCATTTGAGGATAGGGATAACATTTGGAAAAGTCCACTGAATATAGCCAATTGGATCAAATAAAAGGAAAGAGATTACCCAGTGTTGCAGTCTTGTCTCCGTTGATGGTTCCATTTGCCTCTTTCTTGGTACCTAGTGTGTGACTCTATACACACACACACACACATGCACCATACATTTTATGCAATTCTTCTAGACCCACCAGTTTGGTATGTAAATAATTTGAGAACTTGTTCTTTTGACAGCATGTGAAATTGTATGCAGTGCCTTTTGGAATAGATGGCTGACTTCATTGCTGTTTAGCTCATATATACTTTTCCAAAATGTGGCTGCTCTTGTAGATTCACTGCACATCAAATGCTATGTACTTACCTAGTGCAGCATTGCAGTATAATAACAAATCCAGTTGAGCATCAGCAAGTGGGAAGTAAAAGGGAAACTCCTGACTTGACCTTTATACTGATAGGGCATTGGATAGCAGTGACTGAATCAGGAATAATGTGATGTTACAGTGAATAATGTGATGAACACATCCATCCAGTGGACAGCAATGGTGAAACAAGAAAAATGTCTGCTGGAGATAACTTGGAGAGTAATCACAACAAAACCTCCTATCTATAATGGCTTTATACTGTAGTGTACATACATAAAGCATACTGAGTATTGCACACATGGAATATTTTATAGAGTTCTGGCCACTGTACCTCAAAGTGGATATTGCAGAGCTGGAAAATGCAGAAAAAGGCAAAGAAAGTGATGACAAAGTGATAATTTGGGGCTTTTTAGAGGTTCTAAGGCAAGTCATTGCAAAATGAAAAAAGAAGCATTGGGTAGAAAAGCAGAATGGGAAGAATTTTTTAAAATATATTTCATAACAGTAGAACTCTGGACTATCCACTAAAATTGAATTATAGGATGCAGTGGGACCACAACATCCATGGGGGAATCAGTTCCAGCCTGTCACATCCATTTGTGCTTGCAGAACTGGCCAAATATCATTGCTGTGTCATAAGGAGCAACTAATTGCTTAGAAGCTTTAAAAGATGACAAAGAGGAAGAAGGGAAAATAATCACAGCTCTCAAAGTCTGCCCCACCTTTTTTACATTTTCCTTCTGGGGTGTGTGTTTTGACAAACTGGCATATTTACTATTCTGTTGTATACTTTGTTGTAAACTGTACAGAATATCCCTCAACCAGATGGTATGTATGTATGTATGTATGTATGTATGTATGTATGTATGTATGTATGTATGTATGTATGTATGTATGTATGTATGTATGTATGTGTGAAGATTCTCAGTCATCCAGGTGAGTTTATCTGGAAGTTGAGTCATGGCTACTGGACTTCTTTTTTTGAGAGGTTGATGAAGCTGTTTGGATGAGCAGCGAAACGTTTCTATCTCTCAAAAAAGAAGTCCAGTAGCCATGACTCGGCTTCCAGGTATGTATGTATGTATGTATGTATGTATGTATGTATGTATGTATGTATGTATGTATGTATGTATGTATGTATGAATGAATGAATGAATGAATGAATGAATGAATGAATGAACAGGAAATCAACAAGTTTATAATAATAACATACACAGAGTATTAAAAAGTGCAACCATTCTACCTTTAAGGTATGCTCTGAAAGAAATTGCATGCAACACTGCTAAGCTAACCTTTTGAAAACTCTCAAGTTGTGAATATTGCCAGGACTCCTTTGAAGAAGTTGACCTCCTTTCCTCACTCACTTCCTCATTCAATTATCATTGAATGATGAGCTGTTCATGTTTAATGCAGCATAAATGCACCCTTTGTCATCTATCAAAACTTGAAGTGCCTGTACATTTATTGGTTGGGTGATGTTTTCCTTGTACAGTCCTTTGGGCATGTTTGGCAGACTCTCCCACATTGAAAGGAAGAGTGCTTCTAATGGACTGCATTACCATCTTGGCCTTACTTGGCATCAGCTTCTAATTTATTATTTAGTATCAAGAGGGCAACCTGAGCCAGTGAACAATGCACCAAACTTTTAATGGCAATAGTTCAAATAATGATAGAATGACTACAGCATATTTTAAGGGTAACTGGCTGGCAGTTATTAAGACAGATTGTTCAACCAATGAATCAATTTACCCTCCTCAAACTGTGGTAGTTGAAAGAATGTTATTCCCTTATTTAGAAATTTGCCCTCTATTTCTCAAACCATTGAATTTCCACATCAGAGAATATAAATTTTAAAAGTTACAAACTCTATTTTAAGATATAAAACCATAACAAAATATGATAGATGTCATGTCCTTAGTGGGATTGTCATCTTTGGAGAAGAACCCCAACCTCCCAGCAACAAGTGGATTCCAGGAACTTGGAGGAGAAATGGCAAAGGATCCACCACCTCCAGATGGGTGTTCTGCACTACAAAAGCAAAAGCAGAAGCAGAAGCAGAAGCAGTCCCCAAACCTCTAAAGAGGCCAGGCAGAATGCTGATACTCACAAGCACTACCTGGATGCTACAGAGGATTCTATGCAAGTAGAGGACCCCTCTAGTGTATGGGGGTCTTCTCATAATGCAGACTTTGTCTAGAAGCCTCTAATGTGCTGCATCTGGACCTTGCATACCATGCTTAAATGATTCCGTCTCAGTGTAGAAGAGTTCTTAGAACAATGCCTTGCACCACCATTGGCTATCTTCCTGCAGTTTGTCCCACTTATTCTTTGCTTCAAACCTTGTGTGTGCTTTTGCCCTGGCTTTCTTGATGCTTTCCTTATGTGCATCCCTATAACAGACCTTTGACTGGTTCTGATTTTGGGAGTGATCAGATGGTTATTTGTCCTGCTGCATTTGCACTATGTCTCTTATTTTTTCCTTTCAATATTTATTTTGGCAACAATATATATTTTTCTGTCAACAACAAATGCATTATTTTGTCCTGTGTTTAGCTTCTGATGTTTGGTATTAGTCTTTAGAGGCAGTTACTGGGCATGTCCAATTGCTGTCACTGATGATGCAGTGTGTGGTGTGGGAATGAATGCTCTTCTTTTTGCCTGCCTTCTGCTTACACAGGAAAAGATGATACAATTGCATTTTTTAAAAATCTCATATTTAGAGTTAGAGTACTAAACTTCACACTGCAGTGCAAAACTACAGAATTAAATCAAATGCTTCCTATGCCACTATTTCACCTACTGAACTTTTTTCTTTTTAAAAAAGGTGATATGTGGTTTGAATGCTGCTGACAAGGAAAATAAAAAGGCAGAGAAGGGTGAAGGAGAAGAAGCTGTGTGACATGCGGGCATTTGAAAGGCACCTTCTTAGGATAACTGGACATTTATGTGTGAACACTGGCAGTGATTTAAATGGTAGAGGGCAGTACAGAGAAGCTCATATCAACCCAAGACCAAGTTTCTGCATGGCTTACACTATGTTTGCTTGTGCAATCCAGTGCCTTTGACTTGGGACTACATTTCACCTCTGCTTGGCTACCTTCTCATGGTACTGAGGGACATACACCCACCTGGCCTGGCCCCTGCACTGCTACCTAATCCTGTTTTAGTCCATAAATGTCTTACGGTTAATGTTGTTTTAGTCCACGTTGTTTTAGTTAGGAAAGGACAACAGCTGAACGCCACAGTAGGAAGAAACATGCTACTTTGGCTGAACATGTACATCCACAGTATTAAACTCATCTTTACTGTGTTGTCCTTTCCTCCCTATGTTTGACAGGGAGTGGGATTCTTTTCTAATGTTGCAACGCCAGAGGGTTGATACAAGGCTGGAGATGGAAGAGCCTTAAAGAAAGCAGCTCCAGGGCAAGGACAAAAGATGACATCAGGAACAATAGCCCAATTGACTGTGTTATGCCCATTTCCCTTTTGTTCTGTGCCCTTTCTCCCACAGAGGCCTTTATTAACCCATGGGCTTTCAGATATTTCTGCACCCCCTGCTCCTTTGGCACTCCAGTCTTTCACCTCACTACAGCGGAAAGCCTGGCCCTGGTCAAGTTTTGGGCCCCTAGTTCTGCAGGAGGCCCTAGACTTCAACCTAGTCAACCTCATGAATAAAATTGCCCAACTTCCACAGGCTGGATCCAAGTACTGTACTTATTTATCTGTCCCGTTCTTCATCAGATGTCAGTGGATCACTGACCTTTTTTCTAATCCTCTAATTCTCTTAGCCAGTCCTATAGGTAAGGATATTTCATGTTAGCAGTGATTGCATAGACTAAAGACACAATTATCTATTGCATTTTAGCAAGTTACAGCTGCATGCCTAATCAGATAAATTACACCATACAATAGTCAAAACTGTTATCAGCACCACGCATATGGGATACTCTATATGTAAACTGGAGCACAATTTCATCTGGCCTCATTTCAGCAGAGAGATGCATTCCAGAAGGATACTGTACAGTGCTTAAGTGCAGTTTTTGAACGTCATTGTTTCACTGCCATCCCATACAGAGTTACTATTAAATGCAATCACAAGGGTTTAAAAAACTGCATTTGGGTTGATAGTTCTGACCATCTGTACCCAGTCCAGAGAGTAAAGTATCCCAACCCCCCTTTCTTCTTAAACCAAACTTTAACTTTGATTAACTTTGAATACTGTGACTTTAATTGTAGCATTCATGTGCAGCATCTGCGGCACTGCTCATTTTTATGTTTCTGCTATGGAAATCACAGGATCAAATGGCTGATCTGCTTGCTCTAAGTGTAGATAGAAAAAGACTAGAGCAAGAAGCTCATGATCAGAATACTCTGCTGGTGCCTGAGAACTTTTAAGCTGCATTCCTAGGAGAAAAAGCCATTCTGAGCATAGTGAGATTTACTTCTGAGTACAGATGCATTTTAGAAGTGTATGTGTGTAGCTCAGTCCTGCTGAGAAGTCAGCAGAGAGGTCCAGCATCCTGTCCCATTTGTGCTTATGGGGTAGAAAGAAAGGAGAAACAGCATTTCTATTTTTTTCCATTAAAAAAAACTTTTGCAGTTTCCCTCCAGATTGGTTACAGTGAGGGCGGTGCTATATTCACCAGCTTCAAGGGTGATTTAAATTTCCATCAGTTTTGTGGGGACACCAAAAGAGAATAAAAATTTATGGATTCTGCAGATCTAAGTCTTGCCCTGACAATTCCATGGAGCACTCCTTAGCCTTGCTGCTATGACGTTGAAGCTCCAGGGGCAGTTGCAAAGATTTCCCTGGCAGCTGGGAGATGTCTGGTCTCTCTTATCGCTGGTTCAGAGATAAACATCAAAATACCCAGGGGAAAAGTTAAGTTTTGACATGGATGGATCCCTGTCACATATCTCTATCACTTCTTGCTTATCAAAGCCACTTGAACAACCCCTTGCTGCCAGCACTGCACTAATGAAGAGGATTTGATCAATCAGATCATTGCACAAAAAGAGCTGAGGAAGGAGTAAACAAAACAGTGCATTATCTCTTCACTGACAATTGCTTAAAGAGTCTCTGTGGCAAGAAAATAAAAGTTGTAATAATCAAATAAATGAAGAATTAAATGTCAAATTACCCTAGGCCGGGGAACTAGACAAGGATGTCCTCTTTCTCCAGTTCTCTTTTGTATTGTTATAGAGCTCCTGGCAAATGCTATAAGGGATGATGAATCCATTAAAGGTATAGGGAAAGATGGGGCAACTAAAATCAGTTTATTTGCGGACAACGCTTTTTGACTATTGTAAACCCAATAGAGAATATTCAAAGAGTAAAAACTCATTTAGAAGAATTTGGAGAAATAACATGATTATGCGTAAACTGGCAAAAATCAGATAGTTTATTGTTCAATTATGGAAAACAAGATTTAAAGATAATTGAAAAATTCGGACTTAAACCGGGGAAAAGCATTAAATATTTAGGATTAGAACTCCAGAAAGAATTTACTAAAACGAAAGAAAGAAATATTTTAAAATTAAAAGAAGAGATGAAAAACAAACTATTATCTTACTTATAAATTAAAATTATCGTGGTTTGGTAGAATTGCATTGATAAAAATGAAAATACTTCCAAAAATTAACTTTATTTTTAAAATGTTACCGGTTCAGTTTTTAGAAAAGGAACTTAAAACTCTCCAAGACATGATAAATAGGTTTTGCAATGCAGGGAAAAAATCAAGAATAAATAAAAGTTTGTGGTATAGATCCCAGAAAGAAGGAGGGATAGGTATACCCAATATAAGGAATTACTATATAGCCAATCAACTCAGTCATTTGGGGGAAATTCTTTTTAAACCACAGAAGCTAATATGGTGGGAGCAAGAGTCTTCGGACATAAAGGGAGAAATAAATAAATTTTTATTTACGGAAGTCAAAAACAAAGTAAAGATTGACAACCCCCTTTTGAATAGTCTAATTGCTACATGGAGAATATATAGAAAAATCTTGTCTCCGAAGGGATCCCCACTGGCTTTAGTTACTGACTTGGAAAATTTCCCTGTTAACTTGAAGCATTATTTGGAGTTATTTAAAATTAAGAAAATAGCCAGACTAAAGGATTGGATGCTCAAGATTAAAACAATTCATGATATAAAAATATATTGCAATCCAGTGATTTAACATGGTTAAATTATATTCAATTAGGGAAATGGACAAAGGACTGGGGAAATAGAAATACTGTAATCAAACCAGAGAGTGCACAAAATTTGAACACTTCCTATTATCGCTTGAGTCTGAATAGGAAAATTCAGAGAAAGGAACAACACGTAAAATATATAAAATATTAGGGGAATCATTGGAAATGAAGGAGTTAAATACCTTGAGAGAAGTCTGGAACCAAGATCTCAATGTAGAGATAAAGAAAGAAGACTGGATGAAAATTTGGAATATGAGAATTTTGAGATCATTATCGGTCAGGATAAAAGAAAACTATTTTAAATTGGTTTCTAGATGGTATTTAACCCCAATTAGACTGAATAGAATGAATTCTGGTTACTCTAAGATATGCTGGAAATGTGAAAAAAAGCTTGGCACATATTTGCATCTTTGGTGGGAATGCGAAATAGTCCAAAAGTTCTGGAAAAAAGTGTTTTTAGAGCTAAATAATATGATTAAGATAGACATAGATTGTAATCCAGAGATAGCATTATTATCATTGTTAACAAGCAAAGATTATGATGTTACAACAAAGGAACTAATAGCAAATCTTATGACAGCTGCTAGATTAATCGTAGCAAAAAATTGGAAGTCAAAACTAGAACTTAAGATGGAAGACTGGTATAATGAACTTTGGGATATAGCTATAAACGATAAATTGTCTTGCAGTTTAAAGGTCAAACGAGGAGAAATGAAAAAAGACATTTTCTACGATATCTGGGGTAAATTTATAGATTATGTATTAGTTGAAAGAAAAGGGAAAGAGTCCACGAATATCTCACGACAATTCTGGAGAAGAGAACTTTAAGAAATAATAGAAGATGGAGCAACGAAGAAGAATGCATGGATGGTCCCGGGGGATGGGGGTACACTTATATTGGTTAATGTAGTTTTTTTATTTCCTTATGTTGTTTATATGTAGTTTAAAATTTAATAAAAAATTATTTTAAAAAAAGAATTAAATGTCTCGTAACAGTCTCAAACCAATTCATTCAATACATATCTGTACATCCATGATGAAATAAATAACCATATTCCAGCCCAGTAAGATAGTTCACTTCCAACTTTTTTAAAAACGTGATTCCTGGGCAAAAGAATCCATACTTCTGCTTGCATTGTATGGCTAGGACTTTTAAAAATGATTTTATTTAAGAAAAATCTCATTCAACAGTGGTTCGTATTGCCAGTGTGACCAAGCCCTGACAGAAGTACAACATGTGAGCCAATGTGTGGTTGGCTACCTGCATTTGCTGCTTGGTTGTTTCCCTATATTGTGGTTAGGATAATGTCATAAGAGCATCAGAACAGCCTTGCTGGAACAGACCACAGCCCATCTAGTCCAGCATTTTGTTTCACACAGTGGCTCACCATTTGCTTCAGGATATTCCCAAGCAGATGTCTTCACCTGCTTATGATTCCCTGCAAATGGCATTGAGAGAGATGTCCTGCCTATCTCTCCTATCTGGATGTTGTCCTTAGGCACACATAATGATAGCCATTGATTATTCCTTGTTCTTCATGAACTTGTCTAATCCTTTCTTAAAGCTGTCAAGGCTGACACCTGTCACCACTTCTTCTGGCAGGGAGTTCCATAGACCAGTGATCCTCTGGATGAAAAAGTACTTCCTCTTATTTGTTTGAGATCTAGTACCCAAAATTTTCATGGAGTGTCCCCTAATTCTAGTATTGTGCAATAGGGAAAACAGTTTTTCCATATCTACTTTGTCCACACTGTGTATGATTTTATAAACTTCAATCAGGTCACCTATTATATGCCGTTGTTCAAGACTGAAGAGGCCCAGCTGTTGCAACCTCAGATGGTAAGGAAGGTGTTCGAGTCCCCTAATCATTCTGGTTGCTCTCCTCTGCACCTTTTCCGTTTCCATAATATCCTTCTGGAGGTATGGTGACCAGAATTGTACACAATACTCCAGATGAGGACTCACTATAGATATATAAAGAAGCAAGATGACACTTGCTGACTTATTTTCTATACCCTTCCTAATGATCCCTAGCATTGAGTTTGCTTTTTTCACTGCTGCAGCACACTGGGTTGACACCTTCATTGAACTGTCCAACAGGACACCAAGGTCCCTTTCTTGGTTTGTTGCAGAAAGTTCAGACTCCATCAGTTTATAAATGTAATTGGTTTGTTTTTGGTTTTTTTGCCCTGATGTGCATTACTCTGCACTTATTAATGTTGAAGCTCATTTGCCACTGGTTTGCCCACTCCCCCAGTGTCAAGAGATCCCTCTGGAGCTCCTCACAATCTCTCTCAGTTTTTAATACCCTGTAGAAATTAGTGTTGTTGGCAAATTTGGCTACCTTGCTATTTATTCCTACTTCCAGATCATTTGTATAAAGGTTGAAAGGCAAGGATCCCGGTACTGAATCTTGGGGGACCCCACTCTTTACCTCCCTCCACTTGGAGAAGTGTCCATTTAGTGCTACCCTCTGTTTCCTGTCCCTTAGCCAGTTGTTGATCCGGGAGAAGACCTGTCCCTTGATTTCATGACTGACAAGTTTATTCAAGAGCCTTTGGTGTGGGACCTTGTCAAAAGCCTTCTGAAAGTCCAGATAAACAATGTCAACTGGATCTCCCTTATCCACAATCTTGGTTGACACTCTCAAACAATTCCAACAGATTAGTGAGGCATGGTTTGCCTTTGCAAAAGCCATGTTGGTTTTCCTTCAGCAGCACCTTCTCTTCTATGTGCCTATTAATTTTACCTTTTATGATGGTTTCCATCACATTACCTGGGACACATGTCAAACTGACCAGCCAGTAATTTCCTGGATCACCTCTGGATCCTTTTTTGAAGATTGGTGTTACATTCACTACCTTACAGTCATCAGGCGCAAGACCTGAATTGAGGAAAAGATATATTTTGGCTAGGACATCAGCAATTTCATATTTAAGTTCCTTGAAAACTCGTGGATAGATGCCATCTGGTCCTGGTAATTTGTTAACATTTAGTTTAACAAGACATGCAAGGACCTCCTCCCTGGTTATTTTTATCTGGTTTAATTATTTGGTTTCCTTCCCTACAAAGATAGGCTCTGTTTTGGGCATGTGGTCTCGGTCTTCTCCAGTGAATACTCAAGCAAATAATTCATTGAGTCTCTCTGCAATCTGTGTTTCCTCTTTAATAATCCCTTGCATTCCATTGTTGTCTAATGGTCCAATGGCCTTCCTGGTTGGGTTCTTACTTCAAATGTACTTAAAGAAGTCCTTGTTATATCTTTGAGTGTTTGTAGCTATACCTTCCTACAAGTTTTGCTTTGCTTTCCTGATTGTTGCCTTGCATTTGTTCTTCCAGAATTTATGTTTCTGCCTGTTGTACTCATTTGGACTAGCCTTCCATTTTCTAAATGAGCTTTTCTTGCTTTTGATCACTTCCTGAACAGCTCCTGTAAGCCACATCGGAGTCCTCTTGGACCAGGCAGTGCCCTTTTTCCTTTGGGGTATGCATTTCAATTGGGCATCTGTTATGGTTTTTGTGAGCAGCCTCCATGCCTCTTGGAGTGTTGTACTCTTTCAATTTTCCCTTTCAGCTTCTTTTTTACTAGTTTCTTCATATTTGGGAAATTTCCTGTTTGAAAATTTAAGATCTCTATGTTAGATTTTATCCGTGATTTGCAGTCGATGATTAAGTTAAAAGTAATTGTGTTGTGGTCACTGTTCCCTATTAGATCAGTCACATTGACATTTTGCACCAGATCCTGTATATTACTCAGGATCAAGTCAAGGATTCTCGTACCTGTAGTTGGTTTTTCAACCATCTGTTCCAGGGAACAATCATTTTAGCATATCTAGAAACTTTATCTCTTTCTCATGTGCTGAACAACAGTTCAACGAGTCCATGTGAGGGTAATTGAAGTCCCCCATTATAACCTGGCTTCTCTTTTTGGATGCCTCCTTTACAACATTATCCAACTGCCAGTCTCCTTAAGGGGCTTGGGTCAGAGGCTGATAACATATGCCAGGCATGCCCAAACTTTGGCCCTGCAGATGTTTTGGACCACAACTCCCACAGTCCTTTGCCATTGGAAATACAGGCTTGGAATTCTGGGAGTTGTGGTCCAAAACATCTGCAGGGCCGAAGTTTGGGTATGCCTGGCATATGCCTACTGTTAGACCATCCTTGTGGCCTGATACTCTTGCACGCGGAGTTTCTAATGGTGACTCCAAATCACCTGGATATTATAATATATTACCAGTCTTATATTATTTTCAGATCTAAATATTAACCATATTTCAAACAACTGGGTTTCTGTTGGTGTTTCTGGAAATATAATTCATTTCCTTAGTTTAGGTTTCTTTTCTTGTTAAGAGGCTTCTTAATGCCTTGCCTTTAAAATGATTGTGTCACTTTTACCTCCTTTTATCCTGCCAGCTTCCCTGTCTAGGCCATCATTCCTTTTCTCCTTTACATCTCACCATTACATTCTGACCTATTTTCAGTTAAGCATTGTGCCTTTTTTACTGTAAAAAGTCCATTTTGTTCTCCTCTTTCTCTGTTGTCTTGTCAATTATGACCTGCCCTAACTTTCCACAGAATTGCTTCTTTTTACCTCTCTTATCTTTCAGTCTTTTTATTGTTTGATATTTGTCCTTTAGATATTTGACTCAAGGTTCCACGTTTGTGGGGTTCTCATTTATGGAAGATGTTTCATATCTTTTCCATTAAAAAGCAGTGATCTGTTTCGTGTAAAATATCTTTTTTGCTATAACTGCCCCATGACTTAAAATTTTTATCTCTCACACATGGTAGTAGTACTTGTAGTAACAGGAGCCTTGTGTTCTACTGCCACAGAAGTTTTAAGTTTGCCCAATTTAAATGTATTCTCTAAATTAGTTTGAAGACTCTCATTGTTTTCAGTGGGATTTTAACAATATCCTACATACTAGCACTAGGCCACAGGCTATATAGTTACATGTCAGTGCCAGCAAACCTGGAAGTTGCTTAGATAGTCAGTTTCATGTGGACCATGTACTTAACTTCACTACAAATCTTCTGATTGTTGGAGGGTTTTTGTGCAACCTTGCATGAAGTGAGTCTGGGGAAACATTTCTTGGCTGAGATGACTGTATTATCTGTCTAGCACAAACCAATAATCTTTTCCAGCCTTTGAATTCAAAGTGAGCCCCACTCCTCTGCTGGGTGCTTCTTTACATCCCTTTCCTCTCTTGAGGGCAGTTGTTTTGTTTGCTGTTGATCTGTCCAGTTGCTTGTTAAGAATATGTGCAGTAAAGAAAGCAGCATACACAAGTGGTAATTTCAAGCAACTGTCAATAAAGATTTTTTTCTATTCATTTCTCCTACAAATATAGGACTCTCCTATGTACTGAGAGTTTAAAGTGCCAGTTAATGAGAAAGGAGTGGACTCTGTGGAACTTGTAGCTATTCGTCATGGATCTCTGTACTTCTGTTGGATAGCAAAAGGATATTTTAGCAGAAATCAAAAACTCTGCAATACTGACAACCTCTCATCTTTAGTAGTACAGATGAAACTGAATTTTCTTTCTGTTGACTACCCTTTAGACATTTAAGTTAGGAATTCCCAGATCTCAACTAAAACCTAATCTATATGATGAATGTCTAAGCCAGTTTTCATTTCTTAGCAGTAACCAAAGTTATTAAAAGTTCACTTCAGAGTTCGGAGGATAAAGTGGGCCTCCTAGAGAACATCTAGGAGTTACATCTCTCTTCCTAAACATTTTAAAGGGTTTGTTGTGAATAAAAAAACTTCAATTGACAATCAATGTTAAATTGCAACTATGTATTCTTTTTATTCCTAATCCTATTCCAAAAAATAGTGAGGAGAGACAAGACGGCCTTCTTGAACAGTGGAAAGAAATAGAGGAAAACAACAGAAAAGGAAATACCAGAGATCTATTCAAGAAATGTTGAGATATTTAAAGGGGCATTTCGTGTAAAGTTGGATATGATAAAGAACAAAAATGGTAGGGACCTAGCAGAAGCAGAAGACATCAAGAAGATATGGCAGGAATACACAGAAGAATTATATCAGAAAGATCTAAATGTCCCTGACAACCTTGAGCCAGACAGTCCTGGGAAGTGAAGTCAAGTGGGCCTTAAAAAGCATTGCAAACAACAAGGCCAGTGGAGGTGATGGCATTCCAGGTGAACTATTTAAAATCTTAAAAGAGGATGCTGTAAAGGTGCTACATGCAATATGCCAGCAAATTTGGAAAACTCAGCAGTGGCCAGAGGACTGGAAAATTTCGGTCTACATCCCAATCCCAAAGAAGGGCAATGCCAAAGAATGTTCCAACTACCGTACAATTCCACTCATTTCACACACTACCAAGGTTATGCTCAAAATTCTACAAGGGAGGCTGCAGCAGTATGTGGACAGAGAACTCCCAGAAGTGCAAGCTGGATTTTGAAGAGGCAGAGAAACTAGAGATCAAATTGCCAACATGCGCTGGATTATGGAGAAAGCTAGAGAGTTCCAGAAAAACATCTAAGTCTTTTTGTTGACTATGCCAAAGCCTTTGACTGTGTGGACCACAACAAACTATGGCAAGTTCTTAAAGGAATGAGAGTGCCTGACCACCTTATCTGTCTCCTAAGAAATCTATATGTGGAACAAGCAGCAACAGTCAGAACTGGATATGGAACAACTGACTGGTTTAAAATTGGGACAGGTGTACTACAAGGTTGTATACCGTCACCTTGCCTATTTAACTTATATGCAGAGTACATCATGCGAAAGGCAGGGCTGGATGAGTCACAAACCAGAATTAAGATTGCCGGAAGAAATATCAACAACCTCAGAAAGTGAGGTTTTAAGAACCTCTTAATGAGGGTGAAAGAGGAGAGTGAAAAACATGGGCTGAAGCTCAACATCAAAAAAACTAAGATCATGGCCACCGGTCCCATCCCCTCCTGCAAACACAGTGGTACCTTGTATAAAGGAATTAATTCATTCCAAATGAAATTATGTTAAGCAAATTTTCCTTTATACAAATTCCCATAGGAATGCATTAAAAACGGAGTAATCCCATTTTTATGTTGTACAGATTCTCCCCATAGGCGATTATGTTAAGCAAATTTCCCCTATCTCTGGAATTTTTATGTTGTACAGATTTTATGTTATACAAGCTGTTTGTTATTCAAAGGTCCACTGTAGAAGGGGAAGAAATGGAGGCAATGACAGAGTTTATTTTCTTGGGCTCCTTGATCACTGCAGACGGTGACTGCAGCAACGAAATTAAAAGACACCTGCTTCTTGGGAGGAAAGCAATGGCAAACCTAGATAGCATCCTAAAGAGCAGAGACATCACTTTGCCAACTAAGGTCAGGATAGTCAAAGCTATGGTTTTTTCACTAGTGATGTATGGAAGTAAAAGCTGGACTTTGAAGAAGGCTGATCACCACAGAATTGATGCTTTTGAGCTGTGGTACTGGAGGAGAGTCTTAAGAGTCCCCTGGACTGCAAGGAGATCAACCCTGAATGTTCACTCGATGGACAGTTTTTGAAGCTAAGGCTCCAGTACTTTGGCCACTTCATGAGGAGAGAGGACTCCTTGGAAAAGTCCCTTATGTTTGGAAAGATTGGAGGCAAAAGGAAAGGGGACAGCAGAGAATGAGATGGTTGGACGGCATCATCGATACAACCAACATGGATTTGACCAAACTCCAGGAGGCAGTGAAAGACAGTAGGGCCTGGTGCGCTCTGGTCCATGGGGTCACGAAGAGTCGGACACAACTAAATGACAGAACAACAACAAATAATTTTTATTCCTTATCCTATTCTGTAGCCTGCTATTATTTATCACAATTTAATCAATTTGATGTGAATCATTTTCCCTAATAGATCATAAATATAGCACATAAAAATGGATGAAGCAAGCAAAGGAAGTCACATTAAATATTTAAGGATTTCTAACACTTTCTTGTCTCTAATTCCTTCTGTACCACAGCAATTATTTCTACACATCTGCTTTATTTTCTCTCCCCAGTGTTACCCTGTATCTTTGGCAGTGCTGAAACCTTGTGTTCTTACTTGTTCTAGGGTTATTGCTTGCTTAAACTTTCCGATAATAACCTTCAGGCACACCATAGGCCAATTTGGCCTCAATTATGTCAAGTCATTTGACTTTATTTTGCTTTGTCCTAGTTTCACCGTAGGAACTTCAAACATTTCCTAACCTGCGCTATGCTTTAGGTACAGGGATAAGGGGTCAGTTGCAAGACACGGTCAAAATGTGTGTTGCAAACAGCATGTCAATAGAGGATGAAGTCACATTAATGTGTCAAAGACATTATGCCAACAGAACTTCATGCCTGAACTATCAGACTTGCAAATAAAGCCTGTGTTTTGAGCTAATTGCACAGGCCCAGGATGCTCCCAGAAGGGAATGACAAAGCATTTCTGAGCATTCTCTACTTAGAAGAGCAGGAAAATTGACTTGATGGCACACAATTATTATTAATGATGTTGCATCTGTAATGCATGGTTTGACCTTAAGCTCCTGTGGAGTTTCTCCACCACCACCAAGTCCCTTATTAAAAAAAACCCCAAGTTGTTAAAAACCAATGCATCCATTTAAAATTGTCTTTACTGAAGGACATGACTGAAGGACAGCACACTTCTAAATCAAGGATGTGCTGGTTGTACAGAGTTAGGATTAGGTAATGAGAACAGGCATTTTGCTAGCAGAAGAACCAGCAGAAGAGCAGGGGATAAAAAGGAGAAGAAAAGGGCTGGGGTGAAGGAGGAGCCACATTACTTCTGATCCAGACTCCTCTGCTCCAGAGATACAGCCTCAGTCAGTACAGGTACACATGTGGGCCAGGTAAAGAGCCATCATTAATCACCAGCATTCCTAGTCTGGAAGGGATTTGCATTCAGCACAACTTCAGACAGCTCAGTGCTGGCTCAGCTGATCTTTGGCCTTCTTGGCCCATTAGGATTGTACTCAGGATCAGGGTAGGGAACATTGCATGTGGGGAGAAACACATTGGGAAAGCCACAGAGTTGGCAATCCTGGTGAATAATGGCACAACTATATTATCATGGCAGACAACTCTATTAAAAGTACAGTACTATTAAAAGGCAGCAAGGGAGGGGCATGGTGAAAACAGAACTGCCAGTGACAGATGAAATAAATCAGAATAGCAATGCCAGACAGGTCAAGAAACCCAGCATCAAGCATTTGGACAATATGCAATAAAAAGGCAGCAGACAAATCTGTAGGGAAAGTAGAAAACCAGGTCAACCTTCTCAGAGGGCATAGCAGGAGCCCATCACCCTGTCATGAGATGGGCTTATTCATAACTTGATGAAGTACTGTCTGAATGTAATGATACATGACATCAATGTCCATCATATCTAAATGATGGCAGGCAGCACATTTTTGTACAGTAAAGAACAAATGAGGAAATAAAAAACATAATGATCATTAGCCATGGGTATTTACATTCCTTGGTTTTAGTAAGCCCCTGGAGATAGCAGCTGATATCTCCATCATTTTATATAGGGTTCCCTATCGATACCATTGCATCATCCCACTACTCTATGCTTTTGTCCTAATGCTGCAATGCTTGTCATATTTGTGAACAGGGCTGCAGCCATAACATCTGCTGTTGGATAGCAAAGATAAGATAAGTGGCCATATCACCTTCCCAGCAATATTGCCCAGCAATGCTCCTCAGCTTTGACCTTTACTCAGGCGAGTTTCATAATTCTCATCTACCAGAATAGAACATCAGTTCTGGCCAACCTCTTTGTTTTCTAGCAGTGCTGTACTGCTTGCGGGGAAGCTATGGCAGCATAATGCTCAGCCATGATCTGCACACAGAGACTAAAAGGAAGAGCTATTTTTGAATCTTATCAGGAAGAAACTCACAAATTTAAAATGCTGATTTATTGAACAAACAACTAATGGCAGTTGTGACAATACAGGAGCAAAGGGAAGAATTAAAATACAAAAATACAAAAATAAGTAAATATATCCTTAAGGCTGGAATCCTAAATTACACCTACCTTTGATTAATTCACATTGACTCAAGGGGCTTAATTCTTAATAGACCTGCTCAAGACTTTACCAGAGGGATAATCCATCTGTAGAAGAATACATGATGTGATTTTCTACAGTTGGGAAACAATTTGGCAAGGCACCAGAGAAATGCCCAGATGCAAGCATCAGTCTTGATTCTCCATTGTGTAGGGCTTTTTGTATGAAAATTGTGTTCATTATGGATGGAGATAGAAACAGAAACCAGATAGCAGGCTGATAGAAGGATATGAAGATGACTCCTCAAAATTTACAAAATATGGTTGAAGGACACTATCTGTGACATACATTTGGCTAATTATCGGCAAAAGAACTATTGATCGGGC
Source organism: Phrynocephalus forsythii (assembly GCA_029282475.1). Lineage (NCBI taxonomy): Eukaryota > Metazoa > Chordata > Lepidosauria > Squamata > Agamidae > Phrynocephalus > Phrynocephalus forsythii. The sequence goes on from JAPFRF010000002.1 coordinate 66,122,322, forward strand.
TGCAAATAATGGACTATATAGACAGTTCTGTGAGAGTCTGCAGCAAAAGCTATCATCAAATTTAATATAATAACTAACTGATTGGTTTCACTTAATTCTAGAGGTGAGGGTGATAATGATAAAGTTAAAAGTATATGAAGATCTTTCCATAAAACTGCATAGAACATAATCCTCAGCCCACAAAACAAACACATATGAATGCAGCATCTCATGGTCATCTCACTTGGAAGGTTATTTCTGTTTTCATTCAAGTACTGTGTAGTCCTGTATGCACATTCCTAGGAGTAAGTACTACTGAAGACTTTGGGACTTAATTTTGAGTAAGTGTGCATAAAACTGTGTTCTTTGCCATGAGAATGATCTCAGAAGGAATACTGCCAAATAAATAAATTAAGTTAAATGAGACATGGTAAATATAGGAAAGCCAGAAGACAAAAATTAGTTAAAATACTTCTGAGCACTCTGTCAAATATTCCAATATAATTTCACAAGCTATGCAATCCATTTAGTAATTCGAAACCAAAAATGCTACACAGATGGATGTCACTTCATGTATGGGATTCTGTGAAACATGCCCTGGTTAAAGCCTCTCTACTATAACATTTTGATTGATTAATGAAATCAAAGCTTTCTATAGACATTTCACCATAAGCACTAGAAGCAATAGGATTACGAAAGAATGGAGCACTGGTTGCCAGATTCTTATGAATGCTGCAACAAGCATATCCATTTTGTAGGTTCAAGTTGAATAATAAATACTATGTCTGGCGTTTAGGTACATTGGATTTCATGAGTTTCTTTATGGTTTCAGCTCTCCACCAATTGGAGGGCTCTGACGCTGCTTTTAAAAGAAATTAAAGAAGACAGGTGATTGCTCATGATTTAGCAAGGTCTTCTCTACTAATGTTGCTGACAATCTATATATGCCAGTGTCCATGACTTGTGAGTCTGTGGAACAATTTAATAGACTTCTCAGCACAATAAGAGTGTCTTCTTTTGAAATTCCACTAGTGGCAAGTGAAAAATAAATGAAGGATAATAACACAGTACAGTATACTGTAACTGCAGATTCGGGGAATAGATATTAGAGCACTTTCCATGCAATTTTAATGAAATTATTGATTTTGCGCTTGCTATCTAGAGGCCATGGTGTTCACTACATCAGTAATACATAAAAGAGACATTAAAATATCATAGGAAAATACTAGTAAGACTGCTTATATTACTTTGCTTTTGCTACCATCACAACTGGGGCAAAGTCAAAACACTGTCGGAATTGCTTTCTCCTGTTATATTATATGCCATTTACCAACTCAATATAGAGGTTGACATCAGGATGTGAACTTGAACAATTATTTATAAACATCAAAGGAGAGTTAAAATGTATAGAAAAGTCCATCCATTTGTGCTTGGGGGTTGATATGTCATGCTTCCTTTCTTTTTTTCTAAATCACAGTGATCATCCATGAATGGCAGCATATAGATTAATTAAATTAATTAAATTAATTAGTCCTTAAGAGACTTATGCTGAAGAAGGTTCAGAACAGAGTTACAGGTATACATCTTTCAGCACATGAAGTTATGCACTCAATTAGACTGTGTTTCCATTTTGAAAACTGCACATAAATATGCAGATGGCATTTGTATTCATCATTTACTTAGCAAATTTTAAATAAAAGGGCTCCCATAACTATCAATAGTTATAAGAACATTTTAAAAAGTAAGATACAACCTGAGAAGCAAGAAAATAGGAACAAATGGATTAAAGGAAATTAAAGTTGGGGTCAAGCAAGATAAAAATATACTGTATTAAGAACCTGCACTTTAAGAGATCTGGGCAAATAAAAATGTTTTGACCTGGCTCTGAAAGGATATCAGGATATGCAAGCTGGTCTCAGGCAAATGTAATTGGGGAGTCTATTCCAAAAATATGGTGCCACCACAAAAATGCCTTGTTTTGACTCACTTTAACAGCAAGGTGACACAAAGAAGGACCTAAAAGGAGCTGCTTATTGGTACTCCTGCAGACCACACAGGAATGAAGTGCAACAGCCGGCAAGAAAATCCTATACATGGGCTATTTATTACTTCTTTCTTGTTATCCCATTTCAGGTTCTTGCTGATCATTAAATGTTTACTGGAACAGGCTAAGACCTCAATAAAAAAAAAGATGCAGACGTAAGCAAAATAAACATATTTCCTCAGCTCCCTTCAAGATGCACACAGCGGGTTCCCCAATGATAGAACAACCTTTTGTGCAAATAACATTTGGTTGTCTAAATCTGAGTCCCCAGCCTTAGTAGTGACAGCTAGAGACCCTTCTCTTGCCCCCAAACACGACCTGCCCTTAAAATGGAGAGGAAATACCGCCCTCCTCACGCTGGCGAGCAATGACGGTGAGCGAGAGCCCCTCCACCCCATTGTCCAAATGGCTCGGTGACCGCCTTGCTAACGGGCCGCCCGCAGGGCTGGTGCAGTACGGGGTCAGGAAGGATGGAGAGCGGGCGCCCGCCTTCTAACCCAGCCAGAAACAACGGGCCAGCCAGCCAGCCAGCAAGCCAGGCGGCGGCTGCTACCCGGGCGCTCCGAGGGGGAATCGAGTGGGCGGGCCCTTCCTGTCAAAACTTTTTTTTCCCTCCTTTGACATTCACCTTAGCCGGCGCTCGGCCGAGCCGCTGCTCTACAGGCGGCGGCAGCAGCTGCTGCTCCAGCCCCGCATCTTCGGCGGAAGGCGCCCATTTGACTTCAGCGCCGGGATGGAGAGGGCGGAGGGGGGCCAAGGGAGCCCCCCTCAGGGCGCCGCGGCGTCCCCCTTGCTGTCCCGTTGGTGGCTGGTCTCCACCGAGCCCGGCCCCAGAGGCCGCACCCAGAGTGACCTCTCCGCCTGCAGTGCCCGCCGGAACAGCCACCTGCCCCGAGCCCCCCTCTCCGGCTCAGGTAAGGGCGGCGCCCGGCGGCGTGCCCACTACTGGCGCCAGCTCGGGTTCCTTTCCCCCCCTCCCCGGTCGCCCTCCCCACCACCAGCCCCTTGGGCGCGTGCTGCGTGCTCGCCTGAGCTTGCCCAGCCCTCCAAGTCCCAGGAAGCTGCCGCTGCGTCCCCTTCCTGGGCTTCTCCGGCAAGCAGTGGGGGGGGGAGGCATGGCACCGCCCGAGGGAAGTTTCCTGCCTGTTACCCGAAGCTGGCGAAAGGCAGGGGTTAACGGTTTGGGCGCTGCCACCGTCGATGTCACCTCCTTCCCGCTTGCCCTTCTTCGCAGAGACGGCTTCATATTTGGAGGAGCAACGGGGGTGGGGATGGGGAGCATCACCTGTTGAACTTCTGTCTTTTGCACAGGCGCCGTCCTATTAAGCAAAATGTGGTAAGCAGGGGGAGGTGGAGCCTCCAGACACAACTCTCTTGAGCCCTCCTTGCAAAGGAGTCTCTATAGCAGGTCCTGTTTACTAACCGCGTTTGTGGCTTCTTATGGGTGTAGTGATATTCTGAGGCAGTGCTGTGCGTGTGAAGCCAGGGATTCGTAGTTCCTTAGGGGGCATGAGGGAGCAATTGTATCATTTTGTGTGTCTTCCCTTTGCAATACTTTATGGCAAAGCAATACACTTCTGGAGGCATCTTATGCCTGGGCAGCCTCTTCTTGAGATGATCAAACAGCCGGATATGCTTAAAGCCTGTCCCTTTGTTTGCAAAGTTCTTCAAAATGTACTGCAATTAGTTGCATGTTGTTCTTTTATTTGATGATACACTATTGTGGAAGTGTTGCCAGTCCCCCTTGAGGTATGTTAATTGGTGCCTTGATATATTATGTGTATTTTGGAGAACAAAAAACATGTACAAAAACTTCAAAATACTCTCACATAAAGCACTTTTAGTGGGAAAATGAACACTGTGACTCATATATAAATTGGACTTCCTGAATTTAAATTTATTTGAAATCTTAGGAACGCTCCGTACTCTGTTGTAGTACTCTGTCTCTGAAAACAGTTGTATTGTGATATCTGAGTTTTCTGTGTAATCCTGCAGGCAGTAGTGAAAGAGAACAGCCGTTGGCAGGCATGCTGTTTGTCATTCATCACAGAACCTATGGGTATATACTTTTTACCATGTAGCTGTATACCATAGAATCATAGAATCATGAAGTTGGAAGGGGCCTCGGGCCATCAAGTCCAACCCTTGTTCAAGGCAGGAGTACAAATCGTAGTTCTTCCTCTTTTCCTGCAGTATGAAAGCATTTGCCCCGAGTGCTAGTCTCTGAAACCAGTCCCCTCTTCAATATCCTTTCAAATAGTTAAACACGGCTATCATATCCCCTCTGTGCCCTCTTTTTTGTAAGGCTAAACATTCCCCGCTCCCTAAGCTGTTCCTCCTGAGACATATGTTCCAAGCCTTTAAACATCCTGGTCATCCTCTTTTGAACCCATTCAAAGCTGTCAACATCCTTTTTAAATTGAGGTGCACAGAACTGGACACAGAACTAGACACAGTACTCCAGGTGGGGTCTGACCAGAGCAGAATAGAGCAGTACTATCACTTCCTTTTCTCTACTGTGCTTCTGTTGATGCAACCAAGAATCGCATTGGCTTTCTTGGCTGCTGCATCACACTGCTGACTCATGTTCAATTTGTGGTCCACCCAGACTCCCAGATCCCTTTCACATGTATTATTCTCCAGCCATGTGTCTCCCGTCCTATATCTGTGCAATTCATTCTTTTTACCTAGATGCAGCACCCTACATTTCCCTCTATTGAAACCCATTCCGTTAGCTTTGGTCCAGCACTCTAGTCTGTCAAGGTTGTTTTGGATTTTCATCCTGTCCTCTAGGGAATTAGCTACCCCTCCCAATTTGGTATCATCTGCAAATTTAATCAGCATACCTTTGATTCCTTCATCCAAGTCAAATATAAAGATATTGAATAGCACTGGACCCCAAACAGAACCCTGGGGCACCCCACTGGTCACATCTCTTGAATTGCAAGAGAAACCATTGATTAGTTAACCAATTACAAATCCACCTAACAGTAGCACTATCTATCCCACATTTTACTAAGTATTATAGATATAAACTTGTTCAATGCAATCAGGTAGTCCTTGACTATTTGTTTATTAGCCTTTAGCTTCAATCCTGTGACCTCCTCCACCTGCACTTCACATTTGTCTGGGCATTGTCTCTCCTTAAGGAAAAGACTGAGCTAAAATAGGAATTTAGCTCTTCTGCCTTTTCCCCCTCATAGGTTACAGTATCATTTTTCCATCTCTGTTGAGTAGCCGAGCTACTATTTCTTTTCTTTGTCTCTTGCTCCGTACATGCTTGAAGATTTATTTATTTATTTATTTATTTATTTATTTATTTATTTATTTATTTATTTATTTATTATTATTATTATTATTATTATTATTATTATTATTATTATTATTATTATTATTATTATTATTATTATTATTATTATTGCTTTTAGTGTCTCTAGCTAGCATCAGCTCATTCTCTGCTTTTGCCTTCCCTAATGCCATCCTTGCAATTCCTTGCTACATGTCTGTGATTTTTCCTTTGTGGTCTGGCCTTCTTGTCTCATCCTGTAAATGTATTTTTTGGGTTTTTTTTAGCTTCTCCCTGAGCTTTTTGTGAAGCCTCACTGGTCTTTTTTGCTGCCTCCTACCTTTTTTTCCTATTCGATTGTGTTTGGGCTTTTAGAATTAATTATTTAGATACTCCCACCTTTCTTGGAATCCTTTGCTTGTTAGGATCTTCTGATGTTATTAAAATTGTTTTTTTTTAAAAAACATATATATGTGGCTATACTTTGCATTGGTTTCCTTTGAAATAAAGAATCCTAGCAGAACATGGTCATTTTCGCCCAGAGTTCTCCTTATTGCCACTCCCTCTACCAAGTTGTCTCTGTTGGTCAGAATCAAGTAAAGTTTAGCTAGTCCTCTAGTCTTTATTGCCACTTTTTGTAGCACAAAATTATCAGACACACAAGTCAGGAAGACCAGCTTTCTGGACTTCCCAGAGGTGACGGAAGAACCCCAGATGGCCTGGGCATAGTCCTTGGGCGAGGAATGGTTACCAAACCACTTCTGTACATGACTGCTTCCAACAACAGCACTGGGCTTGGACACGACCTTAAACACACATGAGCCTATTCCCAAGGAGAAACATCACACATGGCCCTGGTGTGACAGCCAGGGATAGCGTGGATCCCTCCAGATACCATTTGGTTTTTCCCACAAGGCCACAGCTAACAACCCAATCTTAATAGATGTTAGGGAGGGTTGCATAGGTGGGACTTTCACACATCCCAGGCCATTGTATATCTAATGAGCCTATTCCGGTCACTGACCACCTAACGAGCCTTTTCAGCAACTGTCCATCTTATGAGCCTATTCAGACCAGGGTGATGTGAAACGAAGGTAAACTATAAATTGGAGGCCTTCCACCAACTTTCCTTAGCCTGACAAGGCTACTTGAATGAGTAGTGAAACATTTCAATCTCACAAGAAAAAAGGTCCTGTTGCTATGACTCACCTGGATAACTGAGAGTCTTTACAGACATCCTTTTAATGAACTTCCTAATAATGTGAGGTTTAAAATCCATTTCTGAAAGCAGAAAGGAAACTGGATGTCTCTAGAAGCTTGAAAACAGTAAGAAGGAGGTAGCCTGGAATCTTCTTGTACATTCACCCTTGATGTTGAAGTATCTTTCAGGCCTGTGTGGCTAAACATCTGTCCTGGTGCTCTGTTCCCACTCCCAGCCCTTTAATGAAGTTCAAGAAGGGTTAGTTTGGCATGTGCCAGCCCTTTGTTCTGCTTTTCAACTTGAAAACCAGGACAATGTCAGCAACCAATGCTTCCTGTTTTCACTGAATTTTCCAGACACAGCAGTGCACCCAAATAGGTGTATATATTCATAAACAATCTGTTTTCAGTTGCTTTCTGGCCTAGCAAAAGCCTAATCGTGCCAGCTCCTAACACTGGATTATTGGTCTGCTTTTGTTAACTCTTCTGACAGGAAGTTCTACCTTGTGAGAGTATGTGTTAGTTTCAAACCTGTTTCATGGAGTACAAGAAGAAATATTCTGAATTTGTTTTCAGCCAAACTGCACATCATTTTCTGACCTTCAGTCTTATCTTCAACCACACAGCTTAGTAAGAGTTGGCTGGCTGAATACCACCCCAAACATATACACACCCATGGCCAAGGGCTTCTGCTAATCTCTTAGCTGTAGGAAGAAGCACCTATTATATAGCAACAATCTGAATAAAAGTTAAGAAAGGGAGGCGAAACAGAGTTTTAAAAACAGTGCATGTATGTATATATCAACAGCAGACATAGGAGTCACTCTCGAAACAGCACTGGGAGAAGAGAGCTAATTTACATCGTCATTTTCTTCATTGGAATACTCCTATATCTCGGAATCTCTTGTGCACCATGTAGACAAAACATGGTGACACTTGCATGCTATGGCCAGTGATCACTGTGCCTCTGACTTTTTCACCCAGTCTCCCACATAGCCATTGTTATTATTACAGTTTTTAAAAGGTACTGTTCTACAATGATATTCCAGTCACAGTTCTCCCATATAACAAAGAGCTATGCCTTCAGGATTAAATTTTGAAAAGAGCTGCATTCTGAGAATTCTCTTCACTTTGAGAAAGAACAGGTTGCCTTGGGCTAAAAGGCCTAAAAGCTTTTACAGGGCTGAGTAGTAGAGATACACTGGGTTGCTGCTCCTAAGCTTGTCCATTTAAATATCTTGACATTGCTTGGAAGACATGCATTGTTTCAAGGTACAGACAACTTCTATATAGGGAATACACTTTGTACTTGACAAGTTTCAGGACCTGAATGAATTTACATATTGTTTATAATGTCTATAGCCTGTTCTCAATAACAAGAGTTATAGAGAGGCTTGTGTTTATTTATTTATTTATTTAACCATTTCCCAAGAGTTAAATCCATTGTTAGAGTTTCAGACGTGACATCATATATATATATGATTGTATTTGATTTCAATTTGAAGTCTTTACATTGCTTGAAAAATGCTCTAAGACCATCAAAACTGGGATGAATATAAAAATGCTGTTTGTGAGCTCAGATGACATCTGGGCCATCTCACACTGATTTGAGAAGAGGGGCAAAATATTTTAATATAAATTATGCCTTTTATTTCATTTATTTATAGAATAGATGACCTTCATCCACCTCACTGAGGTGAGGCCCAGGCTAAATGGTCCCACTCAGCCCACTCTTGTAGAGCCTGCATATCAAGTATACTGTAGTTTCAAGTGAAGATGCATTATCCCAATATTTACTGAGGGTTTAGGTAGATATTTGTGACAAACAAGTACATCTGTCCCTATGCTAGTCTTAAAAGGGTGTTAGCATCAAGGCTTTATTTACGAATGTTCTGAGGAAAGAATGAGGCAGGAGGAAACAGGGATTGATCCTTTTATTATGCAGTCATCTTATTCACAAACTGTTACTTGCATATGCTTCTATATCTAGATGATGCTGTCTTCTCTTTGAGATCTTCCTGTGATTTTTCATCCCTAGTTCCATCTCTTTTTCTTGCCACATGAACATCCTGGACAGCTGCATGGAAAGGTTATGTTGTTGTTGTTGTTCAGTCGTTCAGTCGTGTCTGACTCTTCGTGACCCCATGGACCAAAGCTCACCAGGCCTTCCTATCCTCCACTGCCTCCCGGAGTTTTGTCAAATCCATATTGGTTGCATCAATGACACCGTCCAACCATCTCATTCTCTGCCATCCCCTTTTCCTTTTGCCTTTCATCTTTCCCAACATCAGATACTTTTCCAAGGAGTCCTCTCTCCTCATGAGGTGGCCAAAGTACTGGAGCCTCAGTTTCAAAATCTCTCCTTCCAGTGAACATTCGGGGTTGATTTCTTTCAGGATGGATCAGTTTGATCTCCTTGCAGCCCAGGGGACTCTCAAGACTCTCCTCCAGCACCGCAGCTCAAAAGCATCGATTCTACGGCGATCAGCCTTCTTTATAGTCCAGCTTTCACTTCCATACATCACTAGTGAAAAAACCATAGCTTTGACTATCCTGACCTTAGTTGGCAAAGTGATGTCTCTGCTCTTTAAGATGCTATCTAGGTTTGCCATTGCTTTCCTCCCAAGAAGCAGGCGTCTTTTAATTTCATTGCTGCAGTCGCCATCTGCAGTGATCAAGGAGCCCAAGAAAATAAACTCTGTCATTGCCTCCATTTCTTCCCCTTCTATTTGCCAGGAGGTGATGGGACCAGTGGCCATGATCTTAGTTTTTTTTTATGTTGAGCTTCAGCCCATTTTTTTCACTCTCCTCTTTCACCCTCATTAAGAGGTTCTTTAATTCCTCCTCATTCTCTGCTATCAGAGTAGTATCATCTGCGTATCTGAGGTTGTTGATATTTCTTCCGGCAATCTTAATTCCGGCTTGTGATTCATCCAGACCGGCCTTTCTCATGATGTACTCTGCATATAAGTTAAATAGGCAAGGTGACAGTATACAGCCTTGTCCTACTCCTTTCCCAATTCTAAACCAGTCAGTTGTTCCATATCCAGTTCTGACGGTTGCTGCTTGTCCCATATATAGATTTCTTAGGAGACAGATAAGGTGGTCAGGCACTTCCATTCCTTTAAGGACTTGCCATAGTTTGTTGTGGTCTACACAGTCAAAGGCTTTGGCATAGTCAACAAAGAAGACTTAGATGTTTTTCTGGAACTCTCTAGCTTTCTTCATAATCCAGCGCATGTTGGCGATTTGATCTCTAGTTCCTCTGCCCCTTCGAAATCCAGCTTGCATTTCTGGAAGTTCTCTGTCCACATACTGCTGAAGCCTGCCTTGTAGAATTTTGAGCATAACCTTGCTAGCGTGTGAAATGAGTGCAATTGTGTGATAGTTGGAGCATTCTTTGGCATTTCCTTTCTTTGGGATTGGGATGTAGACCGATCTTTTCCAGTCCTCTGGCCACTGCTGTGTTTTCCAAATTTGCTGGCATATCGTATGCAGCACCTTTACAGCATCCTCTTTTAAGATTTTAAAGAGTTCAATTGGAATGCTGTCACCTCCACTGGCCTTGTTTGCAATGCTTTCTAAAGCCCACTTGACTTTACTTTCCAGGATGTCTGGCTCCAGGTCGGCAACTACGCTATCTTGGTTATCAGGGACATCCAGATCTTTCTGATATAATTCTTCTGTATAGTCTTGCCATCTCTTCTTGATATCTTCTGCTTCTGTTAAGTCCCTACCATTTTTGTCCTTTATCATATCCATCTTTGCATGAAATGCCCCTTTAATATCTCCAATTTTCTTGAATAGATCTCTGGTTTTTCCTTTTCTGTTGTTTTCCTCTATTTCTTTGCACTGTTCATTCAAGAAGGCCGCCCTGTCTCTCCTTGCTATTCTTTGGAAGTCTGCATTCAATTTTCTGTATCTTTCCCTTTCTCCCTTGCATTTTGCATCCCTTCTCTCCTCCGCCATTTGTAAGGCCTTGTTGGACAACCACTTTGCTTTCTTGCATTTTCTTTTCTTTGGAATAGTTTTCATTGCAGCCTCCTGTACAATGTTACAAGCCTCCATCCATAATTCTTCAGGTGTTCTGTCCACCAAATCTAGTTCCTTAAATCTATTCTTCACTTCCACTGTGTATTCATATGGGATTTGACTTAGATTATACCTGACTGGCCCAGTGGTCTTCCCTACTTTCTTCAGTTTAAGTTTGAATTTTGAGATAAGAAGCTGATGATCTGAGCCACAGTCAGCACCAGGTCTTGTTTTTGCTGACTGTATAGAGCTCCTCCATCCATGGCTGATACTTCATGTCCCTCTCGCTGCAGTTCGCGGCCCCGCTGGAGACCAGTTCGAAGGAACGTAACCTCACGTCCTTGTGGGGTCAATCCGAGTTTGAAGGAACGGAACCTCATGTCCTTGTGGGGTAAATCCGAGTTCACCCCGACCACGCCCCCTGAACTGCGCTCCAAGCGGGGTGAGAGATTCCCATCCTGGAGCTCAGGAATCTTTTCAATCTGCTTCTCGATCCGATTTCAACACGGAGGCAAGTTCACCTCGGCTCGAGGAAGGACATGAAGTAACCGTCTTTGGCTGCAGAGAACATAATCAATCTGATTCCGGTATTGTCCATCTGGTGACGTCCATGTGTAGAGTTGCCTTTTGTGTTGTTGGAAAAGAGTGTTTGCAGGTTATACAGTGACCCAAATTTAATTGATGAAAGCCAAAGATGCCATCAGCGCATGCTGCAAACATTTATTTTAAACTAATCAAATTCTTCCTAACTCCTCCTTATGCCCTCCTCCCATGTTATGTCCCAAGACTCCCCTAGGGACCCCTTTTGTTCTAGGGAAGCCTTTGGGAACCTCAGGACGGAGAACAGCACCTCCAGACCACCAGAAGTAATCCAGGGGCAATTTTTGGTGATTAAGTGTTCCTCCCTAACCCTTGTAAAAGAAGATCCTGAGAAGCAAACCGCCTTCACTCACCCTCAATGTTCAGGCTGCAATCCTACACACAGTTTCCCAACAGTAAAACCGTGTTGACTGCAGTCGGATTTTTATGCTTCCAAATAAATGTAGACAGAGTCAGGGTGCAAGAGGAGCTTCCTCACTTCCCCTGGGTAAAGAGTTCATTGCTTTTGCAGGTTACGTACTTGATCCTTCCCAGGGAAAGGTGCATTTATTTATTTTATTTGTTTAAAATGTTTGCATGACATATCCCCCTTCAGGAATCCATGGTGGCTTATAGTGTTAAAAAAAATGGCAGGTGAGCATAAAGAGAGTGCTGCTTGGCCTGAGGCTAGTGCTGAGAGAATGGAGTGGGTTGAATAGAATCATAGAATCATAGAGATGGAAAAGACCTCAAGGGCCATCCAGTCCAACCCCCTCCCATGCAGGAACCTCCATCACCTCCCGACAGATGGCCACCCAGCCTTTGCTTAAAAACCTCTAACGAAGGAGTCTCCACCTCCTTCTGTGGCAGCATATTCCACTGCTGAACAGCTCTAACTGTCAGGACAATATTCATAATGTTCAAATGGAATTTCTTTTCCTGTAGTTTGAACCCATTGCTCCAAGTCCTAATCTCTGAAGCCATGGAAAACAAGCCAGCCCCCTCTTCGATATGACATCCTTTGAAATATTTAAACATGGCTATCATATCCCCTCTCAACCTTCTTTTTGTAAGACTAAACATTCCCAGATCCCTAAGCCGCTCCTCGTAAGACATGTTCCAGACCTTTAACCATCCTGGTTGCCCTCCTCTGGACCCATTGAAGGTTGTTAACATCCTTTTTAAATTGAGGAGCACAGAACTCTAGGTGGGGTCGGACCAGAGCAGAATAGAGTGGTACTATCACCTCCCTTGCTCTAGAAATTATGCTTCTGTTGATACAACCAAGAATCACATTGGGTTTCTGGTCGCATGTCACACTGCTGACTCATGTTCAATTTGTGGTGCACCAAGACTCCCAGATCCTTTTCACAGGTACTGTTTTCCAGCCAGGCATCTCCTATCCTATATCTATGGAATTTATTTTTGTGCCTAGATTCAGGACCCTACATTTCTCTCTGTTGAAACTCATTTGATTTGCTTTGGCCCAGCACTCTAATCTGTCAAGGTCATTTTGGATTTTCATCCTATCCTCTAGGGAATTAGCCACCCCTCCCAATTTGGTATCATCTGTAAATTTAATTAGCATAGTCTCGATTCCTTCATCCAAGTTGTTAAGATAAATGTTGAATAGCACCGGACCCAGATCAGAACCCTGGGGCACCCCACTGGTCACCCCACTCCATGCTGAGGAGAAACCATTTACTATTGCCCTTTGCATATGATCAGTCAACCAATTACCAGTCCATCTAACAGTAGCATTATTTATCCCACTCCATGCTGAGGAGAAGCCATTTACTATCGCCCTTTGCATATGATCAGTCAACCAATTACCAATCCATCTAACAGTAGCATTATCTATCCCACATTCTACAAACTTCTTTGCAAGTATAGCATGGGGAACCTTACTTAAAGACTTACTGAAATCAAGGTAAAAAAAAATTCCACAGCATTCTCCTCATCCACCATGCCTGTAATAACGCTATCAAAGAAAGAGATCAAATTAGTCTGGCATGACTTGTTTTAGAGAAACCCGCGTTGACTTCTAGTAATGACAGCATTGCTTGTTAAATAATTACAGACTTCCTACCTATTCTATGCTGCAATTCCCACCCTGCCTCATCTACTCTTCATACCCACTGAACTCTTTTTTAAAGTTCTTTCTGGAGAAAACAGAGGCAAAGAAAGTGTTGAGTAGTTCTGCCTTGTCTCCGTCTCCTGTTAGTAATTGGTTATCTTCGCCACCCAGAGACCCTATCATTTCCTTATTTTTCCTTTTTCTGCAGAAATAACTAAATAGGATTGCTTGAGGGTGGTGTGATTTCCTACCCAAAAATGTGGATGCAAAGATTACCCAAAACAGCATACCATGCTTTGACACAACTCTCTTTAAACCTGGAGTAACTCTTCTGTCTAGTAATACCCTAAGCATTTTCCACTGGATTTAGCTGACATTGAGCCTTTGTACACGACGCCTAAACGCCGCAGCAAATGGCTGCAAGCTCCGGAGCTTACAATGGTTTCCCCACCAGCTCCAAAGTTTGCAGGAAATTAAGTGCGACCACGCCCACCTAAGCGCGTCCCAGTGCACTTTTCTTGTACCTGCTCGAGGAGGGTGAAAATCGCCAGGTCCGGATTTAATCTGGTCAGTGCAGGGCTCTCCTGGCTTCTGTTTGTTTTGTTTTTTTGCCTCCCGCCCCTTTAAGAGAAGGGGCAGGAGGGGAAAAAAGCAAACAAAAGAGAAGGAATCAGCACGATGGAGCTCCGGCAGCTTCTCCGAGGTGAGTCTGCATTTTCCCCCCACTTTCTTCCTCCCTCCCCTCAGCAGACAGGTGCGGAGTGGTGGGGAGGAAGGAAGAGCAATGAACCCCTAAGATCTCTGGTACGAATTTAAGGGGCCAGCGGATCTTAGGGGTCGTGTGAAAAGGCCCATTGTGTGCTTTAAATTACTTTGTAGTTTTTTGTCAGGGGAATCAGGAGATACTGTTCAAATTAAACAGTAGCTTGAGTAAATAACAATATTTTATTTCATATACAGCAGAAAACTATGGTCTTTTCAGAAGAAGTAGAGAATTTCCGTCTGTTTCCTTTGTTCACAAAGGAAAGGTCAGAGAAGCATAAAAAGCTTAGGTTTGCTGCAGTAGCATTGAATCCTTATTTAACTCAAGACAAGGGAACTTCTTTCAGCCCAAGGGCTGAACTCAACCTGAGAGATGTCTGGGGAGGACTGCATTAAAATGGCGGATGGCACCAAAAGCAAATGGGTGGCACCAAAAATGCAAGTGTATGTTTGTGTAACTTTCTTACACCCAGTCACCAAGATTAAGGAGATAAATTCCATATGTTATCAGCAGAAAACATTGGTTACAGGCAGGGACAATCCTTCTATTAAACCCAGTGAGGGAAGTGTCTTAGATGCCAGCAATCTATAAGCCATTCTTCCTGAGCCCCTGAGCCATGTGTTTTTTTCCTGGCTGACTGATTTATTTATTTATATGCCATCTTTCTCCTAAAAGACTGAAGTATTAAAATAAATAAATTTAAAATAAATAAATTATCACAATATTTTAAAAGCATTAAACCGATATTGTATTAAAACTCATAATATGAGCAATATTAAAAACACAAGTAAAACACACAATAAAATGATCCCTTAAAGAAAAATCCCCTTGGTCAACCAACCATTAAAGGAAAGCCTGCCTGAGGGCAGAGGTCTTCATCTGCCAGTTTGCTGCTTTTCCTTGTGATATACTACCCCATTCCACTGCTAATGTTCAGTTGTAGCCCTTTTGACTTTCCTGTGTAGAAGCAATGAGTGCACTGCCTTGTCCTTTGCATCCTAGGGCCTTTTCACACGACCCCTAAGATCCGCTGGCCACTTAAATTCGGACCAGAGATCTTGGGGGTTTGTTGCTCTTCCTGCGTCCCCACCCCTCCGCACTTCCTTACTCCTGTCTGCCTGAGGGGAGGGAGAAAAAAAGGGACAAAAGAATGCAGGCTCACCTCTGTTTGCCGGTCCAAGCCGCCCCGAGCCGCATTCCTTCTCTTAAAGGGGTGGGAGGCAAAAAACAACAACAAAGAAGCGAGGAGAGCACGCACTCACCAGATTACATCCGGATTTGGTGATTTTCACCCTCCAAGAGCAGGTACATGAAAAGTGCGCTGGGACGCGCTTAGGTGGGCGTGGTCACACTTAATTATCTGTAAACTCCGGAGCTGGTGGGGAAACAATTTTAAGCTCCAGAGCTGGGAGCCATTTGCGGCGGAGTTTAGGGGTCATATACAAAGGGCCCTAGTCTCTTTCACTGGCCCCAGTGGCAAGCCCAAATTCTGCTACTTAATTACACTGGTGTTAATGCATAAGGAATAACATTTAGAGGCAAGTTGCCCTAAATTAAGTGATTACCGTAAGCATTATCTGTTGTGCACTCAGTTGTGCATCTCAGCATACAATAGATAATGCTTGTGTTGATTTTGTAATTTAAGGCATTTTGCCTCCCAAAGTTATGTCAAAGCTATTATTGATACATGTTGTCAAGTTCGAACTCACTTATAGTAAAGCTAATAGGGTTTTCAAGGTAAGTGAGATATATAAGGAGTGGCTTTAATAGTTCCACTACCCTAGTCAGTTTCCATGGCTGAGCGGGAATTTGAACCCTGTTCTCCTAAGCCCTTGTCCCTCACTCTGTCCACTACATCACACACATAATAGGATTTTGGCCATTTTCTTGTACAGTAATACTAATATAATTCAATGCATAAACACTGGGAGCAGCATATTTTCAAAGAATAAAAATGTATGTGATGTTGACAAGAGAGATGTTTTCCTGTTCAGCACTTAAAAATCAATTTGGGATGTAACCCAGCACAGAAAACAAAATCTAGCCACTGTGGCCTAGATACGTTTGTGGTTTATCATTTGATATTTTGATACATAAATTGGCTGCTAGCTGGGTGAACTTTTCAGTGTGTTTGCTGGTGTGCCTTAGCTCCACTGAGTCATAATTGCCATTTCTCATATCCTGCTGAAATAAAGTGGCTTCTAGAGACATCACTCATTCAGATGACATGTGTCTTTAGAGTACATTATAGAAATACCAATTTAATCATGCTTTTAGCAATTATTACTATTACATAAAGATTTCTGGCCCACTATCTGGATTGATGTGTAAGTGATTTGTAATATTATATACGTCTAATTCTTTTTTTCTAAGTGCAGGAATTAACAGGATGAGATACAACCCAATGTTTGGGATATTATAAACATGCACTTTATGAAAATAAAAGTGGTATGATTTTATATGTTTCTTTATTTGGCATGTTTTAGATTGACTGTGCATCTCTTTCTGCCTTTAGAAAAACTTGCTGCCATTTATTGTAGTCAGTCAAACGGCCACTGATATCATCGAATGCTTATTAGTATTTTAAGCTGCTGCCTTTATGAGGAAAACAAAAGTGTGTGACTAAATGGAAAAAGGAAAAGAGAGTGTTTAGCACAGAATGGATGGGGAAAGGGGTGAGAGGCTGGTCCATGAGATGGAAGCCCACTGGTACAAGTACATTCTGGATGTTGCATTGATAGAAGTAGTACTGTATAACGGCCACTAGCAGGGCCTTGGGCCAGTTCACCTCCAATATAGACCTTTACAAACTGATATCTTCCCCTAAGTAGGAATGGGGACAGGTTGTTGTGGGTGTTGTTTTGTGTATGTGATCATTTATAAACTTCCCCTTCCCGGCTTGGTAGGAGAACTTGCCTTAAAATGTTTTGGTCATCTTCTACAGAGCCTGAATCTTTTTCGCAGAGGTCTGCTATTCGTACTTGGAGGCAACATAGTTCTACCATCCAATGCCAAATCTGTTTACGTCCTATACTAGCATGTTTGAAGTATCTTTACCACTTCCCAACAGTTGTCAAGAAGCAAAGCCTTACTACCTTGATATTTGAAGTTGGCTCTTTAATTAGCTATAAAATGTTGCCAGTTATAATTTTGAAATGATTTTGAGATCAAAGCTACTATATTTTAAAAAATAAATTCTTTTGAATTCTGTTTAAATTCCTCTAACAGCCCAGCAGAAGTGTAGAACAGACCACCTATTTTCTGTTTCATCAACTGGCACTTCCTGTCTCAATAACTCACTCAATAACTCACATTCATCAAAGAATAAAAAGTTTCATCTGCTTAGAATTTCGACTAGATAAAAAAAACAGCGAACTATACAGAAATGACTGCTTATTGCAACAGAGCTCATCAGGCTTCCAGCAGACTCCCACAGACTACATTCAAACTGACTACTAACTGCAGACTAACTATTGACTAACTTTCAGAAGCCTGAAAGAGGTCAGGATCTATCCAAACTGGGGGAATTGGCTGTGAAATGGCAAATGATGAAGAAACCGAGCTTAGCGCCGGGTGAATTATCCAACTTTCGCCCGATCGCTAACGTTCCTTTTATGGGCAAGGTGATCGAGAGGGTGGCCGCGATCCGGCTTCAATCCTATCTGGAGGCCGAGCATGCCCTGGATCTGTTCCAGTCTGGGTTCAGGCCTGGTCGGGGGACCGAGACAGTCTTGGTCGCTCTGCAAGATGACCTCATCCGGAGGGCCGACGGGGGGTGCTCCTCCCTGTTGGTCCTCCTGGATTTGTCAGCGGCCTTTGATACCGTCGACCACGGTATCCTGCTGGATCGGCTCTCCGAGGTTGGGATCGGGGGCACTGTTTACAGTTGGCTTCGATCCTTCCTCGGGGGCCATCCCCAGCAGGTTCAGCATGGGGGGGAGTTGTCTGCCCCGTGGATACTCCCTTATGGGGTTCCACAGGGGTCATCCCTCTCTCCCATGCTGTTCAACATCTATGTTAGGCCGCTGGCTGAGGTCATAAGGAGATATGGAGTCTGCTGTCATCAGTACGCTGATGACACGCAGCTCTATGTCTCCTTTTCTACCGCTGCAGATGAGGCTGTCCGGACCCTCGATCAGTGTCTGGGCGCAGTCATGGAATGGACCAGGGCTAACAGGCTCAAACTCAACCCCGATAAGACCGAGGTCATGTTCTTTGGGGCTTCCTCATCCAGCTACGGTGGCCCGTATCCCACCTTGGAGGGTGTTTCCCTCAGGCCATCGGACTGTGTCCGAAATCTGGGCGTAGTCCTGGACCCGGCGCTCACCCTGGAAGCCCAGGTGTCCGCTGTGTCCAGGGCTGCCTTTTTCCATCTTCGACGTATTGCCCAGATTCGTCCGTACCTGGATGAGGACTCCCTCAGAACTGTGGTCCAGGCGCTGGTGATCTCTAGACTGGACTATTGCAACGCGCTCTACATGGGGTTGCCCTTGACTCTCATTCGGCGCTTGCAGCGGGTCCAAAATGCGGCAGCCAGACTGGTGGCTGGTGTGCGTCGATTCGAGCACATCACCCCAGTCTTGGCTGTCTGCACTGGTTGCCCGTTGCAGCCCGAATTAGATTCAAGGTCCTGGTTTTGGTTTACAAAACCCTCCATGGCCTAGGACCTGGCTACCTGACGGAGCGGATCGACCAGCGGTCAACTTCGGCCCGTCCGACCAGGTTGTCGCGGGCGCACATGCTGCGTGTGGCCACGCCTAGGGAGGCTCGGAGAACTTCCACCCGCACCCGAGCCTTCTCTGTGGCTGGCCCAACCCTATGGAATCACCTACCAGCAGAAGTGCGCCTTGCAGAGTCCCTGCCTGCCTTCCGGAAGGCGCTGAAAACCCTTCTCTTCCGGGAGGCGTTTGGGTGACACCTTTTTTTTTTTTTTTTGGTCCCGCCATCTGCTGCAGCCGTTTTGTTTTATTGCTTATTTTAGTTGTTGTTTTAATTTGTTGTTTGTACATTTATTGTAAACCGCCCGGAGTTCCTTTCAGGAAGACGGGCGGTATATAAGCTGTATAAATAAATAATAAATAAATAAATAATAATAAATGTGTTTCAATGTAAAATGTAAAAAAATGCATATTGGGGCAAAAAAATCAAAAATTTATCTATCAATTAGCTATCCGTGACGGATCAGGAAAGAGATCTTGGTGTGCTGGTGGACATTTAAATGAAGGTGTCTACCCAGTGTGTGGCAGCATTGAAGAAGGCCAATTCCAAGCTAGGGCTTATCAAAAAGGGAAGTGAAAATAAAACAGCCAACTTTATAATGCCATTGTACAAAACGATAGTAAGGCTGCACCAAGAGTATTGTGTATAATTCTGGTCACTGCATCTCAAGAAAGACATAGTGGAACTGGAAAAGGTGCAGAGGAGAGCAATTAAGATTATTTCAGGGCTGGGGCACCTCCCTTATGAGGAAAGGCTAAAACATTTGAGGCTCTTTGTTGTGGAAAAGAGGCGCCTGGGAGAAGATATGATTGAGACGTACAAAATAATGCAGGGCATGAATCAAGTGGATAGAGGGACACTCTTCTCTCACACACAAAATACCAGAACTAGGGGACATCCACTCAAATTGAGGGTTGGGAGAACGAGAACAGACAAAAGAAAATATTTCCCCCAGCATGTTGTTGGTCTATGGAACTCCCTGCTAGGGGAGGTGATGATGGCATCTGGGCTGGATGCCTTTAAAAGGGGATTGGACAGATTCCTGGAGGAAAAGTCCATCACAGGTTACAAACCATGAGGGAGATGTATCATCTCCAGGCTTAAAACCGGGAACAGTACTTCAAGGGTCAGATGCAGGGGCGTGGTATCAGGAGACAGATACAGTATCTAGTCTTCTGTGCTCCCAGACGCATCTGGTGGGGCCACTGTGAGATACAGGAAGCTGGACTAGATGGGCCTTTGGCCTGATCTAGCATGGCTCTTCTTATGTTCTTATGAGTAGAGAGGCATGGTACTCTCCAAAATCAGTGGCAAGAAAGGAAAAATTAGCTATTGCTGGTTTGATTGGTTGTCAGCCCGGCCCAGAAAGGTCCCTCCCAGACAAACCCTGCAGAGACAGCATAGACCAGGGATGGCGAACCTATGGCACGCGTGCCAAAGGTGGCACGCAAAGAGCTTTTGCCTGGCCCGCGACATGCTCCCTGCCCCCTACTTCCCCCTCTACTGGACCAGCCATGAGGAATTTGCGGAGGGGGACGTGGGGGGGTCAGGGAGCATGTCGGGTGCCAGGCCGAACCTGCCGTCGCCGCCTCGCCCGTGCCCCCTGCCGCCCAATCCCACCTCCGCGGCCCCCGCTGCCATCACCCCATCCCTGCCCCCTCTGCCAACCCCACCTCCGACGCCATCACTGACGCCATCCCTGCTCCTCTCTCCGCCGCCGCCGACCCCGCTGCCCTTGCTGCCCTCACCCTGCCCCCCACTGCCCCCCCACTGCCCCCCACTGCCACCAATCCCACCCCCCTGCTGCCATTCCCATCGCCATCACCCTTGCTGCCCCTGCTGCCACCAATGACGACCCCAGCTCGCCATCCCTGCCACCATCCCTGCCCCTCCCACCCCCTCCGCCAATTATGCTGACCCCACCGCCCCCGTCGCCCTTGCTACCTTTGCCCCCCCCCCCCCGCTGCCACCAATCCCGACCCCCCCCGCTGCCGCCGCCGCCGTCCCCATCACTGAGTTTGGGCACTCGGTGCCAAAAAGGTTCACCATCCCTGGCATAGATGGTTGAAATAACTCCAACATTTTCCACCTGGAAAACCCCAAAAACGGCTAGTATAAATCAGAATTGACTTGACAACACATGATTATTATTAATACTTCAAAGACATTGTAAGAAACATTATGCACATACTGTAAATCTGTATTTTATAACTCACTGTAGATCCTTTGTGAATGACAGACTACATCCTGGAATCACGAGGTGCTTAAAATAGGCTTCTTTATATGGTTTTAGACTGTTGTCCCCCCCCCGTACCCCCGCACACTGTTAATTAGTGGGTTTATAACCCATTGCCTCTGCTATTAACCTTCCCACATGGAACAGGGAGGTCTGAAGGAAGAAGGTTCAGTTTCTGTTTTTGTATATGTAAAAGCCCTCAGGAAGACATGAGAAACTGGTGTTCTCTGTTATAAGAAGGATTCCACTCTCATTCAAAGGAAATAGAAGCCCCCTTCAGGCCGTCTGCCTCAACCTAGGAAGGTTGAAGTTTTGGCAGGTTTGGATAATGTGGTGGGACATGTGTTTCATAGACTTGTGCTGTAGCCGTAGTACCTAAATTGTCCCTTGTGATATAACGTATCTCCTGGAGTAGATTTCTATGGGGTAACCAAGTAGCAAGATACAGTACATTTACTGTTAAAAAGTGACAAATGCTGTCAAACATTTGTATTTGCTGGAATTTTATACCAAATAGGTTTAGAAACTCACATATTGTTTGTCAAAGGTGGCTAGTTAACTGCTGTCCCCAAGCATCTTGTGTACTGTATTTTATTTATTTATTTATTTATTTATTTATTTATTTATTTATTTATTTATTTAAGAGTATTTTTACCCCACCTTTCTCCTTGGAAAAAGGAACCAAGGCAGCTTACAGAACGAGGGATAATATACAGTCCAGTACCATTAAGACATGTTCAAGTGTTGAGAATGGTGAATTGAGGGACATCTTACAGCATTAATTGACAACATTCATTAAAGCTACAAGAGAACATGATCAATTAAAGGGGAGTAAAATTCCATGTAAAGTTGAGTGATGGAAACTAACACTGAAAGTATATTGTCAATGTAAACCCATAAGGTTATAAGTAGTTATATGTCTGTAAAGATTCTATGTCATCCAGGTGAGTTTATCTGGAAGATGAATCATGGCTACTGGACTTCTTTTTCTTCAGAGATAGAAATGTCCTGCTGCTCATCCACAGGCGAGTTTATCTGGAAGTTGAATCATGGCTACTGGACTTCTTTTTCTTGAGAGACAGAAACGTTTCACTGCTCATCCAAACAGCTTCATCAGTCTGAGTACAGCTAGTGTGAGTCCTCCATCTTATAGTCCGCTTTGACCTCTTGTCACCCTGGTCTGAAACAGGTGTGGTCTGAAACATAAGATGAACAATGGCCTGAATAGGCTCGTTAGGTAGACAGTAGATCCATAGCCTTAAGGTGAACAATGGGCTAAGGCCTTGGTGGTGAAGGCTTTTTGATTTGTCTGGGTATTGTTGAAAGCACACCCTGATAAGTAGCAGATAGATTATGTCTGAGGACCCCACCTCTGTTGAGAGAGGGGTTTTCAATGCTCACATGAATGGCTTCCCTGACTCCTCTCTCAAACCACCTATCTTCTCTGTCTAATATGTGTACATCCTCATATTTGAATGAGAGCCCTTTGTCCTTCAAATGGATGTGTAATGCTGATTCTGGTTCTGAGCTGTTACCCCTCCTATGTTATAAACACAAAATGTGATCCTGTAGATTCATATAAAAGACACATAATAGGTAGAAAAGCTTGCCTGTTTCCGGAAAGACACCAGAGATGAGGCAATCCTTGCCTCTAGTGGGAAGGAGTTCCAGAGTCTGGGTGCAGGTGTATCTTCTAATTTACAGGTATCTAAAAAAGCAAAGTGTGCTGCTTATATACCACCCTATAGTTATTAAAGCAATCTCTGGACAGTTTAATTAACAAAGCTTAACAAAGAATACAAATAATGTATTTAAGCTGGGACCTTATTACTTGAGCTAACATTTCTTATGCAGTATTCAGATAACTTATTAAAAATAATCTACTTTTATATCATGGCACTCTTCATTGTGCAAAATGTTTCATCATAACATGTATTTTAGTCTTTCTCTGTGTAGATACAGAGAAAATGCATACACCATTTTTGAAACTGGTAGAGAAAAGGTAGTCTGCATATTGAAGATATGTCTGTTCGTGGGAAGGTCCCTAAGCACTGGAAGGGTGCTGTACAGAATTGGGACACTAGATGGGGCATTTGCTTTGCTGATCAGCAAATCAAAATCTATCATATCATTAACGATTTCCATACACCTCATGGTGACTTTGAATGTTTAACAGCTAGGGCTGCAACCTGGTACCCTCTTGCAGTTTCACACAGTCTAGAAGAAAACGTTAACAAATTGTATCATGTGGAATTAAAACCTAGAACAGGAGGGCTGTGGCACTTTTAAGGCAGTCCACTGTAACACAGTTGAGGAACCGGAGTGTAATCTACAGAAATGTATGCTGAAAAAAGCATTTTTCTTCCTTTTTCATATTTTCATATTTTAAGGCTAATAGATCTATTTCAGTATAAGAGCTGTGGCACTAAAAGATTGCCCGAATCACATCCGATCTCACCTAATTTCAGAAGCTAAGCAGGGTCGGCCCTGGTTAGTTCTTGGACAGGAAACCACCAGGGAATACCAGGTGCTGTAGGCACCTGGAGTAGGAACTGGCAAACCACTCCAGTATTCCTGCCAAAAAAACTCCATGGACATGGGGTCATGAAGGGTCGGTCATGACTGTAATGACACACACACACACACACACACACACACACACACACACACACACACACACACACACACACACAATGAATACTATGCTAAGTTGATCCATGGCTGTAGCACTGGGTCACTTACTTTGTTTAACAAAAAAAAGGAGGAAAGTTTCAACCACCTACAGAATGATAGCCATGAAGAAAAGGTAGGGGAGAATGGTCATCAGTAATCAAAAGGAGAAGTAATTGTTTAAAAGTCTGTGGCTGTGGAGCCAGAGGCTGTGACTTTGATTCTCCACTGTGCCTCTGTGGCAGGGCAGGATCCAAAGATTCATAGGATGCCTTCCAGCTCTGCAGTTCTAAGATTATAATGACAATTATTTAACTGAAGGGAGAGAAGGACATGTCTCAGCTATGAGACATGGACCTTCTGTCCTGTTTTTGACAGTTTCCAAAAGAAACTTAATTCTACAGGTTTCATAAGATATAGGCACCCTATACATACAATGTATAATAATAAATATATTATTATATATAAATGTTTTATATTGTGATATTTAATTGTTTTGATTTTGTTTATATTTCTTGTTGTGAACCGCCTGGAGTTCCTCCGGGAACACGGGCGGTATACAAGCCAAATAAATAAATAAATAAATAAATAAATAAATAAATAAATAAATAAAAATAAATGATAATATGACTGTGGAAAAACTAGTCAACAGTCTATAAATATCACAAATAGACTGAGCCTATCTACAGTCCCCAAAAATCCACAATATCTAGCATTTTAATTTTACCCATCTAAAATCACATGGCTTTGGGGTTGTTTGCTGTGTTTCTACTAAGAAATTGAAATACTCTCTTTTCAAACTGGCCGCAATGTTCACATGGGCTTACATTGGCTAAGAAAACAGTGTGCTAATAGAAATGGCCTTCACTTAACTCACTTCCTAAGAAAATAATACAACTCAGAGTAAATATGGTGGACCCTCGTATAACAAATGGGTTTAAAACTAGAAGTTTCAGTGGGAATCAAATAAAGCCACAAAGACCCTACACTTGGGCCTGTTATTGAGCTTTCATTCGCTGAGAGCCACAAGAGATATGGTTTATTTTATGGTAACCCCATCTTGAGGGAAAATCCTGTCAAGGGGGTTGTGTTGAGAAGAGATTGATCTCCTCTTGACTGGTTTTAAAGGAATGTAGAGACCTGGTTGGTTCAAACTGCTTTTAAAGGGTGAATACTGATCTTTATTTGATAAAGCAGAGCTTTTAGAGCTTTGCCTATGTTGTTTTATGACATTTCAGTTACTTAAGGCTCTATCTATCTCTCTGCCTGTCCGTTTTTTTATCTTGGAGACCTGTTTGGAGAGGACTTCCCCTCAAAAGGCAATATAAAAATACCTTAAATAGTTAGATGAGCCATATTTGGAAGGGCCTTATTTCCTGGACCCATGATTCTGCTTTCATCAGAATTGCATAAAAATCAAGGTATATAGTATCAGCTGTAGAATTCAGTTTCATATGAACATGCCTTTAAAAATACATACAGTGATCTGAGATTCTACTAATTTCAGTTATGAAGATATTCTTAAAAGTGTGTGGGTGGTTCTTGATGAAATGTCAGAAGCCAGTGCAGTTACTCAGTAAGATTGCCAGGTGTTGGGGGGGCAGAGATATGTTGTCCAGAATAGATTTTTGCAATAACTTCAATATAACTATTTAAAATATCAAATTACATGAAACCAACTCTTTATTATAATTAATGCATAACTATGTTACCACTGCCACTGTTTTCAGTCATTATTTGAATGTGTTTTCTAGCAGCTTGTCGCATTCCAGTATTGTTCAAGAGAGTAAGTGGGGTAACTAAAAGTATTTTAGGCACTTTTATAAAAAGTATCTATTCGCACCTGAGGTGGGTGGAAGTTCACAAAGGCTTGTGTCAAAAACACATTAGATGATCCTGTATGAAACAGATTATCTAGATCCATTTCAGTCTGGTCTGGTTATGGGACTGAAACAGCTTTGGATGCCTTGGTGGAGAACCTATGCTATGGACAAGATGGTGGAGTGTGTTCCTGTTAGTTTTGCTAGACCTTGGGATCCTTCTCAACCATCTCATTGGGATGGTACTTATGAGCACAGTGTCTTGCAGTGGCTCCAGTGCTTTCTTGGGGGGGGGGTCAGAAGGTGCCACTCGGGGACTCCTGTTTAATCTCTTGGTCTTGGGCCTGGGTGTCTCTTAGGGTTTTAATATGTGCTTCATGCTGTTTAAAATTTACATGACACTGCTGGGAGAGTATCCAGAAATTTGGTGTTTGTTGCCACCATTACAGAGATGGCTCCCAAGCATATCTGTTTTTCTATCTAACTCCAAGGAAACTGTTCCTGTTCTAAACTATGGTCCAATGTGAGAGAGGGACTGGATGAGGGCAAAGAGATTGAAACTTAATCCAGATAAGACAGAGATGCTTCTAAAAGACAGATGAAGGAATAGGGATTGTGCAAGATGGGAGTACACACTCTGAAAATACAGGTTTACATTTTGGGAGCATTCCCTGACTCATCTTTGAATTTGGGACTCCAGATCTCATTGATGGACGGGAATGCTTTAAAGCTAGAGCTGCAGCATCACCCATTCCTTAAGATGTTCAGTTAGGCTATAATAGCACATGTCTTGGTTACATCCTGTTACTGATGGAGTATGCTTTGTGTAGAACTGCAGATGGTTTGGAAACTTGAGCTGATGCAAAGTTCAACAGCCACACTGTTAACTAGGGTTGGTTATTGGGAACATGTGACTCCCCTCTTACAACAGCTACACTAGCAGAGACATCTGTTTCCAGACTCAAATCAAAGTGCTGGCTGTGGCCTAAAGCCCTGTGTAACTTAACTGACTGTATTTTTCTTGGGACTTAAATTCTTCCAGGGAAGTCCTTCTCTCAGTCCAATCACCTTTACAAGTATCTGACAGAAACCCAATAGAATATCACCTTGGTGTTCCTGGGTTATGGAATACCATCCCTGTGAGGCAAGGCAGCCTCTCTCTCCTCTCTTTTTAAAAGACAATTGAAAACAGATTTGTTTAGACAGGCGTTCCATCTTTAATTTTAATATAGCTAGATACCTTACACCTGCTGCAGTTGTATCCTTTTTCATCTCTGTGTGTTTAAATTATTTTACTCCATTTATCTGGTTTTTAGATGATCATTTTTAAATTCTTCATGTTCAATAACTTTTTAATGATCCATGTATCTTGTTTTACTTTTGTGATTTTCTTAATGACTTGTGAGCTGCCTTGAGTTCCTCTGGAAAACGGGAATAAAACTGTTAGGATTAGATAGGTTTCTGAAAACTTTCCTTGGATGTTAAAGAAGCAACATCATCTGATAGAGAAGAATAGAACAACATATCTCATGATATAAAGAACATGGAAGGTTAGCTTTTTAAAATATCAAGAGGGAAATATATTGAGGGGAAAATAGTAAAACTACTTGCGCAAGTCATATGTGTATGCTGAATTCTGATTAGGATATTCCTGATTCTTTGTTTGAAAGCCCATATGAAGGCAAATTGGTAATTTATCAATTCTCTCAGAGGTGAAAAATTCCTGAATAACTCTTAAGAATTTCCCCATCATCGCAACCTGGGAGAAAGGTGTCATATAAGTGCAGTTCATCCACCCAGTCATCCACTGGACTTCTTGTTTATGCTGAAACATACAGTAGTAACACTTTATCTAACCACCTGGATTTAAAAAAAAATCTCTGTTATAACAGGAACTAACAAAATTGGGGTGGCAAACCTTTGGAATACAACTAATTACTTTTTAAAAATACATTTTCAAGCTCTGATTTTCACCCTCTGAACATTGCCTAGAAGCAAAACAAATTATGCAAAATCATGTAGAATTATATAATTTAGGTTGGGTAAAATTAACAAAGAACTGGAAAAATACTGGTACACAAAGATTTATTAAACTACCTTGATCTTATTCTGCCATAGGCTTATCTTTTGCTATTATTTTGTCAAAAATGAAACTTCTATGCCTCTCCCTCCCCAGTTTTCCATTATCTGACATGATCAAGAGTTAGGGAACTCAAAACCTTGAAAATGTTGTACATTTCCTGATGATTCTAATAAAGCTATCATTGAACTGTGAATTTTGGATTTTGTTGGTTTTTTCCTATAGATCAATGTATCCTTTTTGTATTTTTCATGGAGAAATGTTATTTTTAATTATTAACTTTGTTTTCAAACCAACAAGCCTGAAACATAGGTTTAGCATAACTTTAGTTCTAGTCAGTTTACCTATATAGAGAAAAATGTTTGCTTAGAAATCTGAGGCTTCCAATGTCCTTATTTAAGACCTTTCACTAATATCTCGTGCATAGAGTTGGTAATTCATTGGATGAAATGTTGTTGTGCAACTTTACACCCTGTAAACCTGCTGGTGTCATGAGCTGCAGCAGTGTTTCAGAAATAAAAAATTCCCATCCTCACGTCTGAAGTTTCCAAGGCTTCATTGGGATCTCTTTCATGATGGGGAAGCCATTGGAGGTCATGAGGGATGCAGTCTTTAATTTCCAAATTTTGCCACTTCCATTAAAATCACCTCTGTGTTTGCAGATACCTTCTATCTTGGGCATTAGAAGTTCTCAGTTGCCCCAGCTGCCCCCTCAAGACATTTCTATTTTTTTAAACTGGCCTACAATGGCCAATAGTATCTATTAGAGGAGAGTTACTCATTTGGACTACAGTATCACCCTCCAACTTAATGTAGGTGCATAATGGCCGTCTTCAAATCCAGAAGTGACTGCACTTGTGGTTTTGATTTGATGCCCAAAGGTTTCAATGTAAATTACATAGTTTTGTGATTACAACAATGAAGTCTTTCTCCTGATCCTGGGTCTCATCCACTGTTGTCTATGAACCACTGTAGGCACAGAAGCAAAATCTCTTACCTGCTATTTGACCATTTAAGCGCAGAAGCTGGAGAAATTTGAACCTTTTTCAAATATCCTCTCTTCCCACTGCACTATATACCTTCCCATTGATTCATAAATACGTACATGAATAATTGGCAGTACTGAAATGAAAGCATCACATAATCATATTTTAAGCCAAATGTTGGCAACTAGTGCTTTTATACATTCTGCTGATTAAAAGGGGCCACTGTAGTTGCAACTTATTGCACTTAGCAGCAGAATGTCAGCCAATTTGTTATTCACTGCGATAGAGCCTGTCAATTGGGGCAAAATGCTTTTCTAACGAAACCTTCTTCTTTGCTTGACCCCATTGTTTCTTATGGTTTTAAAGAGCTGTATTAAGGACCGATTTGAAATGCCTAGTATGAACTGAAATAGCATTCTGTACAACAAAATTGATTGAGCTGCACATAGAAAGAAACTTTTCTTTAAGTTTATGACACCAATTGCTTAGAAATAGCAACAGTTTTATCATGCTGCTTTCTTTTTCAGATGATTGTTGTAGCACTTTAGTTATAAAATCATGGTTTAAGAAATGTCAGGAATAATATTTTTCTGGGTTAAAAGCATCTTTGTAAATACCAATAGTTATGTCTAGACATTTCACCTTATGTTTCCTGCCATTCTGGAGAGGTGACTTCAAAAACATAAAAGTTCTTGGCTAGATGATGTACACCAGGCAAGTAGTATTCTTAGAGGCAGGAAGTCAAAGGGCAGTTGTAAAAGCTGCTTAAGCATTGGGTTTCACACCCCCGTTCTTCAAAGGAACATGGGTCATACACCCACACCCACCCACTCACTCACCTCTCATCTCCATTTGGCACTATGAGACATACAAGTTCCTGTTGGCCCCCTTTTTTTACTTTGGTGGAATTATGAAGATACCAAGAAAGAGCTGGCATTCCCCACATACCTGGAATGAGGCACAGGGACTCTCAACACCAAACGGCAAACTTCAACCACTAGGTAATAACACTTTAATTCATTCTGGCTCCAATTGGCAAACCTAGTAGGTTTACTAAATTTTACCCCAATCCAAGAATGAAGCACATTGGTCTTCTACATCAACTCCTTTCTCTCCCCCACTCTGGCCAACAGGGACTTGTATGTCTCTTAGAGCCAAATGGAGATGAGGATTGAGTTATTTATTTTATTATTTATTTATTATTGGATTTATACCCCACCCATCTTCCCTAAGGAACTCTGGGCGGCTTACAAAGCTGATCAAATCAGCAAATATCACAAACACAGATACAAGACATAAACAACAATGAGTTAAAACACGTGCACCCGGATCAAAACGAATGTAGCTCAGAAAAAAGTCATGTTGGTAGAGCTAACCAAAAAGTTAGTATGGGGGGGAGGGGAATATGACCCATGTTCCTTTATTTGAAGAATGGAGGTGTGAAACCCAGTGGCTTAAACAGCTTTTACAACTGCCCTATGACTTCCTGCCTCTAAGAAGACTCCTGGCCTGGTGGACAAAAGAGAATAACCTCTTGGCAAAGCACATCTTTTGCCATGTTTGAACTTTTGGGACTCACTTTGAAGAAGAGTGTGTTGCACTGAAAAGCTTGCAATGTTTTTTATTTTTCGCTAAGGCCATGGCTAATGCAAATAAATAAATCATTGATTGTTTTTTATTTTTATTTGTTGTTGTTCAGTCGTTCAGTCATGCCCAACTCTTTGTGATCCCATGGACCAATGCACGCCAGGCCCTCCTGTCTTCCATTGCCTCTCGGAGTGTAGTCAAATTCATGTTGGTGGCATTGATGACACCGTCCAACCATCTCATTCTCTGCCGTCCTCTTTTCCTTTTGCCTTCAATCTTTCCCAACATCAGGGACTTTTCCAAGGACTCCTCTCTCCTCATGAGGTGGCCAGAGTACTGGAGCCTCAGCTTCAAAATCTGTCCTTCCTGTAAACATTCAGGATTGGCTTATAAATGTATTGCTTGTAGCCTAGTTTTGCATATGTATTTTGTGATGGCCACGCGACTTGCCCCCCCCTTTACTTATATGCAAAGTGATGGCTTTTACTAGGCATGGGGAATCCATCTAAACCAGGCTACAAATTAACTGTCTAAAGTGATGTTCTGAGAAAACTCAGAAAAGTTTGTACCATTGGTCGAAGGTAATGTCAATACTTAGAACAAAATCTCCAACTCATCACAGAAAGCCCAATAGTTGTTGGGTTTTTTTTTCCTGAGGGGGTGCTGCAGTTGATGAGGATTAAATCTTGCTTGGCTGCATAGCTTTGCCACTCTCTCACACTTCTTATCAAATTGGTGAAGGATAAATCAGGGATAGGAATAAAAATACCTGATGAAACCTTCCAATTGCATAGTGAAGCATTTGCCCCTATCCATTTGGCTGTCTGCCTCTGGAAAATGAAGAAGGTGTATTGTTAGTTGTTGGTCATTTATTCTGGAACTTGCTTCCTTTTGTATATTTGGATATTTTGACAGTTTTATGAACCAATGTTTTTCTTCCTGTTTGGCCTGCCTTTTTCCTGGCTGGAGTTAAAGATATTATTGACAGACAGGGCTGAGAATGAAGAAAGATGGGTGCTAGGCTGAATGGATATAACTGGGGCTTTACTGAACTACCTTCTTTATTTTTAATGTTTGTTTTAAATTATATTTTCATCTTCATACTGTCTACAGGGTCAAACACAACAGATTGCCATGATATATTTGGATTGTAGCGCTTCAACCATTCTGCTGCCATAATAAACTAAGAACATGTCTTCATTTTTCTTCTTTCTTTGTAAATGTTTCAAAATATTTTTTGGCAGTGTCAGTTTTTCTGGTATCTTCAGGACCTCTTCCTTCTGGTGATGTGTAATTTTACTCCTCAGAGACATGTGCTCCTGATGAAGATAATCAGTATCTTAGGTATAAATCAACCAAGCTGTATTGCTTCTTCCACCTCATCTGCTTGCCTTAATATAAAGTTAAATGTTACTGTTCTAATTACGACATCTTCAGTTGCATACCAAACAAGCACTTAAATTGTAAGTGCTAATGTGAAGGGAAAGAAAAGGAATACGATGGATTATTTTAATGCCTGATTAGTACCCCACAAACACTGCCACCCGAATAGCACTGAATTGTGTTCCCTGACAGAAATAAACATCTCATGACGTAATATGAATGAATGACCAACTAGGTGAACAAAAACACATAAATGCACTGGATGCTTTTACAGCTTTTATGAAGGAACAAAAATGCCTCATAATATGTGCTCATTTGATGTTTTGTATTATTGCCAAAGACTTCACATAATAATAGTACGTACCTGAATGGCAATTTGCTGTTAATCACAATTTTGGAGTACTTAAGGGAAGTAAAAAAAAATTCACATAGCACTGCCTAACTGTATGCTACCCGCTAAGGATATAAAGCTACAACAGCAGGGAGAACTGACTCAGAGGCCCTGCTACAACTATTGGATTTTAATACTTCTTGCTGAAGCAGTTCTTTCTTTTCAGGTTCTGGATGGTGCAGCTTTTCTTAAAGCTGAAGCCCATAGCAACATGTTTATCTGTGGTGGAGGCAGGGGATGGCATTTGACATACATACACTGGCATCCTAAATTTATAGATACATTGAACAACCATACATTCTTTGGCTAGAGAAAGAATGGCACATTGAGTGACTGTTGAAACCAGTGAGAGAATAGCATGTTTTGTTTGTGAGACTAGGATCTCCTGCCTTGTTATTGACTGTTTCCACAAGAAACTTACCATAACTCTACAGGTTTCATAAGATACAGGCACCCTGTACATACAATGATAATATGATAGTAGAAAAAACTAGTCTGGTCAACAGTCCATAGGTATCATTAATAGACTAAGAGCCTATCTACATTTCTCAAAAAAGAATCACATGACAACGTGTAGGATTTTAATTTTATGCATCTTAAATCACATGGTTTTGGCATTGTTTCCTGTGTTCTTACTAAGAAATTGAGATACACTCTTTTCAAACTGGCTCCGATGTTCACATGGGCTTACGTTGGCTAAGAAAACAGTGTGCTAATAGAAATGGCCTTCATTTAACTCGCTTTCTAAGAAAATAATATGACTCATAGTGAATACAGTGGACCCTCGTATAACAAATGGGTTGTATACCATAAAATCTGTACAATATAAAAAACTTCGGAGATAGGGGAAATTTGCTTAAGAGAATCGCCTATGGGGTGAATCCGTACAACATAAAAATGTTTGCGATTAAGGATTACTCTGTTTTCAATGCATTCCTATGAGAAATTTGTATAAAAGAAAATTTGGTTAACATAATTTCATTTGGAAACGAATTAATTCCTTTATACAAGGTACCACTATACTTTGAATATGTATTATGAAACTGCATGCTAATTCCCTGAAGATATGGTAAAATCTCTCCCTTTCTGGATGACTGACACTCCATTATTTTCTTTACAGCAAACTATTGGGTTGTTGTTGTTTTTACTCTTTAAAGAAAAGTTGTCCTTTAAATAGGTCCTTTGGAATTCATTATGTGAGCATGTAACTGAGCATGGTTTTTAACATAGGCCAAATCCTAGCGTTTTTGTTTTGTTTTTGTTTTTGTTTTTGTTTTGGCTGTGTGACTGGGCCCTTAGTCCCCTCCACTAAATTATTTCTATGGATGCCCTTCCATGGCAACATCCATTAAAAACAAAATTGAAGTGTAAATGCATGTGGCCCTTTTTCTGCCTTTCTACTCTGCTTTTTTTTCCTGTCCAGTCCATTGTTCTGTACTCAGGGCCTAAACTTCATTTTACACAGCAGAGCCCCCTATATGCCTGCACGAATAAAGAAACATGGAAAGATTTTTCCATCTGAAGAGCTTTCTGCATTTCTAAAATGCCCTAACCTGGGGCTTCTTTTCAGTCTCTCAGTGCCCTTCCTGATTTTGCTGTTTTTTTTAAATTCAGAAACATAACCCAGCCTTTTTTTATTTGGCCTAGGGTCCTATTGCTGGCATCTTACATCTTAAGATGCAGAAAAGAAGCTTAAAATAAAACAAAACCAGGTTTCAGATCTTGATGACTGTTTTATAACTTTTGCTTGACCCTGTCCTCTAATAAAGGTATACTGCTGTTCAGTAGAGTTTGACAGCAATGGAGTAACATGGTTACAGGCATGGATCCAGATGTAGACATATGTAGTGCAGTAAGCAATGGTATTTCAGGTAGTATATGCTTACAAAATAAATTCTAAAAACAACACACAAAATGAAGGGGCTTTCCTGCTGTCATGTTTTAATGTTTCAGTTTTTACTTTTTTGCATGTTACACTTGCTTGAGTAAAGTGTGCTGAAAATTCGCCTGAAAGGTTTCTTAAGACCATTTGTATAAGTCCCTTTTTTAAAAAGTTGATTTTATATATTTTTAAAGATTCAGTATTCTTAAATCATGTGCAGTGAAGGAGCTGTAAAGGTGTAGATCACGTTCAGCAATACTTAACTAACTTGCAAGGGTCTCATACTTTGAAAGGAGTTCTCCTTTGAGGGATATCATTGTTTTTTTTTCTATGAGGCTGGTTTTAATCATCTTGTCTTCACATGTTGATTGGTATCAATTAATGGACAATTTGAAGGTGTGAGGGAGTAACAACTGACAGGTTGCTTGGTGTAGATAGTTGCTAGGTGCCCTCTTAGACGCTCTGCAGATTATTGATAGTGTTCTTTTTCCCTCTGAGTACCATTGATATACTTTTGACATTGAGTGGGGTCTCAATGAGCTGTGCCAACAAAAATGTCACAGCAATAATGGTCACCTTAGCTGGAGCATATATTTGCTGTTAAGACTGTAAGGTTTAGCTTTTTTTTTATTAGCTTAGTATTAGAAATCTGTGTGTTGGAAATAAAACCATATAAATGTAATAAATGACACATTGTAGTTCTAAATCCTTAATAATATAGGTGATCTACAGTGGTCCCCCGCCCTTTCACGTTTCATATACTACAGTCCCGGTATATCGTGGCTCCGCAGTATATGAAAAAAGCCCCCTGGGGTAAGGAGGAAAGGCCTTCCCAGGCCTGTCGGAGGCCCCAAAAGTGCTTCCCTGCAAACCA
The DNA here is from genome assembly GCA_029282475.1 of Phrynocephalus forsythii. Classification (NCBI taxonomy): domain Eukaryota; kingdom Metazoa; phylum Chordata; class Lepidosauria; order Squamata; family Agamidae; genus Phrynocephalus; species Phrynocephalus forsythii. The sequence goes on from JAPFRF010000002.1 coordinate 66,156,910, forward strand.
GAAGTGACTTCCTGTAAACCAGAAGTGACCTCCAGATCACTAGAAAGCACTTTTGGGGCCTCTGGGGGAATGGAATGCCCCTTGCAGACCTGTTTGGAGCAGTGCCAGCTGTGGAGTAAGTAGTAGAGCCCCCAGAGAGTCCACCCAGTCCCAACCTGACCCAGCATCCACATATTGCGAATTTTCAATTATTGCGGGTCGGGTTGGGTTCCTAACCCCTGCAATAGGTGGGGGTTTGCTGTACCATTATTTATGTTATTATAGCAAACTGATAGATATGTCTATCCATAGGTGACAGTGATGATGGTTCTATATTATCTTAAGTACTGGAGTAAGTATGCCCTTTTTATACCAATTACAGGGAACATGAGCAGAAAAGGGTATTAACTGCACTTGCGAGCATATCCTCATATATCCTAGTTGTGGGCTTCCTGGTGGGAACATAATCCTGGGGACTTTGGCCCAATACATCATAGGTCTTTTTTATGTTCTGAGGCACAGAGTTGCCTCTGAGTAGAAATTACTTGCTCATTTATTGCCATTATACAAGCAAGGATTTTAATAACGAAAACCTACCCTTCATTTGCACAAAGCTCATGCTTGCACACACAGGGTGATCCTATGTTGCCATGCTGGTGGGACTTTGCCACCAGGCTGAAGTTCTGTAGAATGCTGGTCTTAATAGTTAACTGCTACAGATAATTACTTAAGCTAAGGAACTTAGACATCTTGAGTTCCTCTCAGTCTCAGATAGTTTGGGAAAAAGACAGGAGTTGAAATTGAAAATATCCTGAATAGATGCTAAATAGTTGAAAGATTCCTGGGTCTGGCAGTAATAAATTCTACCTCTCTTATGTAAATATATTAAAAAGACCTCAGTGAGTAATATATCTTGAAATCCAAATATGCACAAGCAGCAGAAATTGTGCTAGTGGCACAGTTCCATGAACCAGTGGAAGATCTTGTAAAGCACATTATGTAAACAGAAACGCGTCCCTGGATTTCCGATCTCTCCTCCTCTGATAGTTCAGAAAAAGACCTTCTGTTCATGGAAGTGCACCTGTAGATCCAACCTACGGTATGTTTCCAATTCCATTTTCCCAATATAAATTTAGATAATGGCTGGAAAGCTCAATGAATTAGGTATCTGGGTGCAGAGCCAGAGTGTGAGAGTTCAGTCCGTCACTGTGCATCCCAGAAGAGCCAGCCTGCGTGACCTTAGGAAAACTGCACAATCCCATGGCACGCACGCACGCACACACACACGCGCGCACACACACACACACACACACACACACACACACACACACACACACACACACACACACACACACACACACACACACACACACACACACACACCAGAAAAAGATAATAGTAAGTAAAACACTTCTGAATACTAGCAAACCATGAAAAGGTATGCCATAGGTTAGTATTGACTTGATGGCATAAATTACTGTGTTACTATTAATTTAGAACAGAACGTGGAACACTAGGCTTGAAAATTAGTTTATAGTTTGCCAATGTTCAATATTAGATAGTGATAATCAATTCATTGTTGTTAATGCCGAGAGTTTAAACTTTTAATTCGTTGTGTTAGTGTTGATTCATTCTTTAATTAAATTATTGACTTTCAGTAGAGAATGGTATGTGTGTTGTTCTTGTTGACTTCTAGCGGCTGATTTGTTACCCTTGCCTTTAAAAGTGTTATGTTCCAAAGTTACCTTCCATAATCTGACCACTCCCCCCATGCTTTTTGGCTGGAGACCAGTTGATTCAATACATATTGAAATTGTATGCCTTCTCTCCTAAAGTATGGAATGTCATCTCACCTCAGTCATGTTTGGCCACTGATCTGTATCACTTTTCTTTTTATTATTCACTGCCTCTTCCAGTATTGGTCCATATGTAAATAAATTAGAAGCATGATTTTATATATTTTTCCTATAGCAGTAGGAGAGTCATTGTCATATAGGGAGCTGGGTTTATAACCTTGCTTGACTATGGAAACTCATGGGGTGGGGGTAATATTGGTAAAACCACCCATTAAATATCTCATGTACACTGAAAACCTTGATAGGGTTACCTTGAGTCAGAATCACCTTGATAGCACATAACACAGAGTTTGTGAATGGAAAAGGTTTTGCACTGAATAATGTATAAATGCTGTATAAATGGTTACTTCACGTCCATTCTCGTTTCGGGAGGAATTTCATTGTGTGTTGACGTTGGTCACGGTCATGTGGTCTTCTGTCCCTGTTCCCGTGTACCCACTGCGTGATTGATGATACTGGGATGCATTATGGAACGTCCTCGTTCGGTAATGAGATGTGAAATTCTATGCCTTCATTTTTTTTTTTCTGGTCCGACCTTCCGTTTTTTGATGTTTCAGTTCTCCGAAGCTTTGCCTTCATTGCGTTACGGAGCAAACTTTGAGGCATTTGTCTTTCAATATCTCAGCACTGCATTGCTAACTCCATAGGGAATTTACTGGTGAATGTCACTTCGCACTCCTGCCACTAGATGGCAACGAGCTACAATCGGCACTCGTTCCGCGATGAGGCTTTCTCGCATTTCAGGGGGCGTGGTCAGGACAAACTCCCATCGTCACGCAATGGACATACCAGTACCAAGCGGGACCGCGAACTGCAATGAAAGGGATGTGAAGTAACGGCCATAATGACACATACTGAGATTGCTCAGGTAACAAAAAATAGTGTAGAGATAAACACTTTTTTTCCTTTAAAGAATTTAAACTCATAGATTAGCATGAACTAATTATGAACTAGAACGATCAAAGATTCCTACAGTTATTTGCACTAAAGAAAGCACATTGTGACCTAAGTGATCATTTAATAAGTTCTAAATACAGTATATACAGTATGCACTATATATATATTTCTATATGCACTGACAGTCTTTTTTTACTATTTCCCCTCTAAATTCCATCCATCCCGTGATTCTAAAAATTAAGCTGACTAGTGTGCTAAGATCTAAATATTTCTCCATTAGATCATCTGCAAAATATCAGCTCACCATAAATGAAGGCTGCACTTACATAGGAGCTAGGACTAATCCTCATTGACTCAAATTACTTCTAACTTTGATCAGACATTTCTATTAATGGGCCACATTTTCACAGCTTATTTTAAAAAAAATGAAAGAAATAACTAAGAACAGGACATGTGTTGTGGCCTTTTGCTACCAAATCATGTATCTCTCTATATAAGAACCATAATTTATTAATTAAGGAGTAATGTTTGATTCAAGACTAAGTGGGAGTTTAATGTGCCACATTCTTTTTCAACTGTATACTGGAATGAGTCAATTTGAATCCTCACCCCATCACCCTTTCAATTACCTACCAAAAGAACTTGCGTGTCAAATAACTTTTCAGAATTAAGAGGAAACTGCATGGTTTGTAGCCTCTCTGGAAGATGAAGGGAAATCACGTTAATGGTACACTCGATTCAATAAGGCTTAGAAATAGAATTAAATTAGAGCATTATGCCTGTGTTGAACTCAAAAATAACTAAATTTTAATTAATTAGTGAATTATTTATGAGTCCTGGTTTATCCAGTACTCTTCTGTCACTAAGAACTTCTCAGGCACTTTGTTTAAGAAAAATGTTTCAAAACTTACTTTTCATTGCAGTCAGTATGGTAATTTGAATCAATAAATGTCATACAATTCCTTTGTCTAAATTAACTTTTTATTCAATGCAACTGATCTGTCAAGTCTATATATATATGGTATATTTGATCAGGTTTTGCCCAAGAACTTTAAATTTCTAGATATATTGTTCTTGTACTTTGCTTAGGCAGTATAGCGAATAAAATGTTATTTTAAAATCTTTTTTAATATTAATGCAGGATGTCCAGGCTGGGCTTCTGGTACATATTGATTTCCACATATTTGGCAATGAGCTGAAAATCTATTTTAAAATCTATTTTAAAAACTATTTCCTTTCTCATCGTCAGAGGAATGAAACAGGAGCCATAATGGTGATAGCAGCTCTTTCACTTGCATAGTGTGTGTGTGTTGTGTCGTTACAGTCGTGACCGACTCTTCGTGACCCCATGTCCGTGGAGTTTTCTTGGCAGGAATACTGGAGTGGTTTGCCAGTTCCTACTCCAGGTGCCTATAGCACCTGGTATTCCCTGGTGGTCTCCCATCCAAGTACTAACCAGGGCCGACCCTACTTAGCTTCCGAAATCAGGCAAGATCGGATGTGCTGAGGGCATCTAGGCAGCTAGTACAGCTTGTCAAAGTGTGTCAGATCAGTAGCCATGGTTCTTAACGTTATACAGTATTCTTATTGATAAAATTCTTTAGTTGGAAAGTTTTAGCCTTTTTCTGTTGCAATGTGAGATGGCACAAAGAAGCCACATGGAGTTGAGGTCTGTTTTTTGTTTACCTGCCTTATTTGACAGTCCCACTGAAAGATGCTTGGAATATTGCAAAACCCTAAAAAATTAATTTATTTGTGTAGCAGGAGGCCTTCAGATATTAAACATAAGCGACAGAGAAAAATTGCAGATTTCCATGTTCTTTCTGAAAACAGATTTATTTATTTATTTATTTATTTATTTATTTATTTATTTATTTATTTATTTATTTATCTTACCCCACCCATCTGGCCATCTGGCCACTGTGGACAGCTTACAACAGTACTAAACAAAACACATATCAAACAGAGCAAACCTATAATATAATAAACTAAAATAACAAATAAATAATTACACTATTATAGCATAACATCAATCACTGTGCATTATAAAATCATATTCAAAATTTCAGTTGAACTCCCCAAACCAGCCTGGCCAAAAGACAAGCCAGGATTTGTAATCCCTCCCAAGTAACAGTTTGCAACAAGGGAGAGAGAGTTGCACAACTCCCCCAGCCAGCCTGGCCGGAAGACATGCTGGAATTTGTAGTGCCAAAAAAAAAAAAAAAAAAAAGTGATCGTCCCAGGCCTGGTTCTTGACTCCTCCTCCTCCTCCTCCTGCCCACCCCGCTTAGGCAGCCGATCCCGCCTCTGTTGCCAGTTGTGAATGAACGGAACATTGAATGGCAATATTGGGTGTTTTTTGTAAGGGTGTTTACTCAAGTGATTAGAACATTGAAGTACACTAGTATGTTTGCTACATCTGAGGAAGTAGTCTTGTCTGCAAAAGGCCACATTAAAATACAGAAGTTAGTCTTTAAAGTGACACAACCTTTTCCCATTCTTTATTTGAACAACGGGGTATAAGAGGTGACCTGATTGAAGTTTTAAAATCACACACTGTGTACAAAGTAGATAAGGAAAAACTGTTTTCTCTATCGCACAACACAAGAACTAGGGGGCACTCCATGAAACATTTGGGTGCTCAATCTCAAACAAATAAGAGAAAGTACTTTTTTTCACCCAGAGGTTCACTGGTCTGTGGAACTCCCTGCCAGAAGAAGTAGTGACAGCTGTCAGCCTTGACAGTGCTAAGAAAGGATTGGACAAGTTCATGGAGAACAAGGGTATCAATGGCTATCATTATGGATGCCTAAGGACAACCTCTGGGTTGGAGAGAGAGGCAGGATATCTCTCAATGCCATTTGCAGGGAATCGTAAGCAGGTGAAGACATCTGCTTGGGAATACTCTGAAGCAAATGGAGAGCCACTGTGTGAGACAGAATGCTGAAATAGATGGGCTATGGCCTGTTCCAGCAAGGCTGTTCTTATGTTCTTATGTAATCATTTATTCATTTATTTTGCCTGTTATGATGAAATTATGATGATGGTATGATGAAATGTATTGTTATCCATCAGTGCCCCCCCCACCCCGGTATTATTACTGTGAGATAAAAGGAAAATCTGGATAACTCAGTAGTTTAAGTATCTGGCTGTGGAGCTTGATTGGGAGGTTGATTTCCTACTGTGCCTCCTTGACAGGGGCTGGACTCAATGATCTATAGAGCCCCTTCCAGTTCTGCAGTTTAAAAATATTTTTATATATGATAAAGATACCAGTGTATAAAGTATAATAACAATGCAATATTAAGTAAAATTTAATCTATAGCAACCCTTTCAGGGGTTTCTAATTATAAAGCACTCAGAAATGATTGACCAGTTCTTGCTTGGGTCTGCTTGCCCTGAGACTGTGCAACTTGCCCAAAGCAATATTGGTGTCAACATGCGCAACAGAATAAGCTACACACGGGGTGGTCTCAATTAGCTTCTCTGCAAGCCTCAATGTGGATTCAAACCCTTGGTACTGGCTTTGGTCCTCCAACGCACTGAGCTGTACCAGCACCATGCAATGTGGCTAGGTGGCAATTTCAAGACTGCAAGTAGTTAGAAAAAGTCTAATAGTGTGTTGCCTATTTAGCTGTAGGTACCATTTAGTGGCAACCAACATGGATTTGACCAAACTCCGGAAGGCAGTGGAAGACAGGAGGGCCTGGCATACTCTGGTCCATGGAGTCACGAAGAGTCGGACACGACTGAATGACTGAACAACAACAACAACCATTTAGTGACCTGAAATATATTATCTAAAGGCCACCCCAGTTGTCGATTTTCATGATATCTTGAATATTGTTGATATTTGGTTGTTATTTTCTATATCTTTCTCAGGCTCTTCAATATCTTTTTAACAGGGTGCACAGACTATGCATTATTGCACATTGTTCTTTTTATTACTTATTTATAAAGTTCCACCAACGTACAGAAAGTTAAAAGGTTTTGATGTAAACCGTCCAGAGTAGACCTCGGACTAGATGGGTGGTATAGAAATATAATAAATAAATAAATAAATAAATAAATAAATAAATAAATAAATAAATAAATAAATAAATAAATAAGAATAATGAAATCTCTGCCCTGAGGGGTGTACAGTCTAAAACAACAGGACAGCATATAGAAGAAATGCATAATAATTAATAATGCCAAATAGTACAAATGAAACTGATAATTTCAAGTCCATAATTCAAATAAAAACAAAAGCATTAAACATGATGATAAAAACTAAACGGAATAAAAAGCTTTAGAAAAGAGATACATTTTCAAAGCAAATGTAAACATGAGGGAGAGTGTTGTAAACTGCCCAGAATAGTGGCTTGCCGCCAGATGGGCAGGATATAAATGTAATTTGACATAAAGGTCTTTAATTCATGATACTGGCTGTCTTTCTAGTCATTTCCTAATAATCCCTTAATAGAATTTGCTTTCACCATAACTGCACATTGGGAAGACATCTACCACAGGTTTAAGCCATTTTTTTCTGATTAGTCACCTCCAGTTTCAAGTCAGGCATAGTATATAGGAAATTACTGTTACAAAGGTTGATTCAGAATGTTAATTGTATGTGGGATTGCTTATAAGACTGTTTTATCAGGGTGCAGCAGTGTCTTTGGTAGGCTTTAAAATCCACCTTTGCTTCTCCATTCCTTAGATAAAATCTTGCAGAATCTGAGCTTCAGTAGCAGAAAGAACTTAACATTTATCTAGATACCAAATAAGAGCTCTTGTGCCAAAATGGCGCACAAAATCTGGAAAAAGAGGGGAGGCATAATCCCTCTCCAGAGGTGTTAACAGCCACCCCAATACTACTTTTGTGACAGATAAATGCAAGAGGAGACGGATGTTTCCAGAAATTTCTTCCAACAGTTGTGGCATGGAAGCTCTGCCCAGAAAACATGGTATCTCATGCTGGAGGTAAGGGTGCATTTGGCTAGTAGGTGAGTGTGTGTGCATGTCCAGATTGTCTGTTCCACTGCTTAACCCAGGGGTCGGGGACCTTTGGCCCTCCAGACATTTTGCATTGCAACTCCCAGAATTCCAAGGATATATTGCCTGTGATAAAGGACTGTGGGAGATGTGGTCCAGAAGGCTGACCCCTGGCTTACACTCTTGCTCTCTTGGTTTGAGGAATCTCTTGGTAGCAAAAGCTCCAGAAACTTAGATAAACCTTTTTGTGACCAACACACAAGAATATGCAAATGTTTCTAATTGGAAATTGAACCTCTCAAGTTTTTTGTTCTTAACACTTTACGGCCTGGGAGATACAAAACACTCTTTTGAGGAAGGTTTTGAGAGAAAGTTTGGGAACCAAGTGGTTGTGCTGGTTTTGAATTCTCTCATCCCTTCTCTTCTTGTCCCTTCCCTTCCCCAAAGCAAGTAGTACCTCATAAGACGAATGCCTCTTAATAAGAAAAACTCATAAGACAAATGGAATTTCTGGGAATAGGAAAACCTTGTAAGACGAATTTTTCCTTTGGCATACTTTGCAAGATGAATTCAATGCATTCCTATGGGAACTGTGTTAAACCGTGTTTCATAGGACAAATTTTTCATAAAACAAATTGACCCACAGAATGAATTAAATTTGTCTTAAGAGGCACCACTGTACCTAGGAAAAAAATCCATGTATCTTTTTGATAGGCTTGCACAGTCTGCTGATAATGGAGCTAATGGCTGTATGTCATCCATAGAGATACATTTTCCTGCGATGTCCACTGTAGTCAGTGTATACAGCAACTCCTAGCAAGGTCTAATAATCGAAGACAGCTTTGTGAGGGAGAGAAACAGGAGAAGAAAACAAGAGCTTTAGCTCTCTGTTTTTCTGGCTTTATGAAGAAAGAGGAAATGGATAGACATGGTAAGTGAAAAAAATCAGATGTTAATTCTTAGATGCTCTAGAAAATTGACTTGTGCCCTTTATGTAGGCTACCAGAAGCTCATGTTTTCCGTTGTTTACAATATTAGTCATCATGAAATTTGCCTTCTTATTTATCTCTTCATTGGTTAAATTTAACCTCTTAACAGGATGAGGATTGCAGGCATTATGATATAAATTGTCTATCCAGGATCTACCTAAAAGATATGGGGACTTTGATTTTCTAATGTCTGGGAAATGAGACAGTAGCCTATATTGGAGCTATTAAATACTTTGGATTGGCGGAATAACTTTAATATGGATTGTTTATCAGTGCAGTAATGGAAATAATACAGCATATGCATTTTAAATATACATAATACAGGTATGTAATTTGAGAGTTTGCACTTCAGTTTCTTCCTGATGTTTTAATGTAGGAGGTGGCTACATGCTAAAATAATACACTCGGAAAGTGAAATAACATGTTTGTGGTGTTGAATAGATATAGTTACATAATGGGAAATGAAAATTTTGGAAAACAGACCACTTGCATTAAAATTTTTGCTTTGTGCTTAAGCAAGGTGTGTTCCTGCATTGTTTTCAGTATGTCTCATAACTGCTTTAACATTATTGTTTTGCCTTATTGAACAAAGTGACATTCCCATGAAATGCTGCAGCCACTGCATGGTTTGACACGGTTCAGAAATGCCGAATACAGGAGGTCAATGTAGCTTTTTAAAAATCCGTGTGTTACATTTTACCTATTTGAACTATACAAATTTGGTAGAACAATTTTTTTTACTTCCAGCAGATACACTCCCATGTGTTCCTTTGTGTTTACTGGGGGTTAAACTTGAGTAAGTGTGTTAAGAATTGCATTCTTAAAGTGCATTCTCACTGGATACACAAATAAGCAAGTCATTAATGATGGCGTAATCTACATTTTATCAACACAATCTGGAAGCCTTTAATCTTCTTCCTTGCCACAAATTTTAAACAACTGAGACAGTGAAACAAATTCATGGGCAAATTTAAAAATTATAGCAATACAGGATTTTTCTTCTACTACTGCCTTTACTAATTCTGAATTATAAAACAGTGGGAACACAAGATTTCCCTTCCATTATGGATTTACCTCATCACAGAAAAAAAATGACGTAGGGGCAGAACAGTTTATTTATCTTACTTTTAAGGATCAGATTATAACATATTAGAATAGGTTGAAATCCTATCAGAGATGTGACTCTAATCCTAAACTATATCATGCACTATCTATGCATTCCAGTTATAAGAGCCTTTATGAGAGGAAAATGAAGATGACTCAAAAGCATTTTGCAGGCAGAAAGAAAGTTAATATTGGAGGCTGGGAGTGGGGGAGGATCAGTTTCCCTGTATTGTTTTCATACTTTGCCTGAGAAAGCTTTAAAGCTTTAAATCCAAATGATCCATGTTTGGTTAGAGGGCATCATTCCCTTTCTCTTTCAAAAGGATATTGCCATCTGGAATGGTTTAATTAACTGGTATTGAAATGCCTCAGGCAACAGGTAGCAATAGTAGTTGCTTTTTTCCTACAAAACTCTTGGTTTGGCCTTTGGGGTATGAAAGGTTTGCAGCATATCTAGATTGTAGATTAAGATTTTAAATCAGGATTTGAAAAACATATTGTGGACTGCAAAGGCCTTGCTAACTGGGAATTTTGGGAGCTGTAGTTCAAAAAGCAACTTTTTTATCTTAATAACTCTTCCTGCATGGCTACTATCGAATACTAATAAAATTTGGCAACAATTTCCTTTGTGAAGCAAAATAACGTTTTAAAAAGTATTTCTGTGAAGATTCTCAGTCATCCAGGTCAGTTTATCTGGAAGTTGAGTCGTGGCAACTGAACTTTTTCTTGAGAGATAGAAATGTTTCGCTGCTCATCCAAACAGCTTCATCAGTCTAAATAAAACTAATGTGAGTCGTCCATCTTATAGTCCGCTTTGACCTCTTGTCACCATGGTATGAAACAGGCTTATAAGATGAACAATGGCTTGAATAGGCTTGTTGGGTAGACAGCAGTATCCATGGCCTTAAGGTGAACAATGGCCTAAGGTGCTGAAACCCATAAAGTATGGGTCGTTAGCTATGGCCTTGTTGGTGAAGGCTTTTTTATTTGTCTGGGTATTGTTGAAAGCTCACCCTGATAAGTAGCAGATAGACTGTGCCTGAGGCCTCCACCTCTGTTGAGAGAGGGGTTTTCAATGCTCACATGAATGGCTTCTCTGACCCCTCTCTCAAACCACCTATCTTCACTGTCTAATATGTGTACATCCTCATCTTTCAATGAGTGCCCTTTGTCCTCCCAATGGAGGTGTACTGCTGATTCTGGTCCTGAGCTGTTACCCCTCTTATGTTGAGCAATCCTTCTGTTTTAAAGTAGAATGAACATCTTTATGAGATACTTTAAATTCCATCCTGTCTGCAGGCCCAGTGTTTCTAGAAGAGAAAGCCAAATATAATGACCTTTGTTTTAAAGAGGAAAATCAAGAACCGAAAGGCTACATGTTGAGGAAATGGGTACTGAAACTCAAAAAGGATGTATGGAAGAGAAGTGATGCAAACCCATGCTGCAAACATTACTGCAAATAATGGCAGCTGTGAGCCAGCTATGGGCAATGGTATCCTTATGTCTCATCTTTTTCTCTCTCACACTGTAATGTATAGTTTCACTTGCAGCTGTGTCACTGTACCTTCTCTACAACATTTGCAGCTGACAAAAGAAGCAAAACATGCTTCACAGGTGAGCGAAGTTACCTTTTGTGGGAAGAAAGATGACAGTGCATCCTGGGGAGGCCATTTTCTGCAGCCCCGCTCTGTCATAATATGTAGTCCAGCACATGGGGAATCTCTTAACTAGCTGCATGTTATGTCCATCACTTATAATAACAACACATCAGCTTCAGTTGAGCTGACTAATTTTCTTGGCACTGTGAACTTTCTTAGCCAGCTGAATTTGTCTGTCCCTCTGAATCTCTTATTCCTGCAACTGAAATGAGCAAAATCCTGCTATGTAGGAGAAAAGAAGGGAAATAACCTCCTAGTTGTTCTATAACAAGTCAGCTGTACTCCAGGGTGTTGTTAGATTAACATGCTGTTTGGCTTTTCCCATTTTAATCACGATACAGTGGACCCTTGTATAACAAACAGTTTGTATAACATAAAATTTGTACAACATAAAAAATTCCGGAGATAGGGGAAATTTTCTTAACATAATTGCCTATGGGGTGAATCTATACAACATAAAAATGGGATCACTCTGTTTTCAATGCATTCCTATGGGAAATTTGTATAAAGAAAAATTTGCTTAACATAATTTCATTTGGAATGCATTAATTCCTTTATACAAGGTACCACTGTAGTCATTATTTTCCCCTGACTGGCTGTATATCTGGCAGATATTCCTGAAGTGAATAGGTACTATTCCTGGCATAGAAGTATACTGTTTCTGTAAGCAGCTGATGGTTCTGGCTATTGAATGCTAGAAATAGCGGTTTAGGTATAGAAGCAATGATGACTCAGGCATTTGTTATTAAGCTCATCCTTCTGTCATACCATTCAACCTCCAATTTAGCATAAAACAAGTTATCTTATATGATGGGTACAGTGATTCTTGAACCTTTTTTTTGCTGGGAATGCAAAAAAGTCCTTGAGTAATCTCATTTTTATAGGAGTTTACTAAGCATCCAATCCCACTTTTGATCTGACCTCCTCCTGTCTACACTACCTCTCTTTGCGAAGCTAATTCAGCTCTCATCCTTATTCCTGCATAGCAAATACAGTAATTCCCCACAAATTACATGAGAGCTCTCTTTCTCCCCCCAGCCTCATATTACACAGAAATAAATATTTTTTCAATTTGGCTAAAAAAATTGATTAGGTCATTCTATAAACTTTTTTTTTACTTCTCTGGTTCATTCCATTTTTACATTGCATTGTATTTCATAGTTGTGCTGACTTGTTTCACGTCATAGCAAGAAATGAATATGCATGTCTTGTTTTACTTGTGGTTAAGAAAGCAGTTCTATACAGTTGTGTGCATTTCTAAGTACAGTATAGACAGCAGACTTGTCTTCATATTGAAAAGTGGTTTATTAGTTTCTTGATTTGTCCATTATATTAATTTTTTTAAATTGACATACTTAATAACTTACTGTGGCCCTTTTCGAGCTTTTCTAGATAGATAGCACTCAGAAGTGGTTTACCATTTTCTTCTTCCTGGGACTGTTGTGCTTGCCTAAGGCCACACATGCTAGCTCTTCTAGAATGCATAATGGGCGAAATTAGCTCCCAACATCTGGTTCTACAGCCAGATATTTAACTCACTGAGCTAACCAGCCACCCACAAGATATAAAAATTCATCAACACATGATAGATCAGGGCAATCATGAAGACAGGAGATGGTAGAAAAGAAGGAGTGATCACAATTATCTTCAGGTGATAAAGCCAAGGAAAAATATATTTGTTCTGTTTTTTCTGGAGAAGGAGTTTCACAAACAATGCACTACAATGGAGAAATATTTATCTCGGGTCAGTCTTAGGCTGATACTTCACGTCCATCTCATTGCTGTTTACGGTCCCACTTGGGACTGGTAGGAAGTAATCTAACCGAATGTCCATTGAGGGACTAGGGGAGTTTGTCCCGACCATGCCCCCTGAACTGCGATTTAAGCGGGATGAGAGATTCCCCTCCCTGGCCTCGGGAATCTGCTCGTCATGCTTCTCTTTCCAAGATGAGTGGCCATGAGGTAAGGCTCGTCACGCAACGTGCCATTCTCCATCTAGTGGCAGGAGTGTGAAGTGCCATTCGCCAGTACATTCCCTATGGAGTTAGCAATGCAATGCAGAGAGATTAAAAGACAAATGCCTCAAACTTAGCTCCGTAACGCATTGAAGGCAAGGCTTCGGAGAATCAAAACATTGAAAAACGGAAGGTCGGGGCCGGGAAAAAAACAGAGAACAAAAGCATGGAATTTCACATCTCATCAAAGAATGAGGACGTGCAGTAACAGTCATGCCGCTATCATCCATCGTGCCCGTGCGTACACGGGAACAGAGACAGAACTGGAAGAAGACCACATGACCGCGACTGACATCTACACGCAATGAACTTCCTCCCAGGACGAGAATGGACCTGAACAGTAGCTTGAGAGGTTCTCTATTAGGGTTCTCATTTCACTGACAGACATAGCTAAAGGGGCAACAATATGAAGCAGTGGTTGAGAAAAATACTAAAGATTCAAGTAAGTGTGAGATAACTTTTGTAGCATGTATATTTACAATCTCTTGTACATCTATGGAAGTATTGCCCTGTTGATCTCAAAAGGACAACTATCGAGGCTTCCAGTTTAATGGCCGACTGAACAAGACGCTAGGGGAGCTCCTCCGCGGAATCCCCAGAGCGCACAGGAGGTACAAAGAGGTTCGCGAAGACTACGCGGCCTCCATTAACCTCAGGGGGGGGCCCCTGAGGGATTGGGTATCAGCTGTTGCCTCTTGCGACTCTTCTTTCACCCCGATCTGGAGGGGTTGGGGGGAAAGGATCGAGTTGCGGCACTTTACTATCGCTACTCCTGTGTTTGCGAAGTCTCACAGTCTTGGCAGAAGAGCCATTAGCCTCCAAGGACTTTACAAATTGTTTCTATCAGAGGGAGAATCAACAGGCTGTTAAACGGCTAATTAGAAGATAAAGATCACACCCGAAAGAAACGTGAGTCTGCTTGTTTGTATCGGAATCTGTTCGGAGCATGGTGGAAAGTAGCCGTAACTCCCCTTCGTGAATGCAAATCGAAACCAAGCGGTGGGGGCGGAGGAGACATCCCTTCATTTGCAAAGTGAGTTTAATTTAATATCTAAATTGAAGTGGAAGAATAATGGGACCTGGAGAAGCTTGATCGTGAAGTCTGTAGTTCAAGACTGGCGTTTTGAAGTCACCCCCCGCTTTTTTTTGTGAAGAGACGGAGTGAATAGTGAATAGAGGAGAGCGTGGGGGGTGGAAGGGAGATATTTTAAAAAACTCTGGTGTTTGAAGTTACTCCCCCCCTTACCTGATTTTACACTTCCAAAGACTTTTGATTAACAATTGAATTCCCCCTCCCCTTTTTTTTATTATGGAGGACTGGATATTTAGAGGGATTTGAGTGGCGGACAAGGTGGTGTGATTTTACATTTCAAAGGATTCCATCAGAGCCGGCTGGAAAGCCATCCCCCCTCTTTCGAGGGGAACGTTTTGGAGTTGTTTTTTGGGAACAGCTTAGGAGTTACTACAAACTGGAGCTATTGTTATCTACTTTTTCCTAACTGGATTAGACCTTTTGAAGCGGTTGAAGATTTATATATCTTTTGGATGGGCAAAAACTTTGTTAAACAACTCTTTGTTACAGAGAAGCAAAACATGTGGATTAGGCTGTGACCGAAGAATTGCTCCAATTTTTCTCTCAACTCTTAATTTTTAAAGGTTTCTTTGTGGGTCTCATTTTGTTTATTCGATTGCAGTAGAAACGAATTTAAGTTGCTGCGTGTCTTCCTTTGAGGCTTCCTCTGGTTTCAAGGACATAAGAAAGACACAACAAGATAAGGTCTGTGCTGTGAGCTGGACTGAGAATCTCATTCCTTAGGTTGGAGCGCCATCTGGTGGATTTTAAAAATTATCGTATGGGACACCGGTTAGAAAATTCATTTCTTATGTTAGAGCGCCATCTGGTGGATTTGGAAAATTATTGCATATAAAATTCAATTTGAATGTTATATTGAATGGGAAAGTGTTTGACTATATAGAAAAATTGATAAAATTTGATAAATTGTTATAAATTTGATATTTGGATAATTTAAAGTTAGAGAGGTTAAAATGAAGTTAGAATAAGTAAATTTAACATCACTGATGGTAATTGGGTGAATATTAATCAATATCAATTAATGGAGTATTAATAGATTAACTCAATTGGTTGAAGGTTATTGTGGTTTATTGAATGAATTAACTTTAGTATGTGGTTAAATTGTGTCCTATTGGAATAGAAGTTAATAAAAATTGTGATGGCAGAGAAGAAGAAGACGACACCTTTAACACAGAGAAGAGATTCCAGATAAGAGGAGGGCAAAGAATGGGAAGGATTAATGATACATATAAGGAGAGAATTTGAAAAAAGTGAACAAAGTATGGATCAGAAGTTGTCAGAACTAAAGGAAGACATGCAGAAACAAATTAAAGAGGCAGTTGGGGAGCTCTCAGCTCAAGTGAAGGATTTAACGGTGAAAACAAAGAATATAGAAGCTAAAGTGAAGAAAGTGCAGACAGAGGTTAAACAATGCAGAGAAGAAACAGAGAGGAATAGAACAGGAGTGTCAGAAGTAGAGATTACGCAAAGGAAGATGGCTGAGGAGCTTGCTTTTCTTAAAATGAGACAAAGGCATCAGAATCTTCGTCTCCGCTTGATTCCATGGGAGGAAGGAGAAGATATTAAGGCCAAAGTAATAACGGAATTGGTGAAGTGGCTTGGATGGCAAGAACAGGAAGTAGCTGACGCAATCTCCCAAGTGTTCAGAATTGCAGTCAGATCAAAGAAACTGGGAGCGAAGAAGACACCAGGCGACGTTATTGTGTCATTGACCTCTATGGCCGTGCGAGATAGAATCCTGAAACATAGTTATGACAATCGGTTTGTGATTGATGGACAACAGATTCTGATATACAAGGAGATTCCTCTCCATTTCTTGAGAAGAAGAGGAAGTTATAAATCTCTGGCAGAAACGCTGAGAAGAAATGGTTTGAGATTTCGCTGGGAGTTCCCAGAAGGTCTATCCTTCATTTACAAGATGAAAAGATTTAAAATAATATCTGAGTCGGAAATAGGTAAATTTCTGAGAAAATATGGAGAAGAGCTTGGGTACAGGAAACCATCGACAGAGGGTGATAAATCACCTGAAGAAGAAGAAGAGGAAGAAGAGGAGGAGTTAGAACTCTCTGAGGAGGAAGAAGGTAAAGCGGATTTAGCTATGGCCAATATTTGAATAGAGATTGATAAAAATATATTTAACTTGAAATTTACAATGGCGCTGAGAGTATTGACTTGGAATGTTAATGGTCTGAATGAAAAGACCAAGAGAAACAGAATTACGCACTTATTGAAGAAAAAAAATCTGGACTTGATTTGCCTGCAAGAAACACATGTTGCAATGAAACATACGAAGATTCTAAAAAACAAAATTTTGGAACAAGAATTTGTATCGTCTGATAAATTGAAGAAAAGAGGAGTGGTGATATATGTAAAACATAAATTGGAACCTAAGTTGATTATGAAAGATGAAGAGGGAAGATTTTTGATGGTACAAATCACTTGGCAATCTGAAAAAATTTTTATTGTAGGCATTTACGCGCCAAATGAAAGGAAATCAGAATTTTACAGAGAGGTAGAACAAAAACTGTTAGATTATATGGATGAAAAACTCTTTCTGATGGGAGACTGTAATGGTGTAATGATGCCAGATTTGGATAGATCTCAGAAAAAGAAAGGTTCAGAAGGGAAATTACCAAAATCTTTTTATGACTTAGTTGAAAATTTTGGATGGACCGATATTTGGAGATTGAGACATCCAATGGAAAAACAGTTTACTTTTTTTTTTCTGAACCGAACCAGAGTTGGGGAGAATTGATTATATATTTGTCCCTAATGATATCTCACATAGAGTGACAAAAGTGGAAATTTTACCTAAAACGATCTCAGATCATAATGCAATGGTGATGGAAATTAAAACAAAAATGCAAGGATTATACCGTTGGAGGTTGAATGAAAGCTTACTGGATGAGACTGAGACTTTGCAGATAGCGAAAAAAACCTTCAGAGACTATTTGAAAAATAACTGAGAAGAGAAACACCAACAAATGTGGTATGGGATGCTAGTAAGGCTGTTTATGCGAGGCCTCTTTATTCAAAGAAATGCGTATCAGAAGAAACAGAAAGAAAAGAAGCAAAGTGAGATTTTAAAAGAACTGGTAGAGACAGAGAAGAAACTGGTGGAGAAGCCAAAGGAACAGAAATGGAGTCAAAAATTAAAGATGCTTCAAACTCAGTTGTCGATGATTATCAATCAAGAAATTGAGTGGAAGGTAAAGATGATGAGACAAAGAAATTTTGAATCGGCAAATAAAGTAGGGAAATTGCTGGCTTGGCAGCTGAAATGGAAGCAAAAACAAAAGGTTGTGAACAAATTAGTAGTAGACCAAAAATTAGTGGAAGATCCAAGAGAAATTGTAAAGGTGTTTCGGAATTTCTACAGAAATTTATATACGAAGAAAAAAGAGAATCCGGAACAGATTGACAGATATTTAAAAAAGAATGGATTGAAAAAAATCTCAACAAACCAAGTGTCGATATTGAGTGAGAAAATTACCCCACATGAAGTACAAAGTGCAATAGAGAGGGCGAAAATTGGAAAATCACCGGGCCCAGATGGTCTGACTGCAAAATATTATAAAAAATTGTCAGAAGAAATGTTACCATTAATGGTGGAGGTTATGAATGAAGTTCTAGAAAAAGGAGTCATACCTAACACCTGGAAGGAGGCGTATATAACACTGATTCCAAAGGAGAACTCAGACACAACAGATGTTAAAAATTATAGGCCCATTTCCCTTTTGAATGGAGACTACAAATTATTTGCCGATGTTTTGGCTAATAGACTAAAAAGGGTTTTAAATGAGTTATTACACAAAGATCAAGCCGGGTTTCTTCCTGGCAGACAGATGAAAGATAACATGAGAAATATAATTGATATAATAGAGTATCTAGAAGTCAGGAAAGAGAAACAAGCTGCTTTGATATTTATTGATGCTGAAAAAACCTTTGATAATGTCTCTTGGCAATTTATGAAGAAGAATTTGGAAAACATGGGAGTGGGAACAAAGTTTTGGAACGGTGTTAATGCAATATATAAGGAACAGAAAGCTAGTTTATTGATTAATAATGTGATAACAGAAAGTTTCGCGATTGGGAAAGGTACGAGACAAGGGTGCCCATTGTCCCCATTGTTATTTATTACTGTATTGGAAGTATTGTTAGTCAAACTGAGGGACATGGGGACAATTAAAGGTATATGTGTGGGGGATAAGGAATATAAATTAAAAGCGTTTGCTGATGATTTAGTTCTGACGTTAGAGAATCCAAAAGAAAGTATTACTGAGCTGATGAAAACAATTGAGGAATTTGGTAATCTAGCCGGTTTCAAACTAAATAAGAATAAGACGAAGGTCTTATTGAAAAATGTAACAAAGAAAGATTGTGAAGAATTTGAAAAATTGTCCGCCCTCTCAGTGGTGAAAAAAGTTAAATATTTGGGAATTAACTTATCTCTTACGAACTTAAATCTCTTTGAGGATAATTATAATATGGTATGGAACTCGATTAAGAGAGATCTGGAAACATGGAATAGATTGAACTTGTCGTTGATGGGAAGAATTTCGGTGATAAAGATGAACGTGCTACCAAGGTTGTTATTTCTATTTCAAATGATCCCAATACTTAGAGGAATAGGCCACTTTAAGGAATGGCAGAAGATATTGTCCAAATTTGTCTGGCAAGGTAAAAGACCCAGAATAAGATTTAAATTACTAACAGATGCCAAAGAAAGGGGAGGATTTGCCATGCCAGACCTGAGATTGTACTACGAAGTGGCCTGCCTCGGTTGGATAAAAGATTGGATTATTTTAGTTGATGAGGATCTATTGGATTTAGAAGGTCATGATAACAGATTTGGTTGGCACGCTTATCTTTGGTATGACAAAGTGAAAGTACATAAAAGCTTTATGAATCATGTAATTAGAAAGTCACTACTTCAGGTCTGGGAACGGTTGAAACCCCTCTTAGAGAGACATACACCGAGATGGTTATCCCCGATCGAGGCATTGGTGATTAAGAGGAAAGATAAAGAAGGAGTGGGGATCACCTATGGTGATGTGTTATTCTTTTCAGAAAAGGTCCTAGACTGAAGTCTTATGATATGTTGAAAGAGAAGTTAACAGGCTGGTTTCAGTACCATCAACTAAATGACATTTTTCAGAAAGATAGAAAGGTGTCTGGGTTTGGAGAGAAGGAATCTAAGTTCCAAACCATAATCACGGGCCCAAAAAAGAAATTGTTGACTAGATTATATAATTTTTTGTTGGAGTTGAATCTAAAAGATGAACAAGTTAAAGAATGTATGGTAAAATGGGCTATGGATCTGGGTCATAATATTGAGTTAGATGTGTGGGAAAGACTGTGGAAAAAGAATATGAAGTTTACCGCATGTACTTTGATAAAAGAAAATCTGTTGAAAATGATGTATAGGTGGTATATTACCCCAACGAAGTTAGCAAAGATGTATAGGATGAAAGATGACCACTGCTGGAAATGTAAAGAGAAACAAGGTGATTTTTATCATATGTGGTGGACTTGTGAGAAAGTGAAAGAGTATTGGGCATTGATATATGATGAACTCAAAAAGATGTTAAAGTGTACATTCCCAAAACGACCTGAACTTTTTCTGTTAGGGTTGGTGGATAATGAAATTAAAGGAGCAGATAGGACTCTATTTCTATATGCAACAGCAGCGGCACGAATGCTCCTGGCACAGAATTGGAAGACAATGTATATACCATCTTTGGATGAATGGAGGGCGAAAATATTGGACTTTGCAGAGATGGCCAGACTGACGTGCAGACTGAGGGATCAAGACAACCAGAAGTTCCAAAAAGATTGGCAAAAATTTAAGAACTACATGGAGATTTATTGCAAGGAATTAAAGACTCTTACCGGATTAGGATAGAGCTCGAAGGACTACTACTTATTTTTCAAATCTTTTTTATAAGTATATAAAGGCGGTGGTCCCCAACCCCCGGGCCGCGGACCGGTGCCGGTCCGTGGACCGGTCGGCACCGGGCCGCCTGGGGACGCTGGGGAGGCTCCTCCCCTTTTCCTCTGCCGCCCTCCTCCTCCTCCTCTTCTCTCCCGCGGGCGGCCGGTGGAGGAGGAAGGCTGGAGGAGCACAGGAGGAGCCGCCGCCTTTGCCTTTGCCTCCCCCCTCTGCCCGCCGCCGGAGGTGGCGCATCCTCCTCCTGCTCCGCCCTCCTCCTCCTCGCCCTCCACCACCACCACCAGCAGCAGCAGCCACGGCGGCGGCGGCGCGTCCTCCTCCTCCTCCTCCTCCCGCCGCCGCCGCCGAAGGAGCAGCAGCAGCAGCAGCAAGGGCAAATGCGGAGGGGTGTCGGCGGCGGCGGCGGGACGGGGGTGATTGCAGCAGCAGCCACCCCCCCACAATCGCCCCTCCGCCGCCGCCGCCATCGCCCCCATCCCGCCGCCGCCGCCACCCCTCCGCAATTGCCCTCGCTGCTGCTGCTGCTGCTCCTTCGGCGGCGGCGGCGGGAGGAGGAGGGGGAACCGGAGCAGGATCAGGAGGCGGCGGAGGCGGCTCGTCGGTGCCGCGAGGGCTCTTCCTGGCGCGGCCGGGCGGGTGCCGCGCGCGGGGCGCCTGGGCCAGGAGCCGCGCGGGTCTCGCTGCTGGCGCCGCGCTTGCTCCTGCTCCTGCTGCCGTCGCTGCCGTGGGCCTCCTCCTCCGGGAAAGCGCTGCTGGCGCCCCGCGCGCTTTCCCCAGCGGAGGTGGAGGCTCATGGCGGCGGCGGCAGCAGGAGCAAGCGGGGCGCCAGCAGCGAGACCCGCGCACGG
Organism: Phrynocephalus forsythii; assembly: GCA_029282475.1. Classification (NCBI taxonomy): domain Eukaryota; kingdom Metazoa; phylum Chordata; class Lepidosauria; order Squamata; family Agamidae; genus Phrynocephalus; species Phrynocephalus forsythii. Next base: position 66,178,276 of record JAPFRF010000002.1, read on the forward strand.
CTCCCGGCGCTGGAGGAGGAGGCGGGGGCCCGCCTGCCCAGGAGCCCCGGGTTCCCCCCCACCCCGCCTGTGTGTGTGGGGAGTGGCACCCCCGACGCCCCAAGCCGGTGAGTGCCGCTGCCGCCGCCGCCGCTCTCGTGCCTCCCCCTCCTCCTTCCCTCCCATCCTTTGCTTTCACCCCCTTTTGCCTCCCGGCGGACCCCCTTTCGCATTCTCCCCCCCTCCCCACCCCCGCCCCCAGCTTCGGGCCACAGAAAAATTATCAAAAATTTCCCGGTCCGCGGGGACAAAAAGGTTGGGGAGCACTGTATAAAGGGGTTTGTTTGAAAGGAAGGCTAGGAGATGAATAACGCTAAAACCACGGGAAGAACAGAGGAAAGCCAAATTTTAGTGGTAGAATGATTGTGTATTGCTAATGTTTTGAACTTGACTTTTTTTGTATACTAAAATTTTCTAATAAAAACGTATTTAAAAAAACAAAACAAAAGGACAACTATCGAGTTTGGGATACCTTGAGTTGGAATCACTTAATGCTTCATTCTACCTCCAGGATGTCCCAAAATACCACATTTCTAATCTGTTGTAACTTGTGACTGGGTTATGCATCACATACTTCAGTTTGCAAATCTATTGCTTTCCATAAAATACTGAACAGTGATTCCATAACATCATCATTAGCATTTCTTCCTGCAGTGCTTTTCATACATACACATAAATAGCAGCAGCTGTTTTTAATCTTGCTGAAGGTCCAATAAAATAGAAAGGAGCAGAAAGTACTGAGTACATAGGAAGTGTTTCAAAAAATAAAGGCATCTTGTGGGTGGTGAGTGGAGCATTATGTCGCTGACCACCTCATTTTATTGAATACTTAAATGCCAGAGTACAAAAACTAAGTACTGTAATCAGAATGCATTGTCTGTGCTTCATTATGCACTTAATGTCCTAAATATTTTTTCTACCCTACTCTTTTCTAATATCCAATTGCGTAGTTCCTACATAAAATGTTTGGACGAATAAAGATTATGCACATGACAAGAAGTGAGTTGAGAGATTACCTTTAGATGAAGTGCTTCTAGTACTATCAGTAAAAAGGCATTGTACAGTATTTCTCCCCTGCATCCTCTGAATTATTTTCCCAGAGGGTGTGTGTGAAGGCCCACCAGACACTCCAATGTAAAAGTCTTTGTTTGAGGTAGAATGATTGCCATATCCGGAAGTAACCTAAAACATGTCAGGAGCCCTCAAATGTTAGGAATCTGTGAGGTGAGATGCTTTGTTCATGAATGTTCTGTGTTTGCACAGGTTTGAGAGCTATTGCACATACACGGTATGCCGATCCTGTACAGGCACAAATTTCTTCATGTTGAATCATTAAAACTCATCAGTAGGGATGGGCACAAAACGGAAAAATGTTTCATTTCATTTTGTTTTCCTGCTCACCCCCGTTTTGTTTTGCTTTGTTTCTTACAATGTAAAAAAAATAATTTATACAAAATGAAACAAAACGGCTCCCCTGGGTCCTAGAGGCACCAGATTTGGTGCCTGGGACTCTGGGAACCATTTTTAAAGAGCTCCTGCTGAGCTGTTATCAGCTGGACCCCTTTAAACCTGGCCCAGTCAGCACCAGGGGGACCCTCCGGTACTGACTGGGCCAGGTTTAAAGGGATCCAGCAATTGACAGCTCGGCAAGAGCCCTCAGAAAACGATGGAACGAAACAGTTCATTTCAATGCAAAAATGACCATTTCATTTCATCTATAATGAAATGCTGCTTCCTCATTTCATTTCGTTTCATTACGTAACGAAACGACAAAACAGCATTTTGTTTTTCATTTCCTGCCCAACCCTAGTCATCAGTGTGGCTCCATGCAGCACATTCTCTTCCCCCACCCCACCACCGGCCAGATTCCCCACTCACTAGCCAGCACACGCTGCTTGGCTCTTCCTTACTGAGCAACTGCTCACTCCTGGCAGGAATGCCTGCTTCCCTCTGCCTCCTCAGGTAGCTGCCCAATAAGACAAGGAGGCGGGTCAGGGATTCTTGAAGGATGCATGTAACCTAAAGGCTGCACTTTGTCCACCCCTGCTTTGCAAGGTCTTAAACCTTAGTAAATATCTCTATCCCTCATCTTCCTGAAGCGACAATACATCAACATCATGTTTGGTATAACAATGTTTAGTATTATATCAAGAGTAAATACTTGTGGAGTACAGGTCGCCACCATGTTTATACTGCCTTTTTAATTGAGACACAATTATATACAACAGAAACTTTTAAAAAGTCTAGAATTTTGTCATTGGTATACGATACCAAATGCCTGTTATGCTACAAAGTGTTATAATAAAGTCAGACAGAGTTTTTGAAATAATCTGGTCATTGGTATATACGCACTTACCCCTGAAAATGCCTGATTATAGGGGGAGGGAGGCAGGCAGGCTTGTTATGCTGAGGAGGCAGGCAGGCAGGAATAAGCGGAGTCCCCCGAGCGCTCGAGAACGGGGAAGCACAGGGAGCAGTTTTGTTTGAATCCTCTTGAGCCCTGCACGCGGCCCATAATTTACCTTTTTCTTTCGATCCTGTGATGGGGCCCCTTCCTCCGGTGGCCCGGGGCGGGTCTTGAGAAGGGGGGGGGCAGGCTCCCACGGCTCCTTTCCCGATCCTGTGATGGGGCCCCACCTCCGAATTACAGTATCCGTAGGGTGAAAACTTTTGATAGGCAGGCAGGCATGGGACCGGAGGCATGGGAGGCAGTGGGGCCAAGCTGTACTTTTAGAGGCCCCTTCCTTCCATTTTTTTTTGCCTTCAAAGGCACAAAGGAATCTGGCATAAAAAAGTTTAAAAAAATCGGATTTAGATGCGGGTTGGGTTGGGTTGGGTGGGGAGGAAGGGAGGGGTGGGGTGGGGGTGGGGTGGAGAGTCAGGGGGAAAATATACAATATTTGTGCAGTATCCTCAGGAAAACTCCCGGTTAAACGATCAAAGGAAATCCAGTCTGTCCGGTGAAAAGAATGAGACATTAATAAAAAAAAGTTCTGAGCTACCCTTATTTTGCTTCAAAGTTCTTTATTTGAAATTTAAATTTTTTTCCTGAAATTTCCCTCTTAAAACGAAGGTACATGTTATACGCCTGTGCGTGTTATACGCCGATAAATACATATAGCTTTTGATAATTTTCCTTTTGAATTTTGCTTTTAAAGAAAAGCACGGTAACATAAGGTGGAGTGAAGCAAAATAGGTGTACAGTATATGTAATTCTGATTTATTATAAATGTAATACTTGTAGAAGGTAAGTAATATGGTTATAAAAAGTTCATTGAAAAACATCCCCTGAAAATCTCAAACACTGTACTTTAACTATCTATCTTTTATTGAAGTCAACTTCTTCTGGTACTTGAAATAGTTGCTTACCCTTAATATATGGTTATTTTATTTTCCACCATCAGTGGGATAAGTAGTTATGCATTAACAAAACACATAGTCTTCTCTGTAATGAAGTCCCCCAAATAAAATAGTTTGTACCCATTTTGTCCCCCTGATACTTAAATACATTTTTGTATATCACTAAAATGTTCCTTTTTACTATGTTGTGATTTTTTTTTGCCATTGAAGGAATATACTTAGTCTAAAGGGTAAACAAAAGGCATTTCAATGTCATTGATCTTCACCACATGGTACTCATCTCCATATTCTCTGTAGCTCCAGTCTAAACTCACTTATAATGGGGAAGCACAGGGTTAACTTTACCCCATATGCAAATGCTCCAACAAACCGTCAAGGTTTATAAACCTGCAGACTCCTCTGTGAGATGTCCTTGGCCAGTCACCATATGCACTCACTATCCTAATTTAATAAAACACCAAAAAGGGGCAACAACTAGGTGACATATTACCCTAATTCACATATACTCTAAACCACCCTGATTTTCTCCTCTGGTTGCTTTTTCTCTTTCTTTTCTCCACTGATTCTTTTTTTATCCTTCTTTTGGCAGGAAAACTGCTTGTCAGGCTCCGCCCCCCGTCACCATCTTCATCTTTGTCCCTTCTGGTTCATCCCGCTGCTTGGTTCCAGAAGGGTGGTCACCTGTGTAAAATACTAAAGGAGGCAGCCACCCTGCATCCACTATATGTCTCTGGCAGAGACCAGTGGAGGACCGATAGGTAGGAAACTCATGGAGATAGCTTTTTAACCACAAAACTTAAACATGGGAAAATAGTGCAAGAAACATAAAAAGACATGCAAGCATTTTGGTGCAACCAGCAAATCCAAACAAAATTGTAATCCTTGAAACAAACTAGCTGTATATACAACCTTAATTCTACTCAAAGCCCTCTAGTTGTTTCTCATCTTCCATTGTCCTTGCATTCCCTCTCACATGAACAGTGGAACAGAGAGCAGCAACCCAGAGACAAAAGAGACCTCTTATTAGAAATTTTAAAATTCTGTCTATGGGCCTTATTGGCTATACCAGTGAGCTACCAACTACTAACCTCTTTCTCCAAGGGTTTGCCCTTTTGCAACATTCAGGAGAGGTTAGGCCAGGCATACCCAAACTTCGGCCCTGCAGATGTTTTGGACCACAACTCCCAGAATTCCAAGCCTTTATTTCCAATGCCAAAGGACTTTGGGAGTTGTGGTCCAAAACATCTGCAGGGCTGAAGTTTGGGCATGCCCGGGTTAGGCCTTCAAGGAACACTGTTGACAGTTCAGGCTGACCAAGACTGAGAAATAGAATGGTAACCATATTCAAATATTTTTAGGGCTGTAACATGGAAAGTGGAGGAAGTTTGCTTTTTGTGGATCTGCAATGTAGGACATGACCTACTGAATTCAAATTATAAGAAAGAAGATTTGGACTACATATTTTGAAGATAAAGCGAATCAAAAATGGGATGGACTACCTTGGAAGATATTGAACTCTCATTTATTAGATGTTTTAAGCCATGGAGGAATGTCTGTCTGTCAGGGATTATTTAACTCCTGGTGGATTTCCTCCTTTGCCCAATGATTGGACTGAACGGTCCCTGCCTTTTAGCCCTACATTCTATGATTGTGTGATTTTTGAGCTGACCATCCACCCCTGAGAGCACTACTTTAGAGTTCCTATTGGCTTAAGCTTCAACATGTTTCTGGAGGGTGGTCTACTTTCCCCCTGTTTCTTTCAAATGCATTGCATTGCCGTAATTTACTTTTATTTACAACATTTCTTGCTACGGTTCAGTTATTTGGACACAAGCCAAACACTGGGGGAAAGTGGTTCTTAAGTGGAAGAGAAGCTCATACAATATATACTTGGCTCACCTTCAGACTTGAAGAACCATTTCCCCACCACCACCTAATACTTGGATTGCCTCCAAGGAACACTAATAGAAAAGGCAGAAGAGATGGCAATTTTCTGCTCGTGTTACGTGCGAAGAAAATGTTGCACTAGCAGTTCTGCAGGTTTTAGCAAAACTGAGCACAACTAGCCCAAGCAACAATTTCTTGCAAAATTAATTGTGCCAAATTAAACAAAGTAGCCTGAACTGACTGGGGTGTTAAGGTCATCAGGAGACGCCCTTCTCTCCATCCCACCACCCTCACAGGTACGTCACGTGGGAACCCATGAAAGGGCCTTCTCAACTGCTGTGCCCAGTCTCTGGAACTCCCTCCCACTAGAGGCCAGGACTGCCTCATCTCTGGTGTCTTTCCGGAAACAGACAAAGACCTTTCTCTTCAGGCAAGCTTTCCCTGAATGCTGGTCTACCTATTATGTGTATTTTATATGAATCTACTTTGTGTTTATAACTACTTATAACCTTATGGTTCACATAGATATGCATATATATAACTATAACAATATAATTGATATATATTGATTGCATATCTGGAGCTTCCGCACTGCATTTCAAAAAATCCTTTAATTCTTACTCTAAACAGGTTTGTGGACAGGAGTTGAAAAGAACATAAGACTACATTTGTTTACAGGCCCCAAACTGCACTCTGCATTTTGTGCCTGGAGTTCTTAATCTTCAGGTTTTAAAAATGTCACCACCAGTGTGAAGGGGGGGAAAAAACAAGAGGCTACAATCTGAGTATGCAAGCTGTATTATTTTTAGAAGCATGTTGAAGAAAAAGAAAAAAAATCTAACTCAAAATAGAAATTGAGTTTGAGTAAAAGAGTATAATCTTTCATTCCCAGGAGAGAAAGAAATGCCCCCAAATAGCTATCATAAGTCTAATCAGTGATCACAGTGGCAGGAAGCAAGGATGGGGTACAGCAATACAAATACCGTTGTCATTTAATTCTCACTTAACAAGTCAGTATCCTGTTAAAATAGGCATGTAGATTAGGAAGGCAATTTCAGCAGATCTGGGTGATGGTATTCTGGGACACTCCAGGAATCAGATGGACTGTTTTTGTTTGTTTGTTTGTTTGTTTTAAGTTAAAAAGTGCTGAGAAATCCACCTGGGTTGGATCAGAGGCCAACTGGCATCCCCTCTTCTTGCATACCAGCCCTTTTATCTGCAACCTGTTCCCCTTCCCTCCCTTTCTCTCTCTCTCTCTCTCTCTCTCTCTCTCTCTCTCTCTCTCTCTCTCTCTCTCTCGTTTTCTCTCTCATACATATAAGGAAAAGACAAATCCAAGGGAATCCTGCTGGCCTGAAGTGGTAACTCTTTAGTGAGATTGCTTCATTTGCCCATTGCCTACTTCACAAAAAAGATGCAAAAGAGAATAAACAGAATAATGGGAGCCAAGGTGACTATCAATGAAGCAGTCATCCTTTTCATTCTTGAAAGTGGTGGGACTTCAGTAGACATTTTGGTAAACTAGGCGGGGAGCCCATGTTGACCTTATTTACCTGGTTAACTGGAGGTTGCCTATCCCTGGTCTACTATGACCATCACCAGCTTTTCATGATGTCATGGAGAAGTCTTTCATTTGCTATCTACGGTGCTTTTAGTGAAAATATCTAAGAATTAAACTTGCAACTTCTTAATATGCTGTACTTGTAAGCTATAGGTCTGGTACACTTGAGGCCACATATTATGTACTGTGTTTCCCCGAAAATAAGACACTGTCTTATATTTATTTTTTCTCAAGAAGACACACTAGGGCTTATTTTCAGAGGATGTCTTATTTTATTAAGTATAATATGCTTGAATGTCAGCCCTGCACACAACAATAGCCACGCCCATCACTAGGTCTTATTATCAGGGTAGGGCTTATATTTAACAAATGCATAGAAATCCTGCTAGGGCTTATTTTTGTGGAGGTCTTATTTTCTGGGAAACAGGGTATCTATCTTGTAGCTCTTACATAAGCTGTGCAGTATGAGTTACTCATATTTGTAACTGGATAAACTTTTTAACAGGATTATCTTCGCTCATGAAATATGAATTTCCAGAGTATTTTCTTGCCTAAAGCACTTGAGCTTCACAGAAGTCATATTATTTATTCCCAAAAGCAGCTGGAATCAAATAGTGTATAAATTTACTTAAAACAACAACAAATCTCTTGGACAAGTCTAAAAGTTAACTTCTTTTTGCAGTATTTTGTACCTCTAAGCCTACAGTATATTGGTTAGCTATTTAAATATTATATTTTTAAAACTTCTTTTTGCAGCATTTTGTATCTCTAAGCCTACATGAGTTAGGGTTTTTAATATTATATTTAAAAATCAGCATTTAGAATTTTATGGCTGAACAATAATGTAAATATCTAAATTGCTGATAAAATAAAATAAAATAAAAAACATTTACAAAATAGCAACTAGTTCCATTATGACTTTTTTACAGTATGAAATTACAGTTGTGAACACACAGCTCTGTACACTAACATTCAATTGCAAGTACTGTACTTTTAAAAATAATTTTTATAAAAGCACATGATATGTCACTCAAACTACCAGTATATAGTCATACTCACTAGATCAATTCTGTAAGACACAAGTTGCCCAGCTTTAATATATCAGCAAGAGTCCACCACACAAATACTTTTATTTCAAAGTTCCATTAATTTCCAAGGTAAGTTTTGGTTTGCAATTGCAACCATAGTCTGGCGCCTCAGTCTGTTGAGCTCCAAGTCAAATGTATAAGTTATAATAAAAGAAAGAGCCTTCTTGAAAAGTGGAAAGCATTGCAAGTACAGTAGGGTATCCCCTGGGCTTCCCCTGGGCAACACTTTGATACAAATAAAGAAAAATAAAGATAGGGCTGAAATTATGTAATTTAGCATAGTAAGTTGCACTAGAGTAGGCCCATTGGTGAGTCAGCTCCTCCAGAAGTTCTGTTGATTGAAATGGGAGCACTCTAGTTGAAATGTAAATTAGCATAGTAAGCTGCAAATAGAGTAGGTTTATTGAATCCGGAACTTCATCACCAAATCATCACTGATTCAATAGGCTTATAAGCCACAGCATTTCAACCTGTTTCAGATATCACTCCTTTAGTATCTGTCTTGTCCAAAAATAGATATTCAGAACAATGGCAATGGCTATGAAGCGGTTGTTAATTTAAACTACCGGTAACTATTAATCAATGGCCTTTGGTATAGAGATATTCAAGTAAAACATGTGTAGAGACAGATACTAATTATTCATATTCAGACTAAACATGTCTGCTGCAAAATCAGAGGGTGGTTCACGGTGATGCCTTTTGTGATTTTGTAGCAGAGCTCTAATGTTTTTAATTAAAATCATTTCCATTAGCCTAAGTTTTCATTGACTTAAACAAAAAATCTGAGGAGGAAGGTTGAATATTTATCTTGTGGCACTCCTCCTTATGAAAAACATTTTAAAATTTCAGCAATTCCTTAGTGTGAACTTCCACCAAATTATGGTACTGTAAAATGGAATATTAACCTGCAAATAAAGTCTCCCTCTATTATCATATTTAAATACTGAGCAAAGTGGCAGCCCCATTGATGAATGTGCATTAGAGTCCCTACCGAAAATCCTTAAAGACCACAACAGTATTACTATTGGATATTTATTTATTTAATATTTATTATTTAAATATTTATTTATTATTGTATTGCTCTTTATGCTGACTTATTTTCATTGCTTTTATTCCTCAGAGTTCCTGGGAAGAAGATAAACAATAATAAATAAATAAATAAATAAATAAATAGTAGTATGACAAACATTTCAATTTTATATATCAAGACTTACAGTCTTGATGCAGGTCTTGATTTTAGGATTTTAATAGGAGGATACATGTTTTAATTTATTATACTAGTGAATACCAGTCCTCTGTGGAGATTTTTATAACAATAAATAAATAAATATCTTGTACCACCACAACAGTATTAAGATATTTTCTCTTTATCAGAAGTTATTTATTATTGCTTTATTCCTCCCTGAAGATACTAGTGCAAACATTTCTTTTTGTACACTACAGTCTTGAAGGTGCTACACAGAATACCACTTGTATTTTTGTGTCTTGTTCAGTGACTACTGTGCATGAACCAAAGAGGTCTTAAGAAGAACAATGGTTACCTTACAAATGCTATCCACTACTGGAATGTTATACACAGTTTGGCAAGATGACATACCTGTGAGCAAAAGGGAGGGGTTGAATTAGAATCTGGAAATTGTAATGGATCACATGGCTATCCGACCCACAATATCAGTGCAAAGTGGTGATATGTTCTTAGACCTCTGCCATTTTATATCAGCATCTGCCCTAATAAAAACAGCTTTCTCCAAATCCAGATTCCACTCTGGCTTTCTGACATTTTTGTTCCCCAATATATGTTAATTTCACTTTTAGTCAACCACTTTTGTCTCATTGTGCTAATCCTTATAACAAATGTTACCACAGGTAATTGAGTACTGATTTTGGATATGATCACCATCTTGGTCTACTGTTCAAAAAGTAAATGATTTTACCTGGTAAAGAGGCAGTCAAGGGCCACTTACAGTGTTACTTTTTTCATCTCACATTTTGAAGACATAGAGTCAAAAAGGAATGTGAGATGAACAGCCATAGTATTGAGCCTTGAAGGCTCACCTTCAGTCTAGCAAACTAAAAGTCTAGGCTGACTGAGGGCCTTTTCACATGACCCCTAAGATCCACTGGCCAATTAAATTCGGACCAGGGATCTTGGGGGTTCATTGCTCTTCCTGCGTCCCCACCCCTCCGCACTTCCTTGATCATGTCTGCGTGAGGGGAGGGAGGAAGAAAGAGAGGAAAAAATGCAGGCTCACCTCCGAAGCCGGTCGAAGCCCCGCCGTCCTGATTCCTTCTCTTCTGTTTTTTTTTTTTTTGCCTCCCGCCCCTTCTCTTAAAGCCCCGCACTCACCAGATTAAATCCAGACCTTCTAAAGCAGGTACAAGAAAAGAGTGCTGGGACGCGCTTAGGTGGGCGTGGTCGCACTTAATTTCCTGCAAACTCCAGAGCTGGTGGGGAAACAATTGTAAGCTCCAGAGCTGGCAGCCATTTGCTGCGGAGTTTAGGGGTTGTGTACAAAGGGCCTGATTCTTCCCAAGAGATATTGCCTTCTATCTTACAGACCCATTCAGTCCAGGAATGGTCCTGAGCCTACTCTGAGTACATTTATTTATTTATTTATTCATTCATTCATTCATTCATTCATTCATTCATTCATTCACCGCCCATCTGGCTATCAGGCCACTCTGTTGTGACCTCCATTATATTAAAAAGTTTCTTTCTGAACTTGGATATACTCCAACATTTTTTATTTTTGGATCCATTATGAAAACTTTCTGTATATTATACATTTTATTTTTTGATGAATGTTCAACTCCAAGCAAATAACAAATATTTATAAACAAATAGTCTCAATTCATTTGCTAAAAAATGGTATGGTTCAGGTTAAATTGTCATATATGTGTGGGCCTCACACTGTACATACACCCATTAAACCCTCCCTGCCAGTTCTGAAATTTTGCATACAGGCCACACACATACTTGGGAACATTCAAAGTATCTGATACAGACATGATCCTTTGTTTCCCTTTTATTGCAGGCATAGCCATCACATTGTCAAATATCAGAATGGCCTAAGGCTGATACATGCAGCAGGCAAGTTTCCTCAGCTGGTATATCACTTAGGACAGTGTTTTTCAACCTTTTTTGGGCAAAGGTACACTTGTTTCATGAAAAAAATCACGAGGCACACCACCATTAGAAAATGTTAAAAAATTTAACTCTGTGCCTATATTGACTATATATAAGTAATTCTCTTGAATAGGAATCAAATAAATCTATACCACCACCACCCATTAGTGTTGCCACCATAAATGCAAAAATACAGTAAAATTTAATCAACAATTTCTAGAACTACCCCCCCCCCAAATTAATAAAAAGGCACATCTGAAAACCTATTCGAATATCTCAGGGCAATATTCACACTAGAAGAAAGCAACTTTATATACTTCGGTCTTACACCAGCTTCCCAAAACCAGAAAGGGACAGTGGCTGGCGCCGCAGCTCTGTAGGAAGTTTGCTCGGTTGCTCGTGCTGGCTTGTCTGGCCTCCTTGAGGGCCACACTGATTATCAAGGACTGGGTGGGATTTTTGTAGGATTCTGCCCCCCCCTTCCCTGCAAATCCAGAACTGGAACTTAAGGGCATCATGCATCACCCGCCGCCTTGAGAAGACGGTGAGCCAATTTCCTCGGGAGTAAAGCGGGTGGAGGGAGCAGGATGCGAGAGACAGCCTGCTCAGGGCCATATCCTCCTGCCCAAGGGCGACGGCGAGGGACAGAGGAGCGAGGGGGACAGAAAGGGGTGAGGGGTGGGGTGGGCGTGGGTGGACTTTACCTCTCGTTCGCAAACTTCCCTCGGGTGGCGCTCCACCTGCCCGCTTTTCGCTGGAGACGTGGCGGCGGCTGCTGCTGCTGAAGCTTCTGCCTCTTGGAAACGGAGGCGGCCGCTTCCTCCGCCTCGCGCTCCGCTGTGCCCGGGACGGGTCGGAAATGGGGCTCGGAGAGCCGCCGGTCTGGAGTGTCCCGCTGGGAGGTGGCGTCCAGAGTCGCCCGGGGGCTTCCTTTGGCCCCTTGCCAAGGCGGCTCGTCCTCGTCGTCGGAGTTGCCCACAAAGAGGTAGAGCAGGAGCAGCAGCGCCAGGCAGAGCGCCAGGGCCACCACTTTGCAGTAGAGTTTCATCGCGGCGCCCGGCAGCAGCAGCAGCAGCCTCAGCAGCCCCGGGAAGGAGGAGGAGGGGAAGGAGGAGCAGGAGGACAAGCCCGCGCCGCCGCTGCCGCCTTGGCCCTCCTGGCCCTCCTGGCCCTTCTGCTGGCGGGCTTGCAACGTCGCGCCACCCTGGACATCTGCAAGCGGCTTCCTCGACACCCCGCCGGGGCACCGCGCACACGCCAGGGAGGGGAAGCCGGCGCCGCCTCGCGCCACCCCTCGCCCCGCGGTAGCCAAGAGGAAGGCGAGGGCGAGGGAGGGAAGGAAGGAGGAGCTCCGGGCGGGCAGGCGGGCGGGTGGGCGGCGGTGGGAGAAGCCCCTACCGTAAAGACCAGAATAGCTCCTTGCCCTACAATGGCGAAGCAAGCTCTCCACGCCCCCCTCCTTCTCCCTCCGGAGAATTTATCATTTAAATCAGTGTTTTTCAATTTTTCCAACGGCACACCAGGCAACATCTCGCGGCACACTAGTGTGCCGCGGAACAGTGGTTGAAAAACACTGACTTAGGAGGTCAAACACACACAGTTGTCCCAAAAATATAATGACTGATGTGCGTAGCTATTTTCACTAATTTCTTATATGTATGAAAATCAGATGAAACAACAGTAATAACCAAGTTTAAATGAAGAGCAGATACATTGACATGAATGAAATTACAACAGTAAACTTGATCTCTTCCTTTATTTACTAATGTTTTACTGTAACCATATGGTCTTTTATGTACGTCTTTAATGTTTATGAATGAAAGATGAGTACACAGAATGTTCTCAGTTTGTGTGTGTGTGTCTGTGTTGTGTTGTTACAGTCGTGACCGACTCTTCATGAACCATTACCATGGAGTTTTCTTGGCAGGAATATGGAGTGGTTTGCCAGTTCCTACTCCAGGCGCCTACATTAATTAGAGTAACTGAGAAAACCAATGACAGTGGTGCAAATAATGATATTAATACTGTATCTAATATCTTTAACATTAAGGACCATAAAATGCTATGGAAACCTTGCCTTATTTTTTCAGTTTAAGTGTGCTAATTAGGATGCTAATTTAAAGCAAAGCTTCTGCTTATATGCCACCCCATACCACTTCAAGTAGTCTCTGGGCGGTTTACAGTTTAATTACAGTATGCAAGCTACACATTGCCCCACCACCACCACCAGCAAACTGGGTACTCATTTTACCGACCTCGGAAGGATGGAAGGCTGAGTCAACCATGAGCCAGCTACTGGGGATTGAACCCCAGGTCGTGAGCACAGTTTTAGCTGCAGTACAGGCATTTAACTCCTGTGCCACTTTAGACAAATAAGGTGCAACATTTATGTCCTGTAGAGGAGAGTAATTGAAAGCATATCACAAACTTCAAGCTACCTGGCTAGCTCAGTGGTTTAGATGTCTGGCTGCTTAGCCAGAGGTTGGGAGATTTGATTCCTCACTGTTCCTCCAGGAAGATGTTCCAGACTGTGTGGCCTTGGACAAGCTGCACCGTCCCAACACCCCCATCCACCTCCCAGAAGAAAGGAACACTAATACTCTTCTGAGTATTATCTATCTGGAAAACCTTGACTTGATGGCACATGAAGAACTTCCAAGTGGTTTGGATAAGAAATACTGTATTCCTTTTAAAAAGGTTGAGTATATGTACCATATTGTTCTGTAGTTCCCATCTACATCTTCAATGAGAAGTCTAGCTGATGCGTTAGTTTCCTTCAGATGAGGGAGCAAGGTGACAAAGGCTGCAGTCCTGTAGAGCAGGCTAGATAATTTTTTCAGAGTATGGACTTCTAATACTGCAGGTCTCCATGAGCCAGATGATGGGGGAGACATCGAATGCTTGCAAAGATAACTTGAGAGTTGTCTCTTCACATATGAATCTTCCTCCCATTTGATAGAGAAAGTGTAGTGTATGGAAATATGTGGGATGGGGAATTTTAGGAGATTAGGCAAAATTCTGCAAAGGCTTTACTGAATAAAAAGAGAACTTCCAACGGGCAGGATGAATCTTGAAAGGTAGAAGCTATCTTCCCCGCATTACTGCTTTAAATGGGGAAAAAACCAGTTGGATTAATTTTTGTATAGGATTTCTTTCCCAGGTGTCTTTTTATTATAATATATAAGACATGTTTAGTGTAAATTAGTTTTTTGACATTTGGTTATGTAAAACTGTTTCAGCAGCTATTTCTTCTATGTATAATGGTCCTATGTTAATTCTTCCAGCCTACTATTGGAAGTTTTTATAATGTTACTTTAGTTATTTATCAGCAGGCAGCAACCCTATTAATGTGGTGGGAAATTTGCTTAGTCCACTACTCATGCAGACTGCATCCGTTTTTCGATAATGTCTATTGGAATTTCTCAGCTCTGTTAATGGTCATGGCAAGGTGAATTGAGGATGAATTGCATTCACTAAGAAGGCTCCTCTGTATTATTCTACTGTCTGAAGGGGCATCTAATCTAAATAATAGATACATTCAGAGGACTAGAAATTGAACTTACAACCTACATCTTAACTTCCACAATATGGCAGCTCATCTAGCTTTCCCTTTAGCTACAGTGAACCCCTGCCTATCGTGGGGGTTAGGGACCCGACCCAACCGATAATTGAAAATAGCGATATGCGGATGCAGGTCGGGGTGCCTAGCTGGGAGTGCCTAGCTGGGAGCTCTTGTACTTACCCCCAGCCTGGTGCTGCCCTGAATTGGCCTGCAAGGTTCTTCCCAAGCCTTCTGGAGGTCCAGAGGGCCTCTCTGTGAACCATAAGTGACTTCTGGTTCACTGGAGGCCCTTTTGGGGCCCCCAGAAGGCCTGGGAAGGCCCTCACAGGTCCGTTCAGAGCAGTGCCAGTCCTGAGGTAAGTAAGGGGGCTGAAACAAGCATTTCCCCCCTTACCCAAAGAAGCCTTTTTCATATACTGTGGTGTATAGCAGGACCGCAGTATATGAACCGCAAATGGGTGGGGGAGCACTGTATATGGCATCCTTCAAATTATGTGAGGGATGATGCAATGATATCTCCCCCACCCATCCACTCAATAAAAACTCCACAAGTAACTACTTCCAAAGGAGATAAATTGTTAATCTAGTACAAAAGAGTCCTACTACCATTTAATGGCTAACATTTTTTAAAAATTGCACAGTCTTCTGTGGGATACAGCCCACACATGATGATGAAGTGAACTACAGCCTGTGAAGATTTATGCCAACTAAAACTTGTTAATATTTAAGGTGCCACTAGACTCTTTGTTATTTTTATTAAATATTGCATGTTTTAATTGTAAATATATAGAGTCAGTCTCTATGATATAATTGCATATATTGAGTCATGGATAGAAATAACTAAAATAATTTAAAACCAACTATTTCTCAGATTAAAATACCAACTATATAACCAAACATATAATCCAAGATGATGGCACCTTCCTATCATAGAAAAATATGTGTGCAGATAGGTTACACAATCTTAAATAGTTGTACATAGATTACACAACTAAAATGGTTACTCACCAGTCACAATATACCATGTGAGAGAACAATGATAATTACATGCTATCAAGTTAGTTCTGACTTATGGTGATCCCTTCTACGTTTTTATAAGTGGCATACAATTTCCTTTTTCTGGGTCTGCTCTGAAATGTGCAACTTGCTCAAGGTTACTCAAGAGTGCTGTTTTTTTCCTGAGAGGCATAGAGGGGGAAGCAAACTCACACTGATTTGAACTTGTATTCCAACTCACAAAGAAACCAGGCCCTATTTCATGACTCCACATTCAGCAAAGATGGGAGAACTTGAACATTTGGTAGCTAGGGATAACACTGATATAATAGCCATAGCAGAAACCTGGTGGAATGTGGAGAACCAGTGGGATACTGCAATCCCAGGCTATATACTCTATATAAGGGTTAGAGAGGGGTGGGTTGGAGGTGGAGTGGCCATCTATGTCAAAGAAGGGGTAAAATCCAGCAGAATGGAGATTGACAGTGGGTCTGACTCCACCGCAGAATCACTGTGGGTTAAACTACCAGGTCCAAGGAGCGATGTGATAGTGGGGGTGTGCTATTGTCCACCAGATCAAAAACTTGAGGGGGACATTGAAATGAGGAGAGAAATCATGGAGGTATCTAAGAGGTGACAGGATAGTAATCATAGGGGACTTCAATTATCTCCACATTGACTGGGTCAATGCAAGCTCGGGGCAAGAAAGAGAAACCAGGTTTCTCAACATGCTGAATGACTGTGCCTTAGAGCAACTTGTCATGGAGCCCACCTGAGAACAGGCAACTCTGGATCTAATACTGTGTGATACTCAGGACCTGGTCAGGGATGTGAATGTCACTGAGCCTCTGGGGAACAGTGACCATGCTGCAATCTCCTTTGTCATGCATGTTGGGGGAAGAAACAAAAACCCTTGATTTCCAAAGAGCGGACTTACCTCAGATGAGGAAACTGGTTAGAAAGAATCCAATCTCTCCAGAGTGTATGGAACCTGTTTAAAACAATGGTAGTAGAGACTCAGCACAAGTGCATACCACAAAGAAAGAAGAGCCCCTCTAAGTCCAGGAGGGCACCGGCATGCTTAATGAGTGGAGTTAGAGAGGCTCTAAAGTGCAAGGAGAGGTCTATCCGTACATGGAAATCCTCCCCAAATGAGGAAAATAAAAAGGAACACAAACTCTGGCAAAAGAAATGTAAGAAGATGATAAGAGAGGCAAAGAAAGACTTTGAGGAACGTATGGCTAGCAATATAAAGGGAAATAAGAAAAGCTTCTTTATTTATATTAGAAGTAGAAAACCTGCCAGAGAACCAGTTGGCCCTCTGGATGGTGAGGGAGGAAAGGGGGGAGGTGAAGGAGGACTTGGAAATTGCAGAAAAATTAAATGAGTTCATTGCATCTGTCTTCATGACAGAAGACTTTGGGCAGATTCCGCTGCCCAAATGGCACCTCTTAACTAAAGAATTAAATCAAATGCAGGTTAAAAGAAGGATGTTTTAGGTTTAATTGATAATTTGAAGATCAACAAGTCACCAGGCCCAGATAGCATCTACCCAAGGGTTATTAAGGAACTAAGAAATGAAATTGCTGATCTCTTACCAGTAATATGCAACTTGTCTCTTAAAATGGCCAGAGTGCTGGAGGACTGGAGAATAGCAGATGTCACACCATTTTTTTTAAATGAAAGGAGCGGGGACCCAGGAAACCACAGGCTGGTTATCCTTATGTCTGTTCCAGGGAAGATGGTGGAAAGCCTCATCCAATAGAAAATCCTAAAACACATAGAAGAACAAACCTTGCTGAGGGAAAATCAGCATGACTTCTGTAAGGGTAAGTCTTGCCTGACAAACCTTTTAGAATTCTTTGAAAAGTTCAACAGGCATGTAGATTTTAGCGAACTGGTAGATATTGTCTATCTTGATTTTCAGAAGGCTTTTGACACAGTCCCTAGCCAAAGACTGCTGAGAAAATTGCACAGTCAGGGGATAAGAGGGCAGGTCCTCTTATGGATTGAGAACTGGTTGAGATCCCAGAAACAAAGAGTAGGTGTCAATGGGAAATTTTCACAATGGAGAGAGGTGAAAAGCGGTGTGCCCCAGGGATCTGTCCTGGGACCGGTGCTTTTCAATCTGCTCATAAATGACCTGGAGACAGGGATAAACAGTGAGGTGGCCAAGTTTGCAGATGACACAAAACTTTTCCGTGTGGTAAAAACCAGAGAAGATTGTGAAGAGCTCCAGAAGGATCTCTCCAAACTGGGGGAATGGCAAATGCGTTTTAATGTAGCCAAATGTAAAGTAATGCATATTGGGGCAAAAAATCAAAACTTTATCTATCAACTCATGGGCTCTGAGTTATCCGTGACGGATCAGGAAAGAGATCTTGGTGTGTTGGTGGACAGCTCCATGAAGGTGTCTCCCCAATGTGTGGCAGCGGTGAAGAAGGCCAATTCCATGCTAGGGATTATCAAAAAGGGGATTGAAAATAAAATAGCCAACATTATAATGCCATTGTACAAAACAATAGTAAGGCCGCACTTGGAATATTGTGTACAGCTCTGGTCACCGCATCTCAAAAAGGACGTAGTGGAACTGGAAAAGGTGCAGAAGAGAGCAACTCAAATGATTACACTGGGCTGGGGCACCTTCCTTATGAGGAAAGGCTACAATATTTGGGGCTCTTTAGGCTGGAAAAAAGGCACCTGAGGGGGGATATGACTGAGATGTAGAAAATTATGCAAGCCATGTGAATATCCAAGTGGATAGAGGGACACTCTTCTCCCTCTCACAAAATACCAGAACTCCGCGCAAATTGAGGGTTGGGAGAATAAGAACAGAGAAAAGAATTTTTTTACCCAGTGTGTTTTTAGTTTGTGGAATTCCCTGCCACTGGATGCAGTGATGGGAATTCCATTCAAAAGGGAATTGGACAGATTCCTGGAGGAAAAGTCCATCACAGGTTACAAACCATGATGGAGATGTGTAATCTCCAGGCTTAAAACCAGGGTACTTCAAGGGCCAGATGCAGGGGAGTGGTATCAGGAGACAGATATCTAGTCTCCTGCGCTCCCAAACGCATCTGGTGAGGCCACTGTGAGATACAGGAAGCTGGACTAGATGGGCCTTTGGCCTGATCCAGCAGGACTCTTCTTATGTTCACCCTTTGAACCCATCTAGAATTTCACAGAGTAGATGTATGGATAAAAGAAATCTATAAATGTTACAATGCTGAGAATACAGTGGGGGGTGGTTTTTTTTTGAAAAATCTCTTTGTATTGATGACAGAAGGACAGTACATTCCAAAGCCTAGAGGGTTATTAAGAAGGTCCTCTTTCATGTTCTCAACAAAAAAGCTTGGGAAGGTGATGGAACCAATAAGAGGGCTGCCTCTGAAGATCTTCACAGCTGAAAAGGCTCATATGGGTGAAATGATCCTTCAGGTAGCCTAGACCCAAGTTATATAGGGCTTTATGGGTAATAACTAATGCTTTGAATTGCGACTGTCATCCAGGTGATGTTATCCAGAAGTTGAGTCATGGAAACTGGACTTCTTTTCTTGTGAGACTGAAATAAAATAAAGTTGGTGCAAGGCTTCCAATTTATAATTCACCTTGGTTTCATGCCACCCTAGTCTGAATCAGCTTGTTAGGTGGACAGTGGCTTGAATAGGGTCATTGGATGTAAAATGGCCTGTGATGTGTGAAAGTCTCACCTGTGCAACCCTACCCAACACCCATTAAGTACAGTATGGGTCATTATCTGTGACCTTCCTGGTAGAGGTGTGAAGTACTTCTGATTAGGTTAGGGATCAATGAAAGGGCAGCATGATAAGTGGTAGACAGATTGGGTCCAAATCCCTGACCCCTGTTGAGAGAGGGATTCTCAGTACACACAGGAATGATTTGATTTGATTTGATTTGATTTATTTAGCTTGTATGCCGCCCACTACCCAAAGGTCTCTGGGCGGCTCACAATAAGAATAAACAGTTAAAACATCAAATACAATAAAATTAAAACAATAAAACATGTAGATGCAATAAATACAATACATTAAAAACACACCACTAAAATTGCCATCAGGGCCCACAATCATTAGTTAAAAAACTTTTGGAATAGGAGAGTTTTTACCTGGCGCCGAAATGTTAGCAACGTCGGTGCCAGGCGAGTCTCATATGGGAGGGTATTCCATAGTCTGGGGGCAGTTGCTGAAAAAGCCCTATTCCTGCAAGCCATCCCCTTCACCTCCTTAAGGGATGGCTCTTTCAGGAGGGCTCCCTGACTAGATCTTAATTGCCGGGTAGGTTCATATGGAAGGAGGCGGTCCTTCAGGTATCTAGGTCCTAAGCCGTTTAGGGCTTTATATGTCAAAACAAGCACTTTGAATTGGGCTCGGGCAGCAACTGGTAACCAGTGAAGGTTATACAGAATCGGCGTGATGTGTTCCTTGGTGGCCCTACCACTCACCAGCCGTGCCGCACGATTCTGAACCAGTTGCAATCGCCGAACCGTCTTCAGAGGCAGCCCCACGTAAAGCGCATTACAGTAATCTATACGGGATGTTACCAGTGCATGTGTAACTGTCATGAGGCTCCGTTCATCTAGGTAGGGGGCGCAGCTGGTATATATTCCGCAGCTGGAGAAAGGCACCCCTGGCCACCGAGTCCACCTGGGCTTCCAGAGTTAGACCGGGGTCCAGGAGCACCCCCAAGCCACGGACCCTGTCCCTTAGGGGGAGTGCAACCCCATCCAGAACAGGGAAGTGGCCCTCTAGCCTGTCTGATGAAGCACCCACTAACAGCACTTCCGTCTTGTCTGGATTGAGTTTCAATTTATTAACCCTCATCCAGTCCATTATCTGGCCCAGACACGAGTTCAGAACAGAAACCGCCTCACCTGGATTGGTGGAGAACGAGAGGTAGAGCTGAGTATCATCAGCATATTGCTGACTCCTCAGCCCAAACCTCCTGATGACCTCTCCCAGCGGTTCCATGTAGATGTTAAACAGCATGGGGGATAGTATTGAGCCCTGTGGAACCCCATGACGTAAACGCCAAGGGGCAGAGCTACTATCCCCCAGCACCACCTTCTGGACACGGTCAGCCAGGAAGGATCGGAACCACCGCAAAGCGGTGCCTCCAACTCCCAACCTGGCCAGCCTATCCAGAAGGACACCATGGTCGATGGTGTCGAAAGCCGCTGAGAGGTCCAGAAGTATCAACAGGGTTGCACTCCCCCTGTCTCTCTCCCGGCAAAGGTCATCGTACAGGGCGACCAAGGCAGTCTCTGTTCCAAAACCCGGCCTGAAACCAGATTGAAATGGATCTAGAAAATCCGTTTCATCCAGCAGCGCCTGGAGCTGTCCGGCCACCACCCGCTCCAACACCTTGCCCAAATAAGGAAGGTTCGCTACTGGTCGGTAGTTGACCACCAGTCCTGGGTCCAGGTTAGGTTTTTTTAGGAGTGGTCTGATTACTGCCTCTTTTAAGGCAGCAGGGACCACTCCCTCTCTTAAAGAGGCATTTACAGCTTCTTGGACCCAGGTGCGAACCCCCTTGGCAGATCTTTCAATTAGCCAAGAAGGGCAAGGGTCGAGCAGCGTGGTGGTGGAACGGACAGATCCAAGCACCCTGTCCACATCCTCGGGTCTCAACAATTGAAACTCATCCAATAACACTGGACCTAAGCACGGTGCACTGGACACATCCCTTGATACTGTATCAATAGTGGAGTCCAGTTCACTGCGAATCTGAGCAATTTTTCCCTCAAAGTGAACAGCAAACTCCTCACAGCGTGCCGCCGAATGGTCCTGGGCCTCCACCCTATCTCCTGGCTGAAGAAGTTCCCGGACCACCGAAACAGCTCCGCTGGGCGGCACTCTGAGGAAGCAATACGGTTGGCGAAATACTGCCTTTTCGCCAATCGTATAGCCACGGAATAGGCTCGATAATGGGCTCTAAGCCGTGTTTGATCAGACTCACTGCGATATTTTCTCCACTTGCGCTCCAGCCGTCTCCCCTCCCGTTTCATTGCCCGCAACTCAGATGTATACCACGGAGCTGTCCGGGCTCTGCGTAGGGGAGAGGGCGCTTAGGTGCGATCATGTCAACTGCCCGGGTCATCTCCTATTCCATAAGGTGACCTGAGCTTCGACAGGAGCGCCCGATCATGTCAGCTGGATAATCCCCAGAGCTTTCAGGAAACCATCCGGATCCATTAGTCTCTGAGGCGGATCAACAATGGATCCCCCACCCTTGCAGAGGGTTGGAGTAGCTAATAGCCTAAACTTGACCAGGAAGTGGTCTGACCATGACAATGGAGTCAAAGCCAACCCCTCCACATCCAAACCACCATCCCCAGTCCCGTTGAGAATACTAGGTCCAGGGTATGACCCTTCTCATGTGTTGGGCCGATGACATGTTGAGACAGCCCCATGGTTGTCATGGCGGCCATGAAGTCCTGAGCTGCTCCAGTTAAGGTAGCCTCGGCATGGATGTTGAGATCCCCCAGTACCAACAGTCTGGGGGTCTTCAAACCAGGTCCGAGACCACCTCTGTCAGCTCAGGCAGGGAGACTGTTGGAATGCAGCAGGGTGGGCGGTACACCAACAGAATCCCCAATCTGTCTCGTGAGCCCAACACACAATACAGGCCCTCCAGACCTTTTCCCAAGGAAACAGGAAGCCTGGCCAAGGAAATGGAACTCCTGTAGACTATAGCAACTCCACCTCCCGGCCCACCGGGCGACACTGGTGCTGGACTGAGTACCCAGGTGGGCATAGCTGGGAAAGGGGACTCCACCCTCCTCTCCCACCCAGGTCTCAGTAATACATGCCAGGTCAGCACCCTCATCCAAAATGACATCATGGATGAGGGTGGTCTTATTTTGTACTGACCTGGCATTTAATAACAGCACCGTGTGGCTCGTGGGCTTGCTGACATGGTCACCTGATTCCTTCTGGCTAGAAGTGGGACCAGAAGGGGGGATAGATGTAAAATATCTAACCCCTCTTCTCCTACGCAGGCATGTTCCACTCCTACCACCATACCTTCCCCTACCCAGCACAATTTCAATGGCTGCCCCCTCCATTGCCCTCCCCCTTCCTGTTCTTTCAGTTCCATTGTGGGTCCCAACCACCTACACCTAATGGCAAAAAAACAAAAAGCAAAAATAAAAATGAAAAACCAAAACAAAAAACAGATGCACCTAACAATTCAGCTAAAAAGCCTTAGGTGGGAGTCCCTCTTCTTCAGCCCCGCCCTTCTGATGTTGTCTGGCCCTGCCTCTCCAGGTGTCCCTCTCACCGACACCAGAGTAGCAGGGAAGGAGCAGTCGAAGAGGAAAGGCAACTCCTCCAGGCTTAGTCCTGCAGCAGCAGCAGCAAGAGTGTTTGCTGGATGATGTTGTGGCTTCCAGGAGCTGAGGTCAGCTAAAAAGCCTTAGGTGGGAGTCCTCTTCTTCAGCCCCGCCCTTCTGATGTTGTCTGGCCCTGCCTCTCCAGGTGTCCTCTCTCCGACACCAGAGTAGCAGGGAAGGAGCAGTCGAAGAGGAAAGGCAACTCCTCCAGGCTTAGTCCTGTAGCAGCAACAGCAAGGGTGTTTGCTGGATGATGTTGTGGCTTCCAGGAGCTGAGGTCAGCTAAAAAGCCTTAGGTGGGAGTCCCTCTTCTTCAGCCCCGCCCTTCTGATGTTGTCTGGCCCTGCCTCTCCAGGTGTCCCTCTCACCGACACCAGAGTAGCAGGGAAGGAGCAGTCGAAGAGGAAAGGCAACTCCTCCAGGCTTAGTCCTGTAGCAGCAGCAGCAAGGGTGTTTGCTGGATGATGTTGTGGCTTCCAGGAGCTGAGGTCAGCTAAAAAGCCTTAGGTGGGAGTCCTCTTCTTCAGCCCCGCCCTTCTGATGTTGTCTGGCCCTGCCTCTCCAGGTGTCCCTCTCACCGACACCAGAGTAGCAGGGAAGGAGCAGTCGAAGAGGAAAGGCAACTCCTCCAGGCTTAGTCCTGTAGCAGCAGCAGCAAGGGTGTTTGCTGGATGATGTTGTCCTGACCCCTCTCTCGAACGACCTATCTTCTCTGTCTAATATGTGTACATTCTCGTCTTTCAATTAGGACAGGAAGCAGACTGGAAGCTAGTGAAACTTTTATAATAAGGGACTTATATGCTCCATATAATTAGCACTAATCAGCAGATGTGCTGCAGCATTTTAAACCAGCTGAAGTTTCTGAACAGTCATCAAAGGCAGCCCCATGTAGAGCATGCTGCCATAATCCAAACAAGATGCAACTAGGACACATGGCACCATGGCCACATTGGGCATCTGAAGGAATGGGTGTAGGTGGTGCATCAGCTTTAACTGTGTAAATAAATTACTGTATTCTTGGCCAACATTGAAACCTGTGCATCCGAGCTCAGGGCTAAGGCCAGGAACACACCCAAACTGTGAACCTGACTTTTCAGGGTGAGTATAACTCCATACTATACAGCCTGAACCTCTTTTCTCTCATCTCTCTTCTGACTGATCAGGGGCACATCTGTCTTTTCTGGATTAAGCTTCAGTTTGTTAGCCCTCATTCAGTCCATCCATTACTGACAACAGACACTGATTAGAATTAGTGCTCCAAATCCAACACTCTTAACCATTACATTGAACATTCAAATAAGTAGTTACTGTATGCATGCAGCTAAAATATATTGGTATAAAAACAATGCATAATATGAAATGTTATGCAAATCAAATGCCAATGTGCATATTTTGAAATTTGCAAAACATGCAGATTTGGTTCTCTGGGTCTGGCAACTGAAACACTGCTTACAGTCACTAGAGACTAGACCAGTGGTTCTCAACCTGGGGGTCCCCAGATGTTCCTGGACTGCAACTCCCAGAAATCCTGGCCAACTCAGTGAGTGATGAAGACTTCTGGGAGTTAGAACATACATAAGAACATAAGAACAGCCATGCTGGATCAGGCCAAAGGCCCATCTAGTCCAGCTTCCTGTATCTCACAGTGGCCCCACCAGATGCGTTTGGGAGCGCATGAGACTAGATATCTGTCTCCTGATACCACTCCCCTGCATCTGGCCCTTGAAGTACCCTGATTTTAAGCCTGGAGATTACACATCTCCATCATGGTTTGTAACCTGTGATGGACTTTTCCTGCAGGAATCTGTCCAATCCCCTTTTGAAGGCATCCAGGTCAGATGCCATCACCACATCCTGTTGAAGGGAGTTCCATAGACTAACAACGCGCTGGGTGAAAAAATATTTTCTTTTGTCTGTTCTTACTCTCCCAGCCCTCACTTTGAGTGTATGTCCCCTAGTTCTGGTATTTTGGGAGAGGGAGAAGAGCTTCCCTCTATCCACTTTACTCATGCCCTGCATTATTTTGTACGTCTCAATCATATCCCCCCTCAGGCGCCTTTTTTCCAGACTAAAGAGCCCCAAATGTTTTAGCCTTTCCTCATAAGGGAGGTGCCCCAGCCCAGTAATCATTTTAGTTGCTCTCTTCTGCAACTTTTCCAGTTCCACTATGTCTTTCTTGAGATGCGGTGACCAGAATTGTACACAATACTCCAGGTGCGGCCTTACTATTGTTTTGTATAATGGCATTATAATGTTGGCTATTTTATTTTCAATCCCCTTTTTGATAATCCCTAGCATGGAATTGGCCTTCTTCACCGCTGCCACACATTGGGGAGACACCTTCATGGAGCTGTCCACCAACACACCAAGATCTCTTTCCTGATCCGTCACGGATAACTCAGAGCCCATGAGTTGATAGATAAAGTTTTGATTTTTTGCCCCAATATGCATTACTTTACATTTGGCTACATTAAAACGCATTTGCCATTCCCCCAGTTTGGAGAGATCCTTCTGGAGCTCTTCACAATCTTCTCTGGTTTTTACCACATGGAAAAGTTTTGTGTCATCTGCAAACTTGGCCACCTCACTGCTTATCCCTGTCTCCAGGTCATTTATGAGCAGATTGGAAAGCACCGGTCCCAGGACAGATCCCTGGGGCACACCGCTTTTCACCTCTCTCCATTGTGAAAATTTCCCATTGACACCTACTCTTTGTTTCTGGGATCTCAACCAGTTCTCAATCCATAAGAGGACCTGCCCTCTTATCCCCTGACTGTGCAATTATCTCAGCAGCCTTTGGTGAGGGACTGTGTCAAAAGCCTTTTGAAAATCCAGATAGACTATACCCACCGGTTCACCCAAATCTACATGCCTGTTGATCTTGGAGTTGCAGTCCAAGAACATCTGGGGACCCCCAGGTTTAGAACCACTTGACTAGACTCTTTGGTCCTGTATTCCACAATATCAACTGGAAGTGCAGAGCAGTCAGTGAAGGAAATCTGGCTCCTTACATTCAATGTAAGGTTTCCTCACACCAGCTGCACACAAAAGAAGAAATGGCTTTTGTGTTGTTCTCAGCAATATTCTGTTCCAGTGATCCACTTATGTCCAACCTAATTCTACTGTATACTAAAGATGTAACTGCATCCAGAAACAGTCACATATTACTTTTCTTCCATAATATTTAGCATGATTTATCTATTCGCTTATGACAACCCATTAAACATTTTCCTGCTGCTATTCTCGATGAGTTGGATGCCTGGCTGTGAGGTTGATTCCTCACTGAGAAAAGAGCCAACCAGTGACCCCCAGAAGGAGGCACTGGTAAACCACATCTGAACCCTCAAAAGGATCACCCTACACTGGCATCAATTTGGCAGCACATGGTATCATCCTCACCACCACCATCATCCCTTTCCAATTACAACCAATGATGTGGAAGAGCAGTGGGAAAACAGGACACAGATATATTATACTGGACATTTTTGAGCACAAAGGGAAACCTAGGCATATGACTGACATTTGCTGCTGCAGCAGTTATATATTCATTGTAACAATTTGCTTGGACTTTGTATGCCAACAAAGAGTAAATAAATACTTTGAACAGGAAAACACAATTAAAACTTTGAGACCAAGTTCTTTGCATGCAATTGTGGAAAACGTAGAAAAGACTTCAGTCGAGTTCAGTGGAATTATGATTTCAGGGAGTGAACAGTGATTCTTTAATAAAAAATCTAGAGCAACGATATGAGTTATATTCAGATTTAGGTGTGCACAGCTAGGCTGCTGGGACTGCATTTCTTCACTGTGTCCTCTTCATTGCAGTCTCAACAGTTTCCTGACATTGCAAAAGAAGATTAGAAAAAACTGAAGGGGGGGTGAGTTGTGGTGCAGTCAGGACACTCTCACAGATTTGGCAGAGGTCTTGCCCCCCTCGCCTGAAAGGCAGCTTGTTGGTTCACCCTGATGTTTCTTTAATCATTTTGAAAGCAGCCTATAACTTCTTCAAAGGGATGATAAGACATTTCTCTCACTCTTATTGGCTGTTTTAACTAAGTGACTATTGAACATAATTTTAAACGAGAGAGGGGGCACTGACTGCAGTTCAGCGATTTAAGCCTACACAGGTGTCATGGGAGTACCTTGGATTCCACACCCTGCCTCCCCCTGCGGGTCCCCTTGTCAGAGGCAGCTCTGCAGGCTTCCCTGCCCCACCTCCTCCTCTGAGGCCCAGGGGAAGAGGCAGGGCAAGGAATCCAGGACACACACCCAACAGCCATGGGCCTGACTCAACCATGGTAAGAACCCGTCTGTAGACATAAATGCTTCTTTTCAGGAACTGTTTTTTCTTGGAAAGAAAGCTTCTGCTTTTCCTCCGAGTTCATATTGGAAACTAGGAAATCATGCTTCCCTTGTTCACAAAACCTCTGACTTAACATCTAGTAGGGGATAACTACTATATTCAAGGTCCAGAAATAATGGTTTGTTGTAGAATTAAAAATACTAATTCCAGTTTGACATTACTGTAGGTTTTTTTTTCCCTAGAGAAGAAAATGAAAAGATAATGGCACCTTGAAGAGTAAGATTTGGCATATGCTTTTGTTGATGGAGGCTGGTGGCCTCTCCTCCAGGAGAAGTTTTTAAACAGATGTGAGAGGGTCAATTGCCAGGGATGCTTTAAGCATGAATTCCCAGCTTTGGTGGGGGTTGGAGTTGATGATGGCCCTTGGGGATTCCTTCCAGCTCTGTCATTCTCTCCTCCCAGGACTCTAGCCTGCTCCTCATTAAGAGGGCAGCAACTCACGGAAACATATGCCAAATAAATCGGGTTAATCTTCAAGGTGCCCCATGACTCATTGCTGCAACAGGCTGAGCACAGAGAAGAGCGTGAAACCACTTGGGAACACTGTTCATGGGATTAGTTACAGATTTTGCCCTTCTCAGGCACCACACGAGGACCTGAAATGTGTGCAGGGGCCTGTTTCCTGAGGAGAACGGTTGCAACGTGGTGCGTACAGAAGTTTTGCAAATATGCTGGAGTGCTTGGCCACGAGCTCCCCCCCCCCATCTGCCACCAATCCACAGGAATCACAGAATTCATAGATGCAGGTCCCTGGTCAGAAGCTTGTCCTTATTTGAAAGCATGAGGCCTCTTCAATATTTCATCCACCAACCCTTTGCATTCTCTGGGTTCTTTGCAATGGGGTCTAATAAAAATTACCCTCTTCTGAAAATTCTCCAAGGCCACCCATGTCAGTCTGTTGTAGAAACACCTTGAACCCTTTAAAAACTCAAGAGTCGTCTTTGTTATGAAACTGTGGCCCACTTGTTCAGAAGTATTTCTCCTGCTGTAACTCACCTTCTTCAAGTTAGCTTTGCATGGGAACGGGAGGGAGAAAGACCCCAAACGTTTGTATCCTGTGCCTGGTATAAGGAACAAGAGAGGAAAACAACTGGGACCGGTGAGTTTGGGAACACAAGGGCTTGATTAAAAAAACAACCCAAAACTCCAGTGCCAGTGCCTCAAAACTTAAGTAGTACAGTACTTTGTTCTTTTTCTCGCCGTAGCCCAGCCGAGGGTCCTTTTAACACCGAGGTCTTTGTGCCAGACCGAAGTAGCTTAAGGCTCCCCTAGTGCCTAGCCTTGTGTGCGGCGGGGCTCTCGGCTGGGGCTGTACCAGCTAGGGACTCCCTCCCCGTGACCTTTGCCCCGAGTAATCTGCATAGAGGAATGACAGGCATTCGGCTGAACGGGAACAGCCTGAGCTGGGCTGCCGCAGCGGCAACAGGAGGAGGAGGAGGAGGAGGAGGAGGAGGAGCGCTTGCCACAACTCGTTCGCAAGAAGAGGCAGAAGTTGTAAGGCAGCCGCAGGAGGAGGAGGAGGAGGAGGAGGCTGCCGCCAGTCGAACAGTCGAGCGCCGGGAGAAGGTGAAATGAGCCCTCGGAGGTTTTTGGGGCAGAGGCAGCCTTATCGAAGGGCCAAGAGAGCTGCCTGATTGTTGGACCCGGGCCCTCGGCCGGGACGAGAGAGATGGGCCAGACCTCCGTCTCCACGCTCTCCGAACATGCGAGCGGTGAGTAGACAGACTGGGAATCGGCGGGGAGGCAACTTCCGAAGGCGATCCTGCCCTCCCTCCAACCCCAAGAAATGGAAGCCGAGCCGGGCGAGGTGGGCTCCGCAAGTCGAAATGAAGAACCGAGCTGTTTTTCCGATGGCGATCTGTGATCGACCAGCCCTCCTCTCGCGCTCTCCAGGTTTCTTTGTCAAAGAAGGAAAAGTAGAAAGCCCCTGGGGTGGTGAAGAGGAAGAGTTTCTCTTAAAGGAGCAGCTCTTTCTTCCCCTCTGCTCCTCCCCTCGAAAGGAATGGCTTGGTTTGGATTTCCTTCATTTTTATATTTGCTTGTTTGCTTTCTCCCCTGTTTCTAAGGACTGCAGGAGCCTCAGATGATGCAAATAGTTCTTAGAGAAGGGCACACCTCATTCTTGCCGCTGTATTCCTAAAATGAACAATTCCTTGAAGAAGTCAGAAAACAGGTTTTTTGTTGTTGCTGAGATTTGAAACACGTAGGGTCGGAACCGTCTACGCCCAACTTCTCTTTTTACAGCCCTCTGTGGTTCTGACGAACAGCATGGTTTCCTATCGTGTGTGTACTGTTGGTAGAAGTTTCATGAATCCACATTGGCTTTTGTACAGTCCTCTCCTTTCTTTTCTTGCAGTAGAGAACTGTTGTGTTGTAGTGGTGAAGCTATTTTTCTCTCCCAAGATAGTTTCTGTGAATTGTTTGTTATTTCTTTGCATTTCAAGTGTGTGGCTCTATGTGTAAACTAGAACCGAAAAGATACATGCAATTATCCCCACCCACCCGTTTGCCTCTTGTCTTTGTACAGATGTTTCTAAAAAGAAATGGTAAAAACAACAAGGTTTATTTCACATTTTTATTTAATACATGCTGAGAGTTCCTCAGACAGTAAACAAGGCTATTAATTTTAGGAGGGAGGCTTGATTTCATTTGCAGAATGTATTATTCAAGTGACTGTTTACTATCTGACATTTTGAAGTGTCAGCTCTTAAATATGTGTTCCATTAATTCAACCAATCAGCTAGTGGTTGCTGAAATAAAAGAGAACACCAGAACTATGTCCTTTAAAACCATTGTGCCCATTGTTTGGAATAAGACTCCAGTTCTTTCATAAGTTGTCCCTTTGTGAAATACCTCTTCTTGCTTTCTGGAGATAATAAAATGCATTTGCAAGCCAGGTAACTGGATGACATGAAAAAGCTGAATGCTTTACACAGCATACTGTTTCCCCTACACTGGAAAAACAATGTTTGGACAACATGCCCACATCTTGATTGTATTTGTGTACTTGGCATGTCACGTCTCCTTTGCCAAGTGGCATACCAGTTGTTCTTTCATCATTTATACTTCATATGCATAGTAGAGATGCAGAAGAACAGGAAGTGCAAGTCACTTGTACTTCCTATTGCCAATTTCAAAATCATGACTTCACTTCTGAGTGATGAGATCTTGAGTAAAGGGTATAAATGTGTTAAGTATAACTTCAAACCCGCCTACTAAGGATTGACTCTTCATTTTTATCTTTAGAGCCGCTTGACAAAATGCTCTTGAGAACAGTTTGCCTTGTGTCATGTATTAAGAGTGGGTGGTTTGTGGTGCTGTATACAACATTTAGTAGATATTTGCATAAATACTGGTATGTACTGTTTTTTCGGTACTGGCAAATTGGAACTCAGGCATGCACCTCCCAGTGCATCAACTGAATTGGATTTTGTTCTCCTTTGCATGCCAGTTCCAGTGCACATTCAGTTTACCCAGAAGAAGGAAAGAAAGGAAAGGACAGGACAAGACAATAACCTTATTAAGGTGTGAGTGGTGCAGGAGATTCCAACATAAGCTTTCTTCTGTTGCAACTTTGTAGCTTACACCATGCAGTTTTCATTCATGCCAAGCCTCTCTATGAGAACAAGAACATTGGAAAATCTGGATTCTTGCTAGCATGGAAACTTTCCACACCAAGAAACTTGTCTTTAGACTTGTTGGTCATTATGGGCTTTAAGGAATGACTGGAAGGAGGAGGGTGTGCTCCCTCCTCACAAGTTTAGTTTTCCTCCATCATGAACACTTGGATAGAGTTAGTTTTGTGTGTAGGGGCAGATAGATTCCTTCTCTTGGCTGCTCAGAAGAGGAAGAAAAAGCAGAATGTGACAGCAAAATGACGATCCTCCTATTTGCTTGATTTATTGGACTCCATTTCTAGTTCAAGATGCAGTTCATCAGGCAAAAGAGAGGTGGGACAGAGTAAGATTTTAACATGTCAGGACTAGACATTTCCCCCAGGAAATCTACCGGCTTTACCTTTGTTACCAAACAGCTTCATCTTAGTATACTGCAGACTTCTTCGCCAATGGTAGTAGCAGCTGAGCTGCTATTTGCAAAGCCTCAACTCTTGATGTCAAAATATGTTGCTATTCAAGGTAAGGTAAAGGTCCCCCCCCTCGCACATGCATGCTAGTCATGTCTGACTCTAGGGGCTGTGCTCATCTCCATATTCAAGCTGAAGAGACAGTGTTGTACAAGTCTGCCATGTGGCCACCATGGCTACAAGGAAACACTGTTTTATCTTCCCGCTTTTTACAGTGGTACCTATTTATCTACTTGCATTTACATGCTTTCAAACTGCTTGGTTGGCAGGAGCTGGGGTTAACAGCGGGAGCTTGCTGCGTGGAACCTGGGATTTGACCCACTGAGCTTCCAACCTTGCAGCTAACAGTTTTCAGTGCTGTAGCCCGCTGAGCCAAACCCAGAGCATACAAAACCCAGAGCAGAGCTTTTGGTAATAATTAGTCTGTAAGGTTAATTTTAGTTTTGTACAAAATGCTAGATAGCTCTAAGTGTTTTACTGCTTTTCAATGCTTGCCTAAGCATTTTTAACATGTAATAGATTAAATTCTACAGTTGGACTTAATCACCCATTTAATATTTTTCCTGTGACATATTCTGATTGTCTACCAGCTATATTTGAAATCTTAAAACCAGTGGCTTTGGCGATCTCTGACTAATGATAGATGATGCCTTTATGCGCTGATATTTCAAAAAAACTGTTTGACTGTAGTATTTGTACTTTTCAAAACTTACTGAATTTGTGATGATTGAAATAAACTTTTATCTGTTATTCACCATGGGCTACAAAATCATTTTTAAGATACCAGTATCAATAGGGCATTTAGATATTTAGAAGCAGCTAAGCAAAAGTTGCTATATGAATGGACAAATAATTTGCCTGGAGACCTAGTCCTTTTACATAAATGTGTAGCATGCTTGCAAAGCCACAGAGATCAGCCATTTTTGGATATAGATGTGTGTTGTGACAAATTACATTTTTGTGAGAATTTATTTTGACAATGAATGGCAAAATGTGTTAAACTTGAGTGTTTCAGAAAATAAAACATAGTGGCGATTTTCAAACCAAGATCTTTTAAAAGAAAAACCCCAAATAAAAAAGACTAACTGTGGGCATACTTCTAAAACAAACAGAATAAAATAAAGTAAATATAACAGTATGAAGACTTAAACTGGTTTGAATAGAAATGATTTGGGCTAGAGTCTATGAAAACATATATCACGTAGAACTTCTTACTCTTCAAGCTGCCACAATAACACCTTTCTCTAACATGTTTTAGGACGATGGTTAAGATATGACTCTATAAGTAACGTTTTTATCCAGTTAGCTGTATTATAGGTTTGAAATACTTGAAGATGGCTACTTATGTGCACAGTATTACAATATTATTATTAGACTATGTTGGATGAGTTGGCATTATGTTTGTTTGTCTGCGTGTTGCATCGTTACAGTCGTGACCAACCCTTCGTGACCCCATGTCCATGGAGTTTTCTTGGCAGGAAGACTGGAGTGGCTTGCCAGTTCCTACTCCAGGCGCCTACAGCACCTGGTATTCCCTGGTGGTCTCCCATCCAATTACTAACCAGGGCTGACCCTGCTTAGCTTCCGAAATCAGGTGAAATCGGATGTGCTTAGGGCATCTAGGCAGCTGGCATTATGTTTACCATAAACAAAAGAAGTTTCATGTCTGTGAAAGCCGTAGCCCCAAGTCCATGAAACCTTAGCACCTAAAACGTGACATGTAGGACCCCGGGGTGTGCACCTGATTATTCAAAAAAATCAAATTATTAATGTTAATGTGCCTTTGTTTTTTCAAGCCTGCAAAGATTATGTTCAGTTACTAAGTGACAGATTTCTCTGATTAGTACATATGTTTGCAGTAAAAATT
Organism: Phrynocephalus forsythii; assembly: GCA_029282475.1. Taxonomy (NCBI): domain Eukaryota; kingdom Metazoa; phylum Chordata; class Lepidosauria; order Squamata; family Agamidae; genus Phrynocephalus; species Phrynocephalus forsythii. Next base: position 66,211,561 of record JAPFRF010000002.1, read on the forward strand.
TGAAGTCTTGTGGAGGAACTGGGAAGGACAGCTACCAGGTTTTTGATTCTTCATGATGTGGAACAGCCTTCCTGTCATGAGTGTCTGGCTCACTCTTTCACAGGGTGGGCAGGGTACAGCATGCCAGAGAGTGTTTTTAGTGATGCCAGATGCTGTGTTTTCCTTCAGACACCATGCCTGTAACTCTTTGAGTGATATAACCCTGGCTGGCAAGCTTGGCTGTATCAGAATTAAGGGCTCTTTCAAAACATTCAAAGCTGCATTCTTTTGCTAGTCTATATGGTTAAAGAAGCTGGCTGGATGTTCAGTATTTATTTCTCCATTAAGATGAAAGGAACAAATTGTTTCTGTCTTGCCTGTCAGCACTTTTGCACTGAACAAAAGAAAGAAAAAGCAGGTAGAATTCTTCACAAAGTGATTCTTGTGCTCTTTGGTTGTTGCTTTCCTACTCAGTCCTCTTACCTAGATCTTTTATTTCCCAGGATGTTTTTATTTGTCAGAGTGCTTACATTAGGACGAGGGAGCTAAAAATCTGTTTCCTCTCTTCTGGAACCAAACAGTTATTAATCCATAGAATCCTACTGTTTGTTGTGTTTGGCAGTCAGTGAAGGTATTATCTTGGGTCAAACATTAGCTTGATTTTCAACTAGTTCACTCTTAGATCTCCTGGGGTTGGGGACTTCCTGTTTATGAACGTAGGAAGAACATTCTTCCTATGTGCACACAGAGGAAGTTGGTCCTGCACTGCCCAAATAAAAACGCTACTAACTGCTGCTTCCACACAGGTTACAAAATATTCTCTCTCTCTCTCTCTCTCTCTCTCTCTCTCTCTCTCTCTCTCTCTCTCTCTCTCTCTCTCTCTCTCTCTCTCTAAAACAGCAAACAAATATCTGTTGAAGCTACTTAAGAATAATGCTAGTGAACTAATCAACTGGATGCCTTGTATGTCTTCATTACAATTGACGTTCATAATATCCCTTGCTGACAATATGCTTTGGCTCCTAGTTGGTGGCTTGGATTCACCTGCTCTCAGATCCATAGTGGCCATGCTTTGTATGTGGTTCAGATGCCCTAAGCACATCCGATCTCAACTGATCTTGGAAGCTAAGCAGGGTCGGACCTGGCTAGTACTTGGATGGGCGACCACCAGGGAATGCCAGGTGCTGTAGGTGTTTGGAGTAGGAATTGGCAAGCCACTCCAGTTCTTCCTGCTAAGAAAACTCCATGGATATGGGGTTATGAAGAGCCAGTCACGACTGTAATGACACAGCAGCAGCAGCAGCAGCAGCAGCAGCAGCAACAACTGTGTTGAGAATGGAGCAAAGAAGTTCTGAAAACTTGCATGTTAAAACAGGATTGTCTGTTCCTCTTCCTGCATACTGTACAGCTAGTTTGAGTCCCTATGCCATCAGAAAGATAGCACAGAAAGAAAATAAACACATTAGTACAGTATATATTTGAAGACATATTAGCCAGGGTCTCAAGCTTGGTTTTAATGTAGAATTGCCTTAGTTTTTCTATAATTTTAACTTCATCTGAAAAGAGATGGGATATGACCATATTGATTCTCTAATACCTTTTTACAGGCATTCAGTATCATAGGTAGGGAACGCATGGTCCAGCAGATAAGTGTGGAAAAGTTTGTGATCTAAAACTCCCAGAAGAAACCAGCCAGCATGAGATTTACTCTATGGAGTATATATTCCCAATGTTTTTGGTTTTCAGCTCCCTAGGAAAACTAGCTAGTAATGACAAGTGATGGCAGCCACAGTTCAAGAGCTTGTAGGGTTGTTCATTTCCCATTTCGACCACAGAGCATGGCATATGTGTGGAGGGCCTCTCTGCTGTAGACTACCTTGTTCTAGGGAGCATGTGTGTACCTAGATACCTGATTTTAAAAGGTAACCCTGACAGGTTTTACTCAGTAACAATTATTCTTCGTCGTGGACTCTGTGAATCCACACTGTGGGTTCTTCCTGCGCCTGCGCGGGAGTCTCCGGTCCTTCCAAAGCTGAAATAGTATAGGCACCTCCCCCCCTCCACTGCGCATGCTCACCTCCTTCCCGCTCAGTTCCTTTTTACCGCCGCTGAGTCTAGACGTCTCCTTCCTAGCTCCTGCAAAGAGAAAAGGAAAGTGCTCTTTATTATATTTTCTTTTTGTCCCAGTTACCCCTCCCCCACTTTATATCTTTATTTAACTATTATTTAGTTTGTCTGTTTAATTTAGCCACCCCCTTACGGGGGGGGGGGCTCTCCCGTTCCGCGGGCCGCTAGCCCGCTGTTTATGGCATCGGCAGCACTATTCAAACGGTGCGAGGTGTGTCCCAATAAAATCCCGCTTGCGGACGGACACTGTTTATATTGCTTGGGGGAAGCCCACCAGATTGCCACTTGCCCACAGTGCAAGAAGCTCACTAAACCTGCCCTCAAGCACCATCTTAAAAGCCTGAGAGCTTATCTCTGGGAAAAGTCGCTCAAACCTATGGAAAATCAGGCTCAGTCAGAGGCTTCAATGCCATCCACATCATCGAGGTCTAAATCTTCCTCGAAACCCATGGAGAAGAAGCGGAAAAAGAAAACAGCCGCCATGCAGGCACCACCAGAACGGCACCAATCCAGGGACCTGGGGTCGACCACCACGTTCGCACCCCACCCTGTGACTTCGCCGCTGAACACGGCCGCGCCACAACAACCAGAGGCGCATGGCATGGATATGGCTCCGACATCCAGCCTCCTTGATGCCCAGTCATTACCGGCCACTCAGGAGGATAACTGGGTCCAGCACTTTGCGGAGCAAGCGGCAATGACGTGCGAAATGCCACATAGCCCTGTGATGTCTACGGGCTTGCCGCCTGGTCAACTGGTCCTCGATACGGACATGAGCACTCTGGGTTTGAACCCCTTGGTGCACCTACAAGCCATGCAAACGGCTTCCATGACATCAGCACCTCAATGCTTTCAAGCTGAGAAAGAAAGCCATGCCGCGCCCAGACGCCCAGCAGCGGACCACCGCTCCAGCATTTCGCGTGGTCGCTCCCAAAAGAAAGTGAGGGTTGAGGACCATGACTCCACCTCTTCGACGTCACCCTTCCCTCACCATCGAAAATCCAAACACTGCCGTGCGAAGCACCGCAGGCGTCATGGGTCCTCCTCTTCTTCGTCACCCCCTCGACGCCACAAGGGCAAGCACCCTAAAAGCATCGATGCCAGTTTCAGGTCGTCTCCTGCTCATCGGACACGGACTCTTCCCAGACAGACTCATCATCTTCCACTCCAAGAGCCAAACGACGCCGTAAAGCACCCAAACATCCAGCAACGCGCTCCCCGGCCTCTGTGGGCGATGATGTCATACCAGTAGATACACATAGCATCGCCTTAGCTGCTGCCATGGATCTAACTGCGAATAAAGCTGCCTCGACTTCTAAGCAGGCACAACTCCCTGATTCTCCAGCAACCATGGATCGCCCCTTGATGGAAGAGTCTGAGATGGAAGCTGACTCCCAAGCCTCACACCACTCTACCTTGTTGAAGTCCGGGCATTCAGAAACCAAAATGACTGACACCCAACCAACTACACCGATGGAGGACTTCAAAACCTATTCCCAAATGGTGCATAGGATTGCACAAGTAATGGGACTACGTCCAATTACCCACCAGCAGTGACACGTGCAAATTCTTTGGCCACCTGAATAAATCAAAACCACCACCACTGAAGATGGCGTTTATCCCATCCATGCTGGACAGAGCAAAGGAGGCCTGGGCAAAACCCTCATCTAACCCACTCATTCCTAGACGAATAGACAACCTCTACAAGACCCATGGGGATGGCACAGATTTCCTAAATAAACATCCACTACCCAACTCAGTCATAGTGGATGCCAATCAAAAGGGGCAGCAATAAAGGGCAGATCTCACTGGCATCTTTCTCCCAAATATTACCTATGTGCCATGGAGGCCACACAGCACGTCCTCCTAAAGCCTTTATGGAGCCGGAGGAGCAAGGCTGCCCAAGCATCTTACTCTGAGGTGTTGTCGCTGATTGACCATCAAATGATAACCTCTTTACACCTGATGGATGCATCCTCCAAACAGCTTACCACGGCCATTCATCTCCGCCGCCACGCTTGGCTCAGGACGGCAAACATCACTGGGGATGCTAGGAATCGTATTGAGGATTCCCCCTTTGATGGAGAGGGACTGTTTGCTACATCCACAGACGCCTCCCTGGACAACATACAAAAGATGCGAAAGGCTGCAAAATCCTACACTTATCAGGGCCCTGCACCCCAATCGACCTCCAGGCCCACATCACAGAGCTGGAGGCGTCCTTATACGCTGGTACACCAGCGACCTCAGGGCAGGTACAGGCCACAATACCATCAATCTCCATACCAGCGCCCTGCTCAACCACATTGCCAACGTCAACAACAACCCACTAGGAGGTATGACAGGAAGCCAAAGCAGTTATCCTGACCCCTCGACAGACATCAGGCTACGTCCCTTCAGACTGACATGGCAACAAATTACCACGGACGCTTGGGTATTGTCAATAATCGAAAGCGGATACCGAATACAGTTCCATCGTCGACCTCTGCTAGGAAAGGTCATCACTACGCCATCCTCTACAGCTGTTCAGGAAGAGGTCAAGGCTCTGTTACTAAAAGATGCTATAGAGTATGTACCATCAAATGAGCACTCAGGTTTCAACTCTCGATACTTTACAATACCCAAAAAGATGGCGGCCTGCGTCCCATCTTAGACTTAAGGCTAAATAAATTCCTCAGAAAAAAGAAGTTCCGTATGGCAACTCTGGATACAGTCATCCCACTCCTTCAAAAGGGAGACTGGTTCATCGTCCTAGATCTTCTGGACGCTTATTTCCATATATCCATAGCACCACTGGACAGAAAGTACCTCCGTTTTCGCATTGCCAGCTTAACTTACCAGTTCAAGGCTCTCCCATTCGGACTATCCTCTGCGCCGAGGATCTTCACCAAATGCCTGGCACTGGTCGTCGCCTTCCTCCGCCTCCAGGGAGTCCAAGTGTTCCCATACCTGGACGATTGGCTTCTCGTAGCTCCTACCAGACAAACAGCCCAGAAGGACAGAGATCTTACAATACGGCTGCTTTCCTCCTTAGGACTCCGAATCAATCACAAGAAATCTGTCCTCTCCCCCAGCCAATCAGTACAGTACATCGGGGCCCTTTTAGACTTGCATCGAGCAAAGGCCTACCTAGCGCCAGACCGCCCCAAAAAGATCAAGGACGCAATCCACCTCTTCAACAGGGCCAATCGAGTTACAGCTCGTCACGCCCAACACCTGTTAGCCCTGATGGCCTCCACCACGGCCATCCTGCCACATGCCAGACTGCAAATGAGACAGCTGCAGGCCTGGCTCCTAGCTCAATTCCACCCTCACTGCGACCCGCCTCGCAAGCTTCTCTGGGTCACGCCACGGCTCATAGCCAGCCTCAAGTGGTGGAACTCAGCAACCAACTTAAAGGTGGGCAGACCCTTCAGGCAAAGATACCCATCAATACAAGTCACGTCGGATGCCAGTACAACAGGATGGGGAGCCACCTGCAGACACCTGTCCATCCACCACAGATGGACCAGAGAAGAAAGGAGGCATCACATCAACTAACTGGAACTCCTTGCCATTTACAAAGCACTACGAGCCTTCGAGATCTCCCTGTTGCACAGAATGGTCCAGGTGACGACAGACAACACAACAGCCCTATACTACTTGAACAAACAAGGGGGCACACACTCACAGTCCCTATCGCACCTAGCCAACAAAATCTGGCTCTGGTGCATCCGACGACACATACACCCGGTCGCAATTCACATTTCCTCTCAGGACAATGCGAAAGCTGACGAGCTCAGTCGCATGAGACAAAACAACCACGAATGGAAACTCTCCAGACAGATATTCAACCGCTTATGCACCAGATGGGGCAATCCACGCCTGGACCTGTTTGCAACTCAAGCCAATACACACTGCACCCAGTATTGCTCCAGAGCAGGTCTTGGCAGATACTCCAGCGGAGATGCCTTTTCCACCAAGTGGCCACAGGCCCTTCTTTACACTTACCCACCGATTCCGCTAATACAACGAACCCTCATGAAAATCAGGCACTTGAGGGCTCAAGTCATCTTTCTAGCACCATATTGGCCCAGGCAACCATGGTTCCCACTACTCCAACAGATGGCAGTGGACTTTCTCCACTTACCACAAACACCAGATCTCCTCACCCAGAACCAGGGCCAGATACGACACCCAGACCCCTCAGCACTTCACCTGACGGCCTGGCTTCTCGCCTCACAGTAGACGATGTCCTCCACCTCTCCAGAAAACACTCCACAAACGTGCTATATAGCCGCAAGTGGTCTTCCTTTATCAAGTTTACTTCCCACCGTGGGCAGCAACACCAACCCACCAACATACATGTCCTTTTGGAATTTCTCCTCATGCTCTTCAACAGAGGACTCTCCATCTCCACACTCAGAGTTTACACAGCAGCTATAGTGGCCCATCAACCGCCAGACTCAGAAGCAGCTGCCTTATTCAAACACCTGAAGCTTAAAAGCTTCCTCAGAGGACTAGCCAACATTCGTCCCCGCACTCAAGGACCAACACCCCAATGGTCACTTTCTCTAGTGTTAAACCATCTCACTAAGCCACCATTTGAGCCTATGGCTTCAACATCACTATACCTCCTTACCTTGAAAACAGCCTTTTTGGTAGCGATCACTTCCGCACGAAGAGCCTCCGAGCTGGCTGCATTGAGAGAGGACCCCCCGTTCCTCAACTTTCACAAAGATAAAGTGGTACTCCACACAGATATTTCTTTCCTACCAAAAGTAGTATCGGGGTTCCATATCTCCCAACCCCTAGTCCTACCAACCTTTTTTCCAAACCCGGTTATTCACCTGGAAAAATATCTGCACACTCTGGATGTCCGACGTGCACTCCTCTTCTACATGGCCAGAACTGTACCTATAAGGAAAACACACAGGCTTTTTGTCAGAACCTCTGAACCAGCAAGAGGCTCTCCAGTCTCCCCCCAATCCATTTCAAGATGGATTGTCACTACAATCAAGATGGCTTATGACATTGCGCATGCCCCCCTACCAGCCACACCACGGGCACACTCTACCAGAGCGATGGCAACATCTACAGCCTTCCTCAAGGGTGTCCCATTAGATGAGATCTATAGAGCAGCTACCTGGTCTCAACCATCTACATTCTTGAAACACTACAAGTTGGATGTCCGAGCTCGCAGCCAGGCTGCTTTTGGAAGAGCTGTCTTGACAGCCTCACTACCATGACTACCCTCCACCAGTAAGTCTGCTTATCAGTCACCCACAGTGTGGATTCACAGAGTCCACGACGAAGAAACACAGGTTACTTACCTGTAGGTTTGGTTCTTCGAGTGGACATCTGTGAATACACACTACCCGCCCGCCTCCCCTCTCACCGTCATGGCTATATAACATTCGTCTTGGCCAGCGGTGGATCAGAGGGGAACTGAGCGGGAAGGAGGTGAGCATGCATAGTGGAGGGGGGGAGGTGCCTATACTATTTCAGCTTTGGAAGGACCGGAGACTCCCGCGCAGGCGCAGGAAGAACCCACAGTGTGTATTCACAGATGTCCACTCAAAGAACCAAATCTACAGGTAAGTAACCTGTGTTTTGGGGTACAGGGTCCTATCTCAGCGTTGGCAAACCTATGGCATGGGTGCCAAAGGTGGCACTCGGAGCCCTTTCTGTGGGCACCCGGCATCGCCCCTTCACAGCCACCTGTATTCAGGTTAAATTGCTGTATTGGCACTTTGCAAACAATTAGTAGGTTTTGAATCATGGTTTGGGTGGCAGTCAGTCTCTAAAAGGTTTGTCATCACTGTCCTATCTCATTCCTTGTCTTTTTAAAGATCTATGAAACTATTGAGTGTGGTTATTGGGCGATTGGGAATAAATGCCTTAATATTAGTGTGAAAAGGGAACACCACTCACATTTTATCTGATTAGGAGGTGGGGGAGTGTCAAATGAATTCCAGCTGGAAGTGGTAATGGTCTTGATGAGGGTCAGTAAATGGAAACATAGTTTATGCAACATGAAGGTACTGGTAACAGATGGTTTGTCTTCCTAGAACTTGTTATTCAGTCAGATCTAGAAAGTACAACACTCCTCAGAGGGCACAGATTCAAGTATGTGGTTGTTTATCACTTGACCCCTAGAGTGCCTCTGTTACTTTGATCAACAAGTGTCAGGCTAGGACTTAAGAGGGCTGGGTTCGGATCCCCACTGAGCCATGGAAACTCATTTGGGGTGTGGAATTGGCAAAGGTAAAGTAAAAGTAAAGTTCCCCTCTCCGCACATGAGTGCTGGTCATATCAGACTCTAGGGGCGGTGCTCATCTCCATATGCAAGCCAAAGAGCCAGTTTTGTGCAAGTCCGTGGCCATGTGGCCAGCATGGCTGCAAGGAAACACTGTTTTACCTTCTCAGTTTTTTATGGTGGTACCTATTTATCTACTTCTATTTACATGCTTTCGAACTGCTGGGTTGGCAGGAGCTGGGGTTATCAGAGGGAGCTCACTCTGCTGCCTAGCACCCAGGATTTGAACCACTGAGCTGCTGACCTTGCAGCCGACAGTTATGAGTGCTGTAACCTGCTGAGCCACCACACCCCTGGAGTTGGTAAAAGCACTCCTTAAATATCTCACTTACCATAAGAGCCTTATTAGGGTCACTAGAAGTCAGTTCTGACTTGATGGCATATAGCAGCTACAAAAAAAGACATTCACAGACATTGATGCTGGAAAAGGTATTGCCCACCTGCGGATTTGGGGTCTTGTTGTTTTTGTTTTGTGTTTGCATTGTTCCTATGGTTAAGTGTGGCTTCTTCTCTTTCTGTCACCTGGAATGCTTTTCACCAACTTCATCAGTTACCCTAAATATGACATTACCTGGGCAAAGATTCACTTGCACCTGTTCTGGTTTTAATGGCTACAGAGTACATTACATGTGTTGCCTTTCAAAATGGCTAGAAGCTTTGCTATTCAGAATAGGTCTGCTAAGACTAGGGTGGTATCACTGTGTCATGCCAGTGCTTTGTCGTCTTCCACTCCCACCCAATCCATTTACATGCCTATTCAAGATGCTTTTCTTAACTGTACCCAAAGCAATGTTTCTCTCCACACATTCCTGCTCAGTACAGGAAAACCTTTATCGATGTGCCACCTCCCCGCTTAGGTGGCTGTGACAAAAACTGCCCTCATGGTGTGCGCTGTAGCCATTTAATACCTTCTACAGAATAGCACGGTTGGTACTTGACATGTGGGTATGCCAACGGCTGGTGAAAATCTTGTTATTGTCTCAGATCTGACTTGAACTTGTTTTCAGTTCTCAAAGACTGTTTTTGTGCTGTATGTCTGTGTTTGTGGTTACATATTAAAATAATAAAAAAAAACACTTCACAGTTATCTTCCATTGCTCTTCATGTTGTTTCAAGGAGAGACCCATGCATTATTGTTCAAATAGTAGTACAGTATTTCAAAGATTTTTCTTAGTACTTGTAGGATCACTACATATAATTTTTGGCACGCCACAAAGATTTAAGGGAATTGTAATGTATAGAATATTGGTAGGCTGTTTCTATGCAGTGCTCACCCCAGGGGATCAACTTGAACATAGATATCTTTAGTATTAAAAGCAAGAAAGGCTATATAAGATGGCTGATTTTATAGAAAGGTTGGCTAACTTTGAAAAGCATTCTTAGTACAGCTAGTTAGGACTGAGAGGATGGTAAGGTCCTTCTAACCAGCTACACCCTTCTGTTGCAATATTTACGTTTCATAATTCCTTGACCTTATTCACTGAGATGTTTTTCATATATCTCTGTGGATAGAATGCCTAATGAGAAATATATTGCCTAAGTTTACTTGCTTGTTATTGTTACTTATGTGGGGGAAATATGTATCACAAACCTCATAAGTACAGTAGACCCTTGTTTAACAAAGGGTTTGTATAACATAAAATCTGTAAAACATAAAAAATTCCAGAGATAGGGGAAATTTGCTTAACAGAATCACCTATGGGGCAAATCTGTACAACATAAAAATGGGATTACTCCATTTTCAATGCATTCCTATGGGAAATTTGTATAAAGGAAAATTTGCTTAACATAATTTCATTTGGAACGAATTAATTCCTTTATACAAGGTACCACTGTATGTGGCCACTTTTGAATTTTGGCTCACTCATGCATGTGTTAACTTGTGATTTATGATGCTTGCAGCACCTGACGTTTAAAGAAAATCAACATTTTTGAAACATTGCACTTCCTCAGTTATAAATTAAGCTCAGTGGAATTCAGAAATGCAATAAACAATTTAGTTGTAGTCATAAAGGTGATAGTTATCCAGCTGTTAAAGAATCTGCCTAGTTGACTGTTATTACAGACTAAGTTTGGCTTTGGTTGTGTTTGCTTATCCACTGCGTCTTCCCTTTGCTTATACAAGCCAAATACCATTCTGACACTGTTGCTGTCAATGTTTCTGCCCTGAAGGGAACCTCCTGCTTTGGAGTTCAAAGACACTTTGTGAGTCTGCCTGGGTATAATACGAGGACCAATGACAGACTTCATATTCCTTCCTGTCTCGGGAATTATGTGCATTTCTATAGAGAACCAAGTGTATCTCGGCAGTGGACTCTTTTGATTCTCCTGTGGCTCACAAGCATAGGACTTCTGGCTGCCAATTCTTCAGTCTTGTGTTGATGGGATGATCTGCAGTGAAGAATTGACTCCCAGGAGAGAGTGCTTATCATTCTCTTGGCCCATGTGCAGCTTTTGACAAAGGCAGAGTTCAGAGATACAGTGACCCCCCCCACACACCTATTGCGGGGGTTAGGGACCCAACCCGACCCGCGATAATTGAAAATCCGTGACATGTGGATGCAGGTCGGGTTGGGCCTGGGGCGCCAGGCTGGGGGCTCTTGTACTTACCCCCAGCCTGGCACTGCACCGAACTGGCCTGTGAGGGCCTTTCTGGGTCTTTTGGGGGCCCCAAAAGGGCCTCCCTGTGAACCGGAAGTCATTTCTAAGGCCTAAGACAAGCCCTCCCCCCTTTCACCAGGGGGTCTTTTTTTCATATACTGTGGTCCCGCGATATAGCAGGACCACAGTATATGAACCGCGAATGGGTGGGGAAACACTGTATATTTGTTATTTTTGTTAAACTGAAATAAGGGCCTGGGAGAGCAGGGTTCCAAAGTGGGGGAAGAATGGTGGGGTGGTGGAATGGCCAAAATCACCACTATCTGCCAGCTGTATATGCTATACATAGTTCTTTAGCTGCACATTGGTAGTTGAGAGAACCCGGTTGCATTTTGCAGGCGGGAATTATCATCGAAACATTAATTTATAATGCTGTGTAGTTTTAATATGTATGCGGTTAATCCTGAAGGCATCTCAGGCCCTTTGTACACGACCCCTAAACTCCGCCGCAAATGGCTCCCAGCTCCGGAGCTTAAAATTGTTTCCCCACCAGCTCCGGAGTTTACAGATAATTAAGTGCGACCACGCCCACCTACGCGCGTCCCAGCGCACTTTTTAGGTACTTGCTCTCTGGAGGTGATAATTCCTGTTGCGGATATAACGTAGTGACTGCCTGGCTCTCCTTGCTTCTGTTTGTTCTTTTTTTGCCCCCCACCCCTTTAAGAGATCTGAATGCAGTGCCGGGACGGCAGAACAGATGTGAGCGGCATTCTTCCTTTTTTTCTCCCTCCCCTCACGCAGCCAGCAGCCAGGAGTGCGGAGGGGGTGGGAACGCAGGAACAGCGACAAACCCCTAAGATCTCTGGTCCGAATTTAAGTGGCCAGCAGATCTTAGGGGTCATGTGAAAAGTCTCTCAGTTTCAGCCCATCAGCACACAGAGGAGATAATGCGCTTTTTTCAACATGGGACTTCGGCCCCTTATTTTCTATCGGCCATCTAGAGCAGTGATGACTAACCTTTTAGAGACTGAGTGCCCAAACGGTGATTCAAAACCTACTAATTTTTCACAAAGTGCCAGTACAGCAATTTAACCTGAATACAGGAGGCTGTGAAAGGGCGATGCCAGGTGCCCACAGAAAGGGCTCCGAGTGCTACCTTTGGCACCCGTGCCATAGGTTCGCCAACACTGATCTAGAGAGTCAGGTGCCAAGAGTGTTTCTATTACCTATGAAATTTTATGGCAATTTTAAAACTATACCATGCCCTGTGAGAGAAGCAATGAAGTCTTAAGTAAAAACTAAAATAGTTCCTAAAACAGCATGCCACTATTTTATTCCAGTCAGGTGATTTTCATGGTGAAAACGAAATGCAGTGTGTGAAAGTGTGCAAGACACACGTTTATTGTAAATTTATGTATATGGAAAGGTGATGTGAAATGTGCACTGCTTGGGTGTGATATTCTGGTGGGCTAGGCAAGCTATCTGATAATTTGCCTGCATCCCTAAAAGTTACACCTACCTTCCAGGAATTACTCTTCATACCTGTGTCATGCTGGTTCATTTACTGAACTCTATTAAGCTGTTACTGTAATCTTGAGAGTTGAAAGCAGATATTGAATTTTATATGGATAGAATAGAAAAGATAATATTATTTACCCCTTTGCTGGTATCCCTTTCTTGCTAGTTCTGTCTATGTGACTTCTTATAGTTTCCATAACATGGTTTGCTTCCTATGCATTTGATTTTTTTTTACTTTGAGTTTGGTTTTGTGTATTTCTTTTGATAGACCAGGTATTTTGAGCAGGGCTTATGTGCGTGTTTTTAATTTTCCCAGACCTTAATTTACTACTTATTGTTTTAGGTCTGACAGAATCTATCAGAAAAAATATTCTTCCTAAGCATGAGGTTTAAGGAGTTCTGGTCCCACATCCATTTGTGGGACCAGAACACCATAAAAAATTCCTATACCGTTCCCTTCCCTAGTCAGTTCATAAATAATTCCTATCCCATCAACTATAATCTTTTTCTAGTTCCTTCCACACAACATCATAATCTGATCCCAGCTTTTAATTGGAAAACTTTACATATGCTTGATAACAGTCAGCCACACATTAGCATACAGGGTAGTGTAGATAGACTTATGTAAAACTTCACACAAGAAAGCATCACATAAATTCCTGATATGTCCCTATTTATGCTGCCTAGATGCCCTAAGCACATCCGATCTCACCTGATTTCGGAAGCTAAGCAGGGTCGGCCCTGGTAAGTACTTGGATGGAAGACCACCAGGGAATACCAGGTGCTGTAGGGGCCTGGAGTAGGAACTAGCAAACCACTCCAGTATTCCTGCCAAGAAAACTCCATGGACATGGAGTCACAAAGAGTCGGTCACAACTGTAATGACACAACACAGAGACATGTCCCTATTTTGTGGATTACTCACAGGGTTCAGACTTGAATTCATTGATTGACTGGAAATAAATGCAAATCCTGAATCAGTATTTCAGACTTCCAGAGTTTTGGGCAAGTATTTCATAATGGCAAAATTTCATGCCTACATTTTAGAGAAAATGTAGAAATCAGTTTGCCCAGACATCCAACAGGCCATAAAGCAAAAGAAAGAAAGAAAGAAAGAAAGAAAGAAAGAAAGAAAGAAAGAAAGAAAGAAAGAAAGAAAGAAAGAAAGAAACTCCCATAAACTTGTTTGTTGTTTGTTTTGAATTCTTGCTTAATTCGGAAAATCATATTTTTATAGATTTATGATGAACTTTATTTTGATCTGAAATGTAACAGTTATGAATTTTGCTAATTTACAGAAATCAGAAGGCTATTTACAACTGCAATACTAACAGTTCTTGTTTTTTTAAGACATTCAAAATACCATCATTTATCCTGATGATTGGTTCCCTGAAGCTTTGTAGAATGCATTTTTAGTATTTCAGATAAGGGAATAGAAATAAAGGGGAAAGGCCAAATAGAGAAGAGATCTCCTCAGGTGTTCTTGATTTGTCTATAATAATAAATCTAGAATAGGCAGAAAGATTAAAAGGAGAGAAATATTTTTCTGTGGCAGGAGGTACTGAAGAATACAGCTGACTTCAGTTTAATATAACTAATCAGTAGGAGTTTTAAAAGTATTCACTGTAAATGGTGATTTACGCTTCTTTTCTTATTAATGGCTTGCTCTGTAGGTGGATGTAATCCAGTAAATGAGAACAAGAACCAAAGGTAGCTGTTCTTTTGCATTGATTTAGAAACCTGTTAACTACTCTGTGTCTTTGTTTGGGGTTTGATTTAACCCACATAACTCAGCCTATGGATTTGCTTACAGGAAATGCTGACACATTGATGATCACTGTCTTAGTAAATAAACAAGCAATGTATGTGAGAAACCTGTACAGGTTTTCAGTGAAATTTTCATTCTGCAAAGTCCATTTCAACAAATCCTTCTGAGCACAGAGTGTAGAATATTGTTGTTGATCAGTCGTTCAGTCATGTCCGACTCTTCATGGCCCCATGGACCAGAGCTCGCCAGGCCTTCCTATCTTCCACTGCCTCCCGGAGTTTGGTCAAATCCATATTGGTTACATCGATGACACCGTCCAGCCATCTTATTCTCTGCCGTCCTCTTTTCCTTTTGCCTTCAATCTTTCCCAACATCAGGGACTTTTCCAAGGATTCCTCTCTCCTCATCAGGTGGCCAAAGTACTGGAGCCTCACGGTGTCTACATTGCACTCCCCTGGTTCATCTTCTTTATTGACAGAGATACAGGAGGAGAATGGGTAAAATGGAGGGGAACTGTTGATGAGATAGGAAAAAGGCAAGATGAGGAGAACTGTTGATGAGATAGGAAAAAGGCAAGATGAGGAGGACCAGCTGCTATCTCACCTGGGGTTTGATCCTGATTTTCTGAAGGTCCGGCTTTTCCTCTTCCTCCCATCACATGATTCAATATGTGGGTCAGGAGTTCCCATGTCCAAAGCTGTTTTTTTTTATTTTAAAGTGCAGTTCAGCCCCCTTGGTCAGCAGGTGGCGCTAGCATTTAAAAAAAGACCACTTGGCTGGGGGAAATTAATACTTGTAGGACCCGATAGAGCTTCCTGTTACTCTGATGGTGCAGAGAAATTTTAAAAAACATTGCTGATCGGCCCCAGGAACAGCCGGTCGATGCTATGAAAAAAGAAAGAAAAAGAAACCCGGATCATCTGTGTGGTCCCACGGCGTCTGCCTCCTTAAAAGGTGGATTATCAAAGCGAGGCAAAAAATTCCCTACCTCTCGGGTAAGTAAAATAAACCTCGCTTAAAGGGGCATTACCGGGGTTTCTTCTCTTTTCCCCCCCAAAAAGCCTGGTGGCCGTGGGGACGACATTTTTAGACACGGCTTATCTAGTAATTTAAACTGCTTTTAAAGGGATGTGGGACCGAGCCCTTCATCCTCTGCTTTGCTCCCAATGTGATTGCTTTTGTCCACACATATAGGAAATAAAACAGCATCTTTCCCTTCTTCCTGCTTGGGGCTGTTCTACCTTCCAAGCTCCATCTACGTATAGGCAGCTTCTTTTTGCCTCTCCCTTTGGCTGCTTGGTGAAGGAGTGTTTCTCTCTATTGTTGAGTCCTGGAACCTTGTCCTGAGGTAGTTTTCTGTAATTTCTGCAGGTCCCCTGCCCAAAGAAGCCATCCTAGTGCCATGTGGTTATAGCCTCTTCTTCCATCCCTTTGTTTGATGATATCCCAAAAGAGAATTCAAAGCTCTGCCTGGGACCTTGCAGTAACCCTGCCCTTAGGCCTGATGGAATAAAGCTACCACAGCATCATTTTGTGACACAAAGGTCTTTGCTTGGGGTATGGCCTTGGCACTGTGAATTCTTTGGTTCTCTCCATGTGTTGGTGGCTTGTGTCTCTCTGTACCAGCAAAGTTCTTTCTTGATCAACATTGATGGTTTTTACTGGACTACAAAGAACAAGCTTGGGTTTTTAAGGGGGGTAGGGAGTGGAGTGGTTCTGTGAGGGGCTATTTCTAGTTATTGTTCAGTTTCATATTCATTTTACTCTGTTTTCTGATTTTGTTTTGTTTTGTTTTACACATTTTCTTATCAGCACCTGGGCTAGTAGAGTGGGATACAGGGGCTAAATCCCTGTAGAGACGGCCCATTGCACCAGTGGATATTTGTTGAGTCAGCACCTGTGCAAATTCCATTCATTCAAAAAGGTCTACTCTAGTCACAACTTACCACTGAATCTTAGTCTGTGAGTTCTCTTCTGGCACAGTGACCATGTATTCAAGTGCATTTCATATAGGAGATTGCTCTGTCTGCAGAGAGTTTATGTTCAGTTTTCCGACAG
The DNA here is from genome assembly GCA_029282475.1 of Phrynocephalus forsythii. Taxonomy (NCBI): domain Eukaryota; kingdom Metazoa; phylum Chordata; class Lepidosauria; order Squamata; family Agamidae; genus Phrynocephalus; species Phrynocephalus forsythii. The sequence continues at coordinate 66,227,910 of JAPFRF010000002.1, forward strand.
AAATGGATGGGACTTGTGGAATGATACATGTACCTTGGCAGAGAAAAGATGTATTGCAGTTGCAAGCTTGAAATGCAATCTTACTGGGTTTCTAGTTATACGTTGGCTACTCCTTCATTTAAGACTTTCTCTTGTGTTGCAGTTGAAAGTGCAGTTTTTAAAAGTATTAATTGCATTACACATTGTGTGGTAAAATGAAAGAAGGAACTGAAAGGAGCCTAGTCTATAGCTGATGAACTCCTTAGTTTGTAACCAAAGCAAAAGCTCAATTATAGTTTATGTCACAGGCCTAACAGAACAATCCATCAAAAGCCTATTGTTTAGGCTATACTAAAAGCTGATTTAGGGCATTGGAAGAGGAACCAGCTGTGAGATTTAACGAATCCAGATACTGAAGTTGTGAAACCAGTGCATTTGCATATTTATGTTTCTAGCTGGTTCCATTTCAGATATCTTTTAGGAGAGACAAACCTTTAAAAACAAAAGGAAAATAAAGAAAATTAAAAAGTTGTAGCACTTCAAAGTGTGTTATGTTTTTATGTGAGCTTTCATGGATCAAGTCAATTTCCTCCTTGTCCTAGTCTTTAAGGTGCCACAATGTTTTTGTCTTTATTTTTTTATTTATCTTTTTCTTGATAGGCTAGCACAAACTATTTATTTATTTATTTATTATTATTGATTTATACCCTGCCCATCTTCCCAAGGGAACTCTGGGCGGCTTCCAGCAATCTGACCGGTGCAACAATGGTCAGGGTACAATACAAGATACAATACAAAATACAATAAACAGGGTCAATACACAATAAAATATGACAGACAAACAGGAAATTAAAATAAGCACTGCTAGCACCCTTCTCAGGCAAAATAGAGGCCTCAGTGGCCCAACATCTTTAAAAATAATGGCAATGACAGCAGATGGCGGGTTAAAAAAAACTATAAGTTACACTTGGTCGCCAAAGGCCTCTTGAAAGAGAAAGGTTTTAAATGCTCTACAGAAGGCCAGCAGGGACTCTGCAGAGCGCACATCACTCGGAAGGGTGTTCCACAGCAAGGGGGCCGCCACCGAGAAGGCCCGGTTATGGGTGGTAGTTTTCTGGGCCTCTCTAGGGGTTTCGACCCGGAGTGAGTGCGCTCGCGACTGCTGGACTGGTCGGGCCGAGGTTGATCGTTGGGCGATACGCTCTGCCAGGTAGTCCGGGCCCAAGCCATGGAGGGTTTTATAAACTAAAACCAGTACCTTGAATCTGATCCGGTGCGCAATGGGCAGCCAATGCAAGCGAGCCAGGACTGGGGTGATGTGGTTGTAGCGACGCACACCAGCCACCAGCCTGGCTGCTGCATTTTGCACCCGCTGCAAGTGCCGAAGGAGAGTCAAGGGCAACCCCATGCAGAGAGTGTTATAGTAGTCCAATCTCGAGATCACCAGTGCCTGCACTACTGTTCTCAGGGAGTCACAGTATCTGGGCAATTTGACGCAGATGGAAAAAAGCGGATCTGGTCACGGCAGCCACCTGGGAGTCCAAGGACAGCGCCGAATCCAGAACCACGCCCAGATTCTTTACCCTATCCGCCAGCTGCAGGGAAACACCCTCCAAGCAGGGGAGAGGGCCTCCATATCCAGATGGGGAACTCCCAAAGAACATGACCTCAGTCTTTTCAGGGTTGAGTTTAAGCCTGTTTGCCCTGGTCCATGCCATGACCACCTCCAGACACCGGCTACCTCTTCTGAAACACTCCAAACTATTTTGTTAGGCTACATAGTCCTTTTCCAGGGAGAAACATGGGGTAAAAATATTCAAAATGAAATAAAATGAAATAAAATCAAATAAATAAATAGCCCGAGGGAAAGGCTTGTTACTAACAAGTCCGGCGAATACACATGATCAGGTGTTACTAGAAGCTGGTTATCAGTGGGCCCATTTGAGTCCCTACTGGAACTGATTTCAAGGTATGAAGAACCCAGTCTTTGAAGTTGGGAAATGAGTATTCATGGAAATCTTACAGGATAATTCAAATGGAAAAGTAATTATAGATCAAGTAGAATGATCAATAGGACTGTGGAGCTCAGGTTTCATAGTAGTCCTGAAATGTCTATTCTGAATCAAACAAGTGCAATCTGAGAATTGCTGTTTCATATTGCAAGGTATGGCTACCAGAATGTGGTGTCCGTAATGCAGGATTATAGTATTTGGCAAGGATTAGATTGATAGGAAGTTGCTGTTGTCATAGGCTTGACCGTCAGATGTAAACTTCTACAATTTTCAGTCTACCTGCGTAGATAGTAAAAAAGAAAGCCTACTAACCTAAACTGGATGAAGTGACCACAAGTTAAAGTGCAGCAACCGTTGATTGATTGGATGCAAGCAGGAACAAGAATAGAATTGGGAAAAGTGTGTTTTGCAAAATACTGGTGACTAAGCTTTCCTTAAGTCTTTACAAGCTTAAAATGTCACCAACCACTCCTTTTCTAATGGTTGAGTAGGGCAAAGTATTTGTTTGGAAGCAATTTAAAACTAAATGGTATAAAAATAGCCATTTTTCCTTCATTTGTTTCTTTAAACACATACTTCTGAGGAGAAGAACACAGCTGTTAACTATGGAGTTTTATTTTAATTATGCACCACAAGTTGTTTTAGAGACAATATGCTGAAAGAAGGTGTGGGACAAGTTAAGTAGAGGTTGGTTTCCTAAAGGGTTCCGGGGTTGGTGGAGGGAAGTGTTGTATACAAGGAGGCCTTTCTGTGCTTTTATATTTTTTTAAATAAAGTTCCTTCTGTTAGCACTGTGCAAAGAAACAAGTAGTTCAGGCAACCGTAAGCCTCACTTGGTATTATTCCATAGAAATTCTTGTGGTTACAAAAGAAAGGACAGTGGTTAAAAATTTCTCCAGAAAGCATGGATTAAACAGCTTGTTTTTCCTTCCCAAAACAGCTTCCCAGTTACCAGCATGACATGCAAGATGCTTTCAGAAGGGACTTTTACATATCCCCTCCAGATTCATGGAAACTTGGGGATGGGGGAAAGGGTCCAGGCAACATGTAATCCAGTAGAATTTCCCCACCACCACCACCACCTTACCACAAAAATTTGCTACAGAAGGGAAGGCAGAATAGCTATACACTGCATTTTGCTTAATACTGGTAGGAGATACCTGTTTAGAAAGAGCTTCAAGGGCAATAGCCATCAGGTTTAAATCCCTCATTAAGTTGCCACCTTTATTATTTATTATTTTATGTTGATTGGTGAAGGAAACGTTCAAACATCAAAGTGATTAAGGGCTGCTTCTTATAAGTATAATGAATTTTCTCCATGTGATTAACCTTTGTCAGATTAATAGACATACATAAAATGATTTACTTCTGGGCATTTGCTTTGTTGTGGGCTCTCTGTATGCAGGCATATTGTTTTTACACTAAAATTTCACAAATCCTCTTGTAGGCCGCAAATATTTCTTATTATTAAATGGGGAGTGTTAGATTGATAACAAGTCATTGAATTTATTAAAAATAAATAAATGCAACAAAACTAGTATCAAGTACATATCAGCCAGGACCTTTTATACTCATTGGTCAAAATCTAAAATCCGGTTTATTATTCACTGAGCTCAGTTGGATGCTTATAGGCTGCTTCTATTATTGTAAATATCACATCGTTTTTATCAGAATTTAAATCATTCAGCAGTTAGAAATTGTACCCCTTTAAAAATGCCCCTGATTGCCCAAACAGTTGTTGCTTGATGTTTTGTTTTCATTTTAACACAAATACTTCTGAGCCCCATTAGAAACCATTGCTCCCTTTTCTTTATGCAAGAAAGAATGCCCCTCTCAGATCATTCCCAGTGCACACATCAAAGGCTGCAATCCCATACCCGTTTATCTGTAAGTCTCTTAGTTCTCAGTAGACATATGGAATTGCATAGTACATCTCAGATAGTTATCAACTGTAATTCATAGAATCACAGAATCATAGAGTTGGAAGAGACCTCAAGGGCCATCCAATCCAACCCCTTGCCATGCAGAAACCCCCATCACAGTATTTCTGACAGATGGCCATCCAGCCTCTGCTTAAAAACCCCCAAAGAAGGATATTCTAAAATCTCTGTGGCAGCATATTCCACTGCCAAACAGCTCTAACCGTCAGGAAGTTCTTCCCAATGTTCTAATTGAATCTCTTTTCCTAGTTTGAAACCCATTGCCCTGAGTCCTAGTCTCTGAAGCCATGGAAAACAAACCAGTCCACTTTTCAATATGACATACTTTCAAATATTTAAACATGGCCATCATATCCTCTCACTCTTCTTTTTGAAAGGCTAAACATTCCCAGTTCCCTAAACCGTTCCTTGTAAGACATTTCTTCCAGACCTTCAACCATCCTGGTCGCCTTCCTCTGGACCCGCTTGAGGTTGTCAACATCCTTTTTAAATTGAAGTGGACAGAACTGGACACAGTACTCCAGGTGGGGTCTGAGCAGAGCAGACTAGAGTGGCACTATCACTTCCCTTGATCTAGATTCTATGCTTCTGTTGATGCAACCAAGAATCTCATTGGCTTACATTACAAGCCATCAAGCTGATTCCAACTTATAATAACTCTTTTGAGGCTTTTCTTGTATAGAGTATCCAGAAAGGCACTGGCGGGTGCTTAGGGACTGTGCAGTTTGCCCAAGGCTTCACGAGCTAGCATTTTTCTGAAGAGGCACAAATTTCCCAATCTGTGGTTTTTCAGCCAGCTGTTCAGTTAATCGAGCCATCAAGTCAACAAACAGGTATTAGGACTAATTAAAGTGTCCATGAAAATGTTGAGGCTTGAGTTCTCTATAATTTTTCATCAGGCTGGATACTATAAAACCAGGAGGTTGGTGTAAAATAAGAAGGTAGGTTATATGCGATAGTCACGAGGTCTGCAGTTAAGCACTTGTGTTAGTCTGCTGCAGCAAAAACAAACAAAAGTCTTATGGCACCGCACAATGAGCACATCTTCTTCAGCAGAAGCTTTCATGACCTTTTAGTCCTTGCAGATGCCTGTGAAGAAGTGGAGCAAAAGTCCATAAACGCTCATGTCAGATAACACTTGTTCAACTATGAGGGGCTACAACACATCTTGTTTTTGTTTTTGAAGTTACAGTATATCTTACTCCCAGGGTCTGCATATTTACATCATGTCACATGATGGAGAATGAACACTATGCAAAGTGCTGGTAGTTATGCAGGTATACCTAGAAATACATCCTGTGATGGGGAAAGAGTGGTGGATCATGACCACTGGACCATTGCCAGCACAGTTAGCATTACCTCCTCATCTACCCACAGATCCGATGTCCATTTTTGACAAATACCAGGGTCAGGCTGTAGAGATGAAAATGACTCACAAAAGACTTACAGTGGGCAGAATGCAAAGGTAACTGAAGTGACATCACACATTCTCTGAGTTACAGTGCAGTGATGTAACTAGGATAATTGCTTCTTACCGTCTCCCAGTTTGACTCCTTTTTCCACTGAGAGTAAATTCACATGCGCCAACCAACACCTGTAGGTGTGCAAAGTTTATGAAGCTATGACATTGTGATATGCTATCCTTTTTCTCTCCTCAGCAACAAAACAACCTCATTCTCATGATCAGTGTTTTAATAAATCCACAAAATGGATTTTTCTTATAGGGCCTTGGATGAAACTGGTTTTTTATAAGCTAAAATATACCTGAGCAATAGTTGGCTTTCCATCTGCCTCCCTATTTTTTCTTCTTTTTAGAAATGAGCAAACTCAGCAAAAAGGTTCTATGCAGTGTTGTGTTCATGCACCTGTATTTTATCCAGCTGTGTTTCCTATGGCAGCCCCACATCCCCTGCCCTCACAAGCTGATCCTGAAGGCTGAATGATCTCTTGAGGAACATTTGCCATAGTATAAGCTGCTGCAGCTGCTGCTACAAGCTGTTTCTCCTCTCACACTAGGCTGGTTGGCTGTGACGATCTTTTGGACAGCATTTTGCTTGTTAAAGCAAAATGAAAACAAAACATCAAAGCCAGGATAGATGAAACCCTAAGGAAAATCAAAAGCCAACAGTGGCAGTAGGACTTGGGGGGGTATTCTGATGGGTTTTCTTGGACTCTGGCTTGCTTTCACAAAGCTCTTGGAAGCAAATGTGGTCCTGTTACATAGTATCCTCTGGCTGGAAATCATTTGGCATTGGCTGACAATTGAAAAGGACAAAATATGTTTTGGGTATTATTAAAAGAAAAACAAGTTTCTCCAGTTAGTCTTTTATTTGAAGTATGTATTTCATTAAAAGCAAGTTACTTCTTCTGGTGGTTGGCAGCCCTAGAAATGAACTGTTGGATCTAGATTTTATCTTCCACAAATTGAAAGGTTCGTTCCACCCCACAGAAGGGCTTTGTTCCAATAGAGAGGTCCCACCAGCAAAAGTGGAGAAAGGCAAATTTTGCCAGTTCCCCCTGCCGTCCTTTTAATTACCTTCCACTCTTCTGGAACACCCTTAACCTTCCAGAGCAGGTTTTTTGATCCGCATAAACCAATGGTGGGAATCAACACAAGTTGTCTCCTTTTTGTTTGCTGGCAGCAAGAAAATCTGGCTCCAAGGGGAGCAGACCTGTCAAGTTTCATGTTTTGGGCGGGACATTCACAGATCAATCAGTCTTTTCCGCTGTCTTCCTGAAAAATTATTTTTCCTTGAAATGTCCTGCATTTCTGGCGGCGGGAGGCTGAGCTCTGGATGTTGTTGGGCGGCCAGGCGGCCAGCCTCTAGGTGGCCCACCGAGAACACTGTTCCTTGTGCAACCCCTAACCCATACCCCACCAGCTGTCTGGATTGGTATATATATCCCCTAGAAAACCGAGACACCTAGGTCACAGGGAGCATTTTGAAGCCACTACAGGGGATTCTGGGAACACTGTATGCAAAAGGAGGCTCCACCCCCTAGCTGAAGGGCTTGGCTGCCGTCGCCCCACCTCCCTGGAGCTCCCAGTCCCAGGTGGCTGTGGGGAACATTTGACAGCTTTGAAGTGGAGCCTCATGTGAAGAGTAGATGCACACAAGAACAGTGACAAAAATGAATGCACCCATTCTTAACTCAGCCCTCACTTACTGAAATAGGCTCGTAGTGACAAGTCAATCATAGTTGATTCATGTTTTGTTATTTGGTATGAAAGCAACCATGGGTAAGCCAGCTGCCTTAAATATTACAAAAGAAAATGAAGGTGTAGTAACTGGGGCAAAATATCTGCTGCTCCCAAAATCAGGAGGGACTGAGGTGGTATTTGAAAACTGGGGGAGGGATGTGCCCAAACTGAGATCTTTGTCATCTGTTGAGAACTTGTTTTACTTGTTCAGTTACCAATGCTCCCCTATTTTAAAAAGCCCGGAAACTCCACTGTGGAGGTGGGTGTCTGTGCATCTCTAGAGGTATTTGTCCTACAGCACTTATTATTCTTGCCAGTCACACCCAGAGATGAAAAATTGTAGGTGCTGCTGTCTAGCAGTATCTGGAAGGCAGCAGTTAGTCATGTATTCATCAAAGAAGCAACTTGTGTGTCTGAGCTGCTGAAATAGATACCAACCTTAAGTAACAATCCAAGCAGAAATCCAGTAGTGCACTTTCATCTCTGTACAGCACATTCCCACTAAGTGTATGTTTCTACCTACAAATAGCAGAATTAGACCTATTTTCTCCATCCCTTCCAGCTGCAAATGTCCCCACTCTAAAATTAAAACCCTTTTTTCCTCCTCAACTTGGTCATTTTATAAAGTTGGTGATGTCTTTTGGTGCTTTGCATTATTCTAAATAACAGTTTGTACAGAAAATTGATCAGAGCCAGTGTTTAATTATTTCAAGACTGGTCTATTGATCTTCCGATTTCTAGTGTGATAAAATGCGATTACAAAGATGGAATTGGTATTTTATTATAGCGGTGATAAATATGATCGAGATTGTTTGTCTTAGCTATGTAAGTGATACTAGTGATGAGGAAATGGGATTGGTGCTTGTCTTTGCTTCAAAGGCGGTGAGTGGGAGGAACCAGATAAATTCTGCCTCCACATAATAGTAGATTGTTAGTCTACTAGTGAAAACCAGGGGCATTGGTGGTGGACATATTGTTTAACTGTCATGATGTTGGGCAGTTGCCCAGAATGGAAGAAAAATGGATGTCATGGTGAGACTTGCCTGCGTCCGCTTGAAAAGATGCAAGAGCAAAAGTTGGCTGTTAGTATCTAGGGTTCCTTTTATCCTCTCCTTATTTATTTATTTATTTATTTATTTATTTATTTATTTATTTATTTATTTATTTAGAATATTTTTACCTTGCCTTTCTCCTTGGAAAAGGACTCTAGGTGGTTCATAATAAGGAGAGACAATATACAGCCCAGAACATTTAAAACATGTTCTTCCCCTGGTGGTTGAAGGCTCAATTTCTGAGCTAGGCTTTTAATAATCATAACCAAGTTCTTGAATTCTGGTTTCCGGTTGAGTAAGTTTGTTTATAATGTGTTAAATTCATTTAATGTATTTAATGACAATTGTAGTTTAATTGTTTTGATGCATATTTTTATTGTGCTTTTGATTAGATTTTTTTAACACTGTGTGCCACCTTGAAGACTCCCCCTCCAGTTGGGAGAATGGGGGGGGGAGCAATAAATGAAACAAACAAACACCAGTGTAACCACTCTTTTTTCCTCATTAGCATTTATTCCATTTGCTTGTCTGTAGTTGCAATTATGAAGCCACGTCGAGCTGTGTTATATTCTAAAACAAAAGCTAACATTTGGCAATGCTGCAAGCAAAGAAAATGAAAATAGACATGATACTATAGAAAAGCCATGCCATGCTGTTTTTGAAACAGAGATGATTGCTTGAATGGGACTAAGATGTGTGGACAGCTGGATTAGGGAGGGAAGCAGAGTGATGGGGGGGGGGCTTTCATGTTTGTTGCTTGGTTACATTCTATTTTTAAAAAGGCAAATCCCAAACCATAAAATTATGTCTTTAAATCTAGACAAATTAAACCTTTTTTTTGTAATCTTGATATTTGTGATTACAGTTTATGATGTCAGTGCAGGAATTAACTATGATGGCTGATTAACTGGGCACATGGTCCTTTTGTTTTTTAAGCCTTTTAAAATACTGTGTAGCTAAAGCTCTTTACAGGTTTTTACTGTTGGCTTTTCATTGTAATAACTCTGTATGAATTTGGTGAAAAGTTGCACAGAAAACAGTACTGAGTGTGCTTTGGACAGCTTCTCTATCCCTCCTCCTGTCCTGCCCCCTCTTTAGTGGAGAACTTGAAACATTAAATAAAACAGCTGTTTGCCACAAGTGAAATAAAATCTGTATGTGACTGGTTTAGTTTACTCTGTTTTATAGCAGAGAAACCATAATGGGCTTTGACAAAAAAAAATCTTGTTCCTAAAGAGAAACGTTTATTGATTAGTTCTGGTTAAAAAAAAGAAAGTGTTATCAGATATGATATACTATAATCCTTCTAGTTTTTTTCTTATTTCTTAATCAGTTTATAATCTCATTGTTCCCATGTTGATTGAGTTGGACCTTTATTTTAGCTCTTCAGGAATAACATTTTGAGATGTGTGGGAACGAGGGCAGAATTAGTAGTTGGAATCATAAGAAATCATGTGGTCTACTTTGCATGAGCAGATGTGCCTTCCTCTCGTACAAAGCCATTTAGGGATTATAGCTGCACAGGAATGCAACTATGATACTGTGCAGCAGAGGAAATCAACATTCTACAAGGCCATTCTAAAATGGGGATGGCAGCCCAGGCAAAAAAATTATGACTTTGAAACCGGTCTTTTGATAAGCACTAAATCACGAAGGGTTGGTCACAACTGTAACGACACAACACACACACAAATTTGGCACAGTTGTAACAGATGGTTTACCCTTGTCCTCTGCAAAATTTGGGGGAGGTTGGATAAAAGGTTTTGAGTTTGGAATGTAATCGCCTCCCTTCAGAAATGGATGAACCCATATGACTGCAGATTTAAAGTAGATCACATAAACTGAATAAATTGAAAAGACCAGTATTTCTTACCTTGCCAGAAAAATATGCTCTCATCCACTTTTTTTTGGGGGGGAAGGGGAGGAAGAATCCAGACTCTAGCAGCTGAAATATTGTCAAAAAGCCTTTCAAATGTGAAAAACAGTGACTTTGTTATAACATTTAGCATGCATATTATAGGCTTGCTTCGTGAAATGATACATTGTATATCATCATGTGAAAAAGAATGTACACTCCTTGAATTCTGTGGTTTTATGTATCAAGACATAATACAAATCATCTGGTTCTTAGCAGGTGTGAAAATTAGGTAAATGCAACAGATTAACAACAACACATGGCATATTGTATCATTCTATGATTCATTTTATAGAAAATAAAGCCAAAATGGAGAGTCTGTATGTGAAAAACTAAACATAGCTTTACAACGTCCATGATTTTTAGTAATTGATCATCATCAAGTTTGACCATCTCCATAAAAGCTGAGGTTTTAGAAATTTGGCAGGACACACTTCCGGTTGGAGCTGGTGCTGAGAAGCAGCATTTGTGCTGAGCTCCACTCCCTTCTAAAAAACCTTTTAACACCTCTTACTTTTAACCTTTTAAAACACCTTTTAACTTTTTTACCTTTAACCTTTTATAAACTCTTAACTTTTAAACTTTTAACTTTTTATAAACTTTATAATTGATACTACTGGAGACAAACTTCTGGGAGCTGCTGCGGGAGAAACCGTGTTATGGCTAAGTACCTGTTTTATTTATCAAGTTTGAATTGAAACAGCGGGCAAGCAGTCTTTCTCCTTTTCTGTGTTTCCTCCTGAAGCCTTGAACTTGTTAAGGACTGGATTATTTACTTGGCTTAGTTATATACTCCTCCCAGAAAAGTACAGATAAGAGCAAGATAACAACAGGTTGCTGGAGCTAACAACAAGCTTATTTTCGGCAGCTCATCTTAATAGTACTCAGCTGGGAGTGCTACTACTTCTCTTGAGAAAAGAAATTTACAGTGAGTGCTACAAGTTATGTCACTGAGCTGAGAATTTTGCTGGGTTGGAAGTTTCTTGTTAACAACCTGACTTCAGATCTGTTTGGAAAGAAACTTCACTGGCTGGGTGCTGTAAAGGAAATTTGTCTTCCCATGGAAGGAGCCAAGGCGTCCTTGGATATCACTCTACTTACCCCAGTGCTGCAATCAATTCAAAACAAACTGCTCCCTTCTATCACTCCATTCAGTGAACTTAAAGAAACAGAAGGCTATGGGGATCCATTGGCCTTATCCCAACAACTATTTAAAACACCAGATAACAGAGATACACTCAAGGCAACTACAGACCTTGAGGAGAAGGTGAGTGCTGTTAAGAAACCTCTGAAACAGGTCAAGATCACTGACTTTGTCAAATTGGGGGATTGCACTGTCCATAAGACTGACCTCACAGAGATGGACTCCTCACAGCCACTAGGTAGTCCTACAATTGATCTACCAAATAATGCTGTAGTTGATCCTCAGACTCTGGACATTAGCTATCTGTCTAGCAATCTGGATGTTGATTTTGGTCGGCTGGGCTTTTTGGATTTTCACTCCTCTCCAGTCACCTTGCCTTATAGAAATGTCCCTCCGGTTAAGAGGCGGAGCCAGAGGTATCCAGCTAAAGGCTACTCCTTGATGGGAACTTTGAGCCTAAGGACAGTCAGCTTGTGCAAGAGAGTGACAGTCTCAAGTGCGCCAATGATTCCAACAACAACACTCCTACAAAAGATGATTGCTGCATTCATAATCAGGCTCATCTAGCTCATCTAGCAGAAATCAGAGACTTTCTATTTGATATTAAAGAGCTCATGATCGTCCTAGTAGGCTACCTGACGAAGACTGAACAGCAGAGAAAAGAGGTCAGTAGCACACCAAGGTCTAATAATGTCAACTACTATAATCTGACCCCAAATACAATAGACAGAATTGCTGGTCTTTCTCTGGAGGAACTTTTACTTTTGTGTGGACCCAAAGAACATAGCACAGCAAAGCTTTATTCCTCCAAATGTCTCTAAGGCTCAAGAAGAGGCAGTCATCCAGACTCCCTCAGTTGCCATAGAAGTCCCCACTGAGCCCCCAACTGGAACGTCCACAATTCCAGCTGTTAAAAGGAGTAATAAAACGTCCAGTAAAGGTGCACCACCAAGCCATAAGATGGGGAAAAGGAAAAGTAAGGGCAAGACTGGTAAAAGGAAGGTGGCTAGCCACCCTCAGAGCAAGGCAAGGAAAGGTATGAACTTTAGACCACTTTTCAAATTATTGGAGGAGGATAGACCCCATAATACCAGGAAAACTAGAGATGCTAGAGTACTTTACAGCTGGGCGTGGAGGCAAAAAGGCCAACAAAGAGGGAACCTGAACCTGAACCTGAGACCTGTAAAGCTGCAAAATTGCCCCCAGATATGACCCATCCACAGAAGCAGATTACCTCCAATTCAGATGAATCTGATATTTCCATGGCAGAGCTCCATCAAGTGAAGAGACATTTTCAACCAAAACTGAATGGGAGAATTGGAATGGAAGCAAGCAACCAACAACTTGGCAAAGGATTTATCCAATTCCAGTCATAATTGGAAACAGGAAAGCATACATGAGGCTTGGGAGATGGAGAGCAAATGGGAGGAAAGCAATCCACAAGAAAGCTGACACTAATCTCTGGACAAATGAGAGAAATACTCCTGTATTAAATGGGCACTCACAGATTTACTGGCATGGACAGACCCAGAGTGGGTTACTAGAAGGTGTAATTCACAATTGACATGGGGACAAAAATACTGTTCAATCTTATAGTAGCCATGGAGTGGATTGTGAACCTCTAGTTACTAAGGATGTAAGGGGAAGGAACATTGTGACCCCACAATCCACCGGCTCCCAAGGGAATTCAATTAAAATTATCTCCTGGAATATTGCAGGATGGGGATCCAAATTGGTAGATAATTCTTTTAGAGAGTATGTGGAGAAGTTTGATATTTTACTGTTTCAAGAGACTTGGTCCCAGCAAGATTTGGTATTGGATGGTTTTATGTCACATGTTCTTAAGGCAATTCCAAGTGGGAAAGGGGGTCGCTGTAAGGGGGATTGTGTGTGATGACGTCTAACAAACTACAGGCTTGTGTAGTTACTATCGATCCCATTCCCAACATTGCTATTGCTGTAATATTGAAATTTAATCTCTGTGTTTTATTGTTAATCGACATTTATTTTCCACCTCAGCAATCCCATGAGTGCACTAAACGGGCTTGGGCTGCATTAGAAGATTATATTGTCAACCTGATTGTGCTTTATCCTTGCTCATCCTGATGGGTGATTGCAATGCAAGAATAGGTTGTAATGATGAAATCTTATTTTCACATTATAACAGGTTACCACCTGAAACCAACACTTGTAATCCTCTGCCCTACAGATTGTCTAAGGATAAGGGTTGCAATTATGCTGGGTTATGTTTTATGCAAATGATTAATAACCTTGATTTGGCTCTCTTAAATGGAAGTGTGAAGGGAGATAGGCCGGGAGAATTTACTTTTATATCATCCAATGGTGCTTCAATAATAGATTATGCTCTAATCTCCCAGGACCTGGTAGGAGCAATATCAAACTTTAAGGTTGATGACCGTATAGATAGTGATCATTTACCACTGGTGCTGGAGGTTAATCTGGGAGAATCCATTATCTCTGCTGGAGAAGATCTCACAATTCTCCCAGGAACTGAAATCAGAGCCTCTCGCATTAAATGGTCAGTCAGGCAGGGAGACACTATGAGTAAATTACTAAATACCAAGCCTTACATCCAGATGAGTCATCTAATTAGCACAGCTGATTCAGTTACAACTGTGCTAGAGACCTACCGAGAACTATTAAACTCTTTACAGTATCATTTAAAGCATGAGACCAATTACAATAGGATAAAGACTCGAAATAGCACTTATTCCAAACCCTGGTTCGACAGGGAATGTAGAGAGATGAAGCATGAGTTATTGAATAAATATAGATTTTACAAACAACAGGCCCTGGAAAGAATTCCACCTGAATGGTTCACACTGAAAAGGGAATACAAATCCCTGATTAAGAGGAAGAAGGCTGAAGCCCAGAAGGAATTATGGCAACAATTAATAGCTGCAACTAGATCTAAGGATCCCTCATGCTTCTGGAAAATTGTGACAAGGGGGTTGACCACCTACCCGGTTGTCAATGAGATATGTATCCCTGCAAAGGTCTGGGAAGCACATTTTAGGGGAATCTACTCACAGCATCCTGACTCTGCAACCAGAGTTCAAGAATTGCCTTTAGGTTTGGCAGAGTGGCCCCCTGTTTCCATGCAGGAAATCATCTCGCTGATTCACCAGCTGAAACCAGGCAAAGCCCCAGGTGCTGATTATATAACAGCTGATTTATTGCAGGATAATTTGGAGTGGTGGACCCCAGTTTTGGCCTCATTATTTACTTGGATTGACAGACAGCGGTTATACCAGAGGACTGGGGGCTTGCTATTATAATGCCAATTTTCAAGAAAGGATGTAAACTAGACCCAAGAAACTACCGCCCAATAAGTCTACTAAGCATTATTAGCAAGCTATATGCAAGGCACCTGTTGGGGAAGCTTCAGGATTGGTTAAATGATGAAAATATTCTTGCTGAAGAACAAGCTGGGTTCAGATTTGGTAGGGCCACTATAGATCAGGCACTCGTTCTACACCATCTAGCAAACAAATATTCTACTCCAAAAGGAGGTTCCTTGTATGTGGCATTCATAGATTTTAAATCAGCTTTTGATCTGATACCCAGAGAAAAATTGTGGGCCAAATTGAGACCACAAATATTGACAAAAGACTTCTTCTGCTAATGAAGCGACTGCATGAAAATACCAGTCTTAGGGTTATTTGCAATAAGGCAGGGGCGCTATCTAACGTAATTCCATCATTCAATGGGGTCAAGCAAGGCTGCATTTTAGCTCCAACATTGTTTAATTTTTACATTAATGATATTGTGAGCAATTTATCGAGTGCAGACTTTCATCCCCTACACTAGGCTCACGCCCCCTTTCAATCCTGCTTTATGCAGATGATGCAGTCCTGATGTCAATCTCGTGTGTGGGATTACGGAGAATCTTGAAAGCCTTAGCCTCATACTGTACAAAAGAACAGCTGACCATTAATTATGATAAGACTAAGATCATGGTCATTAGCAGGAAACGTAAAAACATAGATGGACAATAAATGGAAATAGTATAGAGCAAGTGTCCTGCTATAAATATCTAGGTATGATATTTCATTCATCTGGCCAATGGTCCTCCCACGTGAACCATGTAGCATCTAATGCACAAACATGCAGCTCTGCACTATTGAGGTTCTTTTATACCAAGGGTGGTCAATACGTGCCATCAGCGATTCAAGTTTTTAAAGCTAAAATTCTAGCCCAAATGCTTTACGGAGCCCAACTGTTTGCATACTCAAATGTGAAGCCTTTGGAGACGGTGCAGACAAAGTTTTTGAGAAGAATTCTTGTAACACCTTTGTGTGTCCCCAACACGACACTCCGACTGGAGGCTGGATTAATCTCCGTTAAAGCACGTGCCCTGATCCACATGTTCAGCTATTGGCTGAAACTTATTTTTGCCCCATCTGGCTTGGCACCCCTAGTATTAGTGGATACATTCCAATCAACTTGGAAAAGGAATCTAACTGTTAACCTACTGCAGCTGGGTTTTTCCTTAGAGGCCACTTTGGCCATGGGTTTTGGCAATGCCAAGGCTGCAATTAAAAGGAGAATATGGGATGTAGAACTACAAGAACATCTAGCAGCCCACGATAAACTCAGCACAGTTAGGAATAGTTCCTTTAGAATGGCCAACTACCTATCTAATATAACCATTCCCAAGTTCAGGAGAGCCTTCACCTTAGCTCGATTTAATGTTCTGCCCTCCAGATTGTTGGAAGGCAGATACCAGGGTCTTCCAGTGGATAAACGTGTTTGCCCTTGTGACGAGGAGACTATTGAAACTATTGATCATGTCCTCTTGGAGTGTTCCCTTTATCGGGATATCCGGAGGACTCTTCTTCAGTCTATCTTGCAGCAAACTCAGGGGAGGCCAAGGGAGTTTTGTGTCCAACACCTGCTAGGAGATAAAAAGCCAGATGTGACTGAGGTGGTGGCCAAATTCTTACCGCAGCAATGAGGCATCGCTCATCCCTGCCCACTTCAAGGTCAGATGATTGGCAATATCCATTGTTTATTTATTCTTACCTCTTCTCATGATGTGGGTTGGAGGTGGTCTAGAGCACGGCCATGGTCCCTGGCTGGAGACAATTCTAGTCCTATTGAGTCGATTACCCTGTTATTGGGCCTACTGGGCTTCCAAGATTTTACCTGTTCTGCCTTTTATACAAAGAGTATGCCATTGTATTATGCTTGTCTTGTGTGCATGCTTTTATTGTTTTATACACTTTTATTTTGGTTTTATGTGGAATGTATTTTGTATTTTATCTGGTCAGTGACTGAAATAAAGAGTGAGTGAGAGTGAAATTTGGCAGATAGTGTCAGCCACAAATTCCTCTGTATATCAAAGTATACAGTACAGCTAAAGCTTGGCTGAAATTGTGTCGTACAACTGGACAATGATCCTAAGCACACCAGCAAATTACAACAGAACATCTGAAAAGAGACTGAGACCTCAAGCCAATTGTAATGCTGTGGTGGGATCTTAGGAGATTTTTACGTAAACACACACCCACAAACCTCAATGAACTGAAGCAACCTTATAAAGAAGAGTGTCCCAAATTCCTCCATAAAGATGTGAGAGACTGATAAAGTCATACAGAAAATGATTACTCCAAGTTATTGCCGCTAAAGGTGGTTCTACAAGTGATTGAATCATAAGGTATACTTAGTTTTTCACACACAGCTTCTCAATTTTGGCTTAATTTTTGTAAAATAAATCATGAAACAATGCAATATGTGTTACTGGTAATCTGAGGTTGTATTTACCTAATGCAGGGGTGCCCAAACTTTTTGTAAGGAGGGCCAGATTTGGTGGCTGAGAATGTGTCAGGGGCCGGTTGCACACGCCGCCCCCCCACCCGCGCTCAGCCCCACAAGCTTCCCGGCACTGCTGGTGGTGGTGGCCTGCCCCCTTGCCCGCCCACCCAGACCCACAAGCTTCTGCTCACCGGCCGACCAGCCGGCCCAGCCCCTCAAGCTTCCCGGCGGTGTCAGTGCTGGCAGAATTTGGGCCACTCAGAATGGCCTGACGGGCCAGATTTTGCCCCCGGGCCGGACTTTGGGCAGGCCTGACCTAATGTTCAGTCCTGCAATGGACCAGATGATTTTTATTATGCCCTGATAGGTAGGTGTGTGTGTTGTGTCGTTATAGTCGTGACTACTCTTCGTGACTCCATGTCCATGGAGTTTTTTTGGCAAGAATACTGGAGTGGTTTGTCAGTTCCTACTCCAGGCATCTAGAGCACCTGGTATTCCCTGGTGGTCTCCCATCCAAATACTAACCAGGCCCGACCCTGCTTAGCTTCCGAAATCAGACGAGATCGGATGTGTTTAGGGCATCTAGGCAACACTGACCTGATAGGTAAACTTGTAGAATTCAAGGAGGATGCACTTTCTTTTTCAATTACTTGTACATTTTGGAAAGCTGCAACACAGTGGAAGGTCACAGAAACATAGTTAAAGAACAACTTTTATTTAAAGAGTAAAAACAACAACCCAATAGTTTGCTGTAAAGAAAATAATGGAGTGTCAGTCATGCAGAAAGGGAGAAATTTTACCATATCTTCAGGGAATTAGCATGCAGTTTCGTAATACATATTCAAAGTATAGTGGTACCTTTTATAAAGGAATTAATTAATTCCAAATGAAATTCTGCTAAGCAAATTTTCCTTTATAAAATTTTTCCATAGGTATTTATTGAAAACGGAGTAACCCCTAATCACGACCATTTTCATGTTGTATGCATCCACCCCATAGGCAATTCTGTTAAGCAAATTTTCCCTATCTCCGGAATCTTTTATGTTATACAAACCATTTGTTATACGAGAGTCCACTGTATTTCACCTTACAAAAAGACAGATAGCAATTGTGTTTTATTCAAGCACTCAATAAACATTATCTCAGGATTTCTCATATCAGTTTCCTCAGATAAGTTTTTAAAGGGAAGATTAGCTCCCCTATGAGGCAATCAGAACTTTTGACTCAGTTAATACTCAGTTGGCTGACTTGTAGCTAACTTTGTAACTCCTTCTTGGACATTTAGACAGGCTTACAGGATTCACGCTTGTAAGGGGATTCTCCGCCTGGTTATAAAAATGCTGAAACAAAATGATTATTTTAAAATATAAGAAATATGTAGTTAGAATATTTTAAATATATATATTAAAAATAATACAGAACAGATATTCAGAAAGTCACTTGTTTAATCTGTGAAATTACTGTATTTTGCTTGGTGACTAGGGATGGTCTTACATGATGATAGCAGAGCTTTGGTGCCTACTGTATATCCTGTCAATTAATTTGTTTATGAGTGAAAAGTGTTTAATTAATTAACAAAGGAGTCAGGTTCTGGGATTTTCCCCTGCTTGGGTGTCACTTTGGATGGCTGGTAATACAAAAGCAAAAGCAAAGTCTACTGCTTATATACCGTCCCATACCACTTCAAGTAGTTTCTGGGCGGTTTACAGTTTTAATTACAGTATGCAGGCTACACATTGCCCCCCCCCCAAGCTGGGTACTCATTTTACCGACCTCTGGAGGATGGAAGGCTGAGTCAACCATGAGCCTGCTACCTGGGATTGAATCCCAGGTCGTGAGCACAGTTTTACCTCCAGTACAGGCATTTAACTAGAGACCATCTGGACTGCTGACACTGGTGTTGTCAGCATTCAGGTTGCCCTTTGCTATGTAAAATTTGGCACCCCTTTTCCAGCTGGTCATGCAGATTTGATATTACACAGCAGTATTGGGCCATTTCCTGGTGCTTGGACCATGGATACAGAAGCACAATACAGTAAACCACATTCATAGACTGGAGGGTTGTTGGGTTTTTTGTTTGTTTGTTTGTTTTTTTGTAAGAATTGAATACATCTTGTTACCGATAGTGGGATAATGACTAGATTGT
This sequence comes from Phrynocephalus forsythii, assembly GCA_029282475.1. Taxonomy (NCBI): domain Eukaryota; kingdom Metazoa; phylum Chordata; class Lepidosauria; order Squamata; family Agamidae; genus Phrynocephalus; species Phrynocephalus forsythii. The sequence goes on from JAPFRF010000002.1 coordinate 66,247,078, forward strand.
GCTGGCACAGTCAGTATTACAGCAGCAGACATTCCAATGAGAAAATATGACTAAATAACAGTACAGTGGAACCTTGATTTACATGCTGCTTGACTTGCAGCATATTTGACTTGCAGCAAGAAGGGGCCTGTTTGACTTGAGTCGCAGGCTTTGACTTACAGCTCGGAGCCCCGGAACAAGGCACCGGAATCTGGCAGCAGCCACGACCCAGCATCGCGGCTGCCGCCTCCAAACTGCTCCTCCCTTCTTCCTCCTCCTCCGGCAGCGGCGGCTTCAGCGAGTGTCTAACCAGCGAGGCCAGCTCAGACCACCTGGAGCTGGTCTTCAGCCTCACCAAAGCCGCAGCTGCTGCCGGAGGAGAAGAAGGGCTGGGAGCTCGGGGCTGGCCTCGCTGGTTAGACAGTCGGCTCAGTCTTGTAAAAAACCTGACTGCAGAAGTCTGGTCCACAATGGAAGCATTTTAGTTGGGGAGCTGTACAGTTGTGGGACTCTAATGGTAAGCATAGAGTTGTTCAGAACTTGGAACGTCAGGTTAAAAATCAGTAAAACTTAAATGTTAGACATTGTTGCTATGAACATTAAAAAGTGGAGGCATATAACTTGTGGACTATAATTCCACTGCCTCCTCCTCTCTTTGAAGAGACATTTCATTTACATCCCCAGAAGGAATCTCCTATCCCAGTCAAATTTGTGTTAAATTGCTGTTTTCAGGGGTCTTTTTCATCATCTGGAATGGATTAATCCGCTTTCCCATTACTTTCTATGGGAAACATTTATTTGACTTAAGTCATGTTTGACTTAAGTCTAGACCACTGGAACGGATTAATGACATAAGTCAAGGTTACACTGTACAAACACATATGGTGTGAACCCATGCAATACCTGATCTGTGGTATGTCTTCTCTAAAATCAATACATCCTGCAATGTGAAAAGAATCAACCTAGATGTAAAAATGTGACAGGCTTCAGAGTTTCACTCTTGCTTCCAAAGGCATAAAAGTTGACTCTCAGGGTCCTCATGAAAGTTTTTAAGTTTGAGGCATTTAAGACTGCTTTTAGCCAACTCATATGGAGAATGCAATAAGCCTTACTGAGACATCTTTTGTTTGGCACATGGCACTGTACAGCGCATTGTATCCAATATCCCTCCTCTGTGCATGGAGTATTTGTGGTAGATTTGTGATGCCAGGCATCAGAAGTATACAAAAACAGTTTTGAAGATATTAAATAATTTTTAGATATTTTGTCTTCTTTCCCAACTATCTGCTATCAATAACTCTTTGACTGTCTTTAAAGAGCAAACACCAGTTGGTTAGTGACAAGATTAAGTGGAATGAACAATCTGAATAATGTGTTAAACTCACGAGGGGAAGGGATCTCTGTGTTAGATAATTATTTTTCTACTGCAAGCCATAGCATTATGAAATGAAAATGATTTTCATTATTCATCTCGAAATTTAAACACTGGTTTTTGTTTGATGTGTGAACACTGTGATAACCCATACTGTACAAAGCTGGATATTTTGACTTGGGAGAATGAGAAGCACTGAGGCTAATGTATTGCAGACAGATGTCAAACAGTTGTTTGTAGTTATATTGTAATAGGGATAAAGTGTTTGTATGTATAAAAGTTTTTCTTTCATGTTGCATAATATGCATATTAACAAAGTGGCTGTCTATGTAGACGTTGTATTCCATTTCCAACATGGGCCAGCCAGTTTCCCAGGAGTTTGTGTAGAAGATGCCACCACATCTTATAACACATCAGTTAATAACCTGTTTTGCAGGGTACTTAAATGTGTCTGTCTGAAACCTCTTGCCAATCAATGTCATTGAATGACTACATGTTTAGAATTACATCAGAGAACAAAAGGCGCCATACGTGCTCCATATATTATGTGCTCTGTCACACAGTTAGTATCTGGTTATATGATTTATCCTTGATTTGGGCTTGAGTGAACTTACTCACTTAGAACATAAGAAGAGCCATGCTGGATCAGGCCAAAGGCCTATCTAGTCCTGCATCCTGTATCTCACAGGGCCCCACCAAATGCATCTGGGAGCGCACGAGACTAGATATCTGTCTCCTGATACCACTCTCCTGCATCTGGCCCTTGAAGTACCCTGGTTTTAAGCCTGGGGATTATACATCTCCCTCATGGTTTGTAACCTGTGATGGACTTTTCCTCCAGGAATCTGTCCAATCCCCTTTTGAAGGCATCCAGGCCAGATGCCATCACCACATCCTGTGGCAAAGAGTTCCAGACTAACAACACGCTGGGTAAAAAAATATTTTCTTTTGTCTGTTCTCATTCTCCCAGCCCTCAGTTTGTTAACCAACTTGTCATTGGTTACCGAGATAAAGCCACTATTAACTTTCTATTCATTGTAAGAGTTAGAATAATAATTATAAGGAAAAGTTGGTGTTCAGTTGAGGGAAAGCAACAATGAAACCCTCTCTTTCTGGTAATTTTCATACCTCCAAAATGTCTGGGAAATGTGTAGGGAAGGCTACAGAACTATTCAAGCCCATACTGTGATGAATGTCTTCCTAAGCATGACTGCTCTTCCTCCTTGTTGTTGGTTTCTGGTCCTCCAGAATCTCCCCATGTAGACAATTGTCATTGACTTCACAGTTTCTGGGAGATTCCAGATACAGGAAAAGAGAACGTGATCCATGGCTGTCCAGAGTCATAGGAGTTAAACTGAAGCAGAGGGTTAGCAGCGCTTTATACTCTACCCATTCAAAAATAAAGAGAAAGTCTGTACAGGAGTCTCCATGTATCTCTATACTGGAAAAGCCACATGATTTCTGATACCTAGAAGAAAGGCCTGTAGTGCTGGCTTACACATACCTATTTTCAGACTAAAGCATATCATGGTGTACTTCTAGGGCGAAATCTACTGTTGAACTACAGTGGCTATAATACAACTTTCTTCCCCTCCTCTTTCTCCTAGTCCATCTTTCTGTGCTACTTGACCTATAGGAGGCTACAGCATTTTTATTTATTTTAAGCAGGGAAAAGGAATCAAACTTCTCCCTGTCCTGTCATCCTACCAGTCACAGTCTGCGGCTGGATCCTGCTCCATCCCCTCCCTTAATATATATTCTAGTATTCATTACTAATGATTGCTGTTAGCATTGTGGTGCCAGAAAGTTTATATGACACGCACTATCCAGAGCCTTACGCCTTTAAAGATATGTCAGTCTTTAAGGTACCACAAGAGTCTTTTTTTTTCTCTGCAGCACACTAACATAATAAATTATAATGGCTGAATGTTCTGAGATGTACACTAGAGAGTTGACTTACCAACCTCTAGTTCTGCAGCCAAATACCTGTCTCAGTAAGCCATTCAGCCAGTTTAAGAATTGTGTTCCATCCACAATTCCCACTTAAGGTAACCCTTTTCAGTGTTTCCTAGGTAGAGAATAGTCAGCAGTGGTTTTCCATTCCCCTCTTCTGGAGGCATCCTAGGACTGTGCAGCTGACTCAAAACCACACATACTGACTGTTCTGGGATGTACTTCCAACCAGATGCCTAGCTCAACCTGATTAACCTTTATGAATTAATGCAAAGCTGCATTGCTTGGAGAGCCAGGGCCACACACAATATTCTCCAAGTCATGATTAGTAGGAAACATTATTTGTATGAAGCCATTCAGCCATTATGAAACAAATATAGAATAGAGTAAACAAACATCAAAAGGAATTCATATTTTTAAATGGGAATCAGCTACAATTCATCGGCTGGAACAGTCAGAACATACTGTATACAGAAAAGCAACTCCTTGGCAGATGAGCAAGATTGCCATGTTCCATATGGAAACGTGATGGGGGGTAGACATGTAGAGAAGCAAATTGCAGGGAGAAATACTGAAAAGGAAACAACCAAGAAACACATCCATGTACAGTACTGAATAAATATATTGAACATATAGGCCTAGGCAAACAATCCACAAGAAGTCACTTGATGACTAACAGTGGGCACTTTTACACGAGCCCTAAAATCCGAGGCAAAGGGCTCCCAGATCCGGAGCTTTAAAATGTTTTCCCACCAGCTCCAGACTTTTAAAAAAATTAAGTACAACCATGCCCACCTAAGCGCGTCCCAGCACACTTTTCAAGCACCTGGCCTCCAGGAGGTAAAAAAATCTTCTGATGCGGATTGTAAGGCTGTGAATGCCGGGCTCCCTCGCCTTCTGTTTGTTTTTTTGTCCCCACCACCCCTTTAAGAGATAGGAATCACTACGGGGCTGCTTCGACAGGCAGATGGAGTTGAGCCTGCATTTTTTTCTCCCTCCCCTCATGCAGACAGGAACAATGGAGTGTGGAGGGGTGAGAACACAGGAAAAGCGACAAACCCCCACGATCTCTGGTCCGAATTTAAGTTGCTACCCGATTTTAGAGGTCGTGTAAAAGCGCCCTTTGGAAGAGCAAGCATTGACACTTGGAAAACTTGATTTATTTCACTGACATATTTAACAGTCAAAAATAGTGATATTGAAATATCTGGTCTGTGTGTGTGTGTGTGTGTGTGTGTGTGTGTGTGTGTGTGTGTGTGTGTGTGTGTGTGTGTGTGTGTGTGTGTGTGTGTGTGAGAGAGAGAGAGAGAGAGAGAGAGAGACTCTGTCTGTATCATAATCCTGAAGAAGATGAGATACACGCTACCCATTTTCTCAATATTAAGGCAAAAGTCAGGATTAATTTGCAAGCAGAGCTACCTACACTTTTAATCTCTTCTCTAGCAGGAGGCCTAATTAACATTTTGCGGCATTGGCAGACCCATCTGGAAACTACCATTCAACCACCCACGTTAATACCCAAGCTTTCCCCTTTCCTTTAATTAATATGCTCTCGGTACAGTTAGCTCATGAAAGAACTTCCTGAAGTTAACAGTGATGTAGTGAAGTGAATAAAAATATATGGGCAGCCTTGCCGATTTACAGTTAAAGTGTACCTTTCTCTCTTTGATGGTTTTATCCATCAGCGATTAATCTTCCACACAAACACATACACACAGCAGAAAAACAAAATAGGTATGTGTTTTGTGCCTGTTTTATATTTCCCTGGAATAGAACACCTTGACCCCAGCATTGTTTGATTTCTCTTTCCTGAACCTTTTCAGACGTGACAGCTCAGTGGTCATTCCGAGTTCCCCAGTGCTCCTCCTCCTCCTTCCTCCTCCTTCCTCCTCCTCCCTAAGGAACAAAAGTGTTGGGTGTTCTGCCTCTCTATCTTTTCTTCTGTCTGTTCTGTTTGATGAATCTGAGGAACCTGCTAGGGAAAGTACCCCTGAGTTTACTTGAAGGACCTTTTAAAAATGCATTTTCTTAGCTTGTCTTTGTCTCCCTTGACTAGGAACTTCAGACCCCAGACAGATTTCATTGAATAAAAATGATCAGTAAGATCATGGGGTCATGGCAGGAACAAGGGAATACAACTGAATGAAGGGACTCTCATTCTCCACTGCAGCTTTCCATGGACCCCTACATTGAGTTCTGGGAGCTAGGCAACACCTCAGAAATTGTTTAAGGATGAGAAGGGAGAGGAGGGCACAGAAGACTAGTTGTAGGTCACCAGCACAGTGTTGCATTTAGGCCATGGACTTGGTTCAGTTTTGCTAGCTATAGATAAGAGTTGGACTACACAGTGGCTTCAGCTGAATCCAGAATCAGCAGTTTGGTCTGGATTTAAAGGGAATGCTCTGAAGTGATTTGCACTGGTTTTACCAATAGGACATCTGAAATTAGCAGGAAAAAGCCAGAATTAAGGGAGAAATTGTGTGATCAAGAGATGATAGCATTGCCAGTGCCATGTGCCACCCTGCAGCTTTCATGTAGGGGGAGATGAGGAGGAGGAGGAGGAGGAGGAGGAGGAGGAGGAGAGCAGTATGGCTGGCATCACCTTTCTTTTTCCTAGTCCTTTGAAAAACTGTCAAGTTATACAGATGACTGAGCAGCTGCTGGCAGAATGGATGGGCAAAACTCATTGCTTAGCTGCATGTTTGTGCTTTTTAAGAATTCTATGTTGGGAATTCACTGAATAACTCCTTAAGCCCAAAATGACCTTAATTATAGAAAGAAGGATGAAAACACGCATACGCACGCACACACGCACACACACACAGAGGTGCCTTTTCAACCAGCTGAGCAGACACACAAAGACTGCCTGTGTGGCTCCCAGAAGAGTTGTTTTATTTTTTCTTATCTATGTTCATAAGCAAACATTGGAGCAATTATGAAAACATTGGTTCTAATAGGAGACAGATGCACTTTAGCCCTTTGGCCCTGCCTCAAAGCAAAAGGTCAGGGGAAATAGAAGGTCACTTTCCTTTCAGAAATGCCACTTCGGCAGCCAGGAGTGTGTGCACTCACTGAAGCTTTCTCCAAAATAGACCTTCAAAGAAAGGTCCCCACAATTCTAGTTTGTTTATTTTGGAAAAAGCAAATTAGCTGATGCTAGCTATCTGAAATCTGGGATGTTTACTCACTTCCTTGGGATTGATCATTTCTCCAGATGTTGTGTATGCGAAAGCGAAAGCAAAAAGGTTATAGCCATTTTAGTTTTGAGTGGAGCCCTAGATGATTTGGGGATCCCAGTGTATAAATTGATTCAGACCCAGGACACAAATTAAATCGTGTCAGTCCCAGATCACTGTGGCACAAATCCAGGTAGTATAAGTAGTTTTATTTTCCTTTTCCTTTTTTGGCCAAGATGACATCCATTATGAACAATACTTCTCACCCACTGCACCAGACAGTGGAGGCTCTGCGTAGCTCCTTCAGTGGCAGACTCAGACATCCCCGGTGTGGGAAGGAGCGCTATCACAGGTCCTTTATTCCAGTGCTCCCCAACCTTTTTGTCTCCACGGACCAGTATTTGTTTGATTACGGGGTGGGGGTGGGGAGGGGGAGATGGGGGGCCCCGTGTGTACCTTGGGGGTACAAAATGCATATTTCTAGCTTTTTCCCCCTTTTAACATGCTTGATATTTTCAAGACACCAAAAAGTGAAACCGCAGATAAAGGGGTCCTATTATATAGTCTACCTTTGAAAAGAGTTTCCAGAAGTCAGAACTGATTTGATTGCTGATGATGAATTATATCCCATTCTTTCTCCAGTGAGGCCAAACCTCTCTGTGTTCTCCTCCAATAACCTACAAAGCGGTTCAGGCTGAGTGTTTGTGTGACCGGCCCAGGGTCACTTAGGTTTTTGACTCAGACTTCTTGTGCTCCTAAGTCACCAGTTATATGGGATGACAGAGACGGGAAGACACAGATCAGTTACCTGAAAAGCTTGTAGTGCAGTTTAGCTAGGAAGTCCTGGTCATTTAGCAACCCAGAATTTCCGTCCTGAAACACGGAAAAGCCACAACCACAACACATTTGAAATTACAGTGGCTCTAATAAGGCTTTCGGGGACAGCGGGAGATTGAAGGAGTGTTGTTACCACTTGCATGCACCCACCGCGTGTTCAAGCCTTTCGAACCCAGGTCTCTCGAGTCCTCTCTCTGTATTCTGCACCTCCTTTACTCACCGGAAAGTCCTACAAGGAACCTTTCCCTCCTTTTGTTTTGGAAGGGCGCGTCTCCGATTTCAAGGCTCTCAAAGAGCGGCGGGAGGCAAGCGGCGGCTGCCCCAACTTACCGCGCCGCCGCCGCCGCCTTTTTGCGCCGCCCTTGCCTCTGGCTGCGGCCTTCGGGCGGGCGAGCGGGGGAGGGAGGCGGTGGGGGTGGCGTCTATCTTTCCCCCCCCCGCCCCGTGCGCCGTGCCCGGCGGCGGCGACTCCTTTTTATATTGGGTTGGGGACCACTGCTTTATTCCCACTGCTGTGAGACTCTTCAACTCTACAGTTTAACATATTAATATGGAGTATATATACTGTAGCTTCTCTTTATATTTATTTTTATATACAAATTTGTAGTGTAATATTTGTATATTGGGTTTCTTATTTTATTTAATCTCTATTAGCTATTTTGTTTTCTCTCTCACGCACTTTACACTTTTTTGTGCACCTAGCTATCTTTACTTGTTTTTATATTTAAATTTCAGATGTGGGATCAATAAAGATTTATCTTATCTTATCTTATCTTATCTTATCTTATCTTATCTTATCTTTATTGTTTGTAGTATTCTGCATCTGCTTTTATGTGTTCTCTTGTTCTGAGCTCAGTATGTTTTTCCTCTCTTGGTCATGTTTGTTAAATACATGACATATTAAACATTTAATGCAATTATATAGGGCTATATAGATATACTAGTATACCTACTAGTGAACTTAACCTTGTAATTCCTTCATTAGACCTGACAGCTTCAAATTCTGATGCTAAGGTCTGTTTGTGTAGCACACAATATTGTTTCATTAAAAATAATTATGAAAAATGTGTTCAGAATGGACTGCTTTAAAAAAATTCTTTGTAATCATCTGTAACCATACAGCAGCATGAACTTCTGTTTTCCTTTCTAGTAAAGAGGATGTCTGAATTACATGTGCTTTGGAGCATTAGATAGAGGTGTGTGTCTGAGAGAGAGCATTGTGTACTTGAAGGAAGGAAGAGTGATGTGATCAGAAAAGCAAATAGATCATCCAAGGAACACGAGCCCAAATTCATGGGTTACACGTGATAGAGACTGCAGCAGTTGTTTCAGTTGATGATGAAAATGATGACGACAACAACACAAATTGCATGTTTAGTGGAGACAACTCGGGGGGGGGGAATGACAAGACTCAAGAATAGATCCCATGCACAAAAGTTTTCTGGATTCTTTTCAGAGGGTATGTGCAATAATGGAGCATGAAGTAATTGTGGAGTTGGAAACTGATTTTGGAACATTTATTTCTAGCAGAATCTATTTGGGTTTTTAATGGCAATCACCTTGCTTTGAATGGGTTGTCCGTCTTTTGTCTCAACCTTTATCTTTGGATTGTGTGAGTGTGTGTGCACGTGCAAATCAGCAGGTCTCGAAAAATCAGGCTGTTCTGGTGCTTACTGTGTCTCAGCTTAAAAAAACAACCCAGACAACAGCCATTATGCAAGGTGCCTGTGATACTTTCAGCAATTTTGAACTACCCTCAGCAGCTGTTTTGACTCCAAAGGGTCTGATGTTAGTATTTGTAGGGGGGGAAATTAAAATTAAGTCCTTCAGAATGTTTCTTGAACATGTGTTTTACTGCTTATGCCAGAAGGTACCATTTTCTTCTTGCTTTTAGGTACGTGATACATCTATTAACATTCTTTTTCTTGCTGAACTGGGCTTCTTTTCCCCCTTTAAAAGTGTCAGTGTACATAGCAACAAACTGTGGAATGTGATATCTTTACCCCTTCAAACCCAAGTGTTTTGAATTTAGAACTAGATATTTTACTTTAACACAATTTTCAGTGACACAGTGTGCTGAGCTATATATATATTTTCTTATTTACATAGTTGATGGGATAGACAAGGCATCTGTTGCAAACGCAGATGAACCAGCCCCAGGTTCCCAAACTCCTCCTTTCAAGAGGAAGGGCAAATTTTCTACTATTGGGAAGATCTTCAAACCCTGGAAGTGGCGAAAAAAGAAGACGAGTGAAAAATTTCTTGAAACATCAGCAGGTATGATTCTTTGGCTTTTTTGTTTTTGCTTTTGTTAAAGTCTGGAATGAGGTATTATTTGATTTGTTTGTAGAATATATTGGCTCCAAATAAGAAAATCATATAGTTAACCTCTGTTGCATATTGTAAGGATATCTCTTTTCTGTGTTGGGGTCCCTCTATTCTCTACTTTCTGGTAGCTTGTCATTGGGTGATCTGTTGAAGACACAGGAGTTAAATGTGTAAGCAGAGGACATTCCTGGACAACATTTGCAGATTTCCCCCAGCAGGTTCCATTTATTTTGCAGGTTCTCAGTCATCCACCCCTGCTCCTGGCTGCACAGATCAGTAAAAAAATATTTGGCTTGAAGTGGGCCCCTACTTTCCAGTGTTAAGATCTGACCTCCTAAAAGAGTCCAGAACTTCCAGTCTTGAAGATAAAAGACAGGAACTGTCCCATCTAGATAGTGTAGACACTAATTTATGTCTTAAGAACTTGGTCTGACATTTGGGCATGGAAGTGATTTGTAATGGATTTCACAAATGACAAATAGACCTAAGCAAGACATATGATTTTCTGCAGATGAGGCCACTTCTGGTAGGCGAGCAGCTCAAGGGATCAGTCCTGGTTGGGAAAGGCTTAATCATCAGATTCCTGTCTCCCATTACTCCTTTACAAATTGCAAATCTTCAGTGGTAATTTTTGTTTTTATTTTGTTTTCTGTAATTTGAAAGTACATAGCACACTCCTGTGTATTACATTTATCATATTGTTTCATGAGTTGAATAAACAGTTGAAAAGGTGGGTTATTAGATATGGAAATAATGTTGCTAGATTGGCAGGCACCAGCTGAGCTTGCCCTGCTTCTCTGGGTCTCCAGGTGATTGGACGCCTGGGTAGACACATGTCAGGGCAAGTGGCATAGGAGCAAAGGAAAGCCTGATTTTTGTGTGCACTCATATTCATCCATTCTTGGCTGGTAGCTGGCTTCACTGGCTTGTCATGAAACTGTATGTATGTGCATTATACATCCCTGAAGTTCACACACACACACACACACACACACACACACACACACACACACACACACACACACACACACACACACACACACACACACACACAAGTAAAGAGGGAAGAGGAGAGACCCTACGTCCACTGTGTGGTGTTGAAGCAAGGGTGGAATTGGGCCTTGTGAACCTTCCATGTTGCCCAAGATCTGGCAAACTGACTTTCCACAGGCTAGAAGTGAATTTTCTTCAAGCTCAACTAGCCTGTTGGAGCCTGGAAAAATAATCCATACCTGGCAAACATACAACATGTAAGGCATAAAATGAATAGAAACAGCTGTTGCAGTTCCTCTGTCCAGTTTGTTTCCTGCCTGGTTTGAAAAGTGGACCCCTCTACCTGTGCCCTCTACCTGTGGTTGTGCCCTACTATTTGGTTGCTAGGGTATTTATTGTTTTGAAGCTGTTTACCTAGATTCCACAATTTGTAGGCCCAGAAGCACTTCCAGCTCTCTGTCCCACCTGTATTTGTGTCATGTTGTAAGGTGGGACAGAAGGGGGCTTGGTGGCACTGGTAAAGCCACTTCTTAAATATCACACAGCCTACAACAGTGTTGGGGAACCTTCAGCCCTCCAGATGTTTTGGACTGCAACTCCAAGAGTTCTTAGTCTATTTTGACAGTGATAAAGGACTACAGGAGTTGCGGTCCAAAACATCTGGAGTGCTGAAGGTTCTCCACCCCTGTTGCAAGTCTATGTCCTCTGGTTTCCGGTTTTGGCCCAGAAATGGGATTTTGCTCATCTGGCCACCTTATATGGAAATAGCTTCTGCTGATGTGTGAATTATGGGTAGAATTTTTATCTTCTGTACCATATTTTCTCTGTTTTATATCTTGATATCCATACTACCAGGAACTCAAATTCTAGCACAAAGTAGTTCCTTCCTCCCCAAAGAACAACCTTACAAAAGCATCCTGGATGCTCTCCCTTCTGCTTTCAGAAAAGGAAGAAAATTAACAATTTTATGTCCTGGAATAAAACAAATGTTCATTCAAAGATGTATAGTGCAACTATGTGGGTGTGGGTGAAAAGCCACATCTGGTTCTGATAATATTGAATGTTATAATTCAGAAGACCACAAAGCTAAATAGAGATTTTCTAGGTATCCTGCTAGGAACACCAAAGCAGAGAGGTTGGCAACTCTGGATTGTTACTTTAAAACCAGAGTAGACTAATTAGGAAATCTCTAGATTAAACAGATAAGAAACAGAATAGATTATGCTTTTAATCTGGCTGGAAAACCTAGTGAGTTAGGCACCTGGTTGCAGAATTGAATTCTCAGCCAGGTGCCTAAATCACTAAGTTATTCAGGCATCTTAAAAGAAGTTGCCTGTCATGTTTTGTATCTATTAAATCCAGAAATTCTCTCAATTTGTCCATTCTGGTTTTGAAGTAATGATCAGACTTCTGAAACGATTTTAAATATCTTTGCTTTGGGATTCCATGTTACTGACAGAACAAGCGAATTGTGAATTGTTTCTGAGTACTCTTTACTTGGGGAAACCCTGGAAAGGATTACATTAACTTAGTTAACTTGTTGGCTCCTAATTAATTATAATTATTAGTGGTTTGAACAGAAAAAAAGTGAGCAGTATAACTGCTGGATAGGTGACAGGAGCTGGACTTGATGCTCCATGAAGTCCTTTCTAGCTCTGCAGTTCTAATATTATTTATTTATTTATTTATTTATTTATTTATTTATTTATTTACTTCTGTTGAGCACATGCAGTGCAGTGACAGCGGTGTGGATGAGAGGATGGAGTTTGTGTGACTGAATATGAGAATTCTATAGACCTGTCAAAGAAAATCCTTCTTGAACTAGGAGTTCTGGAGGAGTGGAAATGTTCTGAATAGAACAATTCTAAACCTAGGCATATGTTTTCTTTTAAAAATGCTTTGCTGTAGGAATGACCCATGCACTTAGGGACATTCATGGCCAGATTAGTGCATGTGTCTCCTCATGTTGCTCTTCTGCGTCAGTGGGCATCCTGTGTCCTACATGTATTCCTTGATCTTCTTGTAAAGTCTCCGTTGCATCTCCCATTTCTTCTTAGGTCATTATAGCAGAAGCCAGACACTTCATAGGATTATAGAATCATAGTTTTGGAAGAGACCTCAGGGGCCATCCAGTCCAACCCCCTGCCATGCAGGAACCCCCATCAAAGTACTCCCGACAGATGGTCATCCAGCCTGTGCTCAAAAACCTCCAAAGAAGGAGACCACCATCCTCTGTGGCAGCAAAGAGTGGTATCTTGTATAAAGGAATTAATTTGTTCCAAATGAAATTATGTTAAGCAAATTTTCCTTTATACAAATTCCCATAGGAATGCATTGAAAATGGAGTGATCCTATTTTTATGTTGTATGGATTCTCCCCATAGGCAATTATGTTAAGCAATTTCCCCTATCTCCAGAATTTTTTATGTTGTACAAATTTTATGTTATACAAGATGTTTGTTATACAAAGGTCCACTGTATTCCACTGCTGAACAGCTCTAACTGTCAGGAAGTTCTTCCTAATGTTCAAATGGAATCTCTTTTCCTGTAGTTTGAAACCATTGCTCCGAATCCTAGTCCCTGAAGCCATTGAAAACAAACCTGTCCCCTCCTCGATATGATATCCTTTCACATATTTAAACATGGCTATCATATCCCTTCTCAACCATCTTTTTTTAAGGCTAAACATTCCTAGCTCCCTAGGCCGCTCCTCATATGAATTTCTTTCATACCTTTAACCATCCTGGTCACCCTCCTCTGGACCCGTTCAAAGTTGTCAACTACCTTTTTAAATTGAGGTACACATAACTGAACACAGTACTCCAGGTGGGGTCTGACCAGAGCAGAATAGAGTGGCACTGTCACTTCCTTTCTAGACACTATGCTTTTGTTGATGCAACAATGAATTGCATTGGCTTTCTTGGCCACCATATCACACTGCTGACTCATGTTCAATTTGTGGTCCACCCAGACTCCCAGATCCTGTTCACATGTACTATTCTCCAGCTAGGTGTCTCCCATCCTATATCTATGCAATTCATTTTTTTCTGTCTAGATGCAGGACCCTACATTTGTCTCTGTTAGTCATTTTACTGGTTCCGTTATCATGATTTGGTTTCTCTATCAATAATATACCATGCAGTAAGTAGGAAAGAGCTTAACAACATTACAGGGAATCACTCTTCTTCCAGGGAAAGGTTAGACCAGTGATGAGCTGTTGTGGTGATGCAGAAGTGAAATTGTAGGCATCCCATAGGAACGAGAAGAAGTCTGCTTCCTGGTAACCTGACCAATACAGTTCCATGCAGATAGATTAGCTTTTAGTGAGTGGGATTAAAAGTTTGCCCATCTCCCTTTTATATGAGCTGAGCTACCACACAGTAATAATAATTCTCTCCTATCAAGTCAACTCTGAGTTACTGCCATCCTGCAAGGATTTCTTTGAAGGCATATACTTCTCAGAAGTGGTTTATGGGTCCTTCCTTCTGCTCATACATTGGGACTGTGCTTCTTCACCAAAACCACATAGGTGGCAGGGCACATAATTGGCATCAGCCACATTGTTGTTGCCAGGAGGTGCCATAGGGATTTGTATTGCTGTTCCAATGCCCAGTGCTCCAGCCCATTAAGCTGTACTGCTTAGTATCTACTACCCAGTGAGTCTCAAAATTCTCACTTTTCAATAGCATGAATTAGCCATCACCAAGAGGTAAACGCCACAGCATAGGTCAACAATATTGGCTACAGCTGTTGCACATAAAAACAGCAAGTCAATCATAGTATTCAGTTGCATTAGACTGTACCAAATAATTACTTGCCCACTAATTAAAGAGCAGGCATGAGATTTTATGAAAGATTTTTTTTGGGGAAACCATTCTTTAAAATGAATCAGCTTGGTATTCTTTTATATAGACCCCCCGCCCCAAATTTGCTTAAAGCAGCTTGTCTTACCGTATGTTGTTGAAGTAGGTGACATCTGTCAAATTCATTCCAGTAGTATAATAGTAAAATACTGTTTTGTTATATCAAATTATCTTTATGACTAAAAAAGTATGTGAGAGATACACTCTAAATCCCTTGAGTGTAGTTCACTGGGTTTTAGTTTATATAGTTCTGGACGATGTGTGAGAAAAGCTTAGATGGTCCTCCTTGTGAAGTTAATCCTTATGCTTCATAATTAAACTGACACTAAATAGAGTGGGCCTTTCTGAGTGTAACTGTGAGAGAAAGATGTAGAAATATCCCAAGATGTCTGAAGGTGATGAGACAGAAACTAAAATATTATGGCATTTAAATCTGATACATAAGCAGAATGTTGTAGAAGTAAACAAGAGAACAAAGTACTGTACATTAGGTTTTTTTTTTAATCCTGAAAGTGTGTCTCACCTGCCCATCTTTCAGTGGCAGAATACATGCTTTGCATGAGGAGAGTTTTTGATTTTGAAGTCTCTGGTTTTAAAATGTAGAACAGCAAAGGACAGATTCTGGGGTACCTCTGCCAGTGAAATTGAGTGCAGCATTGCGTAATCATAGAATCACAACATGGAAAGGATTCCATGATGTCCTATTTGAACACGTGCCTGCATCCCATGAAGCATCCCTGACAGAAAGCTATCCTACCTGTATTTGCAACCTTCCAGTAAAGGTGAGCCGGCCAATCTTCTGAGACAGATAATTTCACAGTCAGGCTTTCCCATCTGGAAGTTCTTCCTAATATTTAGTCAATTTTGCTTTCTTGTAATTTGAATTTATCCATTCATGTCATGTTCTCTGGAGCCCCATAGGATACAAGTTTGTTCCATTTGTTTCACTGGAGCCATTCAAAAACTTGAAGATGGCTATCATATCACCTGCTGGTCTTTTTCTCTTCAATTATTCCTTCATCATCTTGTAACCTAGACATGTTTCAGCTTCCAGATATCCTTCTTAAGATGTGGCACCCAGATCTGGACATGGTATTCCAGCTAAGGTATGACTAAAACAGAATAAAGTTGTACTGTCCCTTCCTTTGATCTGGACACTGTGTGTCTATGGCTGCAGCCTAGAACTGCATTTGATTTTTGTCACCAAACCGTCCTGTTGACTCGTGTTCAGTTTAGGACCTGCTAAAACTTCCAGATCCTTTTGATATGTACTGTTGCTAAGTATTGTACTGGCAGCAAGTATTGAGGCCAGTGATCCTATTTTTCTGCTTCTCAACTTCATATTCATCTCTTTTGAAGATCTGTTGACACTGGTTGTGGTTAAATTTAGTTTGCTCTGGTTACTTGTTAAACAAAATGGACCAGTGGCCTGACTCAGAATAAGACAGTTTCATAAATGGATAGGGACTTATTTAAAATATCTTTTAACTATGGTAGTTTACAGATTTGAGATTTGGACAGCAAGTATTGAGGTGGCAAGATAGAGCACGGAAGCTCCATCTGTTGAAATTTTTCATCTTATTTCCCACTGAGAATTAACTGTTGTTTCAATATTGAAACAGGAAAATCCCAGGAATATCATTTATGTACCAGATGCTTCTTCTCCCATGCTTGCAGAGAAGGTCAGCTCTAATCAGCTTTCTGTTACTACTGATTTCACTCTTTTCTCAAGTGACTGGCTAGGTGGAAGGAGAGAGAAGGAGAAGAAAAATCAAGGCTATGAAGAGACAACCATGGATGCATCTTGTCTGATAATTTTAAAAATATATTGATATGGCTTTTGTGTCTATGTGTAAGCATTATATGGCAATTGTGAGACTAAATCCTATTCAGTTTTTTTTTCCAGTAAAAAGTTTTCATTTGGGCTAAAACATCAGACCACATTTGTCAAGATGTAGAATCAGTATTCTAGTCTTGAGATGTGAACTGGAGCAAAAGTTGAGATTTGGGGTATATAATTTGTGTACTGCAACATAATTTATAGCAAGATTGATGTTCCCTGTGATTCCCTTTCTTTTGTGAGCAATGTGATCGTAGGGAGCATGGCATTTGTGATATGCAGTGTTCTACATCATGTTAGCCTCTCTGTCATCAGAAGTCAGTTCCTTTTTTAAAAAAAAAATATTGGGTGGTAGTGTTATTGGAAACTGTAAAATAGGAATGTACAGAAGGTTATATATTTCACATTCTGGGGTGTTACAGTAAGAAATAAGGAACATATCCATCTCAAATGAGTCTCGAGGCCCTGAAACTCATGAAAGGAGTTTGAAAATAAGTCAGAAACCCCGATTCCAGGATCTGCCTTGTATAGTCATCATGGCATGGTACTTTACTAAAGTACTTGACACACAAATTGTAACTTCTTTACAGGGAATTTCCTAATGTGTCAGGCTGTAAATTGTGCAACTGTGTATTCTTGTTTTAGTTTCCAAGAACTAGATTAAAAAATATTTCAGTGTCATGTACAAATGTAGATTACACTGCTTGACAGAGAATCTGTAAATGCATAATAATGAACTTACTTAATGACAACTCTCTTCCATAGGTAGTTGTTCTATGCAATGATGTCTTTACAACTTGTTTAAAAAATTCTGAAAGACAGCAGTGGAGCTTGTTTTGTTTTTAATCTTTATTACTTGCTCTGGCCCTTGTCAGTTATATTTATTGAACAAGAGTCTGATTTTTCTCTGTCTCTCTCTTTTTCTTTTAAGTGCTGGAAAGAAAAATATCAATGAGGCAAAGCAGAGAAGAACTAATAAGAAGGGGTGTCCTGAAAGAAATAATTGAGCAAGGTGATAATCAATATAAGTTAACTTTGTTTAAGTGTTGCTGTTTAAATGGTGAGCATTGTTGCCGTGATGCTGTTTCCATGGTCGATGGATGCTGCCCTTTGTACTGGGATGGGTGAAAAGGCATAGCAAAGACCTCTTTGGGTACCTGCCAAGGTCCCTTGCCAAAATTATAGCTGTTCTCCTGCTGTCCCCTCTCCAGAATGGTGAAGATGAGGGTGGGGCAGCTGGAGGCCAGTGGCTGCTTCTCTTCCATCTACAAGAAATCTCTGAAAGTAAGAAAGATGGAAAGAGGGGAAAAGGTGCAGCCTATTATGCTTGGGCACTGGAGAGGTTGAAATGCATGTGGTTTTGTGATTGGACTGGCCTTCAAAGTGAATAGACGCTCACCACTGCATCTACTTTATAACAGTCTCTATGACACTTTGACAGGATTTCAGGGGTGTGCTCTCCCCCCACCCCCACCCCGGCCTCCCGAAAGACTGGAGTGCATTGCTACAATTAGCAGAGACATAGTCTCCCTAGCCAGGGTAACAGGCTGCACACAAACATCTTTGTGAAAAAAGACTTACCTGAATGCCTTTTGAGAAGCACAGACCGCATTTTAGTCTTCTGTTGTTGACTGTTTGGGAGAGTACCCTGAATAACTATGTGTTCGTGACAGAATTTATTTATATACACAATGCAGGCTGTCATGTTGAATGGAAGGGTCTACCATTATCAAAGGGCTGAGTGACTCATTCCTTGTTCAGCTGAGCTGCTGTTTTGTGCAGATATGGAGGTGAAATTAGTTTAAAGGACTGGTTGGCATTCCCAAAAGGAAGGCCACAAATATTTTGTATGTTGCATTTGGCATTGATAAATAGACCTGGTAAAAAGCCTAACTGAAGTTTGCTCTTCATCTGGCCAATTTTTCTTTTTCCTCCTTGGTAGTCAGTCACTTGTATGTGTTAAATGCTGCCGATTGAAACAACTTGCCAGTTTCTGAAGAGATGAGACGTAAAAGTCTTAAAAGGACCACAGCCTTACCTTTCCCCTGTTACGTACAGAGAATACTAAATTAATGATATTAAACAGGAGAAATGCCCCATCCAACAAATAGTAATTATTCCAACAAAAGATCCAGAGGGTGTTTTGAAAAGTGGAATTATCTTTACACCCCAAGCTTTTTTTGCTGAATACCAAAATGCTTTAAACATGATGACAAAAAACACAAAAGATTTTTGAGGATGTATTAATGTGGAAATTAAAGCTTAGGATATTTCTGGGCAGTAGAAGTCACACAGTAATGTTATTAAAATGGAACCAAATTGTTTAAGTTGATTTATAGGAACTTGTTCTGCAGTAAGTCACTTCAAGCCAAACAGGTTGGTTTGGCTGACTGGCTGGTATCTTGTTGATGGATGACTTAATTAATTAATTAGACTTGCTTTAAATTCATGTTAAGATGTGAGTATAGACATGCAGCCCACTAGAATTAGTTTTGACATAGCAATCCCAGTTTGATAAAACTTCCCTGGTTTCCTAAGACACTTTCCTTCAAACTAGGTATCTGTCATAGAAAATGTAAACTTTTGTTATAGATTAGGACAGTTAATGCCTGGTTAATCATAACTACCTGCTGACTCAACAGCATACTAGATGTTAGGTGGATAAAAATCAGTGATACTTTTTACATCAAATTGATTTAAATTATGATTTAAATTTTAAAACATCTTTAAATTTAAATTGTAAAAGCAGTCCATTTATTTTTAATATAAAGCATATCCATCCTTGAATCAATGCTAAAAAACCTATACATTTGGATGGGATAACCTTGGATGTCATTAAATAGTCTTCCAGTGAAACCAGTTGGATTCTGCCTAGTCCTTATTTAAACTTGAAGAACTAAGCATTGAATAATAAGTGTAGTGGTGAGGCAAGTATTCTTAATTTGCAGGGTACTAGAAATATGTGAACACGTGTTTCTTTCTTTTATCCCTTTTCCCTATTCAGAATAGCTGGAAGGGAGCTGATTTTTCAAAAGTGACTGATCTTAAACTGAGATATTATAGAAGAGCTGCAGGCTCCACTCCAGTGCTCTGTTAGGCCCTGCTCTGACCAGGTGCTCACATGTGCTTCGCTTTCCTTGTGAGTAACTTCATGTCCCGGGAGCCTGATGCTCCTGCCTGGCAGCCATTTCCAGTTTTGGGCCTGGGAATGATTAGAGGAACTCCAGATGCTGGCCAGGAAGCACACAACTCTGTGGAACCCTCTGGATTTGGGACAGGCACATTTGGCTCAGAATGTTCCTCAGAATTATTTGCCGAATGGAAGTGTTTTGAGGATGTGGAGATTACTACTGAGGGGCACCCCATATTTTTGTTACAACAGGCCTAAAACTCAAGAGTTATTTGGTCATATCTCCTCTTAAAACATTTCTGATTCAGTTTCTCGAGTTGAGCATCTCTTGAGTAGCTTCATGGGCAGTCTAGCATCAAGTAAGTATTTACCTACATGTGATTTAATTTCCTTTTTTTTTTTTTTTTTGGTATTTTTGTTAGATGACCTCTTTTTGCTAGCTAGATACTTGTCACCTGGTTCAGAAGCAGACAACAACCCAGAGGCAAATTGGGTCTGATAGGATATATTTAAAGGCCTGTTCTTCCATCATTATACAGTATATATAGGTAAAACCCGAAAAATTAGAATATTGTGCAAATGTTCATTTATTTCGATTAGTCAACTCAAAAGGTGAAATGAATATATGAGATAGACTCATTACATGCTAAGTGAGCTATGTCAAGCCTTACTTTGGTATAATTGTAATGATTATGGTGTATAGTTTATGAAAACCCAAAATTCACAATCTCAGAAAATTAGAATATTACATGACATCAATAACACAATGATTGGAAATAGAACAATATTGGACCTCTGAAGTCTAAGCATGCATATGTACTCAGCATCCCCATATAGCTTGTCTGTTGAAGGAAGCATGAAGTGCTCCAAAATCTCCTGGTAGACGGCTGCGTTGACCCTGGATGTAATGAAGCACAGTGGACCAACACCAGCAGATGACGTGGTTCCCCAAATCAACAGAGACTATGGAAAGTTCACACTGGACTTTAAGCATTGTGCATTGTGTGCCTTTCCATTCTTCTTCCAGACTCTAGGTCCTTTGGTTCCCAAATGAGATGCAAAAGTTGATCTCATCAGAAAAGAGGACTCTGGACCTCTGAGCAACAGTCCAGTATTCCCTCCCCCTCCCCCCCCCCCGCAGCCCAGGTAAGACACTTCTGGTGCTGTTTGTTGTTCAGGAGTGGCTTGATAAGAAGAATATAACATTTGAAGCCCATGTCCAGGATCCGTCTGTCTCTGGTGGCTCTTGATGTACTACTGTCAATAGGGAACCTTTTGACATTATTCTAATTTTCTGAGATTGTGAATTTGGGTTTTTCTTAAGCTGTACGCCATAATCATCACAATTATACCAAAGTAAGGCTTTACATATCTTGCTTAGAATGTAATGAGTCTTATCTCATATATTAGTTTCACCTTTTGAGTTGACTTACTGAAATAAATGAACATTTGCACGATATTCTAATTTTTCAAGTTTCACTTGTATATGCTTTCATTCGACATGTTTGTTATGCCTCATATGTTTTGCTACAGAATACAGAAACCTGCCAATGGGGAGTCTGTTAACTGCACTGTCAAAATTAGTGAATGACTTGGTTTTCTGTCTGTTTAATCTCAGATGGAGGCATAACAGTAAATTATGAAATCTCAAATGGCCATACAGTAGTAATCACTGAAGAAGCTATACAAGAAGAAAATGTTCCAAGGACTACAGAGGACAGTAATTCCATATCAGCAAAAATACCAGTTCCAGAGGAGAGAAAAGAGGATAAGAAAGGTAATTTGACATGCAATCATTTGGATCCATTTCTTATTTAAGAATACTAATAGGCCACTTGAAATAAACTGTATACAGTATTATGAAAAGGACTCAGAATATAACAAGGTACTGAACAGAAACATTGGTTCTGTAAGAAGCAAGAAACGACTGTTTAGATGGGAGTAAACATTTAAAGTGAATGAATTAAAATGTTGATCAGATTGACTCCCTTCGAGTTCTTTTATCACTAACAGTTTCTTTCATGCATACAGATATTTTTGTTAAACGTATTTCTACCCTTTCAGTACAAAATCCTGAAGGTAGTATCTGAAGCTGTTGCGTACTACCAAATAGAATATATACAATTCATAAATTAAATGACAAAATGATGTTGCTGTTCCATAAACAGTCTCAGAATCCTGTGTATGTTGTCACTTGGTTATTTAATTTTTCGGGAGAGGTATATAAATGCATTTCTGGATTTTGCCAAAAGGCCCTTTTTGCCCAGCGCCCCTGATTCCCATAGTGGTTAAATACCTGCCCATCAGAGGCCCATGGACAGGACATAAGATTCTCCTTTCTTTGTTATTTCCCAGCAGCTCCCATTCAGTGGCATGCTGACCTGAACCCGGAAGCTCTATTTTGATATCATGGTTTATAGCAGTTAATAGAATTATTTTTCATTATGACCTAGTGCCAACCAACATAATCTGTGATGAATTGCTCATCACAGATTATATTTAAAAAGCTACAGGGGGGAGGGGTCAATTTTTGATCAGAGAAGCCAAGGAACATTTCTGCATGTTTCCTCCAGCATGGCAAGTAGGAGCTTTAAACAACCCTTTTAGAGAGGTTAGAACTGTATTGGTTACCCTGTTTCCCTGAAAATAAGACATCCTCCCAAAATAAGACCTACTTACAGTTTTGCCTCTTGCTGAAAAATAAGGCATTCCCCCTGAAAATAAGGCTTCCCCGATAATAACATAACAATAAATGTGTACCATATTCTTCTTCATGGAAAAAATAAGACATCCCCTGAAAATAAGACCTTAGCACATCTTTGGGAGCAAAGAATATAAGACACTGTCTTATTTTCGGGGAAACATGGTAGTTATGTCCAACATGAGTGCAGTGTTGCAAACTGCAGGAGTGAATTACCACAAGTTATCAAGTCATCACTTGTTAACTTGTGACAGTTGGTGGTTACTTTTCCATCTTATTTTGATAGGCTCTTTTAATCAAAGGCTAGTGATATTTGGCGTCATTGTGTGTCTCCCCCCCACACTTATTTTCAGTTTCCTCTTATTAACAGAAAATGTGAAATGCCAAGGAAATCAAAGTGGATCCCACAAACCAAAAGCCTGCCCTTCAAGTTTAATGGATCCGTTGTGGGCTTCCCAGAATTTGCCTGCTTGATTTTATTCTTTAAAATATTCTAAAGTTTTTATCAGTACAGTGGACCCTTGTATAACAAACAGTTTGTATAACATAAAATCTGTACAACATAAAAATTCGGAGATAGGAGAAATTTGCTTAACATAATTGCCTATGGGGAGAATCTGTACAACATAAAAATGGGATTACTCCATTTTCAATGCATTCCTATGGGAATTTGTATAAAAGAAATTTTGTTTAACATAATTTCATTTGGAACGCATTAATTCCTTTATACAAGGTACCACTGTACAAAGAAAGTACCTTGTTAACTACAGTTATGGAATTCATTGTTACAAAATGTAACAATGGCCAGAAAATAGGGGAGTAGATGGATTTGTGGACAAGGCTATCGTACTTCCTCGGGCTTTGCAGGCACTGTGTTTCTCAATATGGATTGTTGGGGACATGCTTAGAAAGGTGCTTAAGTGCTCCTGTTCCCCTTGTGGGTTTCTCAGAGGCATCAGCTTGACAAATGCAGGAACAGAATGTTCCATTATTTCTTATACAGGAAGAATAGTCTCTATAAGATATTAGGAGGCATGTGGCCTATCATATCATAGGGACATTATGATGAAAGAGAAGGTGGTTCTTTTTTCACTTAGATCACTCTGTGTTGCAGCAGATATGTTTGTGTAATCTTTTTTTGGCTATTGATAGACTTCACATTTCTCATCTTTTCTCACTACGAAGGATTAAAACTTGCCTTGAAATCTTCCAGACAGGGCTTTCAGTGGTGATGAATCGCTATTTGCTCATGATTGTGTTCCATAATTCTCTTCCATCTTGATCTTAGGGAGACATAAATATGCAAGGACTGCATGTGGCGTCTATAGCCAGAAAATCTATTAAACAGACCTGTCTGTAATAATGAATGTTGTATGTTGAATTAATCTATGTTGGGAATTAGATCTTGAGAGACTGCTGTACTGAGTGCAAAGTGAACTAAGAGCGAGTTAAGACTAATTTTCAAAATTGACATATTGCAGGTAAACCATTTTAAAAGTAAATTCTGTGTTAAGCTTCTCATCTTGCAGATACTTTCTGAGTTCTTAATGTTTCTTTGGTAATAATGGGGTATCAGCACAAGTATTAGTAAAAGCAAGTTCTTCTCTTCTGTCATTGTGATCTGATGAATGAGTGATCTCCAAAATGTCCTGTTCTGAACAGAACAGTTTAGAAGAGACTCAAGCCTGTGGCTTCCTTTAAGTGCAGTGGTTCCCATCCTTGGGTAACGCAGGAGACTGCAACTCCCAGAAACCCCAGACAACAAAGATGGTGAAGAAGGCTTCTGGTAATTGTAGTTGAAGAACACCTGAGTTACCCAAAGTTGGGAATCAGTGCTTTAGGGAGCCAATCTATCTAATATTTGCTCTTCTTTTCCTGTTGGGTCATTCCATCTCTAATCAACCAATGCATGGAACCTTGATGTCATGGATTTGGTTCATTTTGGGTACCATTTGTACCTTACCATGAGATGTTAATTTATTTATTTTTGCAGATGTTTTGGTCCAGCCGTTTCTGAGATACTGCATTTTCAAAATAGCCCCCCAAAAAGCCAAAATTCACTAGCCACCAGACCTTCAAATGTCATTTAATAGATACCTGTGATAGCTACAGACCTGGGACAGGTGTCATTTTAAAGCTTATGAATAGGGCTTTTATTTGATAAAGAACAAGATGCAATTGTGCATTTTTTAAAAATACACATTTAAATAAATATAAAATTTGAATTTTTGGAAAAACTGAATTTTTTAAAATTTTCAAAAAATTCACACTTAAAGATACATATCTTGTGAAACTTAAATTTTCCTGTTGGCAATGACAAGAAACTAAATTGACTTAGCCCCAAAAATAGACCAAAATTTCTATATCTAATTATTAAGAACCTTTTTTTCTTGGCTAGCATGTTGGATGCTTTTGTCACCTCCTGTGGGGTTAGCTGCTATGTTCTCTCTCTCTCTCTCTCTCTCTCTCTCTCTCTCTCTCTCTCTCACACACACACACACACACACACACACACACACACACACACACACACACAAAGAGACACACACACAGAGAACCTCACTATCTCCTTCTATAATGCAGTTCCTTAGTCTTAACTCAACAAATTTTGAAAATCCTATCTTTTTAGATGGGTGCTTGGACTTAAACAATTGGTAATATTTTAGGTGGACCAAAAATCAGGAAAAAGTATATCTAAACACCTCAGGTAAGGTAACAAGTGTACTAAAAACAAACCAAATCCATGACATCAAGTTCCAAAATGGATTTTTATTGGTTTATTTGACATGGAATGACCCTGTTGCCTTCTATCTTTCCTAGCTTTATTGTCTTTCCGGAGGAATCCTGCCTTCTCATTATGTGTCCAAGGTATGACAGCCTCAGTCATTTTTGCCTCCAGAGATAGTTCAGATTTGATTGGTCTAGGATCCACTTGTTCATCTTTCCAGCACTCCTGGGAAAAACTCTCCTGCAGCATCATATTCAAATTAATAAATTTTCTTCCTGTCAGCTTTCTTTATTGTCCAGCTTTTACATCTGTGCATAGTGATCAGGACTACAATAATGAGGATGATTTTGGTCTTTATTTCTAGTGACATTTCTTACACTTGATGATCTTTTCTAATTCCTTATTTGCTGTGGTCTTCTTCTGATTTTTTTGCTCCAGTCTCCAATTGGTTTGATGGTTGAACAAATTATATTATGGTTGTAATATACAAAATTATTAAGTAATTCAGTTTCTTCACTGTCAACATTAGGGTTGTGTAGCTCTTTTGTAGTAATGATTTTTTGTTTTCTTAATACTCAACTGTCTTCCAGTTTTGGCCCTTTCTTCTTTCACTTCCACTAAAAGTCATTTCATTTCATTCATTCAAGTCATTGCTGCTTTCTGGTAGTAATTTGTATTTTAAATTGTTGATTCCCCTCCACCACCACCACGAATTTTCACTCCTTCGTGATACGTCTGCATACATGTCAAACAAAGAAGGAGACAGAATGCTCCCTTGTCTGGCACCTTTGCCTATAGTGAACCATTTAGTCTCTCCATATTCTGTCCTTACAGTAACTTCTTGTCCACAACACAGGTTACACATCAGGACACGCAAGTGCCAAGACACACCCAATACTTTCACTTTTCTTCTACCAGGGTAATAAGACCATGCTGGCAGGCTCTCATCTCTTTGTATTTTAGAGGAACTCTTATTGAGTACATGCTGGTAAAACAGCTTATTCTGGATTTTTAAGATTTTTAATATCCACTGCTTTATTTAATGACATTGTCTGCACAGTTAAATAGGCTACTTTGTGTCAGCAATACTGGGAATGCAAACAATTGATCGACTGTGTTGACATGGTAATCATTTTTATTTTACCTACATTTCATATACATCCATAACTTTAAATTGTGCAATGCTCTGATCCAAAGGAACAAATAAAATAGGCTTTAATGGTCAATAATCAGTATTAAGAAATCAGGATCTTCCTTTGACTTAGAACTTCTGACAAAAAAATTGGTCCCTTCACAATGTATTAACAGAAAGGGAGTTTTCATGATAGTCAACCTGTGTGAAACAGGGCATGCTCACATACCACCTGTCCTAACTAGATATGTCGTGTTGTTTATAATTGTCTAACACTTTGTTTTATATAATAACTGTTTCTAATAAACATGCCACTTAATTCTTGAGATTGGCTTAGCAATATAAGACTAAACAATGAGTAAGGACTGCTTGAGAAATACCTGCAAAGTGGCTATAAATAACACAAATGGATGTTGGTCTCTGGTCTCCGAGTAGGAAATGTGGTGGCTAGACTGTTGCCTAATAACATGTGCTTTATAAACCAGGCAGCAATGGTTTTTAACCCAATTGCATTAGATTCTACTTTGTTTTTGAACTTAATAATAAACGTGTTGGCGTTTACCCTGAATGCCTAAATGGCTTGGGGTAAGGAGAAACTGAAAGACTGCCTCCTCCTGTCTATACCTGCCCAGAATCTGATATTATCAGTAGAAACCCTCTCACATGTTTCACCTTTGTGCCCTGAGGTAAATACGCAAGCCAGGTCTATCTCTGTAGCAGCGCCCTGATCTGATAATGCAACTCTCATCACAAGAGTAGGGAGGCGGACTCTGGTTCTGTTGAGTTCCCTCTGGAAGCTAAAGTGGTATTGTTCCAAAGGGCTTTTGGTCTTTTAAGACTGGCTTTTAGAACATGTTTTGGATCTGTTATTAACATTCTGTTTTTAATTGACTGTAAATCCCTTTGAGAACCTTGAAGGGCAGTAAAAAGATAAACAAATACTATGACTACATAAAATACAGGAATAAATTACTTGTTTGAGTTTCAAAATCTGTTCTGCGACACTTGAAGACAGTGGCTGTGGGAGATATACCAGATGGAATAGGATGATTTGGTAGCATTTCTTCCTTTCAAAATAAAAAACAAACAAACAAAAAACCCTCCTGGTCCTGATTCTCAAGCAGTAGAGCAGCCCCAAGAACTGTATCTGTTTGTTTGTCCAGCTAATTGCCTGTTGTTGTCCATTTGTCAGTTGCTTTCTGTTCACTTTCTCATTCATAGAGAAACCTCTTCCTAAACGCCCTGAAACCTCAGCACCCCATGCTCCACCACCTACTAAACCTAAGCCTAAAGCTAAAAAAGCAACCATACCTCCAAAACCCGCTACAGCTGCTACCACTAGCCATAAGACTAATGAAGTGCCACATGCTAAAAAAAGAGGCAAGGCTCCTGCTAAGCAGGCCTCTGCCCCTCCGCCCAAACCAACCAGCCTCAGGACGAATCGAGAAGCTGGTGAGTACCATGTTGCTTGTTTCGCAACGCATGCTTTATTATATAATTTGCACTGAGGTTCACGGCTTTGGGTTCATGGTGCATTTTGCTTCCTTGCAGTGTCAAGAGTCATGGACCTCTCTATGTCTGTGTATGTGTGTGATCAGTTACTAACTCCCCACTGGTGTGGTAGCTTTAGACTTAGTGTCATTGCATATTATTATTCATCTCATTTTGACCCCTGGACAAGAGTAATAAGCATTGGAAACTAATGGGCATTAGCATTTCTCAGTTAATATGTGAGCCATCGTCCAACCACACCTGCAAGTCCATCGGAACAGAGAGATGACACCCATTGGCTATGCATACCATGACATTAGAGCTGCCTTCATAATTAACAGATAGAGAATATGCAGGAGTGCTGGGCATGGCAGGGACGGGGTCCATATATCACAGTCCAGCATTATAGAAGGACCACAATATATGGGCTGCAGTGTGGTGAGGGTTACCTTTTAATGTTCTAAGATGCACTTCTAGTTCCCTGTTCTTAATTTGAATATGTTTTAAATGTTCTGGGCTGTATATTATCCCTCATTATTGTAAGCCACCTTGGGTCCTTTTCCAAGGAGAAAGGTGGGATAATAATAATAATAATAATAATAATAATAATAATAATAATAATAATAATAATAATAATAATAATAATAATAATAATAATAATAATAATAATAATAATAGGCCTTGTATAGACCAAGCAATCCCCCAAGTTTGAGTTTGTTCCTTTAAAGGGGGGGGGGTTGTCAGAAAACACACACATTTCTGATCCTTTTTGTGAAAAACACTCATTTGAAAATGCAGGACTACAAGAATGACAAAACTAACAAAAATGAAATGATTTTTCAGAATTCAAGATTATAGAATATATTTTAGGGATGTGGTTGAATGATTGTATACCATATTATTTTGAAACTTTTCTTGAAAATGTATTGTTTTACTGCTTTTTTCTTTTTCAGTTTCTCATTGAAATAATAAGACTTCTAAAAATGACAATTTTTTTTTAGTAACAAATCAGTGGAGGATGAAAAAAATTGCTTGTTTCTTCATTTAGTCTCCAGGCAGCTGGTGAACCCTCAGCTCTTTAATTGTGGCTAAGCAACTGTGACTAAGCTTAACATAATTAAAGAATCAAGTGCAGTTTTTGTCTGGTGGCCCTAGTAATACTGTATCTATGTTTTACATCAGCACCAGTGTCAGTGGTGGTTCACATATTTCCCCTTAATATTCATGACACGGAAATGAGAAAACTTGCTGTGAGTAGGTAGGTGGTAGGTAATTTTAGCTCCATTCAGATTCTAATGTACTGGGAATTAGAAGTTTTTTATTGCTGTCATATGCTGTCAAATCACTTCTGATTTGTTGTAACTCTCTGCTCTCTTGGTTATTCTAACCATAACAAATATTTTAGATAATGTGTGTTTTTCACTAAGGACATGTTCTGATTGACTCCACCTCCAACAATTCTCTCTTCATTGATATTTCTCAATTCAGGACATGAGTAAGGAGACTGTGAAGATGTGTGTGTTTGTGTTTGTTTGTATGAGGGGGGGAATCTATTTATTAAACCCAACACTATTCTGTTCCCTGCCAATATGTGCAATTTCAGAGAAAGATATAAGGATTTCACTTTGTGGGCTCAGGAACAAGAACTAGGATTGACACTCTGAATGTTGTGTCTCTGTGTGTGTTGTGTTGTTACAGTCGTGACCGACCCTTCGTGACTCCACATCCATGGAGTTTTCTTGGCAGGAATACTGGAGTGGTTTGCCAGTTCCTACTCCAGGCGCCTACAGCACCTGGTATTCCCTGGTGGTCTCCCATCCAAGTACTAACCAGGGCTGACTGTTGTAAGCAGTCATAAAGATTTTGATAGGCATCTAAGAATTTTGAACTTTCTAAAGTGTTGAAGGAAAAACACAGTTTAAGTCACAATTGGGGTTTGCTGTTTCTCATTTTTCTCTATTGCTCTTAAGCAGGGATCCTTTCAGAACAACACATTTTTATTTATTTTTCTGAGACGAGTTAAAAGGGTTAACCTAATTAATCTACACAGAAGCCTCATAAAACTGAGTCCTTAATCAAGGAACTAATAATGGATTCTATTCACAATCAATCAATCAATCAATCTTTACATACATACATACATACATACAAAAACTGTGAGTATATTTCCCATAATACAGAAATATTGAATTTGTAACCTCCTATTCGATAATATGATATTTGACCTATACTGTCCCTTTATTTAGAACTAACACCACACAGGGGTTTTTTTTAAAAAAAAGAGTATAAGCAGGTTAACACTCAAAATGCCTTTATTTAAAAATCTTAGAATTGTTGAATCACTTATTTTTATCCACTCTGCAATTCTTCAGGTGACAATGTTATAGAATAGATACTTGATAGGTCTATTTCCATGTGAATTATGCAACCAGACATGACTCCGGAGCCGCGGGTTGCAGACCCCCGGAAAACTAAAGGTCAGGTTCTCAAAATGCCTTTATTTCTGATTAGAATTGTTGAATCACATGATGAGAGTCAGTGACAATGTTATAGTGGAATGGTCTTACGGATCTTTGAGTTCATATGCTCGTTGGAGCATGGAAACTCCTGGGGGGAGGGTGGTTGATGGCACTGGTAAAGCCACTTCTTAAATATTGCGCACCCTACAAAGTCACCAGAAAACCCTACAAAGGTCACCAAAAGTTAGATGTGATTTGACAGCACATGACAACACCGCAAAATGCATGAATTTGAGGAAGTGGTTGTGCTTCAGATAAATGGCACAGAGGCTGACTGAGGGGTTAGTCCTAACCACAGCTAACATCAGTGCCGATATAAAGCTTAAGCCTAGCAGAAGACCAGTAATAATACTAATGATAGGAGAATGGAGGGAGGGAGTGTGTATGCAGGATCTGATGATTCCTTTTTTTGTTTGTTTAACCATATATGTGCAGCATTTGTTTATTTGCTTCTTACATATGAGTGAAACACATGCTGCTTGTGTAGTAGCAGGTTTTCCAGTGTTAACACACGGGACAATGCATTTTGTTATAGAAATCCAAAGTATGTTAATATTAATTTTTTTTACGTTTCTGCTGTGACATAATTTGTGCTTTGCCATTTCAGCTAGTTCATCTGCTTTTAAAAAAGTGCAAGTTTCCAAGTCGTCATCTCCTTCCTCTGCATCATCTTGCCCTAAAACCTCTAAAGAGGCAAATTTAAGTAAGCCAGGCACGGGGACACCCAGAGACAAAAAGAAGGCTGGAAAACAGGTGGGCACGAGGAAGCCTGCCGATGGGGACATTTCTTTAGCTTCAAAAACATCCTCAGACCCCTCGGAAGCAAAGGTGGAAAGCTCTACGCTGGAAGAACCCATCGGCATGACTCCTGGAGCTGGAGAAACAATACAGCAGAGCACAACCATTGTTCCTCCCCCTCCTCCTGCTGTCCCACCTCCTCTTCCTCCATCCATCCCTTCTCCGTCCCCAGGCTGCCGTCCCACTGGTTTCTCAGACACACAAGATGTGCCAGTTAGCACTGAAATACGTCTGTCTGTTCCTGGCACAGATTCTACTGATCTCCATAGAAAAAGCAAAGCAGAGAGTGAAGGCTCTTCGTTCAGTGCTGTCTTAGACAACAGCTTTGGGGGAGAAGACCTAGACTGGTAAGATAACATGCTCTTGGCTAGTTATGGCAATTAAGGGACATGATGGAGTGAGACTTAAGGAAATAATGGATTCATTGGGAAAGCTTTTCTTTTCCTTTGGCTTAAGATTTGAACTTTCAGATCCAGAAAAAAATGCTAAATTATTGTTTAATCAATATTGTAAACTCCATTTTCATATCCATAAGCAGAAATGGTAGGGGAAAGCACTGTTGCAAGCCAGTTTAAAATAAGAGTGAAAGAGAGCAAAAGAGAAAACCCTTAACCAAAATATTCATCAAATTGCTAGTGATTCCAGTTAGGTTGCTTTGATTCTTAAATTTGTATCTGAAAGTCTTCCAACTAGGCTTCAGATCTTCAGTTTAAAACCTCTATGGAAGTATTTTATTTCTAATGTTTCTTCATTGTTAAAGAGATGTAAACTTTGCTCACAGTGGAAACAGAATGACCTCTGGGCGTCACACTCTTTACATGGATAATTTCTAAAGGAGGTGACCCTCATATAGTTCCTAGTCTGATAGCAATGTGTGTTTCTTACATGCAACTTTCCCTTGTCTTGTTTAGTGAAACAAAAACCAAGATTCTCTATTTTGTCTCGTACTGTGCTATTTAACATTGAAAGAACTGACTATCCCTTTTTGAAAAGGAGCATCTCTTACAGTTCTCCTGGCGTCCCTCCTCCTCTGAAGTTCTTTGCTTCCCTGTGCAGTCAATCAATCAATCCAAATTCTCCATACAGAAAATCCGTATTAAATGTTCAAAATAAATTATGCAGTTTGGTAGGTGTCAATATAATGCCAGCATTGTATTTGGGACCCAAAAAGGGCTCCCTTCAAAACAACAACAATAATGCTTTCCCTCCGAGATGTTGCACAGATGGCATATAAAATGGAGGAAGACTGTTTTACTTTCTTGTTTTCCTTCCCTGTTTTTTTCAGATTTGAAGTACTGATAATTACTTTCCAGAGCCAGTTTGCATGAGACAGTGCTGCATAGGTGGTTATCTCAGTCAGCTTTAGTGCTTGTGTTAATACTGCAGTTTTGTTTTGCTTTCGTGGGGGTATCCAGTCCTGTTGACAAAGAGAACCAAGAAAATGAGGACCCTAACCAAGCAAGCCCTGCACCAACAGATGACCTTTCTGAATCCCTGAATAGTCTGGAAAGTGAAAGCAGCAAAGAGAATCACACGAGTGACTCCGATTCAGATGGGCCTATTCTCTACACGGATGATGAAGATGAAGATGATACAAGCAGTGAAAGTAAGCAACAATTAGTCATTTTCATAGTAGAAACATCTTGCTTTTTTATTTCTACTACTTAGAAAAATAAGAGATTCCCATCCCTAAACAAATGTTTAGGTTTGCACTCTTAAAGGGATTTAAAACATGCTTGGAAATTGTGTGTCAAGACTTAAAATGACAATCCAGTGTCACATAAAAAGGTTCAAGTGTTAGGCTGAGACTTGGGGCTCCACATTTCAGTCCTCATGCAGTCACAACCTTCTGTGAGTGATCTCAGACCTGCTATACATTCACAGCCTCATGCGTCTCACAGAATTGCTGTGAGGATAAAATGGGGAGGAGGAGAACTGGGTATGTGGCTGCCTTCAGGTCACTGGAGGAAAAGTGGGATAGACGCATAGTCAAGAAATAAATGACAAAAACCAATTTTAGAAAAGCATGGAATATGGAAACTGACCTCAACAGCACTCAGTCGCACAACAAGAGATTAAAGGTAGTGTCACATTATTTCATTGGGACTCGGGAAGGTTTGTGGTTTTGGTGGTAACAACCTGTCTCTCAGGTTGATCCCTTTCTATAGTTCTCAGAGCGTGAAATGCCTTTGAATCGCTTTTGCTTCAGATAGTCACTGAAATTCTTCAACTGAAAACAAAGCAAAAACGATACAAATATTTTGTGTGCTGCATTTGAACCTTCTTGGTGGAATCTGACATGTTTAAACTTGACCACAAATGAACAAACTAAAAACCTTGCTCTCGTTGACTTCTTTCCCCTCCGCCGTACACTGCAGGCGCTTTAGCAAGTAAAATACGCCGTAGAGATACTCTTGCAATCAAACTTGGCAACCGGCCATCGAAAAAAGAACTGGAAGACAAGAACATCTTGCCTAGAGCATCTGAAGAGGAGAGGCAGGAAATTAGACATCAGATCGGCACAAAACTAGTGAGGTAGGAGTTGTAACCTCAGCAAGTCTGGGAGCTGTGGGGGTGGGAGAGGAGGAGCGCAAAAACAAAGGCATGGCTGGTACAGGCCACAGCTGTTGTTTCCCCTTTCCTTGACCTGAAGACAGGTCTTAATACTAGCAGAGAAACAAGAGATGCTTTAGAGCAGTGGTTCTCAACCGGTGGGTCCCCAGATGTTCCTGGACTGCAACTCCCAGAAACCCCTTCCAGCACTGCAAGTGGTAGAGGCTTCTGGGAGTTGCAGTCCAGGAACATCTGGGGACCCACAGGTTGAGAACCACTGCTTTAGAGTTTTAAACTTGCTACCAGTTCAATACGATGACTTTTCTTTTCATTCCCTTCTATGAATATGACGGTACAGTAGGACCCCCATATCCGCTGGCTCACCATCCGTGGATTCACTTATCTGCAGATGGTGAGAGGTGCCCCCACTATTGACCCTCACCGCTATCACACACACACACACACACACACACACACACACACACACACCACTGACAGCCAGAGGCCAATCACAGGCAGGCCGCAAGGGCTTAAGTAAAAACAAGGCAAAGCTGGCCCCTCTTGCTGCTGAGGCTGCCCTGCCTGGGAAGCAGTCACTCGGCAGGCAGGTGGAGTTGCTGGGCCACCTCCTCTCCTCATCAGGTGTTTTATGCGCCCAGCCTGGCAGCCGAACAGAGGAGGAGGAGGAGGAGGAGGAGGAGGAGGAGGGCCAGCCCAGGGCCCGAGGTGCCTCCAAACCAGCCAGTCCGATTGTTTGCCTGCTTGTTTGTCTGGCTAGTGAAGAGGCTCTGTGCATGCTATGTAGCTGAGGGTGCATCTCCCCGTGGGTGCTGGCGGTGGATTCAGGTCCCTAGCGGCAGCAGCAACTTTGCTCTTAATGCGTGTGTGGAGGCAGGGGGAGGAGGAAGAGGGGCATTGGGGGGCTGAGGATGCTGGGAGTTGTTCTTGTGCTGCTGCTCCTAAGTCTCGCTCTCTCTCCATTTTTCCTGGGCAGGCAGGAGGACAAGGAGCCAGGCCACCTCCTCTCTTTGCCATTTCATTTATGTGGCTGGCTGGACAATGGAGGAGAAAGAGGAGGACGGCCAGCCCTGTGCCCTTGGCGCTGAGGTGCCTCCAAGCCAGCCCGATCCCCCAGCACCACCACCTGCTGCACTCCTTGCCTATTTGCCTGCCTGCTTGTCTGGCTGGGTAACCAGGCTCTGTGTGTGCAGTAGGAAAAAACAGGGAGAGTGAGCGAGCCACCTTTAAGGACTTAGGAGCAGCAGCACAAGAAAAGCTCCCAGCATCCTTGGCCCCCAATGTCTCCTCCTCCCCTCCCCCTCCACCCTCCACAAAACATAGGAAGAATGGCCCGGGCAGCAACGCCACTGCTGCTGCTCGGATCCCAAATCTGCCTCCACTGCCAGTGCCCGCAGTGAGACGCACCCTTAGCTGTGCAGCATGCACAGAGCATTTATCTATCTATCTATCTATCTATCTATCTATCTATCTATCTATCTATCTATCTATCTATCTATCTATCTATCTATCTATCTATCTATCTATCTATCTATCTATCTATCTATCTATCTATCTATTTCCGTCCATCTTCCAAAGGAACCAGCCACACAAGCAAGAAAGCAAACAAGCAAGGAGCACAGTGGGCCTGCCTGTCTTGGAGGCACTTCGGGGCTGAGGGCTCCGGGCCGGCCTCTCTCGTCCTCCTCCTTTGCTCAGCCGGGCAGGCTGGGTGCGTAAAGGAGACAGCGAGGAGAGGAGGTGGCCTGGCTCCTCCACTTATCTGCTCAGTGGCTCCTCCCTGGGTAGGATGCACAACTGCTTTCATCCCCGCCACCCCACCCCCGCTATTGCTGCTGCCACCCCGTTATCCTTGGAGAAGAGTGTTTGCTCTTATCCGTGGATTTCCATATCCATGGGGCGGCCTGGAACCAATTGCCCATGGATACAGGGGTCCTACTGTAATGGCAGGAACTATCTTTGTCACATTCCACTCCATACTTCTACTAAACCTAGAGAAAATTATGTAATGCCCCCTCAAAATAAAATTAAAGTAATTTAAGCCACACTAATGGATAATTTCTTTGATCATTTGCATAGACACAGTCTTGATACAGTATTATGAAGTTACCTGACATGAATCAGAGAGCAATTTACTTTGAAGGAACACTAACTGAACACTAAATATGCATGTATTTCAAAATGCCAATTCCTCTTCACACCAAAGCCAGGATACACAGTTTTAATAATTATGTCTGCTAAGTGGATTCCAACTTTTACCAGTCTTATGGCTGGTGTCCTGTTCCATAGCTCTGCTTGTGTAACAGGAGTGACATCACCACCAGCAGCAGATTATCACTGACTGAAGAATTTCTA
Source organism: Phrynocephalus forsythii (assembly GCA_029282475.1). Lineage (NCBI taxonomy): Eukaryota > Metazoa > Chordata > Lepidosauria > Squamata > Agamidae > Phrynocephalus > Phrynocephalus forsythii. The sequence continues at coordinate 66,282,843 of JAPFRF010000002.1, forward strand.
CTTCAGATTTTGGTTGTGTGCGATTTCATCTTATACTGTGTGAGTTCCATCCAACCAAAAACCAAAGTAGGAGTCCTTTAACTAGTGGTCATCTGCCGCTGCCAGACATTTCATTCCTGCTATGCTACAGAAGAGGATACTTGCCTATGAAGCTTGACTATTAAGTATCAGTTTAATTTCAAAAAGTCCTTTGAAAATCAAGCCCCCCACATAAGTTCACTGAAAAGGGCTCTTTTGATTTCATGCTTGATCTTTTAAATTGTAATTACTGATTTGTTTGCAGGAGACTTAGCCAGAGGCCTACTTCTGAAGAATTAGAACAAAGAAACATCCTAAAGCGTAAGCATTCCAATCTGACTGATGTTGGGCTAGGCCATGTAGTAGCGGATTTACATTCTGAGAGGAGCTGGACTTCAACAGCATTCTGGCATTATAGAGAATGATTACATTAATAGACTTCACAGATAATAAAGGGAAAGACTGAAAGCCAAAATGTCTCATGGCATACTCCTTGCTTCTATAAAGATACTTTTGCATTTAATTGTCATCGTTTCTTTGATACTTGATTCCTATCCAAAAAAATTCCATCCCAGCTGCAAGTTAACCACAGTTGTTGGCTGACTTTCATGATGTTGCCAGGCTCTATCTTAAACCTGGTTGTCTGTGTGGAAAGGAAATGGTGCCATGTTCCCAGAAAGGCAAATGGTGAATAGCTGGGATCCTACCAGACAAATTGAGAGCACAGATCCTAGCAGACTCGTGCTTTCAAAAGCAAAAAGAACTCCTGAGCATCAAGGGGAAAGGATTTGAAGAGTGAATATATGTGAGGTGGGCAGGGATCCACGAGGGATGGGATTTTTGGAATTCAAGGATCCCATAACACAACAGCCCCTCCCCCCCAGTTGAATTATGGGACAGAATCCCTCAAACCAGCAAGAGGTAAAGCAGCTCCTCCAACTTTCCTGCTTCCAGCCATTATTGATCCACTGTGAGAGTTATGAGAATTCCCTGCTCCTCACAAAGGTGCATAGCGGAATTAGGTCCCTCCTATGGACCTTAGCAAGTCACATGGAACCCTCACAAATCCTGCGGTGCAGCAGGACCCTTTTCTGTCAGCTTGAAGCAGCAGCACCAGAATAGCATGGTGGTGAAGGGGACGTTTTATCCCTTGCCGGTTTGAAGCCTAACAGTCCTGTAATTCGGCCCCAGGAGTTCCTCGTGAATTATGGAAGCAAGACTCCTTGAATTCCAGAAATCCCATCCTTAGGAGCCACTTCCAAGCAGCTCCAATCCCATGCAACCCATAGCAGATTACCTCAAGGGTATCAAGGGCAGGTGGTGGTGGTGGTTGGTGTGGTGGTTGGCGAGGGCTTAGAAATTGACCCACCTCTGCTCGACATTCTGATTTAGATCCAGCAGAGTCCTTCTGTCGATTGAATTGGAAGATTTTTTTTTATCGTCTTTCCTCCTTGTTATTTGGGAGGCTCCCTCTACTTTCCAGTGTGAAGGGTATAGCCTTCCCACCACCTGGAGACCTGATGATAGTGCCAGAATGCCAGTCTGGCTTTACAGGCATCTGCAGAATGAAAGCAGACAGCTTATAGCACCACACATGGTAATTTGAATGGAACATCTTGTTGTGATCAAGGCATAACACCCTTATATTGGTTTAATAGGATGCTGAATGTTTTAATATTTCTAAATTTGTTAATTTAGTAGTCACATTTAGCAAATTGTAGTGCCTCAAGGGTTTGCCATTTTTACAAAAGCTGACTTTGCATGCTATGGCTATATATGCTACCCAAAGAATACTGATAATAGTTTTATTCTTAAGATTGGCAACAACCTGTTTTTTTTAATAGTTGTTGTGAGTTTTGGGGGGGCTGTTTGGCTGTGTTCCAGAACATGGCCAAACAGCCTGAAAAACTCAAAACAACTATCAGATCCCGGCCATGAAAGCCTCCGAGAATACAACCTGTTTTTTTCACCATCTTAGTTGTCCTTAGACTCTACTGTCTTTGCTTTTTATTTTCTTAGCAAGCTTACAAGGAAATCTAAAGGGTAACTAATCCCTAGGGGGGAAATAGTGAAAGGTTTAGTTTTGTGTCGTTGGATTAGACCGCAAAACTGAATTGGTGTGCATGTGAGAAACAGGATTTCCATTGAGCCATTAAATAGATCTCAGGGCAGCATGGTATGAAAGGCCTGAGTTTGCTTTATAAGTCCAAGTCCCTGTGTGAAAAGACACTACATGAAACTTGTCCTTTGTGTAGATTTAGAAGAGGTTGCACAGAAAGTGGGGTGAGAGTACCTGGACTGAGTTTTTATCACAGTACATTAGCTGTGTAAATGTGAATAAATTTTGCATCTTAGACTTCCAGCATCTCTATAGCGATTTTGTCAACAGACTTGCATTATGGGTGTGGCTGTGGTGCACAAATTATAAAGGCATTTTGTGAAGAATACAACCAAGAACAAATGATCTCACGTCCATCTTGTCAGTGTGCCAATGGCAATGCCACTCTGTCAGTCATTTACTCTGTTCTGAAGCCATTTACTCTCGTGAAAAGAAGTAGATACATCCACTGCTTAATTTGCTCTTCTCCATAGCCAGGGCACATTGTATTTACAACATCCAGCAAAGATAATATTGATGTTCAGTCCAATAGAAATAGTATCAGACGTTCCAAGGTGATGTTTTGTCATTCATGGTTAATTGAAACATTTTAACAGTGAATATTCTAGATGGAGAGTAATTCATCAGATAATATTATTTATTAGTTTTGGGCTATTGTTACAGTGCTGTCCTGCTTCACTTCGTCAGTTGTGAAAGACTCTTGATTTTTGCCTTGAGACATAGTGGGGCACAATTTACAGAAAAAAGATACAGTACTAGATGCTTGCATGGAAGTCATAATAATATATGGCTGACAGCTCCCAGTGGAATGGAGAATAGTCCTTGTCCTTTTTGTAGATTTAGAAGAGGTAGCCATGTTAGTCTATGCAAGCTTTTCAGGCAAAAACCAAAGAAAATACTACTACTACTACTACTACTACTACTACTACTACTACTACTACTACTACTACTACTACTACTACTACTACCAACAACAACAACAACAACAACAACATCAACAATCAAATATTTTAAGTAACAATTAAAATTAAAAAGACAAAAAGCTGTGACACCTTAAGAACTGTTATGTTTTAATGTGAGATTTTGTGGACAAGCCTACTTTTTCAGACATATCAAGTGAAATGCAGTAAAATATGGACTTACAAGTAAAATGATCATGCTGGTTTGGAGGGTCAGTGCAGTGATATGAAGTGAAGCAGAACAGCACAGTAACAAGAACCCAAAACTATTACCTGATGAATTACTCTCCATCCAAATATTAACTGTTTAACTGTCTCAATGATGGTGGTGGTGATGATGGTATCCCCTTTGAGTTTTATCCTTTTTGGTACCTAAAGGGAAGGGGTGGGGCAGTTCCATCAGGCTTGTGGTTTGGCCTAGTGAGCAAAACTGGTGTTATACACACAAATAGAGTGAGGAGCAAAACTCTTCACCAGCTCTTTTGGCTGACAATGCCACACTGGGCAACCTCTAGCTCTTCAGATATGATGTGGTAGTTAGGTCACTCCTAGCCTGCATAGCTTGTGTGAGGGATGGCCACCAGTTCTTGAATGACCACAGAGAGTTCATCTTCAGGCTCAGTTGGCTCAAGGGAAGGCTGTTCTTTATCTGAAGAGTAGTCTTTTGCACAACTGTGAACCATTTGCAAAGTAGTCTCTTGTACACATGTGAACCATCTGAACTGATGACCAAGGCACAGATGTGAGAACACAGCTCACATTTCCCCTAGAGCTTTAGAACTGAGAGGTTATCATTCCATAAATTGAATAAGGCAGGTAAACCACCATAAGTTTTGAAGGAGCATTTCCATTGGGGTTGTATTTATTTGCCCTCCCTTTGTTGTGTCTGCTTTTTTAGGTGGTGAGCTGGAGGCATTACAGCTTAGTCACTTGGGGAAAGTAAGCACAGATGGCATAGCTCTTTCCGAATATGATAGATCTTTTCCTCTCACCCCTTCCCTGGTATGAAAATTAGCATGTGTGACTCAGTCATAGGGCAGCTCTCAGACAAGGCTCTTTCCCTTTGTGGCATGACCTCCCAAGTATTGGGATACAATGGAGACAAGAAGATGTAAAGGTGAAGGGAGGGGAAAAACACTTTGCCCTAAAGCACTGTCCAATACTAAACAGAATACAGGTAGGATCCTGGTATCCGCTGGAGATCGGTTCCAGGCCTTCCTGTGGATAATGAAAACTGTGGATAAGAGAGAATGCCAGCAACCCCCCCCCAAACTGCTGTTTTGTGACAGTAGCTTGCTTTATGGCTTCTGTTTTATGACAGTAGCTTGCTTTGCAGCGGCTGAATTATTTATTTATTTTCCTCTGCCAAACGTGGATAACTGAGTCAGTGGTAAATGAATCAGAGGATACGGGGGCCCTACTGTAACTGTAATAAATGTTAGGCACATGTAGTTCAGTCATTGTCTGGGAGAGGGGAATACTAAATCTTTGTCGTTCTGATATTGGAAATCAATGGTTTCTTGATAGTGATTGTGGAATCATCCTGAAATGAAGAGGAGAGATGATGGGGAAAGAAAGGAAACATTAATTGGAATGGGTTAGTAACATGAAAGTCAGTACCTGTGCACTCACAAAAGCCTTAGCTATTAACTATTAATCTTGGCTCTGCCTATGTTTCATCTAAAATAGAAAAAAATGAAGAGGAGGAACAAGAAGCCAAAAGAGAACTAAAGCGCAGCCTCAGCAGAAAGGTACACAAAATGCCTTGTTCAATGTCAGTATGTGCTCAGAGTCAAATGGTGCAAGTACTTTCTTCTGCTGTGTTGTGAGTTTTTGCAGATATGGAGGTTCTTGAGATGCCTAGGTGGTGCCACTACACTTTCTAATGTCTATCTTCTACCTTGTCGTAGACTAACTGAGGTTTTTCAGGCAGCCTTGCTTTTTATAAGCCACTGGAAACACTGCACATGAAAGCAGCTTTATTGTAGAAATAGGGATAAACTTGCACTGCAGGCAGAATTAGTGAGAGAGATACAGAATCCTCTCTGTTGTATTTCTCTTTCCCCAATAACTTCTAATTTAACACAGTATATACTAGAAAATATCATGCTGGGCACTTTCTGTATGCAGCAGATGTTGATGTGGAGCAAGGAGACCCAAAGTGACTGTATCACATCACATGATAAAGAAAGAGGAAATTGAGTTGGAACAGTCATGGTGTCTCTCAGACATCTGTGTTTGAAAATGGCATTTGTTTTCATTCCTTCGTAAAATGCAACACCTCTTTGAGGCACATCTGTAGTAGCTTGAAGGCTATCTTGCCAACTGAAACTGATCTCAAAACATAGAAGTTTCTGTAACAAACAAAGAAGATACATATCACCCCCATGGCTAGTTTTTCTTGTGCCTAATTTCTCCCTTAATATAACCTCTCTTCAGTTGTTTTCAACTCTGCAATGGTCAAAACAGTTACCAGGGGGAGACCCTCCTTTGCCACTTTGGTTACATGAGCAGCAGCGAGCCTGGAGATGTGAATTTCCAGGGACCCTATCAAATGTGGGTTCTTGCTTACCTGTAGTGCCCTCCTGTGAACAGTCCTCTCCTCCTCTTCAGATGTCGCTGTCCACATGAACAAAGCAGCAAGGGGGCTTGAGGGAGTTAGAGCCAGCTTCTCCTCTGGAATCATACTGATGATTCCAGAACAACTGAATAGGAGTATGGTGCTATCTGTCCAGACTTTGATGTGTGTTAGGCTTTTGTTCAATAGGCCCACTCTAGTTGAAACTTGTTATTCAGCCATACAGTGTTAAAATTCTGTTTTCAAAAGGCTGCTGTTCATTCTAGTTATTCTGTATGTCATACAAATCATCAGACTAATAATTCTCTTGAACAGATTTTCCTTGTTACTTTCAATTTATGTAGAGAAATGTCAACTTGATGAAATTAATCAGAATGTTGTCTTCAGTTGTGCAGTGGTTAGAGGGTTCTCATAATATATTTTATGATTCCAAGTACTGCTTGTTTCCTGTATTTTATCTATATTTTTCTGAAGTGAGTGCTTCCCTAAGGTTTTATTTGGCTTATTAAAATTCCCCTCTCTTACAGCTCAGTTTGAGACCAACGGTGGCTGAACTTCAAGCAAGAAGAATCCTTCGTTTTAATGAATATGTAGAAGTAACAGAATCACCAGATTATGATCGTCGTGCTGACAAGCCCTGGGCAAGGTTAACACCTGCAGACAAGGCAAGAGGCAAAAACTAGCTTTATATATTTTATATCTGTTTCTTTAATTTGGTCTGCCCTCTTTTTATGAGATGCCTGCTAACTCCCACTGTTGTGATCAGTCCCAGTCAGAATGGGGGTCATTCGAAAAGAACAGCAACTAAATCTAGTCCTTTTGTATTGATCGGCTAGTTCTTTAGCTGTTAGTGTCTTGTTTGCCTAAGTAAAACTGGCAAGTAAACAAAGAAGAGGTAAGCAGATGGTGAATTAGGGTGATAAAAGGGCTCTTCCGAGGGCTCTGTCCACACCCCTCCAGTATATCAACAGGGCTGAAAAAGGTAAAGGTTTCCCCCCACGCATGCGTGCTAGTCATGTCCGACTCTAGGGGCAGTGCTCATCTCCATATTCAAGCCAAAGAGCCAAGTGTTATGCAAGTCCATGACCACATGGCCAGCACGGCTGCAAGGAAACACTGTTTTACCTTCCCACTTTTTACAGCGGTACCTATTTATCTACTTACACTGACATGCTTTCGAACTGCTAGGTTGGCAGGAGCTGGGGTTATCAGCGGGAGCTCACTCCGCTGCGTGGCACCCGGGATTCAAACTGCCGAGCTGCCAACTTTGCAGCCAACAGTTTTCGGAAGCCTTAGTCCGCTGAGCCACCACGTCCCCATCAACAGGGCTAGGCCACTCTGAAACCTGACTCTTACTTGTTCTCTTACTATACTGGGCATTGAAAATGCTACTGGCCCTGACTGCTGGCCTTAAAAGTCAATTACCTACTGGAGACCCTCTCTAAGCCCACGTCCCCCAACAATGGGAATCTGACCAATGCAAAGACAGCATAGTACAAGTTTTAGATAAGTGAACAGGGATCAGTATGGGAACTGGGAAAAGATGTGTTGTTTTGCCATTTTTAGCAGAGCCTAGACATCAACCATCTTGTCTAGTTACAGCCTGTATAGTAAAATGTTGAGAACTAGACTAAAAAAAAAACATAAACTAAGCATCTTATTTTTCCACTTTAAGGAATATAAAAGAAAGTACTGATCAGAAATATATGGTTTCTTGTTTTTTTTAAGCAGGATTACAATTCAGATTCCACCTTCTATCAGTCTCCCCTATGGAAAAAAATGGGAAAAACAGATGGTTCATATGAAAGGTTCTCCCCTAAACTCACAGTGGGTATTATCCTCCTTGAGTGAATGCTATGATGCCCTCTATTTATCAACAGGGCTAGGCCAGTATAAACCAGTCAGAGCCAGTCAGGGCCAGTAGCATTTTCAATATCCAGTATAGTAAGAGAACAAGTAAGAGTCAGGTTTCAGAGTGTGTTAGTAAACAGGGCTAAGCAAAAGACATGACCAAGGGAATCCAGATTACTTGCAAGCATTTCATTTGGCAGTGAGATGGGTAGGACAAAAATGAAGTCTGTCAGGTTGAGCTAGTATGGAGTCATGCTTGCAGCAGGTGCTACTGTAAGGTGCTGCTACTCCTCATGTGGAGAATGCTTACATATAAGAAGCTCTTCTTTACTTCCAAGGAACCCTTTGCAATCAGCCTGATACAGGCACCCTTGGAAGCTTTCTGGTTGTTCTGCTATCCTCTTTTCATGAGTAGGTGGGTGTGAGAGCTTTTGGCAGACTGCCTAGGGGCCCAGGATACCTCCTTACCTATGGCCATGGGTAGTTTGTGGGCTTTGCTCCCTTCTGGGAGTTTGGCTTCTCTTCTGAGGAGGAACCTCTCAGTGGGGACAGGACATCCACCACCACTCCTCTCTCAGGCTTGAAGAGACAGGAAATACAATGCAGTGACATGACAGAAGGCATTGCATTGTTAAACATTACCACAGTAGAGGGAAGAAAGATATGTTTTTAAGATCAAAGTCTTGTACCTTCTAGTAATATTTTGCATTCACCGGCTACCCTGACCGCTGTTTGGTGAAACAGAAGAAAGGAGGGCATGAACAGGAAGTCCTTGTGATGCCAAGGTTCTCAGTTGCACAGAAGGCAGTGTAGAGGCTGTGCTAAATCAGAAAAGTATATGTGTGTGTGCCAATTCCTTAACTTTTCATGTGCTATTATTGAAACTCTGTGCTTCAGTATTATCACAAGAATTAAGCAAGATAGTCCTCTGGTGAAACAGGAAGCAGTATCTGAGATCTTGTTGTAAAGCAGTGCACTCACTGTTTAATACTATAATTCTGTCCTGCTCTGAAACACCAGTACTTCTCATCAGGTGCTTTTATAAAGGATTATTGAGGTATATTACTGGTATTATCTGGAAACAAAATGAAAAGCAAAGACATTTAACATTACAAAGATGCATTGATGTCCAACTTACTTAACCATCTCTCAGTGGCCAAATGGTTGCCTAACCCCCCCCCAAATAAAAAAAATAAAATGGCTTGCTGGTAGAAAAGCAGTGGGAATTAGCCTAGCCTCTCTCATATGGACATTCATTTTCTTGTTTTATGGTTCCAATATTTTACACCAAGTTACCAACATCAACAGTACTGTATTGTTTCCATTTTACGTGAACCTGATTTCCTATCTTTTTGTGTGTGTTTTAATCAGGCAGCAATACGGAAAGAGTTAAATGAATTTAAAAGCACTGAAATGGAAGTGCATGAAGAGAGTCGGCAGTTTACAAGGTAAGGAATGAGTAGTTTTTTATCTTTAAGCCACAAAGAGTTGCTTGCCCTCTTCTCTTTTAGAAACGCTGACAGAAACTTCTAGCATCGAAGTAAAATTCTGGATTAATTAGGCAATGGGCGCGGGGGCGGCGGACGGATGGCGACGGGTGGCTGGCGGGCAGGGGGCAGCAGGCTGGCCAGCGCCCTCTCCATTTTGGCGCCCTCTCTCCTAGCAACTGCCTAGTTCGCCTTAATGGAACCGCCAGCCCTGGTTGTGCGCTGCACTGCTTCTAAAGGACTTTTAAAATCACAAGTATTCCTAGCAGGTCACTTCAGAGATGGTAAAAGCACAATGTTTTTTGTGCCTTTTGTTCCCCCTACTTTCCAGAGAAATCCAGATTCAGATGTGACAAAGAGAGAAAAGGGAAGGCAAGGGTACTTCTCTTCTACCAACTCTCTAATCTCCAAAGCAATTCCAATCAATTTACAGTAACGAGCAGTGTAGGGAAATATCTTGCTATTACATCCGAAAAACATTTTCAAACCAATTCATAAAAAGGTTTTCCAACAAAGCCATTTTTTTAGGGTTCAAAATTAATTATAAGCTTTGAAGCATTATATCTTTTTTTAAACCTTTCATGAGCATTCAGCTTTCAGCCTTTTAATCCCTATAATTATTAAAACACAATTCCTTCGTATTTAAAACCACAGCATGAGTGGATAAGTGCTTTGTCAATCATGGGGGCTATTTAAATGACCCGACCCTTTCTGAATGAGAACAAGATAAAGATGGGAGGAAGAAACTGAAATAAATCATTTTTTATTTACCAACTGCAGGTTTCACCGTCCATAATTGTTTGAAAAATATCCTGTAGTCCAGACACAACTTCCTTCCTGGGAAAAGCACATAAGATCTGAGTGAGGTGCACTGCATCGGAAATGACTATGACAGATGAGCCTGACGTCACTGAATGGTACAATCTTCACCTTTAACAAAAGGCATGGCTTGGAGAAACCCTGTGTGAGGAGTAGACATGGACGCCTGATAAGAGAGGAAGCAGCATGTGGGAGATCGTCTTGCTGGCTGTTTTTCGTTGTTTTGATTTCAGATGAGAATTTGCCAGAGAGGAGAAAGGGAAAATACTCTTTGATAGGAAGTAGGAAAAAATCTGCCAAGTAGGATGAGAACAGACATGAATGTGTTTCTTCATTTTTGGCAACAAAAAGAGAAAAATTACTAGCCTTCTTCATTCAGGTCATTTAATGCTGTTTTAGGATACTGGATAAATTCTTAGAAATGCAAATCCAGGAGTATGAACAGCTCTGTGTATGCTGCTCCAGTATCCTCAGCTTTTTGTAGCGTGGTGAAGACCTACCAAAGTCCACTTTCCATAAAGAGCACTTAGAGTAATCTAGTGTAGTGCCAGCCAATTTGCCAGTTAAATCATCCTAGCAAAAATCATAGTTGTTTTTACAAAGCATGACTGTCATGCATTTAAAATGTTTATTGAGAATATAATCTTGAACATAGTTATAAACGTATAAGGCGAAGAGATGTCTGTAGAACTTTTGAGCATGTATCTGTACAAGATTATAACATCTATGTTATATTAAGAAGATAACCCTTGGTCCTGCATAATCTTGTATCAATATAAAAAAAAACAAGAAAGGAAACAGATGAGAGAGTGAGGATGCAATTAAAAGATGTGGAATCTGAAATGACTTTTAAAATACGCTTTTTAAGATTACTTGCCAAACTGAGGACTTCTAGCCTTGTTTTACTCGTATAGTATTGACAAACAAATTCTGAAGCCAAATTCCAAAATGCAACAAAGCATTTGGACTACAACCAGTAATAAATTCCTTTTTTTTCATAGCTTGAAGAACATTTCATAGCTTTCTGGTTTAGAGTAGATCACATAAGACTAGACAGTGTGCCTCACAGGTGCACCAAGGCTTTCTTGTTGGCAAACACAGCCCTGTGCTGCTACTGTGAGTGGTCATATTAGCAATTGGCTTTCCAGATCAGAAAGTGGCAAAGCAGGAGATGTTCAAGGCGTTGGCAAGCCATGTGGAATATAGGGCATTAATTGCCTCCAGGTTTGAGACTATTTGCAAATAAAACTAGTATGGCTGTGTGATCCTTCCCTGTCAAGATTGCATGGGTGCACTTTGAACAAAAGAGTTTTATTTCCTCCTGACTCTGCTTTCCTCCATTGGACAAGTATGCTAAGGCTGGTTTGGGGAAGGTGTGCATTTCCTATCTCTTTGCCCAACCTGCACTCTCCAGTGTCAAGGCTTTTCCTTTGAAAGAGCCCCGTGAAACAAGTACCCGTGTATGTACCAAGGCAGTGAAAGGGCAAATCCAGAACTCCACTGTGCCCGACAGGAGCCTCTCAATGTCAGGGCTCTGTGCCAATAAGGAGAATTATAATGCCATAGTCATATCTGTAAAATCCTCCCAAAGGACCTTGTGAAAGCTACAGATGGGTCTTGAAACATGCAAGCCTGTATTTGTTGCCTGTGAATAATGCAAAACAACTGTCTACTTTTATACTATCTTGTAATTTTATTTGTGAAACCATGGTGAATTTAAATAGTATAAGGTGGTGTGAAAGACAGTATGTGCTTTCTTATGTTGGCCCTAAATAAGGTGGCTTAATATAAGCCTATGACATTGTTTACACTAAAGTTGTCTTATATGAGCACTTATTTATCCTTTTAATGTACATGATTAAACTCCTGGGCCTGAAATACACAAGGGCATGTATTGCAGTATTACAATATATATATGCTATTTATCCTTTTTAATATATGTACATACTACAATTTATTTTTGACCATGTGCCCTTTTTAGTTCTTAATTATAAAAGATATGTATTTTTTTTCCAGGCAATAAATGGTCTCTGTTTTGTGTGGGTTTTTTTAACTGTAGAACTTGTGCGTTATTCTTTGGGGAATTCTTAGTTGTAAAAATAAACATGACTTACTAGTGCAGTCTTCCATGTTTCTGCTCAAAAGTAAACCTGTCTGAATTCAGTGGGAATTTACTCCGAGGTAGTTGTGTGTCAGACGGCACCATAAGAATGTTAAAAAAGCAAAATCACAATTTGGCTGATAATACTTTACCGTGTTCCTTACCAATACTATATTATATTTGTATTAAGTGCAATGGACTGTATTATTGTTTTTCTAAGGTTAAAAGATGTGACATTTTCTAATGCTGTGGTATTTATAGCAACTGATGCAGACCCACAAGTTTTTAGCTTCTAAATGTTGGGAAGGAACACAAAACATGTTAGTGACAAGTATTAATAACCCAATGGATCAGTAAATAAAACAACCAGGAGACATTTGCCTCTTTATTGCTGTCTTTTAGATGAATCAAGAAATGATGTAGAACAGTTTTGTACTACTGCATTACACCATACAAGTGTTGGTTGCAATGCTGTATGTGTTAAAGTTTGGACATGCCTGTTATAACACATTCCCCCTCCCCCTCCATCTGAGAAGCGACTTGGACACTGGCAGGAAAGAGACAGACCAACAGGATGAGATCTTCCCAGAACTTCGTCGTCTTACCAGAAAACGTTTCCACAGACCAAATGGCCGGATCACAATCTGGAGATCCTCCCTGTTCCTCTGACAGCTGTACAGTCACAAAGAACCACACTTCTCTTGCTGTGACCTTAATACTCCTCATCAGTTGAAGCAAATAATGCAAGACGCATTGTGAGCAATAGGGCCAAGGAAGGGAACAGAAACATGGCCATGGGACGCTGACCACTGGGAGTCTGGAAAAGCATGTGAGAGCAGAAGCAAAAGAACTGTATTATCAATAATAATGCATGGCTCACTGGGGCACGAAATAGCTATTTCTACTTTCTGTTGCTCCTACAGTTGAGCTGTGCCCCTCTTAGCAGCTCATAAATGGCCACTAGTCCGGCGGCCTTGAAAGAAAAATTACCCTTTCACAGCAATCCACAGTGCTTAGAAGAAAAACAGTGCATTTCATTTTTCTGCAGGCAAAGTGTGCCTTTGAAAGATCAACGCATATATGAGAAACTGAAAAGAGACTCCACCAGCAACTACAAGAGGAAAGTGGTAACAGAATACTGTACAGTACTTGGAGAAAGATGACATGGAGGGTGACCTACCACTTTTTGTATCCCGGAGAGGCTGCCCCCTGCTTGTATGGGCTTCCCAAGATATAAAAGGAAGAAGCTCCCCTCAGACCAATCAGCAGCAGCATAAGCTTGGTAACATATAAAATTGCTAAATACCTGGCCCCTATTCAAGCACTATTGGTTGGACACAGACCATCACATTCGCAGTTCAGAGGAGCTTGCTTCTAAGGTCAGGAAGCTGAAACTACATATGGATGAAACCATTGTATCTCGGATGCAACATTCCTCTTCAACCAACATAGTTGGTCGACTCTCTTCATACTTTCCAGACAGCTGATGTGTCGAGCTCCTTTTGTACTGAAGATTATTTTATGCTTCTTCTTTATTTACAAATGCAAGAAAAGTACACTGTATTATCACACCCTATTCTTACCAACTTTGAGTTAGAAAAACTGCTGCAAACTTCCAAATCATCTTAGCTGGAAGTACTTCATTTCAACCAGTTTACCTGCACCTAAACGATTCCAAATAGGAACATGAATAAGGAGGCTGTGGTCAAAGTAGGGCAGAATGAGCCTCTAAGTCGACTTTGAGCAGCCTTCCACCCATGATCTGCCACTGGAAGTGCATGATCTCTAATGAATTTATAACAGCATATTTATTTATTTATTTATTTATTTATTTATTTATTACATTTATTTACCACTCCCATTTCCCAAAGGGAACTCTGGGCGGTTCTCACAAAAAGTTAAAAAAGTTTTGCTTTTCGTAGTATTTATTTTAGACTTTAAAATCTGCATTCACAGCTACGTGTTGGTTTATCACTCCCAATAACTCTTGCTTTCTGTCACATGGGATAATAAGCGTTAGATTCCCGGGTTAATTTAATCGCCCCCATGGAAGTATGCTTGGGGCTGGACTGGACGTTGAGTCATGGCAACTGGGCTTCTTTTCTTGAACGACTGAAACGTTTCGCTATTCGTCGATGCGTCTTCAACATCTGATGAAGCTGCTTGGGTGAGCAGGGAAACGTTTCGATCTCACAAGAAAAGAAGTCCAGTTGCCAGGACTGAACGTCCAGAGAGCCTTCCCTGGATGACTGAGAACCTTAATAGACCTCTATTGGACACAGGACAAAATTCAGAGGCAGAACGACAACCTGCCGCCGCCGCCTCCCTCTTACAGAACTATACAGTGGACCCTTGTATAACAAACAGCTTGTATAACATAAAATTTGTACAACATAAAAATTTTTGGAGATAGAGGGAATTTGCTTAACATAATCGCCTATGGGGAAAATCTGTACAACATAAAAATGGGATTACTCCATTTTCAATGCATTCCTATGAGAATTTGTATAAAGGAAAATTTGCTTAACATAATTTCATTTGGAACGAATTAATTCCTTCATACAAGGTACCACTGTATATGGATTTCACCAACTATATATGGATTTCACCATTGAGATGTCGTGGGCTAGAAAGGCATTACCCCGCCCACAGAAACTCTTGACCAATGGCAGCCCGCAATTCTTACCCTCTCCCTTTAAGCAGCCAGGACGTCCCACCGGGGTGTGGGGGGGGAAACCCATCGAAGCTTATTTTCCTTTTGCGGCAAACGACTTAAAACCTTCCCGAGTTGGTTCCGTCCTCTTCGCCGTTGCATCCCATCCTCTCTCTCGCTAAGAAACCTTTTGGGCGGGGCTGCTGGGAGGAGGTGTCAATAAGGGGGTGGAGTTTTTTTTTCTCAACCCCGCCCACCCTCCTCTCAAAGTATCCCAAAATGGCGGAAGCGCGGCACCACCGAGAGCAGCTAGAGCGGCCGCTTCTCCGGAGGCGGAAGTCCGGGAAGCGTGGAGCCCCGCCACGGGGAGTAAGGTTGTCCGCGTGACGGTGTGTTGCGCAGCGGGGGGGGCAGGCCTTTCCCCCCCACCACCGGTGAAATCGCGCCATGGTGAGTCGCTGGGGCGGCGTCGGTGGGCGGCCGGGCGGGCGGGCGCTTCTCCTGCGTAGGGACGGAGGGGCAGGTTGCTCGGGTCACCGCTGAGGAAGAGGAAAAGGGAGGCCGAAGCAGGGAAAGCGGCTGGTTCCCTGTTCTGGGCGCCCTCGGGGTTTTAGCCTGAACTTTCCAGGAGTTGTCCGCAGTGTCCTGGCGGTGGCAGAGAGAGCGAGTGTGTGTGCGTGTGTGTGTGTCACTTTTGATGGCTCTTATAAAGTTCTGACTAAAACCCACTACGGGTTCACTGCGAAACGAGGGTTGCTGCAAGCCGCTGCTGGGCAGAAGGGGAGGCCTGAGGCGGGGGTCTTTCCTCCCATCGTCCTTTCTTTCAGCTACTGGCATACACTCTGCATGCAGCTTCCTGTTTGGTTGCACGTGGTCATGCCAAACACAGTTATTAACCTACGGGGACTAAACAGGGATCTCTCTCTCTCTCTCTCTCTCTCCTTTTTACCATTGTTGGCCAACTTATGGCACGGGTGCCAAAGGTGGCACTCGGAGCCCTTTCTGTGGGCACCCGACATCGCCCCTTCACAGCCCCCAGTATTCAGGTTAAATGGCTGAATTGGCACTTTGCGAAAAATTAGCAGGGTTTTGAATGGCAGTCTGGGCACTTGGTCTGTAAAAAGTTCGCCATCACTGTCCTAGACCGTACACCAGTTCCTGCTCTGTTTCTAAGAACACCTCAAACTGGTCCTGCTTTCTTCAAATTCCTACACATCTAAGAGCTCTAGCGCTTACTGGACTGGCACTAATTCTTCCATTTTCAATCTGCTCAAATAACCATAGTTTATCATTGAAATTGCCTATTTTGTGTCCTGGCTTTTGAAAGTAGGACAGCTGGTGACTTCAAAGAAAAGGCTCTTATTACAGGATTTTTTTCCCTCGAGGTGGCTTTCAAGACAGGTCTTTCCATAACACCTTTCAGGTAATTAAAATAAAAATTTGATAGGACTTTACCATTAATATCATGAAAACAGTATGAATGCATCCACCAAATACAGTATTAAACACTTCGGCAAAATAATGCTTTTAAGATTCACTTAAAAACCACAACCGAAAGGACCAAGTAAAATCTCAGAACATATGGAGCTACCACTGAAAAGCTCTCACCCTTGCAATTTGCATGGTTAGTTCTTTTTTCCAGGAGACATATGTTGCTTGGTTTGGTACAATTTTCATTTAAATATCTGTTTATTGTTTATTGCTCTTTTATTTTGCAGCCTCACAGACGGAAGAAGCCCTTCATAGAGAAGAAAAATGCTGTGACATTTCATTTAGTACACAGAAGCCAGAGGGATCCTTTGACAGCTGATGACACTGCACCCCAGAGAGTTCTCTTGCCTGCACAGAAGAAGGTGATGATAAAATACTGTTTTTCTGGGAAAAGAAGCTGACTTTTCAGTTTAAATTGAGATGTGAACTTCCTACTGTTCAGCTTTATTGTTGGACCCCAGATTCTTGTAGTACAAGAAAGGTTGTGGAAAAAACATTCCTTATCCCTTTTGTTGAGACTGAGAGTAACTTTATAGCCCTCAGGCTCTAGCATGTTTCAAACCCTTGCTCAAAGAAACTAGACTTGAGTCTTATACTCAGTTACTGGGAGTAAAATTATAATGCAGTAATAATCATTGAACCAAGAGAGAATTACAACAGTAGATATGCATTGAATTATACTGCTATAGCTATATTGACATTGGTTGGCTTTAAAGGGGAGTTAGGAAAATTCATGGAGAATGCCTGTGTTATGTGACCCTTGGATGAGAAGAGCGTCTTTATGAAAACTAGTTATTTCAGAACAGTGGAAAGGGGACTAGAGTACTTTACAGAGTGTAACTAACTCACTAATTGTTTGTTGCCACAAGATGTAGTGATGCTCAAAACTCAAAATATTAGATGTGTTCCTGGAGGGAAAAAACTGTCAATAGCTACATGTCCTGCGTATCATTTGTGAAGGTACGCAAGGGAGAGAGACCTAGTTGCCTGGTTTCCTGTGCAGGGGCTTCCTAGAGGCAGTAAGCCAGTTACTGTTGGAAATAAGTGGGGTTTGGTGCTACATTACCATTAGCACAAACTTGTCTGTGTGTCTGGTTTGTCTCCCCCCCCCTTTTTGTGTAAAAAAATAATCCAGAAAGACATCCTTTATATAAACATTTAGGAAAAGGCATAACATCAAATTAGGTAACTTCTGCTCCATACCATTTAGGGAGATGAGGAAAAAAGAAGAGAAGAACAGAGAAAATATGGAGTGTTCTTTGATGACGACTATGACTATTTGCAACATCTCAAAGAAGCTTCTGGTCCTTCGGAGCTTATTCAGTCAAGTTTACCGAATCATCCTGGCAGGATTTTAGTGACTGCAAAAGGAGAGGTAGAAGAAGAAATTCAACATATTCCAGTAAGTACAAGATGAGCTTTAATATTTGTGGTCATCAGTGCAATTTCTGTTAGTTAGATCTTTCTTAAATGTATGGCTGTTAGTATAAACAATTTTGAAGGGTATGATTGATATTTTTAATAAATTTCCATAAATGTGTAAGTGCCTCTTCATCCACTGGATTTGATACTAGCAGGATAACTTTTTGAGACAAACACCTAGTAACTTTTCTGTGATTTATTTCTGAGCAGTTTGTGGAGTCCGATAAACAGTATCAGTTACACTCAAGATGTTTGTCCTGAATAGCTTATTGAAGACATTCTTGTGGAGTAAAATAGAAACTTGGTGCTGTTTCTCAATTGTTCCCTAATTTTGATCCTGTCAAAAATAGTTTTATATTTGAAGAATGTTTCAGTGGGGGGTGTCTGGCATCCTGTTGCCTAAATACAGTGTGGAGGAAAAATTCTGTAAGCAGTCCTTGACTCCAGCGAGGTTTCCATTGCCTGATCAGCTTATGATTAATTTTGCATCCAGTGTGAAAATAAACATAACAGCTTGTAGCAAGGAGCCAGGAGGAATTGCCTTCCTTCCATTCCAGAGAGAAATGCAGTTTCTGTTTTGTTTCACATTTAGCTGACTGGATACTAACTTTTTTTCTTTTCTTCTATAGGCTCCTACAATTAACTTGCCCTCCTCAGTGTTTGCATCAGAATTTGAAGAAGATGTTGGACTTTTAAACAAAGCTGCTCCAGTTTCAGGTACTTTGTTTAGATACTCAAATACAGTTGCAAGAAAAAGTATGTGAACCTTTTGAAATTTCATGGTGTTCTGCATTAATGTGTCATACAATGTGGTCTGATCGTCCTCTAAGTCAATTGTATTGACAAATATTATGTGCCTACAATAACACAAAAATCTGATCTTTCATGTCTTTATTGAACACACTCATTCAACATTCAAAATGCTAGTTGGGAAAATAAGTGAACTTTCAGTGGAGCTAAAAAAAAAAAGCCAATTAGAGTTAGCATACCTGGAGTGTTGTTAAGAAAATGAGTTTAGAGGTGTGGCTCAAATCACATCAGTGTATCATCCTCAGTTGACCCAAGATGATTTTTCTTGTTGCTTTATTTTGTTCTGTTTTTAAGTAACATAGACAACAGTGGAAGACATTTCATCCACGCACTAGAGAGCAGGTGAAATTGTGTCAAAATGGTTTCTCAAGTTTGTTCATATCACAATTGGAAATCCCTCTGGCTGTTCTTGTGCCCCTGGAGTCCACCTACCCACCCACCCCCATCAAGAAAACACACACACACACACACACACACACACACACACACACACACACACACACACACACACACACACACACACACACACACACACACACACACACACACACACACACACACCAGAATTTATTGGGGCAGGGTTCTCTAACTTAATAGGTGAAGCCCAGCCATGGCCTGCTTTAGTGAAATTTCTGTGTTTTTGTTTTGAAAACGGATGTGTTGTTTGGAAACAAAACGTTTCCTATTTAAAAAATCACAAAAGACAAGCACAGCAAGTAGTTTTTCTATCTTTGCCAAGGAATGATATATAACGTTAACTAACTGGGAAATGGCTTGAATGATGCCAGAACTACTACTTACCTTAATTTTTTTAATATGTCTTTAGGTCCCAGGCTGGATTTTGACCCTGATATTGTTGCAGCCCTTGACGATGACTTTGATTTTGACAATCCAGATAACCTTCTTGAAGATGACTTTATTTCAAGGGCCAATAAACCGGAGGGCAGAGAGTCTGGAAAAGAAGCTAGTTGGTAATAGAATGGAAAATATTCTACATGAATTTTTGCTTGCTTTTTTTTTTCACTTTCTTTTACTTTGATAATTGTCCCAAACCATGAAAATCAACACATAACGAAAAGGAATAAACAAGCAAGCAAACTTATACAATTCCAAGCAAACAAATAAACCAGGGATCACCAATACCACGGTCCATGGCCTATCGGGAACCGGGCTGCAAGGTTTACTGTGTAGTGCACACCCAAGCGGGCGGGCGTGCATGCTCCCCCACCCACCCCCCAATCGGGACAGGGCTTTTCCTCTCCCATGCACCCATCATGACCATTTTTGTTTAAGTCACAATGGAACTGTGGTGTGTGTTTGAGTTCTGTGTGCCTCTGTCTGAGAAAAAGCCCTGCACGCACATGTACATCCGAGAAGCGACACATAGTGACAAAACCACCCCTGGTGCTAAAAAGGTTGGGGACCACTGAAATAGACAACAAAGAAAAATAAATGAAATGGTGGCAAAAATCCTCAGCAATAAAGATGTGCCACAGGTGGAGGATGTACTTGAAGGATTCTTTAAGAAGATCTGTTTTGAGCAATTTCTTAAAAGTCTGCAGGGAGGAGGCCTGCTGGTCCTCCTAAAGGAAACTGTTCCAGAGGACTATGGCCATCATTGGTGGAAGCCCTCCTTCTTTCTCTCTGCATGACCACCTAAAACAACAGACCCGGGAGCTCTAGATGAAATGGGCAGCAATTCTTTGGGAAAGATGGTTGGACAATTAATGTTATTTCTATTGGTAACACAAATCATAAGTGAACAATAAATAAATCTAGCCAACATTATAATAAAGAACAGCCATGATACTAACTGTATAAAAGAACATAATCCGTTTCTGAAAGATAATCAGATTTTTTTTAACAAACTCTAATCTTATAGCTGCCATGTGACAATTTCAGCGTTTTGTCTGTTACTCATAGGGAGTCTAATTCTGGAGATGATGATGAATGGGAGGACATGGAGGAAGAAGAGGAAGGAAGTGACGTAGAGAGTGGTGATGAGTATGATTCGGAGGGACCCTTGTCAGATGAAAATGAAAATGGCGAAGGGATGAAAGAATTTCTTTTCATGCAAGAGGAGACGAAGAGCCGTTTTACAGAATACTCCATGACTTCTTCGGTCATGAGAAGGAATGAACAACTGACCCTTTTGGATGAGAGATTTGAGAAGGTGGAAATGATTTTAATAAGCTATTCTTTAAAATTCTATTACATAGTTTGTAGTAGGATTCTATTACATACAGTGGACCCTTGTATAACAAACAGCTTGTATAACATAAAATTTGTACAACATAAAAAAACCTGGAGATAGGGGAAATTTGCTTAACATAATTACCTATGGGGAGAATCCGTACAACATAAAATGGGATTATTCCATTTTCAATGCATTCCTATGGGAAATTTGTATAAAGGAAAACTTGCTTAACATAATTTCATTTGGAACAAATTAATTCCTTTATACAAGGTACCACTATATTTGGTAATAGAATGTCTGGGGAGCTGAGTGGTTCCGTGTCTGGCTGCAGAGGCAGAGGCTGGGAGTTCAGTTCCTGGGAGAAGAGCCAGTCTACGTGGCCTTTGGTGAGCAGCACAATCCTGGGTTTGCCCCCAGGAGAAAGAAATGGGAAAATGCTTCTGAGCACTCTCTACCTGGTAGGCCATGAAAGGGGTCACCATAAGTCAGAAGTGACTTGAAGGCACACAACATTATTGAAATATCATCAGCTTGAACTCATTGATTCCAATCTCTTTAAGTGAATCACACAGAACACGTATAAAAGGAAAACAACCTCCATTTATTTCTCATGGCTGCAAGACAGCTGATGGCTAATTACACAAGCTGTAATAGGATTTTGGAGTCAACTTAAAAAACAGTGAATTGTGCTGGTTCATGTTTCAGTTTGTGAACTGGTTTGGGGATTACATTTTGCAGAAGCAAAATGAAGTGCCAGACTTTTCCTCCCAGAGGCCCCACCCCCGCACCCAGCACTTCTTTTTGTGCCACCGGAGGGGATGTCTGACTGTCCCCTTCCAAATGCCCCAGTCACCTTTCTACCTGGTTCTGCTGCTGCCACCATCCCTCAGGGGCAGCTTCCCTTTAAGGGTTTGGGCTACTTCTTGTGAGGATGTGCTCCTCTATCAGCTGGTTGGTGGGTGCATACTGAGAAAGCAACTGGTCAGTTCCTGAAAGCTGGGCCTGGTGCCTCTGCACATGCGCCCGCCTATCAGCTGACCAGTGGGTGCAGAGGCAACTAGCCTAGCTTCCCTTGTCTGAGTTGGGCATATGCTGGCCGACGGCTTCTGGAAGGTGGAGTGACGGCTACAAATCACCACAAACCACCAGTTTTCTGGTTCATGCTCATCATATGAGCCTTAAATGTAGATGTTTTCCTTGTGTTATGACAGTGGAGTAGCTGATAAGTTTGTTTTAAAAAGGTTTTCTTTCATCAATGGAGAAAGTTGTAGTCCATGAAAAATGAAGGAAATATATAAGGAGAAATAAAGTTAATGGAATGAAATGTAATTGTTCTTAAAACTAAGATGTTTTTCCAGCACCATTCAAATTTTCTACTTTACATGATGAATTCCAGAAGCATTAACATTGAAAACTTTTTTTTCTAAATTGTCTAGTTCTTTGAGCAATTTGATGATGATGAAATTGGAGCATTGGATAACGCTGAATTAGAAGGTTTCATTCACAGTGACAGTACTCGGTTACAAGAAGTCCTGAATGACTATTACAGAGAGAAAGCAAAGAAGTATGTAGAATATTTTAATGATATGGTTTGTTGATAATAATGTCATTGCCAGCTGCAGATTGCCCAATGCAAAGCACACTGCTTCTACAGTAACCCCTCCCCCACTCTTTCACAGTTCATATACTGTGGTCCCACTATAGTGGGACCACAGTATATGAAAAAAACGCCCCCCCCGGGGTAAGGGGCAAAGCCCTGTTTCAGATGTCCTGTACTTACCCCAGAATTGGCACTACCCTGAATGGGGCTGCAAGGGCCTTCCCAAACCTGTCGGAGGCCCCAAAAAGGGCTTCTGCATGAACTGGAAGTGACCTCTGGATTGCTGAAAAGCATTGCTGAGGCCTCCTAGGGCCTTTCTAGGCCTGTTGGAGGCCTCAGAAATGCTTGTCGGCGATCCGTTCAAGGCAGTGCCAAGCTGGGCGTTAGTACAAGAGTCCCCAGCTAGCCCCCCCCGTCCCGACCCGACCTGCATCCGCAAATCGCAGATTTTGAATTATCACGGGTCAGGTCCCTAACCCCCTGTGACAGGTGGGGGGTCACTATACCACAGCATAGAAAGCACTCTGGGCAGTTTACAAGTTAATTATGCAGGCTACACATTTCCCGACACCAACATCACCACCACCACCATGGAAGCTGGGTACTTATTTTACTGACCTCAGGAGGATGGAAGGCTAAGTGATCCATGAACCAGCTACCTGTGATTGAACCCCAGGTCGCGAGCAGAGTTTGGCTGCAGTATAATAGTTTAACCACTGTGCCACAAGGCTCTTATCAGATTGCCACTGATTAAAAGTTTTCCATTTGTGATTTGGAGGAAGTGCACAGCTCATATACAGTGCAGTTAAGCCACATATGCATAACAATTCAAAAATACAATCAGAACATGAAAAACAGCATGTAATGTAAAAATCCATTTAAATGGCAATTTAATGCTTCAGCCAAGAAATGTAACAGCATAGGCACAGTGCTAAAACTGGTCATCATGGCCAACACTGATTACCCACTAGGTAGCTTTGGCACACAGCTTCCGCTCATCTTCTGACATCTGAACAAGGAGCCATCCTTTTGCTTTGCTGATCTGTGGTTTTAAATTTACTTCTTCACCCTTTTATTAAAGTGAATCATTTTGTTTTGAATGCTTTTATTTTTGTCAGTTTTTTTTATAATGGGTACAAGTGATGTTCTACTGGGTGAGAGAATGTAGGAGTATGTGTATGGATGCTTGTTTCTCAAATGGTGGTTTTATGTCTTGGAATTTTTATATTGGGTGAATGATGTGCAAACTAGATGGCACTTTTAATTTCATTGTGCAGCATTTGTACAATGACAATAAAGTGTTACTTTATTCTGTTTTACTTTATGTGGCCTCTGTTGCTGGTGAATGAAGGCTGTCATACTGGAGGGAAGGCAATATTCTTCAATTGCACTCTAAGTAAAATAGTTGGTTTGTTATTCAGTCAACCAGTAGATTAAATATTATTCAATCAAGAGCTAAATAGAGTAAGCAGTACTTTGTTGTAGCACTAGGTTCAGTGTATGTTACCATTGTTTTTTTCACAGTTTCATTGCTGTATGGCTTTTTGTGAAGTACAGTATGTGTTTTGAATATAGAAGAGGCCATTGAACTTAGCTTGGTGTACTGAGTAGATGGCTTAAAGAAAATGATGACATATCTTCAATTAGAATAAGATAACCATCCTCCCTACCTTAAAATAAAATTTGGTACCCCTAGATCTTTGCATGGAATTAAAATAAATCATACTTTGATGACATAAAGGATGGAGCCTGTATTAGATATGTTATGAAATTGGACATTACATTGAGTGCTTAATGAGAAAATGGACCACTTGGTAAGAACTCCATCTGGCCAATCCATGTCCCTTGGGCTCTTTCCCACATCCTTAGCTTCACTTGCGGCTGGAGGGTGGCCCCAGAGGACCTTCTCAAATTAGAATCTTCCCTGGGTCTGTTCCGTACCACCCTCTCTTCTATGGGATGTTGGTCAATAGCAGCTTTTAAAGAGTTATTTAAAATCCGTTATTCATCTGCCTTCAGAAATTTTTTAACTTTTCTCCCAAAGCTGTGTAAAACCCAATGAACTTGAAATCGAAGAAAGTTCAGAGCTGCTCCAGAATGAGGAACACGAGGCAGAAGAAACGGTGACTTTAATTATTGAAGAACCTAAAGAAAAGTGGGATTGTGAATCAATTTTAAGTGAGTTCTAATGTAAATATGCTTTTCACACAGTGCCTTAAAAAGAGGAATAATTGTGATACCCTTGTTCAAATCAATGATTATTTAGCACACACCTAAATAATATGCCTAATATCTGACTAAAAAAGAATTATGAGTAAAAATCATAAGTTTGGTGAGGCCTTAATTTGTTGATTAATTAACCTATCTCTCTTTTTTCTCTTTAAGGTACCTATTCAAATTTGTACAATCATCCAAAAGTTATTGAGGTTCCACAAAAGGTATATCAGAGTTTACATTCCATAAAAATATTATTTATTTATTTATTTATTTATTTATTTATTTATTTATTTATTTATTGATACATTTGCATACCACCTGTCTTCCAAAGGAACTCCAGGCGATTTACAGCAATCACGGAATACAAAGTATATAACAATATATAAGAACAAAAATCAAGTAATAAAATCAATAAAGATCAAAAATAAAAACCCTAAAACTAAAGATAACCAGCAAGGCAGTTCTATAACCCCAGGGCTCAACAACCAAACGGCCAAAAACAGACAAACAAAAAAACCTTGGAACCGCATTTGCAGGCGCAGAAGGCCTTTTTTCAGGGTCTTAAGGGCTCTCTGAAAGGCAGGCAGGGACTGTGCAAGGCAAATCTCACTCAGAAGTTTATTCCAAAGAGTCAATGTAAAGATTTCTGGTCCACTGCAAACAGGAACCTTTTCTAGGGCCCACCAAAGGTTGGTGTCATAAACTGGTCTTGAACAGTTAGGAGGAGTACCTTGAGGAAGAGCTATGGGCTGCATGAATGGCCAAATAGTGTTGTGATTTAGGTCTCTGGCTAGGGAGCTAGACATTGGGAGTTCAGTTCCTCATTGGGTCTCCTTGAGAGGCTGGACTCAAAGATCCATAGGGTCTCTTGCAGCAGTTCTGTGGTGGGGATGATGATAAGATAGACTTTTAAAATTTACTTTATGCAGTGGAGTGGCTTCCAGGGAGGTTATGTGCAGGGAAAGTAGTTCCTTTCAAAAAATGTTACCCCATCTTAACATTTAAGAGGTTTTCAAATGCCTGATGGCTTCATGGGGTTGGTGCAAGAAGGGAGGTCTCTGTACAACTATTTCATGGCTGTTTCAAGTAATTAGCATCACTTGTTCTCTGTGGATTTAAACATGATAAATCAGGATCTGACTCACTGTCCACTTCTGGATGGTAGTGAATAAATTTACTAGAGGAAAAGATTGTGTAGATGTGGGTTTACTCATGCTCATATTAGAGTGGGCATCGCTAATGTTATTAACTTATAGTATATTTCTTAAAAATGGGTTGGATGGGTTTTTTTAAATGTTTGTATGTATGGGTTTTTTTCCCCCAGCCCAAACCAATCAGAGTGTCTAAGAAGACAGGAATCCCTCTGGATGTCTTGCCTCAAAGAGGACTCACAGCCAAGCAAGCTGAACGTATGCAGATGATTAATGACTATGATCTGCCAAGAGTATCCACACAACCCAGATGTAAAAATGAGAGTAAAGATGACCGGAAGGCCAGAAAACAAGCTATTAAAGAGGAAAGAAAGGTAGCTTGCGACTGTGAATTTTTTTTTTGGGGGGGTAATACAGTGGTGCCTCAACTTGCGAATTTAATTCGTTCCGAATGCATGCTCTTAAGTCGAACTACTCTTAAGTCAGGGTACCTGTCTAAAAAATTGAAAAAATAAGTTTAAAAATGAAAAAAAAAAAAATTGTAAGTTGAGCAGACCATATTTACAATTTGTAAGGTGGCAGTTACAGTAGAATACCAATAGTTTTCCGCTCTTAAGTTGAGCTGCTCTTAAGTCTATTTTTATTTTATTTTTACTTTTTATTATTATTAAATTAAATCTTTATTCAAATTAACAACCGTACTGTAACACAATATAGTACACTATTTTCCTTATAATTTCTGCTAGTACAATTTATAACAGTTTATAACAACCCATCGTGTAACCCATTTTCCATCTTGCTTAATCTATCACTAGTTTCATTATCTGAGCTGCTCTTAAATCGGGGCACCACAGTATGTATGTTTTTTACCTTCATTCTAAGTTTATTAAAAATTTAATTTTGACTAAGGCAAAATAAGTTTTGTGTTTAACATGGGACATAATTAATTATGTCATAACTCTTAAACTTGAACCAAAATAATAGCAATATTATTGCCTGAGACATTATTTAGATTACACCGGATTTCCCACCGCCATCCCATATTTTTTCTACTGCTTTTTAGCACTCATGAAATGCAGGGAAATGCTTACAAGTAAATAAAGTCACAACTCATTTGTCTTTGTAGGAGCGCAGGATGGAGAAGAAAGCAAACAAATTGGCCTTCAAGCAAGAGAAGTCAAGGCAAGAGAAAGAATTTCTCAATTTAAGACAGAATATTCAAGGGATGAAGTTATCATAAGAAAAGAAGAACTGCTTCACATCAGGGACACTCAACAACTTTATTCTTGCCCATACGTTTGGAAAAGACACAAACCTTAAAAATTGGCAGCAGTGATTGTCAAAATGTGTACCTATTCACTTAGAAGGCTCTTAAACGTAAATTTATTATTGCTTAGACTAAAATAAAACTACTGTAACATTTTTGTCATACGGGAGTTTTGTTATTTATTAACTTGATTTGGACAATTTTTTCAGCAACCATAAAAAGTTTTTTTGAAGTTCTGTTGTCTCTTTAATTACACCTCTCAACTTGGTGAAAATTGTCTAATGCCTCTGTACTGATCTACATAGAGACTGTGTTTGAGAGAAATGTGTTGCTCCTATTTTTTATGTGGCGGAGATTTTTTTAATGTTATGCTCAGAAAGCTCATTGTTTCGGACTTAATCTTTGGAACTTCATAACAAAGGTCTGATTCAGATGCATTGGAGCTATGTTGAACTATCAGACCAAGGGTCCCATGTAGTCCCGCACTATTTCCAATAGGAGGAAGCTAGGGGCTTATGGAAAGCTCTGGACAGGATATTTAATTTTTACATTGTTTTAACTTTTGTTTTCCGTCCTCTCCTGAGATAGTAGCCTTCACCACGTCAGATGCCATGTCACAAGATGAGTCTGCGCTGTTCACCCTCAGTCTGTTGAATATGAAGTGTTTAACTTCACAGGATAAGCTAACTTCGGCCTTGTCTGACTCCTTCGGCATTTCTGTATTGGTTTTATTTCAGGTGTTTGATTGGCTTAAGCCAATTGACCAGACCAGTCTTACTCAAGTGTACAAGGTGTAACTTGACAGCCAGTTAGGGACTATCTTTTTATCAGAAGCAAACATTTAACTGCAGTGCTTGCCTGTGCATCAGTAGGTGATGGAGGGAGCTGTGTGTGTGTGTCACAATTGTTGAATCTGTCAGCCAGTGACATGCCATGGGAGCTAGGGCAAGTAAGAGAACTAAAGAGGTAAAAGCAAACTGCTTACTGCTTTCTGTCTCCCTGAAAAAGTATTAAAGTGAGAATTTAGAATCGTTGTGCTATGAGATGAGCTTAGTTGGGAACAGAGCAAGCGCTATAGGTATGTAGTGTTCCCAATAGATGTTTTGAATATAGATAGTGTTATTTCTTCCAGGGAGTGATCTTTACTTTTCATTACATTTATGTACAGATACTCCATACTGGCTACTAATACGCTACTAATAAACTACACTCAATACCCATATGATAGAAAGAACTGAGGCAGGGATTAGAGTGTGTACTTCTTACCAGAGTGGAAATGATTGTGATTTTTCAGTGGCTCCCACTGCTCCATCTGTCCTGGAGGGATTACGTCGAAGCAGGGAGGAAAAGAATCACATTCACGTTGCCCTGGTCTGTTTATAGGTTCCTTGGATTGGTGGATGCAAAGTATTTGGGACTCCTATTGATTTCAAAATGGTTACATTTGTATTTGGGTGGCTGGGCTTTATTAACAAACCAGTTTGCCTTGACCTACTAGTTTATTTGGTTAAAATATGTTTACCCCACCTTTTTTTCTTAAAAAGGGCTCAAAAGTGGCTTACATAATTAAAAGATAATATTTAAAACAGTAAGTATACAAATATGACGTCCTGTTGCTTAATGTAAGTTGCATACTAGGCCCACTGAAACTGGGGATTTAGTGAGTCAACTCCTCCATAAATTCCATTGATTCAAGTGGGTCTAACTTAGGTGCAACTTACTTTATTAATTTATTTATTTACAAAAAAAATTAGCTGCCCCATTACTAAGCGGTCTCTGGGCGGCAGTAAAGTCACAACTAGAAGAGGTCCGTTTGAGTTAACAGAACCTATGAAGCAGCTCTTTCCCCTAATTCAATGGGCCTGCCCTAGTGAAACGTGCTATACTAAGCAACAAGATTTCAGTCACTGCCAAGTACTGCATTTGCTTACTAATTCATTTCATCTGACATATTTTCAGCCATAAAAAACCCTCTTTAGCCTTCAATCAAGCTGCCTAGATGCCCTGGCCTAAGCACATCCGATCTCGCCTGATTTCGGAAGCTAAGCAGGGTCGGCGCTGGTTAGTACTTGGATGGGAGACCACCAGGGAATACCAGGTGCTGTAGGTGCCTGGAGTAGGAAATGGCAAACCATTGCAGTATTCCTGCCAAGAAAACTCCATGGACATGGAGTCACAAAAAGTCGGTCACGACTGTAACGACACAACACACATGATGCAACTGGCAGGATAAAGTAAATTATAAATTGTACATCCTCCAGCTGAGATCAATGAACTGTTTTAGAATTCAGTATTCTACATTAAGCGGATTTACAGGGGTACGTGTACACAATATGCGTGTTCCCAGCATGGGGTGTGTGCATTTCATGGGAGTGAGTAAACCTTGGATAAACAGTAATCAATATTCTTAATTTTATGCAGATGCTGGCAGCCACAATTTGCTTAATTGTGACATCTGTGGAAGACATTTTACACAAGATGCACTGGTAAAATAAGGCCATTTAATGATGTGAATGTATTTAATTAACATAAAAGCAATATTAAGGTAATTGATCAGATTGGTTAAAGAGATTACTCTTCAGCATGTTCAGATGTATGTTCTACTGTGTTTACAGTCTTATACCTAGCTACATGGTTATGATTGCAACTTCAGGTACTGAAAGAATTAACCTGATGGAAATCTGCCAGCTGGTTCATTCATGTATCAAGTATAAACAAATGTTCCTAAATAGCAACTTTATTCAATGGGCTATTTAAGTAGAATTGGCAACAGACAAGTGCTTTAAGGATGTTTATCATCATAGCCTCTCATGTTTGAAGAAATGTCACTTACGTAAGCTGCAAGGTCTACAGATATTTCATCCATAAAAACTTTCTTACTTTCTAGGAGCATTTTAAGTATTGTAGATCTTTTCAGTCTGCTGACTGGTATTGGTCTACCTCTTTTTAAAATATTTCATCCATCTGCCTAATGCCCATTTTTTAAAAGATTGCAAATGCTAAAGCGCACCTGTGATGACTCTTGTTTACTTTGTCAGATGAATCATACTGTATGTCATTTTTTACTCCATGTGAATGGGATTGCGTATATATCGCCGGGCAATTTGGGTCAATTCATATTTTTGCATTTAGCATCCTACAGTAGGATTTGAGATGACCACACAGTCCTTTGTTAAATTTCCACTTTGCTTTGAAACTGCCTTTAAATAGCTAGCTAGACAGACAGACAGAAGAACTAGCCCCTCCTGTGTTTCAACCGTGCCCCAATCCAATTCCTGGAATACCAAAAATAAACACATACCTGAAAAAGAACTGGGTTGATAATTTCAGTATAAAGGCTGCAATCCTGAGTATTTACAAGGCAGCAAAACCCATTATAAGCAGTGGAGGCATGATACCAGGCCACTAATCAATATGTAAGATTTTTACAACAGCACGTGTATAATTTGCACAAGCTCTCATAAATGTGAATTAGGTAATTTGATCATATTGACTTCTTAGGCAGTTTCCCCTTTCTGCTAATCATCTGAAGTGCAATTGCCAGACATTCAAGGTCAAAAGTTCAAAAATGTTGGGCCCAGTCCATTAAAAGACACCAAGATGACCTGACCACATGGCTTCCATAGCATTCTTCCCACAGGGCAGTTTTTCCAAGACATGTGGCCTGATATAATGTAATAACAATAATCAGAACAAGAAAATACATACCTGTTGAGGCAAAGAGAGAGTGCATGTTCTTCCTTTTCAAATTTCAAAACACCCCATAGTGGTAGCAAAACCATATCTCTCAGCCTTTTAGGTCTCGGGACCACGAGAACTGCTCAAGCTACACACTGAATCATATACCACAGCTGGGCAACCATAGCGGGCTCCCAAAAATAGTTTTTAAGCACTATAATATATCAAGCAGACCAGGTCATTACACATTTTCCTTTTGAATTTCATAAGTCCTGGGTCCCCAGATGTTATTGGAGTAGAACTCCCAGAAGCCTTCTCTGGAAGTTGAGTCCTGGCTACTGGACTTCTTTTTCTTGAGAAATAGAAACATTTCGCTGCTCATCCAAACAACTTCATCAGTCTTCATATTGACTGATGAAGCTGTTTGGATGAGTACCGAAACGTTTCTATCTCTCAAGGAAAAGAAGTCCAGTAGCCAGGACTCAAATTCCAGATAAACTCACCTGGATGGCTGAGAATCTTCACAGACTCCCAGAAGCTTTCACCACTAGATATGCTGGCCAGGATTTCTTGGAGATGTTCTTGTATTCCAAGAACATCTGAGGACCCAAGGTTGAGAAGGACTGACACAGAGCTTAGTATAAAATAAGGTGCAACTTGCTGTGCCATTTCTTTGCTCTTTTCTCTCTTAGGCAAGGCATGAGCCAATATGCAAGAAAGTCTTCAACAAGAAACGCAAGCCGTTCAATTCCTTGAAACAGCGGCTTCAGGGAACAGACATTCCAACAGTAAAGAGAAAGCCACCCCCAAAGGTATTTTGTCTGCTTAAAATGTTGATACCTAGTCTTTCTCCGCAAAAGGACCCTGCAATGGTAAAAATAAAACATAAATACTGGAAAGGGAGAGGCAAAATACCCCAAAGGAATAAAACAAAACAAACAAAAGACAGAGCCCAACTTGTAGGTAGCCAATCATTGAGAAAAAGCCTGCCTGAAGATAAACATGTTTGCCTCCTTGCAGACAGACAGACAAGAGTGAGCCAGTCTAAGCGCCTGTGGGAAGGAGTTCCATAGCTTGGGAGCAGCAACAGAGAAAGGCCTCTCTCAAAGCAAAAGCAAAGTGTTCTGCTTATATACCGCCCCATACCACTTCAAGTTGTCTCTGGGCGGTTTACAATTTTAATTACAGTGTGCAGGCTACACATTGCCCGCCCCCCAGCAACCTGGGTACTCATTTTACCGACCTCGGAAGGATGGAAGGCTGAGTGAACCTTGAGCCTGCTACCAGGGATTGAACCCAGGTCGTGAGCACAGTTTTACCTGCAGTCCAGGCATTTAACCACTGCGCCACGAGGCTCCTGTCCTCTCCAAACATATCTGTGAGGGTGGTGCCCCCTCATAATTTTAAAACCCCAGCAAACTTGCACAGTAAATGGAAATTCATTCATTCATTCATTCATTCATTCATTCATTCATACAACTCCCATCAATGGTGCAGCACTACTCTGGGCAATTACAAGAAAGTACACAATCAAAATAGAATAATATATTTAAAACAACAATTTAAGTTGAAGGCTTTGTAAGTGAAAGCCAGCACTTTCATTTTTGCCCAGAAGCAGATTAACAACCAGAGGAGCTGTTGTGTTAAGAGTTGTGTGATGCTTCTAACCAGATCCACGTATCAATCTGGCTGCAGCATTTTAGACCCATCTAAGTTTCCCAGCACTTTGCAAGGGTAACCCCGTGTAGAGTGCATTACAGTACAGTAATCCAAATAGGATATAACTAAAGCATGTCTCACCTTGATATCTCCAAAAACAGGCACGCCTTGTACAAACAGTTGTAAATGTACAAACATGCTCTTGGACTGGAATAGGAATTCTCTAGCATCACCCGCTGAGTTCTCTCCTCATTCTAATACTTTGACCAAAAATGCAGTATTAGAGACTTTGTAGAGACTGCCCAGTAATTATCTGATTCAAGGAGGGTTTTTTTTTAGCAATTTTCCTGCTATACAGTGGGATATTACCCTGCTCCGGGGAGGCTTTTGCCACTCTTCCTACCCACTTAAGCCATCCCCACCACCAACAAACTGACAGCTTTTATAAGCTGAGCACAAGGCTTCATCACACATGTGGCAGCTCTTACCCCTTCAAGGTAAGAGCTCCATCCCAGCTCCATCTATCACCCATCCAGGTTAGGGGGAAGGGGGGAAATCAATGATTTTTCAAATGATTTTGATTTAAATCCTGAGAAACACTCCCAATTTCTAAAACTGAAATTGTTACTTAAATCAAATCCACCCTGCAACCCTCCTTCCATCCCACTCATCTACCTGGAAATGTTGGGAAAAGTAAGCATAGGAGATTGATTCCCTGCAACGTCATCTGATGAGGAGGCGGGTCAGGGATTCCTTCCCTGAAGCCAGTGAATGGGCAGCTGCAAGAGGAGGCAAGGAAGCTCTTCCTCTGGCCAGGATTGGCCAGCCGTCTGGCAAGTGCCTGTGGGCTTCTGAGTGGGTTAACTGTTGGGGGTGGCTTGGGGAAGGGCTGAACTCGGACCAACAGAGGCAAATCAATTTGTGTTCATCTCTGTCATAAAACTCTGTCAAATTAATGTAAAAGCATTTAAATGTATCATCTGACTGATTAAAGTTACAGATAGTTGTGCTGATTCAAATACTTTCGTTTCAGAACCAACCAGAAAAAAAATCTAACTGGAGACAACATCATGAAAATTTCATTAATGCAATCCGAGCAGCCAAGCTGGCCACTATAGCCATGAAAGAAGGTCGTCCCTTGCCTCCACCCCCACCTCCAACCATTAATCCAGGTTATTTACTGATTCTGGGTCTCTTGGTTAAAAACAGAACATGTCTGGGCAACAACCAAAGTTGGGAGACATGACTGGATTTCCTCTTGTAGCATAGTAGCTCAACCATGGTTTGGAAACAGGCTTGTAAAAGTCTGAGTTTCTTGTCTCCATCTCATTTTGGGGATGCAGTAGTCTAGAGTTACTAGGGTTGTTGTGAATACAACTGAGATAAAAAGGGCATTACAGCTGACCAAAGTGTTACTTAAACACACCACCATCAATCTTTCCAATTCAGGATTCAAAATAAGCCAGGATTGTTTTGATAAAAAGAGATCTTATTTAATTCCCATTAAGTACACACACGAGAAAAAGACAAATTCCTCTTAAAGGTACTCATTTATTTGGGATACCCAAGCAAAAGTGGTACCTTTATTAAGCAAACCAGAAGGCACAAAAGGAGAGCATGTTTTCAACGGCACGATTTCTTCAATACACAAAACATTCCGAGAACTGGGAAGAAGGATAGGAAAGGGAGAGAGGATGGATCATCATAATTCCTCATTTGTCTGCATGTTGTCTCAGGTTGTAGTGGAGAAGGGACACTATAGAAAAAAGGCCAGTATTTGAGCTTCTGCTGAATGTATTGTGCTGCCTGGACAGGCTTTGCCATTGCGCAAATGGAGGGTGGGTTTTCTTCATGACAAATCATTGCTTCACCAATTGATTTGCTCCCATTTATTACTGTGCTGGCAGGTCATGCACTCAGTGGAAACTCATTTGGAGAGTGGCCAGATAAATGGGCTTCATCAGGTGATGAAGAATTTTGAAGACATATATGAATGGCCAGAAAGAGGGTTAAAGAAGCCAGAAAGAGGGTTAAAGAGAAACTAAATTAAGCATTTATGCAATAATCATGGCATAAACTTCTCCCTTATGCTAGATACCCAAAGTCTCTTGTTATATATTAAACAAAAGGCCTAGAGTTAAGACCTTTAAAAAACACATCTTAGGAATCCAAAAAAATGGAAGAAGAAACAGTATTTCTCTGTCACCACCTTCATGTGTTGATGCTGGAACAATGTTTATCAGTTTCAGAACAGGCAAGTTATAGTTGCAAATTAAGGTACCTTAAAAAAAGAGAGAGAAGGGAATTCCTGGGTAAGTTTCCCTCATGTACAGCTTTTTTTTTTTTTGTCAAGAGAACACAGGGTGGAATAAGAATAAAAGTTAATTTTCCAGAAAGCTTCGTGTCAAACAAGGGATAAGTAGGAGAAAATTCTAATGGATAAAAAGGGTCGCCCCCCCCAAATGGCTAGTTTGTTACTCCTGCTTTATTTCCTCTGGTCAGCTATATTGTGATAATGGCAAGCAAAACTCAGATACAACACATTCAACAAACAAGAAAGATCCCTTGCCCCATCCCAAGAATATGAGGTAGAGGCAAAAATGCCTCTACGGTCCTCATGACTCAATTTCACTCAGTCACTCACTCACACTAAACAACCTTCTGTCAGCAAAAGGCCCTTTGTTTGTTAGTTTTAACATCAAAAAAAATTCCTGAACTAAGAACATTTTGGGATGAGGTGATCCTAGAGCTGAACAAGACCTTGGCCAAAGAGTTAAGCTGCTCTATATATACTAGTTACAGATAATATTATTTATAAATAAAACTGCAAGTCTTGCCAGCCTCTGGAATTAGGAAATCATTCTGGCAGTTGATATTGTTCATAAATGCCAACTTCACTGGTGACACCCCAGCTTTATTTCTTCTGCACAAGTTTAAGTTCTGCTTTTTACCTAGACAACTGAACAGTTTGGACCCAGGATATTTCAAGGACAGGCTTTTCCCATATGATCCTATTCACACAGCGCATTTCAGTAGTGAAGGCCCTACTACAGAGTCCACCACTTTGAAAATCACGAATAGCTGAGTGACAAACCCCAATCTGGCATCTATTTTTGAACTATCTCCCAGAGGAATTTGAAGATAGGTCACATTACTTTGCTAATTTTACTGCCCAAATATCCTTCAAACTCTCAATCTAATAATTACTGTCCATACGTTTCGTTCAGACTACATCCAGTGTCCTTACTGCATGAGAAGGTTTAATGAGACTGCTGCACAAAGACACATCAATTTCTGCAAAGAACAAGCAGCCAGGCGTGGCTTTGCTCCAGGTCAGAAAGGAACCAAAATGCCCACTGTAAGTAAATTGGTTGTACTCCTGCTAATTAGTTTTTATGTTCATCCCACCTTTCTTCCAAGAACACTCTACAAGACAATAATATAAAAAGAACAGGTGAGGAAACACCCAATGTAAAAACAGGAGACACTAAATAATTCATTTGATACTTTTCTTTCTCCATTGCTTTTCAAAAAGGAAGAAAATAATGATTTTCACCAATGCATACACCTTAAAAGTAAATGCTCTTTTCCTGTAGCAAAATTTGCCACTACATCACTCTGTCAAATGCCTTATTTTAAAAACAAGTTCCATCACCTGAGTAACAATTTGATCACTCTTTACAAATATTTTGCTGTTGGGTTTTTCTGATGTAGTGAAAATTGTATCATATAGCCTTTGAAAATGTCTTATAGATCCTCAAATTAGTTTGAGGTGGCTCACTGTATCCCGTATTATTTGGAAATAAAATACCTCAGAAGTTGTGGAATATTTCTATTATATGTCTTGTCAACATGTTAAGAATATTTTTGTCTAATGACATTCACAACATTGCTTGAACCTGTTTTTTTTTTTATAGTGCTTTGTGGAAAACTTGTCCCATGAGCATTTAACCTATTCCCAATTAATCTGTTAAAAAAAGAAGTATTTTCAAAATAAAAGGAGAAATTGTCAATGGTAAGGTTGAATATTCTCATGAGGGGTAAGTGCGTATCTTGTAATTTCTAGAGCAGCTAGCAGAATTTTCCCAGCTGCCCACACTTCTATGAAAGCTAAAGGAAGATGCCATAAAGTAGTTCCTCTTACAGAACTTTTTGATAGAATCATAGATTTGGAAGATACCTCAAGGGCCATCTAGTCCAACCCCCTCCAATGCAGGAACCCCCCCCAAAGACTCCCGACAGATGTCCATCCAGCCTCTGCTTAAAAAACTCCAAAGAAGGAGACTTCATCGCCCTCCACGGCAGCATATTCCACGGCCGAACAGCTCTGTCATGAAGTTCTTCCTAATGTTCAAATGGAATCTCTTTTCCTGTAGTTTGAAACCATTGCCCCAGGTCCTAGTCTCTGAAGCCATGGAAAACAAACCTGTTCCCTCTTCAATATGACATCTTTTCAAATATTTAAACATAGCTATCATATCCCCCCTCAGCCTTCTTTTTGAAAGGCTAAACATTCCCAGTTCCCTAAGCTGTTCCTCATAAGACATTTCCTCCAGACCTTCAACCGTCCTGACTGTGGGCAGTCAGGAAAAAATGAAACGTGTAACAGAAAACAAAACAAATGCAGCACTTTTAGCTACCTTGCAATGATACAGTCAAGTAAAAATAAGCAAATTAAATTCTAAACAGAACTGGGAATGAGACAGAAAAATTTAGGACTCTTTCTTAAGAATGTAAAATCTGGGAGACATGACAAAGGACTAGCTTTAGCCTATTGCTGTACTAGTACTAGGGCACAACTTTGGCCTCAAATCCACTGCAGGGTTTACGGGGAAGGACTATGCAATGCGTATCTGGGACAAAGACAAAATGTCTGTCTAGTGATCCCTCAAAACTCCCACATTTGGACATGCTGGGAAAGAAGGATGATACCCTGGGAAGCCAAAAATACTCAGAAGACCTTTAAAATGTCAAAGCTTTTGTTTTTCCTACTCCTCTAGAAACAGAACATTTTGCAAGATGATTTCTAAATTTTTCCCACCCAGAATTTTGGTAAAATGAAAGAGGAGCCCTTCTGTTTCTCTTTTCATGTATAGGTGGAAGAATTTTAAAAGGCCATCTGCGTACAATACAGTAATAGGTTTTTAAACTATGTTTTTCTATTTGATCTCTGCAAACCTAGAAGCAATTTTGATCATCTGCTTCTATGGTAAGGGTTGCTGCTTTCCACACTTCCACTCAGCCACAAGGCACAAACTTACCCCCACACTGCAGTCTCGGCTGAAAAAAACATTAAAAGATTTCTCCACAGGGAATTTCAAAAACATTAAAAGATTTCTCCACAGGGAATTTCAAAAGCTTGGCTGATTCTAAAACAATCGTTTTAATGACATTCTGGCTGAATTGCTATAAAGTCAGCTGAGAACTAGTATGGATAGTGTTTTGTAAACCACTTTCAAGATCAGTAGGGATCATCATATTGCAATATCTCCTTCAACTCCTTGGAGAGGAATGTGCTAGAGAGGCACTTGTAACAAATCTGGTTTTCTACTGCATATTTTCCAGGGAAAACAAGCAATTTCCAAAAAAGAACCAACATTAACAAGTGCTGTGGGAACACTGCTTCAGAACAGGTCACAAGATAGCAATTCAAGTCACCCTATAACAGGTAAGGACCCAAGTGTTTCTAGCCTCCATATATTTAGTAATAGTGAAAATATTAATATCATCTAATTCTAATCTACAAATCCGGCATTATTTGTATCACCTCCAAGTATGACTGGCGGCGGGTGTGCGTCGATTCGACCACATCACCCCGGTCCTGGCTCGATTGCATTGATTGCCCGTTGTGTCCCAAATAAGATTCAAGGTCTTTGTTTTAATTTACAAAACCCTCCACAGTTTGGGACCTGAATACCTGGCAGAGCAAATCTCTCAAAGACCAACCGAGGCCCGACCAACAGGGAGGCTCTGAAAACCACTACTCGTAACCGAGCCTTCTCTGTGGCTGGCCCTGCGCTCTGGAATCACCTCCCAAGTGAGTTGCGCCTTGCATAGTCCCTGCCCACCTTCAACAAAGCCTTAAAGACCGGCTGTTCCGGGAGGCATTTGGCGACAGTTATTATTTAATTTTTTTTCACTCTCCTCTTTCCCGCAATTGAGCCAACTACTGTATTATTATTATCCTTGTTTATTATTTTTGTGCCTCTTTTTTAAAAATATTGTTAACTTATGTTGATGCTGCTTGTCTTTACTATTGCTGTTCAGTTTTGTTTTCCTTACCTGTATTTAATTGTAAAACGCCCAGAGTTCCTTCGGGAAGACGGGCAGTATATAAGCAATAATAATAAATAAATATTTAAGATGTTTCACATATCTTACTATTTTAATTCTTGTAACAATCCTATAAAGAAATTCAGGTTTTGCTTCCAATTATCAAATACCTGCTCATTCTGACAAACTAATGATGGTTTACTACAATTATGTGAACACATATAAGCCATACACATTAGTGTTTGCCTTTCTATACATTTTGTTTGTATCTTCATTACATCACATTTTAACTGATAGGCAATATAATTTAATTTTAAAGTTATCAATAAATGGAGTATCAGTAAGTACAGGATCATTAGTAGGTATAAAATGTACTGATTTTAAACTCAATGAGTTTTGTTCTTGTTTTTGTTTGAAAATAGGGTAATGAAACCATATGCAAAGTTTTTGAGTGTATAAAGCTCAACAGGAGATTGGGATTTTCTATAATCAAACTCGTTTAAAAAATGAAATCATACTGACTGCAATTACAGCACATCAATGCTTAGGTGTATAACTGAATTTAATAGGATCTCAAAGTGCTCAACCTGAAAATGTGTTTTTGCATAAGTCTTTACAGAACTATTATTATTTTTAAGGACATGCTGTAGAAATATCTGTTGGAACAACACATAAAAAAGCAGCTGGATCTGGAAAGGAAAGTGGGTAAGGAAAATTTAATTGTGTAAGTTTAAAAAGCTACAATCCAATCCAGAGTTATGCCCAAGGATTGAATGGATTTAAGTCCAGTTAGATAGTTGGGATGTTGTAGTGGAATAAGAACCCAAGTAGGACTTGGCCCTAGAAATTCACGGTGGGTGGGTGTGGCACTGATAAAAATGCTCAAGTATCTCATTTACCTTGAAAACTCTGTTAGAATCATTACAAGTCATTTCCATCTCAACAACACATAACACAAAGCCCACTTAACTCTGTATTGTGATGTGGCCAGGAAATAAAGCAGTTACCTATCGATCCAAGAGTTATTAATAGTAACATCCTAGAGAAGCAGGTTTCTTAATAATCTGCTCTCCTAAGGCAGTAACTCGGTGCCTGGTTTGTACTTGGTTGGTGACATAACTCAATGGAATTTGCACTCATTTATACAAAGTACTGTTTTCTTGAAATTGTTGACAGCTTCCAGAGCAAACTTAGCAAATGAAATTGACACAGATATTGTACAGTACTACAAATATTTTCAACCTATATTATGTAGATTGTTATTCTGGCACACCCACATAATTAATTCTATAATCAGACTTTCCTCTCCCACACCATTTTCAGCTTGAAAGGCCTTCCTAACCAACTAAAATTATCCCACATAGCTTTCCTCAACCTGATGCCCTTTGTCGAGTCCTCTTTACTTTGCCTTTTCTTTTAAACTCACACAGAAGGCAAGCCAATGGGAGGAAGGTACCTGAGAGTTCAGTATGCACATGGGACCGAGCTATATACCACTATGTTAATCTTACCCCATAAGCACCTTGGACCTCAAATATTTTCTATTTCATACTCTTAAATATTTTTAATAGTGCTGCAGCTGCTTTTTGCCCTCTGGCACATTGCTTTAAAAAGAGCATCTCTGGCTGAGGGGCTGAATGCACAAAGCACACTGAAACACTCAAAACACGAGTTGCACTGGCTCTCAAATACAACTATCCCCACATATTTCTTCAGGTGCATATCCTTATTTGAAGGACAACTTTGCAGCTTTACAAACTGAAAAGCATAATTTTCAAAAAGCTTGTAGTTGACATATAGCAGAATTATGAACACATTTATTCAGGGAAAAGCTTACTTCCCAGGCAGTACTCTTACAGATGCTGTTAAACATAAACACTCATGTGTATCAGCTGCTTTAGAGTCTATCTCAACTAATGCTTTACTTCTTTTAGAACTTCATCACAGGACAGAGGATGAGGATGAATACCTGACAGACCCCACTGCCTCAGGAAAGCCATTTACTTTATAGCACCATTGCAAGGAAAGGAAGGAGCACAGCTAACATTCATCATCCTGTCTCTCAAATGATGGACGTAAGCATGTGATACTGTAATAAAGCAAACAAGATCATATTCCTGGAAGTTGACATTTTTCCTACTGATAAGTAATCTTGTAAGATTATTATGTCATTTTCTGTTTATATTTTATTTTGTGACCATTAAACTGCCATTTTATTCAATCTACACTCATTAGTTACACCGTATATAATATTGGCCTCTTGCTAAAAACAAGAATTCGGTGGAACGACTCAACGTGGAAATCACTGAATGAAGCCAGGACACAAAAGCAGAGGACACAGCTCTGTTTAAGAACCGCGTTTCACAAAATTCAGTTTTTAATCACGTGAAGACCACTACCACCTCATTTAATGTTGTGGTAGGAACTCTAGTTACCCGAGAGGTGTTTTTTTTTTTTTTTTAAAAACCAACCAACACAAACGGATTAGAAAATACTCCGCACATCCTTTATTAGACAAGATACGAAAACTCTCCAAAATCGGCCGGGAAAGTCGCCCTCACGAGTCCTGAAAGCAAGCTCCGTCCGCGCCGGTCCGCCTTCATCGGGAAGGATCAAGAACCGCCGATCCTGGGTCTCCGGGAGGGGGAGAGAGATCTCGCTTTCCACAGTTCTCCTCGGGGAAAAGACAAAAGGGAGTCCACACGGGAGTCTCTGTGCTGTGAAGCCCCCCCGCCCGTCCCCGGAGTGGAAACGGAGCCAGTCCATCGTGGAGCAGCCGAAGCCACCCGAGGATTTGCGGTGCCGACGCCGGAGAGGCCGGCCTCAGGCAGGGAACGGCGGCCGGCCACTCGCCGCAGGGGTTGGGGTTGGGGTTGGGGTTTCGCGACGGTTGGCCGTTCTCCGAGCCCTCGGCTTCCTCGTCCTCCTCCTTCGGCGGCAAAAGGGAAGCGCTCGGCCGCTCTCCGAGCCGCTTTTAGGCCTCGTCGGGCTTGTCGGCGGGGGGCCCGCACGGCTGCAGCATCTTCTCCATCAGGTTGAAGCGGACGCGCGCCTTGCTCTCGTTCTCGGCGATGGCGAAGTAGTTGAGCAGGTCGAAGTGGCCCATGTAGGAGCAATAGGAGTCCCGGTGCTGGTTGACCAGCCACTCCCACTTGGTCGTGTCCGCGTGGCCCGTCCCGATGTACTTGGACTGCAAGTGCTCCAGCTGGCTGTGGATGGTGTAGCGGTCCGTCATGGCGGCCGGGAGGAGGAGGAGGAGGAAGGCGCCGCAGGAGAAGAAGGCCGAGAGAGAACCAAGCGGCCCGCCCGCCCGCCAAGAGAGCTTCGCAAAATGGGGCCGGAGGGAAACGGAAGCTCGCCTCACCAACACTTCCTCTTCCGAATGAGCCCCAACCTTCCGCGACCATCTAGGATTCCCTCTCTATGGGCATAGTCCGCCGCCAGGAGAGGGTGGGACGGACGCGTTCGTCATCCAAGCGAAGGCGAAGGGAGGGGGGGTGGAGTCTGAGGTTCGCATTGCATGTCGGGTGTTGTAGTTTTTGTTTAATCGCGATGCAAACGAAGCCTGGGAATGGGTGGTTGGTTAGTTGTTCCTCAAGAATGCGATGCCTTTCTCCCCGTAAAGGACCCAAGGCGGCTCACAACAATAAAAAATAAACAGTGGTCACAGGCTTAAAATACTTTACAAAAACTATAATAAAAACAGTTAAGCATTAATCACTATTAA
The DNA here is from genome assembly GCA_029282475.1 of Phrynocephalus forsythii. Taxonomy (NCBI): domain Eukaryota; kingdom Metazoa; phylum Chordata; class Lepidosauria; order Squamata; family Agamidae; genus Phrynocephalus; species Phrynocephalus forsythii. The sequence continues at coordinate 66,324,920 of JAPFRF010000002.1, forward strand.
AACCAAGATTAAAAATAATTTTAAGAAACATATTTAACAACATTCAAATGCATGGACGACTCATTCCCTCATGCCATGCAGTTGTAGGTTTCATTTTTACTTTGTTGAGTTTGTACGTTGTTCTCACCGGGTCTGTGTGAGAATGACAGAAGTCACTGCATGCAAAGATAACAAAGTCCAGTTAGGCATAGCGCTGTCTCATACACAACTTCAGACAGTGAGGTGTAGTACATAGGGGAATGGCAAGCCACTGCATACATACCTCACATACTTGTACATGAAAACCCTACTTGGGTCATCAATTCATCATAAGTCTAATGCCACCTGATAGCATGCAGTGGAATGTTTCTGTGTCAGAGGGCTATGCTCCAAAGTTACTAAACCTCAGAATGGCCAGGTAGATGATGTGAAGTCAGAGTCAATGTTACTTTTGAACAATTATAAATTCTAGGGAATGGGGTTGTGGTGGTGGTGGTCTGGGACCTTTAGAGCAGTGCTCCCCAACCTTTTTTTCGCCGCGGACCGGTAAATGTTTGATAATTTTTCCGTGGCCCACTTGTTTTGATTTAATAATTTTAATTATTAAATACAATTATAAAATACAATTTTAATTTAATTGTATTTAAACATGCCTTCAAAATAAAATACAGACACCAACAACAACAGCTACACCACTAGAATGCCAAATCAATGAGAACCCTGGGCTTGTTTATTTGCAACGAGACGGTTCCATCTGGGGGTAATAGGGTTAGGGTTAGGGTTAGGGTTAGGGTTAGGGTTATACAATTCTTGCATCCAGATGGCATATTTTAAAAGAAACTTCTTTTAAAATTCTGATAGACTATTGCTGATAGACTTTCAATGAACTGTTCCATCACTAAACAAAAATAATGAAAGGAAAATATGTATTTGGTTTCTCTTAAAGTCCTCTTGTTCAACCTATATCATGTGGAGAAATCCAGCCTGAGTATCAGCAGAAAGTCACCTAAAATTATTGTACAAAAGTGACTGTATTTGCAAAACTTAAACAAAACTGTACACATAATAGATAATTACAATCTATAATTTCTACTATACCAGAAGTCCAGTAGCCATGACTCAACTCCCAGTTAAACGAACCTGGATGACTGAGAATCTTCACAGATATACCAGGGCTGTCCAACTTTGAACAGGCCGAGGTCTACTTTTTCCGGCCCAATGTGCCTGAGAGCTAGTACATGAAAACTAAGGTTAAAAATAGTTTCAAATTCACACTCCCTCACTCTCATGGCAGCCAGGTCGTACTTTTCTCCCCTCGCATTAACTCAGGGGTGGGGGGAGCATGGGCAAAAGGGTAACAATTAAAAAAATGCAAAAGAAACTTTGAGGACCAAGATGAAAGAAATTTATGTCAAGTGAGTAAGCAGCATAAAAACACCTCAAGAATCCTCTTATAAGCAAAGGTATGTTTAGAATTCTATGCCAAATAAGTACAGTATCTTGAGACAAAACTGAGATAAGAGAAAGATGAAAGTATTAGCCAGTTTATTTCTTGATTAAAGAGTTTATTAAAATATTTAACAATAACATGATAGGAAGCAAACAAGAGTACAATTCTTGGACAAATGCCGGGGAAGGGGGACTCAGCAGCCGCATCTACCCCCACCCTCCTGGCTCCCAGGACGATGATCTTCTAGCCAGGGAGGGAGGGGAGGGGAGACTGGAAATGGATTCCTTGCATTCTGTTTGCCCTTCCAGGACCTGCTGATCATCTCTTGCTCACTCTCTCACCAAGCCCTCCCTTTCCACATCTCTGGGAAACCACCCTCCCCTCTCCCATGCAGTGAGTTTCCAGCCTCTCTCTCTCTCTCTCTCTCTCTCTCTCCCCCCCTGCAAACGGTTTGCACTTCCTGGAATGCTGCAGGAAGGCTTTGCCATTTTGCAAAAAATACAGCCCTGGCTCTTTCTCCTGCCTGGAGTGCACTGTCTCACAGGCATTAAGCCCACCCCCAATATACAAAAAGGGAAAATGGGTGACTTTCACTGCCCTGTCCTTGCACCACCACCACCCTAAGCAATGCATGCATGCTTTTTACAGTGCTTGCCAACTGGCAGGTGAAAATACAATGGGGAGAAGGGATATTAAAGAGTCCTTCAGATTCTCTTCTGAAGCTCCTAAATTGCCTGCCACCGCATTTGAAAGAACCACCAGATGGGTGGGGAGAGCCACCGGTGCATTTGCCTTGCAGAGGCAAAGCAAACCAGGAACTCAATGGACAAGCACAGACTTTGCATCAGTGGTTCTCAACCTGTGGGTCCCTAGATGTTCCTGGACTGCAAATCCCAGAAATCCGGGCCAGCTCAGCTAGTGATGAAGACTTCTGGGAGTTGCAGTCCAGGAACATCTGGGCACCCACAGGTTGAGAACCAATGCAATGCAATGCAATAAATAAATAAAGAAATACACACGTGCCACCATTGGAACAAAACTAAAATAAAGAGTCCAGGAGCAAGGCTGGAAACTCACGCCCTGCAAGGCTGAAAATTCACAGCTGGGGGGAGGGGAGGGTTGTTTCCTGGGGATGTGGAAAGGGGCAGCTTGGAGGGAGAGGGAGAGAGAGACTCAGAGAGAGAGAGAGAGAGAGAGAGAGAGAGAGAGAGACTCAGAGAGAGAGAGAGAGAGACTCAGAGAGAGAGAGACTCAGAGAGAGAGAGGAGGATCCTGGAGGGGCAAGCAGAACGTAAGGAATCAATTTCCAGTCCCCCTTCCCCTTCCTCCCTGGCTAGAAGATAAATAGCCCACCAGGTTGCTGATGTATTTTAAATTGGTGAAGGGATGTTTTGGGTCTGTTTCACACAAAAATAAAGGGGTTGGGAGCAAGGCACACTAATAAAAGAGGTGAGAACTTTTTAAACCCTTTGGCAAATTGCACGATCCAGAGGTGACCCGAGGAAACTTCCCCATGAAAACGGGGAAAGCAAGACACAGGGCTCCAGTGCTTCCCTAACAGGGAGCTGTTTCTACTACCCCCCCCCACGCTCCCGGGGCGGCGATCTACCCAGGGAGGGAAGGGAATGGGGGACTCTGCAGCCGCTCCCCCCCCACGCTCCCGGGAGGACTATCAAGCCAGGAGGGAAGGGAATGGGGGACACCCAGCCGTCCAAAAAACAACAAGCCTGAGTCGCCCCCTCCCTCCCCCCTCAGTTCACCCCAATACCAGCGCGGCGGCGGCGGCGGCGGCAAGCAGCCCAGCCGGGGACTCCCCCCCCTCCCCCTCGCTCACCCCAATACTAGCACGGCGGCGGCGGCGGCGGCAAGCAGCCCAGCCGGGGACTCCCCCCCTCCCCCTCGCTCACCCCAATACCAGCACGGCGGCGGCGGCGGCAGCAAGCAGCCGGGCCCGGGACTCCCCCCCTCCCCCTCGCTCACCCCAATACTAGCACGGCGGCGGCGGCGGCGGCAAGCAGCCCAGCCGGGACTCCCCCTCCCCTCGCTCACCCCAATACCAGCACGGCGGCGGCGGCGGCAAGCAGCCCAGCCGGGACTCCCCCTCCCCTCGCTCACCCCAATACTAGCACGGCGGCGGCGGCGGCGGCAAGCAGCCCAGCCGGGGACTCCCCCCCTCCCCCTCGCTCACCCCAATACTAGCACGGCGGCGGCGGCAAGCAGCCCAGCCGGGGACTCCCCCCCTTCCCCTCGCTCACCCCAATACCAGCACGGCGGCGGCGGCGGCAAGCAGCCGGGCCCGACTCCCCCTCCCCTCGCTCACCCCAATACTAGCACGGCGGCGGGCGGCGGCGGCAAGCAGCCCAGCCGGGGACTCCCCCCCCCCCTCGCTCACCCCAATACCAGCACGGCGGCGGCGGCGGCGGCAAGCAGCCCGGCCGGGACTCCCCCTCCCCCTCGCTCACCCCAATACTAGCACGGCGGCGGCGGCGGCGGCAAGCAGCCCAGCCGGGACTCCCCCCCCCCTCGCTCACCCCAATACTAGCACGGCGGCGGTGGCGGCGGCAAGCAGCCCAGGCCCGGGATCCCCCTCCCCTCGCTCACCCCAATACCAGCGCGGCGGCGGCGGGCGGCGGCAAGCAGCCCGGCCGGGACTCCCCCTCCCCTCGCTCACCCCAATACCAGCGCGGCGGCGGCGGCGGGCGGCAAGCAGCCCGCCCGGGACTCCCCCTCCCCCTCGCTCACCCCAATACCAGCGGCGGCGGCGGCGGCGGCGGGCAAGCAGCCCGGCCGGGACTCCCCCCTCCCCTCGCTCACCCCAATACCAGCGGCGGGCGGCGGCGGCAAGCAGCCCGGCCCGGGACTCCCCCTCCCCCTCCACTCACCTCAAGACCGCCGGGAAGAAAGGAGCTCGCTGCTGGCTGTTTACGATTGACTGCCTCCTTCCTCGTCTTCCCGCAGTTTGGCGAGGCGCTCTGGGCTACCCCTTCTCGCCTCGCTTTTACGCATGCGTAGCTTCCCCTGCTTAACCCGCCTGCTCAAACTCAAGTCCTAATCATTTCCGGGAGCCGGGCCGCAGCCACAGGGGAATGTTTTGAAGTTCCTCGGGCGGCGGCCCGGTGCAGATTGCTCCACGGACCGGCACCGGTCCGCGGCCCGGGGGTTGAGGACCACTGCTTTAGAGCAATGTTTCCAAACTTGGATAGAAAAGAGACCATTTAAACATGTACTGAAGGTGCAATTAGAAAGGCATTTGTCCCACTGTTTGGTCTGCTTTTAGGTCATTTGCTCTTTTTCCCACCATCACATGATGTATCCCCAGAGCATTCCTGCCTGCCCCTTTCTGCGTCCTTATGCAGGGGCTTCTACTTTTTTGCTGCAGACTGGATGTCTGAAAACAAACCAAAGCAAGCTTGTGGCTTGTTAGTTTTCCAATATTGTTAAGTGACTTAAAACCATAACTTATTAGGAAATTAAGCACTTCCTCTGTTCCGTGGAGGAACAGAGGAAATAAATGTTATTAAACAAACAAACTCATCACCTGTACTATGACCATGCTGATGCACTGCATCATTTTGAAAAAGGAAAGACAAATTCAAATTCAAACCTTTCTCTGGCAATGCAAAGGAGACTAGGGGAGAGGTAAAGGAGGTACAGTACAGTATTTCGATATAATATTACAGAGATAACACATAACTAGGGAAATGAAAAACTTCCTTTATCTGTTCTCCACAGATCAGGAGGAGGAAACAAAAAAAAATTAACAAGAGCAGCACTGACATGCTGTTTAACTTACAGAAAATTTTAAAAACCTTGAAATCTTCCTCTTGCAGGCAGAAGGCAAGAGGGGACAATGACAGAGAAGGTTTTTTTCCCTTTAGTCTTCTTAAATGAGACAGACCAAATGGAGTTGCTTGAGATGTGTCCAGGGCTGCAACTGGGGTGGGGGGGGCATGTGCCCCAGGTGCCATGCTGGTGGGGCAGTGCCAAAATCAGTTTTATTAATTTAATGTATATAATAATAAAATTTGCTAACATTTTCCTCACCAACCCCCCCGGGGGGGGGGCTCAGAAACAATTTTTGCCCCTGGTGGCAGACTTGGGGGCCTGGGTGTGTACGCCATTTGAATGCAGAACCTAAAAGGCATACTGGATCTCGACTCGACCAGCGCTTCTTCTGGTGCTGGGCAGAAGCCCTGCCCTGTGCATGTGGAGTTCTGGTTGCAACCGGAACCAGATGAACAGTACCACCATCAGCCCAACAGGTGTTCTGTGGCTCTGAACCTCACACCCGCCCACAGACACCAGCTCAAAGGCAACACCCAGAGGAGGTAAGGCATAAAAGCCAAGGCACTGCCTCTGAATGGGAACCTGTCGGAGGGAGTGGTCCCCCAAACCATGAACCGCCTGCTGGGTTGTTTGGCCAGACCAGCAGATTGTGCCCATCTCTACTCAGCCACCATGTCCAACACTCAGATATGTTAAGAATCTTAGTTCTTCCAACATCTGGAAAGCCACAGCTTTCGCATTCATGCCAAGGTCAATAATCTTGAAATTGTCTTCTGGTCTGTTCCCTACTGAGTCACTTGTGATGCAAGCTTCATGTGACCAGACTACCATGCAATAATTGCTGTCATAATACCAATGTACTTGGGTTGGCTGAACCTGCTATTATTGAAAACGGGTAACTGTTACATCAAAGTTACGTAATCATGACCTGAGCCAGGACAGTATGCACGATACGTGATGCATAGGATTCCCCACAGCAAAATGTACCAAGCCCCACTAGAATATTTAATATTTCAACTCCTCCCACCCACCCCCAGCATGTACTGATAATTGCAGAATCATGTAGTCCTTATCTTATTTATTTATTTATTTATTTATTTATTTGACTTTTATACCGCCCATCTAGACCAAGGGCTACTCTGGGCGGTTTACAACATGTAACAACAAACAAAGGAATACATTTTAAAAACCAAAATACAATGTACAAAATAAAAATATATACATAAATCGACAACAAAAACTAAAATGAAGCTAAAATGAAACTAAAAATGGCAAGAGATTTGATAAAATGGTTTAAAACTAGTGCCTTACTAAATGTTTAAAGAATCAGGGAATGCCATTCTATAGAACCAGGTCTTCAATAGTTTTTTAAAAATTTGAAGCGAGGGTGCCAGCCGAATTTCAGGGGGTAGATGGTTCCATAATTGGGGAGCAACCACCGAGAAGGCCCTACTCCTTGTGACAGCTTTCCGGGCCTCCCTCGGTGTTGGGACTCCCAGGTGTCCTGCCTGGCTGGCACGGGTGATCCTGGCAGTTCTTCTTGGGAGGAGCCGCTCTGTCAGATACTTGACAGAATTCTAATATTTTTATTCTGCACAAGGTTAAACCCAACTGCATACATGTAGATAAGGCTCACAGAAAGTTGATAAAAGATTTAAACACCAACCCCTTTCACTCCATCATGATCACGGCTGAGTAGAATACTTTGCTGGAACAACCACAGCATGGTTTCTTATTTCATTGTAGTAGCAGGCAGTTTCAAACTAGGATTACTGTCAACAAATAATTATTCTTTTTCTATCTTTAAGGCATAGCAATATGAAGTTTGATTAATAAAAGCAAGTAACAATTTCTATTTCCATTTATTTAAACAAATACATATATAGAAGAGTCTATTATGCTATAGAAATCAAGGCCAGAAAATGCCTTTCTAAAAAAAAAAAAAATTCTTCATGGTAAATATCTGTGCCACCACTGAAGCACCACTGTGCATATAATGAACAATAAAATGTAATAAATAATAGATAACACACCAGTGTAATAAAATTAATAGTCTAAATAATAATACATTCTCCATGTTTCTCAAAAGTCATATTTTTCCTTTGTACTAAAAACTCTACAGTACTTTGTAATTTTTCTTTGTCAAATGCAGATTGCCAAAGCTGACAGTAACTGAATGCAGAGTGAAATGTTTTGTAGCGACAAATCCATCTCCCTAAGGTACCTAAAAAAACCAAAACAAAGTAAATAGCTCCTAGGCATATTTTATACCAGTTTCATGCAGATTTTCATGCTGCACTAACTTCAGATGAGCATCTATCTTCATAACTTAGGTCCAAAATAGGTTGGAGTAAGGAAAAAAATCATTGTGTACATAAGTAATCAAATCAAGAGCATGGCATTAGGTGAACCGGATTAATTCATCCCCCTGTGGCTTTTTTCTGATTTAAACATCTTAGAAGGCAGTTTCTGATGGATAAGGATCCTTTATTGGTATGACTAGAACACCTAACCCTTTCTCTCCCAGTACTGTACTGTGGTTCTGATTTCTTTTGTTCCCAGTGTATAGATGACTGGCTGCATTTACCCTCGTCTTTTTTAAAAAGATAAGAGACCCACTCATCAATCTTCCAAAGTCATGTCTATTTTAATTCTTCAACTGAGGTATATTTTTCTTCCTTTCAATCATTAATCAACATTTCATTGGTTTTCCTGATTTTTATTATGCTATATGTAGCTAAAATGTAAATGCTAAATTAATAAAAATATGCTTTAAACATCTACAGGACAGAATATTAAATGCATTTTCAAGTGATAATTATCAGGAGTGGTTTTGTTGTGATAAGTGGTGAATGCTTAAGTTGTGAGGTTGGTGCCCTTTTTACCTGGGAGTCACCTCCACTCCAAACAGTACAACTGTACAGTACTGCTTCTCTGGCAGAATTTGAGGACACATCCATCTGTTACTGAGACATAATGACTGAGCATATGGAATTCCAATCAGATAGTGACATGAAGATACACTAGAACTGTTTTCATACATCAAAGCAAAGCAGTTAAGCTGCATGTGGGTGGCCTAGAGTCTGTGCTTGTGTAAATTAAGCACTTGGAAAATAACTTAATGGATGAAGTAAAAGTGTTCTGCTTATATACCGCCCCATAACACTTCAAGTACTCTCTGGACGGTTTACAGTTTAATTGTGCAGGCTACACATTGTGAATAAACTTGAATATGCCAGTGGAAATATGGTCACATGACAGAGAAGAAGGGATCAGGTGAGACTTCAGGGGTGACTATACTGGCCATTTACCATACGATTTCCATTGGATTGAGCACATATGAATTTAAATAGATCACTCACTCTCAATGGGATACCCCTTGTCTTCAAACGGTGTTTGTTAAAAAACATTTCCTCTCAGTGTTGGAACACACTATGACAGTTTACTGGGGTTCAGGGAGTCTCTCTCTAGCCACTCTCCAGCCACACTGCCCCATTTATCCTGGAATGGATGAGCCCAAGACATTCAAATTACTAGCCATTCTACCTGGCCCCAGTGCTTCAGCACAGCCCTGCTAACTCTGACTGGGAAATGTTTCCATGGAGTTCAGAAAGCCACAAGGGTAAGCAATCAGCACCACTGTGCCCACCTTGCAAGGTAATATTGCCACCACATCACAAAAGTACCAACGCTCCTGGTAACTGGCCAGGGCAAGATCTACTTTTAGGATCACAAACGTCCTGAGCCCAAAACCCAGACAATTGGTTGAAGAAAAAAAGTATATTTTTAAAAGGCAGAAAGGCAAAATGCTAGAAAGTTTCAAAAAGATTTCAAAATCACTTGGAGCAATAACTAACTAACTAACTAACTAACTAACTAACTAACTAACTAAATAAATAAATAAATAAATAAATAAAGTCCAAACCCATGCTCCATGAAGGAATAGAAACCATAGAAACCAAACGATATCTTCTAATACTGTACTTCTATCTGCTTGATTCTTTATTAATTGCACCGATTTGTAAATACAAAGTAATCTCTTTTTAGTTTTGCTGACCCTCCAGATTAGCTTTATCCATGTTCTGGACTGTTTGACAAAGGCATGCTAACATGAGTCAGACTGCTGAGGATATATATTTCCATCCAAATATAGTAGATTTTTGATATCAGCAGGGGGTGGACTACTAGATGACCATTGCATTCATAACTTAGGGAATTATTGGCTGTGATTCCATGGACTGAAACACTGAAAGAGAAGGGAGTCCAAGGTGGATGGGAGTTACTTAAAAGCGAGATATTAAAGGCACAATATAAAACTGTTCCAACAAGAAGAAAAAATGGCAGAGGTCTAAAGAAACCACAATGGTTTACTAAAGAACTTTCAACTCAGCTAACTATAAAGAAAAACAAGTACAAGGAATGGAAAAAATGGGAAATGCACCAAAGAGGAATATAAGCAAACAGCTAATATATGCAGGGGGGTGGTAAAAAAAAGCTAAAGCGCAAAACGAACTTAGACTTGCCAGAGAGATTAAAGACAGTAAAAAGGGTTTCTTTAGTTATGTCTGCAGCATAAGGAAAAATAAGGACATGATAGGCTCTCTGCGTGGAGAGGATAACCAGTTACTAACAGGAGACAAGGAAAAGGCAGAACTATTCAACACCTTCTTTGCCTCCGTTTTCTCCAAAAAGGAAGAAAGAGATCAGCTGGGACAAAGACTAGATGAGATAGGATGGGAATTGCAACATAGAATAGGTAGAGAGGAAGTACAGGAACACCTGGAAACATTAAATGAATTTAAGTTTCCTGGGCCAGATGAATTACACCCAAGGATATTAAAAGAACTGGCAGAAGTAATTTCAGAACCATTGGCAATAATCTTTGAGAAGTCCTGGAGAACAGGGGAAGTCCCCATCGATTGGAGGACGGCTAATGTCCCCATCTTCAAAAAGAGGAAAAAAAGAGGACCCAAATAATTACCACCCAGTCAGCTTGACTTCAATTCCTGGAAAGATCCTAGAGCAGTCAGTCTGCAGTTATTTAACAAACAATGCTGTCATTACAAGAAGTCAACACGGGTTTCTTAAAAACAAGTCATGCCAGACTAATTTGATCTCTTTCTTTGATAGAATTACAGGCCTGGTGGATGAGGGAAATGCTGTGGATATTGCTTATCTAGACTTTAGTAAGGCGTTCGATAAGGTTCCCCATGGTATTCTTGCTAAGAAGTTAGTAGAAAGTGGGATAGATAGTGCTACTGTTAGGTGAATTTGTAATTGGTTGACTGATCGCACCCAAAGTGTGATCATAAATGGCTTCTCTTCAGCCTGGAGAGACGTGAACAGTGGGATGCCCCAGGGTTCTGTTCTGGGTCCAGTACTGTTCAATATCTTTATCAATGACTTGGAGGTAGGAATAGAGAGTATGCTAATTAAATTTGCAGATGATACCAAATTGGGAGGGGTTGCTAATTCCCTAGAGGATAGGATGAAAATCCAAAAGGACTTTGACAGATTAGAATGCTGGGCCAAAGCTAACGGAATGGATTTCAACAGAGGGAAATATAGGGTGATACATCTAGGTAAAAAGAATGAATTGCACAGATATAGAATGGGGGACACTTGGCTGGAGAATAGTACCTGTGAAAGGGATCTGGGAGTCTTGGTGGACCACAAATTGAACATGAGTCAGCAGTATGATGCGGCGGCCAGGAAAGCCAATGCGATTCTTGGTTGCATCAACAGAAGCATAGTGTCTAGATCAAGGGAAGTGATAGTACCACTCTATTCTGCTCTGGTCAGACCCCACCTGAAGTACTGTGTCCAGTTCTGTGTGCCTCAGCTTAAAAAGGATGGTGACAACTTCGAGCGGGTGCAGAGGAGGGCGACCAGGATGTTTGAGGGTCTGGAGGAAATGTCTTATGAGGAACGGCTTAGGGAACTGGGAATGTTTAGCCTCTTTAAAAGAAAACTGAGAGGGGATATGATAGCTATGTTTAAATATGTGAAAGGATGTCATATTGAAGAGGGAACAGGTTTGTTTTCCATAGCTTCAGAGACTAGGACTTGGGGCAATGGTTTCAAACTACAGGAAAAGAGATTCCATTTGATCATTAGGAAGAACTTCATGACAGTTAGAGGTGTTCGGCAGTGGAATATGCTGCCACAAAGGGTGGTGGAGTCTCCTTCTTTGGAGGCTTTTAAGCAGAGGCTGGATGGCCATCTGTTGGAAATACTGTGATGGGCTTCCTGCATGGCAGGGGGTTGGACTATATGGCCCTTGAGGTCTCTTCCAACTCTATGATTCTATGATTCTATGATTTCCCACCCTATATTGTCTATATTTTAATTGTACATGTGTTGTCTTCTGTGTAAAATGCCTAGAGTTCCCCTAGGGAAATGATTGTGGTATAGAAATAAATAAATAAACAAATAAATAAATATTATGAAGACTAGAAAGACTTGCTATAGGTCAGTCAACATGCCATTAAATTTGATTGAAAGCAATGCCACCACAAATGTTAAATCCTTTTGATTTCAAAGAGATAAGCCTGGACAATTTGCACCAGGCTCTGAGTGTATTCTCTCCCACCTTCAACTTTCCCCAAATGCCCTACACCTGTCATTGTCTTTACCATGCATCTTTATTTCAGCTTTAATACCTATTGGCATTCTGTTTGAGAGCAGATGCATTGTGGTCAAATCACGTGAAGCTCTTCACGTTAATTCAGCACATGGCACAAACACATATCTTGACATTTCTTATCTGGAACCGATAGCACAATGAAAGAGCCATCCCTCAAGGAGGTAAAAGGGATGGCTTATAGGAACAGGGCCTTTTCGGCAGCTGCCCCCAGATTAAGAAATGCCCTCCCAAGTGAGACCCGCCTGGCGCCAACGTTGATGACATTCTGGTGCCAGGTAAAAACATTCCTGTCCCAGAAGTTTTTTAACTGATTATTTTGGGTCCTGGTGGTGATTTTAGTGTAGTATTTTAATATATTGTATTTATTGTGTTTAAATGTTTTATTGTTTTAATTTTATTGCAATTTTGATGTTTTACTTTTCTGAATTGTTTATTTTGATTGTGAGCCGCCCAGAGACCTTTGGGTAGTGGGCGGCATACAAGCTAAATAAATAAATAAATAAATAAATAAATAAATAAATAAATAAAATGTTTTGTGTCTGCAACGCTGGCATCACTCGGGCTGTTTAATTGCTAAACATTTGGTCTTTCATGGCCGTTCTATGTCTAGCAGCCCTTTCATGTAGTTTCCCAAAAAGAACGAGAATGCAAGAGAGTTGCTGCAAGGACAGCTATTTAACCAGGGCCAAGGACTGGAAAGGGGGTTTGCCTTTAGTGTTGTTGTGTTCTACATAAACATAGATTGCCCATCACCTTTTGCTTTCTTTACACATGACCCAGATAAGGCCTGGAACTCCTGGAAATTCCTGCAGCACCCGTCTTATGATGTCTTCATCCTGTTCCATCCCAGGGCATTTGCTGAAAAAGTACCTCTGTACTTTCCTGAAAGAAAGAGGTTGTCGGGAAAGCACAAGGCACAATTAACAGGGCTTCCAAGGTAAGGGTCATATTTAAGGAGTGGTTTTACCAGTTCCACACAACCCCCAGTGGGTATCCATAGCCAAATACTTTGTGCTCCGTATTCCATCCTAACCCATCACTCTCATCTCTACATCACACTGAGGATCCTAAAAAATTTTATTAAAGAATCTAAATTAAGCAGTCAGTTGGAGTGCTGCCCTAGCTTAGGCACCTTACCTATATAAAACAATGGGAATTACTTCTGAGGAGACACACAGATTATAGACTAGGTCCATGTTTTAAGGCTCTTGAGAGGCAGCACAGGAAGTTGTAAAATGCATCAATGGCACCAATGAAAACAAAGTATTTGGTTCCTCCAGTGAAATAATTGTCTAGTTTGTTGTAAGACAGAGACCTAGGCAAAAGACAGGCCAGGAGTTGGTGTATGTACGCCATTCAGCATAGGCCAAAGAAACACTACAAACAGCTGCCTGGATTTTAGTATGGAAGTGGGGAATCCCTGGATCTCTAAATACTTTTTGACCAGAGCTCCCATCAGTTCTAATAATCAGAGGAAATGGTAAGAAAGCATGGGAGCTGTTGCCCTAACCTAAAGAATTGAAGCTGTCATCCTAAAATATCTGACCACACATTCTTTACACCTGTTAAAAGATGTGTAGATTTCTAGGACTCTGCACTAATGCTGCTACCCCTCCCCTTCAGATACTGTAGAAATGAATAGAACAGAAGTCTACAGAACATCTACAGTGGTGGTTCCCAAGCATGGGTATCACTGGGCTTTTTGTGGAATGTAATTCCCGGAAGCCTTCACCACCAGTTGAGCCGGCTGGTGTTTCTGGGAGTTGCAGCCAAAGAACACCTGGATTACCCAAGTTTGGGAACCGCTGCTTGATAGGGAGTCCAGGAAACACTTCCTCTTACCACTGCTGCATACGATATGCTGCAAAGGGAGCAACATAATTAATTTTGGTATAGCATTAAAAATAGGTTGAGCCAGTTCTGCAGCAATGCTCTAGTTATTGATTACTTGGAAACAGAGTTAGAATTCAATCTTTCATTTATGCCTCAAAGGCATTGACCACAAGCAATGTGTTTAGCACTTCTGAATTCCTCATGAAACACAACTTGGCATCTATTCCCAGCCTTAAAGATTCATCACTCAAACATGGATTCTTAATAGCAGCCAGGCTAATTAAGACTGCATCAAATACCAGAATGGTGAAGGTAAAGGATTTGTCGTATGTTCTTACTCAAGAGATGGCAGGTGCCTGCATATAATTGACTGCCGCTGACTGGAAAGCAGTTGCGTAAAACAAAAGAAGGGGGGCACATTTTTGTCTACCAAAGAACCCAGGATCCTATCATGCCTGTTTGCAGCATGTTGGCCGCACCAGCTCTTTTCATGTGCCCTGTCCTGTTGAACAGTCATTTGGCACTGGAGGACACATCTGGATGGCTTTCTGATCCAGGTCAAGACAAGCATTTCGTTATAATCCCTTTTCCACTTACCTGGAAACAAAAAAATTGAAGCACTGTAGTAATCTTTTGGGACAAGGGGTTGGCCTAATAAAAGTATTACCTTGATGCAGATTTTGGATCATGGGTGTGGGAACTACAATATTCCTTTCAAAAGTCTCATAAGGACAGGTAATTTCTCCCCCCCCATCCCCCCTCCACATAGCAATCAGTAATGATTACCCTCGGTGAGCTTCTGTGGTCCTACTCTGGCACTTGATTGATTGCACTGCTGTAAGTCTCATAAATGGCTTTAAAACCCAGACACATCAGGCACAGTGGCCGCCAGTGGCGTTTTTTTGTGTTTGTGCTTTTACAATGCTGGTGTACCATAAAAACCATTCCTGACCAGGAGAGATTTGGGAAAGATCGAGTGTGTGCTTGCACTGGGGCCCATCCTTCATGGCACCTGAAGCAAGGGATGGAGTGGAGAACCAGTGGTTTGACTTGGGCTTGCCTTGTTTCACAAGCTCTTGGCAGCAATGGCCCATGGTGTGGGCAGAAAACAAAATCCTCGTGCTTGACAGGGAGCCTTCCATAAGTCCCGGCAGCACCAGCATAAAACCTAGAAGTGTATCACATGTGCTGTAGATAACACTATGTAGAATGCTGTTAACCCTACTAGGAAGGGTGACAACTGTTGCAACCATTAGGTTGTTTGCCACCTGCTAGACACCTGAAAATGAGATTTTCTCCCTGGCTCTGGGTTACCATGTTACATGGTTAGCAAATTTAGCTAATTTTACCCAGATTCTGGCCACTTTACTTAGATTTCCTATGCTTCTGTTTACAATTGGCTGCTCAGGGTCACTGTCAGAGGTGGTATTTGCCCGGTAGCAAGAAGAGAGTAACACTTGTAGTTTATATTTTGTGAGTAAAGTCTTCAAGGTCAAGTTGGCTTGTTCCCTGGTCCTGTGTTACTTGGACAATTAATTACTTGACTATGATGTCTGAAGAAAGGGGAAAGAATATTCAGACTACCTGGAAGGTTCCACAATGTGATGTTAATGTGTAAAATATGGATTCAGAAATTACTTTAGTTGACTCATCTTACCTTTTAGGAGGTTCTATACTCAGTTGAGTTCCTGACGTGCTGTGCCTGTATGCTTCAAAACATGATGTTATACTGATTTGGTGAGAATTAGGTAGATGAACCTAGTCTTTTTGTTGTTTACTAATAACATTGCCTGGACTGCTTCAAGTTTTATTTATTTATTTATTTATTTATTTATTTATTTATTCATTCATTCATTCATTCATTCATTCATTCATGTACTTATTATAGGTCCCTTCCAACTTCACTATTCTATAATTCTATGATCTGTGGATTTTTAAAGGAAAAGGAACACAAAGTATTCATGAATATCACCAAACAGATTTCAGATGGGATGGGGTGGGGTTGGTGGGTGGAACCATTAATATTTTAATGTAAGCTTGCCTAGACAACTCCCCAAGTAGTAAATTCAATCTGACCAATCAAGATAGCCCTGCTACAGTTCCTATGTATCACAGCTGAAGAAGGTAAAACTGCACATTGATTAGCAATGTCAACTCATGTTTACCTTACAAAGACCAATCACAAAAGAAAGTATGGCATAACTGAGGAAGATCATGTGCTGAGTCTGTGAAGATTCTCAGTGATCCAGGTGAGGCTATCTGGAATGTGAGTCATGGCAACAGGACTTATTTTCTTGTGAGATCAAAACGTTTCACTATTCATCTAAGCCAGGGTTTTTCAACCTTTTTTGGGCAAAGGCACACTTGTTTCATGAAAAAAATCACGAGGCACACCACCATTAGAAAATGTTAAAAAAAATTAGCTCTGTGCCTATATTGACTATATATAAAGTAATTCTCTTGAATAGGAATCAAATAAACACAAAGAAAGTATTTTATAATTACTTTATTATGAAATAGTAAGTAAACAGAAATATGAAAAATTATAAAATACTTTATTCAGTGCGCAACCTGGGCCTGTTTGGCTGAACACAAAGCTGATATTCTTCAGCTTTTCCAACGGCACACCAGGCAACATCTCGTGGCACACTAGTGTGCCGCGGAACAGTGGTTGAAAAACACTGATCTAAGCAGCTTCATCAGCCTGAGGAAAGGTAATGGCAAGACCTCCAATTTATAGTTCATCTTGATTTCATATCACCCTGGGCTGAAAAGGCTCATTAAGTGGACAATGGCTTGAATAGGCTCATTGGATGTACAATCACCTGTGGTGCATGAAAGATGAAAGATCATCAATCCTGAGTCAAATCAGAAGCTCTTCATACCTCCACCAAGAAGGTGAAGACTAATGATCCATCTTAAGAGGTGTTGGGAAGGGTTGCATAGGTGGGACTTTCACACACCCCAGGCCACTGTACATCTAAAGAGCTTATTCAGGCCACTGTCCACTGCCTATTCAGACCAGAGTGATGTGAAATCAAGACGAACTATAAATTGGAGGTCTTACCACTAACTTTCCCCAGACTGACAAAGCTGCTTGGATGAGTAGTGAAACATTTTGATCTCACAAGACATCCTGTTGCCATGATTCAACTTCCAGACACTTTTCACTACTTGAAGGACCACTACTTCTACGTACGGTACATTCTAAGAGTGCTACCTAGTTCAACCTGCATATCTGAGGAATCCAGAAGGGAAGAATTTATCCTGAAGGTGCAGAAATATAAGTGCTGGAGTCTTCACTGCTTTGGCATGTTCATTGTTACAAGAAAATTATAATATATCTGTGGAGAAAGGAAAATTTGTTTTTATCACAAGAACCCAAGAAAATATGAATTTTTGGTCTATATTTAAAACATACTTATCTCAGTGTAATAAGCATTGTTGTGGTTTTTACAGTGTTTGGCTACAGATGTCCCACGGGGCAATGGCTTGAAAATATAAAATTTAGATTGCTATTAGGTGAATCTCGCATATGTCCTTGCATTCTACAATGCACTTTTCATTGGATATGGAAGTTTATTATATATTTTAAAGACATAATAGGATTCTATGTTACAGATTTATATTTGGCAGAGATCCAAGATGGAACATCGATTTGGTACTGAGTTTCAAAAGGATAAAGCCATTTTTGGAGAGTGTGATCAAAAATATGCTGAGATAATAATTGCTCTGAAAAAACCAATCTGAGCCTCTCACAGCAGTATACTAAATGGCAGAAAGGGCATGTATATACAACCTGTTGCCTTTTGACCCTAACCCCACTTATTGATGGCAGGTAGCCAAAGATAGATCACTCTCCCTCTTCCAAAAGGGATATGGCTCTCAATAAAAAAAAATGATTCTTCCTGTGGAGAGTTTGGCAGATTGGGGGACTTGACCACCAGAGTGCCATCTGTCCCCTTTCAGGAAAGGCTTTTTAAGCCCAGAACACTAAACAGTGATTGGAGAAGATACATTTAGGAAGGGAGGGAAGGAAAGAGGAGAACGAGCGGGAAAATAACAGGCAGTGATTGGATGGGGAAAATGGGAGAGGACAGAATATAAGGAGATATCAGAAGCAAGGGAGAGGGTAGACCAGGGGAAGCTACCACCCATCTGGGAATAAGTCTGGTTAGAAAACCTCTGGACTCACATGTGGGGGAGGGTAATGATGTCCCAAGAGGAGGCAGACAGCTGGAAATGCCAAGCTGATCTAGAAGGAACCTCTTACTGGGGTGAGAGAGAAACACAAGAGTGGAGATGAAAGATCTGGAAAGAAAGAGTCCAGGTAGAGAGAGAGAAAAACAGGAGAGGGCCCAATGGTTCTGGGCTCAGGAGGAAGGGAGAAGAACCTTAAGATGGACTGGGAAGAAGGAGAGTTCAATCCGGAGTTGTTATGGTCAACATGGGTCCCGAAAGATCAATTGCCCCTGTTGCCAGCACCATCGGGGTCAGGTTTAAAGGAACCCACAACGGGTTGGAAGTCAGTAAGAGGATGGGACTTTTCAGCGGATGCAGAGACCCCCAGAGACTCTAACGCCTTCAGTTCACTGTGGTTGTGAAATGAAGATTTAAATGTTAAGTGACATTCTTGGATGTTCCCCCAGTATATGTTGAATGAAGTTAAAAATGAAGCTTTACTGAACTCCTCTGGGGAAAAGAGGACCCAATCAGAGGTTGATTTAGGACACACACCCTCACACTCCCTCCCTATTCTAAACAATAAAGCAAGTGACTGTGTAACCAACAAGAGAGATAGCATTTGTAGCCCTGATCAGAATCTGAACATCCAGATCAGAGCTATTCCAACCCTTTTGAAGCATGTCCCAGTCTCCATATTCATTTCAATAGGCACAAATTGTCACGCACATTCCTCTGAACACACATACACTTCAATGAAAATAGTGCTGCACAGAGAGAACACATATCTAATTGTTATGCAATATCATTTATTCTATCTGAACCACTGAAAGCTATTTATGCAGCTGTTCAGGCTATACTAATAATGCATAGATTCTAGAATTTATAAGTTCAGCATGAAGTTCAACACATATGTGAGTGGGAAATTACCCAGAATTTTAGCTCAGTCATAATTCCCTTCAATAGAGGAAACTGTTTACCAAAGTGAGGGGGTTTCTTATGAAACAAAAAGATTCAGTTAATGTAGTAAGTTCCCTCCTGACAAAGAGGGCTATTTATATTTTCTGTAGCACAAAAACCAACAGGATGTCAACTTGTCATTTTCAAGAGGATAAATATGAGTTGGGGGAAAATACAGGAAATGAACTGTGTAGATTTCTCCTTTCTCATGCCTCCATAAAGCCGCAAATATCTTCCTACTTGGCGTTATGTTTTGGAAACATCACACTCCTGCCTGAAATGACTGTGTATTAGATAATAAGAATTATTTCTAAGAATTATGTCTAATTCTGATTAGAAATAAGAATTGGCCACTCCATACATTCAACACTTGCATATCATGACAACCTGGAATTCAAGAGAATTCTGTCTTGTTGGAGATGGGGGCCTTCTTGATTTCCTCCTTTCCCACCTTATATTGTCCTCCTCTATCTATCTATCACCAATCTCTGGCATCTCCAATGAAAAGAATGAAGGGGAAAGTTTGTGAAAGAAGCTGGAGAGTTGCTGTGGGAGTGGGAATGAATGGCCCGGGAAATAAAACAAAGCTGGGACGGAGGGACAATGACGGACAAATAACTGCATTCTCTGTTCCAGTTGGCTACTCCTGACAAGACAGTGGTCAGCCCAAAGTAATGATTCATGAAGAAATGCAACAGGTAGCTGCCTCTGAGGTTAGTCATTCTTCTGTCTCCCTCAACGTCAAGAGATATTAAATTATCTGCCTCATCATACCTGCTGTAGAAATGACTGCGTATCTGATCCTGATCAGACTGGCTTCCAGACGCAGCACCTTAATCACACAGAGTCATCATGGGAAACCCCCTCCCTGGCTGGACACTTTGGAAATAACTAACAATTTTGCACAGCAACCTCACAGATACCTTGGGATGCAGAGAACGAAGGAATGGTCTCTTTATTCAGCTTGGCTTTTTTTTTTTTCGTTCTCTTTCCAGATATACCTTCTCAATTTGTTTGTTTCTAAGCAAAATTTAATACTGCCTTTCATCATGATTGATTTCAGAATTATGCACCACATAAATAACCAATTATTTTAGAAATTAGTTCCAAATCGAAAAATAAAACTAACTTAGCAGAGTAAGGTA
Source organism: Phrynocephalus forsythii (assembly GCA_029282475.1). Taxonomy (NCBI): domain Eukaryota; kingdom Metazoa; phylum Chordata; class Lepidosauria; order Squamata; family Agamidae; genus Phrynocephalus; species Phrynocephalus forsythii. The sequence continues at coordinate 66,344,901 of JAPFRF010000002.1, forward strand.
CAAAAATATAATAAAATGGGGGTTTCAGTATAGAAACCGGTCCAGGCCAGCAATCCAAACACAACACATTAATCTTCTGCACACCAAAAAGGAGCAATCAGAATTATATAAATCAACAGTTAAAAGCAGAGGAAAACAAGTACTGTATCCTGTTGTTTACACATGAAGAGGAAAATTACCTGTGTCTCCCCCTACATGACTCCCTATTGCATCACCAATTGTGTTATCAATCTCTCAGATATTTCTTTAATAGTAAATCAAGCAAACTTTACACATGCATTTTAAATCTCTGTTGCCACTTGCTCGCACCCAAAGGAAACAACACTAGGCAGCAAAGTTACAGCTTGGGGTACTAAAGGATATGAAAAGTTATCAACTATTTTATTTTTTATTTTTTCCCTGCCCCCAAGCTTCCTGTCAACAGCAGGCATCTTCTTCTGCTTTCAACATGTAACTAGAGAGGGTACAGAAAAAATAGTGAAATGACCGCAATAGCTTAATTTTCTTTAGTGATGAAATGTGTGAATTGAGCATGGGGCTTGGGGAGAGAACCTGGTGCCCAAGGAATAGTGAGCAGTAGGGAAAAATGCTCAAATCCCCATAACACTTCAGGACTATTCAATGAAATGCGCAGTGGCTGCTTGGAGCACAAGCATGTTATAAACGGCTGCATTAAAGGCCTTAAATGGAGAGTACGGTATCATCTTAATCTTAAGAATTACAGAGCTGGGAGAGACCATATGGATCAGTGAGCGCAGCCCATGTCAAGGAGACATGGTGGAGAATCAAACTCCCAAACTCTGGCTCTGCAGCCAGATACCTAAGCTACAGTACTCAGCAGAATTTACTGAACTGTACCAGGGATAGGGAAAATATATGGCCCTCCTGAAGTTGCTGGATTGCCATTCCCATGGTGGCAGAACAGGGGTAGCCTGGATTTCTCTGCCATGCGCACTGGCAAGGAAAGTGTCAGTCACCAAGTGTCACTCCCTACCCACACCACCACCACCACGCACGTGCTGGTGGGATGTACCACATGAGCTTGGGCTCGTTACATTCTCTTTGTCTGACCTGCCCCACAGAATTGTCATTAAGAGGAGGAAACCCATTGAAGAAAAGGGAAGGCATGCTATAAAAGTAGAAAAGAAATAAACATGGGATCCCCAGCTCTGCAGAACACCAGGGACTGGTTTCATGGAAGACAACTTTTCCATGGACCCTGGGTAGAGATGGTCTCAGGAGGATTCTAATATTTTTTCCTTATTGCAGAAAAAAAGGAGGTAGGGGAGAAGCGTGCGCGCCCACTCAGGCATGTGCCTTAGAAGAAACCTTGCCTTTATGTCCTTATTGACACAACATTGATAAGGGTTCTTAACAGGCCATGCACTGGGGGTTGGGGGCCCACTTCTCTAGAAGGCACAAGACTGGCCTTGATGACTCTTTGGACACGGACACTCTACCCCATTCTGAGTCAAAATAATTAAACAGCTGATGTTATGCTGTTCCATATTCTCCAAGGAGATACCTTCAGATGCACTTCATGTGTTCGTCTCAACACAAATGGAAATTGCTTTGGTTTGTTTTTGGAAATGACTATTATCCACTTGAGTCCTTCATTCTGTGTCATAATATATAATCAGGATCAGGCAAACTGTGAACAAACAAGTCCCACATTGCCTCAGGCATTTATTCAGCAGTGTTTGCATGGATGTATTAGCCTCTTGTAAAATACAGTATACTACTAATCCCCACATTTCTTTGGCCTAGCTGTAAGCTTAATAACAAGAATAGGAATATGCCTCCATGCCTTCAGCTGAACCTAGGCTACCAGCAGAGATGAGCACAAGGAATAAAATGAGCATGCACAGCTAATCAACTTCTTAGAGTGATAAATGATACAGAAACCAGTGACAAAGCCATTCCTGTTGAGCAAGTTATACTGGCATGCCTAGGAGATTTTTTGTAACCCAGAGTTTACTTAAAAATATGAGAGAGGGAGAGAGAGAGAGAGAGAGAGAGAGAGAGAGAGAGAGAGAGAGAGAGAGAGAGAGAGAGAGAGAGAGAGAGGAGAACATACCAGTTAACTCCACAGGAGATGACAAAAGCATCCAACATGAAGAGAGGGAGATTCACAGAAGAATGGCTTGTGCTTATCTCTTAGGGATAATTGTGACAATAATAAGCATGTGGATTTTGTATTGATATAATGTGTATGTGGGTAAGGACATTCAGGTATACCTTCGCCCAGGATTCCCTAGCAAGCATAATCATGTTGGCTGGGAAATTCTAAGAGGTGTGGTCCAAAAAAGTGTGTAATTTTCCTCAACTATTGGCTGAGGAGAGCAGGGAAGAATCCCACAATTTTATTTTATTTTATTTTTAGTATGTTTACCCCACCTCTCTCCTTGGAAAAGGAGCCACTTACAATAGTGAGGGACAGTATACAACCCAGTACATTTAAGGCATATTCAAGTTTAAGAACAGGGAATTGAGGGGCATCGTACATTATCAAGTGGCAACATTAAAGCTAAAAGAGAATGCGAGTAGCCTGCTTATGTTAACTATGGGTCTCTTTCAATCCCAAGTAGAGATGGGCACGACTTAGCGGTATTCCTGTTTCCGTTTCCGTTACTCATATCCGTTACTCTACAGAAACGGTAACGGGAATTACTCCGCCAGACTTCGAGCTCGAACCGACGAACGAACAATTTTGGTCTGATTTGTCGTGCTTGTTCCTTGCATCGCGCGATCGCGCGATGCCACGCAGCACAGAAAAAAAAGTTTTTAAAAGTTAAAAAAAACCCAGTTCCCGGCCAAAAAGCAGGCGGAAAAATGCCTGCCGTGCCTCAGGGCACCTACCAGAGGGTTGTTTCTGGAGGTTCCCGGCCTCCCCCCCATCCCCCATCCTGGGCTGCTCTGGTGGGACTCGCCGCAGGCTCGCAGCCAGCAAAAAGCCCAGTCTCGCCGCCGGCTGCCACAATTAAAGCGCAAGCAAGCGGCACGGACGGCACAGAAAAAAACTTTTAAACTCTCCCCCCACCCATTCCCGAGCCAAAAAAGCAGGCGGAAAAATGCCTGCTTGACTAAGGGCGCAGGGCACCTACCGGAGGGGTGGTTTCTGGAGGGGGGGTCCCGCCTCCCCCCGTCCTGGGCAGCCGGACTCGCCATGCCATGCGGTGTGGGCGGGGGATCCAAAATGGGGCGGCGAAGGCAATATTGTTTTTGAAATCGTGGTCCAAAAACACACAAGCACAACAGAAACACGCGAAAATTTATAAACTGCCAGATTTTTCACAGTAGCAGTGGGTTTTTTCTTGCAACAAAATGTCTCTCCTCTCCTCCTCTGTCCTCCATTGATTTTATTTTATTTTATTTTATTTTTTACACCTGCGCAATGATGGGCTGGCCGAGTGGCCAGCCATGTGGGAGTGGACGACCATGCAAATTTTTGGAGCCATCCCACCAACCGCATGGCCACTTGGCCATGGAGACTTCTGGGGTGTGCCAAAAAGCCCCCTAAAACCTGCCCTAGCCCCCTAACCCTAACCCTAATCCATGACTCCTTACTTACTCATACGTCACAGACTGTCTTCTTAGTGGGTCAGAGAGGCACCCAGAGGTGCAACCCACTAGCCCACCGTAACCTTACCCATCACTAGCCTAACCCTAGCCCTTGCATTAACCCACCTTAACCCTAAGCCAGATGTACTTGCATTGCACTACACGCAAGTACAATTCCCTTCTTTGTGAGACATGGTGGTGCGAGAGCCTTAGGCATCACCCTATGGCTCTGGGTTCACTGCCATCACTAGTCTCACTGTCTGCAACTGGTATGCATATCCATATGGCTATGCATGCATTTTGCAGCAGCAGGTGAGGAGGGGAGACCCCCATGTTGAGGGGTCTCTTGGAGCCTGCTTCCCCTTCCTAGTGGGTGAGGATAGGAGGCACCCACGGGTGCCTCCAGGAGCCCGTTTTCCCTTTATAGCGGGCCAGAGGAGGCACCCACCCCACAGAGGTGCCTCCAGGAGCCCGCTCCCCCCCCAAAAAACCAGTACTAATGAAAACGAAAAAACGAAAAAAAAATGAACCGACTAATTTTTGCGAATTTTCGCGAAAAACGGAAACGACCCGAAACGGAACCGGCCCGACTAACGACAACTCGAAAAAAAATTTTTTCAAGTCGTGCCCATCTCTAATCCCAAGAGATGAATTAATACATCTGAAGCCAAGCACACATGATTCCAGTGGGAAGGAACCAGCTGCCTCTTAGGCTGTAATCTATGCTGGGGTCCCAGGGATGGTTCCTCAGGGGCAACAGGATTCATCAGTTCCTCTTTCCCAAAAGAGGAGGAGAAGGGGACCCGATGGTGAGTCCTCCCTCCAACTGCAGCAGAAACGCCGAGAAACCTATAATCAGGAAAAGGAAAAGTGCTGGGAGAGAGCAGAAGGTGTACTGAGAGAAGGTGTGGATTATCCATGCTATCCCTTGAGCTGGATCAATCCCTTCCCCTTGCTTCCAGGGGGAGTAAATTTGTTTTTGATAAGTTGGGAAAACCTCCACCCGAAGAGCAGACACACAACTCAGCCTCCCCTGTCCTGCTGGGCTCCTGCTGACAAGGCTCTAGATCTGCTGGCATTTTCAGCATCAGAACTGTTTGCAGTGTGGAGGAGGATTACCCATTTTATCTCCTGGTATTCTTTCTTCCTGGGGTGGCTGTGTGTGAACAATCACCCTCTTCTCTTCGCTGGGGCATTTAATCCTATTCTGATCTCCGTGGCTTTCAAACCGTGTTGGTCTTATCTTGTCTCACAGCAGAACATTAGCTGGGCAAGTGAACACATGCCCATTGGACAATTTAAGGTGCACCACAAGATCCTCTTTCCAAAATTTGAAGACAGCTGATCTCCTAGCTTCATTGTGACTCTCCTGGTTTAACTCTTGAGTGCCAGACGTCCATGACCCATGTCCAGCCCCAAGGCTGACATGGCCCATATTACATTATGAATTATACACCCATATATGATCTAAGAATTTTCAGTGGTCTGGTACTCATTCTGAATTACTTCATCTCTCTTGTTCTAACCCATGAAGATTCTCTTTTTCAGTGCCTTTCCCCAGCTGCATTGTATAATGGTCCTGTGTACATGTTTCTGTGGAGATAGAAGCATGTGTCTTAAATAAAAGCATGTGTCTTAAATAACCGCCTAGAGTTCCCATTTGAGGAAAATCGGACTGCGGTATATAAACAAAATAAACAAAATAAACAAAATAAACAAAATAAATAAATAAATAAATAAATAAATAAATAAATAAATAAATAAATAAATAAATAAATAAAAAGGACTATGGGCTTTATTTTGCAAACCTGGAACTGGTTGCACTTCAGTGATAGGGTCTCCTTAGCTCATTGCAAAAGACTTGCATAAAAGACTAAAAGGAGAAATCCAGCTTTAGAACATAATGCAAGTGTTCAGCTTGGGAAAAATTGCTCTAGTCAATATAGGCACAGAGTTAAATTTTTTAACATTTTCTAATTGGTGTCCGTGATTTTTTTCATGAAACAAGTGTGCCTTTGCCCAAAAAAGCTTGAAAAACACTGCTTTAGAAGTCTGTAGAATCACAGAAAAAGAAAGAAAAGGAATTCAAATATATGGCAGGGGAGATCTGTCAGCTGCAGGAGATAAATACTGCATCCCCAAAAAGCCAATCCCTCCCACAACTGAAACAATCCAGAAACACCCACATTTCCTAGCAAAGCTAATGCATAAAACATAATTAACAACCTCTTAAAAAGGAAAGAAAAAGGAAATTTGAGGAAACAGCCCTGAGTCATCTCCCTTGAGAATACAGAAAGGGTTATTTATTTATTTATTTATTTATTTATTGGACTTATATACCGCCCGTCTTCCCGAAGGAACTCCGGGCGGTTTACAACATAAGAAATATTAATAACAGCTATTAAGTAAGTCAAATTAGTCTTTAAAAAACAGTTAAACACAGGTAACCTAACTAAGCGTTAAGGAATGGCTTTGCAGATGGCGGGGGGAAAAAAAACCTTCAGTCACCAAACGCCTCCTGGAAGAAGAGAGTTTTTAATGCCTTCCGGAAGGCTGGCAGGGACTTTGCTAGGCGCACTTCTGCTGGGAGATGGTTTCACATAGTGGGGCCAGCCACAGAGAAGGCTCGGGTACGGGTGGAAGTTCTCCGAGCCTCCCTGGGCGTGGCCACACGCAGCATCTGCGCCCACGACAACCTAGTCGGACGGGCCAATGTTGATCGCTGGTCGATCCGCTCTGTCAGGTAGTCAGGTCCTAGGCCAGCAATTCAAACTAAACAAGAACAATCAATGTGCTATTTGTACCAACATCCTGATCCTAACCACAGAGATAACCAATGTGTTCAAAAGTAACTCCTAAGTGAACACTGGGGAACACTTTATAAATGGATGCAGAACAAGCATTCAAAGAAAGGCTCAAGAAGAAATTTAAAATGAAAAGGTTAAATGACTTGAAATGCATTTTGAAGAAGAGTAATGGATGATCTGTAAGAGGGCTAAATTTGTATAACTGCATGATGTCTTTGAACTAATCAATATTCTTGATTAGTGCAAAGCTTGTTGGCTGAAATGAAAAGAAAGGCATTTATTAGAAAAGTGTGTAAAACATTAACACATAGATGGAGAAGAAAGAGACAATAATGGACAATCCCTGAAGACATTGTTTTGCCTTTGATTGGATGAGTAAATCATATTTTGTTATATAGACAATGGTGTGTTAAGTCTGCTACTCATTGAGGTGGTGGGTGCATTCAATTGTGTGATCAGGCATGAGCCAAAGGAATGCAACCAGCACCTTGGTAACAAGTGGCAATTTGTCACCAAGACTTATGAAATCTCTCTTACAGGAGCATAAGTTGGATTCAGAAGAAAAAACTACATTCTCAGCATGGAAGGAAATAAACTTTCCTTTATTTCATTTTAACATTGCCCAGCGTATTTCGGCCTGAATTTATGGCCATCTTCAAGGGCTGTAAAAACTAAAACAAAAGAGAGAGAAAAGTAGGACAACACATTGTCATTTTTCCATTTTTTTGCATTTATAAATTCCATTGCATATAACCATCTAAAACTTTAATCATTGTTCACACTGGGAATAATTGACCCTACTACAGCAATGCATTTGAAGGCGGTTTGGTCCTAAATGAGCCAGGAAGCGCCACTAACCTGACAAAAGGCCTGCTCCTCATATGCTGATACCCTTCCTCCAGTTGCCAGCCTATTTGGACTCTCCTCATAGGGGCGGCGTCGGCGATGGGGTCTCTCTTCAGGATCGCTTCCAAAGTCATCACTCCTCCTCACATGCCAGGCAAGCGTCTCGTGGTCTCCCAGGTGGACACGGGTTGTAGGTCACGCCCCTGCGGGAACGATGCCTGCGATGAAACTGCCCCAAAGCATCCGAGGCCAGGTCAGCGGTCTGGATCGTCCCGGCGGTCTGGAGATGCCTTTCCCACGGCGGCACCGACCCACTCACCCACCGCCACAGCCGCCTCCCTCGTCACTTTCGGGGCAGCTCAAGGAGCCCCGGGCCAGCCAATGGGCGGCGCGCAGGCACCGAGAGGGGTGGAGTGGGCGGGGTGACCCAAGCGGGCGAACGGGAACTCCCGCAGGGCGCCGTGGGCAGCCTCGCTCTTCTCTCCCAGGGCGCCGATCAGTCCAGGCAGCCGCCCCAGGAGAGCTTCGTGGTGAAGGTCCCGCTTCTCCTCCCGGCGGGGTGCGCGCGTGCGGTGAGTTTTCAGCGCCAGCCAGGGGAACTCTTTTTTACAGGACGCCTTGCCAGAAAAAGGGTGCGCGGGGTGGGTGGGTTTGTAGTCGGGGGCGATCAGACAACCGGCTCATCGTCCCTCCTCATCTTCTTTACGGAGATGGAGGGGGCTCCGTGTCGAGCCGTTTCCCGCCCCGTGAACTTGGATCGGTCCGGTAGCAATCACTGAAATGTTAGTCTCCGAAGGGGATGAAGATTCACCCCCTACATGAGACGCCTGAGGATCCAAAGTAGGACCTGAATAAATGCTCCGGGGAAGGTGGGTGGGAGAAGGTGGCGCGCTTGGCTGTTTATTAGCAACGATGGTTCTCCTGATGTGGTTGATGGACTGCAACTCCCATCATCCTTCACCATGTGCTCTACTGCCCAGGGCTGATGAGAATTCTCCCCGGCCACATCTGGAAGGGTGTCGTTGTTCGCCGCGATGCAGAATGTCAGTTTGGAACTCAGGTTGTGCTTCGCTTGGGGGTGACGGATGTTTCTTACACAAAAGGGTCCGGTGCGCTTTCCCGCCTGTCAGAACCTGGTTCTAGGCATGCTTTCTTAGGGCTAAGTGTCCTCATCCCCAGTTGCTGACACGTTGTAGTGATAATGAAACTGAAGCTGTCGCCTTACGCAGAGTTGGTGTGAAACACGTCCGTTATGCAATTATGGGGAAATATTTAGAATTCTGGTAGCCACCGCACCACGGAAAATATTGCAGAGAATATGCAGGAAAGGGCAGGGAAAACCAGCAAGGGGGGGATGTTGAAGCAACTCCCTGAAGGTACTGTATAATGTTATGAGATTCTGCTGGGGGACAAACACGTTCTTTTTACCAGTATTAATTGATGTTACCTTCTGTCAAATCACCTCCAACTTGAATCTGTAAAATCACTTACAACTTGAACCATTAACTGTTCTGCAACTGTTCTTGCAAATTGAAGCCTGCTGCTTCCCTTATTGAGTCAATCCATCTCATATCTAGCATTCTTCTTGTCTGGGCTCCCTTCAACAGGGGACACAATAGAGGCGCATGAAATTAAGTTGTGGGGAAAGTTTACACCCTCTCATGTATTGCTAGAATTCAGGCCTTAGCATAATTAAGTGGAATGGTGAAAAAATCAGAATCAAAAAAGGATAAAAGGATGTACTTCCCTCAGTGCAGATTTATTAAAAATACTGTACAAAATTCACTATGGGTTGAAAAGGGGAACAAACAAATTAGTGGAATATAAGTCTATCAATGGCTACTCATCATGATGGCTGTATATTATCAATATTATCAGGGGAAGTATGTTTTTGAATAGCAGTTGCTAGGAAACAAGAGCGGAAGAATGCTATTCTACTGCATTCCTGTTTTGCCTGTGGGCTTCTGGTTGACATCTGCTTAGCCAGTTTGAACAGAATCCTGGACTAGACAGGTCCTTGATCTCATCCATTGACTCTCCTTTGGAGGTTCTGTTCTAGTAGAATGTTTTATTTGCCTGGCAACTTTTAAGATTATTCATGGGATTTAAGGGGTCTGGATAGTACTTTGCCTAAAAGCCATCTAGGCTTCCAAAGTAGGCCTATGTAGACCTTCAAAGGAAGACATGGATATATGTATGAATGATGGCATTGATGATAATCACACTGGTTTAGTGGCCCCTTATAAATTTACAGTATGTGTCGAAACAAATGCATTGCAGTTGTACCCAAGAGAACTGGGTTCTGATTTTGACGTAAACCCAAATTATGTTTACCACTCTGATGTTGTGGCATTACTTTATCTGTTTAATTAGTCTGAGCCTTTAGAACTGTAGCTTAAGGCTAGATTCCTATGAGTGTGTGTGTGTGTGTGTGTGTGTGTGTGAGTGTGTGTGTGTGAGAGTGTGTGTGTGTGAGTGTGAGAATGTGTGCAATGGTCATTGTATGTAGAAGGATGTCTCATGTGACCAGTCATACACTGATTTCAAGATCACTTGTGTGATGGACACTCCAGCAAAAGGTGCAGCGCTGGTGTCCATTACTACAGTGCTCCAATCACTTAACAGAAAGTAATTCCAATAGGACATAATGACTCTTATTTATTATTTTAGTCTATTCTATTATTATTCTAGCATTCTCCTGCTGAAGGGAACATTCTTGAGTGGTCAACCACAGGTGTGCTTAGTCGGAAAGTATAAGATTAAACTGCAAATTATAGTTTTAACACAATCTACTTTTACTTTGAACTAAGGCTGGGCACCTTTGGAGGGTCTTAGGTGCTGACATCCCCAGAGGAGCAAAAACAATGAAAAAACAACAACCACATGTTGCTGGTGCATGTTAGATTGGGGTGGTGGTGGTCTGTATTGCTGTTTAACTCCAGGCAAAATCCTTTGGCTGAGGAAAATGGACACTGCAAAAACAAGACTGGAAGACACTCTTCCCACCAGCTGCAGCTATCTGTGTGTTACAGTGCTGACCCCACGTCCATGGGGCATCTGGAGTGGTTTGCCAGTTCTTCTGCCTACACATGTGGGATACTAACCAGGGCTGACCATGCTTAGCTTTCGAAATCAGGTGAGATCGGATGTGCTTAGGGGATCTAGGCAGCTCTGACATGGGATACAAGGTGGTAAAATGTGCTGTGAGAGTAGACGGTGCTAGCATATGCCTTCCTAGACCTGCCTTACATGCAGGACTGATCTGGATACTAACATTCTACATCTTTTTTTTTTCTCTGAGCATTGAATTAATTTTTGTGCAGTATATTCTCAAGCTGGCAGACAGGGAGCTCCAGGCCTTGATCAAGCTTAGGCAACTATGGCACTCCTGCTGATTCTGGCTGGCAACTCTGATTAGAGTTTGCCATTCAAAAACATCTGGAGAAGCAAAGTTGCCCACCCAGTTTAGAATTTTCCAAACTGTCATAGGATAAAGGTCTCTGAACTATAGACCTGGTGACCTCCTACTTACTACTCCAGCAGATAAATATTCCAGTTTCTCTAAATTGTTCTTAGATCGTCCAATACCCCTTCATCATCAGTTCAGAGACTTCCATGCATCCCATCCAGCACTTTATCCTAGTGTTCACTACTCAACTGATTCTACTATGTAGATAGTTCTGCATCTCCATAGACCTAATCTGACCTCCAAACTTTTGGTATTTAAGAAGCTCTACGTAGATTTCAATCTTCTCCTAAGAGGTTGGTGCTTATACAAAGAATGAACTACATTTTGTGACACCTTGCCTCTTTCACTAGTTTTTGAGTAGGCAAATCCTCACAGTAATGTTATGTTCTGTGTTTAAGCTGTATATTTTATATGTGAATGGCCACTCCAAAACAACACCTAAATATTTGGAATGCCTCTAGCTGTACACCTCCCATCCCAGAGTACGTTCAGTGTCCTTGTGGTTTTCTTATTTTTTAGATTCAAGGCACAGAGTTTGTAGGGGATTATTTATTTATTTATTTATTTATTTATTTATTTATTTATTTATTTATTTATTTATTTATTTGACTTACATACTGCACAACTGGCATAAAAGCCACTCCGGGCGGTTTACAGAATTTTAAGGTAAATAATGAAACATAATAACAAACATAAAAAAAAAGACCATAATTAAAATGAACATCAACATCAGAATGAAAAAAAAAAACAATATTACAATCCAAATGCCCTAACCAAAATAGAATAAAAAATTCACAAATGGATCAGCAGCAATAATGATCAAGAGCTTCCTATATAGTGGAATGTTGGTGTTCTGCAGTCTCAGAATAGTAACTCTCACCTGATAGAGCTCAGTTATCATTTTACCAACCTCGGAAGGATGGAAGGCTGAGTCAGCCATGAGCCTGCTACCTGGGATTGAACCCCAGGTCATGAGCACAGTTTTAGCTGCAGTACAAGCATTTATCCACTGCATCACAAAGCTCTCAACACTTGTGAGCATTATTTTAGTGTAGAGATTTAAAAAGCATGATACCTATCATTTAAATGTGCATCTGGAACAAGAAAACTTGAGCCAGCTGGGCAAACAGATAGGGGACATGCACTCAAATTGAGGGCTGGGAGAGTAAGAACAGACAAAAGAAAATATTTTTTCACCCAGCGCGTTGTTAGTCTGTGGAACTCCCTGCCACAGGATGTGGTGATGGCATCTGGCCTGGATGCCTTCAAAAGGGGATTGGACAGATTCCTGGAGGAAAACTCCATCACAGGTTACAAACTATGATGGAGATGTATAATCTCCAGGCTTAAAACCGGGGTACATCAAGGGCCAGATGCAGGGGAGTGGTATCAGGAGACAGATATCTAGTCTCATGTGCTCCCAGACACATCTGGTGGGGCCACTGTGAGATACAGGAAGCTGGACTAGATGGGCCATTGGCTTGATCCAGTATGGCTCTTCTTATGTTCTTATGTTCTAAGCTCCTGCACATCTAATGATTACATGGAAGAGGGACATTCAACAGGTTTAGCTTCTCATGCAAGCCATAGCAGCCCAAATCCCCTCTTCGGTACAACTAAAAAAAGGTGCAGTGGTCTGTCCTGTTGTATTCAAATAGCCACCCTAATACTTTGCCCTGCGAGCCATCCCTGATGTCAGCTGGTAAGGAAAGGATTAAACAAGTGCACAAATCTGTGCATGTGTGCACACACACACACACACACACACACACACACACACACACACACACACACACACACACACACACACACACACACACACACACACACACACGTATACATTGCCTGCCATCACATGCACAGACCCATTTAGCCCCTATTTCAGACCATAGGGATTGGGTGGTTTACATTTCCTCTCCTGACTAGCTGAGAGTTAGGGACTACCATGTTCTGGTGGCAGAGAAGCTTCTTTCACACCCCAGTCAAGCTTCCTATTTTCTGTACGGTTCTAGCAAGTGCAAAGTTCTTTTATTCTTTAGAACAAAGGAACTGTGTCTTTCCTCTGATCCATATAATGGTGGTGGTGGTGGTGGGGTCCCACTCACTTCAGGGACTGCACTGAAAGGGGCCAAGTGGGGATTTTCACCCCATGCTATAGAAGATCTTACAGTCTGTAGGTATTTTAAAATCAAAGCATTTCTTAGACTGCAATCTTAAACTTAGTTGTGGGTAAGTACTATTGAACTCAATGAGATTTGTTGTAGGAACTATGTAACAATCAGCTTTCTTCCATGAAAAATCAATTAGTTAATATTTATGTAATTTTGGATTGTACTTCTAAATTAACATTTTGCCTTTCTATTGTTTTCAGAGTTGGAATGGTCTTATGGTTAAATTTCACATATATTTCTTTGCTAATTATAAACAGTCATTTTTGATTTGGTTGTCTTGTATGTGTTTTCATGAATGTACACTAACAGACGGCATGGAAAATGTGTACATAAAGAGGCATCTGAAATACCCTGGGAATTTTTGATTAGTAATTCAAGGAATCTTGTGTTAAGGGTTATGTAATAATTTTACATTTCATAATGACATTAGCACTCAAGAGTGTAATAATCATGAGATGTCACTTGATAGTATATATCTAGCCAGCTTAATGAAGCCGTGGTATGCTGACAGTATAATACAGGATCACTGCTTAGTAATCTCGCCTGCATACTTTGCTTCTTAGTTGTTATGATTCAAGCTGTCATTAACATGGAAATAATACAAGCTGTATGTCATGACCTGTGTTACATGAGGAATATGTACAGTGGTACCTTGTATAAAGGAATTAATTTGTTCCAAATGAAATTATGTTAATCAAATTTCCCTTTATACAAAATAATGAAAACAAGGTAATCAATTTTTGTGTTGTATGTCATGACCTATCTCCAGAATTTTTTATGTTGTACAGATTTTATGTTATACAAGCTGTTTGTTATACAAGGGTCCACTGTATAAGCTTCGGGGTTATTGGAAATAATGAATGACAATATTTTGCAGGGCTCTGCTACAATTAGTAAAGGACAGTACCTATAGTTTCATTTGTTCTTCTTTAGGTAGAAGTATCTGTGTTTTGTTTTTTAATAGCATAGATCAGTGTTGGCGAACCTATGGCACAGGTGCCAAAGGTGGCACTCAGAGCCCTTTCTGTGGGCATCCAACATCGCCCCTTCACAGCCACCTGTATTCAGGTTAAACAGCTGTTTGGTACTTTTCAAAAAAATCTTGGGTTTTGAATTGCAGTTGGGCACTCGGTCTCTAAAAGGTTCACCATCAATGCCATAGATACTACTAAAATTCTCAACGAAAGAGAATCACATACCTGAAATCCCTTGTTGTCCAAACTAGCTCCCTTCTCTTCATTATTTTGATTATTCTTATTTGTTCAGTATATTGTGAGATATAACACACAGTTTCTCTCTATTTCTGTTACACTTGTTAAAACATTCTATTAGCTGGGGAGGGCATTCTGTTGCTCTGGTTGCAATTAACACTTCCAAGTGAAGACCAAACTGGAAAATATGTGAATAGGGTCACTGGCATTTTAAACTATTTTTTAGTGCAGTGGTTCCCAACCTGGGGGTTGGGACCCCTTTGGGGGTTGAACAACCATTTCACAGGGGTCGCCGTGAGCTAGTGAAGAAAAAGGCACAAACAGTTTGCATCTGGAGGAGGAAGGGGAAGAAGGGGGAAAGAGGGAGTTACAGCTTAATAGGCATTGGAGGCTGCAATTGGCTGAAGGTGCCTATAAATGGAAGTTCTCTATGGGACCTGTGGCAGTGGCCTGCCAAAGGGGCCTTGTGGCCTCTTCCAAGTAGGTCAAGGGGTCACCACAACATGAAGAACTGTATCAAAGGGTCACGGCATTGAGATGAGATGCTGGGAGAAGGATTAAAGTAGAGAAGCAGCGGTTTCAGTTGAGAAAAATGAGTTAACGTAAGGAACATTAAACCAATCTTACTTAGCAGTGGACATTTCTTCAGCTCCTTCTCCTCAATGACTTTCTGTGCAACCACTGGGAGACTTGGAAAATGTCAGACTAATTGTTAATTCTGAAGGGATGTTTAATGATAAATGAGTTTCCCATTGTTTGAACCTTGTCTTCATATACTGGAAGGCATTCGCTGATTATCAGCTTATTAGTCCTGTCTGACTAGTCCTAGTGTCATTGTCACATGCTTCAATATAACAAAGTCATCCAGGGACTGGATACCTTGGCATTCCAGGGTCTTTTCATTGATATCTAGTTCTAATTTTCTTGGGCATACATGTTTAATAGCAAAGGAATCGGTCATGTAAGCTGTCACCTCATTTCAGACTGTAATTGGAAATAATGCAGTCTATGGACTGTATGTGATGTAGACCCTTTGTGAAGTAGTGAATGGAGTGATAGACTCGGATTCAGGGGACCTGAGATTGAATCTCTGTGTAGCCATGGAAATTCAAGGAGGAGACCAGTGGAGCTGGTAACACTATTCCTTAAACATCTCCCTTACCTCAAAAGCCCTATTGGGGTGGCTGTGCATTGGTTTGCTAGAATAAATTTTTTATGCTTACAACACTGACTCACAGCTGAAGCATGCAAGCAACTTAATCCTTCAGAAAGACAGTTCTGCTATCATGCTAATGAACCACATCTCCCACAGTTATGTTGTTGTTCAGTCATTCATTTGTGTCTAACTCTTCATGACCCCATGGACCAGAGCACGCCAGGCCCTTCTGTCTTCTACTGCCTCCCAGAATTTGGTCAAATCCATGGTTTTGGTAAACAGAGGGAAGTGGAACAGTTTTGAGGCTAAGCTTACTGCATTTATACACGACCCCTAAACTCCGGGGCCAATGGCTCCCAGCTCCAGAGATTAAAAATGTTTACCCACCAGCTCCGGAGTTAAGAGGAAATTAAGTGTGACCCCGCCCACTTTAGCGCGTCCCAGCGCAGCTTTCAGGTACCTGCTTTTTGGATGTGACAAATATTTGATCCGGTGTAAGGATAGTGAGTGTGGGGCTCTCCTGGCTTCTGTTTGTTCTTTTTCTGCGCCCCGCCCCTTTAAGAGATCTGAATGCTGCCGGGAACAAAACGGAGGTAAACCAGCATTCTTTTCTTTCTTTTTTCTCCCTCCCTCAGGCAGCCAGCAACCAGGAAGTGTGGAGGGGGGTGGGGACAGAGGAAGAGCGACGAACCCCTAAGATCTCTGGTCCGAATTTAAGTGGCCAGCGGATCTTAGGGGTCATGTAAAAAGGCCCATAGAGATGCAGAAATAGGCCGAATCTTGTCAGAGCAAATTGCTATATCATTAAGATTGTCAAAGCTTTACCCTTAAAACCACAGTCTTGCTGGAAATGCTGCATCTGAGTTTACCGTCTTCATGTTTCATTTAAATCAGTGGGTGGAAAACTTTTAAGTTTAGATACCGATCAACACTGCAGCTTGTGCTTATGTGTGAACAAGGTTCTATATTTGCATTGCAAGGCATGATTTATGGTATATGTATCCTGCCTGCTTCTGAAATGGGGCATAGCTAAGGGTTTTGAATTAAATTAGGACATGCAGTTGATAAGCTGCCTAAATGCCCTAAGCACATCTGATCTCGCCTGATTTCGGAAGCTAAGCAGGGTCGGCCCTGGTTCGTACTTGGATGGGTGACCACCAGGGAATACCAGGTGCTGTAGGCGCCTGGAGTAGGAACTGGCAAACCACTCCAGTATTCCTACCAAGAACACTCCATGGACATGGGGTCACAAAGAGTCGGTCATGACTGTAATGACACAACAGACAGATGCAGTTGATAACAATCAGTAACATGGTCAAAAACTACTATACACAAACATGTCCACAAGCAGGTCCAGTAAAGATATCTGGACTGAGTATTAAACTTGCTAATTGTTTTATGGAAGATTGGTTAGATGGAGTAAGAAAAGTGCCAATTGAATTTGTTTGTATTTATTTGTATTTTCCTCTCTTTCCAGAGGCAGAAATGAGAGACCGTCTCTTTGAACTTTATGAGCGTTCTAGGCTTTACAGCCAACATTCTCCTCCTGCTGGGGACAACTTACAAGAACCTCATGAAACTCTTCTATTTGAAACCGATTATGCTTTAGCAAGTCTCTACAAAGACATTCAGGCTATCCGAACCAGCAACCACCACCTGAAGGAGGATGTCCGACGTCTGGGCAAACAAAATACGCGGTTCCTTACGTCAATGCGCCGCTTTAGTAGCATCAAGCGTGACGCGAACACGATTGCAAAAGACATCAAAGCCCGTGGCGAAGATATCCACAGGAAACTCCAGGTTTTGAGAGACTTCAGTAATGACGCAGAGACAAAATATGGACCTAACTCAATCGTAGCCCGTGTCTCGAAGGACCACTATGTCGATCTCATGCATGCTTTCCAAGAAGCCATGTTTGAATACAATCAGACCGAGATGAAACAGCGGGAGAACTGCAAGATTAGGATTCAGCGACAGCTGGAGATTATGGGCAAGGATGTGTCTGGGAACCAGATAGAGGACATGATGGAACAAGGGAGGTGGGACGTTTTCTCTGAAAACCTTCTGTCCGATGCAAAGGGAGCCCGTTCAGCCTTGAGCGAGATAGAGACACGGCACAAAGAGCTGATGAAGTTGGAGTCACGAATTAGAGAGGTCCATGAACTCTTCTTGCAGGTGGCCTTGCTGGTCGAAGAGCAGGCCGACACCTTTAACATTATTGAGCTCAACGTGCAAAATGTTGAAGACTTTGTTGGAGAAGCAAAAGGAGAAGTGAGGAGAGCTCTTGAATACAGGAGGAAACATCCCTGCCGAGCACTCCTGTGCTGCTGCTTATCTTGCATTATGGGTTGACCGTCTTCTGGAAGAAGGCAGGAGATCAGCCAATTACTAAACCCTCAGTGTGTGCTATTAGCTTCTTTTAAAAAAAAGTTCACCAGCAATTCTGCTTTATATATAAATCACCAAGTCTTGCAAATAAAATGATACTAGGAAGTTGTGATGTGCGATCAGGCAGCACGTGTTCATGCCACCTTCCTGTCACAATCACAAACATGCCTCAACATATGCAAAGCCTTGAAATATTGATCAAATGAATAATTCATTTCCTGAAGTTGCAGGTCCAGTACAAAAACAGAACATTCCCGTGAATCTGAAAGAATCAGCGATATGGTTTGTTGCAAGGAATATTTAAAATACACAAATCGATGCAGTGTGGATAAGGCCGAGAAGACAAGTAGCATACCCACATGAATCAAGAATTTTGATACAAGATAGTGCTGTAACTGTAAATACAGGATGCTTATTTTTATAGGTTTATTCTTGTTTCTATATATTAAATTAAATGAAGATGCAAAAATATTTATTCTGGTTGCTATATAAAGAATGTTGTTAAATTATTACTTGTCCTATAGCCAGGGCTGGTGCCAGGCTTTTTTGTGCCCTAGGCAAGATTAACTACTTATGCCCCCCTCCAACCAATTTTCAAAGACAGACAAATTGTCAGTTCTGTGACCCTCTGAGGTCAGTTTTGCGCCCCTTCTCAGTTCTGCACTCTAGGCGCCCAATTCGCCTAGTAGCCCTGGCCCTGCCTATAGCTTTGCCTATTTTCAAGGCCACGTGGCCAGGAGGCTGCTAAACAGAGTGAAATAGCAGCTTTTGTGAACAACTAGAAAGATCCTGAGCAGCTATAAGAAGTCTGATAACTTCAAGGAGAGGAGGTAAAGAAGCAATATAAAACTTGGGTGGCTCTATCCTAGTCACAGAGAAGTAAAAAAGCTGGTTATGAGGAAATGAAAGTGTACAAAAAATAAGTTCCCCTAGTCACATTTTTGAGCCCATACAAAAGCTGACAGGAGGTAAAGAAATCGGAGACCTACCAATAAGAATCAAGGCCCAAATTATCTCCTAGTGCAGTAGTCGAACTGAGCAGTATTGCTGTGAATTTTAGTCCACGAACATCTAAGGACTTAAGATTGGAAACCACTGTTGTAGTACAGTATATAGAAAAAAATATTCACCTTGTATTAACATATGAAGGGTACAAATAAATTTCTGGAGACCATTCAGCCTGTTCCAACCATTCTAAATATGCGATGGTGGTCAAAGCAGAAACATTTGTAAACAAGATTGTTAGTCATTTAACTACAACTTCAAAAACTACAGGACTCAATTGATGCCTTGGAAACTTGTCTGTTGAACTGAAGCTTAGATCATGTTAATGTCCAAAATATGTAAATATTCCAGTTGCTGGTTTGTTTTTTTATCCACTTTTTACTGATTTGATTTCTTATTATTATTTTTCAGACACTGATGTTTTCAATTTGAATTTTTATATTTGTGCTTTTATTTTTTAATAAATATTTGACAATTCATACCTAATGGTTACTTATTATCATTTGAGAGAACAATTGTTCTCCTTCAGGAAACCATCAAAGAGTTTCCAAAATATATAGGTAACACCAGCTTACACAAAAGAATAAATCTTGCAAATTTCTTATATACCAGGAATGATTGCAAACCTATTCCCAAAGATTAGAAGTTCAGACCCAGAGAAAAAATGTCTAAATAAGCACAAACAAATATGCTCATTCAAATGTTACAACCCACCTTATACTGGTGGTCATAATGGTACAGTACTTTTTTTGCTTCCTCTCTGCAACCAACTCTGTACTATATGAAAACATCTTAGTCCTTCAGGGTTGGCTTTGGGAATATAGGGGGTGAGCTGGGGTATGTGTGTGTATTGTGTGTAGGAAGAGGATTTTCCCTTTCACGCTATCTCATAATTCCAGCAGAAAACCACCCTGGATCCTACCAGTGACCTGCAAAATTTCTAATAAACACAAGATTTTATCAGCATGTATGACTTACAAAATGTACAATATATTTGATAACAGCAATAATATATATGGCATCTTGCTATTTGTATTTACAGTATTATTTCTTTGTTTAAATCTTACAAAAAACACAACCCTATACCCATGTGTCAGTGTGTTTTAGAACAATTTCACATTTGAGTTCCACTTTGTTCTAGTGGAAGGGAAGCTTAGGGATATGATGTTTTTCTGTTTTATGAAGTGGATATCTGGCGATAGTGTCCTGTTGAGAAGCTTTCTGTTTAACAAGTATAATAATAATAATAATAATAATAATAATAATAATAATAATAATAATAATAATAATAATAATAATAATAATAATAATAATAATAATAATAGAATTAGAAAAGATAACCAAATATCAGGATTTAGAAATAGAAATAGAAAAGCTATGGATTAAGAAAGCAAAAACAATACCAGTGATAATAGGTGCCTTGGGTGCAATCCCAAAACACCTGGCTCAACATCTGAAAAACCTCTGCATTGTCAAAATCAACATTGGTCAACTACAAATGGCAGTATTATTAGGAACAGCATATGTTCTACGAAGATATCTCCAATCATCCTAGGCTCTTGGAAAGAGCTTGATCATTGGAGAAGGCCAACTCCAGCTTAGCACTTGGCAGCTGTGTTTTCCAGATAATAATAAAGCAGCTCCAAGAGAAAAGCTCCATCAGAGGTGTGGAATCTTTAGATGACTTTTCCTAAACATACAGAGTTTCTTTTAAGAGAAGTGGCTTTTAAAAGGGAACTTTGGATCCTTATTCTGGTGAGCTCCATGCTCCCTTGGAGAAAGGAAGAGAGAACTCTGGCTACAAGTGGAAAGTCCTAACTATGTAAACTGCTGCTTACTACTGAGCATTCTGTCTAGAACTGATGACTAAGGGCGTTTTTACACGACCCCTAAACTCCGCCGCAAATGGCTCCCAGCTCCGGAGCTTAAAATTGTTTACCCACCACCTCCGGAGTTTGCAGGAAATTAAGTGTGACCACGCCCACCTAAGCGCGTCCCAGCGTACTTTTCTTGTACCTGCTCTAGGAGGGTGAAAATCCCCAGGTCTGGATTTAATCTGGTGAGTGCGGGGCTCTCCTCGCTTCTTTTTTTTTTTTTTGCCTCCCGCCCCTTATGGGGCAGGAGGCAAAAACAACAACAACAACAACAACAACAGAAGAGAAGGAATCAGGACAATGATGGGGCTCCGGGCAGCTTCGGAGGTGAGCCTGCATTTTTTCCTCTCTTTTTTCCTCCCTCCCCTCACGCAGACAGGAGCAAGGAAGTGCGGAGGGGTGGGGACGCAGAAAGAGCAAGGAACCCCCAAGATCCCTGGTCTGAATTTAAGTGGCCAGTGGATCTTAGGGGTTGTGTGAAAAGGCCCTAAAACATCTGGAGGGCACCAGGTTGGGGAAAAATTGGAATGCAAGGTCATATTCAGTTATTCAGATTTCTCACAAGGAGGTGCTAGGTAAGTGCTCTCTGAATATGTGTTCCTCCAAACTTTTTTTTTAACATGAATCACCCCCTCCAGTAGCAGGCTCATTTCCCCCACATATAGGCTCGATCAGAACACAGCACAGGCAGAGCACCTTTGCCCTTGGGTAAGCTGCTTTACTTGGGTCAGAGCTTCTGATGACTCATACGAGTGAGGCAAGCTAGGATATGGGGACACCTTCCTTTCTTTCCCCATTTCAAAGTGGTTTGCTCACTTGATTCTGAAGACAGACAGCAGATCCTTGGCACCAAAAAATCCTATCCATCAAGACAATTTAATTGGTTCCATTGCCTCATAGCCAACTACATGCGTCACTTGAAAGGTATACTGTATGTTGAGCTTCTGGAGGAAATATTTAGCGCATGAATGCAATTGTGTGTTTGTGTGCATTTTCTTTCATCTAAACAGCAGGTGTTGGGAGGCCCTGAGCAGTAAAAGGGACAGCAGGAGCATTAATTCTTTCCCACAACTTTCATTCCAATGCAAACCTCCTAACCATTTGCTACATGCACTAGGACAGAAGACACTGGAGATACTGATAGAGGTGAATCTACCAATGCACGGGATATTTTTTTAAAGGCTGGCACTTGTGAACAAAGGGTTAAAGTATTTCAGCTCCTCACCCTATGGTCACAATGCTGTTTAAGATATTCACAGCTGCAAACTGACATTTTTAAATTTTTAAAGTTCAAGTGTCCACACAGTTAATATTGTTTCTGTTTTGGCACACGTCACTTGACTTGATTTGAGAAATGCTGAAACATGACATTCTTCTCAATGTACTTGGGTAGTATTGCATTGCAGAAGGAAGCAGCACCAAACAGTCCTTACTATTTTAAGCAATTTGTTCACTGACTGTTAAGTGCCTGGTCATATGGCCAATTATCAAAAAGAATCAGATTGCATTCACTATGCATCAGAAAACACCACTATGTCCGACTTCCACACAGGATGTAGAAAGAGTTCACATGTCTTGTGGAGTCTTTCGTATCAGCTACAGAAAAATTTGGAGTGTCATGGTTCAAACTAATTTTGAAGGTTATTTATTTATTTATTTATTTATTTTCAAATTTCTACAGCACTGCTTCCTTCTTCACCAAAATAGCAAGAGAAAAACTAAAAGGGCAGTTTCACGAGGGAAGGCTTGGAATGCAGAGAAAATGAAAAAACAAATATCATCAAAGCAGGGACAAATCCTATGGTTCAAATAAGTCTATAATTTGAAGCTCTAAAACAAATAACTATTTTATAGCCTCACTACAGCACTGCTGCCATTGTCTGTTAATGATTAATTACTGGCTGAGGTCAAAATAGCAAGAGAAAAATTTGCCTTTTAAAAGGTGAAAATCCCCTTTTGATCTTCTCCCAGGGTTCTTTTTTAAATGACAGATGCAGAGCAAAATGTCTAATTAAAAAAAATTTTGTCTATTGGGGTTAGTTGTTTGGGATTCAAAAACCATTTAAAACTTATCCTATTAATAAGACAACATTTATGGCCTCTAATTAACCTTATATCTGCCTTGCTTGATCCTTCACCGTTGGAACACAGTGAGAGCAGATAAATCAAACCAGAGCATCAGAGGGTAGCTTCTGTCCAAGCAGCTTTACTCACGAGGTGTCCCACTGCTGCCATCATGTGTGGTTAATCAAAAGGATTAATTACTGGCTGAGGTCAAAACACACACACAAAAAAACCCTTAAGGCAAAACATTTCTTAGGTGAAAATCCCCTTTTGATCCACCCTGGGTTCTTTTTTAAATGACAGATCTTCGTGAGGCAAAATGTCTAATTAAAAAATACATTTATTTCTATTCTAAGTTACAGAAAAGTTATACTTGAAAAAAAGATTCAAAAAAGAGATTTAAACTAGGGAAACTATTATGTCTACCTATTATGTGTCTTTTATATGAATCTACAGGATCACATAGATTTTGTGTTTATAACTACTTATAACCTTATGGGTTTACATTGACACTATATTTTCATCACTCGTAACTTTACATGGAACTTTACTCCCCTTTAACTGCTCACATTCTCTTGTAACTTTAATGTAATGTTGTTGATAGATAGATAGATAGATAGATAGATAGATAGATAGATAGATAGATAGATAGATAGATAGATAGATAGATACTATATTGTCATTGTACATAGTACAACAAAATTGAATACTATCCCTGGTGCAATTAAAAAGAAAAAACATTTAAAAAGTAAAGAGAATTAAAAGAACTCATACACATCCATCACAACTCCCCATGGTCACACTATTTGGTCACAACATTTAAGATGGTTATGACTTTTGTATAGAAACTGTTTTTTAATATGTTTGTTCTCGCTTTTGTTACTCCGTATCTCCTGCCTGAAGGCAGTAGTACAAACAGACTATATCCAGGATGAGATGAATCCCGTAAGCTGCTATTTGCCTTTTTAAGGCAACGGGAACTGTATAGCTCTTCCAGAGATGGGAGAGGGTGACCAATGATCTTCTGGGCTGTGGTTATGACCCTCTGGAGTGCTTTCCTCTCTGTGGCTGTGCAGCTGGAGAACCAAGCACAGACACAGTATGTTAAGAACGCTCTCAATGGAGCATCGGTAGAAGGACAACAGCAGTCTCTCGCCCAGATTGTTTTTCTTTAAGAGTCCTCTGCTGGGCCTTCTTCACCAGAGAAGTGGTGTTAGCACTTCAGGTCAGGCCCTGCCCAATGGTAACACCCAGGAACTTGAATTCAACCACCCTGTCCACACAGTCCCCACTAATATACAGGGTCTGAATGTCTGCTTTTTTCTCCTTTAATCCACCACCAGTTCCTTGGTCTTTGTGGTGTTAAGGACCAGATTATTGTCTCCACACCGGGCACAGAGCCGCTCTACCTTGTCCCGATAGGTGGGCTCATCCCCTCCGGAATTGAGCTCCACCACAGTGGTGTCATCAGCAAACTTGAAGATTTTGTTGCTGGGGTGGGTAGAGGTGCGGTCATACGTATAGAAGGTGCAGAGCAGGGGACTCAACACATAACCCTGTGGGGGGCGGTGTTGAGGCTAAGGGCTATGTGCATGTGAGACCCTACTTTAACCCTCTGAGAGCAGTCTGACAGAAAGTCCAAGACCCAGAGGCAAATGGAATTAGACACTCCAAGCGCCTCTAGTTTGGACATCAGTCTGTGGGGGAGGATAGTATTAAAAGCAAAGCTGAATCTACAAACAACAGCCTCACATAACTCCCTGGCTGCTCCAGATGGGAAGGAGCAATATGGAGAGTGGCAGTGATGGCATCTTTTATGGATCTGCTTGCCCTGTATGCAAACTTGTAGTTGTCAAATGTCGATGGAAGACAGGAGATGATATACCTACATACCAGTTTCTCAAAGCACTTGATAATGATTGGAGTGAGTGCAACTAGTCTGTGGTAGTTAAGGCTTCTGATTGTTGGTATTTTGGGCAGAGGGACAATAGTCAAGGATTTCAGGCAGGGTGGGATAGACCGGTGTAAGGACTGGTTAAAGATCTTAGTGAAGACCCCCCTGCCAGCTGGTCTGCACAGTCCCTCAACACCTGTCCAGTGATGCCATCAGGTCCAGCAGCCGTCCTCGGATTCACCTCAGTTCACGCCTCACCTCATGCTCCTCCAAAGTGAATAAGGGGCCACTGTGGGCTGGTGAGTGTAATGCAGCTGTCTCCGGGGGCTCCACATCCAGAGGTTAAGCTCCTCTGCCAGCAAACGGTCCCCATCAACAGCAGCAAGGTCCGGTCTGTGGTTGGTAATATGCTGGATCCCCTGCCACACCTGTTTCGTGTCATTACTACTGAAGTTGTCCTCAATCCTCTGCCTATAATCCATCTTGGCCCGTTGAATGCCTCTCTTCAAGTTGGCTCTTGCAGTGCTGTAAAGCTCCACATCATCAATCCTGAAAGCCCTATTTCTGTCCAGGGTTTCTGATTGGGATAAATCCTGATGCATTTATTCACAGTAACAGTATCTGTGCAATGTTTGATATAGCACAGAACTGCCACTGTGTGCTCCTCCAGGTCTGGATGATCAAAAATATTACAGTTGGTTTTCTGGAAACAGTCCTTCAGGCCAACTTTGGAAACAACCAATCACGCCAACAGAGAAGGATCTTCATGGAAAGATAAGAGAATGCATCGAAATTGATAAACTCTCTGGTTATTTAAAGGGAGACTACGACGAGATCTTTCGGGAAAGATGGCAAGAAGTAACAAATTTATTAGTATTGTGACAACATTTGGCAATTTTAGCAATATGTTTAATTACTATTTCTATTTTGCTTGATACACTCAATGTAAATCTTAAAAACTGTATCCCCCCCTTTCTTTCCTTTTTTTTCTTTTTCCTCTTACCCATACTCCTTCCCTCTGTTCCCCTCTTAAAAATCCAATAAAAATTTATTAATGAAAAGAGAAGCACCTTCAGGCCAAGTTTTAACAGTCCTTGTGATAAGAGCCTGTTTCCTAAGAGGAGTATATGCTGTTGAAAGGAACAGGGGTGTATGTCTGACTGGCCCAAATGTGGGAGCTGGATAGCCCTGTAGCCAAGTTTTATATTCGAATAGACCTTGTCCAATGTTTTGTCTCCTCTAGTGGCACATTTCACATGCTGATGGAACTTGGGGAGCACAGTTTTAAGTTCAGCATGATCCAAGTCCCCAACAATAATATGCACAGCCTCATATGCTGTAAGATGTCCCTCAATTCCCTGTTCTCAATACTTGAACATGTCTTCAGTTTCCCTCCCTATCAAGACAGGCTCTGTTTTGGGCATGTGGTCTCTGTCTTCTTCAGCGAATACTGAAGCAAAGAATTCATTGAGTCTCTCAGTAATCTCTGTTTCTTCTTTAATAATCCCTTGCCTTCCATTATCATCTAATGGTTCAATGGCCTTCCTAGTTGGGTCCTTACTTCTAATGTACTTAAAGAAGTCCTTGTTATTTCTTTGAGTGTTTTTAGCTATACGCTTATGCAAGTCTTGCTTTGCTTTCCTGATTTTTGCCTTGCATTTGTTCTGCCAGAATTTATGTTTCTGCCTGTTCCCGTTTGGACAATCCTTCCATCTTCTAAATGAACTGCTCTTGCTTTTGATCACTTCCCAAACAGCTCTTGTAAGCCACATCAGAGTCCTCTTGGACCTGGCAGTGCCTTTTTCCTTTTGGGTATGCAATAACATGCTGTTAAGTCCATTCTATCCTATGGCAATCCTTTTCGGTCTTTTCCAGGTTAGCAATGGTCAGAAGGGGTTTACCACTCCCTTTCCCCTAGGACAGGGCAGCTTGCCAAAGGGCACATAGGCAAACAGACAGAGTGAGCCAATCCAATGTTGCATCTCCTTCTTAAACCTCCACTTTCTTAAATGCTGTTTCAATCATTGCCATCATCTTAGAACTGCAGAACTGAAAGGGACCCTATGGCCCATTGAGTCCAGCCTATCAAACAGGCACAGTGGGGGAATCATATGTTTGGATCTGCCTAAACCACTGAGCTATCAGCATGTCATGTTTCACTGCTAATAGGAAATCAAATCCATAGCAAAGCTGGAAATGTTGCTTTCCCCCACTATACCGTCCAATCAGAACCAACGTGAATTCCACTGATTCCATAGATCTATAATTTAGGCCGTGTTATTCCTTTCTAGTGCAATTAGAGATAAGGTACAATGATATTTTTACTTCTCTTGCAGTGTAACTACAGTACGGGACTTATAAATAATTTCTATAGATCAAGGAGATATATAGCTTTATTGGTTTAGTAGCAACTAACTGTTTCTGGGAAAGTTGGCACTGGAACTAATTACTTTTACTTTCTCAAATATTGGTGATTAGAGACCTAAAAGAATAATCATGCAATCAGAAACCAAGATTTCTGACATTATTTCTGACATTCATTGTACCCCTACAAAAAGCCAGGAACTGGTTGTTTTCCTGAAGAGGATTTGATCTAAGAAACTAAACAGGTTGTTTTTAACAGTTGCTTGCTGTTATACAATGGGTTTCTTCTCTTCATTATCTTATTAGTTTAGGTCACTTTTAAACGGTTCTTCATTTCCTTTACAAAACCACAGTTTTGCCAGGAAATGCAATACAGTACACTGTTTCACTTAGATCTTTCATCAGAAATAGCACAGAAAACATGACTATATATTTTTCATAGGTCTTATGAATGAACAATGGAGCATTGTGATTGACTTGAAACAAAATTATGGCTTCATTAAACTCTTAGTCCTTAAATTAAAGCTTTAAATACATACTGCAAATTGGATACTACTTAAGCATCAATTAATGAATCTGTAATACGGACATTCAACATCATCCCTCCATCTTTTAAAATAAATATTTACAGGCAGAATAAAATGTTAATCTTGGTGAGAAAATGTTAATTTGGAACTACTCAATAGCAATGATTTTAAGTTAATTAAGCCAGAATTAAATTGATTAACTCTTAAACACGCTATGCCAGGAATATGGGTCCATATCCTGGTGTTTTGAATCATGGATAAAGAATTAACAAAATGGTGGTTTCAATGGCTTTTTAGTGGATTTGCTTATAGTCTGTGCTAAATGAGGTTACACTCCCTCTGAAAACACAGGTGTGTCTTTGAGCTTGGATGCTTAAGTTTTGGCAATGGCCAGAAGTACATTTGCACAATTAAAACTAGTGCATCAGCTGCATCTCTTCCTGGAGAGGTCTGATCTAGCCAGAGTGACATTAAACTATAAGTTAATTTAGTCTTTAAGGTGCCACAAGTTTTTGTCTTTTTAGTACAGTATTTGTATACTTATGTTTAGCTTTAAATATTGTCTCTTAGTGATGTAAGCTCCCTGGAGTTCTTTTTAAGGAGAAGGACTGAGTAGAAATATTTTGAAAAAATAAATAGGTTTTGCCTTCCTTCTCTTCCCAGTCCTAATCATTTTCTTGGGAAGAAAGAATATAAAACACCCTTTTATTTATTTTTCCTACCCTATCTGAAGCCAACATCTCACACACATTATTATTATTATTATTATTATTATTATTATTATTATTATTATTATTATTATTATTATTATTATTATTATAGCAGCTGTATTTGAGGATTCTGCCTTGGTTCTGTTATCTCTGAAGGAAAAGCCTACTTTGGCCAATTCAGGTCAGATGTCTTCCATTTTTCCATTGTTTAGCAGAAATCAAAATGAGAAACTAGGTCTCAGGACAGGAAAAGATGTAAGTGATCTTCATTCTGATGGTTAAATGCTCCCCAAATGTTTCAGCCCACAGGCCTACTTCAGGATTTCAGAAGCAAAAACTTCAGTACTGTAGTTCATTCAGTCTGTACTAGCTGCAAATATTGATCTAAAGCCTGTTGAGTTGAGCATCAGCATTGTTCTGATCGCTGCAGAATTGATGCTTTTGAGCTGTGGTGCTGGAGGAGAGTCTTGAGAGTCCCCTGGACTGCAAGGAGAT
This sequence comes from Phrynocephalus forsythii, assembly GCA_029282475.1. Lineage (NCBI taxonomy): Eukaryota > Metazoa > Chordata > Lepidosauria > Squamata > Agamidae > Phrynocephalus > Phrynocephalus forsythii. The sequence continues at coordinate 66,373,443 of JAPFRF010000002.1, forward strand.
CAAACCTATCCATCCCGAAAGAAATCAACCCCGAATGTTCACTGGAAGGAGAGATTTTAAAGCTGAGGCTCCAGTACTTTGGCCACCTCATGAGGAGAGAGGACTCCTGGAAAAGTCCCTGATGCTGGGAAAAATCGAAGGCAAAAGGAAAAGAGGACGGCAGAGAATGAGATGGTTGGACCGTGTCATCGATGCAACCAATAGGGATTTGACAAAACTCCGGGAGGCAGTGGAGGATAGGAAGGCCTGGCGAGCTCTGGTCCATGGGGTCGAAGAGTCGGACACGACTGAACGACTGAACAACAACAACAACAACAACAACAACAACAAACAACAACAACAATTGTTATATTTTACTAGAGCTTGGAAACATGCAGTACAGTATATTGTTTGGTCTCAGCCAGAATCCCCAGGCCAGCAAGCCTAGAGGGGATGCTGACTGGGGATTAGGGGAAAAGTAGCCCCCAAAGTAACGTTTCTTATAAGAGCCCCTAATTGACAACAAAAGATGCAAATATTCACGAGTCACCGCGGATTTTCCTCATCTGAAATTCACAGCTGGAGCAGTTTTACCACCGGAATAAAGTTTTTTTTTTTAAAAAAATGGTCCTTTTTAAAAAAAGAAAACCCTCCAAAGTGTCTTGCTCGAGCATCATAAACGCCTGAAACCGCCCGCTGGAGCTTGCCAGCTTGTTTTGTTTTCTCTGCTGTGAAATCCGGGTTCCGCTCGCTGTTTTGGTTCCTGCGCCCTCCCGTGCTTCGAATGAAGAACTCGAAAAATGCAGGCGAATGGCGCCAAGAAGGAGAGAAAAAGCTGCTGAGTCGGAGCTGCTGAGTCTTCTTCTCTCCCGCGTCCCTTACGCTCCAATTCCAGCCCGGCGTGCCCCGGCTGGGACGGAACAATAAAGGAGCACCCGTGTTACTGCTTTGTTCTTTGTAGGAGTGCTTGCGTGCTGGGCTAGCAGCCGCACCAGGATGGCCGAGTGGTTAAGGCGTTGGACTTAAGATCCAATGGACGCATGTCCGCGTGGGTTCGAACCCCACTCCTGGTAGCTGGTTTTTTTCCTTCCGAGCGGTTGCTAAATTAAAGAAGACAGCATGTAAAACACGGCCAAGCTACCCGGTTTAAGCCTCGGCTTCTGAACGGCTCTGCGGGAGCCTGCAGCCCCCGGGAGGGTTGAGCTGAAGGCGGAGCCCGCCCGGCTCGGATTCCGACGTGCAATTTCCCGTCCTGTGCAATATCCCCTGACCCCAACGACGGCAATGGATGAAACGACGTCCCCCCCCCTACCACCACCACCACCCGACATTCACAACCACTTCTGTCCGCAGAAAAAAAAAATGTTTATTAAACGTACCTCCCTTTAATAATTTAATTTTCATAGGGTCGCAATGACGCCCGATCAACGAGAAAGACTTGCTCGGCCTGCGTAGAGCAAGGAAAACAAACAAACAAACCTGTTCCGCCCAAAGGGTCGGAGAGGAAGGAATGAAAGCGGAGAACTGCGAAACGTCGGTATATGTTTGACAGGCGGAAGGGCTCGTCCCTTTTTTGGTCGGGGTGGCATGGAGTCATTATTGCACAAATCTATGTACTGTATATATATTTTCCAGGGAAACCCCCCTCCCGGGAAAAAAATAGTCCCCCATCCATGAAAGATGAATGAATTATTTGTTTCTCTCCCGCTTTTTCTCTTCCGCCGTAGGATGAAGAAACAATGCGTTCAAAGGAGGCTCTCAAACTTCCCTGAGCTCCGAGGCTCATTTCGTTACCTATGTCTCTCTGAGGTAAATTTGCATCCTGCTCTCAGGAGAAAAAAATCCTATGAAAATAGGGAAGGTGGGTGAGGCTGTCTTTGGACTTTCTAGATTGCCAAACCCTTTCAACTGGCACCATTGGGAATCTGGTAATCAACAGCCGCCAGAAACAAAGATTTTCACCTGTTTTGTAATATATCGGCAGTCCTCCCTCCAAAAAAAGAACAATGGAATGTATGCATGTGCCCTACAAGATCTCAAAAGTGAATAATGACGTTACAAAACCAGTATCAAATGCAGCATAATAAACCCAGTATTAACTTGATCACAGACCTGTACCTGCTTGCTTATAGAATTTCCAGTCGAAAATGAAAATTGTAACGGAACCATACCATGTCAGTTCAATATCTCCTGGTGACATTTCAACAGGATGCCAGTTAGCAAAGAAGTCTCACAGCAAGTTAATCTCAACAGGCAAAGCTCACTATAACTGGAATCCTGCAGTCAGTTTTGGGTTAATATAGAGTATGGCTTCCCATATTACATCTAATTCTCTGATTAATTGCATTTTGTTGTTGTTGTCCTTTCCACAAAGTAAACATGTTTCCTGAAGTAAAACCAAGGCAAACTCTTCTGATTCATCCTCAAATGAATATTGCCATGAATGTTGTTTCTATAGTTCCACACACATTCATATGGGCCATACTGCAGCTGTCTCTTTGGTGTAACACAACACAAGTATTGATGCAATAGTTATTGATAGTACATTTTGTACGCAGGTGGTGACAACAGGCTCTGAATAGCTGTGCTAAAAAGGGAATTTTTTGCAATTACCCAAATTAGAACTGGAGTCCTTTGTAGAGAGACGGGTTATAAGTCCAGTAAAACACCCAAAATACAGCATATCATGTTGCATAAACAAGGATACACTAATATTTTATTAAACCACTGAAAACTCATAACAAGCTTTCTAGTCCTGAGAGATTAGTCTTCAGGCTGGGAATTATAAAGGGAATGCAGAAGAAACAGAAAAGTTCCCCAAACCATCCTAGCTAAATGTGGAGGCCAAGGCTGCCTTGTTTAAAATAATTTTGAAAGCAAATTCTGCAACTTATGCAAACTGAAAGAGAGTTCTTAAAACCCAAAAGCTCACCTGTTGGCCAAACTTTAACTGTCTGAAAAAGATATTGCCCCTTCTTGTTTTCAAAACATCACTGCACCCTATTTTTTGGTTTCTGAACATGACTGCCTCCAGTAGCTGCTATTTTTAAAAAGCACTAGATGAGTGACCCCTGGTGGCTCCTGACAGCAATAAGTTTTTTTAAAGGGTTTGCAAATCTATGGTAATTGGGACACAAAACTATTCAACAGGATCATGGTGCTTTGCAAGACGTGAGTTATATGAGATGCTGAGTACAGGTGAAGTGCCCATCTTGAATATCAGGAAACCTGGATTATCAGATAAAATGCCTTAAACCCAGTGCCTGCTCCATTGTGTTTTTAATAGAACAGTTTACAACTCATGTACAGCAGCATGGCTCTCATCCTCTCTAGGTTGTAACTTGTGGACATGCTAATGGTGCATATGAAGATGCTCACATATGGAAATAATATTTTTAATTAGCTCTCTTAATTGGATGCTGAGCTGTATGGAATCTTGCATGGCTAAACATCATGCCTTGTTATATCAAAATGAGGCAGTACCAGCAGTAGCTAGGATTATTCTACGATCATAAGGAGGATTCTTCAATCTTGGTCCCTTGTATTACAGCTCACATGTCATACCTCTGGGTGATGGAAATGGAAGTTTTTAAAAATTAACATTTCTGAATGGTTGAATTCAGTGCAAAATTTGCTGTTTCCTTTATGTCTTGTCATGAATACTTTTAAACTTTATCTTTGCCCTGATGCATCAGTGAATGACATATAAACATATGAGTGATTTATACCCCTGGTTTCCAATCCAGCACACCTTTGTATTTGTGAATTTATTTACAACAATGCCTTTGTTTAAGAGTATCTTGATTTAAGAACATTTTGAAAGACAAGCAAACATTTATTCTAAATTTTGCCTTGATCAACAAGCAATGTCTTGATATACAAGCAACTGGCATAGGTCACATGAACACAAGTGAGCCGATGGTGGCTCTCTCTTTCTCTGTCTCCCTGCTGGACTGTGGGTGATAGTCTGGAATGTTCCGTCTCAGGCAGCCTCCAAAGCAGAGGGAGGAGAGAGGAAGGGAGGTTTCTCTTGCACCAGCCAGGACTGCTTTCAAAGGAGAAAGTAGGTTAGGGTTTTGTTCTATTTTTAATATATTTCTAATTTTATTTATGGTAATTTGTTTTTAACAGCCTTTCAAACCATTTCTAGTTATGGGGCAGCTAGTCAAGTGTGTATATAAAATTGTATTTTATTATTGTTACATTAAAAACACAGTGTAAAATCCAGTTGTTAGTCCCAAAGAGAGCAAATTCCACAGCCAGGTATCTAAACTATGGTGTTTACTTGGACTTGTAGCCAACTTCTTTTGTGAGTTTTTGGAATTTTGTATGTTTGTGTATATGGTCTATGTAGCCCCAAAACGAATCATCTAAGTTTCCATTATTTATTATGAGAAAATACATATTTATGTAAGAGTGTTTTGGTTTACAAGCAGGTTTTTGGAGTAAATTATGCACGCAAACCAAGGCATTACTGTATTTGGATTGGGGAAACTGATTCACCCAACAGTACAATGCCGTTTTTTAAACCTGGCCATTTTATTCTGTCATTGCATTCATCCAGTTAGGGAGAAGAATGGAAGGACAGATTAAATGGTTTCTTTTTCTCCTTGTTTAATAATAATAATAATAATAATAATAATAATAATAATAATAATAATAATAATAATAATAATAATAATAATAATAATAAATAGTAGTACAAAAAAACCTCTGGATCAGTAGGTTTAAAATGAGATAAAGCTTATATGCACTCTTGCAGGATATTCCTACTAATCTTATAAATTTACATTTAGTCGGACTGGTGTGCCTAAAGCTAGATTTGAAGGTATTTAAGTCAATAAAATAATACAAACTCCCATAAACAGGAAGCTTAATGCATTACTATAATTTAGCTGTAATGATTTTTCAGAAAGTACACACATACAGTCATTGAAAATAAATAAATTGTTGCTGATACATGTGTTCCAAAGATTCAGTGCTGATCTCATAATATAAGACTCACTATAGTATTACAAAAGAAAAAGAAAAATCATGCAACAACAACAGACATGGAATATGATTCTTGGGACAAAAATACCCTTCTCTACAATATGGCATTAATTCCTTTTTTGTCCCATAGAATAAACTTTTAAAAAAGTTATTAAGGGTTCATTTCATTTCTTTAGCACCAGAGGAAAATCTACCTAAACCATTGGGGCTATAGGCTGTACAATGGAAGGGAGAAAGTCTACTGAAAATCATAGCCTCCACTATGACTTCACAAGTTACATCTATAGGATTTTAGCCAAATACCACCTATAATGGTAGTGGTGTATCTCAAACCACCACTAACTGACATTCTAAGCAAGGGTGCAAGTTTTCAAGATTAAGCTGTGACCAATATGGGGCATAGTGGCTCAGTGGACTAAGGCTCTGAAAACTGTTGGCTGCAGAGTTGGCTGCTCGGTGGTTCGAATCCTGGGTGCCACGCAGCAGAACGAGCTCTCACTGATAACCCAAGCTCCTGCAATCCTAGCAGTTCGAAAGCATGTAAATGCAAGTAGATACAATAGGCATCGCTGTAAAAAGCGGGAAGATAAAACAGTGTTTCCTTGCAGCCATGCCAGCCACGTGGCCATGGACTTGCACAACACTGGCTCTTCGGCTTGAATACAGAGATGAGCACCACCCCTAGAGTCGGACACGACTAGCAAGCATGTGTGGGGGAACCTTTACCTTTACCTATAATTGCTGTCAATCAGTAGCAACAAGAGATGCCATTTTTATAACACAGTCTACAATCTTGAGCTATGCCCATACCTAAGAGAGACATCAATAATACTATTTACAAAGCACCATTGTCAAAGCCCTGCCCCTTAAGTTCACCAGCTGTGACAGAAGATGCACACCAATGTTCTTTTATACGGCTCAGGAAAACAAGCAGGGAGTTGATAACATTCCGTGCTCTAGTAGTCACTCCTGAACCATGTGAGTTAAGCAACTTGCTATCTCATCTTCCTCATCACTTCATCACCACACACAAACACACACACACAAAAGGAAAAAATACACATCACAGCACCATTCTGACTTTGTCAGAGCTCCCCACATAAGTATTTTCAACCAGTGTTTAATAGGTGTCATCTCAGACATCTTAGTGTATTGAGACCCTTTGGCCAGAATACTAGAATATCTGCTTCTTACTGAGCCATTAGGCAGAATAATAATAATAAGCCTATCACCACTTGTGTGTAGATTGAAGGGTATATGTGCAGGTGTGAATTGACTTAAGTGAGGGAATCTCTTTAATTAGCAGATATTGAGGGAGGGAGAAGAGAATGTTCTCCCATCTCTTCTTCCTGAATGCCACTATTGTTCCCTTGGACAGAACACTGCCCTGCATTCCCTAAAGCCAGTGATGGCAGATAATAGCTTAAAATAATGCAGTTATCTGTAACAAGGTCATTCTTGTGACACGGTGTATGTATCCTATGTATATTTGAAGACAAACCAAATGGTTTGTCCTAGGGTTCACGGTTTTTGGTGTAGCTTCTAGCCTGTTCGAGTTAATTTTTTTACAGTCACTTTGAAAGGCAATTTGTAGATTTTTTTCAAAGGGACTCATCCTTTCATTTGACTGGAACTCTTAAAAGATGAGAGGATGATGTTCTCTTTTAAACAATCAAGGCTTATAAACAATCAAGGTGGGTGGACAACATACATGTTGTTGGAGGTAGGTGAGGATAGAAAGAAGGGAAAAGAAACAGAGGATCTGGGGGGATGGATTGTACAAGGTGTTAAATTCTCAAGTGGACCCATTTAATCATCTGGGGAATGGTGCTTATTTATTTATACAAGTGTATAAATGTATAAATGTATAAATGTATAAATGTATAAATAAATAAATAAATAAATAAATAAATAAATAAATAAATAACCCCCCAACACTGAGTGCTTTAACACTGGAGGCATTGAAGAGAAATTTAGACAACCACCTGGCAGATATCCTATGATTTGTATTCCTGCTTTGAGCAGGGTTGAACTCTATGGTCTTGTAGGCCCCTTCCTACTTCATGATTCTATGGTTCTATTGTTGTAAATATTAACATGAACAGATTCTGGTAATAATCTTAGAAATTCAGAGCTGGAAGGAATCCTATGGATCAGGAAATCCAGGGGGAATTGAACTCACAGCCTCTGGCACTGCAGCCTAAAGCACTAAACTATCCAATAGGTATGAAGCTCTGTAATGATTAACAAAATGTTTTAAGCCTTTTCTCCAAGTGTTTAGATACCCTCCTGCTTTCGGGTGACTAGAGAACATTGTCCCATCAAAAATAGTCAAGTAAAATTACATTACCACCATAACTTTCATTTGTAGGGGAAAAGGAGAATAACATTTTGTCTTTTGCCTCAAGCAGCAATATGACTTGTGATGGCTGGCGGGGACATGTGTGTGTGTGGTGGTGGATGCGTACGTGGGGTGCCATCGCCACAGCCTTCAAGGGGAGGAGGAGGGAAAGGAGGACTGCTGGGTGGTGGGAGGGTGCCCCCAGAGCCTTAGGGAAAGGAGGACTGCTGGGTGGTGGGAGGGTGCCCCCAGATTGCTGTGCCCAGAGCAGATGTACTCTTCTGCGCCACCCCAGATACGCCCCTGATTACCCTTTTGTCCATGCATCCTAAATGTTAAATAAAATCATGGCACAGGAAAAGCACCAAACTGGATTAAATTTTGGGTAATAAACCTTTGGAACTAGTGTTAACTGGTACTTTACAGTCTTTATGCTCACACACAGAATGTTTGCAAAAGAGCCTGATCAATTCAATTAGCTCTGCTTTTGTATCATTTAATGGGTAATATCGGAAGACCCTAATTTCTCTTTCAAAATGTCCATGTTGCATTAACATCAACAATAACATTTTAAAAATTGAAGTTATATTTCCATCCGGAAATTGAATACAAGGCAACTTTGTAACAGAACAACAAAATATAATGGAACAATAAACATCTTGAATTTTTGATAATGAAGAAATTCTTGTTTTTGTTATTGCAGCATGTTTAAATTATACAGTTTAGAAGCCTGTGACAGGCAGGAAAACAGGAGATGATATTATCACTTATTTACACAATTTCTGTGTGGTGTTAATAAGAGTGTATTTTGCTCATACGTTAAGTAATTGATATATCTGTATGTCTTAGAGTTTCAAGGAGCATATAACAAACCTCTCACTATTTTTAAATGAAGGAAGACCTGGAAGCAGTGCAAACAACAAGGCCAGTGGAGGTCATGACATTCCAGTTGAACTACTTAAAACCTTGAAATAGGATGCTGTTAAGGTTCTAGCTACACTCAATATGCCAGCAAATTTGGAAAACTCAGGAGTGGCCAGAGGACTGGAAAAGTTCAGTCTACATCCCAATCCCAAAGAAGGGCAACACCAAAGAATGTTCCAACTACTGTACAATTGCACTCATTTCACACACTAGCAAGGTTATGCTCAAAATTCTACAAGGGAGGCTGCAGCAGTATGTGGACAGAGAATTCCCAGAGGTGCAAGCTGGATTTTGAAGGGGCAGAGGAACTAGATATCAAATTGCCAACATGTGCTGGATTATGGAGAAAGCAAGAGAGTTCCAGAAAAACATCTACTTCTGCTTCACTGACTATGCCAAAGCCTTTGACTGTGTGGACCACAACAAGCTATGGAAGTTCTTAAAGGAATGGGAGTGCCGGACCACCTTATCTGTCTCTTAAAAAATCTATATGTGGGACAAGCAGCAACCGTCAGAACTGGATATGGAACAACTGACTGATTTAAAATTGGGAAAGGTGTATGACAGGGTTGTATACTGTCACCTTGCCTATTTAACTTATATGCAGAGTACATCATGCGAAAGGCAGGACTGCATGAATCACAAGCCGGAATTAAGATTGCCGGAAGAAATATCAACAACCTCAGATACGCAGATAGTACGGTGAGGAGGAATTAAATAACTTCTTAATGAGGGTGAAAAGAGTGGGAAAAATGGGCTGAAGCTCAACATAAAAAAAATTAAGATAAATGCCACCGGTCCCATTATCTACTGGCAAACAGAGGGGGAAGAAGTGGGGGCAATGTCAGAGTTTACTTTCTTGGGCTCCTTGATCACTGCAGATGGTGACTGCAGCAACAAAATTAAAAGACACCTGCTTCTTGGGAGGAAAGCGATGGCAAACTTAGGCAGCATCATCTTAAAAAGTAGACATCACTTTGCTGACAAAGATCCGGATAGTCAAAGCTATGGTTTTTCAGTAGCATCTGGAACCCTAGTGTGGGGGCAGGAAATTAGGAAAGTGAAACTGGGAGGGAAGGGGTCTGTGAAGATTCTCAGTCATCCAGGTGAGTTTATCTGGAAGTTGAGTCATGGCAACTGGACTTCTTTTCTTGAGAGATTGAAATGTTTTGCTGCTCATCCAAACAACTTCATAAGGACTGTGAATCCTGGTGTACATGTAAATATCTCCATTTGCTCTGTTCAGATCAGCTTCCCAAGTCTTTTTTAAAAACTAAAACAAGACAGCCAGCTGCCTTTGTTATATTTTGTTACATTTCATCCTACAACTTACACATATGAAAAAGAGAATCTTAGGGTGACACAGTGTTTCAAATGTATTAGGATACAAAGTAATATCTGGTGGTGGTGTATTTGTAATGAACTGTAACATTTAACTGATTTATGTGCATTTTCCAGCCTCTTAATAGTTGTTTTCTTCTAACATGGATTTAAAATTTGAAGTTGTTTTGCACCTGCTCAATAATTTTGAAAAAGGTTACAGTTCAGAGGTAGAATCAGTGTTTTGCATACAGAAATCTTGCTGTTTAATCCCTGGTACTTCTTGGTAGGGCTGGAGAAAATCAAAGAGCTGCTGGTAGACCTTGTATAGGGCAGTAGATGGGCCAGTGATGGTTTGGTGTAAGGCAACCTCCCATGATGCCTTGTGTTCCTAAGCATAGTATTGGACAGAGTGGCTTTCACTGGGACAGAATCCTGATTTGCACAACTCAACGAGAAGATTCCACCACCACTATCACCACCAACAGCTAGTCATCTTTAAGGAATAAATGTTGCATTTTAAGCCACAGTTTAATAAATCACTGTATGCATTTCTATTAATATATACTACATTGTTCTGGATTACAGTTCTTTTAGGTTATGTATTCAACTTGTAATTGTACATTAACAATAATGGTACAGACAATGTAGAAAAACCAGTCATAAATATAGTTTTGCTGACTGTGACTCCCAGAATCCCCTGCCAACACAGCTAATGGTTGCAGTCAGAGAACACATGAGTTACCCAAGGTTGGGACCCACTGCCATAGAGGATCCAGAGGAGTGCCCCCCATCCCACCAAAAAAGGACCAAGATTAAACTAAGGGTTGCTACTGAAACCAAGAAGGGTCCAATGAGCTGAGAGGTCCTGACCACAACCCATCAATGCTGGTTGCACGAACGAGAAGCAGTTCAAGCATCTGCAGCAGTGGGTGAACAGCACCAGGGATGAGAGGCCAAAGGCTTATAAGCTTTACCTGGGATCTGGGGCAGTACAGTGAAATGGGTGGTGAAGGTAACTCCAAGAAAGTAGATAAGCGTTAATAGTTTGGAATAAACATTTGTTTGTTTTTTGAATACTGACTCTAAGCTTTTTTCCAAGAGGATGAAAGGCACTTGAGTGTTGTTTCTGGTACCTATCACAGTCTGTAAACATATTTATTTTTGCAAAGAGCCCACATGGCATGTTTCTGTGACATTAAACAGGCTAAGTGGTCATCAACCCTATTTTAACCAATTGAGTGCTATGCTCCCCCTCCTGAATTAGCTATAGATGAGATTTAAATTGTGTGCATGCATGTACATGCAGGATCTCTCTCTCTCTCTCTCTCTCTCTCTCTCTCTCTGTGTGTGTGTGTGTGTGTGTGTGTGTGTGTGTGTGTGTGTGTGTGTGTGTGTGTGTGTGTGTGTGTGTGTGTGTGTGTGTGTGTGTGTTACTTCCTGCAGCACCATCCCTCTGCTTTCACTGAAGTCTGGGCACTGCACATTGGGTTGCCATCTAGATCAGGCCTGCCCAAGAGGTAGACTGTGGGCTACTGGTAGCCCGTGAAGAGTTCAAAAGTAGCCCACTGGCCATCAATAAAAAAAAGTGAGGGGATAACTTCTCCACCCCACCCTCCCCCATCTCAAGGACCACACCCACCCCAGCAAAGTTCTGGGTCTGCCAGCCTACTGTCTCAGCCAAGCGAGGCAGTTCAAGGGCCATGGCACATTGAAATATGTTTCCTCCAGAATGGATTAATTGATTTTAAATGCATTCCTATGGGAAACCGCTGCTCTACTTACAAAAGTTTTTATTTAAGAGCATGTGCTCAGAACGGATAACATTCGTAAGTAGAGGTTTTAGTGTAGTAGCCCTCAGGCACTTTGGGCCAGAAAAAAAGTAGACCTTGGCCTGTTCAAAGTTGAGCAGCCCTGATCTAGACCCTAAGGAGGAGGATGGTAAAGTTACATTTTTGGATCACAGCTGCCAAAGTCTCACAGCTGACTTAGGGAATTCCATGCTGCCTAGGAGAATCTGGGAGTTAACACCAACATTTTCCAAAATTTTCCAAATTTTGCATAGGGCTAGCCTACCTGAACATCCATTCAGTAAATTCCATTCATTTGGTTTTTTAAAAGCTTCACTGCAGCATGGGAGAGAGAAGATAAAATTTATAGTCTGCAATTACTGTAACTGATTTAGGATAAGGCCAGCAAGGTAACTAGCAGGCTAGACGGAACTCTCCATGGGTAATTTCTAGCTTGAAAATTTGAGGCTTACCACCACTGGATAACAGATGTTAGTGATACATGTTGATGCTAGATAGTAGATGGTAAGAGATATTACTTGGAATTTCATTAGAACAATTTCCCTTACATAAGCAACTATGCTACAGACGGCCGTGAAGATTCTCAGTCATCCAGGTGAGTTTATCTGGAAGTTGAGTCATGGCAACTGGACTTCTTTTCTTAAGAGATTGAAATGTTTTACTGTTCATCCAAACAGCTTTGGCAGTCTGGGGAAAGCCAGTTGTGAGTCCTCCATTTTATAGTTCACTTTGACCTCTTGTCACCCTGATATGAAATAGGCTCACAAGATGAACAATGGACTGAATAGGCTCGGTAGGTGGCTCAATAGGCCATTAGGTGAACAATGGCTGAAACCCATAAAGTATGGGTCATTAACTATGGCCTTGCAGATGGAGATGTGAAGTATTTTTGATTTGTCTAGGGATTGTTGATATCACTGCCTGGTAAGTAGCAGATAGACTGTGCCTCAACCCCCCATCTCTGTTGAGAGAGGGGTTCTCAATACCCACCTGATAGGCTGAATGGCTTCCCTGACCCATCTCTCAAACCACCTATCTTCTCTATGTAATATGTGTACATCTTCATCTTTGAATGAGTGCCCTTTATCCTTCAAGTGGAGGTGTACTGCTGATTCTGGTCCTGAGCTGTTGCCCCTCCTATGTTGGGCCATCCTCCTGTTTAATGGCTGTTAATTTTTCCAATGTAGGGTCTGCACACTCCTCACTGCATTGGACCACATATATTATATTGCTCCTCTTGTATTTTGATGTTGAGTCCTTTGGGTGGACAAGACTCTGCCTTAGTGTGTTTGAAGTAAACAGGGATGCGGTGTTTGCCAAAAATCCTTTAAAGCTTTTTGGACACTCCTGCCATGTAGGGAATGACCAGGTTCTTCCATTGGGTCTGTGCCTTAGGCTAATCCATTGTTCTTTTGCTTCAGGACATTGCTTTGTTGCAGGCCCACTGTGGATATGCACAGGCCTTAAGTGCTGTCTTCAGGTGCCTCTCTTCCTTTTTCTTGGCTTCTGTGGAGGTGGGGATGCTCTCTGCTCTGTGGTTTAGGGTCCTGATGACTCCTAATTTGTGTTGTAATGGATGGTGGGAGTCAAACAGTAAGTACTGATCTATTTTGGGGGATTTCCTGTAAACATCTACTCCCAGGACATGGCCGCGTCTGATCATGACTGCACAACCCAGAAAAGCCAACCTGTTGTATTGAGTGTCTTCCCTAGTAAACTTAATATTATGGTCCACCACATTGATGTGGTCTGTAAAGGCCTGTACTTTCTGAGTCTGATTTTCACCCAGGTATCATTGACATACCTGAACCAGTAGGATGGTGTTGTCCCTGGGAAGGTGTCGAGTGCCTTCTTCTCCACTTCTTTCATGTATAGGTTTGCAACAATTGGTGACAGTGGGGAACCCATGGCACAACCATGCTTCTGTCTGTAGAAGTCCCCTCTGTACATGAAATATGTGGTGTTCAGACACAGGTCCAGGAGCAGGCCTATCTGGTCTGGGTTGAGGCGGCTTCTGGAGGTGAGGGTACTGTCTTCTTAGTCTTCTCTTTACCATTGTTAGGGCATCAGCAGTGGGGATGCTGGTAAAGAGCGATGTAACATCAAAGGATACCATGGTTTCATCTGCATCCAGTTTCAGCTCCCTGACTTTAGAAACAAACTCCTCTGAATTGTACACATGGTGGTCCTTGAGTCCAACCAGTGGGGCTAGGATAGTTGCCAGGTATTTTGCAATGTTGTTAAGTCACTGAATTTATACTACCAACAATGGGTCTGAGGGTAATTCCTTGCTTGTGGATCTTGGGAAGTCCGTAAAAGCAGGGGGCAGTCTCTTCAGGATATAACCAGTGGTAAGTCGCACTTTCAATTGTGTTATCCTTCTCCAAGAGTTTTAAGAATTCTATTACTTTTTTCTTGTAATTGCTGGTGGGGTTTCTTTTTAGTTTTTCATATGTGTGTTGGTCATCTAAAAGTGAGATAACCTCTTTGTGGTATTCCACAGTATTGAGGACAACGGTGTATCTTCCTTTTTCCGCAGGCAGAATGGTGATATTCTTATCCCTGCTGAGAGATGTCAGAGCACTTCTCTCCTGGCTGGTGAGGTTGGATGGTGGTGGTTGAGCACTGGAGAGTGCAGCAGAGACTTTTATCCCGAGTAGTTCAGCTTCTGCTGCTGGCAGATTGTTGTTGTGAATGGCCAATTTTGTAGCTGTGATGAAACCCACAACAGGAACCTGTTTGGGTGTGATGACAAAATTTAGGCCTTTGGATAGGACTTCTCTCTCTGCCTGGGTGAGATGCTACATGCTGCAGATGCCTTCAGTCTTTCCCTTTTATATTTTATAGAATTTTATAGTATTTATTTTATTTCTTCCTTTCTTCTCCCTCCTACTAATCGGTACTACATCCCCATCTTTAAACTCTTCTGCTTCATATAGTCAACTTGTCCATTTCTAAACAGGTTTGCCTACCTAGAAACCAGATGTAGAAACCTTGAGGAAGACATACTTATTGGGGTGCATGTGAGGAGGAAGAGATGTACATACTATTAGAATGCTTTGCTTGGAGAGTGTGTTTACAGCAGTGTTTAGGATTCAAGGGACATTGTATCCAGGCTGGCAAGTTATTTGGTCATTTGAGACCCCACAGGTGTGGGATTTCCCCTCACTGGGAGTAAAATGCATTATAATAAATTGAAGAGCCAAACATTTGATGCTTTTCCTGAACTCAAAGTGAACTGAGTTGAACTCAAAGTGTGGGTAAAACAGTTTTAATCACAAGTTACAAATATCTAAAATATGTTCATATGATGCAGAAAGAAAGAAAGAAAGAAAGAAAGAAAGAAAGAAAGAAAGAAAGAAAGAAAGAAAGAAAGAAAGAAAGAAAGTGTGGTGATGCCTAAAAGTCTAAAAAAGTCTTTATTTGGCAGAAACTTCCGCAGATTGTGGGACACTTAATGGGGGAGGGGTGACTGCTGTCCTCCCAGAGGTGCGCCCAATACATAAAAGCCGAGACTGAGTCGGGAAACCAACGCGCCTCTCTCTGCCGGACTATAAGGCGAGCGGGGCGACCTGAGGGGAGCTGCTCCGGGTGGACCAAGAGGTCACGTGACGCTGCCACGCCACCTTTCCCGAGCTCGCCGCCCCAGAAGCCGAGCCGAGGCGGGCGGGAGGAGCGAGAGCGCGCGCGGGCCCCTCTCGTGCACGCGCCGCCCGGGTTCCGGAAACAAAAGTTCCCCAGCGCCGCAGAAAGTTAGCGGAGCGACTTCCCTTCATCCCGGAGCAGCGGCGGGCGCCTCTGCTGCCTCGTCAGCCGCGCCAAGCCGTCGCTTTCCGTCTACAGGAGGCAGCGGCGGCAGCGGCGGCTGAGGCAGCCCCTTGGCCGGAGCTTCAGGCGAAGCTGCCTGGCTGGTGCCGGCCCCTCCTAGCCCTGGCTCCTTCCTCACCTTGGAACAAAGGAGGAGCCCCGGGCGCCCAGGACAGGGCAGCAGCGGCAGCGGCAGCGGCAGCAGGGCGAGGAGGAGGAGGAGGAGGAGGAGGAGGAGGAGCCCCCCCACGGCCCATTTGCCAGCCCAGGAGCGGAGTCCGCGCCCGCCCGTCGAAGGGGGCGGCTGGCCGGGCGCCTCGTCCGCCCATAGGCTTGAGCTTCCAGGGGCCAGAGCAGCCGCCCCTGGGGTGGAGCGCCAGCGGCCAGCCAGCAGGAGGCGGAGGCGGAGGCGGCCGAGGTCGAGAGAGGGGAGTTCGGTTCCGAGCCGAGGAACGGAGACGAGCGCTCCGTGCGGACCTTGGTGGGCGGCAGGGGAGGGCTTAGTTGCCACTTGTTCGAGTCGCTTTTTGGAACCTCCCGCCCCGTCCCGTCCGGGCGCCTCCTCTGGGGCTTCTTCGGGGCGAGCCGGAGCAGCGGCCGGAAACTCGGGAGCGCCGCCTGAGCGGTGGCGGCCGCCGCGCTGGGGCTCTTCGGGCGCGAAGGGTTGGTTGCTTTGGGCAGGTAAGCTGCTGGTGGTGAATCATTGACGGGCCCAGGGCGAGCGAGGGAGGGAGGGAGGGGAAGCGAGCGAGCGAGCGAGCGAGCGAGAAAAGTAATGCGATGCCTCGGCGCGGGGAGGACAAAAGGACGGCCGCACCGAATTGCGCGCCTTGCTTGCCCTCCCTCGGATACGCGCAGAAAGCGAGACGTCTCGGGCGGCTGGTAACGAGGCGTCGTTCCTTCCTGGGGAACGAGGAAGCGCCCCAGGAGATCGCGCCGGAGGCTGGAGCCAGGAGAACATTTGCGAGCCAAGGACGTGTTTGGGAAAAGTGCCCGACCCACGTGGAGGGAGACCTGCCCTTGAGAGCCCGCCGGAATCACAGAGCTAGCGACCACCTCCCTCGCTCCCCCCACCCAAATAACAAATGATGGTTTGGGGACCGACAGGTTCCACCGCATTTCTGGGATTCTCCGGTTGATTGTACCAGGGCACTCCAGACATACTCCCCCCCCTCCTCCCTCTTAAATAGTGCACAACAGTACCTCAAGATATTGAACCGAAACAGCCGTAAGCCTTCGAGGATTAGGGAGCGTTTTATCAGGTGACTTAGAGAAGGCTAGCAGAAGAATTAAGGTTGACTTGCAGCGCAGCTCTGGAGTTCAAGACCAAGTCGTACTGTCAGTCTCAAGATACTTAGAATGCAAGCAGGTTTTCTTTCTTACTTTTTTGTTTGTTTGGGATGTATAGGAGCCCAGAGAAAGTTTTTGTGCATAGGGGGTGGCATCTGTGGCTCCCAGGACCTTTAACTGGTTGAAAAGTGACTGCTTGTTTCACTCACTCTGGTAACTGTTCTATCAACCAAACTGTTATTAATTACTCAGGGCCATCCCTGCTGTTAGATAAAGTGAGGTGGATGCCCTTAAAGGCAACAAGTTTTGGATGGCGTGTGAAAAGGCAACTCAGTGTTACTTATTTAAGTTTGTTATGAATGTGTGCCCCCCCCCCAACAAGTGAGGTGAGGAGCTGCTGGGAGGTTTTTGTGTGTGTGTGCTTCTGATGTCAACATAATTTGCCTAGTTTAGGATACTGTGCAGCTTGAGTTGGCGAAGGAGTGTGTGAGGAGGAATAGCAAACACAGTTTGTTCTCCTTCAGGCAGCAAAATGTTTTGTGTTGGCCTTGAGAATAGCCCACTGTGAGCTAATGCCTTTCGTGGTAGTAACAGGGGAGGGGAAGGAGGTTTGAACTGGAATTATTGGGACTTCATCTGTCATTCTGAAAAGGGAGGAAATGCTGGGGAAAAGTGGTGTTTGTTATTCAAGCACACAAGTTGGGGAGCTATCCTGTAAAGTAAATAGAAAACAGACTTGTTGCTTCCCTTTGAGGTGAAAGGTAACTTCTCTGTCTTTCACCAACTGCTTCATGCATATTCTCTGAGCTAGTTTGTGGGTTATTTCAAAGCAGAAAAGCAGTGATATCATCTCTCTTCTCTCTATTTGAAAGTTCTCTTGCTATATTTGTAAGCAGGATAAGACCCAAAACAGGTGTTGCTTGTCCTGCAGGATAGTTCAGCAGGTTATTGGCAAGGTTTGAAATGGAGAGCCTGTTTTCTGTCCATACAGTGCAGGAGCAGGTGATACCCATATTAGAGCAGTTAAAAGCTCAGGTTATCTGCTGTCTTTTGTGGCTCAAAGTCCACGCTTCCTCCAGAATGCACCCATGTCTTGTCCATAGTGCAGATAAATTATATAAATTCTCTGCTGAGTGCATAGAAATTTTATAAACGAGAGCCCCAAAAACTCATGGCAGATGGTTGTGCCAGGTTGGTTTCTCAGAGATGAATTAGAAAAAAGTGCAGCCTGCATTGTAGGTGGGGTTTTCAAAATACATCTCAGCTGTAGATTGCATATCACACCTCAGCTCAACAAACAAACAAACAAACATTATTCCTCTGCCCTTTGTCTTGGTTCTCTTGACTGATTTCTCATCTGTTCAGTATTTGGAACGTCTTGTCGACTTGGCCTGTGAACAGATTTCCCAGGGACTGACATGAGAATGCTTTCTGGGTAAAAGTCATAGCAACGCCTTTGAAAGACGACTGGAATATGAATAGATTATGTGTCGTGTCGTTCCTTGAGTGTGCTGCCTGTTGACAGCCGGGAAAAACTGGAAGGTGGGGTTTGGTAGGCTGGGGCAGAATCTATTCTACATGTGAAACTTCATTTTGACAACTTGGGTAAGTGAAAGTCATGCTAAGTGAAAGTCAGAGCTTATGTCTTCTCCTCAGCGGTAATGCCTATTAACTCTCTCTTAATAAGCCTCCACAGATACCACTCCAAGTCTCTGAATCCAGCCCAGATTTCAGCTTGGCTATAATACAGGGATGGGGGAGCATGCTCCCAATCATACTGCACCGGGACTAAGAAGAATCTTTTAGCAGAGGTGTGAGTTTTTTGGGGAATGAGGGGTGAGGCTGTGCTTTTACACCAGTGCAGTGACATCCAGTGCAGATGGCTCATAACTGTACTAGATGCCACTGTGTAGATGTCGCAGAACAGAAGATCTTTTAGTCCAGGGGTGTCCAAACTTTGGTCATCCAGATGTTTTGGACCACAACTCCCAGAATTTCAACCCTAGATTGCCGATGACAAAGGACTTTGGGAGTTGTGGCCCAAAACATCTGGATGATCGAAGTTCGGACACCACTGCTTTAGTCATTTGATTACAGGAGTGAGTAAGCCCTGGGCCTCCAGATATTGTAAGTTTGCCACTTTGCCATTGGATGTGGTAACTGAGGCTGAAGGAAGCCCTGGTCACTCCCAACATCTGCTGGAGTGCTTCAAGTTTGTAGATGGCCTCTCAAAGCACCCGTACTTCCTTCCCACACCCTTATTGGAGCAGTCATAATGAAATGAAATTTTAAAGCATGCATTGTAAATGATCCCAAGCCCTTGGGGAAGGTTGGAAATTAGTAAGAATAAATTATGTATGAAGCTTCTCGTCTTCTGTTATTATTCTCTCCACTTTATAGGTATTAAAGAAGTCAAGATTTTTATTTGGTAAAAAAGAACCAGAAGAGAGGCTGCTGTTGACAGCAAGTATTTCCCTTCAGTGTAAATATTAGGTATATAAACTCGAAGATAGGCAAGTAACTACAGTTCCTTCCCCATAGCTTTTGGAGAGCTCTTGAAACTCACTGATACAGGTTTTGGAACAGATGGAAACAGCTGTCTCCTTTGTGATATGCACATAAATAAGGAAGTTGATCTAGTCACTCCCAGGCTATTTTCTAGTTTGTGAGCCAGGATTACTTTAAAGTGACGAGAAAGGTGGAAGCAAGTACCCTTTGAACTCAACAGAAGTTTTTGAGCAGACATGTATGGGGTTGTTCTGCATACGGTATATATATAACTAGATTATACTGTACATGGGAAAAATGGAACTTTTGGAAATAGTTAAATGCATCACACTGAGATTCTGAATCTGCCTTACTAGACAGTTCTTGAACTTTGGCCAAACATAGCTGCTTCTGATGGATATTAACATTAAAAAAGTAAGGTGCATGTGCTACGTACTATGTGTAATTAAGCAGGCAGTACCGAAATGCTGGATTACTGGAATATGTAATGTAGAAGTGTCCTTGAGTTTCTTTCCTTTCTTTTTTTCTTCTGGAGGAGTCACCTGGTTTTTGTAATCAGAGATTACAAAACAGATTTGCCTTGGGGTATTTGTTCAGATAAGCAATGAAGCAGTATTGGAGAAAGAGGTGTGCATGAATGTAAATTCTGCAGTTTACAAGTAGAGAGGTGTGGTTTATAGACATGAATGTCTAGTTATGATATGTACAAGGTTCTGCTGGAAGGAAACTATTTACACAGATAATGTAGACTAATTTCATCCTGATTTTCATACTGGGAGGCAGGGGTTATAGATGTCAAAGTAGTTATGGTAGAAGTGAGCGGCAGTATTTGCACTGATAATTTACATTAATTCATGCCTGGGTTCCACCGTGGATGTGGTACTTTTGATTATGCTAGAGATTGAGTGTCCAAACTGCAATTCAAAACACACTAATTTTTCAGCAAAGTGCCAATACAGCAATTTAACCTGAATGAGATGGCTGTGAAGGGGCAATGTCAGGTGCCCACGGAAAGGGCTGCGAGTGCCACCTTTGGCACCCGTGCCATAGGTTCTCCAACACTGTGCTAGGGGATGACTTATTGAGAAATGGACAAGGACAGTGCATCCCTGTTGCCTTCAATATCATTGGCATGGCTGGATTAAGACCTTTAGAAGCCCTAAACACTGAGGAGATGATGGTGCCCTGATTAATATAAGGCACAGTGGGCCCCATTTATTTTTAAATACAGTATAATACATTATATGCAGGCAAATAGGAAATTTATTTGTATAGCAACTGCGTATCATATGTACAGCCAAATTACTGGCTTCTAGCCAAATCTTGCATTTTTAAGGTTTGATTAGTGTAGACAGATTTTTGTCTGAATCTGTAAACTGAAAAGCTCAAACAAGTTCTTAAAACCTCCTTTGGGGCATTAATAACAGCAGCTGTTATTTCTTTGGTTTGCATGTACAGTACAGTGCAGAGGCCATGGGTCTAAAAAACTAGTAACCCCTTTTAAGCTTATCCCCACCCAACCTCCCAGAATACAGAAGTATAAATTTTAAAAACAAAACACATAGCAATGATGGTGATTATGGCTGATTGTGGAGCTGTAGGCAGAAAGGAACTACCTCCTGGTGGAGTGCCACCTGCCCCTTCCCTAGACAGTTACGGTATATGTTATGGTGGGAGTTACATGGAGAACAGGAAAAGCAAGGAAAAGAACAGATGACGCTAGGAAAGGAAGGGGTAGGAGGGACAAAGAAGGAGGGGAAGAAGTTAGCATTTGGTGGAGAGGAAAAGGCGGGAAAGGAAAAAGAGCGGGTGACAGAAGTAGGAGAGGGAGATATAAGGAAGGAAAGGAGGGTTTTGCCCACAGATTGGGAATGGGTGTAGATGGAGAACCCAGATACCGATAAATGGGAGCGTAGGATGATGCCCAAGGCGAGGTGGAGAGTAGATGAAGAAGAGGTCTGAGAGATAGTTGTTCATATTGGGGTGAATGTGAAGCTAGATAATATAAGAAGAAGCTGAGGGAAGAAAGAGCCAAGATAGAACAGGAGAGGGGAATAAAAGAAAGTGGAGAGAGAGAGAGAGAGAGAGAGAGAGAGAGAGAGAGAGAGAGAGAGAGAGAGAGAGAGAGAGAGAGAGAGAGAGAGAGAGAGAGAGAGAGAGGAATAAGTATAGCTGCATTGGGAGGGGAGTAAAGACGGAATCGGGTGAGGATATTGGCAGAGGACAAACTAGAGGGTATGGACCCTCAAGCCATTCCAAGATCCCTGGATGAACTAAGGAGGGAAATTGGAACAACAGTGGGAAGAAGCTTTGAAATCTCCTGAACCCATGAGGATATTGTGGATTGGGTCTAACTAGGACTTAAGTTTTGGATTAAAACTGTTAAATGTTGATATTCAAGTTGAAAGTGTTACAAACTCCTTTCCTATCCCTTTTGAACACCCCCCCCCCCAGTTTTCAACCCAAGGGTTCAAGCAAGATTGAACCCCTCATTATTCTTTGTGGAGCAAGACAATAAAAAACAAACGTTTGAGCAATCAAGGCGTCATTTATTGCAAGAACTTGAAAGAGACGTCAGGTGTAAAGTTGAACTCTCACACTGATCATTTCACTCAAAACATGTTTTATCTCGCTGGGCAAGTCTTAATATTTTTTAGTTTTTTACTGGTTCATACTCGATTACTTTAGATAGATGGGTGGTTTTCTTAGGGCTGTTCAAGGAGAGAGAGGGAGAGCTGAGAGTGAAAGATGGACAAATGGGGATTGTTAAGAAGGGTGCACCATTTGCACCATGGCCTGTGTTAAATCTAGCACTGAAAAAACTTATGTGGTGCCCTCTTCCCTTGTTGATGCCTTGAGCATGTGCTTATTTTGCTTAATGGCTAATCTGGGGCTGAATAAAGTGTTAAAGTGTGTGGAAACTGAATTCTATGGTAGTCTCAAGTAGTCTTGAGAGAATGTTTGCTGACAGGAAGACACTACAGAGGGTGGTAAGCACAGCTCAGTATATCATGGGCTGTCCCCTGAGTGCACTGGACGACATCGCTAGGGATCGTTGCCTCAGGAGGGTTGGAAAAATTCTTAAGGATGACTCACACCCCGGTCAGCACTTTTTTACCTTGTTACCATCAAGCAGAAGATATCGTAGTATAGCCTGCCGGACCAACAGACTGAAGAACAGTTTTTATCCATGGGCTGTCAGACTGCTGAATGGGAAATAATTCCAGGACAAGTATAGAAGAACTGACCTGTGGGCCGGCGCATTCTGTGTCAAGTACACAGGGTGCAATAAGACTGAGTGATTGTCAGTGAGATGGGGGCGGGATGGTGGTGGGGGTGGGCATGGGAGACTCAGCTAATTTCATTGTGCACACGTTGTACATTGACAATAAAGGTATTATTATTATTCAAAGCACTGTATCAGTTTCCTCAATAAACAAACTTATATCTATTTTTGGGGTGTGTGTTTATATTTCAGGTATTGATTTTAAAGCAGATTGGAGTGTTTCTTGCAAGATTTTAAATAATTCTACATAGAAATTCTGGATTTGGAAAAATAGAAGATGGCCAAAGTTATGGATATGGAAGAAAGACATGAAGAAGGGCACAGCGAATTCAGCAACATCATTAAATCCAGATCGGGTAAGTTATAAATCAAAGTTGCTTCTTGACTTTTGTGTTTGGTAGTGCACTGTGAAAACAAAGGAAGTGCTGTTTACTTATCATGAATTGAAGAAGCAAACTATTTCTTCTTACAGTATGTGTTGGTGGATGAGATGGTAGCCTGGTAGGTAGCCCTTTGAACAGGGAGAACCTGTTGTGAAAGGTTCCTTTTTTGGGAGTAGTGAAGCTGAAGGGACTGGGCAAGGTAAAAGGTTCTTAACCCTTTGTCACCTGCCTCTTCTTTGAATTGTCACAGAGTGTAGTCTTCCCACCTGTGTGGGCTGTGCAGACATACTTTATTTATTTACAGTGGCCCCTCATATAACAAGCGGTTTGTATAACATAACATCTGTACAACATAAAAAATTCTAGAGATAGGGGAAATTTGCTTAACAGAATTGCCTATGGGGCCAATCCATACAACATAAAATTAGCGATTAGGGATTACTCCTAGTTCAATGCACTTCTATGGGAAATTTGTATAAAGGAAAATTTGCTTAACAGAATTTCATTTGGAACGAATTAATTCCTTTATACAAAGTACCACTGAATTTATTTATTTATTTATTGGATTTCTCTACCGCCAATCTGGCAGCGAGGTCATTCTGGGCAGTTCTTTCCAGCTGCTTCCTGTCACCCACGACCCATCCTTTGTATTTAAAATGGGGGCCAGTGCTTGGCAGTTTTGCCTTGACTGTGTTAGGAGCTTTGGTGTGCCCCACCCAAACAAAAAGCTTCTGTTTGAGGAGTTATGATCAGACTGCGATTACACCATTTGTATTTAAAATGCAATGGGCTCTTCTGATTAGATTCCTGGTGCATCTGTCCAACAGTGTATTGTCCAGGACACCAGATTCAGCTAGAGAAGTCTCTTGATTATTTCATAATGAAATTAGAGTAATTATAGGCCTCTGTTCTTTTGCAGTGCTAGTCTTGTCTGTTTGTCCGGAATTTGCCTCCTGTCATTACATTAGAATTTTAAAAAAGACGATATCTTCCGTGAGGTTTTAATACGCTCTTGTTTTGTCAGCTTCTTATTTGATATTTAGAAAAATATACTGTGCCCATTGATGGATGACTTCCAAGGCATGCATGAAGTTGAATGCAGTTTATTTTTGCATGGGAGTTTCTTGGGCTCTTAATTAAGTGCTGTGACATAATAGGATTGCAAGGCTGAGGCTTGGGATGGTGTGGGAAAAGTGTTTACACACCTTGATGTGGTTGGTGTCCGCCCCCACTTCCCGGAGTACTTAAGAAGAGCTATGCTGGCTCAGAACAAATACATACCATGTGGTCAACCAGTTGCTCACTGGAAGCAGGATTCAAGGGCAACAGAGCCTTCATGCAGTTAATTCTTCACTGTATCTGTCATATGGAAGACTGTGGCTGCAAACATTAGAAATGTTTATCAGAAATTCTATACTTGCTCTCTTTCTGCACGTCCTTTCAAGGAGGATGCAGTTATGAG
The DNA here is from genome assembly GCA_029282475.1 of Phrynocephalus forsythii. Lineage (NCBI taxonomy): Eukaryota > Metazoa > Chordata > Lepidosauria > Squamata > Agamidae > Phrynocephalus > Phrynocephalus forsythii. The sequence goes on from JAPFRF010000002.1 coordinate 66,397,546, forward strand.
TTTTCTGGATTTAATGCATCAGTGTAGGAAAAGCTGCCCTAACAGCTGCAAATGAGCTTTCTGAAGTAGTTCATATATGTGTTTTCTGGATGTTTAAACATTTGAATCCATCACTCATTTTCTTGTAATTTCCTAATGAAAAATCTGGCTATGATACTTTCTATATTAGCATGAACAACTGCTATCTTATACCGTATGTGCTTATTTGGAAGCAAGCAGACTCAGGATAGGGGTAGGTGATTGCACTATTAAACTAACTGCTTTAAAGGTGCTTGCAGGAATTCCAATAATTTTGTTTGCCTCTTATTTCTACCCTTGTATATTGTCTTGTCTTAAATCTTAGTTATTTATTACTCTGCGTGCCTAAAACGTGAATGGAACCTCGAAGACGGCTTTCCCAGCACAGAGACATATTACTTGAAAGTGTGCTTTGCAACAAATCAAAGACTTCTTGTCAGGGCAGACATCTGTACTTTCCATCTTGATTACTATGCCCCACCCCCTCCCTGGAAAAGGGAGAAAGGTGCTAAAGGGAAGGAATACTTGTGCTAGTTCCTACATGGAATTGCCCCTAAAGTGAAATAGATGTAGTCTTGTGTTAGATGATGAAAGTGTATCATTTAAGACTTATGCTCAATATGTGAGGTGTTCATTATGTGCAAATTATTCAGCCAACGTAATAACAATTCTTACAATTTTGAATTGTGCGTTTTTGTTCCCCTTTCATTTTAAAGGGAAAGAGGTTATATGCCTGCTGTTTAAATAACCCACTAAGTTAAGAAATTTGTGATGGATGACAGGGATGTTTTCATAATTCGAAGAGCCCTGGAGCCTTTCATTTTGTTTCCTGCATAGTAACATTCTTTCTGTATGTGTCACCTTATGAAATTGTGGAACTCCCAAGTATTTTTTTAATTTATGAAATTGGCAACCCAAGTGTTTATTTATTTGGAGTGCCACAGTATTATAGAATGTAAAGTGTGGAAAAATGTTCCTAATCAGAAAACATTTAGTACTATTTAGTATTAAAACAATATTGTAGAGAAAATACTGAGTACTTATTCTTAGCTTTTTCTCTATTTTATATTATATTATATTATATTATATTATATTATATTATATTATATTATATTATATTACTTTTCAGTGTATGATTAAACTTTTTCTTCTTTTGCTGCTACAATAATTTTCATTAAGAGAGAGTAGGCTTTCATTAAGATAGCAGCTGTGTTGTTGGTTGACTGTTCTAGAGAACTGATGTTAATGTTGAGTATCCAGCCATTGTAGAAAGAGGACTGTTCGGCTGCAGTGCCATGAACATTTCAACTGGCAGCCAATTCTCTCTCTCTCTCTCTCTCTCTCTCTCTCTCTCTCTCTCTCTCTCTCTCTCTCTCGCTCGCTCTTTCTCTGCCCCCCCCCCCGAACTTACTTAAAAAGCCACTGAATTGTGTGGAGCAGAATGGGTGGAGTGCAATTTAAGAGGCAAGAGTAGTTTTTGATCCTGTTTAAGCAGTTTCCCTGAGCAAAGCAGTATGCTTTATTCCATATGAATGCATGAATATAGTTCACTTACATAAGGAAGAATGAAACATGTTGGCAGGGGAATATGGCAGCATCCAGAATCCTGCTCCCACAATAGCTAGCTAATTCATTCTCTGTGATATTGGACTGTTATCATTTTTGTCTCTGCATTATAATGCAGCATGGTAGGCATTGTTAGAAGCCTTACAGAGTCTGCAGCTAAACCCTATAACCTTTTCTTGTTAGATTGCTCATATCTATGATTTTAAATACTTGGAAAAAGTATTTTGTTATAAATGTATATTTGGGTCTCTGCACAGCAGATTCTTCATGTTATGTTTCTTTGTACACTGGAAACTGGATAGTTTAGATTTTCTTCTTGTAATAGAATCTACTTGATATTTGTTTTAAGGATGATAAGTGCAATCTTGTAATGCTGGAGATTATCTAGTTGCAGAGTTTTGTTCTGAAGTTTCATTCAGTTATTTTACACATATGTATGACTTTGGATGCTTGCTGTTTGCTTTTACATTGAGACTTTGTCCCTGCTTTCAATTTGGCAAAGACAATACAAACTTAGATTTAGAGATAAGTTATATGAATAGGAAAGGGTTGCACCCCTTTCCTAGAGAGGTCTGATCTGGTCACCGTGACACATGCCTTAGTTACATCCTGGCTTGGTTAATGTCATGTACTATACTTTGGAATGTGTTTGGAAAGTTCTGCAGTGCCAAGATACATCCAGATTGATAAAAGAGGCTGGTACTGGGATCTCATCGCACAACATACACACATTTGCACATTACAGCAGCTCCACTTTCTCTCAGTCCCACCACTATCACTTTCACAGGCACATTTGGTGGGGACACAGGAGAGGGCCTTCTCTGCTGCTGCTCTGAGACTCCAGAACTCTCTCCCTCAGGGGGCCTGGCTGGCCCCATCTTTGCTATCCTTCCACAAGCAAATACATACATTACTCTTCGGGCTGGCTTCTCTTAGTGATTGGCTGTCTGAGAGAGGGTTTTAAATCAGGCCTACCCAAAGTCCAGCCCAGGGGCCAAATCCGGCCCATTAGGCCATTATGAGTGGCCCGTGGCTGGCTGGCCTGCCCCTCCCTCCCCCTCCTTCGCCCCATTTTTAAAAAAATCTTCTGCCAACACTGACACTGCTGGAAAGCTTGGGCGGCTGGGCGGACAGGTGGTCTGCTGCCACCAGCACCACAAGGGAAAGTGTGGGGGTGGGCAGGCCAGCGGGCCTCCACTACCACCAAGGAGCTTTGGGGTGGGCTCGCGGGCGAGCCGTCACCACCGCTGGGGAGCTTGGGGGGGTGCAAGGTCACACAGATTGCCTCTTCCAAGGGGTGAACTGTGGCCATGGCTCCCTGTGCTTCCTTTGGTCCCCACCTTCCTTCTTTCCTCCCTCCCTTGTTCCCTTCCTCCCTTTCTTGTTCCCACCTTCCTTCCTTCCTCTCTTGGTTTCCACCTCCCTCCCTCCCTCCCTTAGTCCCTTCCTTCCTTCCTGCGGGTAGGGTTGCAAGGGGTCAGTGGGTGGGGCTTATGGGTCAGTGGGTGGGGCTTGCAGTAGGGTGGCAGGGTCGGGGAGCAACCGGCCCCTGACACATTCTCAGCCACCAAATCTGGCCCTCCTTACAAAAAGTTTGGGCACCCCTGTTTTAAATGGATTGTTGTTATCTTTTAAATGCATTTTTGTTTTTATTTGATTTACTTTTTTTTACTATAATATTTGTTTAATTCTTTTAAACTATATAATTACCAACTTTTCAATATTATCTTTTAATGATGCAAGGAATCTTTGGTTCTTTTTAAGGAGAAAGCCCCATGTCACAAATATAGTTTGGCTATTCTGATTTGGTTCTAATGTATAAGCTTTAGAATGTATTTTTAATGCAAAGAAACAATAAAAGTGCAACATGTTTTCTTGGAATATTTGTTGCTTACTCAGCCATCGTTCTATTTTGTAAATGAAAATCTCATCTCTTTGAGAGCTTAAGGCTGAGAATAGTACAGTATTGAACATCTTCCATACCTCCTCCTGCTGCCACTCCTCACAGTTCCAGTTCAGTTCCAAAAAGGAGTTCGAAAAATTTTTCAGAAGCAAAACGACAACGGAAGCTCTTTGCAGTGTTTTTGTTTTTTAGAATGCATTGACAAGTTTTTGTTTTGTTTTCAGTGGGTAACAAAAACTAAAATGGTGGAAAAAGGCAACTGATTTGGAAAAAAGCAGTAGGATCTCAGTATGTTTTTTAGAACAACAGCATTGGGTTTTGGAAGAAGAAGTAGGATCCAGTGTGAACAACAGCATTGGGTTCTGGCTGACACAAATGTTGTCTTCTTCTCTGAACGTTAACAGCCTTGGAGAACAGAAATGTTTCGGTTGCTTGCATGTCTCGTACATAGAATTAAAGGAATGTAACAGTGCAGGTATGCTTAGCATGCCAAGACAGACCTCTGACATAGTTTTGCTTGTTAGTTTTTTTTTTCAGAAGAGGATTTAAATTGCCCAGCAGCAGTGTATTCATAATAAATTTTAATTGGCCTTTCTATTTTTACTTTTGCCAATAAAATAACCCCAAACAACCCCCTGTTAAAGAGCAGAAGTTGCTAGACTTCATAGTGAGAGAGTCATAAAAAAATATGGTATGACTTCACCTCCTCCCTCAAGCCATACCATTGGAGTATGGTCCCTTATTATATCTCCCTTTGCATTAAACAGCTAGTCCAGTTATATAGTGATGGTGCATCAGTACTACAATAGATATGTGGAAACTGAAGAACAGAATTTTGTAGATGGTGCGGTTCTGTTCCTACCCACGAGCAAATCAAAAGAGAAAGAGGAAATAACCCCTTCTGTTCCAGATCTTTATATTCATGCTGTATCTGGCAAACAGTGTATCCTAACCTCTCACCCTTTCCTTCTGCCCATTCTTTGTATATCAAAATTTGTACTGATCAGACAATATTAGGTAATATAATAAGCAATGGAGAGAAGAGAATATATTCATGGTAAGAGGTATTTTTCAGAAAAACAGGTTAGTTTTTGAGGAATTGCTGATTGCCAGATTATGCGATAGAAACAGCAAGTCTACAAGAGGTTCACTAAAATGGTTGAATTGCAAAAAGGGAGAAAATGTTTTGGGTCACATTCTAAAAGGAACCACGTGGAAAGAATTGCAAATACAGTAGCATACTGTACACTTCTCCTTTGAGTTGCAAGGGGTTGATCAGCACAGTTTGAGTTGTAAATAGATGTTTCCATCCATCCATCCAGTGCCTCTGGCTACCCAAAAGCCCATGAGTTCAATGCCAAAAGCACTGAAGTGGTCTACTTGGACCCAAACACAAGATAATTGAATTCAGCCTTTAGACTGGAGATCATAAGAACTTTTATGGTTCATTACACACAAGACTGTATAGAACGGATTGGTAGTGCTATGGATGAAAACCCTGAGAGATCAATTCTCTCTCTCTCTCTCTCTCTCTCTCTCTCTCTCTCTGTGTGTGTGTGTGTGTGTGTGTGTGTGTGTGTGTGTGTGTGTGTGTGTGATCAACTGTTTTTGCTTTGTATCTTTTGGGGGACATAAGAGTTATACATGAAGTTTGAACTACATGGGTGTCTGGTGATCCTAACCCATGCATCACTGAAGGGAGAAGTGTGTAATTGGCTTATTGGTTCCCTCTAAAAGTGCAATAGAGAACAGTTCTCTAGCTGTTTATTTGGAGCCTTGACTACTTCTAACTCTGGTTTTGAAAACTATATTGGCAGCAATAAAAGAAAGCATATTCTTAGTATTACCTTGGTGGTACTTCTTCCCAGCTAAATTGGCCAGGAGTATATGGAGATATCACCATTATTTTGGAGACATTGTCGGGAGAAAAGCACTGCATTACACATATATATGACCAGAATGTCCTAAAATACTTGAATTCTGAGACCAAGTGGTGGATATTTTTTCTTGTTTGTCTTTCTAGGTGGGTCATTCAATGTCAAATCAACCAATGCATGGACACTTGTTGTCATGGCTTTGGTTCATTTTTTGTACATTTGTACCTTCCCATGAGATGCTTACAAAATATTTTTTTCAGATTTTTTTGATCCACCCATTTCTGAGATATTGCATTTCAAAATTATAAATAATGCCAAAATTCACTGTCATTTAATAGATACCCGTGACAGCTACAGACCTGGGATATGTGTCATTTTAAAGCTTATGAATAGGGCTTTCGTGATGCAATTGTACATTTTCAAAAAAATACACATTTAAATAAATATAAAATTTGAATTTTTGAAAGTTTTTTTATTTTTTTTTTAAAAATCACAAAGATACGTATCTTGTAGCCAATCACTCCAAATTTCAGGATGGTATCTGTATGATATCATACAAAACTTAAGTTTTCTTGTTGGCAGCAACAAGGAATTAAATAGATTTAGCCCCCAAAATAGACCAAAATTTCTATACCTAATGATTAAGAACCTTTTTTTTTAGCATGTTGGATGTTTTTGCCATCTCCTATGGGGTTAGCTGGTATGTTCCCTCTCTGTGACACACACAGTGAATTCCACTAGCTCCTGCTATAATGCAGTTCCTTGGTCTTAACTCAGCAAATTTTGAAAATCCTTTTGAATGTGTTTTTTAATATTCTTTACAATTCCATTGTATCTTCTAAAGTTCTTAGAAGAATGAATTTCACAACATACCCAAACAGCTTAGTTATGGCTACTTCATGTTATTTTATAATTCTTTTTTATTTGTGTCAGAAGCACCAACAATTTATATTGAAAAATAAACAAACAGTATGAAGGAGAATATAAATAAGTAATAGATAATTACGTATGAAAAGGTAAATAAAATGAATAAGATTAAAAATAACAACACTAGATGACATTTTCCAAATACCGGGTCACATCAGCCACGTCCCCTCGTGCTTCCTCCGTGCATATTGAAGGACATTGTATGCATTGTAACATGTATGAGATGGTTTGTTCTTCTCCACATTCAGACAGAGTATCTTCTATAGCAGGGCTGTCCAACTTTGAACAGGCCGAGGTCTACTTTTTCCAGCCTAAAGTGCCTGAGGGCTATTACACTAAAACCTCTACTTACAAATTTTGTCCATTCCAAGCACATGCTTGTAAGTAAAAATTTTTGTAAGTAGAGCAGTGATTTCCCATAGGAATGCATTGAAAAAAAGACAATGTATAGCATATTTGCACTGGTCATTTTTATATGCCTGTAAAACTTCAACATGTTATGGGGATTTCTATTTCATTATCAGGAAGAAGTTTGTCTAGACCAGGGCAGTCCAACTTTGAACAGGCAGAGGTCCTGATCATCTGGCCGGCGGAGGGGGGGGGAGCAGGGGACTGTGCCACGGCCCTTGAGCTGTCCCGCTCAGCTGAGACAGTGGGCTGGCAGATCCAGAAATTTGCTGGGGCAGTGGTGGTCCTTGGGATGCAGGAGGGAGGGGTGGAGAACATATCCCCTGACTTTTTTACAGGTAGACCAGGGGCTACTTTTGAACCCTTCGCGGGCTACTGGTAGCCACCAGTCTACCTCTTGGGCAGGCCTGTTCTATAGGGAAGTCCCATTTTCACAGATTATCTGTTGGGCTTCTAACCCTGGAGCAAGGAAGAATAGAAGTATTAATTAGAATCCTATTGGTGATTTACATGTGTATAAGTCAAATTATGTAAATTATGGTGAATTGCTGCTAACTAATGAGGTACCAGCCGCACAGTTGGGTGTGTATCTAATAACATAACAAGTGCCTCATTAATAGTGGCAATTTGTTGTGGTATCCTACGTAGTTAATTTGTTGCATGCATAAATCACAAGCAGATTTTTGGCTATGATGGCAGATTAGTCACCTTGGACTTGAAGAGGGTAAAAATGTGGGAACATTGGTTGTGTTTGGAAGGAATAGAACACATTGATTACATTTACAGATTCAGCTTCAAATGATTGTTGACATATTGTGCTACTGTAAGTTTATGGAACTGAAATCATGAAAAATCTTCTTGTGCCAGTTATTCTACTTTCATTTATAAGCAATTTAGGGTTCTTATTGATTGTATGTGGATAGAGTAGATGTCTCGCTAACCTCTAGGTTTTTTTTTAGCTTACTAAGTTGATGACTTCATCTCACAGATATGTAAAGAGGGGATACAAGGGATATTTTTAGGAGGGGTTGTGTGTTTCAGTGACTCTTGTACTCATGGGAATGTTCTGAAGTACATTTTCCTCTTGTTCGAAAGCAATGACATACTGTATATATTGGAGTGAGCATAAAATAGCAAGGCAGCTGAAGGTAGCATACATCTAGGAAAAAAACTTTGTAAAAATTGGTGTGAAGTTTTCGGAAATTCCTGTTTTCAAATACAGATGAGGGAAAAGTATTGGAGACAGCTGACCCATGGGAAGTTCTCTTAAGCAGCTGTTTGAAATTGTGGGTGACAAAGAATGCTAGAGGAAAGAAATGCCAAGCACAAAAATATCTAGTCAAGGCAAAAAGGAGTTGAGCCGTGTGGCCGTCACAAAACACAATTGCAAAAATAGGTTACAGGTGATACCTTCAAGGCCACTATTAAAAATAAAAAAGAACATTGCAAGCTTTTGATTGCAGTCAATCACCCTTCTTCAAAGCAGGTCCAAGAAGTTCAGACATGGTGAAAGATGTTCTTCACCAGGAGGTTACTTTTAATGTCCTTAGTTAGATGATGTTCTTAAAATCCATGGCTAGGTGATGTTGTAGCCAGGACAGGGGTTTTGTTGGAGGCAAGAAGGGCAGTTGCAAAAGGCTGTTTCTTAAGTCACACCCCGCTCTTCAAACAAAGAAACATGGGTCATATACCACCCTTCCCTTGCTTGATCAGTGAGGCAATTGAGTTCAATAGCTCTTTAAGGTGAAAAGAGGAATGCACACAGAGAAAATAAGTAAATGTAGGGATGCTAAACATTCACAGCTATGACTGACATTTCATGGGAAGAATTATATTGTTCAGAAGCCTATGAGAAAGGAAGAACATGAAGAAATTTAACAAAACAAGCTGGGCGTGGCACGGACGGTGGCGGCATCTCTTGTGTCTCTTCTGTTCGTATATAAGCAGGATCCAATGTTTACATTCAAAGAACACAATCCAGTAGCTTCCCTAAAGACAGTCTCCGGGTTGGAGAGACAGGCAGGATATCTATCAGTGCCATTTGCTTGGAATCATAAGCAGGTGAAGACATCTGCTTGGGAATATCCTGAAGCAAATGGTGAGCCGCTGTGTGAGACAGAATGCTGGACTAGATGGGCTGTGGCCTGTTCCAGCAAGGCTGTTCTTATATGAAGACTAGATCTCTTTTTGCTTTCCTTTGTGATCCTGACCCCATATCCACCAGCATGAGGAGCAAATATGTCCATCAATTGTGGCTTTTTTGGAAGAAATAATTTCCACACCCTTCTAATTCTCTTTCTGTGTGCCTATGCATGTCTATGCATGCACACACATAGGCAAGATAAGTAGCTATCCAGGACACAAAATTTTGTGGGTATTGTCCTTGTCACTGTTTCTTAATATCTTAGATTAGAATGAGTAGATAGTAGTGTGAGTATTCATTTTCTGTGTTCAGCTGTCTAAAGTCAGTGGAACCTTGTTGGAAGAATAAAGAAAGAGCCTCCGTCAGACTCCAGTACATGCTGAGAACACAGCAAATGAAATCATCCAGCATTGCCCTGGGAATATTTTCATTGGAGGTGTTTATATATGTTTACTGATTAAAGGCTTCCTTTTGGTATTGTGTGAGGGGTTAATTGTCGATGTGGCAATACCCAGAGACACAAGAGTCAGCGATAAAGAGCTAGGAAAGACAACCAAATGTTGGGACTTAGAAATAGAAATCTAAAAGTTATGGAATAAGAAAGCAAGAACAACACCAATAATAGTAGGCACTTTGGGTGCAATCCCCAAAAGACCTGGGTCAACATAGATAGATAGATAGATAGATAGATAGATAGATAGATAGATAGATAGATAGATAGATAGATAGATAGATAGATAGATCTTTATTGTCATTGTCCTATGCAGAACAACGAGATTGAAAAGAACGAGATTGATTTTTTTTAAAATCTGAAAACCCTTGACATTGGCAAGATCAACATTGGTCTACTACAAATGGTGACATTATGAGGAACAGCATATATTCTATGAAGGTATCTCCAGTCATCCTAGGCCAGTGGTGGCGAACCTTTGGCACGCCAGATGTTTTGGACCACAACTCCCAGAATTCTGAGCCTGTATTGCCAGTGACAAAGGACTGTGGAAGTTGTGGTCCAAAACATCTGGAGTGCCAAAGGTTCACCACCACTGCCCTAGGCTCTTGGAAAGAGCTCGATCATTGGAGAAGGCCAACTCCATCTTAACACCCGACAGCTGTGTTCCCCAGACAATAATAATAATTTTGGGTGCTTTGAAGTGAATGGCAAATGTGCATGGACACATAAAAATGTTACACCCTGCCATTGAAATTGGAGATATTTCTTTATTTATTATACGTAACTTTACAGGTGGTATGTAAATCTCCAATATACTTTGCAACAGTATTTTTTTACTTTCACTGACAGGTTTTCACTATTCTTTCATTCCACATTTTTTCCATTCTTCCTTTTTTAATTGATGTCTTCTTGCCATATATTTTATCTTATTCTCTTTATATTCCTTTTGTATTAATACCATATATTTCATTTACCATGCCTTTTCTGAATTCTTTATTCTCTATGTTCTTCTTTCTATATTTTTTTCAAATCTAGTCAGTTTTCTACAATCTCCTACTTTAATCATCAATTCTTTAGTCTATTTTCTCAATTGTATAATATTTTAACAGGAAATATCTTCTCCCAATTTATCTTTTATATTTTGTCTATTCTGTATTTGTTTCAGCCAGTCTTGTAAGTTTATAACTTCTTTATCTTGCAATACCTTATTTACCTTACCTTATAAATTTTCAGGAAATATTTTAATTTCTGTTACTCGAATCAGAGATGACACTGGTGGACTTAATTTATCCCTGTAATTCTTCCAACATTACATCAAATTTTTCCAAAATGGGTTATATTTTCTTAACTCTTTTATTTATTTATTTATTTATTTATTTATTTATTTATTTATTTATTTATTTATTTATTTATTTATTTATTTATTATGGAGCTTATATACCGCCCATCTTCCTAGAAGGGAACTCCGGGCGGTTTACAACAAATTAACAGGACAGCAAATTACAATAACAGCAAAATAAATTAAACTAATAAAATAAGCAAACAGAACAGTAATACCAGAGATGCAGATGGTGGGAATAAAAAAAAATTGTTCAGGTCACCCAAACGCCTCCCGGAAGAGAAGGGTTTTCAATGCCTTCCGGAAGGCAGGCAGGGACTCTGCTAGGTGCACTTCTGCTGGAAGATGATTCCACAAGGTTGGGCCAGCCACAGAGAAGGCTCGGGTGCGAGGGGAAGTTCTCCGAGCCTCTCTGGGCATGGCCACACGCAGCATGTGCGCCCGCGACAACCTATATTCTCCTTGTGCGAAACTTCTAAATCTCTCCAAATTAAATTATTGTTTTCTATTATTGTATTTGGAATATGTTTTAACTGATTAGCTATATAATATAGCTTTATGTTAGGTAATCCTACACCTCCCTCTTTTTGCAGTACATACCATAAACTCTTATTAATCCTAGCTTTTTTTATTACCGTTACAAAATGTATTTAATCCATCCTTGCATTCCTTTTCAATCTTTTTCATCAAATTTCAATGGTAGTATCTAAAATAAAAAATCCAATTTGAATTTACCTGGCAGGGGAGATACCATGATCATGAAAGCTGTTTATTCCTTCTGAGGTGTGAGATTTTGTTGATATATTTAGTTGCTGTTTATCTCTCCAAGCTGGACCTAACAGAAAGTAATGCAAAAGGAGAAAGAGTACTACATTCTTACATGCATGCAATTCACGTTCTCTCCCTCCCTTTTTCCTTCCCCCCTCTCATAAAGCTGTGGAATTTATTTAGCAATAAATGGCTTTGTCCTTAAAGGTGAAAGGAAGCTAATCATTGCTGTTCTGTCATTTTAAAAAATCAAGCAATTTAGTTTTCCATAAGAGAGCTGGATTTTATGACTCTGACACTTCTGCAGAATATTAGTGACCAGAACAGGAAGGGCAATTTTGACTTTATAGCTTTCTGAAAATAATTACGGTAGCTAGAATCCTGTTAGTGTTTGATTAAGGCTTGAGTAACTTGATGGGACTAATTGGGTACATTCCAGTTGTGTACTTGTAATCAGCAATGCGACTGAGTTGTGCTCAGGCATCATGTCCATCACCCACAACAAGCTTTACAAAGCTTATTTGAAAACCGGTAGGATCCTAGCAGTTGTAAGGACAATAACATACTGTATATGTCACAAGGCTCAGAATCTTGTTAGTTATGTCTTTTGGCATCACGCCATGCACACACGTTTCCACATGTTAAGACATTTGCATAGACAGCAAATGCTAGTTTGTGGCACCACATCAGTGGTAATGTGTAGCAAGTCACCGCTGAAATTTATGCTGGTGGAGGTGTGCTTTTGTAAAGATGCAATTGAATTCTAGCCAGTGACTTGAAAGCTGACACAGTCTTAGAAGCCTGTAATGCACATTAACCTGTGCCATAAACATCTGGTTAAACATGGGAGACTGTATATGTTTAACTACAGCTCCCACAAATCTCTAGCCAGCATGGCCATGGTTATGTTGCGGGGGGGGGGGGGACACATTTTCTTCCTCTGTAAATTTCCCTTTAATTTTAATATTTTCATTTTGAAACTGTGTTTTATTTTGTTATATTAAAAACTGAAATCATCTGTTCTTGTTGAGATCTCCTAATTGGAATGTTTAATCTGCATGTACATGCGGCTCCATACTAGAGGCAAAGGATCAGGTACTAGCCTGATAACGTCGTTAATTCAGCCTTTACTTAATTCCTCAGATATGGTACTGTTTGCTGTGCCTCAGCAGCTGTAGGAATTGATCCTGTATGAAGCACAGGAAGCTAAGGGTGGCTTGCAGAATGCATTGTGAGTGTTCTTAAAGTGGGAAGTACCTCATAATGTGGTTGCTGGATAGCTTTCCTTTGCGGTTACATTGAGCGGCCAAAACAAAGTGAGTGAAAGTGAGAGTCAGTCCTTCAGTACACCAGCTTCGTGACCAGGACACAGAACTAAAAGGATTTTATTACAAGCACGGGCCTCTCAGTTCTTTGTTCCTTCTGTGTATGTAACTGTGGTGTAGGATATGACACTTTCTAAGGTTTGGAAGAAGGCCAGGTTTCTATGGGATGTGGATTTTGGGACCAATAAATAAAGGAAATAGTACTTGTGTTTGTTTTTCCTTTTGTTTTTACAAAGATGCATTCCAACCGAGTACAGAAACTGTTCTCTTTCTTTCTCCAAAAACAAAAAAAGGACACATTCGCCAGATAATCTGATTTTACATGTTCTGTGCTCTTCTTTATGTCATTGTATAAATGTACTGGTTATGCATGAAAAATGGACACTTAAATTTTATTTTTTTTATTTTAAAATTACATAAACAGAAACACAATATAAAAATAAGATAATGCCAACACAAAACAAACAACCACAATTACGTTTTTTATCCTTGCACAACCAATTTCCCACTTGGGACTTATTCCCTGCTTAAAATCCTCAAGATGGAGTTCTTCCAACACTTAAGATTTTAATTTGTAGAGCATGAAAGCCATTTTTCTTTTTCATTAGAAAACTTTATGGTAGTTAAAAAAAAATACATGGCTGCACATGGCTTGTTTTTAAGTTTGTAAGATCATGTGTTATCAGCCCAAAGTTTTTATGTCTGAATTGAAGTCTTTGTGTAAGGAAGGCCACAGCCCATTAATGTAAGCTCATTTTACTGGATTATGCTTATTGAAGCATTTTGCTGTGCTTCCTGCCATCATTCTTCTCATTCTTTCCTTGTCTTCTCCAGTGTCTGTGGGGAAGAAGTAGTCCATGAGTAAAGTGTTGCATTGCCTGCTGTTCTGCAATGAAATGGCCAGAGAGACCCCTGTTCATAGACATCATAATTGTCTGTGTATGATGGTGTTCAAATAATTAAAAACTGCTGGCAAGTGATATAGTCTCTCTCTCTCTCTCTCTCTCTCTCTCTCTCTCACACACACACACACACACACACACACACACACACACACAGAGAGAGAGAGAGAGAGAGAGAGAGAGAGAGAATTACTGTAAACGGTGGGTAGAAGATGGTAGACATAAACCTCTCCAACTATTTTAATGAAATGTTAAACTGATATCAGACTTGCATGATCGCAACAGTATGATTATATTAAAAACAACATTTTCATGTGAAGAAGTTGGAATTGTTTCAGCAATTTAAGAGGTGATATTATAACAGAAGTTTTACAGAGGGTTTGTCATGGGTGGACCCTAATTTTTTCACATGAAGAATCTTAATGGCACTCCTACTCAGACTGAGGCATTTGAGATGGCATCAGCATGTGCTTTTCAGTGCCGTTATATTAAGCACTGAATTTCTCTACCCACTTGCATCCAAATAAGGCAAATTATGCATTCCTCTATATCCCTCATGTTGTATGAGACTGAAGCTCGAATACTAAGGTGCGGGTGTAATACACAATTCACAAGACTGTGGAGAGATGAACACAAAGTAGCTTATTAAAATTTATTTCAATGTGAGGGTTGAAATAATGAAATGGCTCTTAATACTTATGTTGAGAAATTGACACTGAGCTAAACTGAAGCTCTATCTTGGTTCTGTGGAGTTACTCTTGTGTAGTTTGTCCCCCTGGCCAGGTGGTGGCAGCTAATCTTACTCCAAATGGGACTGACCTCCCTTTGACAAAAGTATGCTCATAGTCTGGCACATCCCTGACCCTGGATGCTCAAATGTGAGCAGTAACCGACTTTGGTTTTTGCCAGTCTGACCTTCATGTAGCAGCTAAGCCTCTGGAGAGCATACTTATGGCCAGTGATTCATGTATTACTTGTATCACACCTGTATTCCTGAGGGTGCCATAAATGCATCTGTCTTTGACAAGTATCTGGAAGCAGCAGTTGGTTCACGGGGTAGCAGGTCCCTTGAGAACTGGATGTATGTGCCTTCCTTGTTGACAAAACTGCAGTTTTTAGTCAGTTCTTGACACAATTCAAAGTGCTGACAATCTTTTTTAAAGCTATGGGTGGTTTAGAGTCACCCGATCCATTTATGTCCCTGATTATGTCCTCTTGTAGGAACTTAATTGCATACATTGGATGGGGTGAGTACAGAAAAGGCCTTATCCACCATCTGAGCCTTAATCACATGAAGTCATGCAGATGCTTGCCTACTGGCAGGTTAATTTTTGCTTGTGGAGATACATTGCCAAAATTAGCTTTAGTCATATGAAGTTGTTTCATTTGCTGTACATTTTATATCTGAGGAATCGGACTTGTTCATGAAGGCTTACATTAAAATACAATATTGAAGGTCCCACAATGTTTTTGTCTTTTTTGTGTTTTTATTTTTATTTTGTTTTTGCTTGGTATTTCCTCATGGTTCATCCTCAGGAGTAAAAGTACTGTACTTATGTGATCATTATGAATAATTTTGTCCAATAAATGACACTATTATTTGCTATAAATATTTTGTGATCTTGTGAGGGCTATCATGCTTCTGTAATTCTTTAATAGGCATTTATTAGAGTTTTTAAACACATGAAAGCCCTCTGTTGTATTGAGTCTGTCAAATGCAAAATAAAGTCCTCTGGTTAAATTAAATTACATTTTAAAAGCATGTTTTAGTCTACATAGTATTGACTTTCGTTAACAGTTTGTGATACTGTATACGGTATATTCAAATTTTCCCACTGCCAGCATAACCATTTCAAAGCACCATTGCCTATTTTTTGGTCTGTATATGTATCACTTTGTAACTAACTGCTGCAATACAAAAAAAAAAATCACAGCTTTTTTGTTACAAATAATAATAAATTGTCATGATGCTTTCATATTGGAAAGTTCTGTGGTGTAAGAAGATAAATTGGCTTTTGTTTGCTTTTTATTTAACGATAAATGATTCTGTAATTACTGTTTACTCCCCTCTTCACAGTAGGAGAGGATTTGTCTGACAAGTCTTCTGAGCTTTAAATAACTGCTAAGAGCTTTGTTTAAAAACACCACCTGAAATTTAGAAATAACCTACTTTAATGTGTGGAAGGGCCCAATCTAAGAAATGTAAATATGCTCAGTAGATGTTTGAATAAGGTTATTATGCAAGTAGGTAAATAGGAAAGAGGCGGGAATGTTTTCAGTTTAGTACAGATGGAAGGATCAGAAAATGAGTGGTGGTGGAACCTATTGGTAAATACTTGGATTATTTGAAATGGACCAATGAAGCATTTGGCTGTCAATGATTCCAACAGCTGCATTCCTATGTAAAGATCTTTGCCACAGGGTATTTGGAGATTATTGATTACATGCACTTGTTAAGTAATATCGGACTTTGTCCTGAAGGACACCACAGATCAATGGCCAGGGTGTCAAACAGCATCCCTCCATCCAGGTATAGCAACAGATTGGATCCACTATAAAACAGTGCCTTCAAGACTCATCTCAAAAAATGCCCCAAAGGATACCATGATTGATTGTATTCAAAGCCACGGCGAGATCTGGCAATACCAACAGGAACATATTCCCCCTGTTCAGTTCCCAGTGTAGGTCATCCACCAAGGTGACCAAAATTGTTTCTTGTTTCATAACCAGGCTTGAAGCAAGACTGAAGTTGATCTAGATAATTTGCTCTGTCTAAGAACTCCAGGAATTATGGATTGGACAAGGACTAACAGGTTGAAATTGAATCCAGATAAGATGGAGGTCCTGTTATTAAGAGAAACCCCTGATTCACTTGCTGGCAACCTTCCTGGTGTTGATGGGATCACACTCCCCATGAAAGATGAGGAGTGAGACCTTGATGTGCTTTTGGACCTGGCTCTTTCAATGGAGAACCAGATTTCAGTCATGGCCAAATCAGATTTGGCCAATTTCAGTCACGGCCAAATCAGCTTAGGCAGATTGCACACTTTTGCCCCTATCTTGTCAGGATGTCCCTAATATCACTGGTCCATGAGTTTGTATTCTCAAAAACAGATTATTGAAATTGTCTAACTAGGACTGCACTTGAAGGTGGATTGGAACTGGAGCAGGTGCAGAACTCTACTGCCAGGCTGTTCACTGGAACATCTCACAATACAGTATAACCTATATTCTGCCATGTTTGTACTGGCTGCTTATTTTCTTCCAGGCCAACTTCTAGGTGCTCACTGTTAACTTTTAATGTCCTTGGTATCTGGCTGCCTGCCTCTTGTTCAAGACAGTTATCCATTCCACCAGCACCTTTCATATCAGGAAGCTCCAAATGGCCACCCTAAGGGAGGCCTGGAAATTGTTTGCTCAAGGCCAGGCCTTCTCTGTAATAGCCGTTTCACTCTGGAACTCTCTCCCACTAGAGGTAGAATTGGCTCCATCCCTCTTTGGTTTTAGGAGGCATCCGAAGACCTTGTTGTTTCCCCAAGCCTTTCAACAGTTTGTCCCTAATCATTTAATTTTATGTATCATTTTTTGTGGCCTGCCTGCCATTAAGTTTTCTTTTTTGCACTCTTGGTTTATTGATATTATTATAATTGTTTATGTGTTGTTGTTTTGTTAGTCACCCAGAGTAGCCTAGCTACTAGCTGGGTGGGACATATGACTCATTTGTTTCATCATTCCCAGCTCCTTAGTTAAATGAAGAAGCTAATTTGGCTGCATGCCATGGGAGGGGATGCATATTTCAATAGTTCTGTCCATTTCCCCATTCTAGACATCAGCCAAGGCCTTAACAGGGTCAGCTGCCAAAACCAGCAGGCAAGTCTCCAACAACCACTAGGAAACCATGTGGATCCATCAGTCATGTAAGGTGGATTGTATGCATGTTTATATGCCATTCCTGATCCTTCCACAAAAACAATCCACCCACCCCAGTGACAAATTGGGTTTTGTAAAACAGTATTTTGAACACAATCATATGTAATTCAGCACACACAAGGATAAAATATATGTGGATATATGAACCCAAACCTGTCACCTAATCTACACACACACACACACACACACATACCCACACACCTGTATTGTCTCATAATATGGTTTGGTACTTTGGTATTTGTCTTAATTCAGAATTTACTCAGTTTTGACCTGTGTGTGAAGCTCCTTGTTAAAGCAGATTCACACATGATAACCTAGGCTTTTTGTGTCTTGTGTCTTGTGTTTTCAAGAGGTGTTGTCAGTAGGGAGGGCTTATGTGTTTGATTACTAAATGAGACAAAAAGATATTTTCTTAAAATGGGTATCTGTTTTTTCCCAAGCTTTTAATACTTTTTTTTGGTCTAGGTTTCTATGTGAAAGCACGAGCCTTTCTGCTCCCCTTTCCCCATCTCTGTATATTTTTCTATAATTCCCTCTATACTTTTTTTGTTGGATACCATTCCTCCATCCAGTGTCTCATCTGCTTTGAGTCGCAGTGAGACAGAAGGATCCAATTTTATAAGAATGCTGGAAAATGTTACATTGATGCTGTGGCATAAAAAGTACTCCACCCACTTGGCTAGCCACAAAATAAGTATTGTGTGGGTTTTGTGGGCAGCTCCAGTTGGCTTACAGTCTCCAGGCCGTCTTTGTTAAGGGGCCTGCTCTCCTTAGGAGAACATAGCGTAGGCAGGGTTTCCCCCCCTCACTCTCTCTGCTTGTAATGCAACATTTTAAATGTATGCATTCTTTGATCCCAAGTGGATATATTCAAGATTGAAAGCCTTTATATGGCTCTCTAAATTATCTAAGTTGAAGTTTGCTTCCTGTTCCCCTTCTATAACAGTATTCATTCTGTTCTTTTACTTTTCTAGTGAGCTTTTACTGGAGTAACATAGTTCTTGTGTCTGAGTATGTTTTAATATATAGTAAAGGAGGTAAAAATCCTGGTTGGGGAAAAGCCAAATAACTCTGTTACTCAGAGTAATGTGAGCAGAAGAGATTAATTGTTTGAATATAAAGTTGTATTTGTCTTTGGTGAGAAGCAGTGAAGAAATACAAAAAATAATAGCTGTGAAAGTGATATACTCTTTCTGAATCTAGAAATTATGTCTAGGAAGTATCTATGCCTTTCTTTTGTTTGGCCAGACAGGTCTGTGGATGTTTGTCAAAACCCAAATTCCTCTTAGCATATTTTTTCGAGGGGGGAATTCAACATTTTATTGTCTCCATTGGCATTATGGAGGGCATCATACATGACCTCTTGTGGTGGATCAGACTATAATTGTACTATGTTTTACATGTATCTGCTTTTCTTTCCCTTTAGTTTTCTCTGCCACCACCTAGATCTAGACTAATTCATTCTGCCCATAGACATAATCAGTGACAAAAATTAGCTAAAAAGATGTAAGGTAAAACCGCTAAAGAGATTTGCATCAAAGTAAAAATCAGGTATCATATTTACATAAAACTTTGTTTGTACTTCCAGATACTTATTTGTTTCTCAAGTTAGATGCTAAATATATTGCTTACATGTTCTGGTGTAAAAATATTACAAAAGGAGTTACTTTCTCTGCATCAGGAGGCTGATGCGGAGACTCCAGCTGACCCAGAACATGGCGGCCAGATTGCTGACTGGGACTAGAAAATACGATCATATATCCCCAGCGCTGGCTGCCCTGCACTGGCTTCCAGTTCGGTTCTGCATCGACTTCAAGGTTTTAACTATGACATACAAAGCCCTAAACGGTTTAGGACCTCACTCCTTGTCAGTGTGTCTTCTCCCATTGAAAACTGCCCATAATACCCGATCCTCCCAAGCTAGGTGTTTGAGGCAACCAACACCACGAGAGGCCCGAAAGGAAAAATAAGAAATAGGGCCTTTTCTGCCGTTGCCCCTCGCCTGTGGAATAACCTTCCACCAGACATCTACCTGGCCCCCTCTTTGGCTGCCTTTAAAAACTATTAAAAACTTGGTTATTTAAGCAGGCATTCCCTCAAATATAAGGCAATTTCAGTGTTCACCCATTAAATCTTGATTTTAACTGATTAGCCTGCCAATAATAATAATATATTGTTTTATGTCACTTTAATATTATTTATATTTTTATTTTATTGTGTTACTATTTTATGGTTTTATTGTATGAATTGTTTGAATGTGTTAATTGTTGTAAACCTCCCAGAGTGACCTCACTGCCAGATGGGTGGTATAAAACTCCAATAAATAAAATAATAATAAAATTCCCTTAGTGTATTTATTTATTTCGATTTTTTTGTCCCGCCTGGCTAGTGCATAGTTCCACAGACTAACAAGACACTGGGTAAATAAGTATTTTCTTTTGTCTTTTCTCACTCTCCCAATGCTCAATTTGAGGTGATATCCCCTAGTTCTGGTATTTTGTGAGAGGGAGAAGAGCCTCCCTCTATTTACTCATGCCCTGCATTATTTTATATGTCACAATCATATCCCTCCCTCAGGCACCTTTTTTACAGACTAAAGAGCCCCAGATGTTTTAGCCTTTCATCACAAGGGAGGTTCCCCATCCCAGTAATCATTTTAATCACTCTCTTCTGCACCTTTCCCAGTTCCACTATGTCTTTTTTGAGATGCGGTGACCAGAACTGTATGCAGTATTCCAGGTACGGCCTTATTATCGTTTTGTACAATGGCTGTTTTATTTTCAGTTCCCTTTTTGATGATACCTAGCATGGAATTGGCCTTCTTTACTACTGCCACACATTGGGTAGACATCTTCATTGAGCTGTCCACCAGCAAACCAAGATCTCTTTCCTGATCTGTCACAGATAGCTCACAACCCATGAGCTGATAAATAAAGTTTTGATTTTTTTTTTGCCCCAATGTGCCATACTTTACATTTTCCTACATTGAAACACATTTGCCATTTTGCAGTTCATTCTCCCAGTTTGGAGAGATCCTTCTGGAGCTCTTCACTATCTTCTCTGGTCTTCACCACCCGGAAAAGTTTTGTGTCATCCGCAAGCTTGGCCACCTCACTGCTTCCGTTCTCTCCTTTCCTCCTTCTGCCTGTAGTGGCCTGTGATGCACCTACCAATTCAGCTTCATATATTCGTGTTGAACTTTTCTTTCTGGTGTCACTCCTGACAAAATAAAACTGTGAAGAAGTGATATCCCAGTTATGCTTTCCAAAAACGCATTACTTTTAAAAGGCCAGCTACCTTGAATTTTCTGGTTCCAGCAGATCTACTTGATGGTTGCTTTCTGTGCTTTCAGGTTTCCTTTTTCTTCTTTGGGACCTTAATCCACTTAGGGCTGCCTTGTCTCTGAGGATCTTCTCTATCTTGTCTTACTTCATTTCCATTTACATGGCGAATGTTGTGCCTAGCCTTGTTATCTTCATCTAGAAAATTTTGACAATGAATGTGTATGTGGTACTTTTTCCAACAGTTGTACCTCAGCCAGTCCTTTGTTTTATTATTTGCTTAAAATTGTAGATCTACTAAGCCTCATAGTTGTTTTACAATTCCAGTAATGTTATATTTCCTATCTTACTATTGTGGAAATATTCTTTGTGAGATTGTTGATTTTAAAAATTCAGAATTCTTACTTATTTATGAATTCTAAGTAGGTGAAAGATATTTTGACATCTCTTTGTACTGTACTACTTATGAAAGACATAAATTGGATTCAGCAAGTTTTTGACCAACTTTTTAGTTTTGCATTCTGACTTTAAAATTATAGCACACTGAATTAATACTTTTCTTGCTGCCCCTTGATTAGTGTGTGTTATTTTTGCTTGTTTTATAATAGCACCTAGGTGTATGATATGCATATTTTCTCTAGTTATTTTTTCTTACTTGGGAATTGGATCACAACCATGCATTTGAGTTGAGCGAAATTTGTCTAATTAAAAATACGCATTGACTTCTGAATGTCTGAGATATAGAGCATTCTGTGCTGTTTTTAAGGTATTTGGTTCCATATCAGGTCTGAATCCTTATAGGTATTCCTTGCCTCTAGCTTGTGGTTATTGTATTTTTACTGTTTCATATGTGCATTCAGTCCCATTAAAAAGCCTGTTAAATGTTTGATGTACTTATGAACAATTATACATAATAATAGGGGGAAATCCTCCTTTCATTGCCAAACTGGATGTGAGAATAGCACCCACGTGTCTTCTTCACCGGTTTATTGCCTTTTTCTGTCTTTCTGTTACATTTTTTTTATAACAAATCGAATGCATGTGAGTGGAGATTACCACCCTGCCCATTGTACTTCTCACACTATTATGCAGGGCCCTTTTACTGTAATTGGCTCCAACAGAGCAGCATATGCCTTCTTGTATCTCTTGTGGTAAACATAGAATGTGGCAAAGATGCAGAAATCAAAGATGCATAATGATTTTGGCTCTCAGAGAATCATAGGCTAGCTGGAAAGCTAGTTTCGTTGTTTAAGGTATTGACATTCACAGAGGCTAATACACAAGAATGGCTTTTTTTCATTTAGGCAGTCCTTCAGCAATTGTGTAATGGAATTTAATTTAATTTGAATGCTTTTGGTTTTATTTAATTTTAAAAATATTTTGTTTTAAATTGTTCTGTAAGCTTCCTTTGTGCCCTTAAACACAGTATAGAATGCTCTACGTCTCAGACATTCAGAGGTTAGTGCATATTTTCAATTTGATGATTTCCAGTCTAACATGCAAATGCATGGTTGCAATCCAATGGCCAAGTAAGACCAGGCAGTGTTTATATGAAACAAAGTAACAGATAAAAGCTAATAGTGACCTGGAAGGTGTGGGTTGCAGACTTACACCATAGGTAAAATGGAAGTAATGTGAGTAGTGATATGATTACGCTATGGTTAAGATTACCTCTGATTATGTCAAGTTATGTATGCAAAACAGGTGAATAATTAACTTTGTAGGAACATGGTGCAGTGTAGGCATTGCTTAGCTTTTCTGCCTTTAAAAATACTAGCATGTTGTATTAGAGCACTATCTAAGCTTAGCATCTGAGGAAGGCTCACACCTGTTGTTCCCTCTTCTCCCTGTGTCATCCATGAATTCCAATGCAGTTGCTATTCACTTCCTCTTTCCTCTCCAAGTACATTTCCCTTGATGGTGAGGTTTGCTTTGGCTCCTAACTGAGCTATTGAGCAGCAGCTTTTGCTGGAGTTGTTTACAGCCAGCAGGTCAGAGCAGAATTAGAAGCTGGATACTCGGTTTTCACGCTGCTGCTGTTGCTAGGCGTTGAGGAGGTTGGTGTTGAGCCAACTGTTCATCTGAAGTGGTGGGATTTCTGGCAGCTGCTGTTTGCTGAAAATTGTAGTTGCATCATGCTTGTGGGCCTGCCACTTCTTTATTGCCAGAAAGCTGCCTGATAAGCAGAGAAGATAATAGGAAAATGCACAGAAGAATCTGTCAAGCTGGCTGGGTGATAGAGAGATACTCAAAGTTGTCTGCATTTGTGTTCTTATAAAAGGACATAGGGATTGATCTGGAGTTTTACTTGATCATTATACAGCTTTCCTTTATAGGCAAAAGAAACTGGGAATGCTAATATTTCTTTTCATGTATTTGTTATTCCACGAAGGCCTGGGAATTAAAGTGGAAGAAACCTTAGTTTTCATGATGTCTTTTCTAAGAATCACTTCCATTGCTCATTGGGAAAAGTAAGATTAATATTTTATAAAGCTTAAGCATGCCTTTCAGGAAACTGGTAATGGAAATGTTAAAGAGAAATATACTTGTCAATAAATATGAAAAAGAGTAAGTAAAAGCAGTTGATGGCGAGAAAGCATTTTAACTGGCTTTTATTCATGTTCAGTTGCTGAAGACTTAGATGTGCCAACATAATCTCTCCTCCACTTACACATCCCTACCTTGCAAATTTGTGTACTTCCCATGTTAGAGCCTGAGAAGCCTGACAATTAACAACCATGAAGGAATAATGCTTCTCAAGAGCACATTGAAAAGATGCTGTTGACAGTTAAGTCACTTCTGTGTTACTTGCAGATCAAATCTGTGAACTGTGTGGATGGAAGCTAGACTGCCATTATACATCTATGTGAGCAAGTAATTCCCAAGAAAACAACCAATCAGACCAATCTGACATATAAACTTTGCAGTGGATTCAAAATGTTAGGGAAAATGTTAGGGAGATGAGTCATTGTAGAAAAGTTCAGAAGTAGTGTCTTCAATTTTTGAATGTTTTTTTTTTTAAATCTGGGATCTTAAAAATTTCTAATTTATTCTGTTTTAATATAGTCATTTTGTTTTTAAAAATGAATATATGCACACAGAATGCTTCTTGGAGTTAGGGACAATTAGGTTTTGTTTATAGGAGGTTTATGGGAGGTTGCGACCAATAGAATATTTAAGTCATTTTCAGGGATGTATTGAAATATTGAGCATGCTTGGCTAAAAATGATTAAAACAAAGTAGGTTTAGATATAATAACAAACTCCTTAAATGTCTTAATTATTGATTTAATTTATTTATGAATGAAGTAAGACTTAAGTAGGAACCTATAGAAAAGGTTGGTGGAGTGTTCAGTGTACAGATAAGCTTGTTATCAAGTGTAATTTTTAAATTAACTAGCAGAGAGGAATTGTGATTTACTGTGGATAATGGTCATGCCAGTATATACTAAAACTGGGTGCTAAGTGGTTTGTACTTTGCGAAGGCAGGCACCAAAATACGCCTCGTTGAGTTGAAATATTGAAGTTGCTTGAGGGGTTAGGAAAATGTCTGGTTTGAATGGAAAACAAAACAAAACAAATCAGGTGACTGCAAGGAAATGGAATTCGATTGGACAAATGTGGGTCTCAGTAGCCACCAGTCATATCTGCATTTTGAAGGGTTAAGTAAAATAAAGTCAAGTCGTTTTGGTCATAGACTCTGGAATTGGGGGATAGTCAAAGCTATGGTTTTTCCAGTAGTGATGTATGGAAGTGAAAGCTGGACTATAAAGAAGGCTGATCACTGCAGAATTGATGCTTTTGAGCTGTGGTGTTGGAGGAGAGTCTTGAGAGTCCCCTGGACTGCAAGGAGATCAAACCTGTCCATCCTGAAAGAAATCAACCCCAAATGTTCACTGGAAGGACAGATTTTGAAGCTGAGGCTCCAGTACTTTGGCCACCTCATGAGGAGAGAGGAGTCCTTGGAAAAGTCCCTGATGTTAGGAAAGATTGAAGGCAAAAGGAAAAGAGGACGGCAGAGAATGCAATGGTTGGACGGTGTCATCAATGCAACCAATATGGATTTGACCAAACTCCGGGAGGCAGTGGAAGATAGGAAGGCCTGGCGAGCTCTGGTCCATAGGGTCACGACTGAACAACAACAAAAAGATATGGAGTTTTGTGCAATGTGCTATCAGTACCAGTGTGTCTTCTCAATCTTAGGGCATCTTCTTGGACTGGTGGTCATCTGCTTACTTAATTTTGTAAGTACAGCAGGACCACATTATCTGCAGGGGATTGGTTCAAAGCTCCCTCTCCCGGGTGCATGCCAAAAAAGCATGAGTACAGAAATACAATAGAACCCCCGCATCCACTGATTCACTAACCATGGATGCAGTTATATGCGGTTGGTGATCAGCGAGGGAAAAGAGGGGGGAGATTAAAAATAAAACTTATTGCTGCTGATGCCCGGCGCTCTCCTCCTCACTGCCGTGGGCCAGCCAGATACCCTCCAGATGGCTGGGTTGGGGACTCAAATGGCTGGCTCAATTGGGACCCAGGCGGTGGAAGTTTTCAACTTCCTGCTCAAACTTACAATTCACCACCTGGGACCTCAGGGGGAAATTCTGGAGCATACCTGGCTGGTGGCATTAGCAGCCGCAGTGGTAGGGGAAAAAAACTTACTGCCACCACCGCAGGCCAGGTACCCTCTGCAGGGGTGAGGTGAGGACTTTAAAGACCCACCTAGCCTGCCAGCCTTTGAATTTCCCACTCAGGTGGCGGATGGCAGATCAGAAGTTTGAGCGGGAAGTTCAAAACTTCTGCTGCCTGGGATCTGAGTGGGAAGTTCAAAGGCCGGTTGGCCAGGCGGTTGAGTCCCCACCTCACTCCTCCAGAATGCGCCTGGTGGCATTGGTGGCAAGGAAGAGGGTGGCGGGCATTGAGGTGTGGTAAGTTTTATTTTTAATTTTTCCCCTCCTTCCCCCGCCACAGACCTGCCAGGCACCCTCCGGAGCGGTGGTGGGTCCTCCACCCCTCTGGAGGGTGCTTGGCTGGTCCGCGGCAGTGATGGTGGCAAGGAGGAAAGAAAGTTTTTACCCCCTTGTTGCAGCTGAGCCTGGTGGTGAGGAGAAAGGGGGAAAAGGGGGGGTATCAGGGGTGAAAGCTTTCATTCCAGCACCCCGCCACCCCTATCATTGCCATCAACCTGGATAAGAGCATTTGCTCTTAATCCGTGGATTTCACTGTCCATTGGGGGGTCCCAGAACTGATCCCTCATGGATACAGCAGTCCTATTGTACTATACAGTGTATAGCATACTGTCTGGTTCCTTTTAGTAATACACCATGGAAACATGTTTTGGGGATTTTTTTTAATTTAATGTTTTCAGGCAGCAGATGCACAAAACCTATAATACCTTATTTTAGTTCCGTTGAAGTTTATATTTAAAATAAACTTAACAGAACATTGTTTTTTCTCTGGGAGATTTTCAGAGAATAGACTGATAACCCAAAATTTATAAGGAAGTGGGAGGACTTCCTTTCTCTAAGTCAGTAATTCAGGCAAGTAATAAGGTTGATTTGGTTCCTTGTGTTGTTGTGTCCTTCCATGGGAAAAGGTGGGATTGAAATATTTTAAATTAATAAATTACAATACAGTATGTTTCTGAAATTTCCTTTAGCAAATAATGGCTGTTCATATTAGAGACAGTATAAAGAGGCAGAAAGAGACATACCATGTTGCTTCTAAATGAGCCTGTGGAATGTGGATCATGTTATGTCAAAGTTAATTAAAAGGTTTTCCTCCTTACCCTTGGCTAGATAGGAACATCTTCTTCTTGACAAAATCTGTGTTGATAGACAGCTAATAAGAAATGTACCACTAAAGATAGAAATATGACCCAGCCAATACAGATAGCATTTCAACAAGCTTTGACTTGTTTGAGGTCTCTTCCCCATCGTCACCATGAATTTGAAGTTATTATAGTTGACTACAAGTTCTTTCGTATGATGGGCAGTGAAAGAAGAGGAAAGGGCATTTAGCAGCCTAGCGTAGTAGCTGATAATAACCTTAGCACCCTAAAGTCTGCCATTATTGTTCCGATACCAAAAAAACCAAATCCAGAAAACTTGAATGACTTTCGTCCAGTAGCACTTACACCTGTAATCATGAAGTGCTTTGAAAAGTTGGTACGGAACTATGTTATTGCCTGTTTACCAGAGGGACTGGACACATTCCAATTCGCCTATAAAAAGAAGAGATCAACAGAGGATGCTGTGGCGTGTGCTCTTCATGCTGTTTTTGAACATCTGGAGCAGAGGGGGGGGGCTATGCTAGAATGCTCTTTGTGGATTTTAGCTCGGCTTTTAACACCATTCTTCCATGACATTTGATCTCTAAACTGGAAGGCCTAGGGCTTCCACCATCACTTTGTGGATGGATCTTGGATTTTCTGTCAGAATGTTCTCAGAGGGTCCGGTTGGGCCCTTACACCTCTAATACTCTTAGTACCAACATTGGAACACCACAGGGATGTGTACTTAGCCCACTCCTTTATATTCTTTACACATTTGATTATGTCTCTGCCTATCCTAGCAATAGGATCATTAAGTTTGCAGATGACACAACTGTGATTGGGCTCATCTCTGGCAAGGAGAGTGAGATGGCTTACAGAGATGAAGTGGAGAGGTTGACCAAGTGGTGCAGAATAAATAACTTGCACCTAAATATAAAGAAAACAAAGGAGCTTGTGGTAGACTTTAGGAGGCAGAAAACTGATATTCAACCACTGGTGATTGATGGGACTGGTGTGGAGAGGGTTACAGGTTTTAGATTTTTGGGCATTGAGTTACAGGAGGATCTGTCCTGGAGTGTCAACACAAGGGGGCTTGCAAAGAAGGCTCAGCAGAGACTATTTTTCTTGAGAGCCTTAAGGAAAAACCATCTTTCACAGAAGCTGCTGCTGACCTTGTATCATTGTGCAATTGAGAGTGTGCTTACTTACGGGTTATGTGTGTACCCTCCGGGATAAGACAGTGTTGCACAGAATCATAAGAATTGCAGAGAGTATTGTGGGCTGTTCACTCCCCACCCTAGAACAAATTTATACTACCAGGTGCCACTGTAAAGCATTAGATATATTAAGAGATCCATCACATCCTGGTCATCACCTCTTCGAGTTGCTGCCATCGGGATGGAGATATAGAGTACTGAGGGTGAGAACAAACCATCTCAAAAATAGCTTCTTTTTTAGAGCAATATTGGCCTTAAATGGAAATCCTGGACTTTGAAGTCAGCATATTTTATATGTCATATTTTAGTCATTTTATATGTCATATTATGTGTTGTACCTGTTTTTAAATCTATGTGAAATGTTTTAAATGAGTTTTATATAGCAACCACAAAATTTCGTTGTTCCTGCGAGGAGGCAATGACAATAAAGATTCCTATCCTATTCCTATCCTATCTAATGTTGTGTTTAGTAAAGATTTGTAGTAAGAAGGATATGGTCTAACCATTGTTTGCTAAGGGGAGTGCAAGCAGTTATTTAAGGTTATGATAGAAGGTACTTTGATCTATGATTAGTGAAAGTGAAAACCTATCTTTCCAAAAAACGGCATGGGTAGAACTTGATTGACTCCTCTAAGTCGTTTCACAATTTTAGGCTTAAAATAACAACAATTGAGCAATAAAATTTCCAGTGGTAAAGTACAGGGTTCCCCCCTCCCCCTCCAAAACAAACAAACCTCAGAACAACAGAACCTGACAAAGACTTCTGTATGAAATAAAATGATTGTACAAAAGTTTATTTTAAAAAACATCTATTTATTTATTCTCTATTTATTCTCATTCTTTCAATGTTTTGTTTGTTTTGTACCCATTTGGGGTAAAAATACAGAACATATGTTTAGACTTGAATGAGTTTTCCATCCCAGATCACAATGCTTTTTACTCCTGAGATTTTGTTTTTCATAGTTTTCAATGTCTGAGTTTTCTTCTTTGCATCTTTGGAGAGTAGGAGAAATCCAGTTTGCATGGGGCTTTACTAAAGAAAATGTGACTTGATGGTTAAGACTCAGTTCATATTTATTGGAACCCAAGAGCAAAATAATTTTGCTCATTAAATAGAAGTGAACCATGGTAAACAACAATTTATTTCTAAACCTTCATTTTCGCTCAGGGAGCGAAACACATACAGATTCCATTTCTTCTGGAAAAGATACATCATTAAATGGTGACATAAAAAGCAAGAACTGATACAGTCCCTACATATTTGATTGAATTTGAATGATTCAACCTGAATGAGATGGGATTTGGCCAGGGAGTACTGTTTTGTTTAGCAACTGGCGTTTCCATATCAGCAAGTGCGTTAGGGAGGTACTATACTATAAATTGCTGAGAAGCTACATCTTCATCCCCTTGTTTTTCAAAACTGCGTCACATTAATGGAAGAGGCCAAATGGAGATTTGAGGTTGGATGCCATTACTAAGTAGATGACATCTATCTGGGTTTTTGTTGATTGTGTTGTTAGCATTTAATTGGGAATTGGTAGATATTCTGGCTTTCTTTCTGATCTTTTTTTTTTTTTTTTTTTTTTTTGCTTTGGAACTAACTATTCTAGATGGGTGTCCTGGTGGACTGCACACTTTTCTAAAGCAGCAGGTTTACTAATGACATGATACTAGGTGCTCTCTTGCTTCTGGATGATTCAAGTACTGTACAGTGGACCCTCATATAACAAACAGTTTGTATAACATAAAATCTGTACAACATAAAAAATTCCAGAGATAGGGGAAATTTGCTTAACAAAAATCACCTATGGGGCAAATCTGTACAACATAAAAATGGTTATGATTAGGGATTACTCTGTTTTCAATGCATTCCTATGGGAAATTTGTATAAAGGAAAATTTGCTTAACATAATTTCATTTGGAATGAATTGATTCCTTTATACAAGGTACCACTGTATTAATATTGGCCCAGATTGCTTTTTCCCAGCTTTGTCTTTGTGCATCCCACGACCAGGGTGGGGTGGTGAGCCCAGGGTCTGTCGTAGTGACATCTGTAAGCTCAGAAGTTGTATCAAAATGCAATGTAGGCTTTATTGTGGGAATAGCAGTCTCAAAGTCACTAACCTGGGAGTCTCACTTTCCCTGTGGCAGCCTCTGGTTAACTCCACTGGGATTACCACGGTCCACAGTTCCACATTTCAAGCCATACTAGTTGCTTTCTTTGAGGCGAGGGGGCTTATATTGGTGGATAATGTGGTTCTGTTGATCCCAGAGACATGGCTGTCTTACCTTTTGACACTTGCAGTGGCCATCACTTCTTCAGATCAGGTGGGCTGGTCGGTGGTATATGGTCATTCCCAGTGGCTCCAGTTATCAAGCCAAGGCTGGCAATTTATGAGTTTGAAACTGCTGACTCCATGAAGGAGTCGTAACTTGACCAATACACTGGCCCAGGAATCTGGGATGACCTCATAGTCCTACAACAGACCTTCTTCTTGCTCCTTGACGGCATCCCCCCCCGCCCCAAGTAGCCTCTTTCTCCAATTTTGCTGACACCTCCTCTGTTTCTCCCAAGTTCCCAGCTTCCTCCCCACCCTCCTGCTTACACTTTTATTCTGGCCAACTGGCCTGAGTGCCTACCTGAAGCCTAGTGGCAGGCAGCCCTGATAGGCTTTCTGGGGTTGTTCAGGGTGAGAGTAGACATCTTGCCAGGGGCACTAAAGGTGACCCCTCCACTACATATTTGCAGCTCAGTTTTGTCCTTTCTCAGAGAAACCAGACCGGGCCTCAGTCATTCATGCTTTAAGCACCTCCACCATTATATTATTATAATCTTCTGTGTGGTTCTATCTATGATGACAGGCCACAATAATCTGTTTAGTTTCAAAATGTAGCCACCAGGGTTCTGCTTGGAGCCAGTAACTTAGTTAATATTGCACTGCTCTTGTCCGAATTCATAGGCTGCCACATTACCTCTAGGCTGGGTCAAAGCAGGGCTGTGGAGTCGGAGTCGGAGGAAATTTTGGGTAGCTGGAGTCAGAGTCGGAGTCCCAATTCACAAAAAGTTATAATTAATGACTTCTCTACTGTAAGAATAAAGACTAATGCATGCAGTGCCTCATGTAACTGTAAAACGAACACGTTAAGTGACCGTGAAAAAGCATGCTTTTCATGTGTTTCACTATATGGCACGCAACACACAATTAGGAGCGGCAATACTTATACTTTCCATAGTGTTGTGTTCTGCTGTTACGCAGCACCCATGGGTAACCTAGCCTCTCACTGATAAGGGATTAAGTAAATATGTTTTTTGCAGGACTAGAGACACTTGTATAAGTGAAGGGAATGGAGGGTCAATAGTTCAAGACTGAAGCTGTAAACCATTTGCTTAAACTGTTCAATACAGTAGACTGTTGGCTTCCCAGCCAGTTGTCCTGTGGTAATGACATGTATGTTGCCTTTCTTTCCTTCAAGGAATGTATAAAATACATTCACATATTAATACAGAGGAGTCAGAGTCGGGGAGTCGGAGTCGGAGTCAG
Organism: Phrynocephalus forsythii; assembly: GCA_029282475.1. Lineage (NCBI taxonomy): Eukaryota > Metazoa > Chordata > Lepidosauria > Squamata > Agamidae > Phrynocephalus > Phrynocephalus forsythii. Next base: position 66,428,921 of record JAPFRF010000002.1, read on the forward strand.
AAGTACAAAAAACCTTAGGAGTCGGAGTCGGAGTCGGAACATTTATCTACCGACTCCACAGCCCTGGGTCAAAGTGCTGTTTTCAATTTTTAAGCCCTAGTCTTGGAAAATGTTCTTCCTCTGTATGAGCTTGTTCAAAAGGATTGTTATTCTAGGACTTTGCTCTGGCTCTTTTTTTCTGTTAGAGATAGGATGCGATGGTAACGGAAGAACAGCTTTCCCACTGTGGGAAATTTTGTGTTCTTGCTTCCTTTTTTTTTTAAACATAGACTTTCTTTGTTCTTCTTGCTTTTTAAATATAGTTAGTGTTTTTGTCCTGATTGCAACTGGTCATGGATGCTTTAAATATGAAGGAGATAAAACCTGGTGACCAATTTCAGCTGGATTGAAAGCCATTCATAATTTGTCAGTGTTTTCCTGTGAATGACATAGAGCTAAAGCCAAATGTTGATCCCAGCCTGAGTACATCCATTGAATTGAGTGATGGGAATTTGTTAAGTCAGCACTTCTGACTCAGTGGATCTAGATGGGACTAGAAATTGGATTTTGTGTGTAACAGTAAAGCTAATCTGAGAAATAGGTAGGAGGGAACGTGATTCATTGAAAACCAATGAGCAAAATTGATATCATTTGTATTAGTACCTATCAAGTGAGCTTTAGTTAGGTTCAGAAGAAAAGCAGCAGTGTGGGCTGTGTCTTTCAAATTTCTATTCTGCAAAGATTAAAAGTGGACAACGCATATATTTAACAGGGTTGGTTTTTCAATAGTTCTAGCTACTGATTTTAACTCATCTCTGGCTTAGACCAGCCCTATGAATGAGTGACCTCCAAAACAACTATGATTAAAAGTCTATAGCATCTTTTCTAGTTCCTTCCATAATCTTTTTCTGCTTTGGAGAGGTTATCTATTATTTGAATGTTCCTCGTTCCTCATTTACCAAGCATCTCTTCCAATGCTGGATGTATTGTAAGTCACAAAGGAAATTAGTAAAGATAATTCCGGATTTGGAAGTATATTATGTCAAAAAGAAAAGGATATATCTTATTTAGATGCTTTCTGTGATGGCCGGTTACATGACAAATTGGAACATTAAGCAATCCAGGAAAAGAGTTTTGCCAGATTTAAATGGCCAGGCTTCTAAAAAATATCAGCATTGCCCTGGCAAGTCATGAGATTTTAAAGAAGATTAAATGATGTGAAGAGTCACATTTCTCTGAAGGATTACCAACATCAATGTAACAGTGTTTTGTGGTTATACACGCTTGACAGAAGCCAAGCCAGATTTGGGTAATCTTTTTGAATGCTCTTGTCATGGGGTGCCTCATTCACGAGACACCAAATTGAATAGATTTGCGGATATACAATTTCTTATTGTATTGTCAGCTTATCCCAAAAAACAAGGGATACAAGAAACGTTAAAAAAAACTGAGAAAAATGCAAAATTATTTGAAACTTTTCTTCCTTGCTATAGTTTATATGAGAAGGTAGCATTCTGGGTGGGAATCTGTTGCAACTAATCATTTGATGGGAAGTTTATGAGTATTTGAGCTGCTCATATTCTGTTGAATTTATTGACAGTTGTCAAGAATTGTCTTCTGTCTCTTAAAACATTGTTTCTCAATGAGTTAATTCACAAGGCATAGCTGCCATTCTGGAGTCTGTCATTCATGAAGAATAGAGATTGGTCATGAAGCACTACAAAGTGCTTCGTCTCCCCTCCCCCCATGGGCAAGAGGCCCACTCATCTTTGTTGGTACAATGCTGAGGTCCTCCTTCATCAGGAGCATGCCACTGGGGGGATGAGGTAGGGGTGCCCTCCCCCCACCTCCTCTGAAAGTGGGCCAGTTCAAAGGTGAAGTACAATGGGGATAATGTCTGCCTAGCTGTCTGCTTCCCTGAGGGGAGAGGGAAGGGCAACCCCAAATCCTTCCTTGACTGGCACAGCACTAGCAAAGGAGGACCCCGGTGGTATGCTGAAGGTGAGTGGGCCTCCTGGCCATAGGTAAAGGGGGAGGTCAAGCTCGTCACTTGTGGTGCTGTGCTGCCAATTCCGTCCATAGTGCTTCCTAGTGCTTTGCACATATTTCTAATGAAGAGTCATTCTGACATGGGATGGGACCATCCTGCTAGTTTGATTATCAATAAATAGTTTCTATTTAATAAACCTGTATTATAATACAGATAGTAATACATAAGTATTTGGATCAGAAGCCTAAACTGAAAGGTTTTGCAAAACATAAAACATTAATGTATAAAGTTATGTATTGATATAACTGGTACTCTGCTTTGCTTCTGCCAGTAAAATACTGTCTTTTGAACTTACTTTTCTATATGGGCTGCTGTTTAAAAGGGTAAACCAGGGAATTCTATGAGTTGAAACTATCCTTTAGTTATAGAGAAGCAACTTTGGAGCTAACCCATTGTCTACATAAGAACATAAGAAGAGCCATGCTGAATCAGGCCAAAGGCCTATCTAGTCCAGCTTCCTGTATCTCACAGTGGCCCCACCAGATGCGTTTGGGAGCGCATGAGACTAGATATCTGTCTCCTGATACCACTCCCCTGCATCTGGCCCTTGAACTACCCTGGTTTAAAGCCTAGAGATTACACATCATCTCCATCATGGTTTGTAACCTGTGATGGACTTTTCCTCCAGGAATCTGTCCAATCCCCTTTTGAAGGCATCCAGGTCAGATGCCATCACCACATCCTGTGGCAGGGAGTTCCATAGACTAACAACGTGCTGGGTGAAAAAATATTTTCTTTTGTCTGTTCTTACTCTCCCAGCCCTCAATTTGAGTGTATGTCCCCTAGTTCTGGTATTTTGTGAGAGGGAGAGGAGCTTCCCTCTATCTACTTTACTCATGCCCTGCATTATTTTGTACGTCTCAATCATAACCCCCCTCAGGCGCCTTTTTTCCAGACTAAAGAGCCCCAAATGTTTTAGACTTTCCTCATAAGGGAGATGCCCCAGCCCAGTAATCATTTTAGTCACTCTCATCTGCACCTTTTACAGTTCCACTATGTCTTTCTTGAGATGCGGTGACCAGAATTGTACACAATACTCCAGGTGCGGCCTTACTATTGTTTTGTATAATGGCAATATAATGTTGGCTGTTTTATTTTCAATCCCCTTTTTGATAATCCCTAGCATGGAATTGGCCTTCTTCACCGCTGCCTCACATTGGGTAGACACCTTCATGGAGCTGTCCACCAACACACCAAGATCCCTTTCCTGATCTGTCACGGAGAACTCAGAGCCCATGAGTTGATAGATAAAATTTTGATTTTTTGCCCCAATATGCATTCCTTTACATTTGGCTACATTAAAATGCATTTGCCATTTCGTAGCCCATTCCCCCAGTTTGGAGAGATCATTCTGGAGCTCTTCACAATCTTCTCTGGTTTTTACCACACGGAAAAGTTTTGTGTCATCTGCAAACTTGGCCACCTCACTGCTTATCCCTGTCTCCAGGTCATTTATGAACAGATTGAAAAGCACCGGTCCCAGGACAGAGCCCTGGGGCACACCGCTTTTCACCTCTCTCCATTGTGAAAATTTCCCATTGACACCTACTCTTTGTTTCCTGGATCTCAACCAGTTCTCAATCCATAAGAGGACCTGCCCTCTTATCCCCTGACTGTGCAATTTTCTCAGCAGCCTTTGGTGAGGGACTGTGTCAAATGCCTTTTGAAAATCCAGATAGACTATATCCACCGGTTCACACAAATCTACATGCCTGTTGACCTTTTCAAAAAATTCTAAAAGTTTTGTAAGACAAGATTTACCCTTGCAGAAGCCATGCTGATTTTCTCTCAGCAATGTTTGTTCTTCTATGTGTTTTAAGATTTTCTCTTGGATGAGACTTTCCACCATCTTCCCTGGGACAGATGTAAGGCTAACTGGCCTGTAGTTTCCCGGGTCCCCCCTCCTTCCTTTTTTAAAAATTGGTGTGACATCTGCCATCCTCCAGTCCTCTGGCACTGTGGCCGTTTTAAGAGACAAGTTGCATATTACCGTTAAGAGATCTGCAAGTTCATTTCTCAGTTCCCTAATAACCCTTGGGTGGATGCCATCTGGGCCCGGTGACTTGTTAATCTTCAATTTATCAATTAGTCCTAAAACATCATGTCTTTTAACCTGTATTTGATTTAATTCTTTAGTCAAGAGGGGCCGTTCAGGCAGCGGAATCTGCTCAAGGTCTTCTGTCGTGAAGACAGATGCAAAGAACTGTCTTTCTCTGCAATATTCAAGTCCTCCTTAATCTCCCCTTTTCCTCCCTCACCATCCAGAGGGCCAACTGGTTTTCTGGCAGGTTTTCTACTTCTAACATATTTAAAGAAGCTTTTATTATTACCCTTTATATTGCTAGCCATGCGTTCCTCAAAATCTTTCTTTGCCTCTCTTATCATCTTCTTACATTTCTTTTGCCAGAGTTTGTGTTCCTTTTTATTTTCCTCATTTGGGGAGGATTTCCATTTACAGAAAGACCTCTCCTTGCACTTTAGAGCCTCTCTAACTCCACTCATTAACCATGCTGGTGCCCTCTTGGACTTAAATGAGCTCTTCTTTCTTTGTGGTATGCACTTGTGCTGGGCCTCTATTACCGTTGTTTTAAACAGGTTCCATGCACTCTGAAGAGATTGGATTCTTCCAATGTTCCCCTTCAATTTCTTTCTAACTAGTTTCCTCATCTGAGGGAAGTTTGGCCTTCGAAAATCAAGGGTTTCTATGTCTGATTTGCTTGACACTTTTCCTCCAACATGCATGGCAAAGGAGATTGCAGCATGGTCACTGTTCCCCAGAGGCTCAGTGACATTCACATCCCTGACCAGGTCCTGAGTATCACACAGTAAATTTAGTAGGCAGCAAAGAATTTGAGTCCTATCTCACGAGAGCAAATCATACAGGGAGTTCAGTTCAAGGGTTAATTGGCTGTGCTGATAGCTAATCAACTAAGGTTAATGGAAGCTTAATTAGAATATAGGACTTGCTGTGTTTTACTGCTATCTTGTTTAAATGTCAAACAAGATAGGAGTAGCACTTCATTATAGGGCAGGATATTAAGAGAGGTGCTTGTCATAAGAATCTTTATTTTTTGACCTCTTCTCAGTTGCTTGCGAATATGCAGCTTACTTTTGTATACTGAACTGTTTAATAGTACTTATGATTATTTGGTGGTGTTATGAGTTGTCAAGTTTTCTCCATCTCATGGCAACCCTGTAAAACAGAGACTTCTACAGTCATGATTTTTGTCTTTTTAACATGAAACTGCTGTGTTGCTTTGACACTTTCACTAAAAATTACTTCAAAGTCATTGGTGTTTTCTGCCAGTGAGAAGGTGTCATCTGCATATCTTAAATTATTGATGTTTCTCCCACCAATTTTTCATTCCTCTTTCCTCTGAGTTACAGTACAGCCCCTGCATCTGCTGATTCACCAACCGCAGATTTAGTTATCTGTGGTTGGTGATCAGCAGGGGTGTGGCAAGGAGGGGGAAAAATTAAAAATAAAACTTACCACCAACAATGCCCTCTTTGCCGCTGCTGTCACCTCGGATCAGCCAGGCACCTTCTGGAGGGGTGAGGTGGGGACTTTAAAGATCCACCCGGCCAAACGGCCTTTGCATTTCCCACTCAGGTCCTGGATGGCGGACTGGAAGTTTGATCAGGAAGTTCAAAACCTCCACCACCTGGGACCCGACTAGGAAGTCCTAAGGCCAGTTGGGCAGCTGGGTAAGTCCCCACCCCATCCCTCTGGAGGGTGCCTGGCTTGGTTCATGGTGGTGGCAAGGATGAGGGCGGCGGGCATCGGGGGTGGTGGTAAGTTTTATATTTTACTTTTTACCCTCCTCACCGCTGCCACCATTGCCACCACAGACCAGCTAGGCACCCTCCGGAGGGGTGGCAGGTCCTCCACCCTTCCGGAGAGTGCCTGGCTGGCCCGCAGCAGTGGTGGCAGCAGTGTGTGTGTGGGGGGGGGGAGAGGGAATTTCTACTCTGTATATTTTGTGTAAACTCTGATTGGAAATGCTAGGATTTGTAGCTAGAGGGCAATATGTTGGCGGAGACTGTGATCCTACTGTAGGGTCTCCAGAACTCCTTGCCTATATATAGGCACTTCATTTCTTGCCTGCTTTCTTTTAGGCTGCACAATTTGTTGATTGTAATGGAATGGCAGTTTTAAATGTTAACCAAAATAAACAATGAGTTATGCCAAAGCAATTGCTGTCCTCAGGCTTTGGAACAATATGGTGGCTGCAGTGTTCTTGTATTTTTACTAATTATTGTTTTTACTAATTATTGTTGATGGCTTTTTGACTGTTTCAAGTCTTTTAACTTTAGTATGTCTGGATTTTTACTTCAAAGTTTGGAACTAATATTACTGATGCCATCTTTCTAATACTTTCAAATGGAAAGGATACGTTTATTTATTTCTTATGTTCTATCTGGAAAATCTGTGGAGGTCTGAGGGGTACATATGCAATAGTATTTTTCCCCTCAAGGCAAGCAAATGCAAGTCTGTAATTCAGCTACATTCTTGATTCCTTAATTGAAAACCCACAGGCTAATTCTTCCTTTTATTCCTGCATTCCTTTGTGTAAAAAAAAAATCATTTCCAGCAATTAAGGGGTAGGACGATTGTAAGAACTAGTTAACAAGAATGTTGACCTTTTGTAACTTGATGAAATGGGTAGGAGTCAAAGATTAAACATCTGAAACATTTGTAACAAGGTATTTTCCTCTGCTATGTTCTCTCTAGTTTAGTGTAAAATTCTTCATAGTTGAACAAGTGTTCTAATCTAGATAGATGAAAAATGCATATATGGTATACCAGTAATGTGGAATTGTGACCTATCAATTCTTTAAATCTTCTGTTTCAACTGAGTGGAGAAAACAAAGGCGATACCAGATTTTTTTTTTTTTGGAGGGAGAGATAAACATAAGAAAAATATTTTTGGGTTTCTTTTTTTGGAGTTTCTTAATTAAAAGGTAGAGGGAGTACTAATGAAAGATATCTTGTCTTAGTGTTAGTTTGATATTAAAAATTGGCTTTGATAAGGCAACATGGGTTATATCCTTTCTAAATGGTAGTATTATTTTTGTACTGGTTACTGTTATTTGAAATATGATTGTGCACTTAATGAAAACTGTTGAGGTGGGCTCTCTTTTGGAGAAGTTACAGCTTAAAGTTTTCTAGAAATTTTCCAAGATGATGGCTGCTGTGACAGAAGCATGGTTATCAGAGTGAAGCAGTTTTTTATTTTCATTTCTAAACAAATATATGTACATTTAATTTTGAGGCTATTCAAAATTCATAGACCTTACTGACTGTTGTTTGTGTGTGACAGTTGTAGAAAGAACAGGAAGAGAAATCACTTTCAAGGTTACAAAAGAGTGTTTTGTTGCTTGTCATGGCTTCACTGCTTTCCTCTGTTGGATCCAGAATGTAGTAGCAGTTCTTTCCCACCTGAGTGGTATCTATTTGTACTGTATAGGATTCTTCCACTGAACAGCCATATTGCCATTCCTCTTACAATTAAACATTAAACAGACTGTGCCCAGGGTAAATCTGAGAAAATGGGGTTCCCTACAGAAGATGCCCTGTGTGAATGCAGAGAAGAGCAAACCATCTCACACACATTACAGTGCACACATTGTCCTTTAGCATGTGCACAGAGGAAGGTCTTATGTTGGTGAGAGGGAATGCTGTTGATGTGGCCCAGTACTGGATGAATGTTATCTAGTTTTAAAAAAATCTTATTGTATCATTTTATATACTTTTGTATACACTATAATTACCAGTGCAACCTCCCTGATGCAAATAAGAGAAGTTCTCTCATAATTTAATAGCTGTTTATATGTCATGTAGGATTTTTTAAAGGTCCAACATTTAGTCTTTCGATATAAAGTAGATCTGCTAATAGTTAGAGCCTGGCTCCTCCTTTTTTAGAGTCGCTTCCTTTTAAAAATCTTTCTTATTCTGAAAATATTTTTGAAATGTGGAAAAGAATATGTGCTGTGTTCTACAAATGGCAATGAATCACTTACGGAGATATAATAACCTCGATATTGAATCTGTTTGCCATTCTTCACTGAGAACCACATTCCAGTTTCTGTTAATGTTAGTGCAGGTCACCATGGCTGGAGTGTGGGAAAATTATTGCACAAAGTGGTAATGTATAGACAGTATCTCTTTCAGTTTTGAGAGTTGCACATAAATCACAATAGTGTCCTCAAATACTAGTGTTTTCAAGTCATCCTGTAATCTGAACATTGCTAAAAGCCCAAAGCATCCAGAATTCAGTTCTTTCAAATATGACTTGACCAAATACCTTTCAACAGTTTTCTAAAAGGAAAGTCAAGCTAATTCTATTGACAAAGAATCTTACACATTTTGTATCAATATATTCAATGATTGGAAGGTCAATTGTGATGGATCAGGAAAGAGATCTTGGTGTGCTGCTGGACAGCTCAATGAAGGTGTCTACTCAGTGTGCGGCAGCAGCAATGAAGAAGGCCCATTCCATGCTAGGGATCATCAAAGAAGAGGATTGAAAATAGAACAGCCAACATTATCATGACATTGTACCAAACGATAGTAAGGCCACACCTGGAGAATTGCGTACAGTTCTGATCACCACATCTCAAAAAAGACAAAGTGGAAATGGAAAAGGTGCAGATGAGAGTGACTAAAATGATTACTGGGCTGGCACACCTCCCTTATGAGGAAATGCTAAAACATCTGGAGCTCTTTAGTCTGGAAAAAAGGCACCTGAGGGGGGATATGATTGAGACGTACAAAATAATGCAGGGCATGAGTAAAGTAAAATACCAGAACTAGGGGACATGCACTCAAATTGACGGTTGGGAGAGTGAGAACAGACAAAAGAAAATACTTCTTTACCCAGCGTGTTGTTAGTCTGTGAAATTCTCTGCCACAGGATGTGGTGATGGCATCTGGCCTGGATGCCTTCAAAAGGGGATTGGACAGATTCCTGGAGGAAAAGTCCATCACAGGTTACAAAACATGATGGAGATGTGTAATCTCCAGGCTTAAAACCAGGGTACTTCAAGGGCCAGATGCAGGGGAGTGGTATCAGGAGACAGATATCTAGTCTCATGCGCTCCCAAACGCATCTGGTGGGGCCACTGTGAGATACAGGAAGCTGGACTAGATGAGCTTTGGCCTGATCCAGCATGGCTCTTCTTATGTTCTTATGTTCTTATTTAGTAAACCAGAGAAATAGTTTCTAATGTCTTCATTTTTTTATCTTCTAGATGAGCATAAAGATGTACAAAAGAAGACATTCACAAAATGGATAAATGCCCGCTTCTCAAAGGTAAGGGTAGCTTAAAAGTGAAGGACATACAAATAAAACTGCAGTATGTAATGTTTCCAGGTCACCAGAGAATACTTTGGCTGAATATGTTCTATGTCAAGTATGTGAAATTCTATGAGAGTCAGTATTGTTCTTTCAATTCATTCAAAATGTGTCACAGAAAAACAGTCATTCAAATGTGAGTTTGGAGGAGATTTCTATGGCTTTGAAATCTTGATTCGTTGGCACTCTGGTATTTACGGAGAGCTTTGTGGCTACTGTGGGCTGTCAGAAAGACAAACAGGTTCTAAGTCAAATCAAGCTGGCTGAAGAGCTTACTGAGTGAGGAATCTGGCTGTGGAACCAGAGGTTGGGAGTTCAATTCCCCACCGTGCTTCCCATAACAGCCAGCTTTTGTGACCTTGGGCAAGCAACACAGTCCCAGAATGCCCCCTCCTCTGAATACGCTCTACTCAGAAAACCCAGAAAAGGATTGCCATCACAGTCATCATCATCACAGTCATCATCATCATCACCATCACCACCACCACCACTACCACCATATCCATCATTGTAAAAGGAGAAGATAGTTTTAGAAGACGACTTAATATCCGGTGAAATTGACTTAATATAGAAAACTACAGTCTTCATTTTGTCATTTGTTTGGAAGACCTGAGGAGGAGTATTAATGATTGAACCTTTAGGGGGTCTTTAATTCACACGGTTACCAAAACTCAAGAGCAACTTGACAGCAGAATTCCTTCTCTCTTCCCAAACTAAGGGCCTTTTCACACGACCCCTAAGATCCGCTGGCCACTTAAATTCGGACCAGAGATCTTAGGGGTTTGTCGCTGTTCCTGTGTTCCCACCTCCTCCGCACTCCTGGCTTCTGGCTGTGTGAGGGGAGCGAGAAAAAAAGGAAGAAAGGAATGCCGCTCACCTCCGTTCTGCCGTCCCGGCACTGCATTCAGATCTCTTAAAGGGGCGGCGGGGGGGGGGGAGAACAAACAGAAGCAAGGAGAGCCGGGCAGTCACTACGTTATATCCGCATCAGGAATTTTCACGTCCGGAGAGCAGGTACCTGAAAAGTGCGCTGGGACGCGCTTAGGTGGGCGTGGTCCCACTTAATTATCTGTAAACTCCGGAGCTGGTGGGGAAACAATTTTAAGCTCCGGAGCTGGGAGCCATTTGCGGCGGAGTTTAGGGGTTGTGTGAAAAGGCCCAAAGAGGGATATTTAACAGGAAGAAGGTGGCTGTGCCTTTTGGAAAGAAGTGACTCAAGATTAAATTCACTTATGTATCATTAATAAGTTCCCATATCAGGAGAAGTGGTGTTGTCATAATGTCATTAGGTTATGTATATGACAGCTGAATGGCATTCGAGGATGCCTCTTCAATATGTGTTATAAAAGTTCTACTTAATGAAAAAAGGTCAGTGTCCATTCTGGTCAGGTAGGACTCTCATAAGCTGATGAACATTTGTAAAGTCACTCGGTCACACACTTCATAGATCAAGCATCTCAGCTGCTTCTTCCCTTATTTTTCCTTGTACCAAAAAGGTGTGTGTGTGTGAGAGAGAGAGAGAGAAAGGGGGGAGGGGGAGGGGGAGGGAGAGAGAGAGAGAGAGAGAGAGAGAGAGAGAGAGAGAGAGAGAGAGAGAGAGAGAGAGAGAGAGAGAGAACACAATAGAAACGTTTATTTTCAAAGGTGAAATGGAGGCATGGAAGAATATAGATATCCTAAATACAACATGTGGCCAAAAAGTACACCCCCTTTAATAAAGGGGGGTTAATAATTCCTTACATTAAATTCAAAAAGAAACCTATTGAAAAATCAGAGATCTGTTTGGTGAAAGGCAATGGTGGCCATGAAATTGTTCAGTGGTAGGAGCCATACATAGCATGCAGATGTGTACAAACCTCCCACAGTGGCTGGTTTCAATCTAAGCTCTTCTTCGTTTTGGTCTCCGTAAATCATACATTGGTTTTATTCTGCACATGCTTAACCATCCTTGGAAAATAATATTTTAGTGATGTGAGCCACCTTGGAATCCTTTTTAAGAAAAAGGGATACAAAAATATTTTAAGCAAGCAAACAAAATATAAAGAGCCTTGTGATACCAGGAAACTCCACCCTTTCCCTAACTAGGCACACTCCACAACTGCCCTCCCTGAGCTGCCCTTTTCCCGCTGCTGAGGTGACACTGAGGGATTGTTCTTTGTACTCATTGAAAGCAATACTTTTTCCTTTTGTTGTATGTAGGGTTTTCCTTTCCCTGCTTTCCCCTTTAAAAGGGGGGGGTTAATATAGTTAATCAGTTTGGCTGGTAGCTACGTTTTCCCATAGGCCCATTGGAGCTCTGTATGACCAGCCTCAACGGAATTTCTCCATCAAAGAGACACTCCAATTAGGAATCAGTTATTTAGTTTCTGAATTTATAAATTGGAGAAAATCATGACATTTTGTGTTGTGGCCTGCACATATAAAAGTGTATATCTGGGCCATAACCCCAAGACTTCAGCATGCATGCCAGCCAGCTTATAATAGGAGAACTTTCCCTGAATGAGGGACTACCTACTATATGACTTTTCTAGGGATTACCATCCATGACTGCATTGACTGATTTCATTGGAACACCAGTGTTTCCATGTTTACTTTCCACCCGTCATAATGGATTTTTTCTTTCTTTTGGTGTGCTCTTTGTAGCTTTTATTTTACCTTTTAATGTTCTAAGATGCCCTTCTAATTCCCTGTTCTTAATTTGAATACGTCTTAAATGTTCTGGACTGTATATTTTCCCTCATTATTGTAAGCCACCTTGGGTCCTTTTCCAAGGAGAAAGGTGGAGTAAAAATATTTAGAACCCACCCACCCACCCACCAACAAATAAACTGTAAGGATATTGTTACAGGATGTTGAAGTTATGCAAGTTGTGTTGTGGTTCATTGGAAGAAGGCCATAGCTTTATTCAGAGGACTTGAGCGCAGTGTGTTGAACTCTGATAGCTGCATATCTGTGCTCAAAGGTTATGCTTCAAGAGCTATTTTGAGAAAGTACTGTAGAAACATAAACTAACCCTTTCAAGTAAAAAAAAAAGCCTTGCATGGAACAAACAGAAGATTTTACAAAACCTCCTCTTGTGAATAAGCTGTCCCCAGGATAAGTAAAGGGATGCCTAGTAGGTTTAGGGTACAGTTTCCATGAGAGGACCATAGTTTCATAGCTTGGATCATTAAAGGGTTTGGTTTAATGGTTCCTTGGTCAAAATCCTATTGGCTGTGTTGCATACTGGTGTAATGTGAACAGCTTGGGTTTTGTAGGCAAATTGCCAGACACTTAGAAATCACAGTAGACATATGTTGCATGGCAAGTCACAAAACTCAGCATGCAACTGATCATGTCTATGGAAAGTTCTTAACTAGAAGCAGTTTGTCTTCAAAAATTATGCTCTTTGCATAGCTACGTAGGAGGTTTTTGTCATTATTTCAGAGGAAATACTAGATGGAAGACTGGCGGTGGGGGTGGATGGAATTAAGCAGCTTTTGTCAGAAACAAAACACCTGCTGACAGCACAATATTGATTATTGCAATATTTGTAATGGCAAGAATTTTGGAGCTTGCCCCAGGTGGAAAAAAATACAACATAGCATATTGATATTCCATGTAAGCAAAATATTCCCAAACAATGTAACAAAATCTGATAAAACAAGTATTGGTGAGTATTCTGCTCATGCCAGTGAATCATAAAAGTTATGCCAGTGGAAATTTGTTGGGTATTACGCTGGGCAAGAAGGAATTGCACTCTGCAGTCAGTTGTATATTACCAACATAACTGATTAAGCAGTGTACCAGCAGATGCCTTCAGTGCTTACACATCTGTCACAGGCACAACATAAAGTTGCACAATAGAATTTTGGCTGTTGCAATGCAAATAAATAAAGTGAAGAATTCTGCATCTTCCAGCTAGTGCAAATTTGGCTATTTCAGCTAGTTTTATATAAAGCAACTTTGTGCACAGGCCACAATGTGGTATTTATTTACCAGTTTATAGTTCAAGTTATTTTACAGGAAGTTTGAATTTCAGTTAAAACAACTGGTCATAGATTTAAAAAAACATTGATCTACTGCTCCTCTCTTTATTTTACCTCTTTTTATCAGTTATAATTAAAATTGATTTGGTAGTTTAAATTTGCTGCTGTTCTTTGTGTATTTTTTAAATAAGAGAAATGTTAAAAGTTGCATTTATTGCAAAAATCAGATGTCAGTACGTTGTCAATTGTCATCTACAGAGATGGGCACAAAACGGAAATATAGCATTTAATTTTGTTTCCTTAGTAGTTTTGTTTCATTTGTAATGAATTTTTAAAGTAGCTTCATTACAAAACAAAATGAAATAAAATGAAACGCTATGCTCCCCTGGGTCCTAGAGGCACCAAAATCACTGCAGAGCTCCCTCAAGCTCTTCCCTGTAAGCACCCGAAATTTGGAGAGGTTAGGTGCTCAGGGGGATGAGTTATTAAGGGAGTGCCTCTAGGAAAAAAATCTTTCTAATTGAAATGGGAAACTGCAGTAGGCCCCCTCCCGCTCCATGTGCGAGCGGTTAGCGCCACTGCGCCTTGGCTTCTGACTCCCAAGTCAATCAATTAGAACATTTTTCCCCTAGGGTCAACGCCTTTGGAACTTAATAACTCGGCTCCCTGAGCCCCAAACCTCTCCAAATATCGGGTGCTTACAGGGAAGAGTTTGAGGAAGCTCCCTAGCAGTTTTAGTGCCAATACATGGTTGCAATCCGTATTTTCAAATACATAAACATAACATTATGTACTAAAAATACGGATTGCAGCCATGTTTCGGCACCAAGGGTAGCTCCGATCCCCACTTGTTGGGGGAGGGGCGCGTTTGCCTCCCCAACCCCGGTCTGGGCGTGCTACTTTCACGCCCATCCGGGTTATTTTTGCCCGGGACGGAGCCTATAAGATGGCTCCGTCCCTCGCCACCATGCTGTCGGTGGCGAGAATTTTGGCCCCCTCCCCCTATGGTTTGAGAATGAGTATAACTGGTCGCCTTTTGGGGCCGGATGGGAATTTTTGGTGGTTACTCTGATTGGCCATGAGTAGCCATGTGTTTTCGCCCATCCCATTCTCTTTACCGCGGGGGTGGGTTCCTTTCTCATTGGCCACTAACTTGGCGGGTAGTGCTGCTGGTAACCGTATTCAAGTTGTGAGCCAATTTGACGCCATTACGGCGCTTCACAGCCCTCATTAACAGTCTACCCACATTGGCTATGTCAGCGGACAAATTTAGCTATAGATGACTGGAGGCATCCCGAGGGCTGTGCTGAGCTCCCGATTTAACTCGTTTGCCAAATGTGAATACAGAGCTTATTGGCTGTGGAATTGTTCCACCCTGTTACCAGCTTGCACTACGGTGTCAGGTCCCCTTCAGTGATCCTGACTTTATCAGTTAAGAAGTTTAAGAGTTGTTAATAAAGTTGTGGCCCGTTTGTACCAAACCGGAAGTTGTCTCGCCTCCTTATTTCGGGGCTTGGGGGGCAAAATAGCTGCGGAGCAAGTTTGGACTATTCCTTGTAAGCCCCTGAAATTTGGAGAGGTTTGCGGGGGGTCCACGGGCTGAGTTATTAAGCTCCACAGTGGGTCCCAGTAGTTAATTGAAAAAGTGTGTAAAGCGTGTGCCACCAATTTAGGGATTAATAACAGCTTGCGCTGTCTTTCAATTAACTACCGGGATCAAGTTTAGTGGCAGTGAAGTGGTGCTGCATTTTCTCCACTCGCAAAAGGATACTTTTGGGGGGAAATATTGAGGGTGGCATTCCATAAAGCTTTCTAATGATGAAATTGTTTGTCAGTGGTGAATGGGAGTTTTATCCTCTGCCAGCTAGCAGCCTTCTGCAGTCCTTCGTGTGTGTGTGTGTCATGTCATTACAGTCATGACCGACTTTTCGTGACTCCATATCCATGGAGTTTTCTTGGCAGGAATACTCGAGTGGTTTGTCAGTTCCTACACCACCTGGTATTCCCTGCTGGTCTCCCATCGAAGTACTAACCAGGGGTGACCCTGCTTAGCTTCTGAAATCAGATGAGATCAGATGTGCTTAGGGCATCTAGGCAGTCCTTCATACACCCTTAAAATCTACTCTATTGAGTGGAGGGATTCCTTACAGCAGATTGGAAGTGGGGTTCAAGGGAAGAGGCCATTTGAGTGAGTTCCCAAGTCTGAGATTGGATTTCATCCAAAACCTGCAGGGTTCCTTAAGGGACAGCACCTGTCGCACCAAAATACTTGATACTCCAATCCTGAGAACTTTTATGTATTTATAATTGTAATAACTTCAAGATAAGTCTGGATACAACTATAGTACGTTTTTTTAAGATTAAAATCAAAACATTTTTAGTTTTTTTTAAAACTCAAATTTGAAAGAGCGTTGTTGCTTTTTATTTTTAGAAGAAATCTCTTTATGATTTTTTTCATATCCTGTCTGTAAAATATAAGTATAGTAAATACTAATGTAACTATGTGGCAGAACACATGGCCTTTGCATGTAGATAGCAGAATTCTTGAGTAACTGATACAAGGAATAACAAAGAAACATAAATATTTTTGAAGTAAGATGCAGTCTAAATTTAAGTACTGGAAAATATATTTCATTTACTGAAACTGTTCTTACCCTGCATAGTGACCTTTCTGCTTTTTGAAGGATTTCCCACATCACATTCCCATGTTTTGAGCACATGATGTGGAAAATCTTGACACAAATATCAGAGTACATAGTTCATATTATGCCAAATAAACCAGAAGCTAGTAAATAGCAGTGACCTTGCTGCCAAATTGATATTGTCTCATGATTCACAAAGTTGTTTCTCCCTTTTTGGTTTCTTTTGTGTGTGTGTGTGTGTGTGTGTGTGTGTGTGTGTGTGTGTGTGTGTGTGGTGTGATGAAGTGATGAGGAAGATGAGATAGCAAGTTGCTTAACTCACATGGTTCAGGAGTGACTACTAGAGCACGGAATGTTATCAACTTCCTGCTTGTTTTCCTGTGCCGTATAAAAGAACATTGGTGTGCATCTTCTGTCACAGCTGGTGAACTTAAAGGGGAAGGGCTTTGACAATGGTGCTTTGTAAATAGTATTATTGATGTCTCTCGTAGGTATGGGCATAGCTCAAGATTGTAGACTGAGTTATAAAAATGGCATCTCTTATTGCTGCTGATTGACAGCTATTATAGGTAAAGATAAAAATTCTGCCTGCACAAGAGTGCTAGTCGTTTCCGACTCTAGGGGTGGTGCTCATCTCTGTATTCAAGCTGAAGAGCCAGTGTTGTGCAAGTCCATGGCCATGTAGCCGGCATGGTTGCAAGGAAACACTGTTTTACCTTCCCGCTTTTTACGGCGGTACCTATTTATCTACTTGCATTTACATGCTTTCCAACTGCTAGGATGGCAGGAGCTGGGGTTATCAGTGAGAGATTGCTCTGCTGCGTGGCACCCAGGATTTGAACTGCCGACTGCCGACTGCCGACTTTGCAGCCAACAGTTTTTGGAGTCTTAGTCCGCTGAGCCACCACGCCCCATATTGGTCACAGCTTCATCTTGAAAACTTGCATCCCTGCTTAGAATGTCATTTATTGGTGGTTTGAGAAACACCAGTACCATTATAGGTGGCATTTGGCTAAAATCCTGTAGATGTAACTTGTGAAAATCCAGTTGTTAGTCCCAAGCAGAGTGCATTCTGCAGCCAGGTACCTAAACTATGGTGTGGATGTGGACTTCTAGTGAACTTCTTTTGTGAGTTTTGGCATTTTACATGTATAGTATGTGGCCTAGGGGTCCCCAGAATAGTGTGGCTCTCTCTCTCTCTCTCTCTCTCTCTCTCTCTCTCTCTCTCTCTCACACACACACACACACACACACACACACACACACACACACACACACCTATAGCTTCCACACAACTCCAAGTATCAAGTATGCTCTTCACTCCCATTCTCTCTCTCCAACCTCCAAAGCTTTCTAATTTCCTCGCTTGGAAAGTATATAATGAGAAAAAGTCACAATACTGGGCAAATGTAATAAATCATCTGAGAACGGATAATCTGAGTTCCCATTATTTCTTATGGGAAAATTTGCTTTGATATAAGAGTGCTTTGGTTTACAAGCATATTTCTGGAACAGATCATGCTTGTGACCCAAGCTATTACTGTATAAGATTACAAATGTGGTGTATATGTAATGTGAGTTTAGAGTTCTCTAGAACTGCTTTGCAAGATGGAGACTCCAGGCTGAGTTAAGAGAAAAGGTGTTCAACTTTCTGTTTTCAGTTTCCTAATATATATAGTTAAAATTGCACTTCATATATTTTAGTCATGATGATCTTATTTTTATTGCTTGGAAATTGTTGGTGCATACAGAAGGGAACCTTGTTCTGACACAGATCTGGACAGAATCCTGATTCTTTCTATTCCTTCTGCCCCCCCCCCAACTTTATAAAACACCTACATGTGTGATAGTTGCAAAAATGGATGCTTTGAGCTTCTTGAGCTACAGTTTTCATGGTGCCATTTAACGTCACAAAAAGGAGCTTGTTTGCCTTATGGCTCTACTCAATGAACAACTTCTGTGCATTGAAGAATGCTTGGGAAGCTCTTAACTGCTGGTGAAAGCTGCGTTAACACAGCAGGAGCAGGAGGGTTTCAAGGAGATTCATGGTTGTTGCTTTGTAAGGATTGCTGGAGGGCTGTACAGTGGTTGCCATGTTGGCAGCATTTAAAGACTGCAGCGAGAAGTCAGGAATGCAAAGAAAAAGAAATATGTAACTTGATCCCAGTTTTCCTCTTGTAGCTTTCCTCTCCTGCCCTTGGAAGGACTAAATATAAAACTTGATTCAGTTAACAACTGTTTTATCTCTGTCAGCATTTTATGATTCACATACTCTTACTTTGTTTTATAGTGTGGAAAACTGCCAGTAAAGGATATATTCACAGATCTCAGAGATGGCAGGAGACTCTTAGATCTCTTGGAGGGGCTGACAGGGAATCCGCTGGTAAGCAGAATATCTTTTGACGGATAACGCACAATGCTTTGCACAGAGTAATCATAGTACTGTTTGGTTTGCTTATTTAGAATGTTGCACAGTTTGCGGCTCACAGTAGTTGAATACATTATACTTTGAAGTTTAAAATCCTGCAGGTGTTTGTGTTTGTTTTTAGCACTTGAATTAGCTTGGGGAATTCTAAGTCATTAAAACAGCAACAAAAACAGCAACACCGTGTAGGCCTTGAAGGAAAGTTTATTCCGTATCAAATCAGTTGTACTGGATGGGTAATAATATAATATAATAAATATAATATAATATTCTGTGCCACTTTAAGGATTAACAAGAGTTATGGGGCATCAAATAAAGAGGGGCTCCAGGGCACTTTTTCAGGTGAAAGAAGTAAGTGAGAGTTCATGATCGCATTTGCAAAATAAAATGCACTACTCTTTTAAGACATCACAAGACTTTTCAGTACCTTAGACTATCAAGACCTCACCCCCTGTGGTCCATCCAAAGAAGAGTTAGTGTTTGCATTATTATCCTGTTGCATTTCTGTGGCACTGTTTCATCTAAAGAAAATGCAAAGCAGGGCCACATTCCTAAGTGCTGTTTGCTTTGACGGAGTAGAACATTTATGCAGAAGTACATTAATGATAATGAGACTGCTTAGCATCTTGAAAACGGGCCTAGTGCTCTTCAGTGTTGTTGCTAATGATTTTGATGTTGGACTGCAAGGAAGATTTAGGAAACTGGGGGATGGCACAAAATTGTAAGGTTTTTATTCATGATTTATTGATATTTTAGAACTATTCTAAATTGTTTTACCTTTGGAAGACAGAAGCGGCATATAAGTTAAATAAATAAATAAATAAATAAATAAATAAATAAATAAATAAAAAAAATTCAAAACATCTTAGTAGGCTTCACCATTGCATTGAACACAGCAGAATGAAACATTATAGGAATAAATGCAATGTCTAGAGGGGAAAAACAAACAACCACACAGTTAAATATGTGGGATGGTTGGCTCAGTAATAATATGAGACAGAAGGATCTTGTAACTGTTGCTGTTGTTGTGATTTGTGTACTGCCATATAGTGCTAAAGCATAATAATATAAATAGTGTTCCCACCCACCCACCTCTGAGTACAGTGCTCATTTTATTGATTTTAGAAGGATAGAAGACCTGAGACAACCTTGAAGGGACTATCTGAACCCATCAGGACTGAATTCAGGTTGTGAACTTGAGGCTTGGCTGAAACACTACAGTGTGCCACAGGGTTGAAATTGTAGGCAAACTGAATACGAGCCAACAGTTCAATGTGGCTGCAGAAAAGATGCATGCTATCATAGGATGTATTAATAGAAGCATAATCTTCAAATTGCATGAAATATCAGTCCCCCGGTATCTGGCACCAGTTCAGTTCTGGACACCACATTTTAAGAAAGGTGCTGACGCTGGAGGCATTCAAGAGAAAATAAGAGAAGTGTCTCTCAGATCTACTGTACAGTAATGCCTTGAATTAAAATATTATTCCATTTCAGTGAGATTTCCTTAACTCAAAATGTTTGCATCTCAAAACGTGATTTCCCATAGGAATGCATTGGAGATAGATTACCGTATTTTTTGCTCTGTAAGATGCACTTTCTCCCTTAAAAGTAAGGGGAGACATCTGTGCATCTTATAGAGCAAATGCAGTAGTCCCTCCCTACTACATATGTATCACACATTTTCATTTACAGAGAATTTACTTGCACACAGCCTCTCTCATCCCCTGCTGCAGCCTGGATTCCACTGTTTTAATCACCTCCTTAGCAAAGAGGTTTCCTCCTGGTAGCCTTTCCCCACCCCTCTCTTTCTGCAACCAAGATTCCTTAGTATTCCTCATTTTCAAAGAGGTCTCCTCTATGGAGTCTCTGCCCTCCCCTTCTGAAGCCTGGATGCCCCAGTCCCAATCACCTTGTTTACAAGCCTCCATTTTGCAGCTTGCATTGTACAGTTTCAATCACCTTGTTTGCAAGTCTCCCCCTTTGCATCCAGGATTCCCTGGCCATGAAACCTTTTAGGCCAAACATTTTTTCCTTGTTTCCTCATCTAAAAACTAGGTGCGTCTTATGGTCAGGTGTGTCTTATAGAGAAAAAAATACGGTAATACCTATAACGTACACTCAGTGCACACTGTCTTGGTAATCTAGCAAGTTTTGTAAAATGGAATGCTAAGGATTAGATGAAGCTTTCCACTGTTCTGTCAAGAATTGAGATGTAGCCTGTGGTTGAGCTGATATAGCTCAATGGGCTGCAACGCTTGGGGATCCAGAGGCTCGCGTTTCAAATTCCTGCTAAGGGAGGGCACAGCTGAGATCATCTGGAATGTGCATGGCTGGTAGGATTATGTGCAGTCTTGAGGAAGCAGCACATTCCCAGAAAACCACAAAAAGAAGGGACTGGTATACTACTTCTGAGTGTACTTTATACCTAGAAAGCTCCATGAGGAGCAACATCAGTCAAAAATAGCTTGATGACATATAATTATTATTACTGGTATTGGGGAGGAGGAGAAACAAAGATGCAGTGTTGTCCAAGGTTACTATATTTCTGTGTCCACAACAGAGAGCAAACAGATACATTTTCTAGTTTCTCATGGTTTGATTTTGCTGCAGTTCAGAGTATTACAAACTATCTAATTGGAAGATAGAAATATAATAATTCCTTTCTTCTCATAATTTAAGGTAAAGGTACTGTAAGTAATGCATCCTATGTTTATAGAAATATTCCAGAACAACAGAGATCCTAAAATAGACTGGTAATATTTATAGCAATATGTCATATTTCTTGGCTGACATACAGTGAATTAGGAAATTTTACTAGGTTGGACAAGAATATTTGATAGAAGTAAGCCAGAGGGTCCATGTCTGTGCAAATGAATTCATATATCCAAGAAGTCTGGTTTGTTTCTGTCAAGTAGCAGAATGTGATCCATGTCACATAGTGAGTTATTTTAGGAAAAGAAAATACTTTTTCAAAAATAATTTGTATGAATTTCATGTGGTAAGTTTGTGTGTGTGTCTGCTTCTCAGTATTTCTAAAACCCTTAACTGTGCTTTTATACTTGGCAATAACTGCCATTCATGATTCTGTGAACCAGTCTTTAGTTATATTCATCAGCTTCTCTGCTTGCAAAGCAAATTGTGAATAGATACCTGTCCCTATCATCTGAAGGGAGTAGGTAGAATGGATGGCAAGTACTTGGGACTGATCCAGTCCATTTTCATGGTTGTGGCCAGTGAAGATCTGTTTCATTTATCTATGTTTTCAATAAAAAGGGCTGTATTGAATTTCCATGGTCATTTATTTTATACCTGCAAGACTGTAACTAGGGTGGAATATATGAATATTTGCTCATATATATCCGAACAAGTACACTCAGAATTATGTTTAAAAATCCTGTAGTTTAGGTTTATCTTACTCTTCCTAAAAGGACTTAATGTGGTATTTGTTATTTTAATTCTGCTCTTGTTTGTTTTCAAAGCCAAAAGAACGTGGGTCCACACGAGTCCATGCCTTGAATAACGTCAACAAAGTACTTCACGTTTTACATCAGAACAATGTAAGTGCCTTAAATTTTCTGCTCAAGTAAGTGTTCAGTGCCCTTGAATCTGGAGAAGAAAAGGTCATTTATGAATTCAAGTATGTTATCTAGCCAATTAGATTACAATCTAATTATAAAAATTCTTGGTATGCCTCGGGTTTCAGGAGGAAATTTCATAAAATATAGCAGGCCCACATCTTCGTTCCCATTGCTGATTTTTCTTGGGAGGTGTAAATGTATATGATATTTGTCATAATTAGAATATAGGTTTATCTTAGAAAGTAAACTTGTATTTTTTTTGTTCCTGGATTATTGAGAACATGAGCTGTGTTACAGCTTTTTGACTTTAAGTTTTGGTAACCTAAGTCACTTCTGAATTGAATCATATTTGTTAGCTATGTTGGTGATACATATTCACATCCAATGTACATTTTGATCCCAGTCTTTCTTTGTTAATTGAGTAAAATATGCTTTGAAGAACAAGGATGTTTTGCCTCTCTCTTTTGTTTGGAGAGACTTGTGTATCCTAAAATCTGCTGCTGGAATTGAGTGGCCCTTGGTGGAATATGGTGTAAGGCAGCTATAATTGGATGGACTAATTATATTTGCAGAAATGAACAAAAATAAAATCAGATTTTGCTTTACAAAGGCAAAGGGCTCTTATTTCCAATACTCACTTTTACTTTTATAAATGTTAAGGTGACTTAAGAGTAAGGAGCCAAATAATTTGACCTTTTTTGAGTTGACAGAAGCTCTATTTTGGAAGTGAGTTTTCATCATGAACAATTAAAGATTGTGAACATCTAGCAGATGCTTAATACCAGAGAACATTGCTACAACTTTTAGTATTATTTAGAAGAAAAGAAGGAAAAAAATTAAAGAACATGGGAAAAATTGGGAAGGAGAGCTATTGTACTGGAGGATTTCACGGCTAATCATAAGAATTAATCCTTTGGTCACCACTGGTGTACATATTTAGGGGCTGGTTCATATCTGTTCCATCAAGCTGCAGCAGAAAGAAGATGGGAAAGTGGCCGAGTCTTCTCTTTGAAATGCTTCTATTCCAGCAGATCCTTACAGAAATTCCTATTATAACTAATTTGAAAATTATTTTTATTCCACTTTTATTGATATAATAAATACATTAAATCATCAGCTGATGACGGAAACACCTCATGTGGGGATGCTGCCTTATCTCAATGTGAAGATAATTCCACATGGAAGTTACAGTGTTAAAGAAAATTCATCTTTGCATTGTAGCTAAATGATAGGCTGTGGTAGGATAAACAGGACCTTCCCCTGTGCTACCTTTTGCATTCTTTATGAAATAAAGTGTTCAAATTATCTGGGAGCCCTTTTTCCCCAGCTGAGATGTATGGGAAAAATGCCTTAACACAGAAGCAGAAATGAAATACTGGCTTCTGCATCCACACATTTTGGAAGCCACCTTAAATTAAGTTGTATAGCTTATACTGTTTAATTGAAAATTTGATATGGGTCTGAGTTAGAAAGAGATGGCATTTGATATTTGACTCTGAAGCAATATTTTCAGGTGGAGCTGGTAAACATAGGAGGAACTGACATTGTGGATGGAAATCACAAGTTGACTCTTGGATTGTTATGGAGCGTAATTTTGCACTGGCAGGTGAGCAGGATCATTTCTTTCTTTCCTTTTATGTGAATCATTAAATTTGCAATAGAGTACATCTGATGCCTCTTCTTGGGCACAACTGAAAGAACTGTAGCTTCTCCTTGCCAGCTAACTTTGTAGTCTTGAAACTCTAGGAGACTGGCAACAGCCTGAATGAGGGCATGTGAATATGAATCTCAAACATCTTCTCCTCACCCTCTCTCTCTTTCCACCCTGTAATAGAAGGAAAAAAATATATTTCAGACTTTGGACAAAGCCAGATTATTATGTCAAAATGTGGAAAACGCCAGTTTTGAGCTATTCACTTAATGCTAAATCAGATTATAGTTGTAAATCCTGCATGCAAACTGTGATTTGAACAAGTCAGTTCCCTATATTCAGATATAATGTGAAGGTGCAGTCTGTTCAATATGTAAAATATTAGCCTCAAACTTAGCAGGAGTATGGGTCGTATATAAGTTCAATGTTCATGCCTGCAAGTCTTATAACAGCACATTAGAATTTATTTCTGATCATGCAGTGTACAGTACAGTTCTCATGGCGGATATACTCAATTTGGTATCTAGTTCTTACATATTATTTTAAAACAGATACCGTATTTTTCATTCTACAAGACACACCTTGTTTTTAGAGAAGGAAAACAATAAAAAAGTTTAGCCTAAGGTTTGTTGGAGTGGGAATCCTGGCTGAAAAGGGGGAGGGCAGAAACTCTGTGCAGGAGACTTCCTTGCAAACAAGGTGATTTTTGACTGGGGAATACTTGCTGCAGAAGGGAAGGGTGGGGAGAGGCTCCCTGGAGGAAGCCTCTTTGCAAAGGAGGTGATTGGGACTGTGGAATCCTAGCTGCAAAAGGGAAGGCTTGCAAACAAGGTGTTTGGGATTGTGGAATCCAGGCTGCAAAAGGGAGGGTTGCAAACAAGACGATTGGGACTGGGGGATCCAGGTTGTAAAATGGGAGGGCAGAGGCTCCGTGGAGGAGACCTTGGTTCAGCAGACATGGATTGCCAGTTGAGTTGAGCTTGTAACCAGAAGTGGACAAATGGAAAGAATGAATAAGAATTAGCATCAGATTCCATGTATTTGTATGCTGTGGCTGGGCGTGGGTAAGTTTATTTTGCCGATTCTGTATTCAGAGTCTGGAGTGTGTTTGTTCTTAGGCAACAGTTGCAGATATGTATTTTAAGGCCTTTTATGTGCTTTCTTTCAGGTCAAAGATGTCATGAAAGATATTATGTCAGACTTGCAGCAAACAAACAGTGAAAAAATCCTGTTGAGTTGGGTGCGTCAGTCTACAAGGCCTTACAGTGAGGTCAATGCTTTGAACTTTACCACAAGCTGGGCTGATGGGCTTGCTTTCAATGCTGTGATCCACAGGCACAAGTAAGCAGCGCTAGATCAATTAAGCATCTTAGCATCTTCATCTAGGAGGAGTTGCAGATGATTCATGCATTTTTGTTACATACTTTTATAATGCAATATTGTACTGACTGAGGTTATGAACTGGCAGACTTGCGAAGAAAATATTAAATATATGGGAAGAAGGAAGAATGGATGTGTTCTGAAATATCATACAATGTGTCTGCTTAAATATAATTGTGATTGCCAGTAATGGTTCTGAAACTGGAAAAAAAAACCTGAAATATAATTGTGATTAAAATCCGACGAGGCAAAGAGATCATCTTGCTGTGCCCCTTTCCACTTCAGAAGTGACGTGTCTGGATAGGAGAGGTTTGATTGTGTGAGCTCTCTGCTTTCATGAGTTCTAATCTCAAATAATTATTTCAAAGTGCAGGTGTGGCAGACTCCCATCCTCCACCTCCAGGCTGGGCGGGCAAATTACTGGGCTCTGTGTGCTCCCAAAGCCCTTCTGCAGTACTGCTGCACCATTCCAGGCAGGGGCCCTTGGCCGGTCCTTCTTCTCAGGCAGCCAGTTAGTCCAGTGTAAAGGCACAGTGGCATGTCTCCCCACACAAGGAGTGGTTGGCTATCTGGGGAGGTGGTGAAGGGCTGGCCAGGCTCCTGCCTGGATAGGTATGATCCTGGCAGTGCATGGAGGCCAGTAAATGGCCCAGTCATCAGGGTGGGTGGGGTGGGGTTTGGGGGTGGGGGTGGGATGGGCCAATCAGCCAGGGGTGGGGTGGGAAGTGCTTTGTGCTTTGAAGCATGAAGGGCCCACCTCTATTTTAGAATCATAGCATGCAAATTTCGTGGGAAAGCCCTGTCATTTAACCATAGCAGGACAAAGTTACCTCATTAGAGTTTCTGTTCATTTTTTAATAAACCGAACACCTTAAAATGAGCTGAGCTGCCTTGGGTCCTTTTAAGGAGAAAGATGAGACAAAAATATCTTAAGCAAATTAATTAATTAATTAATTAACTCCTAGTTTTATATTTTTACTGTTGTGATAGGGATGACTAATAGGGTCTCATAAACATTGATAATTTGAGTAATCTGGTTGACATATTATTATTATTGTATGAATCCCAGAGCCCATGAATCTGTAGTTGCTTAAAGATTTTGTGAGAAGAGAATAATTAAAATATGCATGGAGTTTTACAACTGCACATATAATTATGGAAAAGCCAAGCACTTGTGGTATTTGGCACTATGTACATGCAATAGTTTAAAATCTCAATTTATGAGATAAATGAGTGCTTAGTTTCTTATTCTTTTTCTCCTTTGTACTTTTTCCCCTTCCCCCACCCCACTTTATGTTTAGACCAGAACTGTTTGGCTGGAACAAAGTAACCAAAATGGCTCCCACTGAAAGACTAGAGCATGCCTTCAACATAGCAAAGAATTACCTGGGGATAGAAAAATTATTAGATCCTGAAGGTACAGTATGATAATGCAAATCTTTGCATGCAGTATGCTCATTTTTGATTTGTTTGTTTGTTTGACTTGCATTTAATGTACAGTGGTACCTCTACTTTTGAATTTAATCCGTTCCGAATGCATGCTCTCAAGTCGAACAACTCTTAAGTAGAGGAGCCCTATCTAAAAAATAAAAAAATAAAAAAATCAAAAATTAAAAAACATAAGTAGAGCAGACCACATGTAAAATTTGCAAGGCAGCAGGTAAAACGCCAACTGTTTTCTGCTCTTAAGTCGATTTGCTCTTAAGTCGATCTGCTTGTAAGTACAGGTACCACTGTAGTTACAATGTCATATTTTAAAAGTTTGATATTATTATTGCATATAGTTTAGTATTTCCAAAAATGTATGTTTACTACAACTTCTTATGCTGCATGCTTTAAGAATAATTGCATAAATCTTTTAGCTTTCCTGTTTCTTTTAAAAAAGCAAATCAAATGACAGTGTAGTGAGGGAATATAAATCTGATGGTTGTCAACAAGTGATTGCAACTTTTATTCTGGATCATCCCCAGAAAACAATCTAGTTTGAGAGCCCTGAACTGAATGGCTGAATGCATCTAGCTCTGGGAATGATTTAACTTGAACATCCATAACTGTATCTTGTAAATAAAGTTCTAATTTCTGTTTTCAGATGTTGCTGTGCCACTTCCTGATAAGAAATCAATTATCATGTACTTGACCTCCTTGTTTGAGGTCCTTCCTCAACAAGTTACAATGGATGATATTCGAGAAGTAGAGACTCTTCCAAGAAAATACAAGAAAGAATGTGAAGA
Organism: Phrynocephalus forsythii; assembly: GCA_029282475.1. Lineage (NCBI taxonomy): Eukaryota > Metazoa > Chordata > Lepidosauria > Squamata > Agamidae > Phrynocephalus > Phrynocephalus forsythii. The sequence goes on from JAPFRF010000002.1 coordinate 66,456,186, forward strand.
AGCGGACATACAGGTGGCATATTCTACTGCCTTCACATTTTGCTGTTTCTGTAAAATCAGCTTGCATGTCAGAATTTCTTCCTGGACAATCCTATTTGTATTTATCCTTTGTAATGTTTCTTTATCCTTTGTAATGTCAGGTATTGAGAGATACTGAAACGAGTGTGTTCTGTACTCTCTCCTTTTGTGAAAACATAGGCATCTGGAGCACATTTCTTTGCTGTGTCATTCTTTTCTTGGACATTAAGAACATAAGAACATTCAGGCCAAAGGCCCATCTCCCTTCCTTGATATCTGTTCATCTGGCCCTTGAAGTACCCTGGTTTAAAGCCTAGAGATTACACATCTCCATCATGGTTTTAACCCGTGATGGCTAGGAATCTGTCCAATCCCCTTTTGAAGGCATCATTCTTCCTGGCCAATGCTTGATTTTCTTTTTGTCAGTTCTTACTCTCCCAGCACTCAATTTGAGTGTATGTCCCCTAGTTCTGGTATTTTCTCTTGCATCCTCAACCCTTCTTCCTTATTAGAAATACTTACAGTTATTCTATGTTTTCTAGTTCCATTCATTCTCCTTGAAAACTGAACCTTGTTCATCTGGAAGAGCCTTTCACTTGTTTTTTTTATCTAGTCATCTTGCTTTTCATAAGCATAATTGTTGTCTTTCAACATTTTGAGCAAGAACAGCATGGCTGGTGTTATTTTATTATTTTATGCTTTTCTTATTGTACTGTATATATTTATATTAGATGCCAAATATTATCTTTTAAGAGAACTGTAGTTTAATTTCTGTTTATGTGAACAGACTATTGGCTATGAAGCAATAAAGTCATAATATTCTTTAAGGATATTTGTTTTCTTTCTACTAGATCTGTTCTTAAGTTTTTAAAAATATTTTTCTTCTTGTGGTTTTTCTTACTCTTAAGTTAGAGTGCTCTGACTTAATATTTTTATAACATTCTACAGATAAAACGGATGGTTTTTTATTTCTGTGTTATTTAGAAATTTAATTTGGCCTTTGAGTTTTCAATATGAATCAGGAGATGACGGGTTCAGACAATGCAGTGTAGCTTGCTAGCTTTTTCACTGTCTCTCTGTGCTCAATCTTTTCCAGTTTGATTTCTTCTCCTACCATATTTTCTGTTCCTTTTCTTGCCCTACTGAAAGTTATCCAGCACTTGGTGAACACTGAGCGCCGGTATTCAGTCCTCACTGGACTGTTTTTGAAGTATTCCTTCTCAAAGGCTTTATCCTCTTTATCTCAGAGGTGTTAATAAGAAGACCTTGTGGAAGTTATTAATTCATATAGAATTGCCATAAGTTGGAAGTGACTGGATGGAGCACAACAGCAGGACAAATGTAAGGTGTCCCTTCTTCCAGGTGTCTGGAGTACACTCCCTTAGGTTCATACCTTAACTCTTCTCTCAGATTTATAAGATACCATGCTAAGTATAAAAGATTCCTTGAATTTTTGTTTCTGTGAATCAGTTTGGTGATTAAAGATTTAGCTCTTCTATGCTTGTAACCTAGTCCTAGATTATCTTACTCTCAGATTGCTCTTCAATAATGTTTACATGATTTCCCCTCTGTAATGATATATTTGGAAAACATCTGAAAACAATGACATTGAACCTTGAAAACTGGAAACAGTGTTATGTCTGGAGTGCAGGATCTTTCTTTTCCACTCTCCTAGAAGAGATTAGAACACATGCATTGTAGATAATCCTGAGCTTCCTAGGATTTAAGACAATTTCTGTAAGGTCTGTTTATCAGCAGCCCAGGTCTTCATTGTGACAGCAGCTGTGCTCACGACCTGGGGGTTCAATTCCAGGTAGCCAGCTCGTGGTTGACTCGGCCTTCTATCCTTCAGAGGTTGGTAAAATGAGTATCCAGCTTGCTGGGGGAGGGACAATGTGTAGCCTGCATAATTAAATTGTAAACTGCCTAGAGAACGCTTTAAGCACTATAGGGCAATATACAAGTAGAACACTTTGCTTTTTCTTTTTGCTTTTGTCTGGTGTGTAGATCCTTAGCAGAAGTTGTATACCTTTCACAGATAGTGAGTTGCATACAAATAATTTTTTTTTATTCATGTGCAGCATAAACCAGATAAAGCAGCGGACTCCTCTAACAGTTGGATGTCCCAGCCATATCTACAGGAATAGCATTTGCTGATTAATTTAGCCATGGTCTGAAAGTATTAAAATGATTAAAAGAAAAATCATAGAAATATGCATCTCTCAAGGTGAAGTTACCAGAACTGGTCCCTAGAGGTCCCTAGGGAACCCTTTAGTGCCCAAACTGCAATTCAGAACCCACTAATTTTTCACAAAGTGCCAATACTGTACAACAATTTAACCTGAATACAGGTGGCTGTGGAGGGGCTATGTCGGGTGTCCACAGAAAGGGCTATTGGGACTAGTGCCATAGGTTTGCCAAAATTGATGTAATGTATAGCATTTAGAGATGGGCACGAAACAGAAAAATAGTGTTTCGGTTTTTCGTTTGTCATTGAGAGGTCTGTTTCGGTTCGTTTCCGTTTGTCGGAAGTTTTTGAAAAATTTTGTTACCGTTTTTCGTTTTTTCGTTTGTCGTTTCTACCTGCTTTTTGCGCGATTTTTAAATCATTTCCGTGCGCAGGCATCCCCCAACACCTCAGACCAGAGGGAAAATACTAAAAAAAAAAAGGATGCTGGCAGAGACACAGTGTAGACTAGGTATGCAGGGAGGCTGCAAAGGCAGCGGCGGGCGTTGCCCAGGGTGCAAGGCAGCCGCAGAGTGACTGCACTGCGGGGCAGGGGAGAGTACTCACTGAGAGGTACGCAGCACGCAGGCACACGGAGGCTGCAGGACTGAAGCTAGAGTTGCAGAGACAGCAATCCCACCCTAACTCCCGCCAGAGACTGCAAGGAGGACGGGGGCTGCCAGAGCTTTTTATGCCCTCTGTGGCTGCCAGACCTGCCCGGCCAGTCTGCAACCTGGGCATGCTATTGGCTGAACATGATCCCACATCACATGGCTTGCCTCCATTTTGTGGCTGGTGGTGACATCCATTTTAAAGGGAAAAGAAAAATACATCGCGATGGGAGAAGACAAAAACAAACATTTTAAGGACCCCAACCCCCCTGGTAGGTATTATCAGACAATATAAATAATTATCACTGTGTTTTTACGGATGTTCAGGGCGTTTTTTAACATTTAAAACAGCTTATTTCATTGCGTGTCGCCATTAACGGAAACGAAACGTAACAACCACAATTTTCGTGGTTCTGTTCGTTTCGTTTCATTTTCATCACAATTTTCGTTTGTCATTTCGTTATGTAACAGAAATGAGAAACGGTAACGGAAACGAAAAAAATGTTCGTTCCGTGCCCATCTCTAATAGCATTGCATTCACTTGAGAAATTTCTCTGATGTTATTACCAGAAATGGCCACTAGAGGGGGCATATACCACGCTGTGTTTAGTGTTCACTATTAAAATACTGTTACTGTAGTTGTAAATGATGTTTTTCATCATCGGTGAGTGTGTCGGAACTTGTCCCCAGTGGATATGAGGATTCTGCTGCATTGTTTGTAGTAAGTTTCACAGCACATGCCCCTACCCTAGGGGCCCTCAGTAGCCCTCAGTCAGATAGCTGTTTCTGCTTTTCAGAGTGCCACCTTGGAAGAGGATTATGGTGGTTCCAGAGCGGAAACCCCAAGCACGGTGACCGACGTGGACCTGGACCTGGATAGCTACCAAGTTGCTCTAGAGGAGGTTCTCACATGGCTGCTTTCTGCTGAGGACACGTTTCAAGAGCAGGAAGACATATCGGATGATGTTGAAGAAGTTAAGGAACAGTTTGCTACACATGAAGTGGGTATTTGGTGTGTGTTTGTGTGATGATTTATTAAACATGTAGTAAGAGTTTTTTTTTTATCATGATCCTTGTGACCATATGGGTTCATGAACCATTAATAGTTGTTGTTGTTGTGTGTGGGAATTCAGGTTTACCTTTTCACAACGATTTCACTTACTGAAACTGTTTCTTTTTGTACAAGAGTAAAAGTTCTGGAGGCCTCCCTCTTTTTTCATATCACAAGCATGCCATTCTGAACATACTGGGTCAAGTCTGAATTCAGAAACTTAACAAGATCCGGCTTGGCTTGTAATTTAATGGGGGACTACGAGATCTCCAAGAAAGTCTAAAGAAAGCTGCTGCAAACCCTGGGGGAAGCAACTGCTCATCGTAGTTGACACTCCTCAGTCAAGAGGGACCCATGGGGTCACTTTGTGTTTGGGTAGCTTCCTGGGTGCGTATAACTCCTTTAAAATTATGTGTCCCACTTCCACATGATGAACCAGGAGTGATTAAGGATATGTCTTCTGCTTTCATTGGTGGTCTTGAAGCAGTGGTTGGACAGTCACCAGCTGGAGAGTTGAACTAGGTGACCTACAACTTTCCCCTCCATCTCTGTGTTTCCTCTTGTGTTTACAAACAATGGGATGCCTCTTTCAGGAGAGAATATTTTGTGACACATCCATGCATTATGGTAAAAAAAAAAAGCACCCCCTCCATGCTTAAGGACTGACTATTTTATTCAAGTAACTTCCTTCAATTTTAAAGACATTGATGCTTACGCAGGTTAATTGACTGGCCTAGTTTGAAAAGTACACATTGTAGGTAAGTCTGCAATGGCCTGCCCAGGAATATAGCAGTTTGTGGGTGTGACGTACATGACATTGTGATTTAATATGTGATTTACTGGCTGCGTTTTGCTTAATGAGTCATAGGTTCCTACTTCCAGGAAAATTATCAGTTTCTTCATCTTGACTAACTTAAATGCTGTTAGAGGTCAGATTTGCATTTAACATGAGCATTTCTGGTTTTGATCCTTTTTTGATGTATTTTTAATGGTTAACTCAGGGAAGAGTAAAAGCAACTATTCATGTTTACTAGTTGTTTTACAAAAGTTGAATTTCTGAATAAAGGAGGAATTAAACTGAATTGAAATTGTAACAAATTCATTAGCTATACATGGGAGTTACTTTGGGGGGGAGTTCATTTTATTTTTTATTTATCTATACTACTGTTGTGAGATTAAGACTGTAGCCACTTCAATTGTGTATAGATTTAAGAAATCTATTTGTTATTGCAATGTGTTTTTGCAATGGATGCAGGGTTTATACAACCATGAATGGAGATTTTTCTCACAATATTTTTGTTGGCAGTGGTTTCTTTTAATGAAAAGGAGTGGCCATTAAAATGATGTGTTTGTTGCAAGGCAAAATTTTACCATTGAAGTTAGAATTACATATTATATCCCTGCTACACACAGGATCCCCAGTGTAGTGTATTGGACAGAGTGATAAACTAGGACTAGATCCATGATCTGAATGTTCTCTTGAGATTAGAGACAATTTTAGAGTCACTCTAAGTCAGTCCCAACTTGACGGGACAGAACACACATACCTGTTGCAGCCGTGAATGTCTACTCTCCCTGCCACGTCATGCAAGTCTTTGGAAAAATCTTTCTTTGTTCATTAGGTTATACTTAGGACTGGTATCTAAAGTATCCCTGCTACCTGGAAGCTGGTTTAATATAGTTTCCATGTAATGGCCTTTCATTTCTGTGGGCATAATCACATTCAAAGTCTCCAAATAGCAGCGATTATCAACAACATTCAAAGATTTACTATTTGTACCTCTTCGGCATTCACAGTGTGATTTTTCTAAACTTCCCCCTCCCCCTTGTGCACTGTTTTCCCACGGAGCCACCCAGATTCTGGTACATTATGACAATCACGTGATTGGTCCCTGTGTACAAATAAGTTGTCTTCTAACTTGCATTTGTATGATGAGGCAAATCTGGGTAGATACTGTGATAGGTGGAGAAAAGGTGTCTAAATGTTTGGTCACCCCCAACCACCCTGGTCTCCATTTGGGTCAAACCCATGGAAGGTAGCTTTTGCACCAGTGGGAATTCAGTGTACATTTTTCATTTGGCTCTAATAATGACTTCAGGATTGAGGAGCTCATTCTTGTTGCAGGCTGTGGTGTGAGCAAGAAGTTAAAATTTCCTGACGTGTATCAGAAACATACTTAAAAAAAAAACCAACCAGGCAGTGATACTTCTGCATTCCATGATCAAGCATGGACGTTTTCACCAACTGCCTTATCATAAAAGAATCTGTATTTGTGGGGCTTCTGCTATTGAGGATATTGCACATACTTTATTTGATTGCGTGTTATATTCTGTTGCCAGGCAAAACTGTCTCTCTGCCCTGTTGGGTAAAACGGCCCACTGGAATGTGCATCATACCTGCTCCAGAGTCCTAATGCTCAAGTTGTCAGAAACATAGCTATATTTATATCTAAGGCGGTGGGCATAAGATCCCATTACATTGAACAAATAGGAATTTCCTGCAGGGGTGATTCACTTAACTAAAATATATTTATGATGATTCTAAATTTTAGCATTTCAATTGTATTTTATCTGTTCTGTTGTGCATTTATGTGGTTTTGTATGTATTTTGATATGGTCAAAAATGGCTAATCAATAAACTGAACATGAACTTGAACTTGATTAATCTCATGCCTAATTTGGCAGTGAGCTTCAAAAACAACATTTACGCCTGTCATTCTAAAAACAAAACCTTAAGGATGGCTCAGCCACAGACAAATAATTGCACTTAAGAACAAAAGTCCGTTTGTGTTTTTGTGAAGTTTTCAGGTGTTAGTGGTCGGGGTGAGTGGGTGGGTTTGTGCCCTTGAGGTTTCCAGCTTATTCCCCCCCCCCCAATCTTGTAAGGTACATATATCTGTTTATTAGAAGGCTTTAAAAATCCATGTAGCTATTATTGATCTAATCTTTTGAACTTTTTCTTAGGCTTTTATGATGGAGTTGACTGCCCACCAGAGTAGCGTGGGTAGTGTGCTTCAGGCTGGTAATCAATTAATAGCCCAGGGCAATTTGTCAGAGGAGGAGGAAAGTGAAATCCAAGAACAAATGACCTTGCTGAATTCTAGATGGGAGGCCCTTCGAGTGGAAAGTATGGATCGGCAGTCACAGTGAGTGCTTCACACATAAGTTACTGATGTTCTTGTTATAAGATTACACGCCTTCCCCACCCCCCCATGGTTTGAAAAACTTTTAAAGTAAAATGTATTGTAAAGTGTAGTTAACACGAATGTTAAAAAAATGTGGAATGTTGTCTGATAATTTGGTGTTTCAGTTACTATTTTCAGTATAGGAGTATGAAGTCCTTCTTAAAGATAGTTAATCTGAAACCAGTTTCCTTTGGCAGTTTGGCCAAGTGGAACATGTTGCTAGTGTGGAAATGCAGGATTCCGCTGCTCATGCGAGGGTGGATGTTGTGCAATGGTGATCTCCATGTAGAAAACAACATTCTTCCTTTGCCAACAGCAATACTTGTTTAAACAACGGGATCTGGCATTATTATGTCGGTGAGGCTTTCTGCGCAGTGAAAGCTTAGTACGATACTGACTTTCATTTCTGAATAAAATCTGTTGAAAATATTAATAGAAGCTAGTGTTATGTAGGCTCCAAGCTTTTTAAAAAAATCTGGTCTCTTTTTTGGCCAAGATTGAGCTGCTCCTTCAGCTGAAGCTCAGTAAGTTAATGGTTTTATTTGAATAAAATCTGTTGTGGAGGAAGCAAAGGCTTTTGTCAATAATGATACAAAGGCATGTCCTGTTTAATCATTTCACTCAACTGAGATTCTCTCAACTGTGTTGTTGTCAACTGATTCTCCACATGAGTTTCAGCTGTTTGTCTCTTAAACTGGAATCTGGTGCCAGGAGCAGCTATGGTAGGAGAAAATGTAAGCACTTGCCCTTACACATTAGTGATATAGAACCATAGCATGTAGACCAGAACACTCAGGAAGCCCTGGTGTGGAGCTAGCATTCTCTCTCTGCATTAGGTGAATAGCTCAGGCCCACAAAGGCATTGGCAAAGATGAGGGCAACTTAGTGTACAAGAGGGCTTAGATATCAGGGCCAAAACACATAATTTTAGTGGGAGGTGCAGAAAGGAGGAAAGAGTTTCTAGACCAGTGTTGGCAAATCTATGACACGGATGCCAAAGGTGGCATGTGGAGCCCTTTCTGTGAGCACATGACATCGCCCCCTCACAGCCACGACACTTCCCCATTGGCTTGGAGCACATCACTGTGTTCTGTGCAGAGAGCTGGGCAAAGGGGAGGCAGCGGCTTGTGGGCTCGTTTCTAGCCCCGGTTTACTCTCCAGCCACACCACTCTGGGCATCCCAAAAGCAGCATGGCTGGAGAGTAAACTGGGCCTATGAAGGAGCCCACAAACCACTGCCTCCCCCTCAACGACTTCTCTGCACAGAGCCATTTCGAGACTGCTGAAAAGGCTCTATGCAGAGAGCCGGGTGAAGTGGAGGCAATGGTTTGTGGGCTCCTTTGTAGCCCCAGTTTACTCTCCAGCCACGCCACTTTTGGGATGGCCACAGAAAGGGCTTCACATGTGACCTTTGGCACCCATACTGTAGGTTCGCCAACATTGGACTAAGGAATCAGATCAAGATGCAAAGTGGTGTTTATTGCAGGACTGATAGTTTCAAAAGCCTTCTCTTCAATCCTCACTTATCCAGAGGGTAGCACCCCTGCTCTTTGATCCTAGTTTTATAGAAGGGTAGCACCCTTCAGGAAATCGAGGATCAAAGAGCCGGATTTTAAATTTCCCATGGCCACAGTGAGGCTGCTGTGGCTGTGGGAAATTCAAAAGCCTGTTCTTCGATCCTCACTTTCCTGAAGGGTAGCATACAAAGCATTTGTAACCAGAGGTACTAGTGTATTCTGCTTTAATTGCGATATTGGTACTTTGTGAAAAATAACTGGGTTTTGAATGGCAGTTTGGGCACTAGGTCTCTAAAAGGTTTACCATCACTGTTCTAGACCATGAAGCACTTTGACCTTGGATAAAAGTTCCTTCCCATTCTTGTTTCCCAAATGTTTCCCTAATGCATCCCAGAAAGACCTTGTATCAGGACAGTTCCTGATGGCATCCCCCCCGCCCAAAAAAGCTCTTTTAATAGATGACCATGTTAACTTTTTTTTTTTTAAAGAGAGACAGGATGCCTTTCAGCATTGTGCAGCTATATTTCTGATTGCCCTATTCTATCACAGATCACCCTCTCCCCTTAATCTGCTTTGGGGGGGGGTCCTTCAGCTTGTATAGCAAATTTGGCACTGGAGGACTGTGCAGAGAAGAAGAATTTTTCTATTAGTAATATCTATTTCAGGAATACACATTGTTGATTTGGGTCCCTTTGGGGAGAAAGGCGGCATAAAAATAAAGTTTTTGATGATGATGATGATGATGATGATGATGATGATGATGATGATGATGATGATGATGATGATGATGATGATGCACAAAAATGCAGTTCAGAACTACTCATTGTTGCTTGGACGTAGGTTTCACGTAGGCCAAAAGCCTAGTCCCATCTAGTAAAAAGTCTTTCCCATTGAATCTGCAGTGGGGATAAGTTTTTACTACATGGGACTAGGCTTTTGTCCTCCTCGTACTGCTTTCCTTATGCTGATGCACTTACAGCACAATTCTATACATGTCTTCTCACTAGTACATTCATTTTACTTGGTGGTGCTTATTTTACACCTGCCTTAGGCAGCTTTCCTGAATACAGGAAATAAATATGCACTGGATTCCATTGCTGTTTTTATGCCAGTTTCCTTTTAAGAGTAGGATTGAAATAATTCATGGTGCGTGTTTTTTGCCTTGGCTAGCCTGCATGATGTATTGATGGAGCTACAGAAGAAACAGCTGCAACAGCTGTCTGACTGGTTGAGTGTGACAGAAGAACGCATTGAAAAGATGGACTCTCAGAGCTCAGTTGAAGACTTGGAGACCTTTCAACACCAGATGGAGGAACATAAAGTATTTCTAACCCTTTTTCTGGTTAATCAGAAATAAATGTGTAGAAACCCAGTTGTTTTCATTGTATCTGTGTTGGAAACGTTTAGAAAGGAACTTGATTTTTTATAATAGATTTTGGAATTCCCTGTGTGCTTCTGCATAATGTTAATTTTGATCCAAGCTCATAGTAGGATACAATATACAAAATTGATAGATAGTGATCTTGTTTCATGCATTTTATTCTAGTGGATGCAGTGTACTGCTTTTGAAAAAGTATCTTTGTTGAACAAAGCTACATTTCCCCAGTACTCCAGATAATGTTGCAGTGAGTGTCAAAAAACAAAACAAAACTGGTGCTTAGCAAAGTAAATTGGACTAGAGTAGACCCATTGAATCAATGGGGATTTGTGAGCCAACTCCTCTGTTGACTCTGTTTATTGAAATGTTGCTAAAGAACTCAGTTTAGTCAAATGTTGTAAAGAAAGTCAGCTTGAGTAGGCTGGTTTGAATCAATGGAACTTGCAGAGGAGCTGAATCAACAAATCCCTGTTGATTCAGAAGAGTCTCTTCTAGTGTGACTTGTTATACTAAGCAATAGGATTTCAGCCAGTGTGAAATTTCCTCCATTTCCCCATTCCTGAGTTCCAAAGAAGCGTTTTCATTAGGTTACCTGTGATGCTTGTCTCTTGAGCCACAGAATGCAATAGATATATTAAAGATAAAGTGGCATTAATGAAAATATTTTATCCTAATTAGAAAGGCAAGGCTCAAAGGGCATTACCAAGGGAAGAATTTTGAGAGGAACTGATGGTCTTGCAATGTTTTGTGGTGCTTAAGTTTAATTATTCAAAATGACCTGTTCATTTTATGTAAAACATTACTTTAATTTATTGAAAATTGCTGCACATTTTGCAGCAATTATTCTCTTCAATTTCTGATCTTCTTTTCAGTTTCCATAAGGTGCTTCCAGACTGGATTTGGACCTCTGTCCGCTTGTCTCTAATCACTTGCTGACCAGAGGAATTAACATAAAGATTGCATGTCCTGATGTAAGGGGGTAATGCTGCACCTCAGAAACATATTGGGAGTTAAGAGTAGCTCATTAGGAAAACAGTTGGTTAAACAAAATACAGTGCATACAGTGCATTCAGTTGGCTAAAGGAAGAACAACAAAAAAATCACACCTGCCCTTGTTAATTTTTAGGTGCTACAACATGATCTTGAAGCAGAACAGGTTAAAGTAAATTCACTAACTCACATGGTGGTCATTGTGGATGAAAACAGTGGTGAGAGTGCCACTGCTGTCCTGGAAGAACAATTGCAGGTGAGTGAGTGCATGTCATGCTTTTATGGTCTGAGTGTCTCAGAGGAGTTTGGCATAAGGAGAAATAAGGGAGCTTTATGTGGTTTTAAAAATAGAAAATGGGTTAACTGGATAAAAATAATATTATTTCCCCCCCAAGCTTTGTTGGGGCTGCAGAAAGAGTTTGGGTCTATGCTATGTGTTGCCCATGGACTGCACTTTGCCCTCTTTTGATTTAGGTGGATGTTAGGTGTGAACTAAGAAAGAGATACTGGTGTGATGGAACACAGCTGTTGTTATTTTATGTAATGTCACCTCTGACTTATAGATTATAGTGATGATTAATGACTTCCAAAATATCCTGTTGTTCAGGGTTTGCAAACGGAAAACCATTTCTTGGATTTGTCTGATCTCAGGCATGGTCTTTGGTTCCTGCTGCCTTCCAGTTTTTCCAGCAATATGGGCTGGAATCTCATTTAGATTGGCATAGAGTGGGTGTAACATCCTGTGGCTAATTGATGGGGTGCTGGGGTATGTCTTGGTTGCATCCCTTGCCATTTGTTTAGTTGCCCAACTTTGATGTGCCTCTGTGCTTTGTAAGTTCACTGGGTCAAGTTATGCAAACCCTGATGCCTGATGTCCACTGAGCTTTCCGGTGTGTCTTCTCTTTCTCATTATAAGCCCAAGTAAGATAGTCTCGGTTTAAAAATAATAATAACATATTTGCTTATAAAGATCATTCAGACTGGATTCAATAGTATCTAGTCATGGAACATAATAAATTCATGCATAGCTGTTCAAAAGTTTTGACTCAATTCCCCCCCAGAGGCTTGGTGAACGGTGGACAGCTGTCTGTCGCTGGACCGAGGAACGATGGCTCAAACTGCAGGATATTAATATCTTATGGCAAGAACTATTGGAAGAGCAGGTGAAGTGTTTTTATTCATTGTATATCTTTGTTATTTCCATGTACTTGGCTAAAACTTATAACTTTTTATATGAAATAACAATTTTCTTTAAAAAGTGACATCAACATTGCATGGTATTCTTAGCCAAAAAAAAAATATTAGAAGGCACATTGATCTTCTTTTGAAGTTAAAATTAAATTTCTTTGAAAAATAAAGCTCAGTTTAGCTTTAGTCCTCATGCAAGGTCAAGTTAGGGTACATATAGTGGGAGTTGTAGTGGCCCATTACTAATCAAGATTTTTTGCCTATGTTTTTATTGAATCTTATTGACCAAGTGGCATCCTGTCTCAAATACATTTCTGTTGCATGTTAATTTCAATGTTGAGAAATGAAACTAAACCACACTTCCAGTTTGAATGAAAAGGGACAGCACTAATTGGTCAAAGGAGGCATTCTTTTTTTTAAGTCATTTTGGTTCAAAAGAGACTGAGAACTTTGTTAGTTTTCTGAAGCTGAAAAAAATAAGGGGACATTTTGTTTGTTTGTCAAGATAGCTTAGGAGAAATGTAAGTGTTTCACAAGTGTATAACAATATCATTCTCTGGCATGTTTTAATAAATTGTATTTCTTTTACATTTTTTAAAAGAAAAGCTGTCATATATATCTGTCATCTGACCACTTTGTGTTTTTTTGAGGTTGTGGAATTTACATTGCCTCTGGGTAGTTGTCAGCTGCAACGACTTAGAAATACTGTACACTCATGTTGTGGCCTGAGTTGGCACACTTTTATTTGTGCAGTAATTTATTTCAGGGAATGAACTCACTGGTGATTGTGGAAGTGTTTGAATAAATAACATTTCTTATGTTTGTAATTTTTTTTAATTAAAGAGAAAGAAGTGTTTGTGTTTGTGTAGTCTGAAATGCCCCCCCTCCCAGGTGTGTTAAATAATTATAACATGTTAAGGGTGATTTGTAAGATTAGAGTGCAGTAGCGTTAGCTGCTAGAGACTTTGGGTTGTGTTTTCTCCTGATTTCAAGTAGTACTTTATTGGGTAGAGTTGAAGAAGCACCTGGGTCCATTGACTTCAATTTCCTTTTAGCGTATAGCAGGCATGTCCAAACTTCAGCCCTCTTGATGTTTTGGACTGCAACTCCCAGAATTCTAAGCTTAGATTGCCAATGGCAAAGGACTGTAGGAGTTGTGGTCCAAAACATCTGGAGGGCTGAAGTTTGGACATGCCTGGCATATAGGATTGTCCGTTTCTCACACTAGCTGTGAAGATGAGGAACAGGATAGTGTAGGGGTCCTCCTGGATCTAACAGTGGAACATCATCATATTTTCCTTTTTGGCCACCATCAGTCAGAGGCTCCTGGGAGGCACACAAAGGAGACACAAAGGCAATAATTTATCATGCTGTCATTCTGAGCAACTGGTACTCAGCGCCAAACTGCGCTTGAAATCAAATGTATCTTTGTATTTCATATGTAGGCATTTTAGTATGTTAGGTTTTTGAGTGCAAAGAGTAACAGCTAAAGGATGGCTGATAATAGGAATAGAGAGACCACATTTCCCTTTGATTTAACAGTAGACTCACCCCCTGCTTATAAGTTTTAGGCCTTTCCCACCCCAGCAAATTTGTGGGCTACTCTGGCAAACCCCATCTGAAGATTTGGAGACCCTTCTTTCTTCATTGCATGTCATGGGATTCAGATTCAGTGGCTTTAGGATCAAGCTTCCTCACCTCCAGTGATTGCAGTATCTTGCCTGATGAAGAGATTCCTGAAAACTGACATACTTTTTTGCATCCTTCTCATTACCTTTAAAAATACTATCTCAGTATGGATTTTGGAATATATTTTTGGTCAGTACAGCTACCTCTGTAACTTTCTACATTAGCAATAAGCCTCCCTCATTGGTGTTAATGAGAGGTTGCCCCTCTTCCATAAGGGAGCAAAAGATTGAGATAATTAGATCAGAAGAAGAAACAGTTAAACAGCAGTTTAACCACTGTGCAATGAGGGTAATTGTAAGTTAACAGTGTGTGTGTGTGTGTGTGAGAGAGAGAGAGAGAGAGACAGGAGTAGCTTCCTGAGCAATTTTAACCTACTCCCTAAAGTTTGGAAAGTTTGGGTCTTGGGGAGCTGAGATATTAAGCTCTAAATGGAGTGTGAGTGGTTAATTGACAGAGTAGTATTGTGCCGGGTGCTGCAACATATTCTCTGTGCTGTAGAAAATACTGATCCCAGGCATATTTCACCCCCAAAGTGGCAGGCTTAGCTTCCTCTAACGATTTTAGGGAACCCCTTGAAATTTGGAAAGGTTTGGGGGGGGGTACACAGAGCTGAGTTATGAAGCTCCAAAGGGGGTGCCCCTAGAAAAGACCTTTCTAATTGGAATCAATGGGAAGCAGTGACAGCACTATCACTTGTCCTATTAGCTTCTGATTTCAATTAGAAAGGTTTTTTTTTGTTAGAGGCACCCCTTTTGGAGGTTCATAACTCAGCTCTGTGACCCCAAACCTTCCCAAATCTCGGTGGATCACCTAAAATCACTTGCAGAAGGTACTCCTGCCATTTGCATGTCTGGCATCAGTAATTTTCCATTACATATTTTTAAAAATATGTTTCATTCTGGTACGTTTAAATACATTTTGTTCTAGAGGGCAAAATGGTGTTTCATTTCGTAACGAAACACTGCCATTTTGTTTCATTTTGAAACCTCATGACATGATGAAACAGCCTGTTGGTTTTTTGTATGGAGCCCATCTCTAATAATTTATATTTGTATTGTGGTACTTTAAGGTCAGGTTAATGGATTAAAGACCTTGCTTTGGGTAGTTTTGCTTTTATATTCATTATGTAAGGGAAAATAAGTTTGCTGCTGTAATAGAGGATAAGACAGACATGACCTTCTGAATAGGGGGCTTTCAGTGAACTAAATATCAATGCAGAAATGTGAACGTTTAGTTGTAGAATTAAATCCTACTTATTAAAAAAATCTGACTGGATTTTCCAGGCATTGGTTGTCATTCTTTGTATTACTTTGGCACTGATGATTTATCTGTGAACGTACAGAAAGTTTCTAGTATTGGCTGGATTTGATATCAGCATGTTAGCTTTCTAGTGAAAAAAGCTTGAAGGCCGCATCCCACATAATTTATTTATTATTTATTTATTTGTGAGGCTTATATCCCACCCATTTTCTGCAAAACAGCTCCTACGAGTTTGAGTATGTGGGACACATTGTGTTGGGAAACAGAAGTCAGCCTTTAGCCTAGCTTTACTGTAGCGAATGCCAGCAAAGTGGACCAAAACATTGGAGTGATTC
This sequence comes from Phrynocephalus forsythii, assembly GCA_029282475.1. Classification (NCBI taxonomy): domain Eukaryota; kingdom Metazoa; phylum Chordata; class Lepidosauria; order Squamata; family Agamidae; genus Phrynocephalus; species Phrynocephalus forsythii. The sequence continues at coordinate 66,471,635 of JAPFRF010000002.1, forward strand.
CAAGGTAGTGTTGAAATTAATATATCATGATGGTGGTAGTAATTAACTAATTGCAGGAGAGTTGTGTGAAATTTTCTCCCTGTGGTGTATTTTCCTCTCTTTCTGCAGTGCTTATTGAAGGCCTGGCTAATTGAAAAAGAGGAGGCTCTTAACAAAGTGCAAACAAGCAATTTCAAAGATCAAAAAGACCTTGGCACGAACGTTCGAAAGCTGGCAGTGAGTATTACTTGCTTTACATTCCCAGCTAGCCTCATAATCCTAAACGCTTGTCTTCGTGCCAACTTGCCATCACTGTAATGCCAAAGGATCATCTTTGTCCCATCCTTGTACTAATTTCATGGTCCAGCAAGTTCTTAAATTACTTTTTGAAGACATGGGAAAATTCTTTTGGGTTTCATCCATAATTGAAGAATGAAGTGTGCAAATTACAAGGCCTTCAAACATTTTCAAAAGACATGTGGCTGGTCAACTCAAACATGTGTCCTATATAGGAGTACAAAGTGTAAATGGTTGTTTTGGAAAAGGAAGCATGATTGCAGCAAGCCAAGATGCACTCGCGTGAATATTAGCAGGAAGAAGGTGTAGGATGGGAAGTAGTTTCAAGGAGTAATAAGGTGCTCAAGAATACCTTATGGGGCACAGTGTATCCATACCTTGTGATCATGAGCTTTCCTGTATTACGAAGCAGCCACAGATTTCATCTGTCCAAATGTGAAAAGAGTGGACCTGTACTGAAGCAAAAGTATGGATCTGTAGTGAAGTTCCTCTTGCAACCGAAATATAGGTGTCATTTCTCATTTTTTCTTATTCATTAAGCAAATTACATTGAAGAAAGTGAGAAGAACTGATCCCTCTATTTCTGTAGCAAGACTCCCCCTTCACTTAGTTGTTGGCAAAGTCACTGTAGAACCACACTTGTGCTTCACTACCTTGGTAAATTTGGACAAAATACAATGTAAAAAAGCGGCTATGTTTTGTTTTACCATCAGGTTCTGAAAGAAGACATAGGAATGAAACGTCAGACATTAGAGCAGTTAAATGAGATGGCTCAGGATGTGGCACAGCTCTTGAGCAGCAAGAAGGCATTGAAGAAAATTGACAGTGATCTGGAAGAACTCACACAGAGGTGGGACAGTTTAGTTCAGAAGCTTGAGGATTACTCTGATCAGGTACCATAAAAATACTATCTTCATTTCTTGAGCTTCCAGGTCCTTTTCACAAAAACACGAATATTCACCTTAAGAAATCTGTAAGGGAACAGAACTGAGACCTCTTTTGCTTTATTTGTTTACACAATAGGTGAATGACATGGTATCTAGCTTTTCTCTGTAAATTTATGCTTGATTTACAGATAAAAGTGGATCAATGAAGAATTTTGGATAATGGTGGTTAGAGAAGATTGTCAAGTGTCCAGACGAATCCCTTAACACAGGGGCTCCTTAACTTCCTAATGCCATGACCCTTTAATAAAGTTCCTCATGCTGTGCTTGGAAGAGGCCACAAGCCCCCTTTGGCAGGCCACTATGCTATAGGTGCCATAGAAAACTTCCCTCTACAGGCACCCTCAGCCACTCGCAGCCTCCGGTGCCATTGATTGACATTGCCTCCAACCTATCAAGCTGTAACTCACTCTTTCCCCCCTTCCTCCTCCTTTTCTTCCTCCAGCCCCAAGCCTTTTTCATCACTGGCTTATGGCGAACCCCTGTGAAATGGTCGTTTGACCCCCAAATGGGTCCCAACCCCAGGTTGGGAACCACTTCCTTAACATTTCAAAGCAGACATGGTGTTTGCTGTAGACTGAAAAGTGTTGTATAATGGGCCAGATAATTCAGACAATAGGTTTCCTTCCTGAAGTTTGGGAAAGAAATCTTGAAGATGTAGAGGAGAAAGACTAGAAGTGGAGGAAGTAGAGAAATGATAGAAGGAGAACATAAATCTGAAGAAAAGGCCAAAAAGATGAAGCAAGATTTGCTGAATAGCCCAGTGGTTTAAGGATCTGGCTGCAGGGCTAGAGAGGGTGGGAGGTCAATTTCTCCCTGTATCTCCTTGACAGACGCTGGACTCAGTGATCCATAGAGTCCCTTCGAGCTCTGCAGAGTTGAGAGTAGTTGGGTCAGGTAAACATTCAGTTAATGATTTCACTTGATATAAGCCAGCTGTATATATATGCAATTAATGAACATATAATGGCAATGGTGGGATTTCTTTTGAAAAGAACACAGAAGAAGTATTGCAAGTATGATAAAGGAATTGTGCCTTTTAACATATGGACAATGCAGTCAAGCTCATGCTTGTATGTTCTCACTAGATGGTAGTTAAAGCTACTTGAGTTGAGCTGGGTCAACGTTCAAGGTGTTACTATAGTTACTGGCACTGTTTATGCATAATACTAATTCATGATCTTATGCTGGGTGCATTAATTGGAACTAGGCTTATCAAAGCTGTGGGGTCTTTCATAGCCCTACCTCTTTTCTTTGCAGGGCTGAGGAAAAACCTCTACAGCATTTACTTTAATTTCCCTATAAGTGCATTATGATATATCACAAACAGTAGTTAAATAGATTGGTTGCATAATCCATAGTTTCTTTCCAAATAGTTTAGAACTTGTGATGAACCAAGGCCCCCAGTTTGTACACAACAAGTTAAAATAAGGGGAAAGTGACAGGCACTGGTAATACCTTCTGGTTATATTGTCGGAGGATGGAGAAGAAGCAATTTATGTCTTGGACTACTGTTATTCAGTATTACATATGAAAACAGCCTCTTGCTTTATTTATAGTTTATATATTGCATTCAGTCCTTAAATATTATGACAGTTCATTGATCAACAGAAGTGTCTTTTTAAACAACTCCTTTAGGTTACACAGGCTGCTACCAATGTTGAGATCTTCCAAATTTCCCCAAAGTTCAGCACCGAAACTGTCATTATGAAAGAGCAGAAAATAGTTAAGCAGTCCAAAGTGGAATCATCCTCTCCAGTTCCCCTGCCAAAGAAAAGACAAACATGCCTGGATACTGAAATGAAGAAAAAGTAAGAATGTGCTAGTTGCATTTTCTGTTTAAGGGATGGCCACTTGTTCTCACCTTCTCTATATGTGTAGATATCTGCAGTATTGTAAAATAAGGCATTTTGTATGTGGGCGCTTTTTGTATGTATCACTGTCTATAAAGTTACTTTGTATCTTCTTTTTGTAAACACTGGGGCTGTGGTTATCATCTGTCTTGCAAATGATGATTGACAATGTGGAGGAGTAGGTGAGAGTGCTCATCACCTGTCAGTGACTATGACCTCCCCTTCTCCTCTCTTGTCCTCTGTACAGTTTGTTCTAATCTCAGGAATGCATGCCCTCCTTTACAGTTACAGCATTCTATTATACTGTCTGAAATGGGAGAACACGGGAAATGTAATACATGAGGGGATAGTACATATACAGGCCAAAATCCTGTTGCATACGTATCTGCTGCAGAAGAATAATATCACTGGCAAGGGGACATTTTCATGGCTGGTAGACATGGGTATGACTTGGCAAAATTCTCGTTTCCGTTTCCGTTTCTCGTTTCCGTTATGTAACGGAAACGGTAACGATAATTACTCCGCCAGAACTCGAACTCGAACCAACTAAAGAAAAATTGGCACAGGAAAAAAGTTTTAAAAATAAAAAAAACCTGATTCCCGGCCAAAAAAGCAGGCGAAAATATGCCTGCCTGAGTGAGGGCACCTACCAGAGGGGTGGTTTCTGGTGGGGGGGTCCCCGGCCTCCCCCCTCCTCTCCTGGGCTGCGCAAAGTGCGCATCCTCGTCGTTGAGTCGCACTCGCCCATGCCAACTCGCGAAGCGGCGCGGCACAGGAAAAAAGTTTTAAAAATTAAAAAAAAAAAAAACCCTGATCCTGGCCAAAAAAGCAGGCGAAAATATGCCTGCGGCCTGCCTCTGTGAGGGCACCTACCAGAAGGGTGGTTTCTGGGGGGCGGGGGGTCCCTGGCCTCCCCCCTCCTCTCCTGGGCTGCGCATCCTCGTTGTCTCGCCAACTCGCCATGCCATGCGGTGCGGGCAGGGGATCCAAAATGGGGCGACCCGCAATATTTATTTTGAAATCGTGGTCCAAAAACACACCAAAGCACCACAGAAACATGCGAAAATAGCTATTTTAAAACTGCCTGAATTTTTTCAGTAGCAGCAGTGGGTTTTTCTTGCAACAAAACGTCTCCATTTATTTTATTTTATTTTATTTTTATTTTTATTTTTTTACACCTGCGCATTAATGATGGGCTGGCCATGGGAGTGGACCATGCAAATTTTTGGAGCCATTCCACCAATTGCATGGCCACTTGGCCAGGTTTTGACCGAGACTTCTGGGATGTGCCAGTCCGGCATAAAAAGCCACTAACCCTAGTCCGAACCCGAACCCGAACCCGAACCCTAACCCTAACCCATACGCCAGTACACTGTCCTTTTTAATGGGTCAGAGAGGCACCCAGAGGTGCACCCCAGTAACTCACCCTAACCTTACCAGTAACCCTAATCCTAGCCCTTGCGCTAACCCCTAACCCCAAGCCAGATCTGTGTACTCGCATTGCACTACAGCAAGTACACTTCCCTTCTTAGTGAGTCACAGCGGGCGCCCGTAGGGGTCCTCTCTCACTTCGCTCTCCAGCCCAAGCAGGCAGTGAGTCACAGAGGCACTCGAAAGAGAGGTGCCTCTGCCTGCTGCAACAACTGCAACTTAATGGTATGCATATCCAATTGGCTATGTATGACATTTTGTTGCGGGTGAGGAGAGCAGGCACCCACGAGGTGCCTCCAGCAGCCCGCTTTCCCTTCATGGCGGGCCAGAGGAGGCACCCACCCCAGAGAGGTGCCTCCAGGAGCCCCCCCAAAACCAGTACTAACGACAGATGAAAAAGCGACAAACAAAACGACAAATCTTTGGAAAATTTCGCAAAAAACGGAAACGAGCCGAAACGGGCCGGCTCCGACACATGACAACTCGAAATGTAATTTTTCCTGGTTGTGCCCATCTCTAATGGCTGGTATGGCTTCCCTGTAGTGAAACCACTCAAACTTCTGATCCACCGCCCAGGACCTGAGCGGGAAGTTCAAAGGCCGGTTGGCAAGGCGGATCCTTAAAGTCCCCACCCCACCCCTCCAAAGGGTGGTCGGCTAGTGGCAGTGGCAACAAGGGTGGGTGGGGGACATGGCACCAGTAAGTCTTTTTTTCTTCTGTTTCTGGCTGCTGCCGCTGACCCTACAGGCTGACTGCCAAGCAGCGAGGAGGGTACTTGGCTAGTGGCAGTGACACAGGTATATTTTTTTCTTTTTCCTCTTTGCTGCCGCTGCTGCCACAAACCAGCCACTGATGGCACTGGTAAGTTTTTCCCTCCTCGGAGCCCAGCGGTGAATGAGATTGTTTGCTGGTGACAGCGGTGAGGAGAAAGGAAAAAGAAAATGTACAGGTGCTACTGCCGCCATGCTACTCAGCATTTGGGGGTGGCCGGGGCGAAAGCTTTCTACCCAGCACCCCTGTCACCACCATTATCCTTGGATAAGAGCATTTGCTCTTCTCCACATATTTTGCTATCCGCTGGTGGTTACAGAACTGATTTATTTATTTATTTATTTATTTATTTATTTATTTATTTATTTATTTATGGGCTTATATCCCGTCCATCTTCCCAGCGGGAACTCTTGGCGGCTAACAATGTTAAAAACACATAAAATAAGTAAAAGACCTCCGAGCAGTAAAGCAGCGGAGGGCAAGATGGCGGCAAATGGAATAGGGGAGGGAGGAAGGAAAGAGCAAAACAACAACAACACAAAAAAAAAAAAAAACTAACTAATAAGGTCACCAAAGGCCTCTTTAAAGAGGAAGGTCTTCAAGGCTTTCTTAAAGGCAGGCAGGGACTCCAGCAGGCGCAGCTCACAGGGGAGATGATTCCAGAGAGAAGGCCCCACCACAGAGAAGGCGCGGTTTCACGCGTGTGAGTTTTCCGCGCCTCTCTGGGTGTGGCCACTCTCAGTGAGCGCGCCTGCGACGATCTCGTGGGTCTGGATCCGGATGCCCTCTGGGAGATACGCTCCGCCAGGTACTCTGGTCTCAAGCCGTGGAGGGCCTTGAAAATCAAAACCAAGACCTTGAACCTGATCCGGAAGACAATGGGGAGCCAATGCAGGCGGACCAGGACTGGGGTGATGTGCTCGTATCTACGGGCACCCACCACCAGACTGGCCACCGCATTTTGCACCCGCTGCAACCTCCGGACCAGGGTCAAGGGCAACCCCACGTAGAGGGCATTGCAATAGTTGATCCTTGAGATCACCAGGGCCTGCACAACTGTCCCCAGGGAGGACTCATCAAGGTACTGGCGGATCTGGGTGATCCTGCGGAGATGGAAAAAAGCGGCCCTGGAGACGGCCATCACCTGGGCTTCCAGGGAGAGGGCCGAGTCCAGGACCACGCCCAGATTCCTGGCCCTGTCTGTAGGCTGGAGGGAAATACCCCCCAGACTAGGGAGGGGGCCATTGTACCGAGACGAGGGCGCCCCGAAGAACAGAACCTCCGTCTTCTCCGGATTAAGCTTGAGCCGGTTATCTCTGGTCCATTCCAATACGGCCTCCAGGCACAGATCGAGGGAGCGAACCGCCTCCTCTGCAGATGATGAAAAGGAGATAGAGAGCTGTGTGTCATCAGCGTACTGATGACAGCGAACTCCATATCTCCTGATGACCTCCCCCCAGCGGCCTCATATAAACATTGAACAGCACGGGAGAGATTGCCGACCCCTGGGGCACCCCACAGGGGAGAGTCCAAGGAGCCGACAAGACATCCCCGAGCTGTACCCTCTGAGTCCAGTTGCCGAGGAAGGAACGGAGCCAGGCCAGGGCCTGACCACCAATTCCCGCCTCCGCGAGCCGGGCCAGAAGGTTACCGTGGTCGACGGTATCAAAGGCTGCTGAGAGATCAAGGAGGACCAACAGGGAGGAGCTCCCCCCGTCGGCCTCCCTGAGGAGGTCATCCTGCAGAGCGACCAGGACGGTTTTGGTCCCGCGAAGAGGCCTGAATCCAGACTGGAAGGGATCCAGGATATGATTTACCTCCAGGTATGACTGAAGTCGGACAGCGGCCAACCCTTCAACAACCTTGCCCAGGAAGGGAACAATGGCGATCGGACGAAAGCTGGAAAGGTCGTCCGACACCAGGCCAGGTTTCTTAAAAGTGGGCTTCACCACGGTCTCCTTCAAGCGGGAAGGGAAGCATCCTTCTCGAAAGGAGGCCGTGGCAATAGCAGTAACCCACTCAGGCATGTTCCCTTCGGCAGATTTAATAAGCCAGGCTGGGCAAGGGTCAAAGGGAGTGGCCACCGGCCGGCAATGAGCCATAACTCTGGAGGCCTCCGCCGAGGAAACCAGCCCAAACTCATCCAGGAGGGGAGAGCAGAGGGGTGAGGCACTGGAAGACCCAAAGGATGGGCTAGAGCAACTGGGGGGCAAGTCGGAGCGGATGGCCTCAATTTTTGATCTAAAATGGGCTGCAAATTGCTCACTAGTGAAATCACTAGGAGGAGGCCGCAGCTGACTGGGATTGGAGAGGTCCCGAACCACCCGGAATAACTCTGCCTGGCGGCTCAAGGCCTCGCCAATTCTCAGGGAGACAAATGATCTTCTAGCATCCCTGATCGCGCAAAGGTAGCGGCCAGTCAGCTGTTTAAGGGCAGCCCTATTTACTTCCATCCGGTTTGCCCTCCAAATGACCTCCAGTCTCCTACGTTCTTGCTTCATCGACCGCAACTCCTCCGTGAACCACAGGGAGGAGCGGTCTCGACATCATAGGAGACGCTTGGGGGCGATCCGGTCCACCACCCCGGCGGTACCCACATACCACCTTTCCACCAGGGCATTGACCGGATCGTCTGCCAGACTGCCAGAGAGCTCCCCGAAGACCTCCATGAACCTGTGGATACGGTGGTCCTGCTGTACTTATGAGTCAGACAATCTACAAGATAGAAGGGAGAATCATTTAATGGCAGTGATACCATCACCGTTCTGCAGGCAGAATTTTTGCAGTCCCTTGGCCTGCCAGTCTCTAGGTAAAGTGTGCGTGTGGGGAAAGGACACAGTGGTGATTTGATTGAGCCTACTTTCCCATGGGCGAAACAGCCAGCCTCAAGAAGGCACATGGGTGCACTGAAGAAAGGTTTGCTAGCATTCAATATGCGTTACCGTTTGAATAGACTGAATTGTTAAAACACAGTGTGTTCTTTGAACGTTTGTAAGGGGAGGCATTTCTAAAAAAAACAAAAACAAATAAAAACATGACTCAACTTCCAATACTAGGTTTGATTCGGAAATTGCTGAGCTGTTGAACTGGATTTTGAAATCAAAAGCTGCCATTCAGGACATAGAGATCAAAGAGTACAAGAAGATGAGAGAGACTTTGGACATGAAAGAAACATTGAAGGTAATGTGAGAAATGGGAAGGCATTTTCATTGAATAGGTTATTTTGTCAGCTTAAGCTTGTTATCAGCTGGGGGCGAGTCTGATCGGGAAGTTTCCAGCGGATTAAGTTCCATTATTAAGTATCTTTAAAGTGTCCCTCACTCATAGCTCTCCTGTACTGACCAAAAGCAATAACTCTTGTAGTTGTGGTAGGCCATGGTTTGAGATTTATTATACAAATTCCCCCTCCCACATGCTTGCTTTCTCTTTTTTAATTTCCTTTTTCATTCTAGAAGAGGAAGTGCATTTTGTAGAGGCTTTATCTTTAGAAATGGACCCTGCAGAAATCCTTATAATTTTTCAGGAGAGTAGGAGGCTACGGTGGAATCCTGATTTGAGCTCCTAGAAGCAACTAATAATCTTTCCATACACCCTGCAGACAGGGGAGATGAAAGTATAGCATAATTAACTTGTTCTGCCACAGAGTATCCCAGAAGTATATCCCATTTGAGGTGGATTTTATATGCTGTCAGATAGTTAAACAGACAGACACAACTCTATATGATCTGATAGTTTTTTAAAAAAAAATCCTGGTCTTTTGAGCGTTAAAAATAGGATTATTGATAAAAAAAATCTTGGATCACTTTTGAATTTGAATCTCTGTTTATTTACATATCTATTTCTCACCCATCTGGCTGAAGGCCACTATTAATCATGTACAGTAATACCTCTTAAGATGAATGCCCCTTAAGACAAAAATCTCACAAGACAAAAAAATTCTGTGAATAGGGTTTGTCTTAGTGCTTTCTTTTGTCCATCTTTGCATTGCTTTCCATTGCACTGGGTGTGTATGTTCAGGCTGTGTGTGCCTTTAATGTGAAATTTATAAAGAGGTCTGAACACAAAAAGGCTTTTTTTGGCTTTTAATCGGACCTCTGGAACAGATTAACCAGTTTCCCATTCATTCCTATGGGAAACTGTTTTTTTAAATGATTTTTCATAAAACTAAATGTAGAACAAATTCAATTCATCTTAAGAGGTACCACTGTAGATCCAATTTTTAAAAGGTTGCACACTGATAGTTTCCCAAAAACCAAGCCACTGTTTGAATCTGTCTTTGTAGTCAGTGTAACTCAGTTGTAATGGATATGCTAATTGCTTTGTTTGATAAACTATTTCCCATGAACTAGACAAGTTTGTAATCAGCAGTCCTTGTCAAGTAAATTTACCAATATTTGGTGTCAGCTTGTTTTCTTCGGTATGTCCCTGTGGATCTGCTGAGACAGTGGTCTTAACTATCAGATTAAGAGTAATAAGTCCTTGTTGGAGTGACACATTGGAAGTGACAAATTGGTAAGAATGGGGACAGGAGGTCTAAAAGGCAACTAAAATATGAAGAAAGTTTGGGAGCTGCAACAAAATAAATGAAACTTATTAATAAATTGTGATAATTTTGGGTTCTGTGAATATACAACTAATTAAAAGCAAACATTTGAGTCTCACCAAGTTCATACATTAATTACACCCTGTACAGTGGAACATGCCTCCAGCTATTCATGCATAGGACCCGAGTTTTTATTTATCGCTTTAAGATGTCTTCTACTTTTAAAAGAGTGAGAGTGGATTAGGATTACTAGAGAGTCTCACTACCAGACAGTTTTTATTGGTCACTAATAAAAGATTTGGTATTCACTTTCACTGTTAATGATTTATTAATAGGCAATAGAAAAAGAAAGGACAGAAAAGAAGAAAACATTGAATGAACTCAGCCTGCTTAGCAAAAAATTGCTGGATCAAATGGAAAAAGGTAATTGTTGAATGAGGAGTGACCTCAAATTAACTTTTATTATTTTCTTTAGTCAAAGTTGGACTTGCCGGGTGGTATAAATAATTTCACAATTGTTGCTGACTAGTGCTGGTTACAGGAATCACATAATAAACGTATTACAGCAGCTCTGCTGGCAGCCCATCAATTTCCAGGCACAATTCAAATTGCTGGACCCCAGCTTTAATTTATAAAGCCTGGGTTCAAAGTATCTCAATAACTTTATATCCTGTTATGGGCTGTCTTGGATGTTAAGATCATAATAAAGAGTTTTCTCTTAGCCCTTCACAAATGCATCCAATGGGGATATAGGATAGGGCCTTCTTTGTTGCTGCTCCTTGACTTTGGAACTCCCTCCTATAGGAGGTCTGCCCTGCCCCATCTTTCCTGTTCTTCTGCAAGCAGGCAAATATCTTTCTCTTCAGACAAGCTTTCCCTTAGTAAATATATACCTGCTGTGTGACTGCTAGATGGATTGTTACCCATTACTGCTTTGATTGAATTTGTAGTGCTACTTGTGTTTTCCATTTTTGTGTGTTTTCTGTTTCTTAGAATGACATTTTTCTATATTTGTTTATTTATTGTTCTTAGGAACAATGTTTTAGTGATACAAGATGTGTCACACACATTATTCTTAGCTTTAAATATTGTCTTTAATGGTGTTAACAACTATTGTACACTCACTGCCTTCAATGTTGTAAGCCACTTGGGTCCTTTCCAAAGATGGGGTAAAATATTTTAACTAACTAACTAACTAACTAACTAACTAACTAACTAACTAACTAACTAACTAACTAACTAACTAACTAACTAACTAACTAACTAATGGTTGTTTAAGCAACACAAATTTAATTTGTGCTTAATGGATGTATGCAATTAGTTTGCTATTATATTATATTATATTATATTTATATATACATTTCTATACCGCCTGTCTTCCAAAGGAACTCTGGACAGTTCATAACAATCACATTTACAATCAGACTACTATCAAAAATAAAAAATGAATAAAGTAAAACAATCAGTTATCACAACACATAAACAGTAATGAGAGAACCCCCACCAAAAGGTCGCCAAATGCCTCTCTAAAAAGCAGAGTCTTAAGAGCTTTTTAAAAGACCGGCAGGGAGTATGCTAGGCGAATTTCACTTGGAAATTTGTTCCAAAGCATAGGGGCGGCCATGGAGAAGGCCTGGTTGCGGGTCACCATTTTCCGGACCTCTCTACATGTGGCCACCTGAAATGAGAATGCCTGCAATGTTCTAGTGGGTCGGGCCTCAATTGACCTTTGGGAGATCTGCTCTGCCAGATACTCAGGTCCCAAACCGTGGAGAGTTTTGAAAATGTTATTGAAATAACATTTATTATATGCATTCATTTTCATATTCTGTTTTTGAAAGTTTACCATTCCAGTGATATTTGTTCATTATGTTCATTATATATCATACTTGTTCTCCTAAGCACTCAGAGCAGCTTCCCTACATCGAAGCTTGGCCTTCTGTGCACTGTGGCATGATAGATGAAAACGATGTCCATGATATAAGGCAAAACTTATTAAAAAGAGAGGAAGTATTGGTCCTAGGAAGGAAGGAAGGGGGACAGACACACTTTCTCTCTCTGGGTGTAAAATGCATAGCCATAATTAAGAATTGATTGATTTTCTCTTCTTCAGAGGGACTTCCTACTGATGATGTAGCAAATGCTATAGAGAAAGTGTCGATGGAATGGAAAGGAACAGATCTGCAGCTAGAAGAAGTAGCAAAGAGAATTCAATACCAGGATGAAGTAAACATCTATGTTAGGGAACTGGATGAGTTTGATAAAAATATAAGAGACAAAGAATTATGGCTGCAAGACAACTCTGTTATACCAGCTCAGCAGCAACCCTTAACAACTCTAAAGGAGTCCTGTCAGGTAATCTCTACTGGTTCCCTGTTAGATACATGAAATGCAATGGTCTATAAGAGTAATGTGGATTGGTAAAGTTATTGATTAGTTTAACTCAGTGGCCCAATTCCAGTTACTGTTTGCAGCTGTAGTAGAGGGTATGAGTCAATTGCTAAATGATAAATGAACACTTAGGTTAATCCCATTGGTTTCATGGGTCTGCATTGTTGGGCACCAGTGATGTTACTTAAACGATTATGTTCAATATAACTTAATATTTATTGAGCAATTTTAATGTTTCCACACATTCATGTCCTTAATTTCTGCAGAGGGAACTCAGTGACCTATTGAGTTTGACTCCCCAAATGGAACACCTTAAAGCCAAGGGCAAGGCTCTTTCCTCCCAGCCTGATGCTCCAAACTTCATTGACGATAGTCTCAGTTATTTGACTGACCACTTCATTTTGATACAGCAGAAACTGGAACTTCTTCTACAGCAGCTGAGGAAAGGTGTGCTGGTTTTATTTTGTGTGTGACTTTTCCTAGAGGCATACCAGTTTGCAACTAAGTTGGTACTAGGGATACAAGCGGCAACTTGTTAATTAGTAACAATTTTGTGCCACAAATCTATGTGATTTTGCTTAGGCTAGCATAAATCCACAATACAACTTGGGTCATTTTCTGCAGAAAATTTTTATCTTGACTATGGCTTAATGGAGAAATGTCATTTATAATGCCAGTAGTAACAGAAAGCTTGGTGCGGGACAAATCACTGAATTGTCCAGAGAGATGTCAAACACAAATGTCCATGCTTTGTTTATGTGAGACATCTGAATGCATTCAAGAGAAAATATGACAACCACCTGTCAAATCTGCATTGCTTTGGATTCCTTCACTGAGCAGGGAGTTGTTGTCAATAGTCTTATAGGTTCTTCCAGATCCATGATTCTATGTTCTGTATAACCTAAGACATTTTAAAATGACACAATTATTTTTTAATTTTCTTATTATTTTGGATTAATGGTGTGGAATATTATTGAATGTTTTTCCAGACAGAGAATTAAACAGTGGAACCTGGGGAGTTTGGCTGATTTCTATTAAATATGTTTTCTTAATTCATACTGCCATAGTTCTGTCGATCAGACCATCCAGTATTTCTAAAACATGGGAGTTGCCACCACCTTCATTGTCCTTGGGCAGAAAGATTTCAGTGCAATGACCATTATGTTAATTTAATTTATACTCTGCCAGATCAGAGGTCTGCTTCAGGCAGCTCAACAAAACTGCATACATAAAATATTCTACTTAAATTCAGCAATAAGCATATAAGATACAAATGTCAACTTAACCCTCCAGTAAAATAAAAATGTCAAAGCACTTAAAGTCACAAATACTTAATGCTGTTTTAGGAACCAGTTAGCTTTTTTTGTGACATTGATGTCCTGCAGTTTTTATGGGTGTGTATTTTCCTGTCCTTTTACATTGGGTTGGAACCAAGTGCTTTTGTTTCATCAATGAAAGAAGAGTTCTGCTCATAGAAACCCTTCTTGTTTATGTAACAAGACAGTTGGGTCCTGCTTATAGGATTTATTGTTCCTTTCCTTTATCTTCTTAATGCAGAAAGCAGTTTAATTGGAATGAGCAGCACCCAAGGAGTAAATACTTAAATTGTGCAGACTCAATACATATAACATATTCTATAGATCTCAAAATCAATATTAAACCACTTGATGCAAGTCTGTAATGAATAAGGAAAAATTAGAATAGTAATATAACACACGCCAAATGTTTTTAGTTTCTAATATTGGACTCAAAAGATCTCATATAGCCCTATGGGGGAAAATGGGCCTCGTAGTCATATTCTGCCAGAAAACAAAACAATAATCTAACATCATTAAGTAGAATAACAACTGCTTGTACTAAACAATGTGTTTACATTAAACATAATTGGAATTAATGGGGGGGGGGAAGGAAATTTATTACAAATATTTCCGAAAGGGTTTTTGTCTGTTCCAGAAGATCTTCAAAATGGTAAGAGTAAGGAACACAGACTTTTGCCTAGACGATACAGATTTTTTAATTGGTTGAACCTTGAAATTTGTTTTCTGGGGCTGCTTTTGTTTGTTTGTCCCCACAGACATTAGGAACAGTAAAAGTACTGAATAAGTAATGGAGGCAGGGAATGGAGAACAAGTGCAAAACAAATCTCAAACAATTAGCAGCAGCAGTAGCAACAGAAAATATTTGGGAAGGAAGGACTCAGGGGTAAGGGTGTGGTTCACAGTTTTTATAACATAACCACAGCTGGATGCATTTGTCAGTCATACATCAAACAAGTACACACCACAGTTATAATGCTTTATAATGGACATAGCCAGGAAACTGGTGAACAACAATTAAAACCTTTATATCTCCACAGTCCTTGGGAAAAAAGAAAAAAGAATGAAAGGTTTATGCCTGCGTTTACTATTGCTTTAGAAGAAATGCTCACTTGTAGTCACTGACTCTGCAGTGGGGAAAAACTAGAGGGCAGTGATGGAAAGGAGAAAAATGGAACAATTAATTTGCGGAAAACCTTTCACCACCCCACTAGCAGAATATCAACATGTACTAGAAAATGAATAATTATGTTGAGTTAATAGCAACAAGAATCAAAATATGAAGAGCCTCTGTAAAAATACGTAATGGCCAAAAAGTTAATTATCTTTGACACAGTACAGGCAGGCAACAGTATTTTCTATAACCTTATTCAGAGCATGACCATCCAGCTAGGTTTTTTTCTCATTTAATCATCTAGTATTTAAAATGTAGATTTAATACATTTCTTTTAAATATATAATGTAGCTGTAATATTTTGTACAGTTTTTTTAAAAGGCAGCAGAACTTCATATCAGTCTGAGTATGACCATGATCATGAAAATGCTGAAGAAGAGATACCTGCATCTTAGGATTTGTTATAGTTTTTGGCTAGTTGTTCTGCCTGGTTGCCAGAAGGATTCAAGAGATAAACACACGAGTGAGGAAGGATTACAAAACAGTATTTAAGAGTCAGTGAAATGTGAAAAACCACAGTAGGAAAGTCACTCTGAGTGAATTATCATAAGATAGGAGCAGTGTAGAGTAATTCAGCAACTATGGGATAAATGAATAGAAATCAGCAGTAGAAATCGGAAATCAAAGATAGCAGCATCAATATGACCTGCACCTTCCCGCTTGCTGGAAGCCCCTGGAGAAGGGTAGCACCATCCTGGGAATAATCTGTATTTGAATAACACTGAACAAAGATACTGGAGACTTTATTTACATTTAGCTATCATATTAATGCCAGCACCTGTACACTTAGAATTGGCCTTATCCTATTTATATAATATAATGCTTTCTTTCTTAAACTGAAAAATGGTAGAGAAACTCACTAATTGAAACTGTAATAAAAAGGTATATTACTAATTGGAAAAATAACAACTAAGATGGTGTTATCAAGGTGAGCGTGGTCAGGCAAGTCTCCTTCCCCCTTAGCCTGCATTGTTGGTGCTGGAGCTGGTCTTTATTGGGATAGGGAAACAGGGCACAATGTTCAGGAAAGGGACACATTTTCCTTCACAGAGCCTCAATTGGTCCTCAGATCAGCTCCGGTTCCATTTTCTGGGCCTTATCCTAGCCAGGTCACATCCGTGAAGGAGAACTGGGGATGCTGAACTGAGGGAGACTTCTAAGCTTAGCTGGGTGTCTGTGCTGCTGTTGTGTGGGATCAGGTTGGGTGGCAACCCATGCTTCTCTCCACCATCTTTTGCCCCAGAGGAGTAGACCCACTGGCCTGTCCAAGAGATCTGAGCAGCAGCAGCAGCTGTTCCTCTTCAAAGGTGCAGAAGATGAGAGGGAGCTCCCCCAAGGAACTCTTCCCTCCTCTGACGCTGAGTCCATCAAGGGTGATGAGTCTTTCCCTATCTCATTTAAACTTCTCTCCCACCATCCCACCTTGGTTCCAGCCCTACTCTCCAGGTGTGGCTCATTCAACTTTGAACTTCCACCTGGGGCCCCACTCTTGTTTTATGTGCTCTCATGCTGCCTTGGTGCCAAAGTCTGCAGGAAGTCCCACTAGGAGTCTTGGTCCAAGGCAGGCATCTCTCTGGGGGCATATGGAGCGCCCCCCTCACATATGTCTTCAAAGCATTTGGCTACTGACTACGCCATGTGTGTGAAATGGACTCTTAGTTTATCATAAAAAGAGTTCCAATAGCAGCCTTGTTCAGATACAAAAGCAAAATGCAATGTGTTCTTCATATACACCACCCGATAGTGCTTAAAACATTCTTTGAATGGTTTACAATTATGAAAGCTATACATTCCCCACCCCTACCACCCTAGCTGGTTATTGATTTTACCAACTTCAGAAGAATAGAAGGCATTACAAGAACAGCATATCTTGAGGAAACTGGATTATGCAAAGCTTTTGTATATTTATCTGCTGGATTGTCTGCCTTTATAGAATGTTGAATTGACCATAATTTTTTTATTTTCCACAGTAGAATGTGAAAGTCATCCTTCTAAGGATTATTTAGATGCTCTGAAAAATCTGAAGGAGGAAATGAATGAATTGGAAAGCAAGGTGGAATCCATCATGAATACAGTGGTTGACTTTAGTAAAGTTGAAAAAGCCTTCCAACAAACAAAGGTATGCTTTCTGATAGACCTTTAATCAAATTCAATATCAGTGGAACTATACAGCTATTTCCCCTTACCCATTTTTTCTTATCTAATTGGAAGGCATCAGGTGGGCAGATAGGGGTGGGCAACATATTGTTCTCAGGATACTGTTGGACTTCCATGCCCGTTATCCTGTGCAATTGGCCATACTAATTAGTGGTGATGGAAGTTGAAATTTAGCAACAACTGGAAGGCTACACGTTGTCTATTCCTGAACAAATGTGGTTCAGTTGGCCACTGCTGTTTATTCTGTTCTGTCTCAACTAGAGATGGGCATGGAACGAACAATTTTTCATTTTCATTGTTTGTTTTTGTTTCGTTACGCAATGAAATGACAAACGAAATTTGTCCCCAAAATGAAACGAAACGAACAGAAATGCGGGGATTTTGGTCGTGCGTTTCGTTTCCGTTACTGCAATGAAGTGAGCGGCTTTAAATGCTAAAAAAAATAATTAAAATTGGAATAAATGGTAATGAAACGGTAACGAAACGGTAATGAAGCGAAAACAATTTTTTTGAAAAATTTCACGAACAACGGAAACAAATTGAAACGGACCTCTAAACGACAAATGACAAACGAAACTCCATTTTTTCTGTTCGTGCCCATCTCTAGTCTCAACATCTATCTACCAACTCTAAAGGTCACATCTGTATGTTTCTTCTCTCTCTCTCTACAACTTTGTTTCCATTTTGAATTATGATCCAGTCAATATGGATTTCACTGAAGCACTCTGGGAAGTTGGGATTGATATTCCAGAAGTTTAGGGTTGTACCACACTGTCCTTGTTCATGCCCCTGTGATGAAAATGAGCACCTATGTGATATTGTGCTAAACCTTATGGATCTTAGTCTTTATATTACCTAAGAATCGAAGGGTTTGGGACAGATAGAGAGATGTGTGGTAGTGATTTTGTATGGTGTACTCCTCTACCACAACTTAAACACAAATAACAATCCTATATTTGTCTACTTTAAAATATTGTGCCTTTGGAAACTAGGTAGAGTTAAATCCTGTTATGGCACAAGACAACATCTTGAAGTGAAGATGAGATTATACTCAGTTGTATATTTCCTTTAGGACTAATTTTGCATGTGTTGTATCTGGATAAAATAAGATCAGAAGGTTTTGGAAATGGTTCCCACCTCCATTAGCACTGTTTTGGTTACCCTACTTATGTCAAGCTGCATTCTGAAAAGGAGAACTCCCGTTTTTGACAAGGCTCTCCATGTAAACCAGAATACTATTTTACCATTATTTTGTACTCCATTGGGGAACTTCCACACATAAAGGAGATTCTTTTCTTCACAAAATCAGTGTTGATTGTGGAAAACATTCAAGATAGCCATTGAGGGCACCAGGTGTAATGTACTCCTCTTCTGAGGTAGTACTTCCCTTATTTAGGTACAGCATGTCTGAATAGGACTCCTGTTAGTAGCATGAGTGAATATCACATATCATACCGTGTACATGATTGTATTTTCTATTGCAGAAGTGAGACACAGTTTAAAAAAAATATTTTCCTTGCAGGCACTTTATGAAACACTGGAAAATCAGAAAACGGTAGTGGATAAACTTGCTACAGACACTCAAGCCTTGGAGAAGCATTTTTCTGTTGAAAAATCAAACCTCTACAAGCAAGAATTCAAATGTTTGCAGGGATACAGGGATAAATTAAAGCTCAAGATTTCTACAGATGTTCATCTACTAGAAGAAATAATGTCCAAATTAAGAGTGTTTGAGGTAAGCGTATAAATGCTTAGGTTTAGTACATATTATTCTAGTAAATGCATTCTCCAGATAAGTTTAGGTGCTACAGTTCAAGTAATGTATGTCACTGTAGAAGCCAATCCCAGTTGGTAATGTGAAAATGATACTGGGCCCTCTGTGAAGTGCCAGGACAGACTATAGTGAAATGTGAAGAAGAAAACGCTAAGATTGGAGTGTCGCTCCCCCCCCCCGAATCCTGGTAAGTAGAAATAAAAAGTCACATACTAATGTGAAAGGTGAATATAGGGCTGTCATATAAACAGAGGAAGCTGTGTTTTCAAGTAATATGTAATATTAACAAAGAAGATCTAGTAAATTGATTGGATACAGTTGCAACAGATGGGGGAGAGGTATGATACACTTAAGTCAAGCTGAATAAATAGAAGTTATACCAGTGCATGTGAAAAGTATGTAGATAATATCATAGTAATCAGAAGGAGGCTGAAAACAGGATCTTAAGATAGAAAAAAGTTATGTGGTCAGGGTAGTTATACTGAAAAAGGGGATCAGAAGACACTTTGTAAGGGACCAAGAGCAGAAATTGACGAAATCACAATGGAAGGAATCATTTTATACTTGAGAGACCTGGAGGTCAATGGGGAAAGAGAGGTAAAATGGTGGGTTAAATATGGTTGGTACCAAAAGAGAACAGTTAGATTGGCTGTGTGGCTAGAGATGAATAACAGCATGGAAATGGCACCCTGGGGTCAGGAGGGGTCAGGGCAATGGGATGTATAGACTATTTGAATCCTGCAAATGTTCAATATCTGATCCTGTAAATGTTCCATAAGTTTTATATTCCACGTACTGAAAATCTACACAGATTTTATCATTCCCACAAAACTGGCTTTCACTCCCCACAGGGCAGAATATGTCTCTTTCAGTCTGTAAATAATATCTTTGGGGCTATTGTCCGTGCAGTCTGTTTTGGAACCTTTCTTTCATAAACTGTGCCAATCAGCTGAAAAAAATTCCCAAAGCTGGAGGTGGAACAAAAATGTCAAGAATCTGAAGATAACTTGTTCCTCTGTATTGGATGCAAACAAGTACAATAGCGACTCTGAACAGCCAGCATATGTACTTTTAGAAGGCAGTACATTACTACATAATCGGGGGGGGGGAGAAAGAGAAAGCACAACTGAATTGTGAATGGAGTACTTCTGTAAACACTGAGGCACATGATATAGAGCAGAATTTAGTTTTGAATCTCAACTGTTCTAAAATTCAAAAGTCTTTTGTCTTGTTTTCAACCACCTTAGCCTGTCTGTTGCCATATTTTAAATATTCTCTTTCTTTCCATGTAATCTAACTCGCAGGTTTCTCGCAGAAAGGACACCATTTTGTTCTCTCTTAATGCTCTTCTTGGGCTACCTCAGGGTGGTTTTCTGCTCTTTGTTTTTGTTTTCCATAGATGATCCCTAGGTTTACTTTCACAAAACTCCTGGATTTCAGAAATCCATGTATGCCAGTGATGCTCAGCTGTATCTGCTTGCCTTAGAACTTCCCCTTCCCTCCTTTCTTCAGGGAGTTTATATGGCATTTTCAGTTAGATGATGTTCTGACACTCTTAACTCTTAAAACCAGACTGAGCCTTTCTTCTTTATATTCTCCCCTCTTCATTTATCTGTTTACTGTCCGTATCCAAAGGGGGTCAGCTTCTCTGACATCTCTATTTTATTTGATAATTAGGCTTGCAGCCTAATATTTTCTAGACACTTCATGCACTTGAAACAGTTGCTATGTGGCAGGGCTGTCCAACTTTGAACACCCTGTGGTCTACTTTTCTCTCCCCAAAGACCCTTCGATCTCCCTTGCACCATACCTGTCAAGTTTTGGCTGCTGCCGCCTGGGATGGCAGGAGAAAGGCGTGCAAAGGTTGTCAATGGAAAACACCTCATGCAGCGCTGTTGCTGCCAGAGCCTCCTGCTCTCCCCCTCCTCCTCCTCTTTCACCCCAAGCCTGAAGGGGTTGAGGAGGGCCAAGCTTGTTCCGGTCACTATGACATCTGCCTTGCTATAAGGTGCAGAAAACCACTTTTTTATAGCTGGCCAGTTCAGTTTTCAGCCTGGGCACTGCCAAGCAGGTGCAGCCAGGTCTGAACACCCCTTGGTCTCATCTTCTCCCGCATAGGGGAGCTAATCGCTGTACCCCACCCCACCCTTCTCAGGCACATGAGCAAGGGAGAATGAGGAGAGAGGGAGAGGGGTAGTGGAGGAGCAACCCCGGCTCTTTTGGGTGGCTTGGGCCAAACATGGCTGTCTACCTCCTTCCCTCCCCCCCTCATCCCCTTTAGTCCCCTTGGACGTGGGAAGTCGAGCCTTTCCAAGCAATTAGCAGCACCTTTTGTCTCCTGGGAGGGCAAGAGAAGAATTAGCGAGCCACTCATTTCCAACGTGAAATGACTCTTGCCCCGCTGTGTCTTGCTGTCTTGTCCCGGCCTGGCTTCCTGTATTTATTTATTTATTTATTTATTTATTTATTTATTTATTTGATTTTTATACCACACCATAACTCTGGGCAGTTTACAAAAGTTTTCAGTTTTTGTGCATTTAAAATCTGTATACGTTTTAAATTTTTGTTTTAATTCTCAAGGTAATCCGTAATTCTCAATGTCTAATCCGTAATACTTCTTGTCTTTGCTGTTTTGTCTTCAGGCTGATTCAAAACTGGTTCAGAGGTGGATGGATGGTGCAAAAGACTTCTTAATAAAAGAACAATCCATCCAAAAGGACCCTGAAGGCCTTCAAAGGCAGCTTGATCAATGCATGGTAAGAGTAGTAGTGTTGTTTAGTTGCTAGCTTATTATCCTAGATATTTCTCAGTGTTTAACATAACATCCTACAAAGCTTCTGTTACTGATGTTTGTACCTTTCTGCCATTTTGAGTATATTAAGCATGCCTTGTTTCAAGAAACATCCTTGTTGCCCAGACAAGACATGTTGTTCAATGAAGGTTGGATTCATTAAGGAGAAAAGTGGATGCACTTGGGCTCTTCTCCTTTGGTATATATAGTAAGTGGGACCTCTGCTGTCATGGAATGAAGTGGAATGTCAAGAATACGCAGAGGCCTTCCACTTGCTCCGCTTCTGAAATAATCAAAGACAGACTCCTGACTGCTTGTCTCTGGCATTGAATTGGGGAAGCTGTGTGCTAAAGCATTGCTATCACTGTACCAGTGTCAACATTTATTAACATACATCATTAAAGAGGTCCTTTGTTTGAAGAGAAATCCAGCCAGGGACTACCAGGGTGGAGTTTGAAATAAACACCCCCATGGTGTTAGCAGCCGGTGTTTTTAAACTCACAGACCTGCCATAGTCATCTGCCAAGAATTTTGGGGACTGCCATATATATTTACTTTCTGTGTGAACCACGGTATATTGGTGCATAGACTGAAGAAGACTGAAGGTTTATGTCTAAAGCTAGCTGTTAGTTCAGTTTTTAGTGGTTTAATAAAAGTATCACCTGCCCTTAGTTTTGTCTGTCAAGATTAGAGACTTTTGCAAGAAGTTTGCACACAGACTACCTCCATTGTACTCTGTAGCGGAGGCACTGTTCTGAATCCCAGTAATTATGTGCTGTAGAAGTTCACTATAACATATGACATTCTTACAAGTTGAGGGTTTTACAAACCATTTCTACTACATTTTTTGTGCATGGGCTGCAGAAAGGGTTATGCTTCTACTGGAGTTTGATGATTAAAAGGGGGAAAAAGGAATTTTTTTAGATTTGTAGATCTCAAAACATCAGGATGTATTATTGAAGCCATTCTCTTATCCAAATAAAAGTATGCAGTTACATAAGTGCATTTGCAACCATTAGGTGTCTGACATTTGCTTAGATACCATAAAAGAAAAGTCTTAGGAGTATTTCTGCATAGTCTCCAAAATAAACAGTGCTTCCACCTACACTCTGAAAAGTAATGCTAGTGTGCTTTCTCTTCTTTCTTTTCAGCTGCTTGTTACAGAAATGGAGAAGACTGATTTGACTTTAAAAGAGATGAAGGAAATAGAGTCCGCTTTAAGAGGACAGTCTGTCAGTGCCTGGGTGAAATCAAAGCTGACAGATGTCCAGTCACAATGGGAGAAGCTGAGCAAGCAGGTTAGTTACTGATAGTATTACTCTTTATTTGCATTATCTTTTCTGTCACTCGGTATTCTTAGCGGTAGTTTTGTTGGCAAACATTGCTTGAATAGAGCTAGGTAGCCTTTTGAATAATGGGTTTGGATGCAGTGGTCTTATTCTGCTGATGAAACCCGGAATGCAGCAATTCTTCTTCCGTTCTTCAATCCCCTGTATACCTCCAGAATGCTGGGAGGCTCTCTAGAACAGATTTTGGGTGTCAGAGAAGGATGGGGGGGGAGGAGAAAGGTGCAAAGTCCTACTCCTCTAGCTGGCTTATGTGAATATGACACTGCACTTAATGCACAATATTTTATATTTATAGATCACTTTTCCACTGGTACAAATGTACAAGTGTTTTGTGGCGCAGTGGCTAAACGGCTGTGTTGCAGCTGTAACTGTGCTCACGACCTAGGGTTGAGTCCCAGGAAGTCAACTCATGGTTGACTCAGCCTTCTATCCTCTGAGGTCAGTAAAATGAGTACCCGCCTCGCTGGGGAGCAGGGGCAATGTGTGGCCTGCATAAATAAATAAATTCTCCTCCCAGAGAATGCTTTAAGTACTATGGGGCGGTATATAAGCAGAACACTTGGCTTTGCTTTTACAAAGAGAAACATAGATGAAATAATTGGAATTAGATTGTGACGAGAGACAGGAAACCGTCTTAAAATGCAAAACAGTTTCACCCATGTAACCCTAAAACTAGGATGCTGGTGTGTTTGTGTTGCATAGCAAGGTTTTAATGCTAGCTATGATCTGGGATGTTCCCATTTCACATCTCACCATTAGAAAATGTGCTAAGTAGACTTAACAGGTTAGTCTTGCTTTTGGCCTCAACTTCCTTCCCTGCCCCTGTATTTCCCATTTGGTGGTCTGTCTTCTAGTGTTTTAAAGATTTTTTAATACAGTACATGTCTTTTAGTGTTGTATATGCTTGATTCTCTTTAGTATTTATATACCTACTACTTTTAGCTTTAAAGGTTGCCTTTTGAGCCTTAAGGTCCTATGTAAGAAAAAAGGTAGGGTAAAAATAATTTAAATAAAAAATATAATAATAACATAGATGACATTATTTGAGAACTTAAAGCACTGTATTACTATAAGATGCTAGCATGAAAATAGTAGAGGAATTGAACCACAACTGTAGGAAAATCTCTTTCTGGCTGAACAAGTAATATTTTGACAACAGTAATGAAAATCTTGTGATGGGTCTCTCTTGAAGTGTATCTCGGGGTGACAATTCTGCCAAACATTTATTGGCTGCATTTTACAAAGCTTTAAGATGGCATCAAGCAATTATCCATGTATCAAGCAGACAGCATGTTGGCCTGTATCCACCTTTTAGCCCTTTTTCTAAGGAATCACTGAGATCAATGAAGTATCCCCAGATTTAGACTGGTAGACAACTCAGACTCCCTAATAGCATCTTCCAGTTTTGGCTGCTACAGTACCACACGTCTCCTTTCTCCTTGAAAATGGATCCAACCCAGAAATCTTCAACTTCTAAAAAAGATGGCAACATTTTATAGTTAGACCTAGCACATTGGAAGCCAGCCAGAGATGTCAACAGGAATATCCTGGAGCCAAGTGTCATACTGATGTTTCCGCCAGTCCCCAGCAGCCGCCTCGCCGCCTCCCGGGAAAGCGGACAAGTTCCAGCAGCAGGTGAGAGAGGCGGCGGCGGAGGCGGCGGGCTCCCCCTTCTCGGCCCGGAGACCCGGCGGGAGGGGGCAAGTCTTGGTGGCGGGGGGAGGGAGCGGCGCGGGGTGGGCTTTGCCTGAGGTGTGTGTGTGTGTGTGTGTGTGTGTGTGTGTGTGTGTGTGTGTGTGTGTGTGTGTGTGTGTGTGTGTGTGAAGCCACAAAAATACTGACCAGCGCCGACAGGAGGAGGAGGCGGGGCCCGCCCACCCAGGAGCCCCAGCAAGTCTTGGTGGCGGGGCCCCCCACCCTTTGCCCGCCTCCCTGAGTGGTGGCCAGAATGCGGGGGGAGGCGCAGCCGGAGGCGGGTGGCGGCGGCGGCCCAATGCCCCCAGCCGGCCGCGCCGCCGCCGCCGACAGGAGGATTGGCTCAGCCTGATGTCAGAGTCCATGATTTAGCTCTAAAAAAGATGGCAACACCACATTGGAAGCCAGCCAGAGATGTCAACAGGAATATCCTGGAGCCAAGTGTCATACTGATTTTTGAACTGACTGAAGCCACAAAAATACTGACCAGCGTATTGGCTCAGCCTGATGTCTGAATCCATGTTTAGCTCAGCACCACCCTAGATGAGCACAGTTTGCTGTGGCATCACATAGAGCAGGCACGTCCAAACTTCGGCCCTCCAGGTGTTTTGGCCCACAACTCCCAGAATTCTAAGCCTGTATTTCCAATGGCAAAGGATTGTGGGAGTTGTGGCCCAAAACATCTGGAGGGCCGAAGTTTGGACATGCCTGACATAGAGGAATGAACTATCACCTCCTGAAAAGTGATGGCTGGTGGCCACATTTGTGACCAAATCAGAGATTGCAAGACACTCTCAATAAGAATGTGAATCATTGACCTGTACCCTCAAGACATGATTGATCCAGCAAAGTGGTATTTCAGGATCCAAAAAGTGGACCCCACATCTGCAAGTAAACACTAGGAAGAAGTATCATATTGACACCGAATAAATGAATACTGTTAAGCCAGAACTGTATGTTTCAGAGGTGACACTGGGAACCATGCAGTATAGTGGGATCAACAGACCATTTCCTAGTCTTCCTCCTGAGGAAGTCATAACCGTATAATCATGGTGCCTGCCTGACAGTGAAGCACTCCACTCTGTCTTTTTTGATCTGGAAAATAAGCTTATTTATGTAGTGCAGACCAAAGTTGTTTCCCAGTTTGGATAACAAGGTTGTGTGGTGAACTCGAGCTCATGGCTTGACGGAACATCATTAGGAAGAATTATTTCCACGGTGTGCTCCTCTGCTTTGTTAGTGAGACCCAAAACTTATGCTGTACACTGATGTGTTTACCTATGAAGGTATCACCATGGATGTACCATGTACTCCAGTATAGAGTGCCACTGCATCTGCAGTGTCTTTTAACTAAACACTTTGGCTAAAACAAATAGATAAGCTTCCTATAGATGGCAGTTATGAGATTTAGACTTGCTTCAGCCTGGGTCAGTTTTCCTATAGCCTTAGGCAGCATGAGCTTAGATCTGAGCTGCTGACATTTTCCAAATGTTCATTGCAAAGAACAGAAATCTATGATATGTCACAGTAAAAAGTTAATCCCAGAATGAAACCAAACAATCCATGACAAGCATTTCCAAGCTCTTCTCAGTATTTTATTATAACTGTTTCCCTTGTTGAAATGATTCCAGGCAATTACAAAACTGGTCTATTAATATAAATTTAATTTATTTACATCATATTTAGGTTCCAACCTTAAAATCAGCAAGTCCAAAAAATGTTGAAGCCTTACATCATAGATAAATCTGTAGGCATATGCATGCAGTTATGCGAAAGCAGATAGATTTATGTAACATATATGATTGCAACAATAACAAGATGCAAGAATTGAAAGAAAGAATGAATTCATTAATTCATTCTTTCAGTATTGAAACTTATGCTATAGGCAACACTTAACCTGTGTTAGAATCAAAAATACAAAAGCATTAAAACACGGGTGATCATAGCCCAAAAAGGCAGAGACTGTATCTCTAGAATACAAAAAAAATTCTTAGGAATAAAATTTTAAAAACCAAAAAGCCTTATAACTTTCAGGGAAATGTATGGAAAAGTATATAAAGTTTAAAATTAAAAAAACCCTATTATTTAGCTCTGAACATGTTTTTCATACAGAAAAATATTTTCCCCTCATCATTATGTAAAGTCCATTGCTGGTTGTCAGTGTCACACTGTTATCTTTCTGCTGTTCTCAAAAAAACATCATGAAAACAAAGAATGTGTCTTGCTCCATTCAAAAACAGCAGTAATTCCCTGTATTTGTTATGCACCGGTAGTCAAAACAAAAATCTTTGCAAGGCTTGGACTTCTCAGCTTCTGAAAACCTCAGACGTTGAAGGCTGCAGAATTGAGTGATCAACTCTGTTCTGTTTTGTTTTTCCCTGATGCACCGGAACTTTCTCTGTCTGGAGCTGGGAATTTTAGCCAAAACCAGGAAGTAAATGGGCACTGATTTCGGCTGCTGCTGGGCAGTGCCAATGATGTTCTGTGTGCGCATGCATGCATGTGCTGCTTACAGGGAACATTGCTTCAGATTCCAGATATGGACCTTTTCAATGTCTGTCTCTCTCAACATCTGAACAAAAATTCCCTCTCCCTTTAGCATTATTGGTCAACATAATACAGTGTATTGTCAATATAGTACAATACAAACACAAAACATTCATTTTATACTTCTTCAAAGCACATTGTTGTTAATCATGAGGCTAAAGTCTTATAAAACAAATGACACATTCTTCTCTCTCTCTCTCTCTCTCTCTCTCTCTCTCTCTGTCTGTATGTATGTATGTATGTATGTATGTATGTGTGTGTATGTATGTATGTATATATATATATGAGAGAGAGAGAGAGAGAGAGAGAGAGAGAGAGAGAGAGAGAGAGAGAGAGAGAGAGAGAGAGAGAGAGAGAGAGAGAGAGAATGTTTTTACCCCACCTATCTCCTTGGAAAAGGTAACAGTAGAGCTACAAAAACCATGGTGTAAATGCAATCATGTACGGAATCCATATAAAGTTACATAGTAGGAAGTCCCTCATTCAGGGAAAGCTTGGCTGAAGAGGAAGGTCTTTGCCTGCTTCTGGAAAGACAGCAGAAACGGGGTAGTCCTGGCCTCCAGCGGGAGGGAGTTCCAAAATCTGGGAGCAGCAAAGGAGAAAGCCCTTTCTACTTGCTTATTATTAAAGAAATGGCTTGAAATAACATTCATCTTTTTCTCCTTTTAAACTATTCTCTGAAAGTTGTTGCGAGTTTTTCGGGCTGCTTGCCCCTGTTCTGGAAGTTTTTCTTCCTGTCGTTTCGCCAGACTCTGTGGCTCGCATCTTCAGAGGGCAAGGAGCTCAGGGAACTAGGAGTTCTCTCTGTGCTCTGGGGTATAGAATGAGTGAGACTGTGGAGTTTTTTAAAGTTGTGGGGAAAAGGAAATGTGTCCTATGGAGGAGAATAGGTGTTAGTCATTGTCTTGTGATGAAGTAATTAAGAAGTTTTACTGCAATCAGGGGTGGCTTGTCCATGGTTGATGGGTGTTGTTAGCTGTTCTATTGCGTGAACTGATCACTCTTGCTTGTGGTGGGGTGGAAATCACTGAGCTTTGATCTTTTGCAGACTGTAGTTTTCAGTCCTGGAAGCCAGGCTTTGTTGATTTTTAGACTTCTTTTTGTTGAAACTGTGCTTATGTTTGTGGATTTCAGTGGCGTCCCTGTGTAGTCTGACATAGTGATTGGTAGTGTTATCCAGTACTTCTGTGTCCTGGAAGAGGATTTCATGTCCAGTTTGTTTCAGGGTGTGTTCAGCTACTGCTGATTCTTCTGGTTGTTTTAGTCTGCAGTGTCTTTCATGTCCTTTGAGTCTAGTCTGGATACTGCGCTTTGTGGTCCCAATATATACCTGACCACAACTACAAGGTATCCGGTATACTCCTGCAGTGGTGAATGGGTTCCTTTTGCCCTTTGCTGATGGTAGCATCTGTTGTATTTTTGTGGTGGGTCTAAATACTGTTTGTAGGTTGTGTTTTTTCCACACTTTGTCCATGTGGTTTGTAACTCCTTTTATGTATGGCAGAAATACTTTGTTTGTTGGAGGCTATTTTTCCTCTTCAGTTTGGTGTTTTTTTGCCCCGGTTTGATGGCTTTTTTGATTTTGTTCTTGGAATAGCCATTTGCCTGTAGGGCCCACTTCAGGTGGCTGAGTTCAGTGTTGAGGAATTCAGCATCACAGTTTCGTTTTTCACGGTCTACAAGAGTTTGGATTATGCTTCTTTTTTGTCGTGAGTGGTGGTTGGAATTTTTATGTAGGTACCAATCTGTGTGGGAAGGTTTTCTGTAGACCTTGTGTCTTAATTGGAGGTCCAGTTTGTGTATGACCATGACATCTAAGAATGGGAGTTTCCTCTCTATTTCTTCTTCCACACTCCCCTCACTACAGAGTAGTAAAAGGCACAACCTCACTCTAGCACAGGCCCCCAGTCGTCTCACAGACCATTGACCTGCACCAATTTAGTCTCAGGTATTGCTGCCACCAGTGAGGTATCACAGTTCAATCACTGAGTCCCAGACAAGATGTAACATGGAAAAATAAAACTGAAGTTTATTGAATACAATAATATGTTGAATACAGTTCATTTGTGTTCACTTACTTAAAGTTTCTCAAAGCAGTTCACTCAAATACTGATCTAATTCCCTCATTCAAACTTGACAGTTCCTTAACTGCCCTGTCTCTTCTTTAGTGCCTGTCAGTTTCTCTATCTTAGTCCTATCTGACTCTAACTGCCTATTTAGTTACTAAGGCTCTGCCTCCACATTCCATATTTGGGCATAAACATTAACCCATTATTCCTTCTCCTGTACAGTCACATACACAGGAAATGGGTGAACACTACAGTACTGATCTTTGTGGGTGGGTTTTCTGTAGACCTTGAGTTCTAATTGGAGATCTGGTTTGTGTATGTGTATGACCATGACATCTAAGAATGGGAGTTTCCACTCTATTTCTTTTTCTATGCTGAATTGTATATTTGGGTGGATATTGCCGAGGTAGTTTAGAAATTCTTCCAGTTTATCTTCACTGTGGCTCCAAATTGCAAATGTATCACCTACATATCGGAACCAGACTGTGGGTGCAAAGGGTGCCGCATCCAGAGCTTGTTCCATGTAAAAGTTTGCTATTACTGGGCTGAGCGGGCTCCCCCTGGCAACTCCATCTGTCTGTTCATAGAAGTCATTTTCCCATTGGAAGTAGCTGGTCATTAGGCAATGTTGGAATAGGCCTTAATGTCTTTTGGGAAGATCTGCTGGATGAGTGCTAAAGTGTTCTTTATTGGTACCTTGGTGAAAGGGGATACTACATCAAAGCTGATCAGTCTGTCCCTGAACACTACAGTCTGCAAAAGGTCAATCCTCAATGATTCCCACCTCATCAGAAGCAACAGTGATCAGTTCACACAATAGTACAGCTAACAACACCCATCAACCACGGACAAGGTTCGCTGCCACCCCTAATTGCAGTGAAACTTGTTAATCCCTTCATCACAATACAATGATTAACACCTATTATTTATTTTTATTTATTTATTTATTTATTTTCACATTTATATACCACACCTATTTCCCTCATAGAACAAGTTTCCTCTTTCCCACAATTTAAAAAAACCCCACAGTCTCACTCACTCTTTACCCCAGAGCAGAGAACTCCTAGCTCCCTGGGCTCCTTGCCCTCTGAAGATGCCAGCCACAGAGTCTGGCGAAACGTCAGGAAGAAGAAGAAAAACTTCCAGAAAACAGCCAAACACCCTGAACAATCAGATCCCAGTTGTGAAAGCCTTCAATAATTCATTATTCTCTGAGAGCTTCTAGAACAATATTGTTATTCTGTTGTTATTCTCATTTATTTATCATAGGTTTCCATACTTCTTGTGCTGAATCTCTCTTTTAATTAACATCTTAGCTACAACATTTATTTATTTATTTATTTATTTATTTATTTATTTATTTATTTATTTATTTATTTATTTATTTAAATACTTATATACTGCCTGTCTTCCCGAAGGAACTCCGGGCGGTTTACAACATGAATGCAAATAAAGAAAACAATAAAACAACAGCGATAATAATATACTAAACGAAACATCAACATAAAGCGACTATATAAAAGCCACAAAAGCAATAAAAAAGATAATAATAGTAATAATTAGCGTGATGGCGGGGCAAGAGAAAAAATATTAACTGTCGCCAAATGCCTCATGAAACAGCCAGGTCTTTAAGGGTTTCTTAAAGGCGGGCTGGGACTGTGCTAGGTGCAACTCACTTGGGAGATGGTTCCATAATGCAGGGCCAGCCACAGAGAAGGCTCGGTTCCATGTCATAGCTTTCTGAGCCTCCCTGGGCATGGCCACCCAGAGTGAGAGCGCCCGCGACATTCTGGTTGGTCGGGCCTCAGTTGGTCTTTGAGAGATTGCTCTGCCAGGTATTCAGGTCCCAAGCCATGGAGGGTTTTATAAATTAAAACCAGGACCTTGAATCTTATTCGGGACACAAAGGGTAACCAATCAAGCGAGCCAGTACTGGGGTGATGTGGTCATATTGGTGCACACCCGCTACCAGTCTGGCCACCGCATTTTGTACCCACCGAATAAGAGTCAAGGGCAATCCCACGTAGAGAGCATTGCAGTAGTCTATCCTTGAGATCACAAGTGCTTGCACTACCGTTTTCAGGGAGTCCTCATCAAGATACGGACGGATCTGGGCAATTTGCCGAAGATGAAAAAAAGGCGGTCCTGGACACAGCAGCCACCTGGGCCTCCATGGAGAGAGCCTAGTCCAGGTCCATGCCCAGATTCTGGACTCTGTCAGCTGGAGCGAAACACCCTCCAGACTAGGGAGAGGGCCTCTGCATCTGGAAGAGGGAACCCTAAAGAACATAACCTCGGTCTTCTCTGGGTTATTAACACAAGCAGCATTTTAAAATGCAGATCACTTTCCTCCCTCTTTTCTCCTTGCTTCACATGGCATCATTGTTTTGTTTATCTTTTCCTGCAAAAACTGGCACAAAACAGCTTCATCTGTCTTGTCATTGTATTGATAGCTTTGTACCAAAAATAGTGAGGTGTTTTGATTTTGTTATATAAATTATCTGACAGAGCACTTCTCCAATTGTACTTTTACTTGTCTCAGCAACATCTGAGTCTCATTTTTAAAAGAAGATTACATTCTTAGGGCAATCTGCACATAAACTCAATTCCCCCTCAATTGTTGACAGGTCGGTATATAAGCAGAGCAGTTTATTCCATATCTAAGGCTATCAGTAACTTTTAAGCCTTGCCTGCTAACATTATTTTTGAGGGCTGAGAGGACAACACTTTAGCACTTTTGCGGGCAAAATGGCTTTTAATCCTTTTTCCTATGTCAGAATAACCCTGAGCCAAGCTTTGCCAGCAAAAATTGTGTCCATGTGGCTTGAAATCTAACTCTTTATGGTAAGGACTTCTGGCACTGTGGGTGTCCTTCCCTCTTAGGCCATATTCTGTACTTGTGGGGACCATATTCTGCATTTACTGCAAACTTCATACAGTACTGTTAGTATTCATGTTATTTTACCTTTGACCTCAGAAGGTGGAATAACTGGAGCAGGAATATTTGTTTTGGTTTATGGCCATGCCATTTGAATGTCAGATGTCCCAGTGAGGTTACCATGGATTTCTCATTATTTATTGCAATCACAATGAATACTGTACATCTAAAAATAAGCAGAATCAGTTATATCTGTCAGTTCATGTAATGTATAACGAAAAGCCTTACTTTGTAACCACAGTACCAGTACTTTTAAATAATTTCTTTTTTTTTAAATAATAGGATGAATTAAATAATTATCTGAAAAGTAAGCTGCTGAAACGTTCAACACTCTGTATTTGTACATTTTTCTTATATTAATTTTAAAATACTATTCTATTGATGCAGAAAGCTCTCAACAGTATTACCCCTTTTATGCTTTTGGGTTGAATTCCTAGGTCATTAGTCAGAAAAACCAATTATTTGAATGTCAAGAAAAAACAGTAAACCTCAAAAAGGATTTGGCAGAGATGCAAGAATGGATGGCTCAGGCAGAAGAAGAATATCTGGAGAAAGATTTTGAATACAAGAGTCCAGATGAGTTGGAGAATGCTGTGGAGGAAATGAAGGTCAGAAATGCTAGAAAAGTTCAATTGTATATAAACAGTGATATGGCCACTGAACAGTGGGCCACATTAGCCATAACTAAAGCATGAATTACTTTTTCCAAATATTTTGTGGCTTTTCTAAATACAGTGAATTTTTGGAAGTGTAAACTTCAGATGTTTCATAATGGGAGTTCCTTCTTAAGTCCGTGCTACCCATATCATAGTTGTCCTTGGAAATATGTGAGAAAAGGGAAAGCAACATAGTTTTAGGAAAATTGATTTTTTAAGGCTAAGGAAAGGGATATACAGTGGAACCTTGAGTTACATACTGCTTGACTTGCATCATATTTGACTTGCAGCAAGAAGGGGCCTGTTTGACTTGAGTCGCAGGCTTTGACTTACATCTTGGAGCCCCAGTGCAAGGAACTGGAATTGGGTGGCAGCCACAACCCAGCATCACGGCTGCTGCCTCCATACTGCTCCTGCCTTCTTCTCCTCCTCCGGCAGCGGCGGCTTTGGCGAGGCCAGCTCAGAGCACCTGGAGCTGGTCCTTGGCCTCACCGAAGCCGCTGCTGCTGCCGGAGGAGAAGAAGGACAGGGAGCTCGGGGCTGGCCTCGCTGGTTAGACAGTCGGCTCAGTCTTGTAAAAAATCTGGCTGAAGAAGTCTGGTCCACAATGGAAGCATTTTAGTTGGGGAGCTGTGAAGTTGTGGGGCTCTAATGGTAAGCATAGAGTTGTTCAGAACTTGGAACGTCAGGTTAAAAATCAGTAATACTTAAATGTTAGACATTGTTGCTATGAACATTAAAAAGTGGAGGCATATAACTTGTGGACTATAATTCCACTGCCTCCTCCTCTCTTTGAAGAGACAATTCATTTACATCCCCAGAAGGAATCTGCTATCCCAGTCAAATTTGTGTTAAATTGCTCTTTTCGCGGGTCTTTTTCATCATCTGGAACAGATTAATCCACTTTCCCATTACTTTCTATGGGAAACGTTCGTTTGACTTAAGTCATGTTTGACTTAAGTCTAGACCACTGGAACGAATTAATGATGTAAATCAAGGTTCCACTGTATGTATTTATTGCTATTTTAAATAACCCTGAGTACCAGGTTAACTTTACATTTCTGTTTAATGTTGTTGCGTGCCATCAAGTTGGGGACAGCGTAGAGTGGGCCTAAAAGGGCTTTCAAGGTAAGTGAGATTCTTAAGGCATGGTAGTATGTGTTCCATCACTCTTTGTAGAGTTTTCATGCCTGAGAAATAATTTGAACTCAGATCTCCTAAGTTGTAATTGTTTACTATATCCACTACGCCACAGGGAGCCTGTACTGCCTAATGCTGGCTTTATCTTGATCAGATGGACTCAGCCTATAGCTGGTTGATAAGTTGGGTCTGGAAGAAAAAAAAATGCAAATTGGATTATATAATGAGGTTGAGAATATAATTGGGGTTGAAATATGTCTGTGAAGATTCTCAGTTGTGTCCAGGTGAAGTTATCTGGAAGTTGAGTCATGGCAACAGTACTTCTTTTCTTGAGATAGGGGTCCGGGAAGCTATTCATGTGTGTATTGAAAACCCCTCTCTCAATAGAGGTGGGGGACTCAGGCAGAAATTATCTACTACTTATCAAGCTGCCTTTTCATCAATCCCCAAACAAATCAGAAACCCTTCACAGCTCCACCAGCAAGGACACAGCTAATGAACCATAATTAATGGGTGTCGGGAAGGGTTGCATAGGTGCCACATTCATGCACCCCAGGACATTGTCCACCTAATGAGCCTATTCAGGCCATTGTCCACCTAAGGAGCCTATTCAGGACATTGTCCAATTTATGAGCCTATTCAGACCAAGGTGATGTTAAATCAATGAGAACTATAAATTGGAGTCCTAGCCACTAACTTCCCTCAGACTGATGCAGCTGTTTGGATGAGTACTGAGACATTTTGATCTCTCAAGAAAAGAAGTCCAGTTGCCATGACTCAACTTTCAGATTTTGACTCAAAACTCACTATAGGTTTCCACAGTGCTGTGCTAGCAAATCTAGTGAGGACATTCTACACTCTAAATTATTATGCAAAACATAGTATCTGTTGTGCCTCTTTTCTTTACCCTCACCTCTATTGCTACCACCAAGTTGAATTCCAACTCATTCTGATTTACTTTTCATAAGGCATTTTAAGGAGCACTCTATGGCTGATTGACTAGAGTCTGGAAATGAGAATTTGTATCCTCACTCAGCCATAGAAATTCACAGGGGCAGTGGAAATGGTAAAATTACTCCATAAATATCTGACTTACCTTGAAAGTTGTATTAGGGTTACTATAAGTCAGTACTGACTTGATGGCATGTAGGAAGAACAATTACTGGTGAAATATCAGTATTGTGAGAAAATGAAACGAAACAAAGAACTGGAGAGCAAACGTAACATGCACATTTCATTCTGCTTTCCAAATGTAAAGGAAGTCATTTTTCTCTTGGGGTCTTGCTGTATTCTGTGTAATGCTATAAAAATATTTTAGAGGATAATAATTGAAATCTCAGGAGTTTGGCTATGAAAGGCAGATCGTGTTCATTTATGGCAGCTCATCAGAGAATGAACAGAATGGTGGAGCTGTTGTTGGCAATTCCATATTTTACTTGGTCTATTAGGACATCTTTTGAAGTAGATGCTAGTCCAGTCTTCCATTATCTAGCGGAAGCTAGATTTATTGGACAAAAATGCCCATTGTCCTCAGCTAGTCAGTCCATCTGAACAGAGCCAGGTTGGACATGTTTTGGCCCACAAAGGCTTATGGCATAATAAATGTGTTATGGCAGAATCCTGCTTGATTAATGAAGTGTAAATTAAACCTTTAGTTGTAGCAAAAATCCTTGATCGCAAAATTGGAGAATTATTACAATGACTTTGAAAGTAATGTCAAACTTTAAGAGCCAGTTGACATAATGGCTGAAATGTTTGCTTTGGCTCAAGGGCTTTGGGTTTCGGTAAGCACTCAACAGTAAATTAGTCTAGGATATTAACTACGTCTCTCAGGTGGAATTTTATATCCTAGTGTACAGTAATTATTATGATAATAATATGGGGTAATCCCAGGGTATATTGTCCTGGATTTGTTGGAAGCACTTGAGATGCAAGAATGATAAGTAGCACAGTACTTCAGGTGAAGTACTTCGGTTGAGCTTAATGGAATTTATGCAATGCATTTCTTCTCACTTCTATAATAATGCGGTAGTGAAAATAAAATTTCATTTTAATGGGAACAATATATTTACTCATGGAACCAATTTATTGGAGAAAAGGCCAAAAACTGGCAGGTGGGTTCAGCCGGGTCAGCATTTGTTGTCTCTGAACAGAGAGCAAAAGAAGATGTGCTACAGAAGGAAGTGCGGGTGAAAATTCTCAAAGACAACATCAAGATGTTAGCTGCTAAGCTGCCATCTGGTGGTCAAGACTTAACAACAGAGCTGAACCTTGTATTGAGAATTACCAGTTACTCTGCAACAGAATCCGAGGGAAGTGCCACACTTTGGAGGTATGGTCTATATAGGATGGCCTTTCTTCTCTCCCTGTCACACTATGGGAAACTATCAGCCCAAAAGATGTTGCCTTAAGACTAAAATTGACAGTCTGCCCCATTGCTTATCCTTTAAAACATGTTCAAAAATGTCCATGTTTTAAGGTACAGTGGTACCTTGTATAATGTAATTAATTCGTTCCAAATGAAATTACGTTATACAAATTTTCCTTTGTACAAATTGTGAATTCCCATAGGAATGCATTGAAAATGGGAGTAATCCGCACGAAGCTGAGCGCCCCCAGACCTGCAGCAGCAGCATGAGCAGCAAAAAAGCAGAGCGTGCTCTCTCCTGCTGGCTCCAGCTTGACGGCAGAAACTTCAGGGGCTGCCGAGAACCCCAGCAAGAGTCACCTTTCCAGTGCGCATCGATGTTCTTCCTCCACCAGGGGTGGGCGGTGAGGAGGAGGAAGGGGCGGCGGCGGCAGCCCTTGGAAGTTTTGCGCCCCCGCACGCCATCCGTGGGACCCTGGCTCACTTTTGTGTCCCTCCTCGGTGTTGGAGCAGGGGGAGGAGGAGGGCGGCTTCACCTTCACAGTACGGCCGCCGCCGCCACCACCACTCCTCGTGCTGCCTTGGCATAGCCACTTCTTGCCCCCGTGCGCTCGCCCCGCGCCGCTGCCTGCAAGCTCTCGGCCAGCCCTGTCGCCAGCCCGTCTGCCTGAGTGCCTTGCAGGAAGCAGCCACCCGAGCAACAAAGGAGAAGGAGAAGGGCAGGCGGGGGCGCGTTGGTGAGACCTGCCTTTTCCCCCTTGGCTCCCTTTTTAAGCCAAGGCAAGCAAGTGCAGGGTGGCCCAGGAGCTCCGTCTAAGATAACCCATGGCAAGAAAGAAATGAAGCTTTGGGGGGGGCGTTGAGCTCTCCACTCTCCTCCTCCTCTTCCTTTTCCTCTCCTGGCTCTTTTCTGACAAGAGACTCTTTGAATTTACAAATTAGGGAGCCACTGGGTCCGGCTGTGAAGCTACCAGCGAGGCATCCTCCTCTCCTCCCTCTCTCCCTCCCTCCCTCTCAATCTCCCGACCCTCCTGTGCAATCAGGCTTGGCAGGGCACCAATGCACCTGCTCTGCAGCTGATCAGCGCACTTCTTGCTGATTCCCTGCTGGCCGTAGGATGGTTGGGGTTGAAGGTAAGGGGAGAGGTGGGGGGCAAGCTGAAAAGGCTAGTGGGTAACAGGAAGGCTGGGCATTTGGCAACCACGGAGGAGGAGGAAGTGCCTTACGGCCTGGCAGAGCCCGCCTGCAAGATTGGTGGATGAGGTGGCGGAGTGCCATGGTGGTGCTAATTACCTATCACCGGATTTTTTTTATGTTGTACGGATTTTCCATTATACAAACCCTACGTTACACGAGGTACCACTGTATTTGGAGGTCTGACTAGCTGACATGATTTAATTGTTTTAGTCTTTTCTTAAAATAACAACTTCAAACCTTTTATATTTCATTTGTTATTGTCAGCTTTAACACAATTTCCCAATGCTTGTTTTTAGACCAGGGACAAAAATACTGTTATACCATCTAGCTCTTATACTGGACAAAACTTGTTCACCTAAGTGGCTTCAGTATTAGAAGGATGTATCATATTTTTATAATGTATTTTGCAACAAAAATGTTATATCGTTGAAAAGCCAGAGAATTATATGTGAAGAATTATATTTTCTTTCACCATAATTTCTGTATCAAGTGGTTGTGAAAACATTGTTGTGTAAGTTATACTTGCAGACATTAATGCCTGCAAATTGACAACTGCCATTTAGTATGGTTGTAACACAAAAATTAATACGCCTTTTGCCCTCCCAAGAGAAGTGGGTGTGGGGGCTAGAACAGATCTGAAAAGATTTTGGGAATAGATATTGTAAAACAGATAAGTAGGACAGAAATTATTAGCTAATAAATGTCAATTACTTTGCGAGGTAAATAAAGTTTTGCAACTCTGTGAGCTCTCCTGGTAAACCATCTATTCCACCTCACTAGTTGAAGTAGGGACCTGTCTCTCTGTTTTTGTCCCCTGTAACCCTCACCTTCAGGAAGTGTGGTCTTGCTGGATCGAGCTGCTGCATTATCTGGATCTGGAAACAGCCTGGCTAAATACTTTAGAGGAAAGGATGAAATATACGGAAAATTTGCCAGATAAAGTGGAAGCTGTCAATGAGGCTCTTGAGGTATTGTGGATATTCCATAAAAGTAACTGTATCCCGGGGGGGGGGGGCACAGAAAATAACTAATGTACATCGCTTCACAGGCTCAAGTGTAGTAAAAGGCAAACACAATATTTTTTTTGGCTATACGTAGAGGTAGAATAGCTGGAATATTAAAGAACATAGGACTTTTATAATGATACATAGTATTATATAGGTTTATATCGTATCATATGATTTTATATAATATAACATTTTCATGGTATCTTATGGTTTATAGTTATGGTAAGCTGTTGCATACAAAGTATGGGATAGGGTGAGTTTCTGAAAACACAGGGGCCAAATTCAACCCTATGTTGAATCCTATGTTGAAAACATAGGGGCCAAATTCAACCTATGTCCAACCCTATATTTCAGGCCATCTAGCCCTGAAATGTCCATTTTTAAAAGAAAGATTTTTTAAAAAGTAAAAAGAAACTTAAAAAAACTTTAACACACAATAAAAGATCAAGCTTTCGGCATGGATAGGCATTGTGCCATCTTGAGCATTACAAAAGGATTGTGCCATCTTGAGGATTACTACATTGCATGCTGATACATTACGGAACACTCAAGTGGAGTAACTTTTTACTTGGATGTTAAACTTGTGAAACTCATAGGTCTTTTCAGTCTGTTGACTGGGGTTGTTCTACCTCTGCTTTCAGCAGAAAATCGTTGGCACAAGCCATACCAAATTTGTAGCCAGGTCTTTTCAATATGTTGATTATGCTTCCCTCCTTCTCTTTCCCTGTGTCCTTGTCTTAACTAATGTCATAGAGGCTGTGGACATCCAGAACCCTTATATGAGCACGGTATATTTATGAGTGACTAAACAGAGACTTAAGTCAGACAAAGTGGAGGGTCCAGGATTGAGAGTATAACCTAATTTACATGGGCTTCCATTTCTGTAAAGGATGAGGTTTAAGGGTCGTTTTGGATCCAGTGCCTTTGGAAAGTATTAGAAAGCTACAGATAGTACAAAACAGCAAGTGCCAGAAGGCTCTGTGGTGTGTGCTGAAATCTCGTATTTCATGCTCTTGAATCAAATGGGCTGGTTTCCAGCTTGTTGGCAAGCCCAGTTCAAGGTGCTCATTTTGACCTATACAGTTCAAAGGTGTAGCTCTGGTTCAGGATAGCTGAGAGACTTCCTCCTTTTATTGGAGCTGCCTGAAACCTACCTTTCATCTTGCCTTCCTGCAGAGGCATATGATGCACTGCAAAGGCATATGGATGACACAGATAAAGGAACTGCCAGTTCCCCTGGAAAGGTGAGTTTGGTGGGTACAATACATGGGGCCTTCTGCACAATAGATCCTAGAATTCCCTTCCAAAACAGGTTTTCTCATTAAACAGTTAGTAAAAACTACTGCTCTGCTGAGGTTTAACTAACTGTGGCTGCTTCTTGAAAATTAAAATGCTCGATGCTTTATTGATGTCTAATATATGTAATTTCTTAGCATTGCTTTAGTTTTTATTTGGAATTATTGTATTTTATTAGTTTCCTTTTTTGGATTAAACATCTTCAAGTATGCAGCAAGTGGTGGAACAATCTTAGCGTACTTCAAACAAATCTCTTTCCCGCCCTCATTAGTCACTGGAATCTGTCCTGCGCCATCCTGCTGATAATCGGACTCAAATTCGGGAGCTTGGCCAAACCTTGATTGATGGAGGAATCCTTGATGAAATCATCAGTGAGAAACTGGAGGCTTTCAATGCACACTATGAAGAGTTGAGCCATGTGGTAAGCTTTTGTATGTTTTAGTGGGAGAGATCATTCATTTTTACTAGTGTCCTTTGTATCCTCAGCAAAGAACGTAGAACAATGCTTGGAATGGCTGTCGCTGCCTGACAGAATTTATTAGTGCCTTATATTAAAATTAGGCTTTTAATCTACTGAGCCAAAAGAGTAGGCAAACCTGGGAGTTTGGCACAAAGCAAAAATGGAAGGCTGACTGAATTCCTGACTGGCAAGCCCATATATGCCAGGAAGGCTGAATCAGAGATGGTGTGCATGCCAGAACAAATGACAATGAATTGCTGAGTCATGGGTGGACATCACCCATTCTTCCTCAGAATATTTAGGATCTGGAGATTCAATCTTAATCTACTATGACTGTGATTAAATTTAATTCATGTAAAGCAATCAGTAATGAAGTTGTGAGATTGCTCCCATAAATTTAAGTGTACGTTTTAGGGAAAATACAGTGATACCTCAGTTTAAGAATTTAATCCATTCTGAATGCATGCTCTTAAATTGAACTAATCTTAAATCGTGGTATCTATCTGAAAATTGAAAAAATAAGTTAAAAAATAAAAAAATTAACAAATTGTAAGTTGAGCAGACCATATCTAAAATTTGTAAGGTGGCAGTTAAAACAACAACAGTTTTCCGTTCTTAAGTCGAATTACTCTTAAGTTGGGGTACCACTGTACTGTTCTTTATATGAAGACTTACCTGAAGTGTGACAATATTTAATTCAAGGAGTGCTAAAAATCAGACTAAAGCTCCAGATTGGGGATTGTAGTATAAAAAGACACAACTAGAAAGCCTCAAATCCATCATTGATGTTTCTTTGTTTTCCTTATTCAAAAGTATGAATTATTCAATTCTGTCACTTGTACACTTGTTTATACGGGGATTATTTTTATATATGGTTTACTTAGGATATTTTGTGATCATAAATTAGTGTGTGAACTTTGATCAGATATTTCTAATTTCCATAACTATGGGGGAGAAGCCTCCATTGTACTATCTTACAGTGATTTATAGCATCTTGCAGAACTGCAGAGACAGCCAGAGCCATTCTTTTGTATGAGTAATTCTCCTTGCATATATTTAAAGCAGCAGCTTGCAGTTCTAAGCCTATTACTTTGCATATTGCTTTAGCTTATTCAGTTATGTTCTGATGATTGATATGGTAATGCGATTTTCAAAACCATACTTACCCTTGGTATTGGAGCAAGAAGTCTTAACCTTTGGAAGAGTGTGATTATTAAACTGTTCACAGTGTCCAGGACCAGAATTTGTTACATGAGGAGAGGACTCTGACCCAATGTTTGCCAATAATCACTGGTGCCCGTGTTCACTGCCCCCCTCTTGATTTCCATCTTTGCTTTTACTTTATAGTATTTCTGTTGAGAGGTGTCAATGTGGGAGGTCCGTGCCATTTTATGGCATTTCCTCTCCTAGGAATTTCTGAGTTAAGAGGATTGTCCCACAATCTTCACCAACCCAGAAGGACTCATGTCTGTGGTCCTCCTTTTATTTCATCTGTGGGATCTGTGGCATGTGGAACTTTAGCAACAGTTTTGCAACTTATTCTGTTTCTCCTCTCTTTAGGCAGTGAGCAGGCAGATTTCATTGGAACAGCAGCTTCAGATGATGAGAGAAACTGAGCACATGTTGCAAGTACTACAGGAGAGCCTGAAGGATTTAGATAGGCAGCTAACTTCATACTTGACAGACAGAATAGATGCCTTCCAGATACCACAGGAGGCACAGGTATTTCCAATATTTTTCCCCATTTTGATTTTGATACACAGGGTTTTCAGTTGCAGAATGATT
This sequence comes from Phrynocephalus forsythii, assembly GCA_029282475.1. NCBI lineage: Eukaryota > Metazoa > Chordata > Lepidosauria > Squamata > Agamidae > Phrynocephalus > Phrynocephalus forsythii. Next base: position 66,513,563 of record JAPFRF010000002.1, read on the forward strand.
ATAGATTGCTTTTGATGGGAATCTGTGCTGTGTAATTTAGCTATGTGTGTGTGTGTGAGAGAAGGTCCATTGGAATACTGACAATGCTTGGCCTAATGGATTTGAAAGAAGCGACCTATCATCAGAGCCACCATGACTGATGGTGTAGCATTGTAGCATTCGCAATAGAGTTCTCTGGTGTGATTTATTGCTAATAAGATATCTGCCATGTGCTATTTTCCCCCTCTGTTATAATGACTTGGCAGAAAATTCAAGCTGAGATTGCTGCCCATGAATCTACCTTGGAAGAGCTAAAGAAGAATGTGCGAGCATTGATGCCAAGTTCCCCAGAAGGTAGATCTCCTCGTAGTGGGTCTCATCTGGATGCCTTACAGGTAAATGTCACAAATATTTGCCAGTTCGGTTTTTTGTTAAGTTTACTGGAATTGAAAACATTTTTAAAAAATATGAAACGAGGATGCACTTGTGGTAGGGAAGAAAAATTAAATCCTGCCACTTGGATTGATTCAACAGAATTCTAAATTGATGTTAAAACTAGACTGTGGGTGATACCTTTGTAGGCTGCTAGTAGAAAAATAAAAAATGTTGCTGAGCTTTCGAGAGCACAAGCCCTCTTTTTCAAAGCAGGTATAAAAGTCCAAACATTGCAAGGAATGTAATTTGCCAGGAGAGAGTTCTTAAAAGTTCACTGGCCAAGATGGACGCCAGGCTTCTTCTTGGAAGGCACAGAGCAGCATGGTCCGAAGGGGCTGGACTTTACAGGCCAATTCAAACAAAGAGCTGCATGGTATGGGCACCTCCCTCTTGCTTACAACCATAATCTACAACCACAGAGCTCCTGATTGGCCAATTTTACTAAATTGATGTTGTGAGTTTTTCGGGCTGTTTGGCCACAACTTAAAAAAACCTACAGTCTCACCTTTTTTTACTTGTTTCTGAAAAAAATCACGAGGCACACCACCATTAGAAAATGTTAAAAATTTTAGCCTATAGCGCAGGGAGAACTCCCAGTTGAAAAACCTGCCCTGCCCTAGAGCGCAGGGAGAACTCCCAGTTCCCTGAGCTCCTTGCTCTCTGAAGATGCCAGCCACAGAGTCTGGCAAAATGACAGGAAGAAAAACTTCTAGAACATTGCCAAACAGCCTGAAAAACTCACAACAGCTATCAGATCCTGGCCATGAAAGCCTTTGAGAATTCTAAATTGCTCTTGGGTTGAATGTGTTCCTTGGTTTGGGGCAAATTTAAGGAAGAAAAGAAAGTGGGTGGGCTGAAAAGATTGCTGAGAAGTTAATCATGCGTTGAAGTATTTAAAAATTCATGTGGTGTTTTGGGCAGGAACAAGTACAGTAATCCCTCATTTATTGGGGGGTTAAGGACCCCACCTGACCCATGATAAAGGAAAATCTGTGATATGCAGATTCTGGGTCAGGTCGGGATTGGGGGGGCTATCTGGGGCCTCCTACACTTAACTTTGGCCTGGTGCTGCCCCGAACAGGCCTCTGCCAGGCTTCCCAGGCCTGTCGGAGGCCCCAGGAATGGTTTCAGGTGATCTGGAAGGCATTTCCAGTTTGCCAGAAACACTTCTGGGGCCTCTGATGGGTCCAGGAAGCCTGTTGGAGGCCTACTCGGGGCAGCTCCAGGCCTTGGGGTAAATGCAGGAAGCCTCAACCAGGAAAATGTTGGTTGAGGACATATTTGAATTAAGAGGCAACATCCTGCACATGTTCTGGGATTGTGCAGGATGTTGCTTCTTATTTCAAATAAGGTGAAATAGCTCTAGTTTCAAGCATAGAGGAAATGACAAAGAAAGGAGAAAGTCCTCTGAGGATGGTAGAACTGAAAGGGTGAAGATAGTTTTAAAAAGAGATAAAGTGCATTTGTCGAATTATATAAATGATAATTGTAGTTAATTTAGAATGGTTAAAGTGGCAAAAAATTGAAACAAAAAGTTTATGCCCTCAATAATACTGCTTGGTGAATGTTTACTGCTCAGCAGTTTCACTCCAGTGTAAGGAGGAAGTTTACAGTCAGGGCATTCTTTTAGACTGTCAGTGGAGGCCCAGGTAGTATCAGTGGTCTGGTCTACCTAGCTCCAGCTCAGGCAGATTGCTCAGCTCCATCCCTACCTTGAGAGCAGGTCCACATTGGTCCATTTAGTCTTTGTTTTAGTCTTAAGGATTGTTTACTGTAATGCCCTTACATTCCACAATGTTCCCCACCTAATAATCTTCATAACATATTAGCCAGGAAAAAACCTTATGCACCCAATGAAAAGGGCTCTTAATTATGCACAATAATTTTAGGGTAGCTGCAGGATAGTTGGTTTTCCCCTACAATTTCCTCAGATGAGAACTCTTTTGGAAGAGTGTCACACAGTTTTCCAGTAGTCATTGTTGTTTTCTCAGTGCTACTAAGCATAAGGAGATTGTGGAGAAGAGTGTTAATGACCCATAACATTTCAGCCAAGAGATGGAAGGGGCATTGAGGTGAGCCAGGAGCAAGAAAGTACTAATCAAGTGCAATGAATTACTGATTGAGGGCCAGATAGGAAGAGAGGCTTTGATTCTTCTTGTTTATATTTATTGCTTCATCAAAGCATGAAATAGTTCCCCTTTTTATACATACAGCGGAAGCTCCGGGAGGTGTCTACAAAGTATCAGCTCTTCCAGAAACCAGCAAATTTTGAGCAGCGCATGCTGGATTGTAAACGTGTTCTTGATGGTGTAAAGGCTGAGCTCCATGTGTTGGATATGAAGGATATTGAGCCAGAAGTAATTCAGTCTCACTTCGATAAGTGCATGGTAATAATATTTATTTATTTATTTATTTATTAAATTTATATACTGCTGCATCTAGCTACATGGTTACTCTGGGCGGTTTACAAACTGAACAGAAATCAAACCATAAATAGTAAAATACAATATAATAGATTAGCACATGTATATAAACAAAAACACTATAACTAGTAAACAATATATAGCAAAAACATAGAACAGGAGCAAGATGGGCTACAGATAAAAGCAAATAAATGCATAATAGCAATCATTATTAGAACAGATTAATATCTGGGGAAAGCCTTTTTAAATAGCCATGCCTTTAGATGTTTCTTAAAGACTGGGAGGGAATGTGCTAGACAGATCTCAGGAGGAAGTTGGTTCCAGAGCCGAGGGGCCGCCACTGAGAAAGCCCGATTCCTCATCACAGATTTACGGGCTTCCTTCAGCGATGGCACCGTCAAATGTCCTGCCTGAGATGATCGGGTGTTATGGGCAGTACTTTGCGGCAGGAGCCATTCTGCCAGATAGCAATAATGCTGTGGCTGCACTTTCTCACTTGTGTATCTCTAAATCCAAGGAATCCTTGAAACAGTGGCCATCTGCTGCTGTTGTTTACACTCCTGTTGGGTGGGCAGAACCTGGCCAAAAGGATTTCAGCCGTAACAGAAAGAGAATGTGACACTTGCCCGTATAATTAGATTAATATATGTTCTGAAGGACGGTCTATTTAAAGTACACCTTTAGTAGTGCCTGGAGACAAATGTTAAAGCAAATTCTAGGAGAACATTGTCATATTTTGAAATGTAGCATGTCACTAAAATATGGTATAATATTAATATTGCCCTACTGAATACTAAAACTGAAAGAATTGTCCTAGTTCTTGAAGAATGGCCCAGTTTCATCTTGATTTCTGTGTAGCCCAGAATTGTGTCTTTGTTAGTCTCTTTGGAAAATATGATAGATCTTCCTTTCTCTCCCCAAGGAGAGAAATGTCTGTCCTTCAGTATGCCAAAGCCTTTTAACACTTCTAGGTTCATGGTAGTCACAGTTTATCATGATGTCCATGTAAAAGTTATCTCTTTTCTAACTTAGCCAAGCCATTGTCATGAAATGAGGAGTGATGCTGTAGGCCTTCTCATGGTTTGTGCAATGTGGACATAGTGGGAAACTATGCCAAAAAATCAGTTAGTTCTGCTTGCCACTATAATGCAGTTAGCATAAATATTAGTGACAAATTGCCCCAAATTAAGAAGTCAGTATAAACGTTTGAAATTGAATGCAGAGTCTCACATCTTGGTGTGTAAGAGCAGATGCCTACATTTGCTTCTTAACTTAGCGTAGTTCACTGCTCAGATTGAAGCCAAATGTGTTAGAGTGGTGTGAAAATACAGTTCTTTTGGCTTGTGGTTAATTTGAATGAATTGGATTTTGTTTGGATGAAGGATGCATAGACGAGTGAGCTTGCAAACTTGTAACCACCTAAAAATTAGCAAACGTAGTTTGGTTTTGATATTTCAAGTGACCTAGAGCAAAAATTCAGAGGTAATGTAACATAAAGGCTGAAATTATGTTGCATGGTATAGTAAGCTGCATTAGAGCAGGCCCATTTTTTAAAGAAAAGTGTACTGCATTTAAATCAGTACAACTTGTTTAGTAGCCAACTCACCAGATCTCCAATGATTTAATGGGATTATTTTGATGCACCTTATTCCACTATGGAACACAATTTCAGGCAAGAAATCTTGAGAGCTGTTGGAGAGTAATAGTACGCTGTGTAATGGTGTATTTGGTAACCAAATGTATGTTGTTCCGGCTCTAGAAACTCTACAAGACTCTCAGTGAAGTAAAGCTTGAAGTGGAAACAGTAATCAAAACAGGAAGACAGATTGTACAGAAACAACAAACTGACAACCCTAAGAGCATGGATGAGCAGTTAACAGCACTGAAATTTCTTTATAATGACCTGGGTGCGCAGGTGAGGATTGTTATACTTTTGTAAATGCAATTTTTTTTTGCTTTTGTTTTTATTTTTCACTATAAAACAAATGCTAACTGATTGCTGACATCCAATAAATTTCAAGGAATGAATCAGATGTTATATAAATTTCATTGACTTCTTATTCAATTCCGGTAACAAATTGGTTACTTATTGCAATTTCCGGTAACATATTGGTCTTTTGCCTTACTATCTGAATGGTTTTTTCCTCCCATTTCAGTATGCCTGCTATTATAATTGTTATATCAAAGGCTGATCTAAGTTACTGTGATGGATGAGCAGCCACAGCAGCAATAGGTGGCAGAAAACAGCTCTCTTGGTTATTTTGTCCATAATGTCACAGGGATGCTGTCGACAGCTTCCATTGTTACCTAGCCTGTGTTCTTGAAATTGCAATTTTGCTATCTGTTTTTGCACATTGGGTTCTTTCCACAGGTCACAGAAGGGAAGCAAGATCTGGAGCAGGCGCTGCAGCTATCATGTAAACTCAAGGAAGTCTCCCTCTCTTTGTCAAAATGGCTAGAGGCCACTGAGGCTGAGTTGGTACAGAAGTCTACTTCGGACAGATTGCTTTCTGATCTGGACACTGAAATTGCATGGGCTAAGGTAAACAAAACTATATATCTTCCCACTGCTTTTTAATATCACACCATGATTTTCAATGAATGCATAAAGTCTTCTGCATTTCAGACTTGGAGTCACTTTTTTGTGGATATGGGCCTGTTAAACTGCAGTCTACCCCAAATGCTTTTACTCTAAGCTAAAGAACAATATTTTAATGAAGAAGATGGGAAACCTTTTCAAACTAAGTAAAACAACAAGCTCATTTGAGTTCACTTGCCGGTTAATGAGTGTCTTCATTTTTACTACTATGTTCAGTGGTAATTCTTTTGCATGGCTCCCATACCCTGGATGCAAATGTCCCGCCTGGAATATTATACAGGCATGTATGAATCCCTGCCAGTAATGTAGGTGACCTTTTTTCAGTTTGCCTTACTAAAATTAAAGATATTTAGGGGCAATTATACTCCAAAAGAGAAAATAATAACATACATAGCACTAACTCGGCTGTGGTTTGTTCCTGGCTTAGACTGAGATGCAAGGAAAAATGTTGATATAGGTTTTAAAACAGGAGTTTGGAACAGACCTTATTTTTTTAGTAGATGGCAGTCAGGTGTATACATGCATTTAAGCTTTGGTGAATATAACTAGGAAATTTAGAATATTTGGCATTCCTTTCTCTGTCAAGTTCCAAATGCTGTTACACATGGCACATGATTACTGTGACTGCTATTTATTGCTTATCCTCTGCTGTACTACAGTACAATGGAGGTAATAACACCACCCAGATCTTGTGGGACCTTCGGATAGTTTTAGATCAAGATTCATTGTTTTAACATGTTGAATGATTAGCTGTTAGATCTGTAGTCACTCTGTAGAACCTAGGGTAGAGGATTTAATCAGAACTTTACCATAGCACTACTACAAGTCTACTCATTAACATTTAAGCAGTTAATATTTGCACTGCAGTATGTTTCATGCTTTTTGTTGTCTTTTTATAGATGTTTTTGCTTATCAGAACAGGTGAATTGCACCATTCAAAAATACATAGCACGACAAATCTAGTACTCAGTATAGTACTGTATTCAGTGTAGTATTTTTCTCTATTAAGTTATACAGTTTTTTTTAATTGTTTGTTTGGTATCCTAGAGAATGCCACGTTAGTCAATTATTTGCCTAATAGTTCAGGGTATATATTTATTTTATCTATTTAGCCTACAAAGAGGTCTGCATTATATTGTGTGATGATTTTAAAAAGGGAGTAGTGTAATTTCCTTGTAATAAAGCAACAGTGCAAAAGACTACTGTATATGAATTGCTAAGGGTATAATCTGAAAGTATGAAAAGGAGTTATCAGTAAACCCAACAACTGACTACACTGATCTGTGAAGTCAAAGAATGCTTCTCTATGTTCCTTGCTGAAGTAAAATTGTAATTAATGAACAGTTTCATATACAGTACCTGCAAAAAGGTGAAGTTCAAGTGATTCTCTCTCTCTCTCTCTCTCTCTCTCTCTCTCTCTCTCTCTCTCTCTCTCTCTCTCTCTCTCTCTGTTCTGCTGCTGCAGACTTCTCTCCCACCAAAATATGGCTCCGGGGGACTTGTTAGCCTTTGGGAACAGGTTTTTAGGGTTGGTGGTATGGTTTGCAGGGTAAAAGAGGATACCTTTCCCGGAAGAACTATTGTAAGTGCTCCCCTGAGTACTGATTAAAGACATTGGCAGCTCCAAGCCAGATGTAGTTCAGGGGTGGGGCTTATTTGCTATTTGCACAAAAACTTCATGGCATTCCGGGACCTTGACAGCCTGGAGCTGAGAAGCAGATATAAGGCTGCTCCTGTCCCAGCCCGATCTCTTATTTGGCAAAAGGATCAGCCCCACCCTCCCACCCTAACAAAGGAGAATGAGATTAGCTGATCACTATGGGGCTGGATGGGAATTTTTGGTGGCTACTCATATTGGCCTCGACTAGCTATGAGTTTTCACATGTGCAGAGGGAACCTTTACCTTTTTTTTTTAATAAAGAAGTTTGGAATGTAGCTGTCAATGACAAATTGACATGTAGTATTAAAGAAAGAAAAGGTCTGTCAAATAAGAATATGTTTAGAGATTTATGGGAAGAATTTATTGATTTTGTATTAAAAATATGTCATGTCATTACGTAATTGGTCCTGACACAGTACAGTACTTTGTCTTTTAAAAAACTGAAATAAGTCTACTGCCTTGTTGGGAACAACAACAAATAATAATAATAATAATAATAATAATAATAATAATAATAATAATAATAATAATAATAATAATAATAATAATAATAATAATAATAATAATAATAATAATAATAATAATACAGGAAAACAACGATCCAAATACGAGCTGATAGCTGGCATAATAAAGCACTGCATGGGCAGTTCCTCAAAAATCAAAGGAAAAGTAGATGAGGAAAAGATTTGGTTATGGCTCACCAATGGAACACTGAAAAAAGAGACAGAAGCCCTGATTTTTGCAGCTCAAGGACAATCTATCAGAACAAATGCAGTTAAGGCTAGAATAGAAAAATCAGCTGAGTACCCCACGTAGACTCTGCAAAGAGGCAGATGAAACTATCGACCATATATTGAGTTGTTGCAAGAAAAATGCTCAGACTGATTACAAACAGTGTCATAATGTAGAATTTGTCTCAAATGATAAAGAACTGGAATTTGTGTGATTGAAGAACTATCATCTAAATTACTTTGGGACTTCTGAATAAAGACAGACAGGGTTTTGGACCATAAACCCTGGATATTGTGATTGTGGAGAAGAAAAAGTATGACATTGAAAATGAGTAGAGTCACCGAGAAACAACTTGAAAAAAATTACCCGATATCAGAATTAAAAATTGAACTTCAGAGACTCTGCCATACAGACAGACAGGGTTTTGGAGCTGGGTGCAGTGCCTAATGAGCCAAATATTTAGAAGAAATTGTGAGTCACGATCAGTCAGAGAAGAAAACCACCTTGTGGATCATATGAGTCCTAAACATTTGCGTTCAACTAGTGAGCTACAAAACCCAGCATGGTTATCTTGTAGAGTAACAATAATAATAAAATAAAATAATAATAATAAAAAATTAATAATAATGTCAGGATCTAATAAAATTGAACTTCAGAGACTCTGGCATAAACCGGTACAGGTGGTCCTAGTGGTAATTGGCACGCTGGGTGCGGTGCCCAAAGAGCTAAGCAAGTATTTAGAAGAAATTGGAGTTGACAAAGTCACCATCAGTCAGATGCAGAAAACCACCTTACTGGGATCTGCTCGCATAATTCACCGATACATCACTGAGTCCTAAACGCTTGGGAAGTGTTTGACTAGTGATTGGTAATATAAAATCCAGCATAGATAGCTGTGTGGTTAATAAATAAATAAATAAATAAATAAATAAATAAATAAATAAATAAATAAATAAATAATAATAATAATAATAATAATAATAATAATAATAATAATAATAATAATAAATAATGGAGTTACATATAGTTGAGTGGGCTGAAAATTATTTAATTTATTCTGCCTACATTAGTTTATAAATATAGTGTGAATCATTTTGATTGCTGTTTTCTCATTTTAACTGGTGCTGAATTGTAATGGAGTTGTGTGCTGCTTGTCACTGGTGCCTGCAAGCAATTGACATGACTGGACTGTTCAGTTTCAGTCAACAGTGGGCTGAAGGAGAAGGGATAGATGATGTAAATTAGCTTGTGTAGGAGAGATACCAAAGACTCTCATTGTTCTCTTTGCCATTAAAATAAGTATGTAATGTTGTGTCAACACATTTCAGATGTAAGCATTTGTACTTGTATTATCAAAATTAATTAAATTAACTCTGGTGGCATGAGAGCTCAAGACGATTCTTTTGTTTTTCCTGAGAGAGCTTTCTAAGTTTTTGTTCTCATGCTCCTAAAGTCACTACCACTGCAAAATGTTTGGATTGGATTGTGTGTTATATTTAGTTATCACAATCATAATCTGCTAGGGTAACAAAAATCACTTCTTGTTGAAGTAATGCTTGCCAGGTAGTCAAGAAGTGAGAAGATTGTTATTGCACACTCTTTATACTTCATTAGACTAGATGTTGATAAACATTACCCTCTGTAGGTGAAAAGAGAGGTACAGATTGCTGTCAGAGCCAGGTTGGCATGATTATGTAAACAGTAGTAGCTTAGTGCCAGCCAGAAACCTTTAAATGAGAAGTGATTGAAAGATAGACAACCCACAGGTGAGGTCATTACAGAAAATGTATAAAAAGTCACCCCAGTTACTCAGAGCTGGCTGAGACAGGAGGAGAAGAGAGCAGGAACAAGTGAGACAATGCCGTACCGTGGCCAGCATATTATTCTTTTGATGTGTGTCCAAGTAATATTTTTTAAGATTGGGAAATGTACTCTGTATGTTTTAGAATATGACTGAAATATATTTTTCTAATTGCATTCTTTATGGATTATAATTTTTTATATTTCCCAAGCGATAGTTTTCTTGTACATGAAATATGGATGAAACATAAGTATATAAAATAGTGCCAGCTTGACTGATTGACCTTTCTACTCAGAAATATGACAGTAAAAAGACAAAAATATCTGAAGGGAGAACTAGCATACGATGGTACCTCTATTTAAGATTAGCTCAATTTAAGAGCAATTCCACATAAGAGCAGAAAGCAGTTGGTGTTTTAACTGCTGCCTTACGAATTTTAGATGCGGTCTGCTCTACTTAGATTTATTTATTTTATTTATTTTTTGATTTGTTAAAAATTTGTAAGTAGATGTACCACTGTATAACATAATCAAGTTGCCAGGAGATAAAGCATGTAAGCAAAGATATTCAGATTTTTGAAATATGTTTCCATGTGCTAAGAATGAACTATCTGGAGTTATGCACCCCCCCACTTCTACCCTGAAACCACTTGCTCTTATGGAGAGGAATGTCTGTCATGGAAAAAAGGAATCCCTCGTGTTCCATTTCTGCAGGCCGAGGAATGGGTTAGAATGAGGAAGAAGTTAATTATTTGGGACCCTAAACTAACATTCCCCTGCACAACTAGGTGGCCATGAGGGGCTTATTTGAAGTATTTTCTTTTAATTGTGATGGTGTAATGTGGCATGGAGAGATTTTGCCCTTCAGAAGCCATGTATGGGCATGTGTGGCTGCTGGACAGTAGAAATGGCCCTCCATGAGATCCACCAAAATGGCATTTGCAAGCTTTGACACATGCTTCAAGTGTGTAAACTTTATTTTCCTTCTGGGAGCCGTTTCCTCTTCCACATATTAAAATAATGTAATTAATGCAAAATCTTGTCCAAACAAATCAGAAAAAAAGAGAAATTCAGTGATGACTAAATTTCAGCAGCAGCCCTTTTAAGCGGTTTCCAGAGGTTCCAACTTTGGCTGCTACTCGCTTCAATAACTTTTCATGACTCCAGTTCCCTTTTCCAGAAACAGGGTTGGAACCATGATGACACTTCTTTGAAATTACTACATTCACTAAAGAATGTGATCACTAAGGCCTTCTTTAATGTTACAGTATTAATGGTTTGGAATTTGGTTTGGCATACAGTCAGACTGCTGGTAACTGCTTTGTGTCACACGAAAATGCAAACTCCTTGGTTTGGAATCTGAGGCGTACATAGGGAATCATTGGATGCCATCTTTGGATTTGCAGTTCTAAAAAAAATCTGTTGCCCTGTTCTTCATAGTTTCTGTTGCCTTTTAGAATGTGCTGAGAGAACTGGAAAGGAAGAAGGTGGATCTCAACAGCATAACGGAGAGCAGTGCAGCACTTCAGACCTTAGTGGACGGGAGTGAGACTACTCTGGAGGAAAAACTCTGTGTTCTTAATGCTGGCTGGAGTCGAGTCCGGACTTGGACAGAAGACTGGTGCAACACACTTCTGGTAAGTTGTAAACGAGAATAGCAGGTAATGAAACTTGTTGCTGTTTAGTCATATCTGATGTTATCTGTCAGACACTCAAGTTTCCAAAGTGTAGCTTAATATGGGGCAGAAGGTGGGCTCTGCGAAAGGGCTTCTGACCGTGGAGCCTCTTTGCCTCCTCCCACGTGAACTAGCGTGAGACGGGAGGCGAGAAGTGGAAGCAGGGGCATGGCCTCCTGCATAAGAGAAGAACCCTGCTGGGCCCAAGCCCCCTTTTGTTGTTGATCGCCGTGGCAAAAGAGGGCTTGAACCCTGCTGGGCCCAAGCCCTCTTTTGTCGTTGATTGTCCCCCACCCACCCACCATGTTTGACAGTACTAGTGTGAGTCTAACTGGTCACGTCATGGGCAGGATAGGAATTTTTGACCCATTCCAGAATTGACTGTAGCAGAGCGGGGTTTTTTAGCCTACCCACACTGCTACTTGGGGGTGGTATTAGCCCACACAGTTGCTTGGTCCCATCCTGGTCACACTGGCAGTAGTGCAGAGGGGAAATGAGCTGGTGGATCAAATTCTAAGATCCCCTTTGGCCCCTCTGGCCCCCAGCGGCACGGATCCAGAGATTGCAGCCCTGGGGGAGGGATGCGCTCTGAGGCCTTGCCCGTGCTGTGGGTCGCGGATAAAGCGACTCGGGTTGCGGACAGGGGGAGGGAATTTGCTGGCTCTGGAGGCCCTGTGCACACCACAGGGCCCACAGGGGGCTGTGACTCGCCCGTAGCTCAATAGTCAGAGGGGTCCTGGGAGACCCCGGGATCCCGACTATGAAACTGCACAGTTGCAGGCTCGTCATGATGTTATTTATTTATTTATTTATTTATTGTATTTATATCCCGCTTAATATGCAGGCTCCGAAATGGCAATCAATGATGTTATGTTATGTTGGAATGAATTTAGTTAATAAAGTGTGGCCCTTTGGTTTATACCCAATGATACTCACTCATGTGTTTATTTCACGCTGGGAGGGCAAGGTACTTATGGTGGTCTCACCCGGTGGAACATCGGAAAATGTAGAAATGCTTTTATGGATAGAGCCCAACTTCCCAGCTTCTCTCAGCATATCCAGTGGAGGCAGATTTCCAATTACTCAGTTGCTACAGTGTAGAGACTATATAAATACAAAATGAGGATACTTATTATTTTAATCCTATTGTAAGTTAAGCGGTAGGGAATTATGATGGGGACTTAGCTTAACTTTTGAGTTTTGGTTTCTGCTCTACTTACAGTGATTGTAGAAATTGGTCTTTTCCATTGTTTGCATTAGCAGTTTTTTTTACCATGTGTCAGAAACTTTTATGTGACAAAAGAGTCTCCTTAACTTTGAGTAAGATTAATGCAGATATAAGTCTCAGCCATCATTAAGGATGTCACAGCCTCGATATACTTGGTACAATCCCAAAATGGTGTCCCAATTTCTCATGTATTGTTAGAGATTCTGATATTGGCAGAGTAGTTTGGAAGCAGCCTTTGAATTTCTAGGCAGTTTTAAAGTCTTTTTTTTTGGGGGGGGGTTGAGCATTGATAAGAAACCCAGAAATAAAACTCAGGAATGATGTCAAGCCAAGATCCAAAGGTCCATTCTTGTAGGTTTCCATAAGGTTGAAGAGACTAAAACATCCTGTAATAATGGGAACCTGTTTTTGAAAGCCTGATTAGTTTTGCAGGTATTTTCCCATGCAGAATTGGAAAGCGATTGTTGCTTTATGTTGTCAGGTGCTTTTCAATCTATGCCAAGCCTGACAGGGTTTTCAAGATAAGTGACACGATAAAGGAGTGGCTTTCCATTGCCATTTCTCTTTGAGTCTTCACAGCTCAATAGGATTTGAGCACTAATCTCCTGAGTCCTAGTTTGACAACAAAGATGAAATTCCACTTGGATGTACAAAACTAGTTGGCTTCTAGATTTTTGACAGAAAAAAACCCCACTAGTATTATCCATTTACATGATTTATATCCTGTCCTTATTTATTTGATTGCTCTGCTTTGGGAATTGGGATACTGTTTTGCATCCTGGGTAGGGTAGATAAAAGTAAATAGAGGAATATCCAGCAGCAATTAAAGCTAGTGTAAAACATACTAAATACTAACAAAAGATACAATTTCATTGTGAATGGAAAACATACTTTTCATCTCAAGTGCCCACATGTATCTCAGAGGGGTGTGTGGAGGGACTTTTGTAACTTAGGGCTCATAACAATGCAAGCATATAAATGATGCTGTTGTCTTGCTGACCTCTAAGGGTGAGGTTATGGATGGTGGGATCTATGCACTGAGGCTGGTGTATCGGAACAGAAGCATTCTTTAACGTATTGGAACTTGAGTGATTTAGAGCAAATATTTAACACCTTGAATTTTCTCCAGAGTAAATCAACAACCAGGGTCCTTTAGGACTGAGCTGATAAAAGGTCTCCCAATGTTACTTGGGATGCTGTATTCTCTACTGATTGTACCTCCTCAGTTGTCTTCACAGGCTACTCCATGTAGTGTCAGTTTTTAACTTTATCCACTGGTGATAAAGCAAAAATATTTGATCTGCTATCAGATTCTATTAAAGACTGGTTACATGTTTGAACATGTAATCATATTCACGTAGGGTGTCAGCTGCAGCCTTCCAGCCATTTTGTTCTTTTGGGTGACAGTTTTAAATGCTACATGGTGTGTCCCACATTCTCCAGCTGTGTCCACTGTTGAAGTAAGATCCAGCTGCTAGTCTAGTTCACATGATGGTAGCAGAAGTGCATTCTTGCCATATGCCTCAGGCAGTAAAAGCATCCTGGGCTGATAGTGCTTTGGTATCAGAGGTATGGAAACAAGAGACATTAAATAGTGGGATAGGGCATAGATTTAATCTGCTCTGTGTTTAATTTTAATTTTGGCTTCTGTATATGAATTTATTCAGAGGTGGTGGTGCTGAGGGAGCCCAAAATTTTCAAATAAATGTGATGACTGAATGGTGCTAAGTATTTCTTGTTAAAATAGCTGGATGATTTGCATTTTATTGTTCTTTCGGTAGGGCTTCTTCATTGATTTATCTTTGCATTTGCTTTTCAGAATCACCAGAGTCAGTTGGAGATTTTTGATGAAACTGTTGCGCACATAAGCACTTGGCTGTACCAAGCGGAAGCCTTGCTGGATGAGATTGAGAAGCAGCCGGCCAGCAAGAGAGAGGAAACAGTGAAGGTGGCAAGCCTAATCTCTTGCTGACTTATTTTGTATAGTAATACTATATTTGGGATCCAAAGAAAACTTTGCCAAACATCTTAGTTGATTTCCCTTATACCACACTCTTTCCTGTTTAATCTTGCTTTAAGTACAAAATATGCTAAGCCTGTTGCTTTTTTTTCTTCTCGCCTTCTCAGCGTTTAACGTCAGAGTTGGATGATGTTAGTCTTCAGAGTTGATAATGTGCGTGACCAAGCAGTTTCCTTGATGAATAGTCGTGGTGTGTCTTGCTGTGAGCTCGTAGAGCCGAAGCTGGCCGAATTGAACAGGAACTTTGAGAAGGTATCACAGCACATCAGAAGTGCTAAGGTGAGGATGGAGGATTGGTAAAACAAAGCTGTTTGATCCCAGAATGCACTGGATCTGCCCAGTATCACAGTTCAGTTTAGTTTTTGATTCTGATTACAAGATTAGTTTTTTTGTTCCTAATAAATTCCTGTTATTCCTTTACATTTAGAACTTATTTAGGTAGAGACTCGTGTGTGTGTGTGTGTGTGTGTGTGTGTGTGTGTGTGTGTGTGTGTGTGTGTGTGTGTGTGTGTGTGTGTGTGTGTTGTGTCATTATAGTCGTGACCGACTCTTCGTGACTCCATGTCCATGGAGTTTTCTTGGGAGGAATACCAGAGTGGTTTGCCAGTTCCTATTCCAGGCGCCTACAGCACCTGGTATTCCCTGGTGGTCTCCCATCCAAGTACTAACCAGGGCTGACCCTGCTTAGCTTCCGAAATCAGGCGAGATCGGACATGCTTAGGGCATCTAGGCAGCTATAGAGACTCTTATTTTTAGTAAAAGACTGCTTATAAAGAATCTGATTTCCTCATTTATTTTTACCAAGTAGATAGTTGGTTGTTTGGAGGAAAGATGAGAAGACTTGCTTTTTGAACTATAGTTCACCTACTGCTGTGTAGTTTAGAATCCTGAGGAAGTCGTAGTCCCACCCCTCCTTCCTCCCAAGCCAAGAACTTTGGTAACAGCTCGTAGAAAGATTGAACATAGTTGCGCTTGGGCAAAAAAACCAGTTCTGTCTTCTTTCCTGTAATGTGAAAGCAATGCTGTAAAATCACATCCTGAAAGCTATATGCATTTGCACTTTAACTGGTAGAGTTATTTGACATTCCTGTGAATAAAAATATCTCCTGATTGGTCCATGTGCTTTTTGTGTTTGCCTTTGCCGTGGTTACATCAGATGCTTTTCAGTCAAGAGGCCCATAAAACAGTTGTCAAGCAGGAGTCCCATGGAACTTCAGTGGCTTCCACAGACCTTGATAGATTTGAGTGTGAGTTACAGGACATGCTGAACATCGTGGAGAAGCATGTGGAATCAAAAGATGATGATGAAAAGGTTTGTGAGCTTAACGTGAAACAGAGTTTTGCACTTTTCCTCACTTATGAAAGAAGTTTCTTTGATTTCCCAGCAATGACATGTTGATGCTGTCTTAATAAATATGTATCATTTCAAACATCATGATTTTGAATGCCTCTTGACAGCGTAGTAGTAGTGTACCACACAAAGCTGTTGTTGCATGTCCTGGAGCCAAGCTTCTGTCTCAATTACTTCATTCACCTTTATGTGTTGAGCCCCTCTTATGAGGGAATCCATATTTGTTTGAAGCAGAAGAAAAGGTGTGAACTGCTTCACAAAGGCCTATGTGAAATAGAAGTTGTTACTCTTAAAGGTGACCCAAAATATTTGTGATGACAACGATACGGACAGGGGTGGCAATGCACCATTCCTGAAACTGAGCTGCTGAATATCTGCCCTTCTCAAATACTCATTCACTGTCCCTTTCTAAACCCCCATTGATGTTAACTGTTTGTGTGTGGCAGTCCATATAGTGAGGTATTTTCTTATGCTACAAAGTTAATGCTACAAAGTTTGGTTGTTGGTTTGTATCTCTTAGGCCTTCACTGTTTTTTGTTGGGGTTTGTTTTGTGGTTGGGTTGGGCAGTTGCTGTTGGGTGACGTGTTGTACACCGCCCAGAGTTCCCTTTGGGAAAATAGGGCGGTCAATAAGTACAATAAGTACAATAAATAAATAAATAAATAAATAAATAAATAAATAAATAAATAAATAAATAATATTGGAAGCATTTGGCTGTGATTGCTCCCCATGCTGTGGGCTTGGTATAAACCTTCTCTTAATGTTGCTAATTAAATTCTTTTTATAATTTCAGTTGGATGAAAAGAGGGCCCAAATTGAGGAAATTTTACAAAAAGGTGAAAAGCTTTTACAGCAGTTTACTGAAGACAGCAGGCGAGAGAAAATTCGTTTGCAGCTTCTGCTTTTACAGACCAGACAGAGCAGTGTTAAGGTCAGTTTCAAACATTTTCACATTAGTTGTAAAAGTCTCAGGCATTCTCTGCCTCTCTGGTAGGACCTATTTGTATTATATTACCTGTGTATAGCGGCTCTGGTGAACATATCTTAGGCCAACCTGAGACGTTTGGTGTCATTGCCAAAGGATCACATTCCGTTTCCTGATGTATCACTTACTTCACGCCACCCTGCATTCTTATTATGAATGCTTTCCCTTCTATGACATAATTGGCAGTTTTCTGTCATTATCCTAAAGCTAGGTTTATTACAGAATGAAATAAATCTTAATAGACTGTTCAATTTGTTAATCACTGAATATTTCAGCCCTACATGTAATTCAGTACACTTTGCAAGCAATTTTCATTGCATATCTTGTTCTTTCTTGCTTCCAATAAAGATGCAAATATGTGTTCACATGTTCACCTCCACTGCAGCTGGGTAAGGGATTGGGGGCCAATTGTCTGAATGTGAAGAAAAATGTTGCCCCAGTTTTTAATTTGCCAACTGAAAGGAAAAAAGCAGTTGTTTCTCTTTTTATTATTTGCATTTCAAAATCAACATTAAAAAACACACATTTTGTATGTTGATATTTCACAATAGTAGCACAAACATTTGTGTAGGTACAGCACATATCTGGAATAAAGCATGTTATTTATGGAATGTTGATAACATCAAACCCAATTTTCAAAATTGGTGTTTTTTCTCTCTACATGGGAAGTCCATTTCAGAAGCTGGCAGATGTTTAAAGTCCCAGCCATAATTCCATTTCTGCCTCATGTGAGGAAGTGTATATTCCAGAAAAGGAGCTGCTTCTTTTCAGCTGTGCTTTTGGGTCTAGGCTGCTGAGGAAAATGGAGTTCTAATCTAACCCTGTGGACAGACCATTTTTATCTCTGTGTTCCTGCTCAACATACATATAGCTAAAACTTAGAGTTCATAGCTGGGAGAGTGGGCAAGCAAAAGTGTTCTGCTTACATACCATCCCATAGCACTTCAAGCACTCTCTGGGCAGTTTACAATTTAATTATGCAGGCTACACATTGCCCTTCTCTCCTGCCCCCTCGGCAAGCTGGGTACTCATCTCACCCACCTCGGAAGGATGGAAGGCTGAGTCAATCATGAGCCGGCTACCTGGGATTGAACCCCAGGTAGTGAGCACAGTTTTACCTGCAGTACATGCATTTAAACACTGTGCCATGAGCAGTGCAGGTTTGTTGAGTAGGATAGATCAGTGGTCCCCAACCCCCGGGCCGCGGACCGGTGCCGGTCCGTGGACCGGTTGGCACCGGGCCGCCTGGGGAGGCCGGGGAGGCTCCTCCCCTTTTCCTCCGCCGCCCTCCTCCTCCTCCTCTTCTGTCCCGCGGGCAGCCGGAGGAGGAGTCGCCGCCGCTGGGCACGGCGCACGGGCAGGGGTGGGGAGCCCGGGGCTCCTGGGCGGGCGGGCGGCCACAGCAGCCGCCCGGGTTCGGCCGCGACTCCGCGGCCGGCGGCGGGGTGCCCGCCGCCGCCGTGGCCGGCTCGGCGGTCCCGGTGGCGCCCTCGGGCCGGAGACGCCACCTCCCACCGGCCTCCTCCCCTCCCCCCTCCCGCCCGCCCGCCCGAAGGCCGCAGCCGGAGGCAAGCGGCGGCGCAGAGGTGCCCCACCGAGGCGGGCGCCCCGCCGCCGGCCGCGGAGCCACAGCCGAACCCGGGCGGCTGCCACGGCCGCCGCCGCCCGCCTCGGTTGGGGCACCTCTGCGCCGCCGCTTGCCTCCGGCCGCCGACTGGAGGAAGAGGCGGGGGCCGCCCGCCCAGGAGCCCCCGGGCTTCCCCCGTGCGCACGGGGAGCGCACGCCGCCGCCCCCAGCCGGCAAGCGCCGCCGCCGCCGCCGCCGCCGCCCGCCTCGGTTGGGGCACCTCTGCGCCCCGCTTGCCTCCGGCCGCCGACTGGAGGAGGAGGAGGGGGCCCGCCCGCCCAGGAGCCCGGGCTCCCCCGCCCGTGCGCGTGGGGGGAGCGCACGCCCGACGCCCCCAGCGCTGCCGCCACCGCCGCCGCTGCTCCGCCGCCGCCGCCGCCGCTCCGTGGCCCCCAAGGTACACACCCCAAGCCCCCCCGCACCTCCCCCTCCCCTCCCCTCCCCCTCCCCCCCCACACCCTCCCCTGCCCCCACACCCCATCTCCCCCTCCCCACCCCCCCACCCCGGGCCACGGGAAAATAATAAAATAAATACCGGTCCCTGGAAACAAAAAGGTTGGGGAGCACTGGGATAGATGAGAGAATTCAGTGAGAGATGTCACTTCAGGCAGGTTGTCAAGCAGGCATGCAGGATTCTGCTCATCACCTTTTGCCTTTAAACTACGTTTGGCCACATTTAAAATAACTTTCATCTGAATTACTTTTGTACATTATAAATGCTAATGAAGAATACCTATATAAACTCCTTTGTCTCTTGCTTCATTTATTTGTTTGTAGGAGCTTCGATCACTACAAAAGAGACAGATAATGGAACACTCACCTCCATTTTCCCCATATAAGATAGAACAGGATAGTCATTTGCATTGGCTCAGTGAGACAGCTGGAAGTGATTCTGGGCTACAGGATGTGGAAGATGACAGGAAATTACAGGTAAATCCTTTGCACTGTGCGGGGCGGGGGAGATACCCCAGTTTATACCACTGTTGCAGTAATTGTATTTTAAAGTTAGTCTCCCAGTTAGTCTCATGTATTTATTAGTAGCAAGTATTGGATAATAATTTTATTATGTTTATTATTTCTCTGGTGCTTCAAGACTATTGGCCCAAATAATATTGCCTAGTTACTGTGGTGAAACATAAACAGAATAACTTTTATGTGTGAATTGCCTTAAGTTAAAGAGTCACTGTAGAGATGAACAGTTGCAAATTGATTTGTGTGATGAAGTGTGAAATTGATAATGTAGTGATTTTTTTTAACATGGGACAGATTGTCACCACAAGTCAAGACATTAGCATAGCTACACAACTGAATTTTACCTTATAACATTCAAATACAAAAATATTTAGTAAAAGTCCACTTTGAGAGGAAGTGTACTTTCAGTTAGAGATTTCTTATTCTCATTTTCTTGTTATGGAAGAAGATATAGATTCACAATTTTTCACAGCATTCTTCAATCTGGTGCCACACCGATCTTTTGGACCATGACATCCTCTACTACTGAACATAGGGATACCAGTTGGGGTGTATATCAATGGGAGTTCTGAGTAGAACATCTGAATCCTTAGTGGATCTTAGTCATGCACAACTGGCCTAATTGTTTGTTTAGAACAGGGGTCTTCGAACTATGGCCTGCGAACTGGATCCGGCCTGCCAGGGTCCTGAATCTGGCCCACTGCCCATTGCAGAACCCCTCCACTTGCTCCCCCCACTTCTGGATTGCAGAAGAAGAACAGGCTTTGGGGGGCAGTGCTCTTTTGCCTTTATAAGGACACCTCCCAGCCTTCCACCCAGAACAAAGTGGTCTAGTGGACTCCATGTGCTGCCTCCAACTCGGTGCTCAGGGACCAAGATCCATGATGGGCAACATCCCACCCCATCCCCCTTCTCCCCCGGGTCCCCAGGCCATGCGTGTGGGTGGCTGCTCACCACCGCTGCTGGGACATATTGCATCCCCTGGGAGCTTGGGGCCCTGAGCTTTCTGCTCTGGTGAGTGGGTTGCCCAAAGAGAGGTTCCCTTGGCACTGACTGCAGCTGCTGCCCTTCCTGCTGCCATACAGCACACCCCTTCACCCCACAGACCAAGTGCCGACTGGAGGGGGCTGCATTTAAAAAACAAAAATAGGTCCAGCATATAACATTACGGAGCCTCCCCGGCAGCGCTGCCAAGGGCAGTCCCAGCCATCCACCCCCACCTTCTCACTCTCTTCCGCATGCCATTTGAATGCCAAACCCTGGAGAGAGAGAAAGTCCCAGGACTGATGCCATGGTTGTACCATGCCATGCCCGGATGGCGAGCAGCCTTCCTCCCGTGCTTTCAAAACACCCAAAGACACTTCAGGTGCTGGTCATTTTCCGCTTACCCTGAACCTGGACTGGCCCACATGCTGACTTCGCCTCAAGTTCCTCACACGTGTCCGAGTCAAAGATGTGGATGGCACAAGAAGGATGTGGCATGAGGGTGAAACCAAGTGATGAGGTGGGCTCTCTGAAGAGAACTGAGCCTCCCTGAGGCTTCCGGTTCTCCAGGAAATGGAGTGAGAAAACGTCTCTCTCAGTCAAAGCCCTTGGAGCCACGCTCAACGCCCTTGGCACCCCCGGTGTGCAAAATGTTTTCTTTTCACTTTTTTTTGAAGAGAAAAATCTCTCATCAGGCCAGGACTTAAACCCGATTCAGTGATAGGGCTTATCCTCGAGGTTAATATTATTCATTTATGTTGATTGCAATTGTTCTTCATTTTATATTGCATTCTTTTCCCTGTATTTTGTGCACTACAAAAAACATGTGCAGTGTGCATAGGGATTTGTTCATTTATTTGAACTATAATCCTTCCCCCAACAGTGTCTGAAGTACAGTGAACCATGCCCACCACCCCTGTTTAAAAAGATTGAGGACCCCTGGTTTAGAATATAAGCAAGTTATATTCTATTATATTGAAGAGGGGACAAATTTGTTTTCCATGGCTTCATGAAAAGACTAACATGGCTACCTTCTCTGAAACTTCTAATTAAGAAACAGAATTTTGGGAAAAATTGTTATTGTGGAATGAGAAGATGTTGATAATGAGTGACATGGAGGGGAAGAAATGAATCACTTCTTCTCATTCATCTTTCTTTTTTGTTAGCTTGTATGAAAATGGTATATGCTATAGAGGTTTTTCTAGGTAAGAAGCTTGCAAAATTGTAGAAAGATCTGTGAAAGTACTAGAAGGTTTTGATGATTTTCAATGACGCCCATCATCTGAAGCTAGCAGTGTGAGCAGCCATGGTGCCTAATGGAGTGGGGTTATAATAACTCTGAAAAGTAACTTTTCCAAATTCTGGTGAGTTGTGATGTGTGAATAGCTCCTCTGCATTCTTACGGATATTTCCTTCCAAGAACCAGATGCTGTTGATAAACAGCAGTATATGGTCACCTTCACACCCTGCTTGTGAACTTTCAGAAGCATCTGGCTAACTTCCACTGAAGATGAAATACTGGATGAGACAGACCCGTGTTTGATCCCCAAAGGCAACTCATTCAAAAGGGCATAGCAATTAACAGCTTCTATTCATCAAAGTCATATCTTGCCCTTATTCCAAGGAGTTTGGGCTTGTGTATAAATGGTTACTAGGCCAACCTCATGACAGATGCTGTGTGCCAGATAATATTCCCAAATGGTATACCTTTAAAACATGGCCAGTCAAAAATAGGCATGAAAAGGTGAGTTATTTATTTCCTGGATCACTCTGTGTAGAATCACCAAGAGCTCAGTGCATTGTGAAGGTCATCATGTTCCTCAGAAGAGAAATGTTAAGACAATTACAGTGCTACTGATTGCTTATAAATTATTTACCATTTATAGCGTGTCAAACAAAGAGAAACTCAAATTCTAGATGTGCTATGTCCAGGATTCACCAGAGAAAGTAGAAATTATTATTTCCCGGGACCCAGGAAAAAAATTCTAAGACAGAAAATCAAGTTGAATTTTACTTAAACTTCCTATAAAATGGTTTGATAATCAGAACCCTCCTTCAGGCTAATTAAAAATACTAAGTAAAACTTTGGTCATCTTCACACATAAAACATCATCTTTTTACCCTCTCCACATTTTATTATTCTAGCACTGTGTAAGTGTTCTCAAAACAAAGAATAAAGAACAAGGATTTATCCTTTTCAAAAAATTGTAAGTAGAAGGAAGAATAGGCGACAAAGGTGCAGAGAAGTAGAAAAAAATGACACAAATGGTATTAGGAAGCCAAAAGGTGAGAATGAGAGACAGTAAAAGCAATAAAAAGAAGCATTTTTAGGTATGTACATAGCAAAATTCTGAGAAAAGAACTTCTGGCTCACCTGTTGAAAGGGAATGGAAAAATGGTAACATGACAATAAAAGGTAGGCGTGCTCACTTCCTACTCAGATAAATGCTAAGTTCTACACCTAGAAAAAATAAATACCAAACATACAGTGACAAGATGGGGATACTTGGCTCAGTATTACTACAAGTGAGAAGGATATTGAAATTGTTATAGATCAAAAGCTGAATATGAGCCAACAGTGCAATGCAGTTGCAAAAAAGTAAATGCTATTTTAGGCTATATTAACAGACATATAGTCCATAAATTATTAGTTGATATGAACCCAGATATAGTACTAGGTATAATTTACATTCTTTCTGTAATTATAATGAAAACTCACTTGGATGGTGTGTCAGTGTTTAATCAGATGCTGCACAATGCATTTTTATAGTTTATTCTTCAATGTTTTTTTGCAGTTCTTCATTTTTTTTTAAAAGTGTTTGTCACTACACCTTGAAGATAATGAAAATACAAATAAGTGAACTTTTGTTTCCTAATAAAGTTGGTTTTTAAATAGCTACTTAAATGCCTTTTCCCCCTTCAGGCAACCCCCAGAGGATTCGTGGTCCTCATTCTTCAGTAATTAGGACATCTCCATTCCCTGCAGAATACTTGGTTGAAATTAACAAGATTTTGCTGACTATAGCGGATGCTGAGCTCTTGTTGAATGCTCCAGAACTTCATTATGGTATTTACGAAGATTTTTCCACTCAAGAAGATTCATTAAAGGTACTAGAAACTGAAGCATCACATTCAGATAGAAACTAGACTTTAAGTGTTTAAAAGAGGGGGTCTTAGTTAAAAAAGATTCTAACGCTGGTGCCATATGACTAAATCTCAATTGTTAACAGAGTTAGTCCAGGAAAAATGTTCCCTGTTTTCATACTGTAGGAAACCAGTTGCCTCTGGTTTCACAAGCACCTCTGCCTATGATGTTTTTTTAGCCTGGTCTCATGATCTTAACTAGAGGTGGTTTCTTTATCAGCTGAACAAGTGTTTGGGCACTTCAGAGCCCTGCCTCCTCCGACAAGTAGCCACTCGGTAGCAGTGCCCAGCCCAGTGGAGGCAGGGCAGAGAAGCCAGGCTACTGCCCCTGATAGGTGCCTGCCAGAGGAGTCACAGCTTTGAAGTGCCAAATCCCTGTTGGGCCGATTAACAAACTGGTACAACCTGCTGAACTGATGGTTTTTGCCCATCTTTAGTCTTAACCATTGAGTTACCCTGAATTTGTTACATAATCTCTCTTGACCTTATTAGGAGGCCTTTCCTATTTTTTTTTATAAATAGTGGAATGGGTAGAACTGAGACTGAAACAAGTTGAGAAGTGAGTTTTAGAGAAAAGAGCAAAGCAAACGCTAGCATCCAGCCATTTGTACAAAGAATGAGAATGAGAGTGGACTTTCAATACATACATATATGCTCAATGCATTTAATATATACTGGGTGAGAAAGAGTGTTTTATTAGACCCTGGGCGGTTCTAAACCAAGGCTTCGGACTGTTGTTGGGTCAGGGAAATTTTAAAAATCACATTTTGCATTAGTTTGCTTACTGCCTTAAATATGGAATGGAGCAAGTCATGTATATGTGTGTGTTTATGTGATGGAGACTGAAATGTGATACCATTCTATTCTTTTGCTGCTGAGTGTGTTTGTGTTTTTTGAGAAACATTTTAGTAGGTCATTCTGATAAAATGTAGAGTTTTGAGAAATCTAGGAAGAGAGAACTATGGAAAATAATTCATTTCAGTGCATGAGAAATCTTTCCTTTAAAACTCAAGTAAGAACATATTTAAATGCATTAATCAAAAAAATGTAGTGTTTAGAATACAAGCTCACTGGATGCAAATTTTGTTTACTTTTAATGCAATATTAGTTGGAAACTGATTGGATAGATTTATACTTGCTTTCTTACAGCTTTACATAAAGTTGAAAGTCTATATAGTATTGGTGCCTTTGGCCATCCTAACTAGACATCCATTTTTCCAGCTGGTTGTTTTTCTTGAGCAGTTAGTAACACTAAATTACTGAACATTTCCATTATATTTTTCATTTCCTGTATACACAGAACATAAAAAGTATGTTGGACAAGCTTGGGGATCAGATAGCAATTATTCATGAAAAACAACCAGATGTTATACTGGAAGCATCTGGACCTGAAGCTATGCAAATAGGAGATTCGTTAACCCAGCTGAATGCAGAATGGGACAGAATTAACAGGATGTACAATGACCGTAAATGGTAAGTGAAATGAGTGAATGTACTTGTTGCCTAAAAACAAACAATTTTGCAGAATGAAGAGATTATTTCTGTGATGACATATGTTGGAAAAATTATTTGTAAGATTAGGATTTTGCATTTTCTGATATGCACTGCAGTCTCTTGGTATATTAAGGGTAATCATGAAGTTGCTTAGTGGAATGTGGGGAATCTTTTTCTTTGGCATAAAGATCAGGCAAAATCTGAAGAAACAAAACAGAAAAACAAACACATATGGCACCTTGGAGTCTAACTATTAATCATAGAATCATAGAATAGAATCATAGAATCATAGAGTTGGAAGAGACCACAAGGGCCATTCAAGTCCAACCACCTGCCATGCAGGAAACCCCCATCACAGGATTTCCCAACAGATGGCCATCCATTTCTGCTTAAAAACTTCCAATGGAGGAGACTCCACCACCCTTCGTGGCAGCATATTCCACTGTCGGATAGCTCTAACTGTCAGGAAGTTCTTCCTGATGTTCAGACTGAACCTCTTTTCCTTCAGTTTGAATCAATTTCCCCGAGTCCTAGTCTTTGAAACCATGGAAAACTAACCAGTCCTCTCTTCAACAGGACATCCTTTCAAATATTTAAGCATGGCTATCACATCCCCTCTCAGCTTTCTTTTTCTAAGGTTAAACATTCCCAGCTCTCTAAGCCATTCCCCATAAGACATAAGTTCCAGACCATTAACATCCTGGTCACCCTCTTCTGGACATCCTTTTTAAATTGAGGTGCACAGAACTGGACACATTACTCCAGGTGGGGGTCTTACCAAACTAGAATAGAGTAGTACTATAACTTCCCTTCACTAGCCACTATGCTTCTGTTGATGCAACCAAGAATCATATTGGCTTTCTTGGCTGCTGAATCACTGCTAACTCATGTTTAATTTGTAGTTCACCCAGATTCCCAGGTTCCCTTCCCTCCAGCCAGGTATCTGTGCAATTCATTATTTTTACCTAGATGCAGCACCTACATTTTTCTCTTTTAAAACCCATTCCGTTAGCTTTGGCCCAGCACTCCAGTGTGTCAAGGTTGTTTTGGATTTTCATCCTATCCTCTAGGGAATTAGCCATCCCTCCCAATTTAGTATAATCTGCAAATTTAATCATCATATTCCTTATTTAATATTTTAATGTGAGCTTTTGTGGACAAGCCTGCTTTGTCAGACATATGGCAACAGACATTCTAATAATGGGTGAAGCTAAGAGCATAGAATATGAATAAATCAAAGTAGGACCCAGGTATAATTAATAGTGAGGCAAGTTGTAATTAATAGTTCTTGACTACATTCATTGAGAAAGTTGCATCTCTGGATATACATCAACCATTAGCCACACTTTTGGGACATGTTTACAGAATAGGGATGGGCACCAAATGAAAAATTCATTATGAAACAAAACAAAGTGGGGAAAGCAGTGTTTTGTTAGTAACGAAATGAACCAGTGGTTTTTTTACTTTAAAATGAACCAATTCGTTTCTCTGTAAACCAGTTTCTTTGGGTCCCAGAGGCACCAAATTTGGAGTGAACCTTTCTTAGACTCTCCCCTTTAAGCCCTCCAAGTTTGGGGAGAGATTTAGGGTTCATGGAGATGAGTTATTCAACATCAGACAGGGTGCCCCTGAAAATATCATTTAGAATTGCAGTGTTAGGTGCTTGAAAATAGCGATCCCAGGCAGCTAGAGGCCTGGAAAAGGGGAGACCTTCCTCAAGCTCTCCCCTTGAAGCACCCCCAATTTGGAAGAGGTTTGAGGAACAGGGAACAGAGTTATTGAGCTCCAAAGGGGCTGCAGGGGAAACATAATTGAAGCAAGGTGGATTGGCACACTGAGGGGAAGCTGTCAATTAACCCTATAATTGGTAAAGCTTGCAAAGACACTCCTTGCATTAAGCTGTAATTTTGCTACTGTTATGAATCGTAATGTAAATATCTGATATGCAGGATGTATTTTCATTGTTTACAAATTGAACTTAATTAGGGCAGGACTAAGACACAAGACCTCTCAACAATATCCAAGTTGACTTTGAAGGGTCAGGGCTATGTGGAGGGGAGTGAGACACATAGATTTCCATGCCTTCATTTCTTCAGTGCTGCTGGTGTTTCATTTCTCCCCACCAAAGAAAATCCACTCAGAGAAGGAGAAAGCTACATCATGCATTTTAATTGGCAATACGAGCATTTGCCTAGCTGTGAAAACACCCAGTTTCAATCAGAAGGATTTTCTATATTTCCTCTTCAGCTGGCCGTAGACAAGTTTTGCTTGCTAATGATAACCATGAGTGTAATGATGAGTCACTGGTTGTCCCACTTTAGGGGAACTCTGAGAAAAGAGCAGCAGAGTTTAAAGTTGTACAGAAAACAAGCAAACCTTTGTATGCTTAAAATGCTCTTTCTCATGTCTGTCATCAGAACGTCTATATTCCATGCTAATAGGCCTCATTAAATCTGGAAGGTAGAGTGACCAGCCTCAACCAAGGTCATCACCTTCATTTCTGCTGTTCACTTGACCTCTGTGTAAGAGACAGAGGCCACGTTGACTTGAGCAGCCTGCCTTCTGACAGACAAAAACAAGCTCCCACTGGCAACTTTTATTTTTTCCACTTCCTTTGCTTTTGCTCAGTGGGATGAAAGCTGATCTGATTCTCCTCCAGATACCATATATATAAATTTAAAAATAAATAAAATAAAATAAATAAAGGGACCCTCATCTCCTTTTGGCCACCCCACCCCTAAAACATTTCCTCTGCCTTAGAAAGCATGCCACTTGTATGCCCGGCCCAGGAATGCCAGCTTGGGAACCATTTGCGGCACCGGTTTTTAAGGTGCCCAAGAGAAAAGGGGGCAAAACCGTCACAGTGAAGCCTCCCCCACTCCCAGGAACTTCCGACAACCCTCCACAGCAAAGATAACTTCAGCACCTTTAAGCTACACAGTGGCTTTCAGCCAAAGGGGACTTCTCGTAAGTAAGCCACCTTCTCCTCCAGTCGCATCTGCTGCACTGGAACAATGGGGGGGGGGGCTGCATGGGAAGCAGCCCAGGTGTCTCCTCCCTTTTCTTCCTAACTTCAGTTGGGCCTAGAAGGACAACTGTGTGGTGAATTGTTGCTGCTGCAGTGCTCGTGGCTGATGCATCAGAAGGCAGCATGGAAGGGAAGCAGGGTAGGAAAGTGGCGAGTTCCTCTCCTCGCTCCCCACTGCTGAATGCAGGACATGCAACAGTGGACTCAATTTATGGGAGGCCAGATTTTGGTTGAATATCAGGAAAACCCTACTGTTAGGGTATCCAGACATTGAGTCATGGCAACTGGACTTCGTTCATTTGTGGGATCGAAACGTTTCAGTACTCATCCAATTAGCTTCCTCAGTCTGAGAAAATTGATCTCCAGAAAAAAAATGCTAATAACATAAGATACACTGACAACACTGTCCTGCTTGCAACAAGTCTGGCAGATTTGCAAGGATTATTGGATTCTGTTGCTGCAGAAAGCAGTGCCATGGGACTGCGACTTAAAGTGAAGAAGACAAAATGGATGGTTATTGGTAAAAAACCAAAATGACTCACAAAACCTCAAGATTAGCAGTGATATAATTGAGAGAGTACCATTTTATAAATACTTGGGATGCTTTGTCAATGATAACTGGGATCATTCATGTGGAATTCATTGTAGAATTGAACAAGCTAGAAATTCCTTCCAGAAAATGAGGAAAGTCTTGACAAACTGGGACTTGATCAGACTTTGTACTGGAATACTTCGATCCTATATATTCAGCATACTTCTCTATGGTGTTGAAACTTGAAACCTTACAGACACATTATGCAGGAAGCTGGAAGCATTCGGAATTTGGTTGTACAGAAAAATTCTGAAGATACCTTGGACAGCCAGAGCCACTAATGTGGCTATTTTACAGCACATGAATAAAAAGTTAGAAATCCTCAATGCTGTAAAAAGAACATGGCAATATTTCAGGTATATAATGCGCAATAAGAAATACCATATGCTGCAAGTTATCCTTCAAGGAAAAATAGATAGAAAGTGTGGCCCAGGGCGTAGAAGAACATTCTGGTTTAATAAGTTAAGACAGTAGTCCACAGTGAGCACAGCTGCTCTCTTTAGAGTAGCCTTAGATAGAAACCAATTCAGGCTACTGATCGCCAATGTTCTGTAAGGACATGGCACTTGAAGAAGAAGAAACATCAGAACCACTTCACACGTCCACTAGAAAGACCAGTGCTAATGACCCATGCTTAATGGGTGTTGGGAAGGGTTGGGTAGGTTTGACTTTTGTATATCCCAGGCCATTGCCCATCTGACAAGCCTATTTAGACCAAGGTGGGGTGAAACCAAGGTGAATCCTTCCATCAACTTTTCTCAGACTGAAGAAGCTACTTGGATGAGTAGCAAAATGTTTCATTGCCACAAGAAAAGAAGTCCATTTGCCGTGACTCAGCTCCTGGATAACTTCTCCTGCATGATTGAGAATCTCCACAGAAACCTTTTAGAGTAGTTCAACAATGGAACCAATTACCTTAGGAGGTGGTGAATGCTCCAACATGGGAGGCATACTAGAAAAATTTAGACAATGACCTGTCAGATATCTTTTGAATTCTTCTCCTGCATGGTGCATGGGGTAGGACTCAATGGCCTTATAGGCTCCTACCAACTTCATGATTCTATGATTCTGTAATTATATTTTCCAACGCTTATGATGTGTGTGTACTGTCTTTCTTAAAGCTGGATCAAATGCACTTATTTTTATTTATTTTCCATAGAGTTAAATGTTGAACCTCCTGTCTTTGAAATGGCTATATACCTTTATATCTACTATTCCTATAATATGAATGCAATTTTATAAAGTTGGTTTTGAAATATACTTCATAGTTTCCTCATGTTTGCTCTTGATTCACTCAGCTGCTTTGATAAGTCCGTGGAAGAGTGGAGGCAGTTTCACTGTGATCTCAACGATCTGTCACAGTGGTTAACAGAGGCAGAAGGTCTTCTGGCTGAGGCCCACACCACAGATGGTAGATTGACTACAGAGGCAGCAAAGATACACCAGCAGGTACCTGATCACTTTATGTTAAGGCATCAAGCCTGTTAATATTCTTGGTCTGGAAGTCTGCCACTACGAAAAATATTTCAGGTGGAACTGTGTTCCAGGTGTCCGTTTTCTTTCTTTCTTTTGGCTAAAAAGGTGGAGGTTGTCCAGATCTCTCATATAGCTGCAGAACACTGGGATGACTTTTCTAGCACTAGCAATTTTTGGTAATTAAAGCCCCCCTCTTCTATCCTGCTGCCCTAGTAGTAATTGTGTGAGAGTCTCGGGACCTTCAGGGGAGAAATTGGAATGTTTTGGTTTCAGTAAAATTGCTTGTGCTGTGTAATGTACAGCAGCATTTCAGCTGCTGACTGCTGTTTTCCTTTACTGCCCAGAACAGGTTTTGATTTCGGTTCCAAGATCATTGTCGGTATATTTTGTAGTGAACTGATTTCTGTTGACAGTGAGCGGATATAGGGAAGCTGAATCTAACATCTCATGACTTCCCTCAATTTCCTTGCATTTTTGATAATGAGAACACCGCCCTTAATGACCATAGCTGAAATTTTGTAAGGTTGTGAAGAACAGGCAGAATAGCTTTTCTGAGAGAAGCTAACATTTCAATTTAATCCCACAAAATTTGTAGGCAGTATTTAACAAAAAATGTAGGTTATGTTTAAAAATATAAATATGTCTATTTTTATTTGAAGTGTGGCAAGCCTTTTTTTAGCCTAGCTTAAGCAGTATATTCTGAACTTCTTGTCACTGGTAGATTGATATTCATGAATATGCTAGTTTACACTTAATTACAAATAAGAGCAATCATTCACTTAAAAGAACAATGATATGGCTCCTTCCTTCCTTCTTTCTTTTCACAAATGCTGCATGCCCAATCATTGTTTCAAGCTACATATCAATGTCAGACTTTGTATATAACAAAATTCAGTTTGGTTTTCATGTTTGTGACAGGAGCTTGAAGACGGAGTGAGCAGCCATCAGGCCAGCTTTTCAGCACTGAACAGCACAGGAGAAGGTATCATACAGAAACTCACCACCACCGATGGAAGCTTCTTGAAAGAGAAATTAGCTGGGTTGAATAAACGTTGGAAAACCATCACTGCTGAAATCATGGAACGACAACAGAGGTAAAAAGACCAACCAGGATTTGAGTTATCTTAGAAGAAGGACTTAAAACTAATTTCCTTAGAGGCTCCAAATGGTATTGCAGGTTTTCGTTTGGAGTGAAACGTCTGTGGCCTGTTTCTCAATGGACTCCCAATGCTGCTTTTAAGGTTGTACAAACCCACAACAATGTGAAGCTTTTTCATCCTCTGTTTTATGTAGCTATTTGTCAATTGCCCTTTGGGGGGGGGAGGATGCTGGTATTGAGCTGATGTTTTAGAATTACAGTCCGTTAGTGATCTTCCTGTGCTTTGTTTAGTATTTCTTAGGTCAGTCAAGTCTAAAAATAAAACATGTGTTCACTATGTCTGTGAAGATTCTCAGTCATCCAGGTGAGTTTATCTGGAAGTTGAGTCATGGCTACTGGACTTCTTTTTGAGAGATAGAAACGTTTCGCTGTTCATCCCAGTGTTCTCCAGCGAAACGTTTCTATCTCTCAAAAAGAAGTCCAGTAGCCATGACTCAACTTCCAGATGTGTTCACTATACAGTAGAATCGAGATTCAGATAAATTCAAGAGCCAGATACATTCATTGTTCTGAAGTTGAATTCAAAGTATGGTTAATGCTGACACCGCAAAATGGGCCACCAAGGCAGTTCCTGCCAGGATGGTGTTTACAATGGCTTCTGTATTTATAGTGTTTTTTCTTATTTTACATTCCATAGACTAAGAGGAGAGAATGAACAGTTAATAAACTTCACAAGAAAGCTAGAAGAATTTAGCTGCTGGATGGAAAACATAGAAAATGCCCAGGGAGAAAAACCCACAATGAGCCATGAAGAAAGCCTCCAAGAATTAATGGCAAGTTGGATTGAAATTGATGATGTCAGAGTTTGAACTGATCCCTGTTTGTTTCCCTTTTAATGGAGTACATTGCAAGTATTTCCTATCCTGAGTTGATGCCGTCTTAAATGGCTGTAGCCCCACCCATTATGATGCACATAATTCATATATGCAAAGTCCAGTTAAAAAAAAGCTCTGCAGTAGATTGGGATAACTAACTTTAAATTAGTCAGTAATGGACCTCTCTTCTTGTCTGAGGGGTTGCAAATTGTACAGTTTAGGAATGGTCCCTGAAAGAGATGAGCACAAGCCGATTCACCCTAGTTCATAAAGGGGGCAGCACAGGTGCTGCTGCGCCCCTTACCCCACCTCCATTTGCTAAAGCCACTCATCAGGACCAGCGTGCTCGCTTCCTTCCCCTCCTCAACTGATCTTCAAGTCATGGTAATAGCTCAGGCTCCTCTGCCCTGTCTTTTCTCAGATAAAAGAGAGGGGCAGAGAAGTCTGTGCTCTTGCCTGTGACTGGGAGATTAGCCAAGGAGGTAGAAAGAGCAAGCAGGCTGGGTCTGCTGCCTGGCTGATTGGCTGAGGTGGTGGGTTTGGGGAGCAGCAGAATCTGTGCTACTACCTTTACAATCTGGCACAAAATGGGATGGACCAGTTCATGCCCATCTCTAGTCACATTGCTGAAAAAAATCAGTGTTCTGTCTCTTTATTACCTATTGATGGGACATGGTGACTTGGATGCCAAGATCTTGTGTGTGGAACTCTTATTGATAGGTTGCTCCTAGTAATGTTGTAAAACCTTGCTTCTCTTGACCTCGCATGTAAAGACGATGTACAGCATGCTAAAAGTGATTTCAATTGGACCAAGAATCATTTTGTGAATGCAAGGAACCCTTATAATTCAGGGAAGGCATTTCTGGATCTAACCTAAAATTTACTTTTCTGTTAACTAGTTAATGGAACATTTATCACTTCTTGATCGCGTTTCTTATTTTTAAAACATATTTTACTATTGCAAATGGCCTTAAGGTTTTGTTTTGTTTAAATTACTCAATTTTTCCTAAATTGTTTTGCAACCATAGATACAGTATTGTTCAAATTCAGTTAATAATCTTCTAGGGTCGGATTTTTGACATAATTTAACTGCAAAACTTCTTATTTGTTTTATTTGTAACCAGTTTGTTTTTATTTGACTTGTTTTTTCCCTTTCCTGCAATAAACTTTTCGAGATGTCTTTGCCATAATTTAATTTTTTTGATTTCTGATTGTAGAGGTATATTTTGGAATAAAAATAAAATTTTTGGTAAGATGTGAGTCTTAACTAAGGCTATTCTCCCCAAATTTGCTAAATTCAAATTGGCCCAATTTGTCACTTTTTCATTTATATATTTAAATAATTTTTTATAATTTCTATAAGTTAATTGATTACATTTTTGTAACCTATATCCCTAAATATTTAAAGCTTGAGTAGCATAATTCTAAATGAGACATTCTTTTAATTTCATTTTGTTCTACTATAGGCATATTTAAACATAATAACTTAGATTTTTGAAAATTAATTTTTAGACCTGTATAATTTCAATAATCATGTAGGATTTGTTTGAAAGATTTGATACTTTCTAATGGACCTTCCAAAAATAGAAGCATATCGTCCGCATAAAGGTTTATTTTGTGATGCCTGTCTTTAATAGTTACACTTTCTATTATTTTGGCTGCAAGAGGTTCTATTGTTAATGCAAATAATATTGGGGACAGAGGATCACTTTGTCTTGTTCCTCTGAAAAGAGTGAATTTATTGGATTCTAACCCATTGATAGATACTGTTGCAGCTGCCCCTATATATAATTATTTTAACACCTTAATAAAATTTTTGCCCTTATTCATTTTTTCCAAGTGATCAAACATATAATGCCATTTCACCCGGCCAAAGGCCTTAAGTGCGTCTAGTGAGAGTATTGCCATCTTACGTTTTTCCTTATTAGGTGTATATATCATATTCAGATCTCTGTGGACAGCATCCCGCATTTGTCTACCTGGCATAAACCATATTGATCCGGGTGAATATACTCAGTTATAAAAATACTTAATCTTTGTGCCAATGATGAGGAGAACAAAAATTGATCCTGATTTTGAACGTTATTGGCCTATAGGAAGAAGGAAGCATTGGATCTTTTTCTGGTTTTAGTATGGTTATTATCCTGGCTGCCCACCATGACTCTGGTATCTCTCCCTCTTTCATAATTGAACTAAATAACTTCAGAAGATATTCAATGAGATCATGTTCCCAAGTTTAATAAAAAAATCAGCTATGAATCCATTAGAGCCAGGAGATTTCCCTTTCTTGAGCTTTTTAAATAACAGTTTTTATTTTAGTTATTGTTATTGGGGAGTTAAGCTGATCTTTATGCTTCTCTAGGATTTGATTAATTGGTAATGAATTTACAATTTTTTTAGTGTTTATATCCGGTGTTATTTCTGATTCATACAAATTCTTATAAGTATTGCATAAATGTAATAACTATTTGTTGTTGTGAATTTACTATTGTTCCTTCTTTTTAACTGCATATGATAGCAATTTAGTATTTTATTCCTATATTCATAATATTCTCTTTTAAAGTAATTCATAGCAGTGTGGACCCTAGCTACATATAGTTCCTCCAACTCTGTTCTAGCTTTTGAATTCAGTGAGCACCTTATTTGATCCTTATCTTTTATGTTGTTCTGACATTTTTATTTTATTTTCCAGTTGTTCTTGAAGCTCAGACTGAATATGTTCTCGTAACTATTTTTAGGGATTGATTGAAGAGATGGACACGCAAGGAGAAAAACTCAAGTGGCTAAACAGGAATGAACCAGAGGTGCTTTCAAATGAAAACATTGGACCTCAGGAAAGAGAGAATATTTCTGACAGACTGAGGATACTTAATATTAAATGGAAAAGGGTATGGTTTTAAATACAGCTTCCTTTCAATAAGTAAAGCATTGCATATGTTCTCCTTTGTTATGCTGTTTTGTAAAGCATTGCATATGTTCTCCTTTGTTATGCATTCTTATAGGATGGTATGCTGATGGACATGTTGGTATAAAAATAGAGCCACAATGCTCAAAATTCTCCTTGAAACTTGTTGTTGTTGGTGACTATAGCTTAGATGATACAATTATTCAGCCCTCAGCCAAATGCACAATATTAGAAAGACATTTTCAAAACAGCTTTGGACTTCCCCTGAATACAGAATTGCCCATGTGACTTGATGTTTGTTTAGAAATTGCTTCTGCTGGAAATCATTTAGCATTTGATAGAGTTGAAAAGAAGTTTCTGCTTGCTGTCTCCAAACAAGAGTACCAGGAGAGGAAAAACTAAGACAGGCCCCATGGAGCAATCAAACAGGGAGAGCTAATAGGATTTTTACTAGGGAGAGGTAGTAGATAAAGGAAGTGTGGAAAGAGTCTACTGGAGGAAGAGATAAAAGAAACAGGAACACCAAGGAGACAAGGGCAGAGAGTTATATATTAATGGACTTTAACAGCTTCCCTGAAGGCAGACATGATACAGGAAAGGACACTTACAGACAGAAGAAAGTAAAAAGGTAATAGGGATCATGGAGGGAACATTTGCTTCAGCAGACGTGACCTGCAAGGTGTGTGCAATGGTTGTCTTTGGGCCTTTTTACATGACCCCTAAGATCCACTGGTCCCTTAAATTCGGACGAGAGATCTTGAGGGTTTGTCACTCTCCCTGCGTTCCCACCCCCTCCGCACTTCTTTGTTCTGTCTGTGTGAGGGGAGGGAGAAAAAAAGGGGGAAAAGAATGCACTCTTACCTCCGGAGTGCCGGTGGAATTTGCTCCGATCCCCCCCAGTCACTTTCTGGTTCCTCTTAAAGGGGCAGGAGGCAAAAAAACAACAACAAAAAGAAGCGAGGAGAGCCCGGCACTCTCCGCATCAAAATTTTTCACTCTCCCAGAGCAGGTACCTGAAAGGTGCGCTGGGACGTGCTAAAGTGGGCAGGGTCGCGCTTAATTTTCTGTTAGCTCCAGAGCTGGTGGGGAAACATTTTTAAGCTCTGGAGCTGGGAGCCATTTGCAGCGGAGCTTAGAGGTCGTGTATAAACGCCCTTTGTGCCTGAGAACAATACAGTGTATACACTGTTGGAAGAAAAGGTTTAAAAATGCAGAAGTGAATTGCCACACTTACAGCTATAAGAGAAGATGGAGAGAAAAAAATAGACCGATCTTCCAAGAAGCAGTGCCTCTCTTGGCTGATAGAACAGCTAAACAAAGCAAAGGAGGAACATGCAGAGGAAAGAACAAATATAGTGGATGAAGTGAGTGGAGTTGAAAAGAGTCACTGCTATGAGCAAAATAAGATACTCTTCACCACTGGAATCACAAAACCACTTTCAGGTTCTTGGAAAATATTCAAGCAGACACCATACAGAGGACTACATACTAGATAACCCATGGGAGAGCATGAGAGAGACTGAAACTCAGCCAAGCAGAGTCACTGAATCCACATCCAACATCACGGCCCATATATAGTGGTCCTTCTATATTGTGGGACTGTGATATATGGACCCCGCCTTGGCCATGGCCACCACTCCCGCTGCTGTTGCCACCATGCTCACCACCCCCACCATTCTATTTTTGTCCCTGCCAATGTCACCACCATGCCCACCATCCCGTCAATGTCTGCACCACCCCCACCATGCAACCAATGTCCTTGCCAATGTCACTGCCACACCCACCACCCCTGCCAATGTCACCACCACACTCACCACATATACCACGGATTTCCATTTATCATGTGTGAGTTGGGAGGCTAACTCCCATATAGCTAGATGGAGCTGTATATTAATTTAATAAACAAACATACAAACAAACAGAGGAATACTGTATCACCCACAGAAGCAAGGAATTTCTTGGCATTGGCTACGTTTGGCAGAATTTGCCTAAAGATATCAGAAAACTGAAATCTCTTATGGTTGCATTCCTTTGAAATTCTTGCAATTTCTTTTTCAAAAGTTTCATCCACATCTTCTCCTTGATTGGGTGATCAGCAGTGAACCCCAACTTTACCCAGAGTACATAGAAGGACCACTATATATGGGCTGTGATATATCCATGTTCATCTTGAGTTCTAGATTTCAAAGGATACAAAAGCAGAGTGTAGTTATATGTGTACTCTGGGCTTTAGGAAAGCCCATTTCAATAAACTCAGAAAAACTGTATTTAAGATCCCATTCAAGAAAACAGGAAAGGGAATCAAAACTGGTTGGGAGTTTCTTAAAAAGAAAATTCTAATGGCATGGCTACAAGCATTTCCAAAAAGAAAATAAGGTAGAAGACTAAAGAGCTTGAACTTCATCCAGGAGTACTGAAGGAACTGGTTCAAAAATTCTTAGAACCACTGTCTATTATTTTCTTTAAATAATGGAGAATAGGTGAAGTAACAGATTATTAGAGGAAGGCTAACATTTTCCCTGTTTTCAACATGGGCAAAAAGGAGGAAATTGGGAACTACAGGCCAGTCAGTCTGATGTCAACCCAGGGAAAATCTGGGGGAGATTATAAATCAGTCATATTGAAAAAAATGCAGTACAGTGGTCCCCTGCCCTTTCACGATTCATATACTGCAGTCCTGCTATATAGCGGGACCGTAGCACAGTTTTTCTTCCCCACCCCAGTGCCAGTCAGCTGGAGCCTGGGGCTTCTCCCCCCACACCATTGGCTCAATGTTAAATGTTAAAACTATTTATTGCATAATCGTCAGATCATTGCAAACAAGCCATATTAACATGCCATGTTAATCTGTATTTATACAATAAAATAAACATTTTAATATTAATGCTTTAAAATATAATATAAAATATTGTTTACTAGTAAGCCAATTTACTAAAATCCCCTAAAAAGTATTTACTTTACAATTTTAAAATTTCTCCATTGAAATGCATTGAGCCAATACATTTTAATGGAGATTGCGCGGTAGCACCCAACGCTGCCAGCCCACGCTCCTCCGAGAAGGCCCGGGGCCGCATGGGCCGGCAGCATAGGGTGATGCGATCGCCCGCAGCCACCCGCACTCGTGGCCCCGAGGCTTCTCAGAGGAGCTCGGCCCGGGGGGGGGGGATGTGATCGCCCCCCGCCGCCCACTCATGCGGCCCCGAGGCTTCTCGGAAGAGCGTGGGCCAGCAGTGATGGGGGATCGGATCCGGGGCTTGGGGAAGGGGGAAGGTTTTAAAAGCCTGGGCTTTAAAACCTTCCTCCCCTTCCCCACACCCCGGGCTCCAGCTCATTGGCACTGGGGTGGGGAAATAAAGGTTTTTCTCCCCTACCCCAGCGCTAATCAGCTGGAGCTGGGGCAGGTACTGCAATCCTGCGATATAGTGGGACCGCAGTACCTGAACTGTGAAATGTGTGGGGGTTAATGTAGACATATTATATCTTGACATTAGGAAAGTTTTTGACAAAGTGCCCGATGATCTTCTAATTAGCAAGCTAACTAGATAAAACAACTCTTAGATAGATACACAGAATTGTACTCCTGTCTGGAATAGCAGCACAACAATGGAACCAAATCATTTAAGAGGTGATGAGCTCTATATCTGGAGGTATTAAAGAGAAAATTAGACAGGCATTTGTCAGATATTATTTGATTTTGATTCCTGCACTGACCTTATAGGCTGCTTCCAACTCCATTATTCTATGATTCTTACTGGACAAAGTGTCCCTGGGATAGGGAACAGAACTGAATACTGTTTCTGTGGGCCCCATGCACCTATGGCCCTCCCCCCAATATGCATTGCTTCCACTAGTGACAGTGTATATATTAAATCAATTGCAGGGACACTCTGCACTGTTTACCACTAGAACAAAATAAAACAAAACAAAATATGCCCCCCCAATACCAAACAATGTAAGGAAGAACAGTAGTAATTAAACTCCAGCTATTTTCAAAATGGGAGGTGAATGATAAACCATTTCGAGCCTTGGTTTTTAGGGAGATAAGGTCATTGTGTACATGGGCCTGTCTGTAGTTTCGGTGCTTTGTGTGCAGCACTTCGGACATTCTGGAACTGAAAATAGGCTCACAAAAGCCACCTACTTTTTATATTATATGAATGACTTGTTTTGGAGCCAGTTTTAAAAGCATATAGTGAGGATGGGAGAAATAGATTTTCTCCCATGGCTGCCCCTCTTGCCCCCTACCCATGCTGAATGGCATGGCCTGTGGTGTGATAAGATGAGGGAGTCTTCTCAATGTGTGTATAGACCCCGCTCACAAGCAGTGTTCTACTCACAAAATATGACTATGCCTGATACTTGGTGTTCTCTGTTAGCCAATGTGCCATCATTTAAAATGAATGAGCAAATAAAAATATTTGGCTCGTGTAGAAAGGAGTATAGTGCCAGATCCAGTCATAGATGATATTCCGTATTAAGGCACCTCTTTTAAAACGGTTCTGTTTACAGCCACAAAAAAACTGATGCTTGTTAGTGGTTGTAGGTGAGTCCTGTCTAGGATCCTTAGGGGATAATGGTACGATGGCTAGCGACAATACTCAGTTATGATCTCTTGCATTCTTCTAATGTAAATATTTCTGCTCTTATTAGGTGTTGAGGGAAGCACCAAACAGAGTGAGAGAACTGGAGACACATGTTCATCAGCTCCATCTTGTGCCACAGACAAAGCCTCCTGGTGAGCCTTTGAGTAAAAATTGTGTTTTTCTGGCTGTGTGCGACTGATGTTTTGTCACCCTGTTCAGTTAGTGCAGAGTAAATATTTCCTTGGTATTTTGAAGGGAAGTGATGCTTAAGATGCTTCTTCTGTAATTAAGATTATATGTTAAGGTTGACAAAAAAAGAAAAGAAACAGGTTTGTGGAAAGTCTTTTTAACAAAATATGTTGCTGTGGACTTCAAAACGAGCAAAAACAAACATTCCCCTCCATGTTATCAGTCTTTTGAAGATCAACACTGGTGTATTCCTTTCTTGAAATGATTCAAAAGGTCAAACAGCCTCTGCTTGATTATGACTCAGTAGTATTTCTTTGGCTGCCAATAAATTGTTGGATTTGTTCCTTTCAGGAATTTACTAAGATAGTAAGCCAGAATCAATTGCAGGTTGTAGCTTTGTCTCCTTTGGAGCCAGTTTTAATGATGTGTAGATTTGGTTTACTAAATTTTTAATGTTTCTGAACTGGTTAAGTAAAAATCAGATAGTGGATTTCTCAGTTTCATGAAGTCTGTCAAAGATGAAGATGCCATTGGCGTAATGTAATTATGATTCCAATGTGTTCGTATCATTATAGACATGGAGGCAATAGACAATTGTGTTACTGTGTATATGAGTAATTTGAAGTAGTTGCTGTAAGGGTTTTGGATCTGAAGCCTAGTCTTTTAATTAAGGGGTTGAGAATGTACAACAGTAGTGTTATACTGTGTCTGCTCATTCTAGGCTATACTGCCTTGGACTAATTGGAAACCCAGTCCAATTAATCTGAACAGCCAGCTTTCCCTCAGCCCTGCTTCTCATATTAGGATGGGGATGAGAAGAGATAGTGGAGGTTTTGTTAAAACTGACATTTTATTGCTTAGTATTTCAACTGCCCATGGCTTTTTTTTTTTTTTTTGCGACCCACAAGTGTAAAGCAGGCACAATGTAAATAATGTTGTATTGTTTAGGTTACCCAGTTCTCCAAAAGATGGTACTTGTGTCCTCCGGCTCTGAAAATCTTGTTCAAGCACAACCAGTGTTGGAAATCTCTGCACCTGCTGATCTTGATAAAACTACAACAGAACTGGCCGACTGGCTGGCACTGATTGACCAAATGCTGAAGTCCAATATAGTTACTGTAGGAAATGCTGAAGAGATCAATCGGACAATCGCACGCATGAAAGTATGTGGGGCTATAAAATTGTTGGTTTTGAGGATGCATTGCATTGCCTCATCTTTCTGTTTGATGGGGAAAGAGTTGTTATAATAATAATTGATGGACCGAATTTTTTTAAAAATGGGTAATCTCCCAGAAAAGTTTGATTAAATGGTAGAATATTACTTCAGTTGTCATGAATAATATTGAAACCTAATGTTTTTTTCATCTGTCTACATGTATTTGGGATATGGAGAAGTGAAGGAATTGCTCACAGGTTCGGGTGGAGCACAGCTTTCTTCTGCAAATTGGATGAATAATGTGTATTTGCCCTAAACTGTGCTGTGTGATTGATATTTTGGTGTTCATATTTATAACCATACCTAATGAAATGCTCAAGAGCTCTGCTTTTTTAAAAAGTATTATACATTTGAAATGGCTCTGGTTTGCAGCTAAATCCTGTAATACAATGGGGTTATGTTAAATCCACCAGTGATTTATTTTAAAAAAATTACTCTTGGGTGTACTTTTATTATGTGCATGGTGTTCAGCTGTGTCTAGCACAAGGCATACAATATGGGTTACTAGAACAAGTTCACCTTCCTTGAAACATTATTACTGTTATCTGTAAATAGTGCATTTAGCTTAAAATAATGAAATTCATTTAATGTAGGTTAATTGCTTTGCTCAGTGACTGTTAATCATGGAGATCCAACAGCCCTAGGCAATATGCGACTGAGTTTAAAGGGAGTCTAGATTATCAGCACTGACATTTGGAATTGTGCTGGCAAAAGTTAGGAGAGAAATGGTTACACATATTTATGTTGACATTTTCTTTGCTTATGATGTCAGAAACAAGTGTAGGAAATCGGAAATCAAAAGCTCTAGGCTGTGTGTATGATTGTGTGTGTTCTGTGTGGCTATAGTCAAATTAATTGCCCCAGCACTTTGTTAACAATAAATTATGGAGTGCAGTTTCATGGGATTGATCTCAGAGCTCTCTGTTTAGATGCGCTACTTGTTACAAAGGTAATGACTTACTATGGAGTCTTGTCTTAGTTATTTTCCGGGGAGTGAAGAAGCAGTTTTGTAATATTACTATTGTGTAGGTCAGGCTGTAGGTTTCTTGAAAAGCAAAAATTGAATGATTTAGAACATTTATATATTTTCCTATTTAAAATTCCTGAATTCACTATGAGTATATAAAATCTTGCATGCCAAATATATATATTGTATTAAAATTCTAGGGAAAATGCAAAGAGAAGAGAAAGAGATATATAATGTCTCAATACCTAGAGAGGGACAATGCATAAATGTTCATAAACTAGCCAGTTGCAATTATAGGAACTTCACCATCTTCACTTTCAAGCTTATTCATGACTTACCTTGTCAGAGTAAATAATAGCTTGTTGTTGTTAGGTGCTGTCATATCACCTGCAACTTAATACAGCCCTATGAATCAGCAGTCTCCAAAATGTCCCATCCTCAACTGCCCTCTATCTTGGTCCCTTTGTTCCTGCTGACTTCTGTCACTCCCAGCATTATTATCTTTTCCAGAGAATCCTGCCTTCTTATGATGTGTTCAAAGTAGACCAACTTTGGTTTCAGCAGTTTTCCCCTCCAGAACTAGTTCAGGCTTGATTTGAGCTAGGACCCACTCATTCATCTTTCTGGTGTCCATAATAGTAAATTCATAAAAAGATACTTTACAGTTAGAAAAGACTATTAGATTCCTATTTGACGTGCTCTTAGTAAGTACAATATGACTGCAGGCATAAGGATATTTCTACTTTTACAATAGCTGTTTAATATCTTAAGAAGTTATCTAGATAGCCTTCTAAGGCATTGATGTTCATATGTTTGTCTGTTATACTTTCCCCATTGATAACACCTTTTATTTTCATCCCTGTCTCTTTACAGATAACAAAAGAGGATTTGGAACATCGGCATCCCCAGCTGGATTCTGTTTTTACTTTGGCTCAGAATCTGAAAAACAAAACATCAAGTTCTGACGTTAGGACAGCAATCACAGAAAAACGTATATTTCTTTATCTTGGAGATAATTCTGCAATACATATGATAGAAGTTGGTTGTTCATGTTTTGTTTCAAAAGCAATGTTGCTGATTAAAAGCAGGAGCAGACATTGTGAGGACTGAAATAGAGCCTGGAAGAGTCTAGCTGATCATGGATAGAACCAGGATGAAGCCTTTATAGGCCAATGGAAAGAGTTCTGGTGTTAATGGGAAAATGGATTTGTTAGCTCGTGACTAGAGATGGACATGAAACAAACTTTTAGTTCATTTTGTTATTCATTATTCATTCGCTACCCAGAGTGAATTTAGAATGAAATGAACTGGACCCCCAAAAAAATTGATTCAGTTCAGTTTCTTTTGTTAATGGCGGTGATGTCTCCTACCTGGTGCTGGTTTTTGGTCTTCTTGGCTGCAGGGAAAAGCCGACTGGCCCGTGCTACAGCTGTAGTGT
Organism: Phrynocephalus forsythii; assembly: GCA_029282475.1. Lineage (NCBI taxonomy): Eukaryota > Metazoa > Chordata > Lepidosauria > Squamata > Agamidae > Phrynocephalus > Phrynocephalus forsythii. The sequence goes on from JAPFRF010000002.1 coordinate 66,557,041, forward strand.
GGGTCACGTGGTCGGAAGTAAAAAATAAAAAATAAATAAAGGAGTGCTGACCTGGCCCCAGGGGTGGCCAGGTCAGCACCCTAAAATAAAGAAAAATATTAAAAATAAAACCAGCGATGACCTGGTCCCAGGGGCTATGCAGTCGGCGCTTGGGGGGGGAGGAGCACTGACCCGGCCCTAGGGTTGTTTGGGTCAGCACCCTAAAATAAAGAAAAATATAAAAAAACACCAGCACCGACCTGGCCCCAGGGCCACATAGTCAGCACTTGGGGGGGGAGTGCCCACACTACAGCTGTAGCATGGGCCAGGAACCCAGAAGTAAAAATAAAATAAAATTAAATTAAATTAAATTAAATAAAATAAAATAAAGGAGCACCGACCCGGCCCCAGGGGTGGCCAGGTCGGTGCTTGGGGGGGGGAGCGCCTGTGCTACAGCTGTAGCAGTGGTCAGGAACCCAGAAATAAAAATAAAATAAAATAAAACAAAATAAAGGAGTGCCGACCCAGCCCCAGGGGATGACCAGGTCGGCACCCTAAAATAAAGAAAAAATATTAAAAATAAAACTGGCACCAACCTGGCCCCAGGGGCCACGCAGTCAGTGCTTAAAAGAAAAAGAAGCCGACCGGCCTGTGCTACAGCTGTAGCATGGGCCAGGAACCCGGAAGTAAATAAATAAATAAATAAATAAAATACATTAAAATTAAAATTAAATAAAAGGATTGCCCCGCTGCCGCTGCTGCTGCCGCCACCCGGTAAGATGATGATGATTATGTGAATGATGAGGATGAGGATGCTGCCAGCCCAGTGTGTGCAGTTGCAACATCTGTGGTGTTTAAATTTTTGAATGTTTTTTCCCGCCCCCGTGCTGTCAAATTGATTAAATTACGCAAAGCGGGAAAAACGAATAATGAATCAATGAACCAATGAAACAAATTTTTTTCTAAAAAATTCATTAAAAGCAAAACAAACCGAACCAAGCCCTAAAGTGAACGGAACAAAAAAAAAATCGCCATTTTTTCGGTTCGTATCCATCTCTACTTGTGACAGATCTGATAGCTCCCAGTTGCTGCGTAACAGAATATAGATTTATTTTTGTTAATCTTGTACTAAGATAGTAAGTTCCAAAACCTCAGTAGTTCAATGTTGATGTCTCTTTGTGTTTTAAACAACATTGGCAGTCTGTCACATAGTGACAGCGTAGGGAAGTTGAAGATCGGATTTGACTATTACCATATTTGACTTCTGTATCTTTTTTCATGTAACAAGAAAGGCATTAATATGATAATATATTTCAGGAAGGTCTTAAAAGCAGGAGTGCAGAGAATATACTTTGAAGTAGAACTCGTGGGTTAGGGATTGGGCAATTTAGTAGTAAGAAAAATAAAGAGATACCAGATTAGCCGACTGCAAGGACAGAACACCTCTCTTGTTAGAAGTTGACTGAAGGAAGTGGGAAGCTCCCATGTACCTGGGAATAAGCCTCGTTTAACCCAATGAGATTTACATCTGAATAGACATGTTACAGATATATTGTGCTGCTCTTCCACCAAAAGAAAAGAGGAGAGAGAAATAGGCAGGGCAGAGCATGGGTTCATAAAGCTGTTTTCTTCTGCTCCAAAATACTGCAGTAAAGAAGGGTTGTTATTAGGGATGGGCAATGAAAACGGACACACTGTTTCATCGTGCCATAAGGTCATGAAACATTTTGGAATGAAACAAAATGCCAGCCATTGCTTCGTTATGATAGGAAGCACCCCCCCCCCTTAAAATGAAGCAATTCGTTCTAGAGGAAATGGCAGGGGAGCTTCCTCAAGCTCTCCCCTGTAACCCCTTGAAATTTGGAAAGCTTTGGGTTTCAGGGAACAGAGCTATTAAGCTCCAAAGGGGCTGTAGGGGTACTTTATTGAAGGATTGTAGATCAGTGTGCTGAGGGGAAGCTGTCAATCAACCATATAATTGGTAAAGCATGCCTGCCACACTCCTTCCATTAAGCACCCTTGCATCTCCTTTGGAGCTTAATAACTCCGTTCCCTGAAACCCAAAACTTCCAAATGTCAAGCGGTTCCCTAAAATTGCTAGGGGAAGCTAAGCCTGCCATTCACACGCCTGGGATCAGTAATTATCCATTGAATATTATTTTAAAAATTAAATAATTCTAATATTTTAAAAAGGAATTAATAACATTATATTATTCCACATTTTAATATAATAATTTAGAATATTTATTTATTATTATCCTATGCAATTATATGTCTATTAATGTTTTTCATGGCTACACATTATTAATTTTTAATCTATCCAACTATATTTGTATTATTGGTGTTGTCTTTTGAACTCGATTGCCATGTAACATTTTGGTCTATGACCGTAAATAAACAATTATTATTATTATTTAAAAATTTAAATTATTCTAATATTTTTAAAAGCAATTAATAACATTATATTAAAGATGTTAGGTAAAAGTGTTACAAAAGCAGTAATAATTTACACAACTATTGGTACAGTTATAAAAACAGAGCGGAGCCGGTTATAAATATCGACTTTGTATGTTGTAAAAAAAAAAGTAACTGAGTTTTTGCCTTGTGGTTTTCCTTTGGAGAAACTGATGGAAAGGAGGAGGGACCCTTCTTTATTTTGTGCAAGGCACAAATGAGATGGCTCTTCTTCTTTCCATTACCTTTTTTGTGGTCGATTGCAGTTGTAGCTGTCTGTAAAAGTCCCAGCTTGGAGCAAAACTTCTCCTTGTCCTTGGAGGCATTAGGGAGATGTGCCCCCCTCCCCCGCACCTTCTTTCTACAATCTGCAGAAAGTGGCAGCAGCGACCACCTTCTGCTTTCCATAGAGCAACTAGATGAAAAAGCGGGCAGGCTTCCTGTACCTGTGATCCACAACCCTGTTGAGGAAAGTTCAGCAGGAGCAGGTTTTAATGCTAGCTGAACCTACTGAAATGCATTCCTTTATTAAGTATTCAAGGTACTAGAAGCCTGTTCTTTCTTTCATTTAGTTGTTTTGTCTTCTGTGGAAACCAGCATGCAGGAGGGAAAGCAGCTTACCCAGCCTGCTTTTTTTTTTGAGGGGGATCTTGTAGCCTGCATAATTAAATTGTAAACCGCCCCGAGAGTGCTTGAAGCGCTATGGGGCAGTATATAAGCAGAACATACTTTGCTTTCCATTTCTTTGAAGAAATTTGAGTCAAAAGCAGATGCAATTTCTCACAAACGTGCTTGAAGCTGAAGCTGAAACTGATAGGAGCATGGTTCGCAACACCCAGTCTGAGAGGGGTGTGACGACAAAGTTAATGCTCAAAACATGACAGTTGAAGTTTAACCTCAGAACAGAAAACAGCTTGAAGAAAGGCACCCTGGTCATGGGACTGTGGTGGTCTGTGGAAGGTGAAGTGCAGCTTTATACATTGCAACTGACTTGGGCCAAAAGGAATGTGCATATAAGTTTATAATGGGAGCCCATTGAAAGGAATGTGCTAGCTCTGGCTTCCTGCTGTAGCTATCAACACATGAAAATGATTGTCTGAAGAAGGGGCAGGTGCTCTGTCCAGGCAACCTCTCTCCTTGAGACTCAGCACTCATGTAAGGATTGAATAGGGCTTGTGCACCCAGCAGTGTAAGAGAAAGAATGGAGTGTCAAGACGAGCATAATATAAGTGGACATGTGTATAAGGGCTCTGCTATTGCAGTAGATACAGGGTTAAAGGAAGCTTTACCTTGCTTTTGAACTGTTACTGGGAACTACTGTAAGGAATAGGATTTATGATGATGCAATTTCCACAGAATGTTTTGCGTTGAACACTGTGTTCTTTTTTTTTTAGTGGAGAAACTGAAGAACCAGTGGGATAATACTCAGCATGGGGTGGAAATACGTCAGCAGCAGTTACGGCGCATGCTTTCGGACAGCATGAAATGGGATGACCAGAAGCAAGACATGGAGAATTTTATTGGACAATACGAGCTTCATCTTCATGCCCTTTTACAGAATCCTAAAGAAAAGCTGACTAAACAGATTTCTGAAAATAAAGTGAGTTCAAACATGCTTTATAGCCTGACACTCAGAATTCATACATCCAGTTGAATTTTTGATCCCTGTTTTTGAATCCAGTAATGATGAGGAAAGGATTTGGTGTAGCTCTTGTGGTAAATTTCAGGCGATAATTAAATGGCTGCTTCTCTTTGCTCATAGAAAATTTGATAATTGTGGCGGGGATAGAATCCCTATGCCTTTGCAAGCTTTCGTTGGGGACACTTTCCTTGATGATGAGTCATTGTGTCCTATACCAAGGGATAATACAGGCATGTCCAAACATCCACCCTCCTGATGTTCTGGACCACAACTCCCAGAATTCCAAGCCTGTATTTCCAATGACAAAGGACTGTGGGAGTTGTGGTCCAAAACATCTGGAGGGATGAAGTTTGGACATGCTTGGGATAATAGCTATGGTTCTCCAGGTGTTTTTGACCTGTAACTCCATCAGAGGCAGCCAACTGTATTCCCAGAGATGAGAGATTATGGATCTTGTTCAGAAACTGGACTGCCTAATTTGCCAATCATCTCCTATAGTTCTCTACCTTAGTTTTGAAGTTTTACCTCATAAGAATGGCTATTATTTTTTTCTAGATAGTTTTATCGGCATTTATTTTCTCAGTCTTCAGAAATAGCTCCTCTCCAAAGTTACATTTTGGTACACATTCTAAGTTTACTTCTAAGTTTAAATTGTAAAATGCATATGAAATAGATATAAATCTTACAAGATGTTTGTGCACTAGTGAGTTAATAAAATGCATATATATATATTTTGGCAATAAATATATCACTGTGCACTAAAAGTTTTACATCAATAACTGAATGTCAGGTTCATACTGTGTTCTGGAAGAACATTTCGTTCAATTACTTTAATTGAAGCATGAATGTACATCAATACCAGACAATCCAGTAAAACGGAACAACTCATAACTTTTTAGTACTATATACAGACGACCTGACTAGGGTACTTCATATCATGATATTCTGATAAACTAGGATGAATTTTTTTTAAAAATAGCAGGCATTATTAGTAGTTGGTATGGGCATCTCTCCTTGGGAGTGAAGCAAGGCATAGAAATCCCCAAACAAAATATTAAACCATGATGCTTAGAGACTGTTTGACAGGAGCTGCATTGAGGAACTGATGCATTAAGGAACTGTAGAATGACAGAATTACAGAATACACGTTGGTTAATTTTCATATACAGTGGTACCTTTACTTACAAGCGGCTCTACTTACGAGCCAGTCAACTTACGAGCGGCTCAAAGTCACCTGTCAGTGCAGAGTGGAGAGCAGCATTCACTGCCCATCTCCACCTCGTCCTTCTTCTTGGTTGCTTTGATCTCTGCAAAAGAGATTGAAGCAACCAAGAAAAAGGACAAGGGGGCCATCACACCTCCTTCCCAAGTACTGCTTCCATAAAAAATGAATTTGGACAAGACAGGTCTTTTGGTCCAAATCCCCAGTCTTAAGAGTTTCTGGTCTGTGCCCTGGACTTGCTTTTGCCATACGCTGCCATGTTTCTCCTTGAAGTTTCTCAAATCTGTTCTGTTCTTGACCCTTCTTGTTTGCCCCTAAAATTCCTCTGATTCACATGTTTTGCCTGCATCTTGACTTGTTTGTGAAAGTGATTGGAAGAGCACCCTCAAGAGAAGTGCTGTTGTATGACAGATGTTTCTTCCACAGAGTTAGCATTTTGTTTATGATTCTCACTTCTCTGAAGAATGAGGAAACTTGATTTTAATTTCTGTTTGATTGTAAATTGTTTTGTTCCTCCCAGATCTTCTCATCTGGGAAACTGATATCATTGATGAGCAGATCCACTTTCTTTCTGTTTTTTTTTCACTCTAGGTAGATATATGAAAGAAAACATAATCATTTAATAATAATAAGAGTAATTTTTTTTAAAAATGTCATGCATAAGAATGCTTTCTTAATTGTAAGTTTACTCTGATGGTTTCATCACTTTGGTTTCATTGCCTTGGGCCCCTTTGGGGAGAAAGGCGGTATAAAAATAAAGTTATCATCATCATCATCATCATCATCATCATCATCATCATCATCATCATCATCATCATCATCATCATCATCATCATCATCATCACTTTCATGGTCCTCTTGTGGCTTTTCTTTTTAGATGTTACTACAAGATCTAGATAAAGCAGCCACTAAGATGAATTCATTCAATGATCTCTCAAATAAACTTCTCCAAGACTACAGTGGTGATGACACAAGAAAGGTGAAGGAAATTATGGACCACTTGAATACATCATGGATTAACCTTAAACAGAGGTATGTTCTCCTCAGATATCTATAGCTATTTATGTCTACATTGGTGTCTGTTTCTATGTAGCTTAAGTATTTGGACCCGAGCCCAGTTAGGAGTCCCATCTAAAATACGTTCATGGAATCAGAAGGATTTATGTGTTGACTTACCACCATGTAGTAGCAGTTGATGTACTTTAGTTGGGGCTATCAGTTAGATGCAGGTTTCAGGCACAAAATCAGCCCATGGGGTAAGAGATTTGTTTTTTAATTAAGACTTTTGTGTAATTGTTGCAGGTCTGTGTATCTCAGGTGAGATAATGGTTTCAGTCTTTCTGTGCCTGTAAAGGGAAGTACGAAGCTGATTAACATTACGATTTCACTTTTCATTCCAACATCCAGATACACCCTAATAAAATAACTTGCTTAAAGAATAAAAAATATAATGTTTAAATATAAATATGTTTAATTACATAGATGAACATTTAGGTTGAAGCATATATTTGAAATATATAAGGCTGCACTTTTAACTGCTCTTTTATCAAGCTGTTCTTCTAGTGAATAACATTGTCCTGGTTGAGCAGAATTCTAAAATGTAGATGCTCCATCTTTTCTGGCCCACATGATATATACTCCCAAATTGGCTGAACTAGTTTCAGTGATGGACCAATCTTCTTATTTTTTTATGTCTGAATTTATTCTAGAATGGTTAAACATTTTGTTCTGCCTCATTGTTCCACCTAATGCTAATGCTTTGGTATCACTTTCTAGATTGAACTGTCAACAACAACAGTGTTTTCATTTCTGTATCATGATCTTAAATGCCACTCCATCTGTGATGATGTAATAAATAGGATTATGTTACAACATACATAGCTAATCACATTTGTTTACACCCTGAGTAGAAAACAACTGGTATGCTCAGCCCTTTCAATTCATAATCTTAGGGAAAGATCATAGGTGTGCCGTATGGATAGATATTATTTATTTATTTATTTATATTTGTATTATATATATGCTGTCCTCCCCACAGGGGATCCTAGATATCTTCAATCCTTCTGCTTATCCATCACAAGCAATAGCACTGTGAAAATAGATGTCTGTCTCATGACATAATCCTTGCAAAGAAGGCCTTCTGCCCTCTGTAGCCAGACCTAGATTACATTGTGAGATGCAGATCTGTTGGTTATATTTTAATGTTGGAAGCTACAGGAGCCCCTGCTTGAGTTATTTTATTTATTTATTTTAGAGTATTTTTACCCCATCTTTCTCCTTGGAAAAGGACCCAAGGTGGCTGATCCTGAACGGTGTGACATTAACAATTTTTCTAGATTTCCAGATGATTAGGCACATTGCTGGGGAGATAACCAGGATCATAAATGAATTCCTTTGCATAAGTGTCAATCATCAATAGTATTTAAGCCAACACATTTTCTACTTCCAGCTATTGCTGTGAATCTTTTTAGTGTAGCCTGAGAACTTTCCCCCCTTAGAGATACAGTATATAGATTCTTTTCCTTTTTCACGACTTGAGCTACAACACTTGTTCTAATAATGGCCACTGTCTTAATACTTAAGAATCTTGTCTAATCCAGAATTTCCTTCAGTTGTTTGGCCTTTCTGGATTTTATGTTGGCAATAATCTTGGTATTTCTGTATGAAGAGTAAAATATTCCAGGCTTGAAATGTGTTTATTTTAACCTATTAGTCAAACTTTATTCACTTCATAGCATAGTTGTACTTATTATTAATCTACTCAGTGTTTCTTGCAAAACAATGATAAATTGCAGCATTTTAGACAATATAGCAATTAATGTTATAACACCATATCACTAATATCTTTTGCCATTCAGCTTTGAAGGTTAAAAGATGTAGCCAACAATTTTGAGGTGATTCAGCATGAAGTAATTGGTGTTGGGGCTCATTGACGGAATCTATGCATTTACAGTTATTTCAAATGAAATCAAGCATTAGGAACTGTTATTGAAGCCAAAAGTGAGCAAGTAGTTTATATATATATCTATATATCTACACACACACACACACACACACACACACACACACACACACACACACACACACACACACCACAGACAAATCGATGGCAGTTTGTTAGATCATTGTGTATATTATGAGAATGGAAGAGAAGGCTATCATATTAAAATTGTGTCTTCAGAAATGCCTAAAATTATAAGCCACTTTACCCTTTGACGAATAGTCTGTGCTTATGTGTAACCTGTGAACGTGCATATCACAACCATGTATTTGATGTCCATCTAAATGTACTTTACCTGTCTTTGGTAAATTCTGCTGAAAGTAAGATTATGTGTAATTATCAAGTATCACCAGTAGCATATGTAGACTTCTGTGTGTGGCAAAGAAAATAAAAAGAGTGGCACCACTGTTACTTTATCATTCTTCCTGATGCAGGGCCATTCTTGAAGCCAGCATGATGAGGTAGAATAGACTAAACTACCACAGTGTGATTGTAAGCAGTTCTAATAAATAAGTCGGTACAAAGATTTTTTGCATTCTGTACCATCATTCTGCATTTAGTTTAGTTCCACTCCAGAGATAGTTTAGACAGGATCAGTAAATGGTTGTTCTGCATGGGTGCTTAAGGGGGAGGCCAGGAGTGTGGTTTTGCTACCCAGAGAGGATAGTAGGGACAGATAATGAAGGAACAGCTGCAGCTATGGCACATTTATCTTAATTCCATGAGAAAGTACTGCCATAGTTGCTGCAGTTGTAAGTTTTTTGTCATGCTAGGAAAGAGGCAGAGACCAGCAGCTTTTGAGGTTTGCATGTCCATAAATTATGTCATCAGCGAAAGTAGAACATTTTTGAACAGAGCGAAGTAGTCTCTCTTGAAAGATCAGTGGTGGAGGGTAGCCTCTGTGGAGGAGAAAGAACAAGAAATGCAGGAGGCAACCACTTGGCACAATGGTTAAATGCCTGTACTGCAGGTAAAACTGTGGTTATGACCTGAGGTTCAAACTAAGGTAGCCGGCTCATGGCTGACTCAGCCTCCCATCCTTATGAGGTAGGTAAAATGAGTACCCAGCTTGTTGGAGGGGGGGCAATGTATACCTTGAATACTGTAATTAAAATGTAAACTGCCCAAAGACTACTTGAAGTGGTATGGGGTGGTATATAAGCAGAACACTTTGAGGGAATGTGGCCCATAGAAGCAAGTGTATTGGGAAATAAGCCACACCCTTATGGATGCTTGATTAATGTTAGTCTTTCCTTATGGAAAATAATGCTTAGCTGTTGCAATGCAGGTAGCATCACAGGTTCTCCTGAGAACAGTGATCTTAAGCTGCTGGAGCAGAGATGACAGAAGGCATGGAAATAGCCAAGAATGATTCTGTGGATGCCAGAATTCCTGCCTGAGGAGGAAGACATGTTGGTGGTAGTGGTGATATCCATCCTGAGGGGAACAGTGGCAGCTGTTTGCAGACCGGGCAGGATGTCTGGGAAGGAGTGCTTCTCCCCCCATGCAAATACCCAGGTCAAGATGAACTTGATATGTCTTCTGAAGCTCATTGTCCATCCCTCATTTCTTTTGATGCACGCAGGAAGAAAAAATGCTGCCAAAACACATCCTTCAGTAGATGGGGCTCTGAATAGGATCTTGGGGTACAATTTTTTTACATCACTTCTTCCTTTTTGAAGGCCTTTGGCCAAGGTAAATGAGGGAAGGATACTGGGAGTGAACACCTGGTGGAATTGTTAGTATTCTTGGAAATGATCTAGCCTCTCAGATTCTCATATGTGATTACTTGAAATAGGACCCCTGGCATATGGTTGATTACATCATATAGGGTCTGAGATGAATGTTGTTTACTAGGAATCTTGTCAGTCTTGTCAGGAGGACTTTAAACTGAATCCTATGGGGGTGGGGTGGGGAATGGTATTCCAGAGAACAGGGAGATGGACAGTGCTGAAGATAAGAGTGTTGGTGATGCATATGCTAGTGGAATAGTAACCTCCCAAAGGATGGAAAAGACAGCAACTGGAGGGAGTGGTTGGTAGTCTCAAATCTCTCTAAACCAATGCACAGAGCATTGGCAAACAAACAAGTGTGTCTCAACTCTTGACCCAGTAAGGTCCATGTGATTTGACAGACAGTGTGGACATTTGGGGGTGAGGGGTGAGGATGATATTCAAGACTGGTAAAGCTGGTTCCCTTTGTTTCTTCTTTTTCCTTCTGGAAGATGATTATGTCAGCAATTCAACAATTTTGTCAGCAACAGTGATTATGTCAGCAAGGGAGGAAGTACTTGGATCTCCTTTTTAAAAAACTGACATGGACTCCCAAAGGATACCAGGATAGCTGAAAACTCCCGCTATTGCTAGCTCTCATTTTTGAATGTTTGAAAATTGATCTAGAAGGGTATCATCCAAAGCAGTCTGCATAGGTGATCTATAGCAGACTCCAGAGTTTGTCACTGCTGTCTCCCTCTGCTTTGATTTCTGCTGAAATATTCTCCTGCAGCTTTCCACACTCCAAATCATGTTCTGCATTTTGGGCATAATCCGTAGTAACAGAGAAGACCAGGCCAGTGAGGTGGAAATACTGGGATATATGCATGGGAGTGCCCATGCCTTCTTGAGGTTTGTTGCAGAGGAAACCTGAGAACAGTGAAATAGATACTTGGGAGTTTAATGAGGCTGATTTCAGTGAGCTTAAATAAACACTTAGTGAGATCCCATTGTCAGAAATAAATAGAACTTTGGGGATTTGTTGAAGGAGAGAGAACTTAAGACACAGTTGCCAACAATTCTTATGGGGAAAAAAGTGGGAAATAGCTAAACATATTGGGTGGTTGCATAAATTGCTTTCAGACAAACTGATATTTAAGAGGGATGTGTATAGATTAGTGCTGGTGGAAAGAATATAAATGAGTAGCTAGTGTTTGTAAGGAGAAGGTTATAAGGGCAAAAGAATGAGCTCAGACTTAAGAGAGGTGAAAAATGATAAAAAGGGCGCCTTCATCTATGCTCAGGGCAAGAGAAAGACCAAGGATGCTCAGTAGCTCAGCTGTCTGGCGAGGGTTGAGATGTACTTGACATGGGATCTGTACCTGTAGTTTTTCACAGAACAGCTATCTACTGCCTGAATAATAATAATTATTTTTTTAAAAAAAATCTAGATGTACAAGAACTGGCCAATATATAAAAACAAATCTGAATGTATTGATAAACCATGAATTCAGCATAAGCCAGTACTGGAATGGGCATAGATGTCAAGTGTTCCTCACGGCCACCTGGAACAGGGCGATGGCATCTGGGCCCTTCAGCTAGGGGATGGAGCCTCATTTGCATACAGGTTTCCCAGAATCCCTTGCAGTGGCTTCAAAATGCTCACTGTGACCTAGGTGTCTTGGCTTTCTAGGGGATATATAAACCAATCTGGACAGCTGGTGGGTTGTGTGTTAAGGGTTGTTCAGGGAGAGTGCTCTCTGGCAGGCCACCCAGCAGCATCCGGAACTCAGCCGCCCGCCGTCAGAAATGTGGGACATTTTAGGGGAAAATAATTTTTTGGGAAGACAGCGGTAAAGAGTAATTGATCCATGAATGTCCCACCCAAAATGTGACACTTGACAGGTCTGGGAATGTGGCAGGCAAAAAGGTAAATGCAATGCTAGGCTGCCTTGGTGGTAGTATGGGGTCAAAAGAAAGTAGTATTCATCAGCCTATTTTGCTTTGGTCAGATGACAGCTGAAATACTCTGTCTACTTATGTGCACCATTGTTTTTAAAATATATTTTATGAGGTGGAATATGTCTAGAGGAGGGTCTCCAAGAGAGTGGAAAGTCCTATCTGTGGTTAAAAGCATTAGGCATGCTTTGTTCAGAAAAGAGAAGAGTGGGAGGTGATATGGTAGCTGTCTTTAAGAAATTTTTACTGGAAGGTAAAACAAGCTTTCTTTCTATGACTCCAGAAGTTAGGATCTTATTTGGTAGATTCAAACAACAAGAAGAGAGAGATTTTGGTTAAATCTTAGGAGAACTTTCTGACAGGGAGCGTTTCTCAACAATGGAATGGACTGCCTCAGAAGGTAATGGGTTTTAGACAGCAGTTGACTGGCCATCTGTCAAGGATATTTGATCTGTGGATTTACTCCTCCATCCGAGGATTGGACTTGTATCTTTTGGGATCCCTTCCAACCCTACAATTTAATGATTCTCAGGCTCTGACTTGTGATGGGAAATGGCAGATTTCTGCTTTTCTAGGAGAAATCTCAAAATAGAAATGTATTCATATATGATATATGATATATGATTGCACAATTTTCTTTAAGTCTTTTTATTTATTTATTTATTTATTTATTTATTTATTTATTTATTTATTTATTTATTTATTTCCTGCCAATCTGGCCTAAAAGGCCACTGGGCAGCTTACAACAATAAAACATACAAATACAATACACAAATGAAATACATAATACACAATCAATCAGCAAACAATACAAAAAACCCAACACAAAAAATATTGAAATACAGCACAGTTATTTATTTATTTATTTATTTATTTATTTATTTATTTATTTATTTATTTATTTTTGAATTTGTACCCTGCCCATCTTCCCACAGGAACTCTGGGCGGCTTACAGAGCTGAAACAGGTCAGCAAATACACAACTATCAAAATGTAAGACAGACAACAAGATAATCATAAACATATAATTAAAAACGCAGCATAGAGTTAGGCGCCCTTGTTTTGGTCTAACCTCGCTGCTAGGTCAGTACACTCGTTATAGAGGAATCGATGGCGAGAAGAAAGGAGAGAGAGAGAAAAAAAACTATTAGGCTAGGTCACCAAAGCCCTCGCAAAATAGGATGGTTTTAATCGCTCTATGAAAGGCCAGCAGGGACTCTGCAGAGCGCACTTCGCTGGGGAGGCTGTTCCAAAGAGAGGGGGCAGTGGCCGAGAAGGCCCGGTTCCGTGTAAGGGAACGCCTGGCCTCTCTGGGGGTGGGAACCCGCAGCGAGTGCGCCCACGACTGTCGAACCGGTCGGGCCAAAGTTGACCGCTGGACGATCCGTGATTCTTATGATAAGGTAGCATTGCTTTATCTGGGCTTGGAAACACTTTTATTTACCAGTGCTGTGAAGAATGGGCATTGGAATCTGTAATCTGTAAGGGTAGATTAATCTAGTGACACTTTGATCAATTCTTATAATTGGTGTAATTGTTCAGACAACACTTAGTTCACTTGAGACTATGTTTTTTCCTGAGTGTTTGAATTAGAAGGAATGAAAAAGAAAATTTGTGAAACAACCTGTCATTCTACGTTTTAGTAATTTTTTTGTTATCTTTTACTTGCTTCTACATTTCTCAAAATGGTAAATAGATAACTGAAATTTAATAATTATAGGCTCTTTTCAGTGAAGGTCTTAGCTCAGATGACATATGGAGCCCCATACTCTGTTCCAGCCAACGTGGCTGCCTTGGAAAAACAGCAATCCAAATTCTTAAGAGCTATATTGCAGCTTCCTACATGTGCATCAAATGCAGCCATAAGAGTAGAAACAGGACTGGTAACAGTTGAAGCAAGAATATGGATAGCGGCTATTTATTTATTTATTTATTTATTGTTATATTTATATCCCGCTTATCTTCTACGGGTAGAACTCTAAGCGGCTAACAAGGGCTATCAATAACAACCAAACAATCAATACAACAAATATAGTAAATTCAAATCAACATGACACAATAAAACAGACATAATAATAATAATAATATAAAACCCTCCTGCATCCCAGCCTGCAGGGGAAACGAGTCTTACCAAATTAACCATCAAAATTAGATAAATCGATCAGTGACGGTTAATAACGATGGCGGGGGAAAAAAAAAGAAAGAAAGAAAAGAATACCGTTAAACTAAAAATCGCCAAAGGCCTCCCGGAATAAGTAGGTCTTCAATGCTTTCCGGAAGGCCTGCAGGGACTCTGCAGAGCGCACTTCGCTGGGGATTGAATTCCATAAGGATGGGGCTGCCACTGAGAAGGCCCGGTTCCGAGTAAACGTCTTCCGGGCCTCTCGTGGGGTGGCAACCCGCAGCGAGTGCGCTCGCACCTGCCGAACAGGACGGGCCGAGGTGGATCGCTGGACGATGCGCTCTGTCAGGTAGTCCGGTCCCAAGCCATGGAGGGTTTTATAAACTAAAACCAAGACCTTGAATCTAATCCGGGCTGCAACGGGCAGCCAGTGCAAGCGGACCAGGACTGGGGTGATGCGGTCATATCGACGCGCACCCACCACCAGCCTGGCCGCCGCATTCTGTACCCGCTGCAGGCGCCGGAGAAGAGTCAAGGGCAACCCCATGTAGAGGGCGTTGCAGTAGTCCAGCCTCGAGATCACCAGTGCCTGGACCACTGTTCTCAGAGAGTCAACATCCAGGTACGGGCGGATCTGGGCGACCTGACGAAGATGGTAATAAGCGGCACTGGTCACCGACGCCACCTGGGCCTCCATGGTTAGCGCCGGGTCCAGGACCACGCCCAGATTCCGCACCCTCTCCACCGGCTGGAGGGAAACCCCCCCCAGACAGGGAAGAGGGCCACCGTACCCAGATGGTGAGCTCCCAAAGAACATAACCTCCGTCTTCTCGGGGTTGAGCTTAAGCCTGTTCGCCCCGGTCCAAGCCAGTACGGCCTCCAGGCACTCATCAAGGATCCTCACAGCTTCCACTGCAGAGGTGGAAAAGGAGAGATAGAGCTGCGTGTCATCAGCGTACTGATGACAGCAGACTCCAAATCTCCTAATGACCCCAGCCAGCGGCCTTACGTAGAAGTTAAACAGCATAGGGGACAGCGACGACCCCTGTGGAACCCCACAAGGGAGAATCCAAGGAGCCGACAGCTCCCCCCCATGCTGAACGTACTGAGGACGGCCCTCCAGGAAGGACCGGAGCCATCTGCAAGCAGAGCCCCCGATCCCAACCTCAGAGAGCCGATCCAACAGGATACCGTGGTCGACGGTATCAAAGGCCGCCGACAAATCCAGGAGAACCAACAGGGTAGAGCAACCCCTGTCGGCCGCCCGGATTAGGTCATCTTGCAGCGCGACCAAAGCTGTTTCGGTCCCCCGACGAGGCCTGAACCCGGACTGGCAAGGATCGAGGCACTGCCGGTCCTCCAGGTACGACTGCAACCGAACCGCCGCCACCCTCTCGATCACCTTACCCAGAAACGGGACGTTAGCGATAGGACGATAGTTCGCTAAATCGTCCGGACACAGGCCAGGTTTTTTGAGAATGGGCTTTACCACCGTCTCCTTCAGACGGGAGGGAAAAACCCCCTCGCTGAAGGAGGCGGTGGCGATGACCGAAGCCCACTCGGCCATAGTCCCGCTGGCAGCTTTTATAAGCCAGGCAGGGCAGGGATCGAAAGGAGTAGACGCCGGCCGGCAGTGAGCCATAGCCTTGGAGGCCTCGACAGCAGAAACAGGCCCAAGCTCCTCCAACCGAGGCGACGAAGGCGGACCAGCAACCGGGATGCCGGGCAGTGCTACTGCAACCGGAGTCGAAGCCGGTCCGGATGGCCTCAATTTTTGTTCGAAAGAAGGCTGCAAAGTTCTCACTACTGAAATCAGTAGGAGGAGGCCTTGCCAGACTAGGATTGGTGAGGTCCCGAACCACCCGGAAAAGCTCCGCCTGGCGGCTCGAGGCCTCACCAATTCTCAGGGAGAAAAAGATCTTTGGGCCTCCTGATCGCGTTGGAATAGTGCCTAGTCTGGGAGATAACGGCAGCCTTGTTATTCGTCCGGGTTCTTCTCCAGCTGTGCTCTAGTCTTCTCCTCAGCTGCTTCATTGCTCGGAGCTCAGACGTGAACCACGGTGAGGACCGAGCTCGGCACCGGAGAAGACGCTTAGGGGCGATCCGGTCGATGGTATGGGCAGCTGTATCAAACCAATGGTTAGCCACAACCTCGGCCGGCGCCAGCCAGTTCTCCAGGAAATACCCCGAAGGCCTCCTGGAACCGTGAAGGGTCCATAAGTCTCCGGGGGCGGGCCAAAACAAGAGGCCGATGGTCCCCGCGAGGAGGGGCCGGAATCGCCAAGGGGAAAGAGAGCAGGTGATGGTCTGACCATGACACAGGGAGGGAGACAATGCCCCCTACCTCCAGACTCGAATTCCCCGACATGGAGGAAAACACCAGATCCAGGGTATGGCCAGACCTGTGAGTGGGGCATAAAACATGCTGAGACAGACCCATGGAAGCCATGGATTCCATGAATTCCAGAGCTGCACCAGAGAGTTCACCGCCGGCATGCACGTTGAAGTCGCCCGCAACCAAAAGGCGCGGGGACCTCAACAGCGCAGCGGCGATAAACTCGGCGAGCTCTGGGAGGGATTGGGCTGGGTTGCGGGGAGCACGGTAACCCAGCACAATGCCAAATCTGTCCCGCTGTCCCACTAACAGGTGAAGGCACTCTAACCCCTGGCTAACCAATGTCGAGGCCCTGCAGACATAAAAGGAGTCCCGATAGACGATTGCGACCCCTCCACCCTTCTGACCCTCCAGCCTTCCCACACCCTGAACCAAGTACCCGGGTGGGCACAGAAGGGAGAGCGAAGCCCCCCCCTCCTCACCCACCCAGGTCTCGGTAATAAGAGCCAGGTCAGTCCGCCCATCTAAGATGGAATCGTATATGATGGGGATTTTATTGTGGACTGACCTGGCATTCAGCAGAGTGTAGGAAAGGCTGGAGGCACTGGAGAAGTGACTCCCGGACTCGTGGCAGCAGCCGAGGGGTCAGAACGCGGGACAGGCCGAAGATGCCTGACCCGGGTTCTTCTGATCGGACGAACCCCGGCTACAAGCGTACCGCCCACGGCCCGTCACAGTTGGTATGTGAGCCCCTGCAATCATGGCAATTAAAAAAAAACGGATATAAAATACAAATGGATATAAAATACAAATCAAACAAATGACCCGTTGGACAGGGTCTAACAACCACTAAAATAGATAAATAAATACAAAGCTACAATACAATAAAGAAAAAAATAAAGAAAGAAATATAACCATGAGTAAAAATGAAATAGAATAAATATAAAAATATTAAGAAAAATGCAAAATACAATTTACCCCGCCAGAAGCCAGGTGGAAGAAGCATAAATAAAGGGGAGATGGAATCAAGGGATCAAATGGGATAAGAAGGGGATGCAGGTAGAAGCAGGCTTGGTTCAATGATAGTACTGTAGTAAAGCCAGGATGGAGGTGGGCAGACCAGCGAGCCCCGCAGCCAGAACACCATCCGGATGTCTCCGGCGGCCGACCTGCCGTCCGAGCGTTAGATGAGAACAAAGCAACGCAGCAGAGAACCGGCCTCAACAGCCGCACCGGCGGCCGAAAAGCCGCCCGAGATAGAACCAGCGGCCCGGACACAACCAGGGATGGCCCCCGGCTCGCCGCCATGTTGAACTCCGGCGACCAGCACGCTGTACAAGGCACCACCCATGGCCAGCTGCTGCCTCTTCGGGCCAAGGAGCAGATGAAACATAACACCCGGTTGGAGCAGGGTAGACATAGAGATACACCCTGAGCCTCTCCGGCGGCCGCCCTGCCGCCCGACAGAATCCCACCAACTAAGGTGCCGCCAAATGGCGTCAGCTCACGAACGCCGGCAGCCGACATACTGCCCGAGGATGGGGTCATCAGCCAGAGCTGCCCCCTCGAACCACAGGACCACTCTGGCGCGCCGGCCAGCGATGAAACTCCGGCAAAGGGCGGCGTCAGCTCTCGGACGCTGGCAGCCGAAACGCTGCCCGAAACCGACAGCCGCCGCAAGACGGCCGCCTCCTCCCACTCCGCGGCTCGAGAAAGTCCAACGGGACTCGCGGCTGCAGCCGAGCAAAACTCGACCACAACCGCGGCCAACAACTCCCAAGTCCTCCAAACCGTCGGGGCGAGCCAGGCCACCAGCACGCCCCCGGCGGCGCCCGCCAGGAGCGGGACGCCATCGAGAGCAAGGACGGCCACGGCACAGCCAGAAAGGAGGGACGGAGAAGCGTCCCCAAGAAAGAATACAAAAAAAGAAGAGGTGGGGAGAAGGGGAAAGAAAAACAAAAAGGGAGAGGAGAGTGAGGGAGAGGGGAGGGAACACTCAGCCTTACCGGGCATAGTTGGAAATAGTATTTTCTGCCGGACTGCTCGTCTAATCGGCGAGCCACGCTGAGCCCCTTTGAACCCCCTACAACCCCCAAAACCCCCAATCCCGGAATCCCCGAGCTGGTTCCTCCACCAAGTCCTCTGGCGGGACAAAAACTTTTAAATAAGAAAAATGCCCATGGCAGCGGTATCCCAAAAAATAAACAGAGCGCTGGGACGCCGGAGCAAACGGGAAACGCTGCCGCCCGCCATCTTAGATCCTCTCTGCATCTTAGATCCTCTCTGCAATATCACGTATTGGTTAAAGCTGAACCATAACACCACAGGTTTAGTGCATTTGACACTGCAAGATACCTATGTCCCCCCCTGGCGGAAGATACTGGAACACAAATTAGGGTATTATGGATTTTCACAACATTATCTGTTGTCAATGGATATGACCCAGGCCAAATCTATTATAAAACAAAGGATATTAGATGTAGAAAGACAGCATGACCTAAATAAAGCTAAAGGAATTATAAGATCAAATCCTTTGAATAGAGTCCTACCTATGCCATATTTAAATGACTTAGAAAGTCCAGAATCTAGAAGAGCCTTTATGTTATTACGCATGGACCTATTGCCCTCTGCAGTATTACTGGGAAGATATAATAATATTCCCTATAAGAGTCGATTGTGTGTTTGTGGTGAGGGAACCATTGAGACGCTGAGCCATGTGCTACTGGACTCAGGGAATGGTTTATCAAACCGATTATATCTTCCTTGGAGGGTAGAAATAAGGAAGAGTGTTTACAGAAGCTTTTGGAAAACAAGAGTAAAGAGATTACTAAAAGAGTGGCCAGTTTTGGGAAGATGGCTATAAAGCTAAGAATTAGCTGGATAAGTAATCATGATGGAGCAGGGAGTGTTTGAAAAATACAAGTTATTAAGTTATTTGCATACAGTTTTTTGTGTAGGCTGTGTAGTTAATTATGTATATGGTGATACCATTTTAGAGATTTTTAAAACATTTTTGTGTACACTTTTAACTTGAATTTTAACTCTTATATTAAACAATAAGGTATAAATACAGTCAACGTCTACTCTAATCCTCTATGATTATGTGTTGCTCATGAATATAGATATTCGGATATGACTGATTGCCATACTGCTTTTATTGTATTTGTATTTGTAATTATGTAAATAGTGATGCCATTTTAGAGATTTTTTAACATTTTTGTGTACACTTTTAACTTGAATTTTAACTCTTATATTAAACAATAAAGTGTAAATACAGTCAACTTCTATTCTAATCCTCGATGATTATGTGTTGCCCGTGAATATAGATATTCGGATATGACTGATTGCCATACTGCTTTTATTGTATTTGTATTTGTATATAGATATAATGGCCATTGGCTATCATAAAACTAATTTGATTTGATAATAATTATTTACTATTTCTTAGAGTTGCATCTCTCAATACAAGTATTCTTCTGTAGTCATCAAGAAAATATGTTGTTCCTTATGATGTAAAATGTGAAACAGAAGCTTGAAAATATGCTTTTAATAGTGTCCGCTTGTAATTTGGAACTTGCTTAGTGTTGACTCCTGGCAGTGGGGAAAGAGACAGAAATGAATGTTCATTGCCTTCCCATTTCTACGGTACTGCCAGTTAGGGATGGGCATGAAACGGAAAAATAACATTTTGTTTCATTTCATGCCCACCCCCCATTTCATTTCATTTCATTTGATTTCTTATGAATTTTGTTTTTAAAAAATATGTACAAAATGAAACAAAATGAAATGAAATGGCACCCCTGGGTCGTAGAGGCACCAGATTTGGTGCCTGGGAGCTATTTTTAAAGGGGTCCAGCTGAGCTGTCATCGGCTGGACCTCTTTAAAAATGGCCCAGTTGTTACTGGGGGGTCCCCCCCCGGTGCTGACTGGGCCATTTTTAAAGGGGTACAGCTGAGTTATCATCTAGGGTCCATGGGAGCTCACCCCCGCCGCCTCCCAGCTGAGAGGAAGCCAGAAGCTGGGGCTGAGAGGAGGATGTGGGGAGCACGGTAGGGGTGGCAGGAACCCACCTCCTCCTCTTCCTTCTACTGGGCTCCGGTGGCAGTGGTAGTGGTGGCTCATTGTGAGCCCAGCAGGTAAGGGACCCCTTTTACAGATTGAATGAAATGGTTTGTTTCAACCAATGAAAAGAACATTTCGTTCCATCTGTAACGAAATGCTGCTGTCTTATTTTGTTTTGTTTCATTTCATTACCTAATGAAACAGCATTTTGTTTTTCATTTTGTGCCCATCCCTACTGCCAGTCACCAAAAGATATGCTCTGAAGGGCTTCCTTGCTCTTCAGAGTAGGTCTTTGTGAAGCATAGGTGTGCAGTTGAAAGGTAAAGAAAGATTACTTCCTGATAGAGATGGGCATGACTCAAAAAAATTGTGTTTCGTTTTTCGTTTGGTCGTTTGGGGATCCGTTTCGGTTCGTTTTCGTTTTTCATTTTCTTTTTGAAAAAATTTTCATTTCGTTTTCAGTTCATAACGAAATGAAAAAACAAAAACGAAAATGAAAAATTGCTGTTTCGTTAGCATTCTTTTCAGTTTGATGGATTTGCCGCAAAGAAAACAAAAAACACGGCAAAATTGGTCGTTTCATTTCCGTTTCTGTTTTGGTTTTTGAAAAATTTTCGTTTTCGTTTTCGTTACAAAATGAAACAAAAAAACAAAAACAAAAATGAAAATTTCGCTGAGTCGTGCCCATCTCTACTTCCTGATAGTACAATGGTACCATGTATAAAGGAATTAATTCGTTTCAAATGAAATTATGTTAAGCAAATTCTCGTTTACACAAATTTCCCATAGAATGCATTGAAAACAGTAATCCCTAATCGCGATGATTTTTATGTTGTACAGATTTGCCCTCATAGGTGATTCTGTTAAGCAAATTTCCACTATTTCCGGAATTTTTATGCTGTACAGATTTTATGTTATACAAACCGTTTGTTATACAAGGGTCCACTGTAATGGATTCTGGTGTTCTGTGGTGGAATCTGGCACTGAACACTGTATACAGATTTGGCATTTCTTTCTTGGGTTACCAGAAATTGCAGTTGATTATTGTTCCATGTCATTGTCTCAGTCTGGAAAGATGAAAGACGACCAAGGTCAAAAAAATAGGTGCACATATTTAAGGAGTATTTAGGCAGGTTTTCCAACACTTATCCTGTAAAAGTGGTTGCATGTAAGTAATAAAATAAAGAACATCTGTGCTACACCCCCACCCAAAAAGCACTGTCATTTGTTTAGTATATGCTGCTTTAGGGAGCTGCTCTTTTCATTGTGAAAAAGCTGTCTGCCTCCTTCCTTACCCTCTCCTAAAATTGTGTTGTTGGTAATAACTCACATTTTCAGTATTGCAATCTAGTTATGTCAAGGGAAAAAACCCATTCAGTTTTACTGAATAATTTCTATAAATTTTGGCATTTTACATGTAAATGAATACAGAGATAACTCTGAGCCCTCTTGGAACAATACAGAAAACAAATGCATTCCAACTGTACATTGAGTGGTATTATTTATTTCCCAGAGATGACTTTTGCCTCTTTCCCCCCTTTCTCCAGAACTTGCAATAGGCAGAATGCTTTGGAGGCTGACCTGAAGACCATGCATGCCTTGCTCAAAGACCTTGAAAGTTTCCTCAAGTGGTTACAAGAAGCAGAGGCTACAGTGAATGTCCTTGCAGATGCATCCCAACGGGAGCCTGCTGCCCAGGAGAGTCTTGCTGAAAGGGAACTGAAGAAACAAATGGAGGTAAGGGCATGACAAGTTCGCTTCTTAAATCATTTATCTCTGGCTGGACGTATTGTAGAAGTTAATGGGCAACATTTAGCATGTACATAAACATTATAAATAGCCAAAGGGAAGAAAGACAGAGAAACAGATGAAATATGTTCGTACAGAATACAAGATATGCAAGGTTGGTCTTTTCAAGTTTACGTGATCTGTTATAAATTTGAGTACATTTCAGGTTGTCTGTTAATTAACAGAGTACGGTAAAACAGTTTTACTTTTTAAAAAATATATGACTCAAAGCCACTCAGTGCCAAAGTCACCATGTTTTACACAGAGCAACTGTCGACTGTCTGCTACAACTGTGCCAAATACAGTATGTGCTGATCTGAAGACCAGTTTAAAAGTTATAATTTCTTTTTGTCTGGGCTGCCCCCAGTTTTAGAAGTGCTTCATATAATATTTATTTGGTGTGCCAGCACAACATCATTTTTACACTTTGGTACAGTAAAAATTAAACTAGCAAGATTGTGACTTGCTATGATGACTTGCTGTTTTTATTTATTAACAATCAGGGCAGTAGAAATTGTGACTACTAGCAGAAGGTATTGGGTGGGACATCCCCCATGTCCTAATTCTACAGTGGGACTTGGGCTGTTATGTACTGTCAAATCACCTCTAACTTATGGTAACCCTATGAATGAGAGATCACTGCTTAGATTTACACTAACCTCTCTCATATGTTGTCATTAATTCTTATGAGGAGGAGAGGGAACTCCATCTCATTTTCAGGATCCTGGCTTTGCTGAAGATGGACCAAAGTTTACAATCATAGAGAAAAAAGGCCATCAGTTTTTTATTGCTGTTTATAACAGGTCTCAACAAATTTGTGTGAGAAAAGTTGAAATAGCAGTTTTACATTTTAGTGAAGCTTGCCCGATTTTCTTTGATTTTCTGTTTTCATTGATTTAGACAAAGTTGCCTTCATACCTCTTAGACTATTTATTCTGAAGAAACTTAATTATAATGCAGCCAGCCTCATGTAATTATATCTATAGAGCTGATCTTTATTGCTCTGAATAAAACTTCCTTATTAGCCATTCCAATTCATTTTAATACTTCAGCCATTTTGGCCATAGTGCTCATAGTTGCCAGCAGTTTTTGTTAAAAGTAAATTGCAGGAGAAATTTTGTACTGAGACTACTTCCAAATAATACAAGAAGTGTATTTCGAAGTCTGCTTTGGAAGTATGCCCTGGTTTATGAGCATAATCCGTTCTGGAAGCGTGCTTGTAAACCAAAATACTCATAAATATGAATAAACAAATGAATAAATAAAACCCATAAGAAATAATTAAAACTTGCCTAATTCGTTCCGTAGTGGCATGGCCCATGGCCGCGGATGCTGTTTTCACTGTCAACCCCTTGCTGTGGCAAGGTGCCTGTGGTGGCACAGAAGGCCAGCCCAGGTGCAGTGGCAGCAGCCGTGTGCATGTGGTGGCAGGAAGGACACGTTTGGGCATTCCGGGGCATCCACACATCAGCAGAAATGGCAGCTGTGTGTGCACAGCAGCAGGAGGGGTATGCCTGGGCGGAGTGGCAGCATCAATGGTGCCCTGTCCAGGTGCAGCAGCGACGGCCACATCCATGTGGAGGTGAGGAGGGTGTGTGCGGCTGCAGCAGGTGAAAGTCCACGTGGTGCTCTGCTGCTCATTTTTCAAAGTTTTAAAAATGTTTGCTTGTCTTGCAGAATCAGGGAACTCGTCAACTGAGGCATTACTGTAAAAGGCTGTCCCATTTATGAATACCTTATTACAGTTCTTAGATATTGGAATGGGATGGATTTTATCTGTCTACTCGTTCGTATTCTTCTAGTTCTATCTAAAGTTCTATTTAAGTTTTTGATGGTATATTTTGTCTATTTATAACCTTGCAAAGCCAAGGACAAAGATTTACCTATATCGATAGGTGCCTTGTTTTGAGGAGCTATACAGGTTTGACTTTAAAGCTGTGGTTTTTGAACAGTGTAAATAAAACATGCAAATTTTCCTTTAATGTATTCTGTTAAAAGGGAGTGCACATCAGATGTAAATATAGAATCCTTTGTTTGTCCTATTTACATCATGAAAACGCTTTGTAGTTATTTCTATCTTAACCAAATATTTTAATATATTTTCTCCTTGAATGATTTCCTTTTATTGTCTATGCTAATGTAGTGTCTCCCACTATACAAATAAATGAGAGAAAATGCAGAATGACTATATGAGCCAGCACCAGTGACGGAGGAAAAGCCTTTTGATGGTCAGCCAAGTCATGTTTGCTTTTAGCAAGAAAGAATGAGTTGGCCAGAAAAACACAAAACTAACAGTGCAGTTGTTTCCTCGTAGAGTTTACATTTAAAGCACAAGTGTGCTAAGTTACGGAAAATGCAAAATAATGTTTTGGACAACTATAGTCTTTTTTCTTTTTCTTTTTCTAGAAATGGTGCCTATATAAGATTGCTGGATATAAAACAGAAAAAAAATAACTGTGCAGTTACTGATTATCTGGGAAACTATGTTATTCTGTATTGTTTAAGATTGGAAGTAGCGGAGTAACAGAAGAATGCTATTAGGTATCTCTTGCCTGAATTTTTCAGTTGTTTGCCATACTTTCTTAAACAATTGGTGGTGTTTAAGAGGGTAAGAAAGAACATCCATTTTAATAGGGCTGGCAGGAGGTGGAAAGGAAGAGAAGAAATATAGCAGATCAGTAGGAAAGCTTAGCTGAATGTGTTTAAATGCCTCTCCCCGCCCCCTCCAGCAGTTGGATTGTGTGATCTGGAAAGGGTGAGTTAGGGAGAACAGCTTCATATGAAGACGCTACTGATCCCAGTTGGATTTTCAAGTTAAGCTACAGTTACTCAAGGGGTGGTTTTACTAGTGACGTGAGTTGGCATGGCTGAGTGGGTATTTGAATCTTGGTCTTCTGAATGAATTCTAGTCCATCACCCTATCCACTACATCTGTTTATAACAATAAAGACAAAACCAAATTATGTTTCCCATGCCTCTCAGGGAATTGCATAAAACCTGGAAAATAGCTATCAAAGATCCTCTAAGATGCCCTTTAAAATTAATATTTGGAAATAGCTGCTACCAGTTACACTTAAGTAACTTTTCTTTATAACATCATTGTTACACCTGAAGAGCAGTGTTGCTACCAGTTCCATTAATTGTTACTTTGAGAACTATGTTACTTGTAACTATTTTGCCCCTCTCATTAGATATATGCCACTTTCTCTATCAACCTTAAGGTTTCTTATGGCAATGATAGATGTCATGGCATTTCGTTGTATTAAATACCTCAAAGCATTGCTATGAACAGATTAGACAACTGTGTTTAATAATGATGAACAAAATGTGTTAAAACCTCTTTCTTCTAATGGTTAGATCTGGCTTTGGAAAGGACAGCCAGTGTTTTTCTTGTCCGGTATGTGGACTTCCTGTAAAGCAACTCCGTGCCCACAGCATGGACAGAATGCTGGATTAGATATAGGCTTTTTTCAGTTTCTTACATTGTCATTTCTTGAGGTTGCCTATTTCTTGACCATGCAATTGGCTATGGGGACATGAAGGTGAATGACTACTCTGTTCTCTTCTGTCTTGTGGTTGATGACCAGGGTACTGGAAACCAAGCCCTTTGAGGAAAGATTGAAACAACTGGGCATATTTAGCCTGAGAAATGAAGATGGGGGGGAGATATATAATAACACTCTTCAAATACCCAAAAGATTATCATACAGAAGGGGAATCAGGGTCTGCTCTCAGTCATCCCAGAATTCACGATACATAATAATGGGATCAAGTTACAGAAAGTTAGATTTTGGTTTAAAATCAAAAAAGAAATTCCTAACTGTTTGAACAGTATAATAATGGAACCAATTATCTTGGCAGACAGTGAGAGCTCAAATGCTGGAGATGTTCAAGCGAATATTAGATAAGTCTCAATCAGATCTCCTTTGATTTGGATTCCTGCATTGAGCAGGGAGTTGACCTAGATGGCCTCACAACACCATTTTTCTAGGATTCTATGATTTTGGCATATGTTAAGAAAATATGATTGGTTATTATTATTTTGATGAAGCTGTTTGGATGAACAGCGAAACGTTTCTATCTCTCAAAAAAGAAGTCCAGTAGCCATGACTCAACTCCCAGTTAAATTTTTAAATGTATTTTTCTTATCTTCTAATGGCAAATCCATCTACTAGAATTCTTTCCTCATGCTCTGCAGATGACAAAGCTGACTTAGCTGGTATGTCATTCACATCACATTGCAGTGTTAACAGTCTGCTACTTCTTTGAAAGACACATTTAATTTTCAGTGTTTGAAGATAAGCCAAAGGGTATGCTCATTAAGCAGAAATTATTAACAAGCTAATGTTGTCTTTCTGTCTTTTTGCCAGTTATTTCAATTTTTATCATGAACCTACAAAATTTCCTAGTTTTTGTGTTATGTTACATACATTTCAAGACAGAAGACATGCAGACATGCAGATTTTTCAAGGCTAAAAAGTTCATGAAAATAGGACACAGTGTCCTTAACAAACACAAAGAGGAGGAAGGGTTGTGCTATTTTTAGGATATTAAGATGGTGCAGATGATACATCTCAGTGTTTTAGTTTCTGGTTACTTAGAGGAGATCAGAGTAAAATATTGACATTTCTATTACTTTATGAAGCCTTTTAGGAGTCAGTGTTGACCTGTTGTCTTGTCTGTCTTATAGTATTCAAGAAGAATTAGAATGAGGAGAATATATTCAGTAGAATGAAAATTTAAGATACAGGAAGAGCAAATTTAAAAAAAAATCCTTATTTTGGAAAACCCACAAAGTACTGTCTTGGAGAATGACATTCAGATGGTACTCTTTGCTAAATGTTGATTTTTCATATGAAGTATGAGGTATGGCACTGCAGGTGTGTGGTGTTAGCTCCATCCCCCCACTCACCATGCCAGCTGGGTCACTTACCTGCCTCCACATGCCATCGAGGTCTTTCCGCAGCAGCAGCAGTTCAGTCTGAGAAGGAGCCCAGATGGCAGCCAACCACGCTGATGAGGAGATGGGACAGGGAGTCTCTCCTCATGTAGCTGATGAGTTGTTGACTCTCTGGGGAGGTGGGGAAGGGATGACTGGGCTCCTGCCTGGATTTGAACACTGCCGCTTCAAGAGAACCTCAACAGCATGTGGAAGCCGGTAGGTGGCCCACTGGGCCTGTGGGGTGAGGGATGGGGCTCCACTGCAGCTGGGGTTCCACACTTCATGCTTTGTATGAGGCACCTACCTCTACTCTTGACAATCTGCTGAAAGGGCGTTTAAATGGAAGGTTATTGTGAATCTTTATCTAAACTCAGAGGTTACATTTTCAAGGTTGAAATTCTGATCAGTGTCCTAATAGTGATGAAGATTTTGAAAAATGCTGACAGGGTCCATCTGTAAAAAAAGTTGTGAATAGGAAAATGGAATTAAATATGCACATGGTAACAGACTGGAACTAGAATTCATCAGAAATAGAGGAATTCTGGTGAGCTTTTTAAAAAAATAAAGCCTGTTAAGTCTATTACATAAGACATTGTTTGGAATCCTATTGTTATTTGAATAAAGTTTACATAATTTGCTGTTGCAAATGACAGGTACTTGTTGAGGCTCTGAGGTGCATCTTGGTCATGTATTGGATCACCAGGTGGATTGTGCAGCCAAGGTGTGCCTTGGCACCTTTTGAAGTTGTCACAGTCTGGAGAATATTTACGTGAACAGTAGTAGCAGCTAGAGATCCCCCACACTTTGGTGGTTTGGCCCAGTTCAGCAAGGATCCTGCACAGGTTTTCTGCTGGTGCTGGGCACTTCCCTCCCTGCCTTTTCTGTGCATCACCCACCCACTCACCAGCTGCAGAATGCTTCTCTGTGCAATCTTACACCCAGAGGTGGAAGAGGGGCAGGGAAGCCTATGGTGAGTGAACAGAGGAGGGAAGCAGCTTGCAGCTCATGAGTGGGCAAGCGTGTCCAAGAGGTGAGGGAGGGAAGCATGCTCTGGCCAGTGAATGGGCAGGCATGCAGAGGAGGCAGGGGAATGGAGCATGGGAACACCTGTGCAGAACACCTCTACTGTACTGCACTGAGCTGGACTGAACTGCTTAAGCCTTGTTCATACCCATCCCTAGTAGGATCCTACCTGTTCTGTTTTAAAAAAATTGAGAAGCAGGAAAGATCTGTAATGCCAAGCAACAGGAGGCACATTAAGTGAAGAATGTGTCAAAAAGGAATCTGGGGAAAGACTATGGTGCCAAACAGTTATAGTAGGATGGTTGGGAGTTGGTAAGCAAATTCCCATGGATAGTTAAGCCAACGGCGAAGCTAAAAAAAAGAAAAGGAACAATGTGTGATACCTAGCAGTTGCTGAAAGAAGTAATAGTGAAATGTCAGTCGTATGATCCTGGGCAATCGATAAACCTAAAGAGACTATTCCATCTGAATGGAAGGAGATAAACACCTGCATATAGCATACAAAGTCAGAAAAGAAGGAGCTCTGCAAAGTATTTGTCTGCTCCCCTTGATAAATCCCCAAAGAAGCCATGAAGAATCTCACACCCTATGAAATGCTGTATTTGTTGAATGGATACCTTGCGGCATGGTAAAAAATTATGATGAGAATATTTATTTTGATGTTTAATTTGTTTCTTTGGAAGGCTTTGCATATAATACTCCCACCCATATGTATCATTAGAAGCCTGCAGCTTGGGTTTATAAACTCCCTACCTCACTTTTGGAATTTGGAAACTTCCAGTTCTCTTTTTGATTACATGACTGTTTGTGTTCCTAGGTAGCCCTGGACAAATGGTGCTTGGTCTTAACTGTGGTTTAGAGCAAGGGAAGGCAATCTCTGGCTGTCTATGATGCCATGCATGCCCAGCCCTTTCAATCCTACATAAATGGGGTTTATCACTCAAAAGCCTACTTTGTGTCCTGTGTTAGCCAATGTAGGAATTACCAATTTCAATGTGTGTGTATATGCTGAGGCTGCATCAGATGTCCTAGAATCTCCACCAGATCTTGAGATGCTATAAGGGATCTTTTTGAGCCCTGCAAGAAAAAAGAAGTGTTGGTGGGGTTTTCGAAGTACTGGATTTGGAGGAGAAGCTGCATGCAGCCCCATGTTCCACATGTAGTCAATCCCTGCGATAGAGAAACAAGCTGTGATTTCTGATTCTAACTTCAGACATCACAGTTCCAGATAGGCTTGAACTACAGTTAGGTGAAAAAGAAGCAATGGGTTCTTATCTCTAGGCCACAAGGAATTTGCTTTTTAAGTCTGTGTGCAACCAAAGTGTATAGCTACACTCAGAAGTTAATTACATTAAATTGTTCATTTTAACACACTACGTTTCAAAGCCATTTTATAAAAAACCCAGAGCTACAAAATGCTTCCCTGATTAATAGGATCTTGCAATGCTTCCATGGGGTAGTTTAGTTTAGGGTTTCCCAAACATAGGAAAGGGTGCAGTTTTTCAGCATGTTGTTGGTTTGCATATGGGAAAAATAAAAGGCTTTTGAATTAGATTATGAGACCAGATTCTGTTCTGGAAGCAAGGTGTGATAATTGGCTACTAGGGGAATTCAGGGTTTTCAGAGTGTTTGCAAATTTTGAATATCTGATGGTTATCATTAGCTTTTATTCAGGCCTAGCGATGAGAAGGTCTCTGGAAAAACTAGAATAATTCAGGAGAATGGGTCCTATGGACTTATTGTTTCTTGTAAGAGAATTTGGAAATTTGAAGGAGCACAGTATTTTTATTTGCAGAAATGAGTGAAATGCTTTCTACGTCAAGGTTCTAAATTGGATCAAAAAGTTCAATATGCAAACTTTTAAGACCTACAGAACACCTAAATCTAAACCTAAATTTTTGTTTGCAAACTAATGGATACTGCCATCTTTTGTGAAAGGAACAAGTGTGGGCTTTTGTTTCTTCCCCTCTTCTGTTTGTCACTAGAATGAAGTTCCTTGCAGTTATTGTCCTTTTTGCTTGTACAACACTGAAATAGTGGTTTTGTACACACATATTAAGGGAGCAAGAACTTACACATGTAGGCAGACTTGCATTTGATTAAACAGATTTGCGATTGTTCTGTAAAAGTTAAATTACATTTTGAAGCCTCAGTTCTTACTAGGAAGCTAGCTCCAGCAAGGGGGCGAGCGTTTTTGAGCGACCATAGCACTGCCTTAATATGGTATAATATTGGCACGGAGTTCTTTTTTTGAGACAGCTATTTGAAGATGACCCCTAGAAATGTGTTCCTCTCTCGCTTGTGCTTGGTGGTTGAATTTACTTGTGGTTGGGGTTTATATCCTTTCCCTTGTGTTATTTGGCTACTGGTCCCTTTGGATGGTTGTGCTTTCACGCATCTTTTCCCAGTGTGCCTTCTCTTTGCTTGTGGGATGGTTGGGTTTCTTCATCACAGATGAGTGTCTTTTGTAATCCTTCCGTTCTGTCATGCCTTAGAGGACAGAACTGACACCAAAGAAAGCTACTGCACTATAAAAAGTGTCCTACTTAGTGAAGAACCTTTGTTTATTTGTATCATACCTTTTGTTTCCTCCATCATAGACCACAAGGCAGCATATACAGCCTTTCGCAATGGTCATCTTTACTGGGCTCTGACTTGATCAGGCAAAGAATGACCTGCTGCGCTTCTGCAAGATCGCAACATCAAATGCCTTCAGATTGCACCGGTTGTCTCATTTTACATGTTGTCTCATTTTGTCAAATTACAACATGGTTGCTGAATCCACACTGTTGCTGGGAGCCAGAGAATTCTGAAATTGTGAAGTGGCTTACTTAAGCAAGTGGCTTAAATGAGCCAACTTGTCAGTGTTTCTTATCAAGGTACGAAAGCTGTGGAGATCATGCTTGGGGGGGGAGCGGGCGGAGTGAAAGTGGGAGAATGGGTCATCAATAATATTAACTAAGTTTCCTATTGTTCAAGTGACCTATTCAGTGAAAGGGTCGAATTGGAAGTTTTCCCTCTAATCATGTGCATACGTCCTCTGCATCAAATATTCCTTGAGGAGCTGTTGAGGTGAATTAGCTTGAAGAGAGTTTTCACAGAACAGGCTTTGCCCCCTGCAGGTCTCCCTTTTGTGCGAGATAATCTAGCTTTTGAGAGCTGCCGTGATGTGATTTATTAGCCTTTAAAGGATGGCTGATATAATTAGGGCAGGTATCCCTCTGCTCTTCTCGTAAGATTTATAGCACACTGTGTTATTCACTTGCTCCACAGCTCTGCCAGAGCTGCTTTTAGAGAGAGCGCACGAGAGCATCTTTCTCCACACCGAGGGATGGAATGCCATTCTCCGGTCTTCCTCTGAAGCAAAGCCAAGGGGAGAGCTGTAGTGATGATGTTGGGGCATTCTTCCCACAGGAATTCTGCTTTGTTTTTGCGGCTCTAAGCCATCAATTAAGCCTTCGGTGGCATGTAGTTCACGATCCTTAGCAGGCATAGTCGTCTGATCAACAACTTCCTATCTCTGGACCTGCTGAGCAAAACAAGGCTTCGAGGATGCAGGCGAGCTTTTCTTTTTGTGTGTATTTGGCTTTCGAGAAGAAGAAACACTTTTAACACTATGCTAACTGCCTTTGAATCTATCGTTGGGAAAGGCTGCCCTGGAAGCGAGCATGCTCAGAGGGCTGGCATATCATTGTCCAGTGACCAAGAGGATATGATAGTTCCTTTTCATTTATGATGCAAATTTTGAGGTGTCTTCAGAAGTGTGGCAAACTTAAAATGATGGCGGTGGTGAGAACATCTCTGCAGAAAGTTGTGGTATTGTTGCATCGCCTGCAGAGAATGGCAGTTTCATCTCCGCGTTATCAGAAGCTTTGCAAGGTAAGTAAAAACTGGGGGGGGGGATAAGACTTCTTGTTGTTTTGCTTCCAGTAATTAAATGAATGTGAATTTTTGATTGAAATGTGACCAGTAAGTATCATGTGGTCAGGTGTGAGAACTATCTTCTCAGAAACATTCCAGTTACTGAAACTGATAGCTGGTTTCTTAGCTTCTTTTTTGGTCATAAGCAGAAAGATGCTTCTTCATACAAAGTATACTTAAAAGACTTCTCTAACCATTGTTCTATTCTGATATGAATGATTGCAAGTATTCATTCATTTTTTTCCAGTTTATAGAATGTAAAACTAGTAGTTTCTGCAAACTACTGTAAACATGTTATTTCTGCTACAAAAAAATCAACAGGAAAAATAAGGGCTTTTTTTTTTTTTTACAAACTGGGTCCCCTGGGGTGGGTGGGTTCCTCCCATTGATGGTGGTCCAGTTCTCTTGGCTATAACTTGATTTTATTGTGCTCTTAGTACTGTACTTTTCTTTTATTTGAATGGGAAAAATATGTCCCACGAGTTCTGTACAGTTCAAGCACTTCTGTTGTTTTGAAGTGATCCCTGATGCATGAAGTGAGTACAGTGAGCAGTGGGATGATTAAAGTTGGTTAACTGTCAAGATAAAATTCTGTTCTGTACATCCACTCTAGACCCACTTCTGTCAAAGCTATAAAAGCCACACGGCCGGGGGCGGGGGTTAGTGAGTGGGATTTTGCAATGATCCCTATTCTGGTAGAACATTGGAGATCTTGTGGCTCCCCTTCTAAAACTTGAGGTTACGCCAATAGCAGCAAGTACCCTAAAAGCCCAAACTGTAAAGTGTGGTGGTGGATTGGTAATTGCATAGAAAAGTTGTGGGTTTTCCCTCTCTATTAGAACTTCTGAGGTTCCAGTTTGAAGAATTCACCTTGTGTCTGTTGCCTTCACCTGCAACAGTGACAAAAATTAAGCAGTATTGATTGGTTGCGAATTTTTGAATCCAGAGGCATTTTCTTTTGGAGCAGACAATTCCTTGACTCTTGGCTTCTTTTCATTTAATCTTTGCTGTGTGTACAATTTACCTAAGCACTAAAATTGCTAAAATATTTTTGTTTTGGCTTTCTTCATATAGACATTGGAATTTCCTAAAATGTTTTAGAAACCATACTGTGAATTGATAACTCTCTTGTTTATGGAAATATGACTTTTGGAACATGGTATTTTCTGGAACTCTTAATTTCGATCAGTGAAAATGTTAAGTTGCATGGCCTGATATACATTGTGCATTTTGAACACAAATGCTTATTGGTGGGAAGGAAAATACTTGTTATTGCATTCAGAGAAATATCTAAGATAGTTCTGAAGAAAACAAGTATGATTGTATATGCTTTTGAACTTGTATATTTATCTTATATCTGAATGTGAGCCTTGCAGAATAATGAGGTCTTGCAGCACACTCAGGGAGCCAGACATGTAGCTATAGTAAAACTCTAGAAATAATCCATACCTTTAGAGTGAAGTGTACAGGGAATAATACATCTTTCAAAGTACAATTGGTGTTTGATGAATAAAAGTACTTCTTATCTGACACTGTTATCTGGATAATATTACAGTTTTTTTTTCAAAGTGACAGTTTTCTAAGGAGAGTGATATATGTTGAACTGCTCACAGTTGCTTGTTTAAAATATGTATTTGCATTGCTCTGGGTTGTTTGTTTCTAACTCATTTTGGTGGCTGATGGGAAATATGTTACAATTCCAAAGTCTTCCACGAGGTGTCAGTGTAAGCAATGATATATGAGCACAATTGTCCACAGAGAAGAAAGTAATGTGGATTGTGGACGACAAATTTAAAAACAAACTTCATGAAAATAATTCATTTTATTATCACCATAATTTGAACATTTGTTTTGTTATTATTACTTATGAGGTGGTAAATAACACAAATATGGAATGATGCCCCAAACATTCTAATTCTTGAAGCATAAATGTAGTTATTCAGCTGTGTGACTTTTTCATGTGTTCTGTTTGCTTGGTAGACAGCAAATATAATACTCGTAGTGTGAAAATCAATTTTAGCAATGCTATATGAAAAGTAACATACTTAGCAAAATAGGTGTTGTTCTTTATAGATTCAATACTTCCAACATACATTGTTTTCAAAAATTTCACTTAAGAGTCATGTTGGGAATAATTTAAAACTATCTTTTATTTGAGATTAATGAGGATCATTTGGAAATCCAGAATATATGGATAGTACAGTTAGTAGTTAAATTTTATGTCCATGTTTGAATAAAGGTGATCCCTTTTTAACAGTTTATTTTTAATTTTTCATACCATATAGTATGAAACACAGTAATAACTGAAAAATTAAACCAAACTGAAATAATTCAGAAGACTAGATCTAGTAAGCTTTGATAGTCTAATGGTGCGTTTCCGTTTGCAAAAGGGTTTCTTCTATCAATACAAAGTGTTTCCTTCTCCCTCCTGTAGTGCTTCCCAGCCTGTATAGCTTTCCACTATGTTCTCTCCAACCCCTGCTTACAGGATGATTGCTTCTAAACCCACAGTCGGCATTGGCAGGAGAACAATTTGAAGAGCTGAGGCCCCTGATCTTTGGGTCTGTCCTTCTTACTATTCGCCCTCCCTTCTTCAATATGTGGGGGCAGAGCCTGTCTCTCCAAGGCTGTTTCCCCAAGTGCAACACGAGACCTTGGAAGAGGACCTGGATAAGTGTTCTGTCAGTGCTAGTTTGCTGCCTCCTGAGGTAGATCCTGTCAGTGACTTCTGGCAGGTAGGGCACCTTCAGTTGAGGGGTGTCCATGTGTATCTGTAGTGGACAAAACTCCTCTTGCTTGCTTGAACCTCAGGTACCAGTCAGGAGACACCGATCTTCCATTTTCCTCTGACCGCTAGGTATGGAGCATGAATCCATTGTACCTCAGGATGCTGCAAGCTCTTTGGATATAGCAAAGTGAAACAGAAAGGAAGCAAGAATGGCTAACATGTTCCTTCCTCCCCACCCACCCCCGTGGGCCGTGAAGTGTGAAGAGCACTGAACACACACTTGCTCTATTTGCAACCAACTGCTAGCTTTCCATTCTAGGTTTAGCAGAGCTGCATTTTAAAAACAAAAATACAAACTACAGAATATCTATCTATCTATCTATCTATCTATCTATCTATCTATCTATCTATCTATCTATCTATCTATCTATCTATCTATCTATCTATCTATCTATCTATCTATCTATCTATCTATCTATCTATCTATCTATCTATCTATCTATCTATCATCTATCTATCTATCTATCTATATGGCTTCCAAACAAATCCAGTAATATAGAACACCTCATCCTTTCCAAAAGCAAATGCACTCTGAGTTCTAAACTAGGGTTAGGGTTGTGTTGAGGATTTTCAGAGTACTTTACGTGGGATTGACAAGGATAGGAAAGGCACCAGGGACAAGCAAATTTAATATCTTTCTGAACAGTATGGATTTACAATATATTTAATGATAAAATATTTAGAAAACATGGGTATGTCTGAAAGCTTAGTTTCGCTGTGACATTAATCTTCAGTTCTTGACCTACATGAACTATCAGCTTCCTTTGTTGTGAGGAGAAATGAAACACCAGGAGCAAATTCGCTTGGTCCTTCTGGCTTTCAGATGAATGCATCATATTCTCTCTCTCTCTCTCTCTCTCTCTCTCTCTCTCTCTCACACACACACACACACACACACACACACACACACACACACACACACACACACACACACACACACACACACACACACACACACACCTCCCTGCTATGAAAGTTACATAAAGGATTCAAATGGTGGGAATCTAACCTAGTGATGGACACCAAGGCTATTGTCCTATTATATGTGCGAAGAATAATATTCTTATAAACTTGGAAGTTTGCCAGACATAGGATGTTACAGTTTAGAAAGGGATAAAACAGATTATCACTATTAGGTCCTGTATTTTCATTTTTCTTCTTCTAGTGAGTTTGTTAGTCCCCCTACCATTAAATTTCATGTTTAAGTTCAAACAAAAGGGAATCTTTTTTTAAAAAGAGTTTCTAAGATTAGAGGATGTAGGAGTGCCAATTCACCATTCTTTCAGTCATTCTTTCACAAATAATTCAAAAATGAATTGCCCATAGCACAAGTCAGATTCTCCTTTCATTTTTGTGTGGTAGTTCTAGTTTTCCTGTGGCAGAGAGAGTAAAGATGACTAGCCACCCAGTGAGTCTCTATGCTGGCTATTTTTATTCTTAAATAAGGAACTTTACTTTCTGAAAAGCAATACAAGAACTTACAGTTCAGAAGAACTTCAGTTGTACAGAATATCACTGGCAATTCCATCATGTATAGTGCTTTTTCACTTGTAGCTAAGAACACAAATTCCACCGCAGTCAATGTTCCCTAAAAAAGCCTCTGATCTTAGTTTCTTGTGGTCTTTAATGTCTTGATTCAACTACATTTTTCTTTTAAAATCCTCTGAAATGGACAGTTAAATACCCTCCCAATGAGGAGACCACAGCAGTCAGAGGAGAGGTCCATGCTGCTTTATGCCTTGTTCATTGGTTCAACTATAGAACCAAAACATAGTATGACTTACACCGAAGCTTCAGGAGGTGATGTTCGCATTTATTGGTTTACACTTTCTCACATGCTGTAGTTTCGTCTCTGTCTTCCCGTTTGTCAGCAACAAATGGTTTTTCCAGTTTGTAGCAAGAACAGATAGTAATTTTGTCCAGATATTTTGTGGTATTTGAGTGGTTTATTTGCAGCATGCAAGAAAAAGTTGGAAATAGAAGTGAGTGCTGAGGTCTGGGGTCATCTCAGTGTGCCACAGCATGCTTTGATTCTAAATCTGATGTGCTATTTAAATGCAGCTAATCTGCCATACATGATTCAGACCAGAGATAGGGAACCTTGGGCCCTCCAGATGTTGTAGACTGCAACTTCCAGAATTTCAAGCCTGTATTGCCAGTGATAAAGGATTAGGGGAGCTGTGGTCCAAAAAGTTCCCCATCCCTGATCTAGGATCTAGAGGACTAGAAATCAGCAATGGTGTGCAGTGAGCTTCTGCACCCCATCTCTCCTTTTCCTTCACACAGAGTAAAGGGACTGAGAAGCAATGTTGACAAACCAAGCAGGGGGTTCTGATTATGGTCTTATGCATTCCGTGGTTTGCTGTAAATTTGAAGTGGCAGCTATGATGAGAGCAAGCCAAGTTTTTCTTTTTCTCCCCATCATACAGGAGCAGGTGGGGCCGAATGTTGCTTTTATTTATCCCCCTAACACTAAATGGTAATTTGTCATTTTGAAGGCTCAGTCACGCCATTATGTAGCTATAATATAGTACTCTATACATAAATATAGTATAGGAAACTTCTGTCTCCAAAAGAAAGTTTTGATGTTATTCTTCTCAACAGTGGTGCCTCTAGTTATGAAATTAATCTGTTCCAAATGCATTTTCTTAAGTCAAAACATTCTTAAGTTGGAACAGAGTTTCCCATAGGAATGCATTGGAAATGGATTAATCAGTTCCAAGTGGGAAATCCCCCCCATGAAAAAAAATAACCACATTAACAGGCATGCAAATGACAGAAGCTCAGCTTCCCACCTTTCAACTGCTTGAGAAATCCACCCAAAAGTTCCAAAGGTCCCCCAAAATGGTGCCAAATATATCCAAAACGGGCAGTTTGAAAAGGTTATTATTTTAAAAAGCCTCAGTTCTCAGTGTTCCTTTTCAAAATGGCTCCTTCTTCTTCCTAATTGCAGCACTGGAGTTGGGTGGCCTCAAGATGGCAGTATTGCTATTGTAAACAAGGAGGAGCTATTTTTGAAAAGGAATCTTTCCTTTCCTTTTCCCTTTTGTAAGTTAAAAAAAACCAGGCTTTTTTGTAACTCAAATTTTTCCTATACCCACACATTTCTATTCTTAAGTTGAATTTTTCTTAAGTTGAGATGTCTGTAAGTTGATGTATCACTGTCTATGTTTTTAACCAGGACCTTGTAGTATAGGAGACCTGGGTTCAGATCCCTACTCAAGCATGGAAATTGGCTGTGGGTGCTAATAAGACTACTCCTTAAGTATCTCACATACCTTGAAAGCCCTGTCAGGGCTGCTAGAAATTGGATGTGGTTTGGGAGCACATAACATAACAGGACTGTTCCACAGAGAAGGAAGCCTTAAGATTATTGACCTAGTAGTGGCACCCCAGAAATGAGGCATTATATTTTGCATGTTGAGTGGAAAGGGTTCCAGGCCATAAGCTTTATTTCCATCTGTTCTATTGCATCCTTTTATTGCCCAGATTATTTATTTATTTTTTAAAGTCTGCAGCTTGTCTAGAGAATACAGATTTCTCTGGTCTTGAAAGCAGTTGGACTAATATTAATTTGTTTCTACTGCTTGTATTGGTTGTAAAGTGGCTCAATTGTGTGTGTGTGTGTGTGTAATCAAGTGACATCAGAAAGAGAGTAGTGATGTCTAGAAGATCAGCTACAGGTTGTTGATTCTCACATTGTGCATGCAGTGAGATAAACATTAATGTTATTTCATTTTAGTTGTGGAACTCACTCACAGCTTCATTGACCACAGATCTGCCTCAGCCTTCTTGTGGAATTATAAGAAGCTATCCATCCAGACCATTGGTTGGGTGATGTTGACACTGATTGGCAGCAGTTCTTCGGAGTGTCCAGCAGGATTTGTTCCATCTTCTGTTTGATCAAGCCCAGGTCTTTCTGCATCTAAGACAGATGCTGATTTATGGCCCTTCAGTATCGTATTGTTGCTCAGTGGTACAGCATGTGCCTTGCATGCAGGTCAAATCTTTGTCATGTCTAGGCAGAGGTAGAAAAAGAGGCAAATCATGAGTGTCAATCAGCACTAGGACTACTGTAGTCTGACTCTGTATAGGGGAAAGCTTTGTATGTTCTTCTAATGTTGGCTTACCATCTATAATAAGCATCATAGAAGAAAGATGCATTTGGCAACATGGTAAATACATCTCCAAGTAAAAGGTGACCTCCAATGTGCAGTATTTTTTTAAAAAAATAACATTTTTTCCTGCTTATTAACTCCTTATTGTATGCCAGCAATAGGAGACTGCTTGCTTAAGTGTAAAATTCTTGACTCATCCTAGCCAACCACTATCTGGTAGCATCACTCTCTCAGATTCCAGTCTTAGAGAGTAAGGATGTTCTGTCAATATCACCCCCATGGAGTCTCCCTTGCCCTGATGTCAGCTCTTGCTCTTGCTCAGTCAGCTTCTATGTGGCGGTCAATATTGACAACAAATCTCCGATAGGTCAGCGGCAGACGGAATGATCAAAAGTTGCTGGGAAAGCTTCAGTAATACATTTTCTGTTAGGGAAATTATTACAGTTAAGCAGTTGTGGCAGTGCAGTCCCATGCCATTGTTGGTTTGGGTGCAATGCTGTCAAATCTGCTGGTTTCAAAGCCAAGATATCCATGGCCAGTCTCCAATAGGAGGGACAGCATCAGCAGGTATTGTGATACTGCTAAAAAGATGTAGCCACATGCAGTTAAACGAATTTTATAGTAAGCAATTCATGCTGCTCAATTCATGCAGTAACAATGTTTCAAAGGCATAGTAGCCATGCAAAAACAATGAAAGTTTAGGGTTTGCTCCATAGGCAGTACAGTCTAACCAAATGTCTAAAGAATATCCAAAAAGCAATGGTTTGATCCCATATTTTACAGTGGCAGCATCAGGTGTAATTGAATTATTGTTAGAAAGCTGAAAGTCTAGCAATTGCTTGTTGAGGTAGGGAAATGGCTTAGTAGAAGAGATTTCACTCTTGCGTCCCACTTAAAAGTTTGGTAAGAATGTTTAGAAGGAAAAGGTAGACGGGCAGAAAATGGTGAAAGTTAATGGACCAAGTTGAAGCCATTCCAATTATGGTCATTTTGGCCCTTAGAGGAGTGATCAAAATGTCTTCAAATGAATGGAGCCTAAACAGTTTCTCTGACACTTACAATGAGTGGAATTATCACACTTAAAAATGTCATTTCATCTCAGCCAAACAAGTATTTGTGCACAAACAGGTATCATATGGAAATAAGCAGAGCTTGAAAATTAGTTTTGTAGACTTCAGTCCCCATTCCTCTATTCATTTCTGGATTGCTGTTCACTGAACAGCAAATTCTCAGCAAATTCTCAGTATCTGTTTTTGCTTTTGCCTGAAGCACTTTGTGGAAGCATGAAGGAAATATATCTGAGATGTAATGTACCATTTAGAAAATAATCTACTCCCCCACCCCCCATTTCTGCCTGGAGGACAAAGTCTCCCTATTACAATTAATCAGGTACCTTTGGGGTGTGCATGTATGTGGAAAAGTTGCTGAGCCTTTAACTTCCAGTGTGTTAGCCCTTACTGAAGCCTGATCATTTCTTCAATCTGTAGTGCTGTTCTCTCTTTTTGGGTTCACAAAGGGCTGCGAAGTAGGCATCAATGCAAAATGTTGATATTCTCTGTGTTTGAAAATATGGCCTGCAAATCATTTATTTGACAAATATATATTGCTTGGAGGCGTTTTAAAGGCACATGAAGATTAATTTGGCACTTGTTCTCAAGCCACTTATTTTGAAGTAACTATAGAGGTCCATCGGAATATTTAGGTGTTGGTTGGTTCTCAGGGCTATGGTTTGCTTTATAGTATGTTCATTTTTATTGTTCCTGTGGGTGGAAGGTGGATGAAATCAAAACACTTTTGAGTTGGCCTCTATGCTAAAGGCCTCATTACACAAGTTTTTTGTCAGCTTCTTCGGTGGACTACAAGAGTCACTGTGGCAGGAGTTTTGAATGGGTAGTAGTGTAGTGCTAGTACACCCTATTGTAAGGGCAGGGCAGAATTTTGTTATGCAAAATTTGTACACAGCACAGATCTGTGAAAAACGTATCCTTGACTGGTCACCTGCTGCCATTTTCAAGAGGTTTTGACCACCAAACTTTCTAGTTTTGGAACCAGCATGCCTGGCAGGTTTCATACTAGGGTACGGTATAGTTAATTAGTAGCTAATAGTGGGTTATAACTCCAGCTCTATTTCCCTGGCTGTAGCCGCATTGACACAGTTGTTGTACCTGTTGTTGATCTGCACCCTAAAACCTACATTCAAACCCCTTGGGAAAAAACCCTCTGTGCTAGAACCTTAAAGACAAGTAATTTTAACATAAGCCTTTGTCAACTAGAGCCACTTCATCAGATGCAGGAAATGATGACATGATAAGAAGAGCCCATGCTGTGCTATATAGAAGTGTGAAGTGTGGCAATCAGTTTCTGCTGTCTTCGGCCAGATCTCAATGGGATGTCCACATGCAGAACACCTGCCTTTAGGGCATTACTGTCCTTTCATTTCTGTATACAAGCAACTGCTCCTAAAAGGCATAAGGGAGACAATATATAATTTTTTCTCTACAACTTTATGTAATGCTTTTTCAGAGCGATCCCAAGTTGTTGGCCATTACTAACTACACCTCATTCGAGTTGGGATTTTAGCTAATTGTTGTGTGAGGATACTTCTGGTAACCTGATTGTGTTTGTTCATGGGTATGTGCCATACTCGCGTGAGTACATTTGTACAGATCTGTGGTCTGCAAACAGCAGAGCTAAGGAAGTTATCGTGGGTGTGTTACTTTCTGTGTAAGCCCAAATATGTATATATACATATAAAATCCAGCAACAATTGCTATACAGTTGTCCCCCACTATTTTGCATTTCATATATTGTGGTCCCAGTATATACCAGGACCACAGTATATGAAAGGCAGTGTCCCCTGGGGTAATTACTGTAGTAGCCTTTGGCTAGCTGAATAATGAAGAAAACGTTATTTTGAAATATGGGGAACATACTTCAATT
Organism: Phrynocephalus forsythii; assembly: GCA_029282475.1. Taxonomy (NCBI): domain Eukaryota; kingdom Metazoa; phylum Chordata; class Lepidosauria; order Squamata; family Agamidae; genus Phrynocephalus; species Phrynocephalus forsythii. The sequence goes on from JAPFRF010000002.1 coordinate 66,599,049, forward strand.
CACAAGTGAGCCTGAAAACAGTAACCGGTGTGCTGTTGTTGGTCTCAACGAGGGTAGAACCATTGACTCTATGACATTTGAAAAAATTATGACTTATCATTCCGTAATAGATTCAGCATGTCTATAGCTAGGTTGGAATAGCAATAAGATACTGGCCAGTCTCACTACATTGAAGTGGTTCAGTATCAGCTCCTAAATCTGTCCCAATGGATTCTGAATTAATAATGACCATTCTCATTAGGGAAGGTAAACTGTTTTCTGCTACCCCCCCCCAAAAAAAAACCCACGTTCTGATTTTTTGGCTACACTTTCCCTTTCAAAGTATATTAACAATTCTGGATTCTTTATTGACAACATTAAAATTATATTCCTTTTGTTGTAAGCCCCCCGGAGTTCCCTCGGGAAGAAGGGCGGTAGATAAGCTCAATAAATAAATAAAATAAATAAATCTATTTCTTCTGTGGTTATTATTTGTGTCTCCTTTCAGCTCTGTTTCTGACAGAATATGGTGTCATCTGCACATCTTAAATTATTGACAGGTTTCATTCCCCTATGATCTGAATCTAATTTATCTTTTCAGATTATATATTCTTCATACTCTGTAATCGAATGCCAGTGCAAATATAACCCCAAAGGTTTTCTTCCCCAGTTCTGACAAATTCTATACTGGACAAAGAGCACAGAAAAAGCCTAGGAAGTTGCTATATCACTTCAGATTTTTTTTGTCAGCCTAGATCAAGATTGCCTAGATTGATTGACATCAGCTCTTCAAGAATATAGAGAGGACTCTTTCATAGCCCTGTTTGGAGATGCTGAGAATGGAACCCGAGAGCGTCTACATGTAAATAATGTCATCTTAACCCTGATGGCATTATTTTCTTCCGTGGCCTGCCAGGAAGGTAGAATGACAACTATCAATAGTCCCTTGGTCATTGCTCAGCTCTTTATATAGTTCACTTCCCTTGATCAAGAAATGCAAAACATAGTTATATCTCTTCTGTATTCTTGTATTCAGCAACACTAGGCTTATGTGCAAGTTCCTGAGTAATTTGCTGCTGTATAAAATGCTGCTGCCTTAAGGGATCCATATTTGTCAATTTTTTCAATGCAAAAATAAATTTTAATCAAAGATTTTCTTCTCATATAGGCTCTAATACCAGTTTTTGTTCTGATTAAACATTTGCATAACAGATAACTTTATTCTTAAGCAATGTGATGCATTGGTTTCAGCATAAAAGCTTTTCAGAAACATCAGACAATGTCCTATGATTGAGTTAAGCCATGTAAGCAGCTTGTGGATACTGAATCTCAGTACTTGAAACAAAGTAAATGCCTGATACTATTTATGTGAATAGGGAGTAAACAAAATAAACAACCTAAAAGTTAGCAATGTCGTTATGAAGAATATTATGCTATCAATTAAGCCCTGCAAGCCTTATTCATTCTTGTCAAATTATTTGTTAAGTTGACAAGTAAAATGCTACTTGGATTTAATTTTTCTTTGTTTCAACAAAGGAAAAAACAAACCGAAAAACCCTTGCCTGAGGTTGTTTAATGTTCGTTGCAAGTATAAACTGAAGTAAACATGTAATAGCAGTTAATGATTTATGTAGTGTGTAATAACAATACCAAATTCTATGTCTTCAATTAAAGTAAGTAGGGCTGCTTCTTTGCACCCTGCAAGGAAAAGTTGTGCTGGTGCATGAGATGTGTATGTGCGCTGAACTGACAAATAGCATAAATGATTTGTGGAATGTATGGATAATTCAGAAGTGACTTTCATAAAAAACATGAAAATTGGCAAAATAGCAACTAAAATGTCAAGCCAAAACCAGGATTAAAAAGAGTTCATAAAGCATTCTTGTTATATCTTGGTAGTTTGCTTTCATAGCCTGGGGTCATGAAGATATCTAGGGACAAAACTGCAAAATTATAAAGGATGCCAAAGCCCTACATGAATCACAGAACTTTGTGGCGTGTGACACCTCTGGAGTCCACAGCTATATAAAGAGCTCCAAACATATTGAAATCATGGTGGCCTTATTATCAACTTCATGACATATATATGCAAGATAAAAAAGAATATGGGTTCGAGGAACAGGAATCACCAATTGATAAGATACTCTTAAGCTCAGAAACCAAAATGATCCAGAAATTGTATAGAGTCATGCTAGATTCGGAATTAAAATATGAGGAAGTGAAAAGTACCATGATTGAATGGGCGAGAAATATAGGTCATGAGATTCATCTGGAAAAATGGGAACAATTAGGGAAAGTCAATTATAAATTGACAATAGCCACCGCATATAAAGAAAAATTTATTAAAAATGTTTTATAGATGGCACACAAAACCGGATAAAATAAATAAAATGTTCCCCCAAAGTTCAGAAAAATGTTGCTAATGCTGAAAGTACAGAGGAACATTTTATCATTGCTGGTGGACCTGTAACAAAATAAAGAAATTTTGGGCCAAAATCCATAAATGGCTCACCCAAATTCTTCAACAGAATATGAAGTTTTCACCAGAACTCTACTTGTTAGGGATGACCACTAATAACTTAAAAAAGGAAGTACACTATTTAGTGGTTCACATATTAACAGCAGCTAGACTAATATGGGCACAGAAATGGAAAACTAAAGCTATACCGACTGACGAAGAGATAATCGCAAAAATATTAGAATGTGCTGAAATGAATAAGTTGACTATGACTTTTAAACAAAAAGATGAAAGTAAATTCACACAAATCTGGAATTTATTCTATGATTGGTTAAAAGACAAATACAAAAAAGGAGATGAATTACAAACATAAGATAAAGACATAATTAAAGATCAAAGTGTAGACGGAACAATCCTCCAGTGATATATACAACTATGTAAATACATGCATTCAGGTTCTTTTCATGTATTATCTTTTTTGCCCTATCCTTTGGTCCTTTTTTCTTCCAAATTTTTGCTCTTTTCTTTTTTCTTTTATTATTATTATTATTATTATTATTATTATTTATTTTTATATATATTTTCTTTTCTTTTTTCTCTCTTCTCTATCAAACACTTATAATCTATGATAAATACTTACAATTTACTATAATGGTTATGTTTTGAAATTGTATAAATATTTGTATATTATTTGAGATATCAATATAAATAAAATTGCAAAAAAAAGAGCTCCAAACACTACCGTCTGAGAAAGGTACATGTTTACAGTTTAACATTTAAATTTTCATATGACAAAGCCACATGATGAAGGAAGACAAACAGTATGAAACAAAGTTAAAATAAATGAATGCATATGTCAGTGGCAGAGATGGTATTTATTCACCAACTCCAATTTGCTGCCATAAACTTAAATATCCTCTTTGAAATATTCTGTTCTTTAGGAAACTGTAGTTGTGCCCTGTGTTCTTGTACAATTTATTTTGATTTATTTGTTTGGTATTCTGCTGTAGCTTCTGAGTAATTTATTCCTTAATTGGTTTTCTTACGTTTTCATTTGTGCTAATTTATAGAAATTTGGCATGATGGTTGGCAGATACCAAGAATTCTTTAACAGCCCTTTTTAAATATACAAGAAGGCTAGCCTGGGGCTAATTCTGTATTTTGTTTCACTTGCTTTAGCCTTTGTATTGATTTTTGCCTGTTAAATGATTGACATTTGGCTTTCAGAGATCTGTCTTGAAGATGAACCCTATGAAAATCAAAGCTCCTGATAAGAGGCCATCAGCTTTGAAACAGTCCAGAAGCCACTGGAGAAAGGGCACATTCTGTAATAAGAAAATAGACCAGAGCTACCATAGCAGTGAAAAGGTGGAGAATGAAACAATAGGCTGACAATGAACATAATAATAGGGCATGGAAACATTTTAGAAGTATGTAGGTTATTATCCCTCAAAGACCTTACTTGCATCTCTCTGCAGATGTGTGTATTGCTTTGCCATAGCTATCCTAGCACCAGTGTTCTCTTATTGACTGAAATGAGTGTAAGCTTTATGTCATCAGCATTCCCATTGTTATTAGCCTAAGGTTTGAAAGAAGCTTGACTAGTCTACCTGCAAGTCCAGTATAGGATTTGTAAGGCAGGATGAAGCTATAGAAGTACTTGTGATGGAGGGATAGTTCACTAAATGTTCTGTGTCAGTGAAATAATGCTTTTTCTTCTTGCTCCAATGGTGAATTTGTACAAGTGACATGCTTAACTCTTAATAGATTAATAGATTAATTTTAATAAATTAATAGAAGAGGCTTGAGGTGAAGTATTTTCTCTCTCTAAGAGATTTTGTGAGCATGAGTTAAAGATAATTTAAAAAAAGTTATTTTTATGCAGTGTTTCTTAATCATGCATGCTTTAGAGATGTGTCAGGGTTTCTAGCTCACCTCTTAAGAGACCAACTTTTGCTTGTTGCAGTGACACATTTCAGTTCTAATCTGTAATCTCTAACAGCAACCTTTATAGGTTGCTTTGAACTTGTACCATTCTGTTACAAATGCATGTCTGTACTACTTGAGCAGTGGGGCTTACAGTGTGGTAAGATTCACTGTTCCTAACCAACTGTGTAAGCAAAGAGAAAAAGAAAAGAAAAAGAAAAACTTGTTAAGGATGGAGGCGATACCACAGGCACATGCTATGTTGTGAATATTTCTAACCATTTTGTTGATTCAGCACTATAATACAGTATAGTTTTTACAGCTGTTTTCAATGTAGTGTTTTATGGTGGCTGACATATTTTCTACATCATTAAAGAAACAAGGCTTTTCTCTATTTGCTTTTCTTTCTGTTTTCTCATGTTACCAGAAAACCTCATTCCCTCCTCTCTTTTTGTCTTTTGTTTTTCTGCTAATCCAAAGACTGATGCTTTAGCTCTCCAGCATTTAATTCTCTTCACCTCTAAAATTTCTGTTATCCAGCCTTGGCATATTTGAAGTACTGTATATACTCGAGTATAAGCCTAGCTTTTCAGCCCTAATTTTGGGCTGAAAAAAGGGGTCCTCGGGTTATATGCAGGTCAATACTTTTAGCCACTGAGGCAAGTTTGGGTCAGTGGCTAAAAGTCATTTTAAACATTGTGCGCCACTTCTCCTGACCCCCCATGTTTAAAATGACTTTTAAAAGGTCATTTTAAAACAATGTTTAAAATGACTTTTAGCCACCAACTCAAGCACTTGCCTCGGTGGCTAAAAGTCATTTTAAACATCACACACACACACACACAGCTCACAAAGGAGGAGTTGCCAGGCCCTGCTGCATTTCCCACCCTAGGCTTATACTTGAGTCAATAAATTTTCCCAGTTTTGGGGGTTTAAATTAGGGGCCCCAGCTTATACTCGGGTCGACTTATATTCGAGTATATACAGTAGTTTCTGAGCAGTATGCGTGTTAGTATGATAATGTGCTGTCACTGATATGTGCATTCATATGTGTATTTTTATCCTGATGCTCTGTACTCAACTGTTTCACAGAAGAACTACGGTATTTCACATTTGTATCTTCTGTATGTCTTGCACATGCCCCTTACTGGACTCCTTTCTTAGATACGCAATTTGGATTCTTGGTTAGATTTAGAGGAATTCTTTCATTTAGCAATATTTTACTTTGTCTTGGTGCATATGTTTCTCATATTGACCACACACCCATGTTCATTTATCTTTACGTCAGTATGTGTCCTATAGCACTTGTATAGCATTTTGTCTGGTCACTTCCTCAACCTTTCCTTTCAGACCAAGTTGCATCATGGTGTTTTGTTGATTTGTATCAAAATGGCTCATATCAGTTGGCTCACTGCTGTTTGTTTTATCCCTCATAATTACCCATCTGTTCATTCCTCTTGGCTTAATAGGTGCATCTATTTTAATTTATTGGTTTTAGAGGGTGGAATTGACTTTGGTAGAATACCAGCTGGGCTGGTGACTTATTTAGTGAAACATCAAAGACTGTCTGCATTTTATTTTTCTTTGTTTTGTACAGAAATTGCAAATACCAGTAAGTCTAAAGGTTTGGGAATATTGTGTACAAGTAAATGCTGGATTTGCAACTGAGTGTCCTTGTATAGTTGGCATGGGTTTAAGTTAGCATGGGTGGCTGCAACGCTAGGGGTGAGAAATTATAAAGGGACAATTTTCACTTGATTCATCTGTAAGTTATATTGAATGAATGGTTGAAGGAAAATAAAGTGATTGAAACCAGTGAATATGCCTTAATATTTTTATTCAGTTACTTCTCTGCATAGTTTGCAAAACAGGTGTCACCTATAATTCTTTCTTATCAAAATCTGTGCTTGCATTCTACTAGCTAATTTCTGGTGTTTTTTTCTTTGTGCTTAACATTATGATTTGTGGTATGTCCACTTGCCATAAGAAAATAAACCAGAAGTATTGTATGTATTTTAATGATTTTCTGTCCTAAACTGACATTATCCCACTCATAGAATTATAGGTTGTCTTATATCAGTTCATTCCACACATAGTCCTTCGCTAAGCACTTCAAAAGGTGACAGAAGGCAATAGTAAGTACACTTTTTTGCATAAAATCATGCAAGCAAATGAGTTAAGTAATATATTTATAGTGTTTCATATTTTAGTGCTTGATTTTTTGGGTATTTCTTGTGTTCCAGGCTAAACAGTAGAAATGCCTCCTCTATCTAGCAAATTAAATAGCACATTAATTTTCTTATCTGCTTCTAGAGTTCAGTTTAGAAGTGGGTTTTTTTTTGCATTATATTTTTTTCCTGTTGTCCTGTGCTATTAAGACGAACAGCTACTGCTATAGTAATTAACACATCCTGTTAGCTTATGCATAGCTGTGTATATCTCTCAGGGAGTAAATATATTTTATGCTGTCTAGACATAACTTATTGCCTTTTTCCCCTGTGCACAAGGAATGCTTGTATTTCAAAGGTGAATTATATATTGAAGAAAATGGCAACAAGGCTCTCTTTATAACAAACATATAAATCACTATGTTTGCTTTGTCTCCTTACTCCTTACCTTTAGAGCTACAAAAGATGGCAATATTAGGAACAGCATACTGCTCTGGTTAGCCGTGATTAGCCACATGTTTTTGCCCATCCTGTTCTCTTTTGCGCATGGGATGGATATTGTTTGTCCTTTATAATGGTCACAGTCTTTGTAGGCAGGTAGTGCAAGAGGTAATGGTATTCCGGTTAGAGATGGGCACGACCAGGAAAAATGACGTTTCGAGTTGTCGTGTGTCGGAGCCGGCCCATTTCGGCTCGTTTCCGTTTGTCGCGAAATTTATCAAAAATTTGTTGTTTCATTTGTCATTTTTTTGTCTGTCATTAGTACTGGTTTGGGGGGGAGTAGCGGGCTCCTGGAGGCACCTCTCTGGGGTGGGTGCCTCCTCTGGCCCGCTACAAAGGGAAAGCGGGCTCCTGGAGGCACCTCTCTGGGGTGGGTGCCTCCTCTGGCCCGCTATGAAGGGAAAGCGGGCTCCTGGAGGCACCTCTCTGGGGTGGGTGCCTCCTCTGGCCCGCTATGAAGGGAAAGTGGGCTCCTGGAGGCACCTCTCTGGGGTGGGTGCCTCCTCTGGCCCGCTACAAAAGGGTAGGCATAGCCAATTGGATATGCATACCAAGTTGCAGTGGCAGGCAGAGGCACCTCTCTTTCTTTTGGGTGCCTCTACTGTGACTCACTACTGGCATATGGTACTATGGGGCTGGGGCTGGGGACGAACAAAGTGAGAGAGGACCCCTATGGGCGCCCTCTGGCTCACTAAGAAGGGAAGTGTACTTGCGTGTAGTGCAATGCGAGTACACAGATCTGGCTTAGGGTTAGGGTTAGCGCAAGGGCTAGGGTTAGGGTTACAGGTAAGGTTAGGGTGAGTTAGTGGGGTGCACCTCTGGGCGCCTCTCTGACCCACTAAGAAGGACAGTGTACTGGCATATCGGTTAGGGTTAGAGTTAGGGTTCGGGTTCGGGCTAGGGTTAGTGGGCTTTTTATGCCCGACTGGCACATCCCAGAAGTCTCGGTCAAAACCTGGCCAAGTGGCCATGCAATTGGTGGAATGGCTCCAAAAATTTGCATGGTCCACTCCCATGGCCAGCCCATCATTGCACAGGTGTAAAAAAATAAAAATAAAATAAAATAAAATAAAATCAATGGAGACGTTTTGTTGCAAGAAAAACCCACTGCTGCTACTGTAAAAATTCAGGCAGTTTTAAAATAGCCATTTTCGCATGTTTCTGTGGTGCTTTGGTGTGTTTTTGGACCACGATTTCAAAATAAATATTGCGGTCGCCCCATTTTGGATCCCCCGCCCGCACCGCATGGCATGGCGAGTTGGCGAGACGGCGAGGATGCCCCCCACCAGAGCAGCCCAGGACAGGAGAGGGGGGAGGCCTGGGACCCCCCCCCCAGAAACCACCCCTCTGGTAGGTGCCCTCACTCAGGCAGGCATATTTTCACCTGCTTTTTTGCCCGGGAATCAGGGTTTTTTATTTTTAAAACTTTTTTCCTGTGCCGCTTGGCATCGCGCGATCGCTGCGATGCCATGAACGACAACGACAAATCAGACCCAATTTTTCTTTTTTTGGTTCGAGTTCGAGTTCTGGCGGAGTAATTGTCGTTACCGTTTCCGTTGCATAACGGAAATGAGGAACGGAAACGGAAACGAGAATTTCGCCAAGTTGTGCCCATGTCTAATTCCGGTATGCCCGAGTAAGTTGCCCTTAAGGTGCTAGACAGCCCTCAAATAAAGTTAAACATTGTTGGTAAGTTTAGGAGTTAAATAAAGTCAGTAGGTTGATATTAGGCCGAATCGAGGGCTTTGATGGGCTCGCGGATTCACCCAAGTTGTCACAATGCTGAACAGGTGGGCAACATTTTTCCAGGGGTGAATCTCCCTGAATACATATTGGGCTGGTAGGGAATTATTTCCTGGCGATTACCTGCTTGCACTACATGTCAGGTCCCCTTAACAGGTTAGAGGCATGTTAGCTGATACAAGTTAAATATGTTATGAATAAAATTGTGGTCCGATTTATCCCCAAAACTGAAGTTAGGGGCCTCTTTATTTCTGGGGCTTGGGGGGCAAATATTTAATATTTACTAATTAAGAACCTACTTTGATGTTTCTTTTTTAAATTAGTAAACTCGTGAACAGATTAATGTGTTATATATTGAACTTCTAGTTCTTGCGCAATTGTTCTGAAACATCTCTCTGATCCCCCATGTATGTTGTAAATTAGCCTATGATGAGTGTATCGGGTTTCCTGGTCTGCCTAAAAGAAGACTGTTGGTTTGAATATAGAACTGTCACCATCCCAAGATCCAACTAGTAGTTTAGATTGCTTCCATCCATTCTTCTCATTTCTGAAATATCATTTCCAACACAAATTCATATCATTTAAGTACAGATTTATGTGCTGAAAAAACAATTCAGGCATTGTGTGTATACATGGTTGGTATCCACTCCTTTGCATTTTTGGACTGCAACAGCCACAATTTCCCAGGATTCTCCTAGGTAGAATCCTGGTATATCCAATCGAGAAACATTAGTCAGCAAACAACCTTTATGGTTATCAATACCTTCTGTGGCCTGTTTCTTCTTTCAAAACCAGGAAGCTGCCATAATGTTACTTTCGTAGGAGTTGTAGTCAGTGCCCCTTGTAGAGACTTTTGGGCAATAAGAGGTTCCAACATTTTTTTGACTAGTAGCTCCCGTGACTTGCTGGCCACTAGCCGTGGTTCTCCAAAATCATACTTTGGGTGATAAAGGGAAGAGAATAGGGTAGGCCAGCCTGAGCACTTTACTTAGTTTTCAGAGGTACTTCTGGCTGGGTTTGGTGGTACCTTGGGAAACCATGGCACAGAGTTTGGGAGCCACTGAGTTATGACCATTTTGTTGCTACCTCTAAACTGAACCTACTTGTTTTAGTACAAAAGACAGATTAATTTTCGGTATCAAAATGGGAACCAAAATACTTTTTGTTCTTTTTGACAGATACTTTAGGTAGCACAAGGTAAGCTGAAATGGGTTTATTTTGTATAGTCAGTGAATAAAATCTGTGTCTTGCTCCCTATTTCAAAAAATTTGTTCTAGAAGAATTATTTTGATTAAGATTGGAACTGTTAACACCATCATGGTTTTAATAGTTTATACATCATTTTGCTAAATGATTATCTGTTGCCTCTCTCTCCAAGTCTCCATTCACAAGTATAGTTACTCTAAGATGGGAACAAGGTATAGGACTAGTGTTCTCATTGCCTTTTGATTTTAAGATGAAACTCAGAATAAAATATTACTACACTGGATGGCTTGTCAAATTAAGAAATGTAAATTTGGTTCATGGAGGTCCGCCAGGATAAATGCACGTCTGTAGTAGGCAGCAGTCAAAAGATAAACTGTGGAGAGTTTGAAAGAGTGAAGAAATTTAAAGCTGACAGTAAGACAGAAAACTGGTAATGGGACTATCAGAAAGCAATATTGTAGTGAGCTGTTACAACAAGAAATAACATTAAGAATTGGAGGCGGGATAAGAGATTGGCATAAAAGATGAAAGCAAGATGGGTTGAAATGGGCTAAAATTCATGTATAGAGTTGCTAGAGAAGGAGAATTAGAAATGAGCATGACTTTATTTTATCACTTGTGAGACTCTCCTCTGTGTCATAGATAATGCAGTGAAAACACTTGTTTTCTTTCCACCGGCTGTTTCAGTTCAACTTTGGTCTTTGAGAATCAGAGGTGTAGCTAGGGCTTCCAGAGCCCAGGGCAAATGCCATTTTTTGCCCCCCCCCCCAGGTGTGAATCATAAGGGGGTCCGTTATGCTTCTCAGGAAATTTATGAGTTTTATAACATGAAAACCTGTATTTTGTGGCATATTTTTAGGGTAAGAGGTAAAATAATTAAGGCAATAATGGTACTTTGAGGATATAATTGAATAACAGAAGAACAGAATCAAGAAAGAAGAATGCATATTAAAAGGAATACAATTTTTTTTACTAAAGTATTAGTCATTGCAAAATATAATATAAAATATAATATAAAATTATATATAATATAATATAATAATATAATAATAACATATAATGCCAATTATAATATAAAATATAATATAAAATATAAAAACATTGCAAAAACATAAACATTAAAGTGTCTGCTTAAATATACCACCCCATACTGCTTCAAGCAGTTTCTGGGCAATTTACAGTTGAATTATTTAGGCTATACATCCCCCCACCACAAGCTGGGTCCTCGTTTTACCATCCTCAGGAGGATGGAAGGCTGAGTCAGCCGTGAGCCGGCTACCTGGGAACTGAACCCCAGGTGGTGAGCAGAGTTTTAGCTGCAGCTGCAATACAGGCATTTAACCACTGTGCCACGAGGCTCCTCATTACTTTTGATATAACCTGAAATGTTAACATAACATAAAATAGCATGATGTAATGCTTTAGATGTATTTATGTAATCTCAAAGCAAAATTCTTCTTGCCTTTGCTGCTGCAAATTTATCAATTATTTCATCAAAATTTATGGTGTCCGTAACCTCCCGCTCCACACTCAGCAAAGCCAAGGCTGACAATCTTTCCTGTTCCATGGATAATCTTAGGTAGGACATGATAAGTTTTAACTTACTAAAAAGACACAACTGTTGTCCTCAGTCTCTCCAACAGATGTTTTCTAAGCTAAGTTAGATATCAGTTTTTTAATTTATTTTGAATATATTTACCTTACTTTTCTCCTTGGAAAAGGACCTGAGGTGGCTTACAATAATGAGGGACAATATACAGCCCAGAACATTTAAGACATATTCAAGCTAAGAACAGTTTAAACTGCAGCTGGATTATGTTGCAAAGTGCAAATCCCACACAGATAGCATCAATACCAACTGAATATTTTTTTCCTCTTTCATTTTCCAGGAATAAATAAGTTCCCCTTGTCTCCTGCCTTATATCCTCATCTAACAGTCCAGTCAGTTGTCCTTTTGAGGTAGAGAGAAAGATCAGAAAGAAATAGCAATTGTATTGCAATAGAAATGTTAATGAGCCCATCGGCTTCTTAAGTTGCTCAGAGCCCTTTTATTTCCCAGTGAAATTTCAAAAAGGACAAAAATAAATGGCCAGCACAGGAATTGAATGTTGGAAGTCTCTGTTAACCTGAACTTTATTCTCACTGGAAAGAAGCTGGGGCTGTAACATATATTCCAAGGGACTCGTGGTATCATCCTGTTAGAAACATGAATCACATTTTCTATAGCAATATGAAAAGAACAGATCACTCCTTGATTTTAGCAAGCATCAAACACTTTTACCAATAGATGGTACCTTATAGTATGCATGAAATGGCTGCAGGAAGCAAACAGATGCCCTTGTCAGTTTAGATTATACAGTGGAGCTCCTAGGTGCTGCATTTGTTATGGTTACGGAGGAAGGTGGGGCATCCAGAAAAAGGCCGCCACCACCACCGCCTCCCCTTGCTCCCGCCACCCCTCAATAACGCTGCCGGAGAAATCAGGGTTCCAATTGGGAGCCCATGGAACATCTTCAAAGATAACCAGTTAAAGCGGCAAGGCTGTAAAATTAGAATGTTTAAGGTTTGTTTTCTGGAACGATCCTCGGCTGCGCGGATAAAGCCGGCAGCCCTCCCAGGTAAGGCAAAGGAGCCTCAAACTGGTGGGTTCAGTAACAGACAAACTGACAAGTTCTGAGCAACCAAAAATTCTTCCACCACCCAGAGACTACTTGAAGTGGTAATTATAATTTTAATAAGAACACACACACACACACAAACACTAAAAATGAACTAGTCAGGTGATTAAGGACCCAGGCAAAATGACAGATTGGGGGTGGGGAAAAGATGCTTGGACAGCCGGATGCCATGCATGGTTGGAGAAGGGGCTGCTGGGGTGGGGGTGGGGTATTCAGCATTTAGAATGAATGAATGTCACACAAATTGGCTGGTTTGCCTTTTGCATCAGTGGAGAAAGCAAATGGAGATCTTACATGACAGAATCTAAGTCTTTCACCCCAGTTCTTTAAAAGGGATCTTTGTTTGAAATGGAAGAGAAATTAACCATCAAAGTAAATAAGCCAGAAATTCTAGTGCTATATCAATGTTCACATTGAAGTCACCATGATGGTCATGCTTTCAAGAAAACATTGTACGTGTATTCTTATTTAAAATGGGGTGAGCATTTTGGGTGGGTCATTTCTGTTTTTATATTGCCATCCTCCCCACCACAAATTTATTTATTTATTTATTTTAGAGTATTTTTAACCACCTTTCTCCTGGAAAGGGATATAAGGCATGGTCTACCCAGGCCAAGCAGCTGTCCCCCTAACAGCCCGACCACCTGTTGCCCGGGGAAAGAGGGAAAGGGAGTGTCAGATACTTCTTTCTGATAGCCGGGATAATCTTTTACCTGGCACCTACTTGTTTAGGTCTAGAAAAATACGCTGCATTGGAATGGATTAAACCAGTTTCAATGCATTCCTTGCATTTTTAACATTTTCTAATGGTGGTGTGCCTCGTGATTTTTTTCATGAAACAAGTGTGCCTTGGCCCAAAAAAGGTTGAAAAACACTGGATTATACAGTGGAGCTCCTAGGTGCTGCATTTGTTATGTTACATTGGTATGTGCTCTCAAAAGGAAGAATTTTTTCTTCCCTTGCTGACCCCTCCATGAGTGCCAGAAATGTTGTTCCATTTGGGATATGGAACACTCTTATAAAATAAGTTTAAAACAGATAAAATGAGAATGTTTAAAGTTTGTTTTCCAGTGAATAATAAACAAAGACAGGTATTTTATGTGTTAGTAATCATTATGACAAGTTCTGTTAACCAGTCCATTCTTCCACACAGAGCAGAAGCTAATTATAATTTTAATAAGAGTTGTTTTCACTTGAAATGCTAAAAAATGAACTAGTCAGGTGATTAAGAACAAAAAATCAGAAAAGAAGTAGGATGGTCAGTGGAAGCTGCCTTGACTTTATTCTTTAGAAATATGAAGCCACGCCATTAACTTTTATTCTGCAGTATCAAATGGATCTTATCTGGTCTAATTTCTTATTTTTTTAAAAAAAATCCTTTACTGACCAGTTAAGTTTATGTAAGGGCAAATATAAGTGTTTCTGAGTTGTTCAGTGCATTTCTGTTTTTGCATTATCCTTGCAAATTCTTCAGAACCTGATGCATACATAACTGGATTTCCTGTATACAGTATAAACTGTGGTCTGCCCTGGCCTAGGCTGTCTAACAGTACTGTTGTCCTGTAAACTGGGAAACAGTGTCAGATACTTCTTTCTGATAATCCATAATCTTTTACATTTCCCTCTTATTTTATGTGTTTAGGTCTAGAATATTTTGATTGCACCATGTCAAAATTGCAAATATTTTAGAATTTTGTGTGAGAGACAGTTAAAAATCTTTCTGTTATCATTCAATGCTCTGTTAGCTGTGAAAATTACAAAAGCTGTGTCATTGTGTCTGTACAGGTCAGGATCTCCTGAAGATTTATGATGGCATATAAAGGGTATCCATTGTTATTAATAGAACACTCTTATAAAATCAGTTTAGAAAGATAAATATTTTGAAGGATTTATAGTGAATGTTAACAAACTGTATTTTTATTATATAATCATTTATGACACTCAGATATCTAATAATGAAAAACAATATACTATATGTTTACTAAAAAAGAATAAGCATCTTGTATGTCAATATGCTAGAACAGGGAGTGAACATTATTCAGAAGCCAGTATTTCAGCCCAAGGACCTCCAGGAGTATGCCAGCTCCTAGAAATGAAACCAAAAAGAAAAAAATGTATTTAAATACAGTGGTACCTTGTACTGTATAAAGGAATTAATTCATTCCAAATGAAATTCTGTTAAGCAAATTTTCCTTTATACAAATTTCCCATAGAAATGCATTGAAAACAGAGTAATCCCTAATCGCAACCATTTTTATGTTGTACAAATTCACCTCATAGGCAATTCTGTTAAGCAAATTTTCCCTATATCCGGAATTATTTATGTTGTACAGATTTTATGTTATACAAACCGTTTGTTATATGAGGGTCCACTGCATTTGGATCCTTCCTTCCTTCCTTCCTTCCTTCCTTCCTTCCTTCCTTCCTTCCTTCCTTCCCAAAATAAGATATTAGGAAACATCTTTTGCAGGGCAGTCTCTTGCCCCAGAGATGTTGCTGTTTTATAGAAATTTAAAGTGTGTTGGAGAGCCTGTGGGTCACATGACTTTCATCCTGGTGCATAAAGGCACCCAATTCATAAAGAAAACTTCACCTCCTAGTGCAACATAGCACATCTATATATTTTCTGGAATAACAACCTTGTTGCTGTTACCTATGAGTGTGAGGAGGAGGTAAAGAGAAATGTCCAGTCCCTTTGTTGAATGTAAGAAATGGAACAGCATTTCACAACTCTAAATTCTAGGTAGAAATACATTGGGAAAATGTATTTCTTCCATCAAAGAAGAAACAATGAATGTTTGCATCCAAATGTAGCAAGTAGTGATTTACTGTATTTTAAATAATCATTTTAAAACTAATTATTAAAAAGTGCTCCAGGCACTCATTTAAAAATGAATACAATGATGGCTAATAATGAAGGCATTTTTGAGCAAGAACTCATTATTTTTTGCTATCATTCAAAAGAAATAGGGAATTTTTACCTCTGTGTTTGAGTCATAATAATATTATTTAATGACAAAATCCAAAGTGGTAAGAAGTAAAATTAAAATTAGTTTGTGTTATCAGTTCTGAAATTCCCATTTTCTTCTGTAAAAAAATGGTATGTGATCTGAAGTATTTTTATGAACTTCATTGAGCTCAACCTAAGTAGAAAGAAGTTATTATAAACAAAACATAGGCGAGTTATGTGTGCATGTATGGTGGCTTTATTTGAAATGAATATTCTTCTTTGTGATTAGTGGATAATACTTAATATCCTCCAGGGATCACTAAAGTGTTCCTAGCAGAAAACTTTGGTGCCTTGAAATATGCTTTTAACCTACAGTATTAACCTAAAATGAAATCTGCAAGTTTTCCTTATATAAATATCCATATTATTTCCATTTCATTGCCACTTTGTCCCATCTTAATGAACTAACAACATATTAGACAACTTCTTTTGACTTTAAGTATAGCAATTTTTGAAATGATCTTAACCTTCATTCAGAGGCAAACTAGCATTTAATTAAATTCAGGTGCAAGATGGTTAAACAAATGGCTGTTGTTTTTTTACTAGAGGTAGATGACAATGCTGATGAATGTCTCCAAGAAAAGAAAGTTGTGGTTGTTTCTTAACTGTCATTGCATAAAACTTGAAACCACTTAACAAGTTGCTGGACCTAATTGTGAAAAGGTTGGGTGACAAGTTGCAAGTGCACTAGGATTTTGTAATGAAAGATCTTGATTAAGTTGTAGATGGTGCTCCAGTCAAAGAGGGGCCAACCTGAGGTCAAAACGTGTTAGCTGATAAAAAGAGTAAAATATTTGGAATGCAGTGACTTGTTAGTTTCACTATTGGAGTTTAGATAGGGTTTGGTTAGAGGATAGGGTTGGGATGGGAATGGAATTGATGGATCTTAGTTATTAAAGAAAACACTGAGGGATTGGATGCTAGAAGAGTCCATTAGGGCTTGAATATGAATAAAAGCAAAGTGGTCTGCTTATATACCGCCCCATACCACTTCAAGTAGTCTCTGGGCGGTTTGCGGTTTTTAATTACAGTATGCAGGCTACACATTATCGCCACCCCCCAGCAAGCTAGGTACTCATTTTACCAACCTCAGAAGGATGGAAGGCTGAGTCAATCATGAGCCTGCTGCTACCTGGGATTGAACCCCAGGTCATGAGCACAGTTTTACCTGCAGTACAGGCATTTAACCACTGCACCACGAGGAGCTTGCATAGAGAAGCAGCAGGATAGTTTTATGCATTGTAAGGTGTAGTTGGTTTAAAAGTCCTTGGAGAAGGTAGGCCTTTGAGATTGTTTGTAGAAGTAGATAGTCCTTTAAGAAATGATTGATTTCTTACAGAACATTTATTTGGTTAAAGCTTTGTGCAGTACACTACATCGGTAATCTATCATGTACCTTTCAAAAGATTATCCCTCCGGCTTTGCTCCTCACTGAGACTTTCTGTTTCAGTCCTAGGATTTACCTCCGTATATACCCAGCCCAAGGCATAAGTGGTTTAAAGAGATCCTGTTTAAATATTTAAATATTAAATGTTGTCAGTTTTGGTTTATATGTCATACTGTCCTTTCTTCTGTGTACATCTTAATGTGGTGTGAGAGTTTGTGCATGCTAAGTAGCCTTAGTGCAATATCATTAGAATTCTAGATTCCATTAAGTATTTGCACTCTTCTCAGCATCACCCAAGGGTGAATGGCCAAACTGTGACTTCAGATTAAGATACATTGATGCTATTTGGGAATTAATGGTTGCATCAGGAAAGTATAATTAATGGTTTCACTGAGGCTGAGGGCAGAGAAATTCTGGAAGGGAAGCAGCAGTGGTGGAAGGTGACACTGGGCGAGGCTATTTCATAGATTGTAGTGATGCTTAAGTCTTGTGAATATGGTATGGAAGGAAGGTAGTGGTGAACCATTTCTGAATATTTAAGCTTCAAATGTTCTATAAGGACACAACTCAAAGATGGCAATTGCAAGTTGAAATGTGTGCTGTCAGATACTGAGGAAGAGCATAGTGTAAGTATGAGCAATGTTGTTAATATTGAGGCAGTTGGATTCAAGATGAAAGGATTCCTAGATAATTTATACATGCAGAGTAAATACAAGATATGGTGCTATATGATGCATATGCAATATTTGGAACATGGAATGTGAGAAATGAATCAAGACATGTTTGTAGCTGTAAAACAAGAAGTAGAGCATTCAAACACTGTGGACTGCAAACAGATAGTTAAAAGTATTTTCCTCTGGAAAAGCCAAACTCAGAAGAAATGGTATGGTTCTTAAAAGTGTAGTGAAATGTAGTATATACAGTTAAAGACTATAAGATGAGGTCTGACCAATTAATACCAGCCAGAACTCGTGGAAGTCTGTGTTCCTATTGCAGATTTTGAAGAAGAAACTGAAAGCTTTTATGCAAAGATCTAGCAGAAAATTGATCGTACCCCTAAACCCAAATGTGCAGATAATGATAGGTGGTTGGAGTACAAAAGTAGGAAGCAGAGTAGAATCAAACTGGTTGGAATTCTGTTGTTTAGTAAGGTAAGTCATGACTTGAGCTGTGTCTTAAAGTAAGACCATTGAATCACTGACAGTTTGGTGAATCAACTCCTTGGTAAATCCCATTGATTCAGTGGGGCTACTTTAGCTGTGATTTAATGTGAGATACTACAGATTCAACCACCTAGACTCTAGAGGCAGTATAGCTTAAGAGTCAGAAAAAGAGCAGGAAAGTGACTCATAGAACTCTGTGAGCTTAACAGTTTGAGTTGTTTCAAAATTTATACTTCAGACAAATTAATAGACAGCAGTACACATGGATGTCATCAAATGTCCATTATAGAAATTAAAAGTGCAGTCTAACTGAAAGGAGACAGAGAAATTCTGTTCTCTAGTCACAAACAAGACCAGGAACAGACTATAGTAAAGATTATGAATGTCCTATGGCCCGGTGCATCTTATGAGGTGAAAAATATGGTAAATAAAGCAGGCAAAGCAAGCAATAACAACTTTAAAGAAAAATCAAGAAACGACAGGGAAATCACAGGGAAGCTTAAACTAGGATTGAGGCTTTTGGAAGATTGACATGGGATTTTATTATCTGATCAAGATAAAATAAAGAGAAGATGGAAACAATGTGTTAAATAACTTGACATAAGAAATGCAAGGATGACAGATTCCTTTGATGAGCAATCTAGTAATGAAAAAGTCAGCAATTTGAGAAAGTGAAGTAAAAGCTACTTCCAAAGTATGACAATGCATAGATGGGGTATCAATAGCCCTATTCCATTCTACAGAGACTGAATCCATCATGTTCCTAACAGGAACATGCCAACAAACAGACTGGAAAAATTTCATATACTTTTAAAGTCTAAAGCAGTAACTATGAGACCACTGTGTGCAAGCAAAGTAATGCTCAAAGTTTTATGACAAAGGCTTCCACCATATATCAAGCAAGAAATGTCTGACATTACAGCCGGCTTCAAAACAGTAAGAAACTCCAGGCATCGTATTGTGAATACATTCTACACAGGCTATTGGAAGGTATCAAATAATTTTAGGACAAAACCAGACTATGTTTATCATAATACTTTTCTGTGTGTGGATCATGGGAAGCCATGGTCATTCTAAAATAAATGGATGTGCTGCAGCATTTGATTATACTGATAGGTAATTTGGGGCTTAGTCAAGAGGCCATTTTTAGGCTAGGCTAGGCTAGGCTAGGCTAGGAAGAAACAGAATGGTTTCCCATTGGCTATAGTGCCAAACAAGGGTATATATATTATCACTTTCTCTATTCAATATATATGCAGAACATATTGTATGGAAAGCTGGATTAAAATGTCATGAAAGAGGGTGGAACTTTGTGGAAGAAACTTCAGTAAAGGTATATAGATCACACAATTTCGCTGAAAGAAAATAGCAATGAATTCTCAAAGGCTTTCACGGCTGGGATCTGATAGCTTTTGTGAGTTTTTCAGGTTGTTTGGCCGTGTTCTGGAAGTTTTTCTTCCTGACTTTTAACGAGACTCTGTGGCTGGCATCTTCAGAGGGCAAGGAGGTCAGGGAACTAGGAATTTTCTCTGTGCTCTGGGGTATGGAATGAGTGAGATTGTGGGGTTTTTAAAGTTGTGGGAAAGGGGAAACTTGACCTATGCAGGAGAATACACTACAGTGCTAGTCATTGTATTGTGATGGAGGGATTAAGAAAAGCTAATGACACCCATCAACCACAGCAAAGGATTGCTACCACCGTTGATGGCAGTGAAACTTCTTAATATGTGCCATCCATACTGTGGACAGCTCTCTGAGTTTGCTAGTGCTTTCATTTCTTTTTTCCAAGAAACAGAGACTAGCTATCAGTTCTTCATCCCAACATACACTGCTGGATATAATTTATGCCTGATAGTGATAAATTCAGTCTGCAGTCTCTGTCCTGCCAGACTTTGTGACCACAATATCTAGGCTAATTGTTTACTTCTCTTTCTTTCCCTATACTTTCTTTATTTAATTTAACTGATTAGTCTGAAGCTTGCATTTTCTGGTGGCACACTTCTAATAAAGACATAGCCCAATTATGTATTTTGTAAAATCATGGGAGTCCTTTTCATGTCCCTTTGGGGAAAATCTATATAGATTATTTCCTTGGATGTGTGGGTTGAGCATCTTGAGAGCCAACTGTAGCTAGATTGCCTGATCTTCAGGACCATCAGTAATTATCCTTTGCTCCTCCAGATCTTTTGTTGTGTTGTTTAGGTAGCTATTGGGAACCAGGGAATCTTAACTACGAACTCTGTTTCTGTACAATATGCACTGTTTGACCTATATAACAAGAATTTTACAAAGAAAGCCAGAAAGATATCCTAATTCAAATAGTGTTGTTTCTTCCTTTATTTTCTTTGTGTTGTTGTTGTTGTTGTTGTTGTTGTTGTTGTTGTTGTTGTTGTTGTTGTTGTTGTTCAGTCGTTCAGTCGTGTCCGACTCTTCGTGACTCCATGGACCAGAGCTCGCCAGGCCTTCCTATCCTCCACTGCCTCCCGGAGTTTTGTCAAATTCATTTTGGTTGCATCGATGACACCGTCCAACCATCTCATTCTCTGTCGTCCTCTTTTCCTTTTGCCTTCGATTTTTCCCAGGGAGTCCTCTCTTCTCATGAGGTGGCCAAAATACTGGAGCCTCAGCTTCAAAATCTGTCCTTCCAGTGAACATTCGGGGTTGATTTCTTTCAGAATGGATAGGTTTGATCTCCTTGCAGTCCAGGGGACTCTCAAGACTCTCCTCCAGCACCACAGCTCAAACGCATCGATTCTGCGGCGATCAGCCTTCTTTATAGTCCATCTCTCACTTCCATACATCACTACTGGAAAAACCATAGCTTTAACCATCCTGACCTTAGTTGGCAAAGTGATGTCTCTGCTCTTTAGGATGCTATCTAGGTTTGCCATTGCTTTCCTCCCAAGAAGCAGGCGTCTTTTTATTTAGTTGCTGCAGTCGCCATCTGCAGTGATCAAGGAGCCCAAGAAAATAAACTCTGTCATTGCCTCCATTTCTTCCCCTTCTATTTGCCAGGAGGTGATGGGACCAATGGCCATGATCTTAGTTTTTTTGATGTTGAGCTTCAGCCCATTTTTTTCACTCTCCTCTTTCACCCTCATTAACAGTTTCTTTAATTCTTCCTCACTCTCTGCTATTAGAGTAGTATCATCTGCGTATCTGAGGTTGTTGATATTTCTTCCGGCAATCTTAATTCCGGCTTGTGATTCATCCAGACCGGCCTTTCTCATGATGTACTCTGCATATAAATTAAATAGGCAAGGTGACAGTATACAGCCTTGTCGTACTCCTTTCCCAATTCTAAACCAGTCAGTTGTTCCATATCCAGTTCTGACGGTTGCTGCTTGTCCCACATATAGATTTCTTAGGAGACAGATAAGGTGGTCAGACACTCCCATTCCTTTAAGGACTTGCCATAGTTTGTTGTGGTCTACACAGTCGAAGGCTTTGGCATAGTCAATGAAGCAGAAGTAGATGTTTTTCTGGAACTCTCTGGCTTTCTCCATAATCCAGCGCATGTTGGCGATTTGGTCTCTAGTTCCTCTGCCCCTTCGAAATCCAGCTTGTAGTTCTGGAAGTTCTCTTTCCACATACTGCTGAAGCCTGCCTTGTAGAATTTTGAGCATAACCTTGCTAGCATGTGAAATGAGTGCAATTGTGCGATAGTTGGAGCATTCTTTGGCGTTTCCTTTCTTTGGGATTGGGATGTAGACCGATCTTTTCCAGTCCTCCGGCCACTGCTGGGTTTTCCAAATTTGCTGGCATATCTTATGCAGCACCTTTACAGCATCCTCTTCTAAGATTTTAAAGAGTTCAATTGGAATGCCATCACCTCCACTGGCCTTGTTGTTTGCAATGCTTTCTAAGGCCCACTTCACTTCACTTTCCAGGATGTCTGGCTCCAGGTCAGCAATTACGCTATCTTGGTTATCAGGGACATCCAGATCTTTCTGATATAATTCTTCTGTATATTCTTGCCATCTCTTCTTGATCTCTTCTGCTTCAGTTAGGTCCCTACCATTTTTGTCCTTTATCATATCCATCTTTGCACGAAATACCCCTTTAATATCTCCAATTTTCTTGAACAGATCTCTGGTTTTTCCTTTTCTGTTGTTTTCCTCTATTTCTTTGCACTGTTCATTCAAGAAGGCCACCCTGTCTCTCCTTGCTATTCTTTGGAAGTCTGCATTCAATTTTCTGTATCTTTCCCTTTCTCCCTTGCATTTTGCGTCCCTTCTCTCCTCCGCTATTTGTAGGGCCTCGTTGGACAACCACTTTGCTTTCTTGCATTTTCTTTTCTTTGGAATAGTTTTCATTGCAGCCTCCTGTACAATGTTACAAGCCTCCATCCATAGTTCTTCAGGTGTTCTGTCCACCAAATCTAGTTCCTTGAATCTATTCTTCCCTTCCACTGTGTATTCATATGGGATTTGACTTAGGTTATACCTGACTGGCCCAGTGATCTTCCCTACTTTCTTCAGTTTAAGTTTGAATTTTGAAATAAGAAGCTGATGATCTGAGCCACAGTCAGCACCAGGTCTTGTTTTTGCTGACTGTATAGAGCTCCTCCATCTTTGGCTGCAGAGAACATAGTCAATCTGATTCGGTATTGTCCATCTGGTGATGTCCATGTGTAGAGTCGCCTTTTGTGTTGTTGGAAAAGAGTGTTTGCAATGACCAGCTTGTTCTCTTGACAAAACTCAATTAGCCTTTGCCCTGCTTCATTTGGAACTCCAAGGCCAAACTTGCCAGTTATTCCTTTTATCAATTGACTCCCTACTTTAGCATTCCAATCCCCTATGATGAGAAGAACATCTTTCTTTGGTGTCAGTTCTAGAAGTTCTTGTAAGTCTTCATAAAATTGGTCAATCTCAGACTCTTCAGCACTGGTAGTTGGTGCATAAACTTGGATTACTGTGATGTTCAAAGGACTGCCTTGGAATAAATCCGAGATCATTCTATCATTTTTTTGGTTGTATCCCAGCATTGCTTTTCTCACTCTATTGTTGACTATGAAGGCTACTCCGTTTCTTCTATGGGATTCTTGCCCACAGTAGTAGATGTGATAGTCTACTGAATTTACCCATTCCTGTCCATTTAAGTTCACTGATGCCCAGGATGTCAGTGTTTATTCTTTCCATCTCGCGTTTGACCACATCCAGCTTACCCTGGTTCATAGATCTCACATTCCAGGTTCCTATGCAGTATATTTCTTTGCAACATTGGACTTTCCTTTCTCTTCCAGGCACGTCTGCAGCTGAGCGTCCTTTCGGCTTTGGCCCAGCCACTTCATTAGCTCTGGAGCTACTTGTACTTGTCCTCCGCTCTTCCTCAGTAGCATGTTGGACACCTTCCGACCTGAGGGGCTCATCTTCCAGTGTCATATCTTTTAGCCTTTTGTTTCTGACCATGGGATGTTCTTGGCAGGGATACCGGGGTGGCTTGCCAGTTCCTACCCCAGGAAGTCTTATTACAGGCCTCATTGTCACCAGTGTAATTAGCCTTACAATGATGAAAGCACAGTTCAGCCTGTTTTATTTTATAGCCTCACTGATCAACTGGGACACAAAAGTAGAAATGTGCCCCATTTATAAGATATTCCAGACTGAGGCTGTTTCTTCGTATAGAATTTACTAAAACACACCAGTCATGCTGAGAGACAAAACTGAACATTTTCACATCAGTAACCTCCCTCCCCTAGAGTCCAAAAATGAAAAATGGCCTGTTTTCTGTCTCCTCTTGTTTTCTGTCACACTCACTGAAAGATTGACCAGAATTCTAATGTAGGAACTGAGCATTGCTATCAAAGAAGTCTCTTACAAAACCCCTAAAATATGTTTCTTTAAATAAAAGTTGGTTTTCAGAAAATGCTATATAGAATATCAAGTGTAGGTTACATTTTTACCTGCTTTTCACTACATCTTAGAAATCTGCTGCTCAATGAGAGCATTGGCTCATGAAAAGAATTGGCCATATGGTTCAATTTTCATTTAGGATGATTAATAACAATATTTAAAAATTAGCAGTCTGAACTCTTGAGGTAGATAATTCTTCAGCATAGCTTTGTGTGATGACACCATATTGCTGCCGTTATGTTAGGGAATAACAATTTTGCCAACCAAAATTCCACTTCCATATGTTAATTTTCTTATATATTTTAAATGAAAGTACTTTGCTAAGTGTAGAGAAATCACACATGTTTCCTAGACTAGCTATTTTTCCTTGTCATATTTCTACAAGTTACATAAGGCTTATTTAGAAGTGTTTTCACATACGGAATAATTTAATGGTGCAATTTGCAGAAATGTCTGAGGTTTATTTGATTACTTGCCTAGAGCGTATTTGAATTGGATATCTGTTAATGCAATGATGCATTCTATTGGCTATTTAAGGTTGACCTGACTAGTGTGATGCAGAATAGATAGAAGTACTGTCTTCTATTGGATTATATTCATTTGCTGAAATAAGAGGCAAGATTTTAAATTCATATTATTCAGGTTGGCATTGTATTACTTGGTTGCTTTGAAGAAAAATCTGTGCTGCTTTCCAAGAAGTCTTGTTCTGTTTTAGGGCCACAACAGTTGCACTCTGACCATACAAGGTTTTATTTATTACATGATGCTGGATAAGCGATCCAGAGCTTCATGTTAAACGAACTTTGTGAGAAACAGATGGACTCCTTGTACAAAATGCTTACATAAAGTATACCCAGGAACATGATCAAATGTGCTACAATTTCATTAATTAACCAAATTATACTATCTTCACTGAGTTCATGGTAGAGCATGGAACAGTTATTTTCTTGGACTGAATCTTCCAGACAACATAGGCAGTGCAACAGCACCATACCAACTATCTTAGGCTGAAAGCTAAGTGTAAGCTAGTGAATTTCAGAGCTAATTTTAGGTCTTCTTAGGGATAATCAAATATTCTAACTGCTGCACCATAATGATATGATTGCTATCCAAAATACTTTGATTTTTTTCTTTTTTGCATCTCTTGGAAGTAAGTGGTTCATCAGTGGTTTAACTGATTTCTAAAAAGTGTACTTGTTAGAAATGAGCAGAAGGCAATATACATCATTTAAAGTAGTGTGTGTGTTGTGTTGTTACAGTCGTGACCAACTCTTCGTGACCCCATGTCTATGGAGTTTTCTTGGTAGGAATACTGGAGTGGTTTGCCAGTTCCTACTCCAGGCGCCTGCAGCACCTGGTATTCCCTGGTGGTCTCCCATCCAAGTACTAACCAGGGCTGACCCTGCTTAGCTTCCGAAATCAGGCGAGATCAGATGTGCTTAGGGCATCTAGTGAGCTTAGCTTAAACTTGCATTGCTGCTCAGAAATGGGGGAAATTACTGACTGACTGACTGGCTGACTGACTGTATGTCCCTCTCTGTCTACAGCTGTAATCACCATTATTTAACCCTCATTGCAAGTCAGGTTTATTGCATACATTTACAGACTTTCAGCTGATTACAATGAACAAAAAACAAGAGCAATTGAAACAGACCAACACAACAGATGCTTCAGGTGGTTCCCTCAGTTCAACTGAAAATGCAACTTTTAATGGATTCTGTATACAAATATTAAAAAGGACCAAATACTACACTAAAATGATAAACAAAGTAAACAGTAAAAACATCTTCAAGGTCTCTGTCTGGCTGTGGAAGGATAGCAAAGACAGAGCCAACCTGTCCTGCCATGGAAGGCAGTACCAGAGTCTGGAAGCAGCAACATAGAAGACCCTTTCCTATGTCCCCATCACACATACTTGTGAAGGTGGTGGGACAGGGAAGAAAGGCCTCTCTGGATGATTTTAACATTCAAGCAGGCTCCTCAAGGGAAACACAATCCTTGAGATCACTTGTATCCAAGCCATTTAAGGCTGTATAGATTAAACCAAGCACCTGGAATTGTGCCTGGAAATGGATCAGCAGCCGGTCAAGCTGCTGCAACAAGGGTGTTAATTAGTGCACTAATTAGTTTTTGGCTTAAAGATGTTTTCTACAGGGTGCCCCAATATCAGCACCAATGTGATTTCTACCTGAAAATTTTTGAGATCATTTTTACAGGATTCACTGATATCAGCCTTTTTGCTTTGCTTGCAACAATTAAGTCATTCAGCGTTTATAAGCACACTGTAGACTTTGTACACATAAGCCTTCCATTCGTATGTGATGTTCTTCACCTTATTTAGGCCAAGCATACTTTTGTCACTCACTCACTCGTGTGTCAAAACAGGGAGTGGGGGCATCCTGTGTTTTTGACCATTCCAGAGTGCAGGACATGCAAACAATGGGCTCAAGTTACAGGAAACCAGATTTTGACTTGGTAACTGGAAAAAAAACTTCCTAACTGTTAGAGTGGTACATAAATAAAACCAATTACTTTGAGAGGTGTTGAGTGCTCCAACATGAGGCATTCAAGAGAAAATTGATTGGGGGTTGAGCAGTGGGTTGGACTCAGTAGCCTTACCAGCCACTTTCCACTCAATTATTCTGTAATTCTAAGTACTGTACTTGCTTCTCAGGGAGCAGTTGGGAGGCATATTTATTCCCTCCAGAAAAGAATGAGCCATTTTGATGCATTCTACACATCACCTAGGAGGAAATGTAAATTTGAAAATATTGGTGAATTGTTTTTGAGGGGTGGAGGAAGTTATCCTTTCCAGAAGTGTAGATTTCTCTCTCTTCTGACACAGGTGTATGTGTGAATGTATTTCTGTAATTCTTTATACCTTGCTTTTCCAGCAAATGTCAAAGCCATGGTATCCCTGTGGGCAAAAACATGAGCTGTCTGCACACTGTGGACTAAATTAGTTCCAGTAAGCCAGTGAGGAATTCTAAAAAGCAATTGAATTTTGGCTGAATTTCTGTCTCTTTAAACCACATCTTACATTTTAGGGTACAGATTTCAAGTTGGTTGTAATCTTAAAGATACTTTACTCAACTTATTAATCACTGATTGCAATATTGCATCTTCAGCCCCCATGGCAGGCTTTCCATAAAACCTGAGTTCATAAAATTGTGGCGAGAGTAGGTGGAAAACTCAAAGGTAAGGCCAAATTGACTTTGTGTGCTCTTTCTGCACAATGGGTACAGAAGAGCCCCCTTGTGGTGTGTGGTGTGTCGTTACAGTCATGACCAACTCTTTGTGACCCCATGTCCATGGAGTTGGCAGGAATACTGGAGTGGTTTGCCTCTTTAGAAGCCACACGGCAGTGGCAGAGATCTGATATTTACTTCATTCCTAGATAAATTAAATTGATTTTAAACGGTTCAGCTGAAAACATACTCTGGAATTCTAAAAGTAGATAACTTTCAGCAAGATGAGGATAAGTGTTAAAATGTGTAAGTAATACTATAGTGCCCTCAAGAGAACATCACATGTGAGAAAAAGAGGTGGAAAAATGTTCCTCATTCAGCATAGAGGTTATACGAAAGTATCATCCATTTTAATTATGGAAAGATAAAAATATATCTGCTTACTGATTTGAACAGTCCAAGTTTACTTCTGTGTTAGTGGGCTGTAGAAGGTGGAGAAAATGGTAGATTATTTTAAGAATCTTGAACAAAGATTATTTTATTCTTGAACAAAGACAAGCATCATGGAAAGGCAGTGCAGCTGTGTTCATTT
This sequence comes from Phrynocephalus forsythii, assembly GCA_029282475.1. Lineage (NCBI taxonomy): Eukaryota > Metazoa > Chordata > Lepidosauria > Squamata > Agamidae > Phrynocephalus > Phrynocephalus forsythii. Next base: position 66,626,903 of record JAPFRF010000002.1, read on the forward strand.
TTGCCATTTGCTCCTTATATATATAAATAAAATTGGTGAATGCCAACAAGATGTCCACATGGCTAATCTAATCCAGATGGTGTTTATTAAAAGCCTCATTCTAGCCTCTTAAAGAAAACCTCACAGGTTGACATTACTTCAGCGGCATATGTACAAATTTAATTGCCTCAGGTTTTCCAGACTTAGACTCTTCTGATTAAAATGGTGCAAGGAGCACAGGTAGCATGGAATTTAAAATGGACCACGTAGCTGTTTCCTGTTAATAGATGGTGCCTTTTCCATCTCTTCTTGATGATGTGAGCCTGCTAACTTTTGAGTAGCATTCATTTTAACAGCCTGACTTCCCAAGGAGACTTACAACATTGCCACTCTTAAAAGGCTACTGTACTTGAAGCGACAGAAACAGCCTGCTTATATAACAAAGTCTCGCTTTTAAAGGGAATCTCTTTATCAACTGTCTAGTAAGATTAAACCTTTCATTTAAATCCATAGGACTTTGAGCCGATGCTCAGATTACACCCAGAAACTTTATTTTCAAGAAAATTATGTCCATGAATCATCCGGTGAACATGAATGTCCCCGGGTCTTCAAGAAATGTATTCCAACGTGTTTCATGGCATATCCAGCTATCGTGCAATTGAGATTGACACTTAAAACATGAAGCATGTAAAGCAGTCTCTGCAAACATCTTAAATGTGGTTCATTTAATGGAAAGTAAGATCTTCAGACCTGTATAGCGTGAAATAGGTTTTCTAGATGTGTGTTAGGCTAATTGTAACATCTTCATGCTTTTTTGGGTGCAAGAATTGTACAGAATTACTGCAGAAGGAAAGAAAAAGCCTTAAATGTGATTCATGTGAATTAATTACTGATGCTCAGGTTTAGCTATTACATCACTAAATGAGTATCTTAACTGCATTTTATCCTTCCAAAAAGCGATATGCATGAAAAATTATCCTGCTTACTTAAAAATGAGAAGTTGTCAGATAGGGCAGTGCTCCCCAACCTTTTTATCGCCGCAGACCGGTAAATGTTTGATAATTTTTCCCTGGCCCGCTTGTTTTGATTTAATAATTTTAATTTAATTGTATTTAAACATGCCTTCAAAATAAAATACAGCTACACCAAGGGGTGTTTTCCCCCTCCCATATGAGTTCAACAGGGCATATGATGGGCCCAACTTTTTTTTATTTCGGGGCAAGCCTATTCGCGACCTTCACACTTTTTAGTCCATCTTTTCCTTCTGCGAAAAGATCTAGGCCTGCTCTCTTGCTGAACAGAACTCCCTACTCTCTCTCTCTCTCTCTCTCTCTCTCTCTCTCTCTCTCTCTCTCACACACACACACACACACACACACACACACACACACACACACACACACACACACACACACACACACACACACACTTTTGGGGCGGGCATCTGGTACTGGATCGTGTGTCTCTGTATGAGGGGTGGGTGGGTGGGTGGGTGAGCGTTCCTTTTTAACTACTATAACAAGGAAGCCACCCTCATGCAGATTTCCACTTCCTTGTCCCTTCCAAAACCTTTCCGGGTTACTTGCCACCTGTTACATAACCGACGGCAGGCAGGCAGGCGGGAGACCCTGCCCGAGCGGCTCCCCTCTTACCTTGCTCCCCGTTCCCCATTCTGAATTCATGGCGGGGGGGGGCGAGGGGGGTGAAAACAAAAGGCCCGAACTCACCCGTCGACGGCGACGCTTCGCCCGGCCCGGCCCCGCCTCTTCCACCGCCACCGCCGCCGCCGGCCCCGCCGGCGCGCACCAAAGCTGTCAAGGAGGTGCCGCCAGCTTTTCAAGGAGTCGCAGCCAATGAAACGGAGGCGTCCCGGCCACGTGCCGGTCGTCATGACACCACGGGCACAAGAGAACGACCCGAGAACGGGGGAGAGGGAGGGAGAGGGAGGGGATATGCACCCTGCCAGACCTGGAAGCACACCCACCCCCGGCCACCCCCACTCTTCACTTGCGAGGCAGCCGGAGCAAAACGAGGCAAACGCAACTGGCTGCTGCCGCCGCCGCCATCCTCTCCTTCTGCCCGCTGGTTCGTGGGGATGAACCCTTTGGTCTTCAAGTACTTGGTCTTTTTCTCCCGTTCTTAGGCTTAGGCTTAGTTCCTCGGGCGGCCCAGTGCCGATTGACCCACAGACCGGCACCGGTCTGCGGCCCGGGGGTTGGGGAACACTGAGATAGGGGATAGTAAAGAAGCATGTTGCTTTCCTCCCATCTTCCCACTTCTGGAATTTGTGTTCCATTTTGTTTTGTTTTTCATTAAAAATAAAATAAGACTGGAATCATAAGTATGCATACTTAAAAGCTAACTCCATCAAAATCATTGGGACTGAAGGGAAAATGTTGCTAAGATAAGAGCACTGAAATAAAATATACCAGCAATTTCATTCTTAGAAATCTGAGGGCCAAAATAGATGACAGAAACAGTTTTGCAATTAAGAAGATTAGGGGAAATATTATTTTCCCCAAGAGACACATTTTTCAAAGGTGCCAAGTATGGATAATAAACAGAACTCAACTGTATCTTCCCAATAACTAATCAGTGAACAAAAGGAAGCTGATACACATCTTGTGGATCTGTGAAAGAATATCAGGAGATAGTCACACATTCATTCACCCTATGTTAACTCCACTTCTAGTTATCCGTTGTGTGTGTGTGTTTGGCTCTCAAATGTTGAACACAATTCTCCTTTCTTCATGTTCACTTCTGTTCCTTCTTCAGTATTTTTCTTCTTCTTTTGCTACTATCAATGCTAGAGGATGTCAGCCTTCCTTTTCAGCTGTTTTGTCTTGAATTCTGCCCCAGAGGTCCACTTTGCCTTCAAAAGAAGGGGTTCTTTTTTTTGGTGCATGGGGAAGGAGAGGAAGTGGGAAGCAAGAGAAGTGTGTTGCATGTATGGAACATCTTGTCCTTTTTTTTTTTTAATGTTTTTTTATTAAATTTTAAACTACATACAACGACATAAAAAATGAAAGTAAAAAAAAACTACAACAAACAATATAAGTGCACCCCCATCCCACGGGTCCATCCATACATTCTTATTCGTTGCTCCATCTTCTATTCTTCTAGTAGTCTTCTTAAAGTTCTCTTCTCCAGAATTGTTGTGAGATATTCGTGGACTCTTTCCCTTTTCCTTCGACTAATACATAATCTAAAAATTTACCCCAGATATCGTAGAAAATGTCTTTTTTCATTTCTCCTCGTTTAACCTTTAAACTGCAGGAGAGTTTATCGTTTATAGCTATATCCCAAAGTTCATTATACCAGTCTTCCATCTTGAATTCTAGTTTTGACTTCCAATTTTTGCTATAATTAATCTAGCAGCTGTCATAAAATTTGCTATTAGTTCCTTTGTTGTAACAACATAATCTTTACTTGTTAACAATGATAATAATGCTATCTCTGGATTACAATCTATATCCATCTTAATCATATTACTTAGCTCTAAAAACACTTTTTCCAGAACCTTTGGACTATTTCACATTCCCACCAAAGATGCAAGTAAGTACCAAGCTCTTTTTCACATTTCCAACATATCTTAGAGTAAGCAGGATTCATTCTATTTAGTCTTACTGGGGTTAAATACCATCTGGAAACCAATTTGAAGTAGTTTTCTTTTATCCTGACTGACAATGATCTCAAAATTCTCATATTCCAAATTTTTTTCCAGTCTTCTTTCTCTATCTGTACATTAAGGTCTTGGTTCCAAACTTCTCTCAAGGTGTTTAACTCCTTCATTTCTGATAATTCCCTAGTATTTTATATATTTTACGTGTTATTCCTTTCTCTGAATTTTCCTGTTCAGACTCAAGCGATAGTAGGAAATGTTCAAATTTTGTGCATTCTCTAATTTGATTATTTCTCTTTCCCCAGTCCTTTATCCATTTTCCTAGTTGAATATAATTTAACCATGTTAAATCACTGGGTTGCAAAATATTTTTATATCCTGAATTGTTTTAATCTTGAGCATCCAATCCTTTAGTCTAGCTATTTTCTTAATTTTAAATAACTCCAAATAATGCTTCAAGTTGTCTGGAAAGCTTTCCAAGTCAGTAACTAAAGCCAGTGGGGATCCCTTCGGAGACAAGATTTTCCTATATGTTCTCCATGTAGCAATTAAACTATTCAATAGGGGGTTATCAATCTTTACTTTGTTTTTAACTTCCGTGAATAAAAATGTGTTTATTTCCCCCTTTATATCCAAAGACTCTTGCTCCCACCATATTAACTTCTGTGGTTTAAAAGAATTTCCCCCAAAGAACTAAGTTGATTGGCTATATAATAATTTTTATATTGGGTATACCTATTCCTCCTTCTTTCTGAGATCTATACCATAGACTTTTATTTATTCTTGATTTTTTCCCTGCATTACAATACCTATTTATCATGTCTTGGAGAGTTTTAATTTCCTTTTCTAAAAACTGAACCGGTAACATTTTAAAATAAAGTTAATTTTTGGAAGTATTTTCATTTTTATCAATGCAATTCTGCCAAACCACGATAATTTTAGTTTAGAGTAGGATATTAATTTGTTTTTCATCTCCTCTTCTAATTTCGAAATATTTCTTTCTTTAGTTTTAGTAAATTCTTTATGGAGTTCTAATCCTAGATATTTAATGCTTTTTCCCGGTTTAAGTCCAGATTTTTCAATCATCTTTAAGTCATGTTTTCCATAATTGAAGAATAAACTCTCTGATTTTTGCCAGTTTACACATAATCCTGTTATTTCTCCAAATTCTTCTAAATGAGTTTTTACTCTTTGAATATTCTCTATTGGGTTTACAATAGTCAAAAGAGCATCGTCCGAATAAACTAATTTTAGTTGCCCCATCTTTCCCTATACCTTTAATAAATTTGTCGTCCCTTATGGCATTTGCCAGGAGCTCTATAACAATACAAAAAGGACTGGAGAAAGAGGACATCCTTGTCTAGTTCCTCGGCCTAGGGTGATTTGTTCAGTCAATCCATCATTAACTATTATTGAGGAAGTGCCCGTTGAATATAGTTGATTTATTACTCCCAAAAAGGATTTCCCAAATCCCATTTTTTTAACAATATTTTTAATGTGGGCCATTGAACACAATCAAAAGCTTTATAAAGATCTAGAGATAACATCCCAGCTTTAGTAGTACTCTTACTCATTTCATAAAGAACATTCAAATTCCTTCTAATAATATTTGCCATTTGTCTACCTTTGATAAAACCACATTGATCCTCTTTAATATATTTAGCTATAAATTTATTCATTCTTTTAGCCAAAATTGCTGTGAAAATCTTAGCATCTTGATTTAATAAGGATATTGGTCTGTATGACCCAATATCCATTAAATTTTTATTAGGTTTTGGAATTAAAATAGTTAAAGAATGGGTCCAAGATCTGAATTTGTTCTCCATTCAAAATTTCATTATATAGCTTCTTTAATTTAGGTATTAATACTGCTTTAAAAAGTTTGTAAAATTCAGGTCCCAGAGCGTCCACTCCGGGCGTTTTATTATTCTTTAATTTGTCTATTACCTCGCTTATCTCTTGATCTGTAATAGGCTTTTCCATTTCCAGCATATCTTCCTGTTCCAAGACCCTCTTTAAATTCTTAGTGATATACCTTTCTATATCCTCCTTAGTTTTTATTTTTGTAGTATATAACAACTGATAAAACTCTTGTATAGCTGACAACTTTTCCTTCATTTGTGTGCATGTCTTACCTGAGGAGTCTTTTATAATCCCTATTGTATTCTTGTCTTGTCTTTTCTGTGCTAATCTGGCTAAAAGTTTTGAGTTCTTGTTGCTGTATTCAAAAAAATTTCTTTTTAGGTACAGAAGATTCCTTTGTGTTTGTTGTAAATCTAGATCTTCTAACTCTTTTTTCCTTGCTTCAATCAACCTCAATATCTTATTATCCTTAGTAAGAAAAAAATTGGGATTCTAAATCTGCTATTAGTTTTTCTAATTTTCTTTTATTGAGTTCTTCCTGTTTTTAGTTTTAATATTTTCTTTTATGATAAGGCCTCTAGCTACCGCTTTCAGGGTGTCCCATATGATTGGCGTTTGGCTACCTGCCTTTTCGTTTATATCCCAAGTTTCCAACCAATCTTTTTTGACCTTTTCCAGCACTTCTGGATATTGAAATATTTTTAAATTCATTCTCCACCTTTTAGCTTCTCTATAATTTTTATTTGTTGCTAAATCAATCGACATTAAAGCATGATCAGATGTTTTTATGATCTCAACTGTATTATTTATCTTGGGTATTAGGCTTTGTGAAACAAACACAAAATCTATCCTAGAATAGGTTTTGTGCACTGGTGAGTAGAAGGTGTATTTTATTTCATCTCCTTTCAGTTCTCTCCAGACATCCTTCAATCCTGTTGTATTTATAAACTTTGCTAGAGTTGTATGTCTTGTCCTCCACTCTTCCTTTTACATACCGATTTATCTTTAATTTTATCTAAGACCATATTGAAATCCCCTGCCATTATTAAATACCCCTTTTTAACCAATTCAATCTGATCCCAAAGGAGATTGTAAAAGCGGCCTTGGTTAACGTTTGGTGCATACAGATTAACCAAAGTATAATGATCTTTCCCCATTAGAACTTGCAATATTATATATCTACCTTCTGAATCTTTTACCACATTTTCAACAACACATTCACAATTCCTTGAGATTATAATGGCAACCCCTCTTGCTTTAGATGTGCCAAAGCTTTTTCATAAATATCAACATTTGGAATTTTTAATTCATTAATACCATCTCTTATTTGATGAGTCTCTTGCAAAAAGGCAATATCTATTTTGTGCCTTTTGATCATCGTTCGATTCTATTTCTCTTCGAAAATGACCCCAGACCTTTCACATTCAACGTTGCTAATTTTATAAACTTTCCCATAACCTATTTCTTTTGGTTTCAATATTCTGGAATGGTCCGTTGTGCATACAAAAGTAAAAACACCATCAATTAATAAAAAATAAACTAAAATAAATCTAATCCTCCACCCTAAAAAACTATTCTTTTCTCCCACCCCACCAGCTATCATACTGTTTAGCATGTGCATCAAGGGGATGGGAGGGAGGAAGTTGTCCACAGACATTAGCCAGCCTAGATCTCCTAACTCTTAAGTAGCGTGTTACTGAAAATTCTATAAGTTGTTCTACCCCCTCTAAACCACCCTCTCACCGCCACCGCCCCCTCAAAACAAGCAAACAAACAAACAAAAACAAAAAAGGGAAGGGTGGAGAGGAGGGGAAAAGGGAAGAAAAGGGATAATGAAAAGAAAAAGAAAAAGAAACATCCCAAAAACAAAAATTAAAATTGGAAAAAAAAAAAAAAAAAAGAAAAAAAGGGGGGAGGGGGAAAGGGAAATGGAAGGGAAAAAGGGGAGAAGAGTAAAAGAAGAAAAACAAAGGGGATGATAGGAGGTGAGAGAGGGGGAAAGAGGGAGGAGTAAGTTAAATGAGTTTCAAATATTCTTCATCTTCATCGAAGATTCCTGGAGTCGGAGTAGAAAGAGAGAAATTCACTGTCCTGATGTTGCCACTGAAGTTCCCGGGGGAGAACAGGCAGAACCTGAGTCATCCTGTATGTTCCATGCTTCAAGAAGATGTTGGCCTTCTTCTAGAGAGTAGATAGTGTGTTGAACAGAGCCTTTCCAAACTTTCAAAAATAGGGGGTGACCCCAAGAATAGCGATAGTTGTTCTTCCTTAATATGATTGTAACTGGTCTCATCGATTTACGCCAATCAGCAGTTCCTTTAGAAAAATCTTGAAAAACTTGCACAGTTGCACCTCCTCTCTTCAGAATATTAGGATTGGCTCTAATTGAAGACATAAGACGCTCTTTATTTACATAAGAAGCAAATCTTACTATCACTGGTTTTGGGGCCCCATCTTGTCCTGCTTCCTGGGCTAATAATGGCATCTAGTGATCATAGAACAGGGTGAGGCAGCATGCAAGTTTGTGTGCTTGCCTGTGTGTAGGAGAGGATCCAAATGTGGACATATTTTGATGTTCATTGGGAAATCTTAAGAGGACTCAGAGGGGGAAAAACCACAGAAGCACATTCAGTGGTGTAAATGGAAAGGCAAGATGGGTTTTATCTAAGGAGTCTTTACATTTGCCTGTGCCACCAGGAAAAAATGTGTAATATTTTCAGGAGAAATGTGTCTTCTTCTGAGAATACAGGACACATAGTACTGTGGAAAGTGATATCCCTGTAACAGAAGTTCATCCCATGGCGAAGATGTCTGCACTTTTTTGGAACAGTTGGTAACAGCTGTGCATCTATTGATCAAAAAGCCAGTCACCTAGAAAGTTGATGATGCGAAGGTATCTTAATAGGACTGAAGGTGTTAATGAAGCAGTCAGCAGTCAGGTACTAAAGGGAGATGAAAACAATAGTGGCAGAAGCAGACAAGGCCTGTTAAAATCAGGCACCAGCCAATAACTTTGCCTTTCCCCCCTCTTCTTGATGGTAGTGTTTGGGTAATTGACAAGATTCTGTCTGGCAGCTGACCTAACACAACATCAAATACACTGTAAAGGTTGCTGTCTTCTTCTAGTTAATGGAATAATAGAGCGGAAAAGTATATGTTTAAGGGCTAACTTACAAAGCAGCTGTTCTTACTGCCATATTTTGTTTTGTGCTTTGTTTAGAGCAGTATGTAGAAATGGAATGTGTTATGATTTACTTATAGGGCTGTGGATAAATAAGTTTGGGAGGAAAATCACTGCACTTCCTATCCTCAGTAGATGAGATGTCAATACTCTAGGTTTTTTCCTGCAGTGCTGACTGGTGAGCTTATACCATCATAGCTTGAACTCTGGATTTATTCTGTTCTGTCCTCTTTCATATTCCACATGAATCTTCCCTTAATTTTCTGAAACTGAAAAGCATATTTAACATACAAGGATGTAAGTGAAAGGGCAGCAAGAGTCTGGGTGCAGCAGCCGAGAAGGCCCTTCCATGTGTTCCCACAAGACATACCAGTGAGAGTGGCAGAATGCAGAGAAAGTCCTTTCCTGGTGACCTTAACACCTGATCCAGCTCATACTGTGAGGTTCAATCTTTGAGGTAGCTAGGACCCAGGTCGTTCAGTGCTTTGCAGGTTACGCTTACATAAAGGGAATTGTGTAAGCCTTGGTGGCAAAAGGGCTAACTATGAACAACACATTGGTTGCATTCATGAGTGTGCATCCAGTTGCATAATTTGGCACACACTCAGAGATGCAACTGATGGCTAATTAAAAAGGGCACAATTTGACACCAGGTAGTTTTCTTTATGGGAAATGATCCTTAGAAATTCCACAGCACTGCCTGGCCTGTTGTTTTTCTGTAGCCAAAACCACCAAGGAAAGGTTTAAGAGATTATACTTGTGACCAAAGTATTGTGTTATTGTACTGTCTAAAACCAATGCTCAGTGACAGGGAAAGGTCTTTTCAAAATTTACCAAAGTGTTTTTGTAGTTTAATTCAGTTTTATAATTGCCCAGCTCAACCAACTTCTTTTTTTCCTTTTTGAAGAGTGATTGTTTTTTGTTGATGGGGTGTGTGTGCATTTTTTTTTATCTTGATGGGCTTGCACTCGCTTTATCCCTGACACTCTAAAGTTTTCTCTTTTTTGGCCTGGTATATTTATGCTTGATAGAATTGTTTTTCATTTAAAACCTGTGATGCTGAGGTGCTTGGAGATTTTAAAAATGAATTGCATATTCATTTCTAGGTAGACGTTTCTTTGGAACTTGGCATTTGACAGTTAACTGGGATATGCAAAGTTCTGATATAAGGCATGCATGTTAATTTTATATGTTTTGGTCTTTTATCATTATATGCCCGGAACATTCGCAAATATTGCTGTAACTCTGCTGTAATATGCATTTGATTGTGCAGTAGTTTCTTTTTCATGACATGGCAAGTCTTAAAATGTGTCAACAGTTTTGGGCATCTGTTCTTCTGTTTTGTGCATGAAAAGTCTAGATGTGTTCTTCATGTATGAAGATTGTATGGTATAATTACTGTACATTGTTCAAAGTATTGGTGGCTACTCCCCCTGAGCTGTACAACCTGGTAAGCAAGATGGGTGATTAATCTGAGCAACATGTCAATTGAGTTAGGATCCTTAATATTTGTATGATCTATTATGTGTTACTTATATGTATTGGAAGACTTTTTGTTGCCAAATGCTACCCAGAATACTGCTGCAGCTTCTCAGTTTACCAATTCTTAGCTTCAGTGTAAACCATTAAAACTATTGTATTATAGACATTGTTTATTTCTAATGTAGTCACATATTTAATTGCAATGTCTACATCTACTGAAACATTTATGCCACAAGTATCAAAATAGTGTGCTAATCATTTAAGTGTGCTTGATAATATGTGAAGGAAAGGTTCACCACAACATTCTTGTTATCTTCTTCCAATAAATATGATTGCAAAAACTGGTTTTGAAGATAAGCATTCTTATGGTGGTGCTGGTGGTGATTAAACCAGTTTCATCCTTGGAGGATTAGCTTAAATTTGCACAACAGCTTAAACTGACAGAATGCCAGCTTTCTAGAGTTGATACATTTGGCATCTTTAATCTTTGTAAGGTCTATCATATCCTATAGTGCTTTGGTATTTGCTATAAAGATTTAGTGATTTTTGCATATGAGGAGGAGGGATAGACTTAGTCCACAGTTTATGTTCTCAGGATTTGTTGGATCAAGAAGATGAATAATGAAGATGTACTACAGAAAATGAAGACAGACAAAAAAGATTCTCAAAATAATGCAGAATGCTAAAGCACTTTAGCTATGTAATGAGAAATGGAAAAGACATATTTTTGCAGCTGTTAATTCAAAGCAAAATAAAATAAACTGGAAAAGACGTGCAGGAAGAAGAAGGACCTGTTGGCATAAGAACCTTGGGGACTGCAGAAGAGTTACCAGATTTGGATGGAAGAAGGAATCAAGAGCCAAAGCCCTGTTCTTGTAAATGTTCTATCATCTCAATTAGACTTGTTAAAAGCTTCCAGTTTGGAGATCTACCTGGCAGATATCCTTTGATTTGTATTTCTGCATGGAGCAGAAGAGTTGGACTTGACTGATTTATAGGCCCTTTCCAACTTCACTATTCTATGGTCTCCTAATGGATTTCCTGAAGCCCACTTAGTGCTGGGGTCCACTATTCTGCTTTTTATCCTCCATTTTGCATGATGATGGGCTTTGTGCAGGTGAACCTGAGACAACTTCATGTCATTATCAAGGATGTTCATCCAGTGCTGTTCTGGTCATCCCCTTGGTTGGGATCCTCTGACCTCCAGAATGAGACTGTTTTTGGCCAGTTTCTAATTGGTGCACATGATGTGTCCATAGTCCATACAATTATAGGCGGGTTTCATATGCCTTATTGGTGATTGGTGTGATGCTATAATTAGATTGGATGCCATTGTTGCATATACAATAATTTAACATGAGTCTGGAGGTCCAGCGTAGCATCTTTGTCTCCATGAGACCAAGGCAGCATTCAACATCTTTAGTCACCAGCCAGCATTCCACACCAAAAAAAAAAAAAAAAATGCAATGCTCGCCTTTGTACTCCCTGTATATATATATATTCAGTGACTTGCATAATTAATTCTTTATTATGCAGTCACAGACTTGAATTAAAACAATATATTCCTATATTACCCCTCTCTCTCTGTAGACTAGATGGCCTTATAGGCTCTAAGAACAAAATAACAAATAATTATTAAACATGCACATATTTGGAAAAAGTAATCAGATTATTGAGGCCTTTTTATGAGATCTTACAATAGAGGACAAAAGTCTACTATAGTCTCTGTGGCTATTTGGTTTATATGTGCCAATAAACACAGTCATCCCCAGACATGTCGTGCTTCATATACTGCGGTCCCAGTATATTGTGGGACCGCAGTATATAAAATGAAGGACTCTTGGGACAAGCTGTATGTGCCCATTTGAGGCCTCCTGCATTTACCTGAGGCCTGGCGCTGCCCCAGGCGGGTCTCTGATGGGATTCCCGGGCCTGTCGGAGGCCCCAGAAGTGGCTTCCAGCAAACTGGAAGTGAATTCTGGAAAATCGCAAGTGCCTTCTGGATTGCCCAAAACCTCCCAGGCCTGTCGTCAAAGGCCACAGAAGTGTCTTCTGGTGAACCAGAAGTGACTTTCAGAAACCGGAAGTGCCTTCCAGATCACCAGAAACCACTTCTGAGGCCTCCAACAAGCCCAGGAAGCCTTTCGGAGGCCCATTCAGGGCAGCACCAGCCCTCAGGTAAGTGTAGGAGGCCCCAGATAGACCCCCCAGTCCTGACCCAACCCAGCATCCACATATTGCAGATTTTCTATTATCACAGGTCAAGTCGGGTCCCAAACCCCGTGATGGGCGAGGGATCACTGTACTACACATACCATGTGAATGGTCTTCCTGGGCTTTTCCTCATAATAGGACTGAGAATGTTGTTATTTGAGTAATAATAAATAGCAACTGTAAAAATCAAGCAGCTATAAACATTTGGAAAACTTATTCTACATATTTGTTCTGTATGTTCAGATACAGTAGTGTTGTTCAATTCGTTGTGAAAAGCAACCACAAATTATCAACCCTGTTTATTTATTGAATTTATGTTCTCTCTTTAAGCTAAAAATAGCAATGAAGACAGCTAACAAAATTTTGTTACTCATTGAGTACAGTAGAAGAAATGCTCCAATGCCGTGATAAATAATTAGCATAAATAATTTGGTGATACAGGAATACCTAGTTGAAATGAATTCAAATACAGGGCAGATGAACTCCACCGAATAATACTAAAACAATTGGCAGATATAATCTTAGAACCTTCATCTATACTCTGTAAGAATTACTGAGGAAAGGGTTAGGTCTCTATAGACAGGAGGTGGATGTCTCATGTTGTTTCATCTACAAGATGAAACAACATTACGTGCCAAATAGCCTGCAGTCGGTTTTAGGAAATGTTCTAGAATAATCACGAAACAGTTGGTCTGTCACTATTTAGAAAAGAATGAAAGACATTTATTTATTTATTTATTTATTTATTTATTTATTTATTTATTTATTTATTTATTTATTTATTTATTTTTATACCATCCATCTTCCGGAGGAACTCTGGGCAGTTAACAACACAATCAAACATCAGATAAAAATACAACAATATAGCAAAACAAAAAACAAGAGGATATATAAAATGAATGGACTATGCTATTAATAATAAACAAATAAAAATAAAATACTCAGCAAGATGGCAGAATAGAGTTTTAAAAATTAAATTAAATTTCAGTTTTTACTGAAAGCCAGCAGAGGTTTCTCCAAATTATTCCTTGCCAGGATAATGTTATCTCTTTTTGGGGCAGATCTTACAAATGTTGTGTATGTGGTATATCTTGAGCTCTATAAAGCTTTCAGTAAGGTCCCTGATGATGTTTTTGCTGACAACCTGGTGCAGTGTGCAGTATACACTACTACTAGACTGTGCTCAATGGCTCTTTCCCATCTTGTAGAAAAGTGGGAAGTGGGGGTTGGCAGTTTTATCCTGTGCCTGATGCCATTCAACATCTCTGTAAATGATCTGAGTGAAGAAGATGGCCATCATCAATTGAATATTGAACAGCATCAGGCCTATCTGACACAAAGTTGAGAAAGGTTACTAATAGAACACACAATCATGATTCAGGTTGACCTTACCAGATTGAAGAACTAGACCAAAAGGAGTGAGGGTTTTTTGGGGTGGGGGGTGGGGAGTGTGCTTCCTGGGGAAAGAGCCAGGATATTTGGCCTTGGAAAAGCTGCACAATCCCAGAGCACCCCCAGAAGAAGGGAATGGTACATCACTTTTGTGTATTCTATACCTAGAAAACCCTGGAAAGGGTCACTGTAAGTTGTTATCTTGGAATCAACTGATGGTGTGTGTTATTATTAATAATACGTGTACTGGTGCACATTGCATTGTATTGTTAGCAATAGGTTTTTATAGGTTTAGATATTTTATAAAGGCATCTTTCCTTTGGTTTTCATTAAAACCCCTTCATTTTCTTTCTTCCAACTAATAGCTTCTTAATTTTTTTAATATATCCAGTGCAGGTAACAGTAAAATCCAGTCAAGTTTTGGAAGGATGGATGGGAATAGTGGAGGTGAGGGTGGGTGGGTGTGAGTTGCCTGGACAAAAATAGCCATCAATATAGCTAAACCCGTTATAAGGGCTACTATGCTCCTTCATTTGGATGTACAGTATCTAGAAGTCTCCATGGCATTGGTAAGCCAAGCAGCATGGCTTTGGTAGTCCTTCCGGAAACTGGGAAAATGCCAGCAGATTTTGAAAGTTATAGTACAGAGCAATATAAGCCAGTCACCTGAGCTCTGAATTTAAAGCTAGGTTAGTGTCTTGACTGTGTTGTGATACTTTGATGCTTTCATATAGTTTAGGGTAGCACTTCATTTGTATGCATCCATTTCCCCCCTAAAAATCAAAACAAACAAACAAAACCTTTTCTCATGGAACTTAAATAAACATTTGCCAGTGTGTTGTTGTCTTTTCCGAAGTCTGCTCTTCTGCAGCACCACTTTCAAAGCAGTAGTCCCCTGATAAAGTCTCCTGCTGTTTATTATTGTTGGGGTTTGTTTTGTAGTTGGGTAGTCACTGTTGGGTGATGTCTGTACACCACCCAGAGTTCCCTATGAGAGAATCAGGCGGTTAATAAGTATAATAAATAAATAAATAAATAAATAAATAAATAAATAAATAAATAAATAAATAAATAGAGAGCCTTGGCAGCTACATCCTAAATTTCTAGAAAGCAAGAAAAAGTTACTTTGGGGGACTAAACTGGCTGGACAGTTCTGGAAGAAACTGGGCAAATAAATAACTTTTTAAGTTCTTGGAGGGGGGGGGAAATGAAGTCCTTAGCCGGGCTTAGCTCGAGGTGTGCTGATGAAGAGCCAGAATTTTCGGAGGCTCTGTGGCTGCTCATTGTACAGAAATCAGCTGCTTGCTGGGAAAGTTTGCCTGCATGCTCCCATATAATGTAACGAAAGCATTGGCAGTATCTGAAATGCTCGCTCTTCCTCCCCCACCCCCTTTCCCCCACCCCAAATGGAATTTCTTTCCCTTTTAAAAAACAGATTGGAAGTGATTGCCTGGTAGCCAAACTCCAGGTGTTGGATTTCCTGCTGCAATGAGAGCGAAAGGCCTCATATGAAAACGGTCTGCCAGGATTGAGACTTAGGCAGTGGGAGCAGAGTAGCAGCAGGCTTTGTTGTGGCATTTACTGTTCCTTTAACTGTGTTTTTTTCATGTGGAGAGTGTTTTTCCCCCTTTTGCTTTGTCTAGCCTTCTTAAAACTGTTCATTTCTTTTCCATCCATGGTGCAGTTCGGGGACTGGACAGCTAGGCTTCTTTTGGAGGGAAAGAGTAAGAGAAGTAGTAAAATAGCAGGAGTTTGCTCGACCAGGATTTTCCATTCCTCTATAGGTACTGAACATGCCTGTACCTTTGTGTGTGTGTGTGTGTCTGTCTGTCTGTCTGTCTGTCTTTGTGCGTGCATGTGTTTTTCTTCCTGGCATGAGAGGGAGGCCTCCAGGAAGTGGGAGTGTGCTTAGCTTTAGAGAGTAGTAAAGGGTGGTAGAAGGGAGGATGCCGATTGAAATAATAAACAAATCCTAGGGGATAGATTGCTACAGTGTTGTCAGAGCCTGAGGGGGGATCATAAGGGCCAGATTCCCCCCTGCAAAGCTTAGAGAGAGGCTATATTGTGAGTTCTTCCTTGGGAGTTTTTCTGAAACAAAATGAACAACTTTTTGTTGTTGTTTCCTTGTTTCAGTGGAAAGCAGCACAGCATCCCTTAGGCTAGTTAGGCAGTGGGAAATGGTTTGAAACTGGCTTGGTTATTTCCATAGTAACATAGTCTGCTAGTGAGTGTGTGTGTGTGTGTGTGTGTGTGTGTGTGTGTGTGTGTGTGTGTGTGTGTGAGAGAGAGAGAGAGAGAGAGAGAGAGAGAGAGAGAAGGCTGCTTGTCCAGGAATGGGTATTACCTTTTCCTCCTTTTTCCTTCTGACTGATGTGAAATTCATCTTACTTTAACTTTTCTCACACGCTAGCCGTTGATTTATGGTACAAATTTCTATTTTTAGGTGACTTCATTTGTAAGTGGAAAAATATTGGCACAGTATTCCACCCCCACCCTTTCTTTCTTTTATATGCCACAAGGACAACCTCGTTTGTGGAGTGCAATTGAGACCAATCTCTGTGGCCCAGGAGGGGAAACATTTTGGGGCAGCAGATGACTAGTGAGGTGAGCAAAAGGGAATCCTTGGGAGGTCCAGTCAGAGGAGGAAGACAAGCCGGCATAATGGAGCCTGATTAACAGAACAAGGAGAGTTATATTTACTTGCTCTGAAGTATTCAGCTTGAATATGATGGGGCAGAGTGGGGCAGCAAAAACATTGCAGCTTAAGGTGTCACTGAAGGACTGCGGAGCAACATAGATGCATGATTAGGATCTCCAAAGAGTTTCTGAGATGTCTAGTTGGAAAAATAGGGGTACAGATATCTTTTAAGACAACAGACTCTTGATTTGACAACCTTTATTAGGAAGATGTAGGTGCAGTGAAGAATGATTGGCCTGAACTTCAGCTTACGAGAAGTGCTGACAACATTTGAAAAGGTATGAAGAAGGCAAGTGAAAAGTGCTCTTTATTTTTTTATGTTTCAAAAATAAGGTTCCATTACCCTTTCACACCCTGGTGGATATATATTTCTTAAAATGTTTAGCAGTGACTTTTTTCTTCTTGTACTGCCTCTGGTGCTGTTAGTGTAGCGTTTAAATCATCACATTCCTCCTTTTGCTTTCTTAATGAGTAACAGAGATATTGAACCAGTTCCCAGAATTGAGAATAAGGGACCTTTTCAGGGAGTGATGTCATTAATGTTCGCCATCCACTGAAAACACTTCATAAATTTTTACTGAAAATAATTATGGTGGGATTTTTTATAAAAGTTTGCAAAAAGCAGAGTGGCTTTCTTGAACAGGATTATTGTTTTCTCTACTTGTCATCACTTTCTTTTACACTCTCTTTCCTGGAGGGAAAAAGTCTAAGTGCAGAGTCAAGAACATATAGATATTTTGGGTTTGGGTTTATTAATAATTATTGAAAGGTATCCTTTTCTTCCCAATGCAAGAACATTGGTGGCTATCTGAAAAGCAGAAGAATGTATCCGCCTCTAACATACAGTACAACCTCTTTCTCTGGGACCAGAAGAGCAAACACTATAATTGAGAAGCAGCAGGAGCAACTTTCAATCTTGATTCTGTTAAGATTTAAGTGTGGTATGGCATTATCACGAATGTGTACACAATTTGTGCATGCTGTGCATCTTTTTAACCTTTTAAGGGTTGTGCCTAATTATCTGTGAAGGCAATCATTCTGTGGTGCGTGGTTATGACAACAATGTTTTGCCTGATAAGGGAGAGGAATTTGTATAAGTGACATACTCAAAATACAGCTCCATAGAACATGATTTGGGGGCCAAATTTTACATGTTTACTATGAGTTCCAAAAGGTTGCTAGTGCAAATTATCCTGGACACAAATGGTGTATCAGATGGTTTGTTGGGAATTTTTAAAAAAGTGGAAGTTAGTGATGTGTTACAAAATATGTGATGACATGGGTTGTATTTGCTTATTTGTTTGTTTATCAATCTATCACACTCTGAATATAGGATTTGTGATATTCATTAGTCACCAGTATCAGCTCTTCTTGAGAAACAAAAATGTCATCTGGACTTCCTTACAGCTGTTTTCATTCATTTAATAATTCAAGTTTGCCACCAACAGCATATTTGGGGAAAGTAGGATAGTTGCCTCAGTTATCTGTGAATTTAGTCGCATTAGACTGGGCTGTTTTAAAGTACAGGAATGGTTCATCTGTAGGGAAATGCATGATTATCTTTCCCAGGATTTTCAAAGTAGCAAGTACTCAAAGTGGTTTACCATTTTTCTCTTGTGGGCCATCCTGGGACTAATATAATCTCCCTTAAGACCACACAGGCTGGCTCCTCTCCTATCAGAGACAGTGGGGAAATTGAACTTTCCCACAGTGAGGAAATACTCTGTCTCACAATCTATATTGATTGTAGAGTGTGATGGTTGGGGAAAAGAAAAAATGGTTGGGGGGAAAAACTGAACAGTTAAGGCACTAGAAATGGAAAATCAGAAAGTATTTCTATAGCTATGGGTCCTTTTAAAAGAAGGAACATGGGATCAATAAGTTATCTGTGTAAACACTTAAAATTGCCTTAGTATCTGTTGGAGACTTCAGAAATCCTGCTATTAAAAAAGAATCAAAATTCATCAAGGATTACTATTTTGGCATAGTGAAGAGGTGGCTCCTATGTCCATTAAGACAACAAACTCGTTCTCTCTGAAATTGGATTGAATGTATTGTGTTGTAAAGGTGCTGCAGGCTATATTGATGGAATCAAGACCTGGGTTTGCGTTAAGAAAAATATAACATTTTAATCTTAATATCTGGCTATAAGAAAAGTAAGCTATTAAGGAACAGAATTTGTTTTTGTTTTAATCATAGCATAGCGTTACTACAGCTAACAATTTTAGTTTAGCACTTGGATTTACCTAGACTGTATTCAGAATTTGCTAGCTATTGAGATGAAATACTAGCTCTGTTTAAGGCCTTGGCTTCTCTTTCTGTGTTTGTCAATTTTCCATTCCTTTTCTCTGAAGTGGTATTTTTCAAGAAGTCTAGGGCACTCTTTTTCAGTTAAGGGATCTGTACCTCTCAGGAGCAACTCAGCAAATAATCTCAAGGCACCTTCAACACTAGCATGATTTATTTTGTGCATCTTTTTGTGGACTGCAGTCCATTTCTCCAGATTCCTCTGAAGGATTGGGTGGAAATCTAGGTCAAATGACAATATTTAGTGTTTAAGGTATCATAGATATTCTGTTAGATTTGCTATGTCTTAAATAGATAATTTGGTACATTGTGCCCTATTTTCTTATTGAAGAGTATTGGCATTGCTTAAACAAATCTTTTAAATTTTTTAGTAGTTTTCCCTCCTCAACATACAAGAGTAAAAAAGCAGAGTTTTAGCGTAGTTTGAACTCCGCATCCCACTGTTTTGGAAGATGGACACAGGACAATGTGACACAGAAGCAAAATTGGAGCTGGTTTATAGCAGGCATTATAACTCAAGTATGGGGTTAAAACTGTTGCAAGCTGTTCAGCCTGCACTGTGGGGCCCAGGGTGCTTTATCAATGACAGCAAATGGAGATGCTCCTGATTACATCTGCCTAGAAGAAGCCCATTTCATTTGCTTGTAATTGTGCTCAGACTGATCCTTCAACCTCAGCTAAAAGAGCATGTGACAGGTTTTATATTTTCACTTGGAAACAAAAAGGTCAAGAGTTAAAGCAGTTTTCTTACTACTTTGGAATGCTGCCAGGAGTAGATTTACTCAGTTGGTTTCCTTTCAAATCAGGTCAAATAGTTTGTTCCCTAATAATTAAAACTGAGCAGTTTACCCAGGTGTAACTGGCTGGTCATTCTGTTGGTTTTGGGTCTTTATTAATGTCTTGAGTATGTACAGTACGAAGTATTATACAATACACTTGACTATGCACTTTGTTGTCACCGTCTTGGTTATTACTGATGATTTCTTGATCAATTTCTTCTGTTTTAGTCTATCTGCTGTTCTTCCATAGGTTATCTCTCCCTATTGTCCACTCCACAGGCCTTGTGGTTTAGCAAAATAATGTCAAATATATTTGAGATGTACAGTTACCATATTTATCTGTATTTATTGATAAAATGATTTGCCTTTGTGTATTTGTTTTCAAGCATTGCTTAAATAATGGAACAAGAACAAATCTTCCAATATTTCCTTTTCTTTGTTTTAATACATATATATTTGTGCTAGTAGGTGCTGATAAAGTAAGAAAAACAAAAGAAAAATAAACATGCATTGTGCATATGCACAAACACACCTACTCATCACTGTGTGTGTGCACGCGTGCGCACACACACACACACACACACACACACACACACACGCATGCCTTACTGCCTAAACCAGGTACACATTCAAGGTGATCATCATCCTCATCAGCAGGGATGTCATGATACAGAAGGTTTGTACCTGAAGGTTAGACTCTATACAGCCATTCTCAGCAGGGGCCATATGGCCCCCTCAGGGACCTGGAACATTTGAAAAGGGCCACAAAGACAATTCTTCACCTGCCACCTTATAAGATTTGTAACATCTGTGAAGTCAAGGCATAAAGACAATATTAAACTATTAGAAATCTATGATTTTGTTATTTTACAATTATCAGTTTTGGGTTTTGTGATGAGTGGACTCTTCTCACCTAGGTTCTAAATCAGCTCACTATTTGTCTCTGCCCTTGAAGACTATTGAGAAGAAAATGCTAATATGTTTTTAAGAGTTCTTTTCCTGCTCAGTCTGTTAGTGGTGTGAAGAGCTGCTTTGACATGTTGGTCCCTGAGAACTGTAGTTTCAAGGACCTGGTTAATATAACTGCAATCTTCTTTTATAAATCAAATACACAAAGTAGCAAGAAGGAGTTATAGATCTGGGCAGTGGCAGCAATTACTTTACATGTTTGCAAAACAGAGTGAAAGGAATTTAACCATACAGGACAGAGGGAACAACCTGCCAAATAAAAGACAAATGGTTTTTTTTTGGGGGCTATAACAATTTACAAGCAACCCAACCAAGCCTGAATTCTGAGTAAATTCTGATTCATTGTTAATTTTAATTTGTTGTGTTAACTTTCTAGAAGGGAGAGTTATGCTGGTCTCATACCAGATTCTCTCACCTTCTCCTGCTCTTTGGTGTTTGTGAAGTCTCTGGATCCAGGACTGGATAAAGCTTATATGTGGAGGGCACCTGGTCTAGAAAGGCTAGCCTCTGATACCTATGGCAAGGGACTCTTCCTGTGAGCTAAACCCTGGAAAATCAGCATTCCAACTGATATTGAAAGCATCTATGAATTGTGGAGGTTCAGAAGGTAGCATTCCATGACCAAAATCCTATTGGGGTTATAGGAACAGGCAAAATCGTGAGTTACAGAGGCTACTTGAAATGTATTAATCATGCATAGTTGAAGTGGTGCTCATAGAATCATAGAATCAAATAGAATCAAATAATAAGATAATTCAGAGTAGTAATAATAGAATAAGGAAATTGAGTCCAACCCCTGATCTATTCAGGAATAGAAACTAGAATACTGTATATTTATTATTATTTATTTCTTAAATTTGTATACTGCCTCATTAGTGCAATGCACTCTTCTGGGTGGCTTACTGCAATAAAAATAAACAATCAAAATTAAATGGAAGAAACACAGATAATAACCATAAACTCAAAGACAGATAAATTTCAACTTAGAAGCAAGCTGGGTAAACAAAAAAGGACTCTCTGAAAAGAAGAGTTTTCATTCTCTTTTTAAATGTTAGAAAGAAAAAAAAATCAACCAGAGCTCCACTGAGAGTTGATTCCAGAATATTGGCGCCATGAAGAAGGCCCTAGTTTTCTTGGCCTCCTTCAGCGGAGGAGGAACAAACCCTGGGAGAACCTAGTGGTGCAAGTGGATGACATTGAGAAAAAGATAGCTGTCTTATTTTCTCTTCTTATGCTAATATGTTTCATCTCTGTACTTGTTGATTCAGCATGCTTGATTAATGATTAAATTGGGCATGTACACCAATCTTGTTTAACACTGATTAGCAGAAAATAACTTCTGATAAAACATTATTGAATTCATAATGTATCTGAAGACTTCAGCACAACACAGATCTGTGTTTCAAATGAAGTAATGACTGCCTTGACCTAGAAGATTCCTGGACCTCCTCCTGCTTAATCTGGACCAACCATTTCCATGAGCAAAGTACTTGAGATCTTTGAACTGAAAATCCCAGAATCCCATTTCCTCAAAGTACATTTTCAGAGCAGCAAGAGGGCCAATGACATAACCTTCAAAGGCTACATGCTCCCTGGCTTTCATGAACAAATGGAGGTACTGTTTCAAGCAAAAGGAAGATGGAGTACTAGGCTGATGCCCTGATTTCCCCACATCAGTTCTGTACCCTTCAGCAAGGGAGTATTGCCTAAGAGGAGCCTAAAAGGGCTGGCGAAGAAGCCCCCCATTGGAAGAAGTTGTGAGCTCTGTCCAACGTTCTGAAAATCCTACAGCTGATCACTCTATTTTCAGGCATCTTGATGGAATCTTTCCTGTTTCCTATCCATCCATATTTTGCCTTTTCAAATTCCTTGTAGGAGCGAAGAGAGGAGTGTGAGCAGTGATGTGAACAGATACCACAGTATCTGTTAAAAGTCAAATTCTGCCAAGAATGTAAGACCAAACAGATTCCTTACTGTTTTTGCTGACAATTTTATTTTCTGGATAGCAGAAGAAGCAACAAGAGAACGGACATGCTTCAGATCTGAACCTCACCAGGTGGAAGAATTGATCAATAAGGTGGAATAATGGGCGGAAATAACTACCTCCTATTGGGACCCATTATACAGAAGAAGAGAACTGAATGTAGTCAGATGGTCTAAGAAACCTGATTTGTATAAGCTTGGAGAAATTCCATTGGAGATCTCATGGGCAGAGAGCTCTATAAAGAGAACTTTATAATCTGGATTATTTTAAGTGTGAACTATTGGAGGAGAAATTGCAAGTAGTAGCAACAAGGAAGAAAAGTGGGAAGCAGCTAAAAAGGCCATGGTAGCTGTATAAGGAACTCTCAGAAAAGCAGAGAACTTACAAGGATCATGATAAGAATGGAGGGAGGGAGAGATTTCCAAGGAAAAGTACAAATGCCATTGCTCAGATAAAGTGGGGAAAGCTCAGAATGATCTCAGGTCTGCAAGAAGAGTTAAAATAACAAATAAAAGTTGGATTGAGCAAGGAAGCAGTAGTCTGCTGTGTGAAGAAGAAAAATGCTGCACGTGACAGAGAGAAAGTTGAATTGCTCAAACCTATTTCTATCCAAAAAGGAAACAGTGCTCAACCTAGTGAAAACAAATCAATCCAGTGGTAAAGGAGCTACTATCTGAGACCGGTAAACATAGGAACACCCACTCCTTTAAATGAATTTATGTCTCTGGAGCCAAATGAAATGCACCCAAGGATTAAAAAGAAAAGAATAGTTGTTGTGAATTTTTCGGGCTGTTTGGCTGTGTTCTGGAAGTTTTTCTTCCTGACGTTTCGCCAGACTCTGTAGACAGCATCTTGAGAGAGCAAAGAGGTCAGGGAACTAAGTGTTCTTTCTGAAAAGAACTTGAAACATAATATCAGATGCTGAGTTTATCATTGAAAATTCTTGAAGATTCGGTGAGATCCCTGCAGATTAGAAGTTGGACAATGTCTCCAGTTTTGAAAAGGAAATTTTCAAAAGGAATCTGTCAGCCTGACAATGGTAGCAGAAAACTTTCTAGAGCATATAAGTCATTATTTGGTCAGTGAGCACTTTGGAATGAATGCAATGATTACTAAGACAGTAATATTTCTAAAATACTAGTAATGCTATAATGTCCATATCTTAACAACACACACACACACACACACACATTGAGAGAGAGAGAGAGAGAGAGAGAGAGAGAGAGAGAGAGAGAGAGAGAGAGAGAGAGAGAGAGAGAGAGAGAGAGAGAGCTATACTCTTGGTAGGTCAGGGCAATGCTGTACAGATAGCATATACTGATTTCAGTAAAGCACATCGCTTTGGTCAATGACCAAAATAAAGATCTTATGTCTTAAAGATCTTACGTCTCTCAGTAAAGCTTTCGACAGGATGCCTGATGATATATTTATGGACAAGCTGGTAAAATGTGGATTTGAGATTGCTGCTATTAGAAGAATTTGTAATTATTTTACAGGACATGTGGAAACAGTGCTAACCTATGTTTCTACATCATAATGGAGAGAAGCAGCAAGCAATCTAAGTGTGAGTTGATATTAGAATTCCCCCAATGCAATTCTAGGCAGCATCAGCAGGAGTAGAGTAGCCAGGTAAAGGAAGGTGCCACTCTGCTTCAGTCTCACCTCTTCAGAAGTACCTGGTCCATTCTTGGCACACCTTAAGAAGGATATTAACAGGATGCAATGTGTGTAGAGGAGGGCAGAGAAAGTGGCAGAGTAGGAAGCATTTGAGGGAGTCAAGCATATTTAATCTGGGGAAGAATGAGAGGTGATATGATAGTCATCTTCAATTATTTGAAGGGATGTCACATGGAAGATAGTATTGGAGGAATTTAGCAGAGCATAAACTATGGAGAACAAATACTTGCAGCACAGGGGAAACATGAAGTAGTACAGACAGAAATCCTAGCTTCCACCCAGCTTCTTTATTTTCACAGCTCCTTTAGCTCTTTGTGTGTAAAAATCACTGTATGCCATTTCAAGTAGCGAAGAAAACACCTTTACTTACAGTTGTAGAACTTACGTTTTAGTCAGAACAGTAAAATGTAAAAAAGGAACAAAGGATCTTACCTGTCTGGAAAAAGGGATGAATCTAAGCAGAAAGAAAAAGAAACTTGGAGCAAATAAGCAGGAAGAGGAGGATGGGGACTTACCTTAAGTCTGGGAGGAGAAAGGACTTTGCTAATTGGTTTGTAGCAAGGCAACAAACTGTGATGCCCCCCTCCTCCCATTGAAACCCAGTATTAGTGCAGATGAGATGGTTACTGTGCCAACAGATGGAGCTAGCTTGTGTTGTGCAGCTCCAATGTTAGAATATGAGTTATAAGAAATGTATTTCTGGTTAAACATTAGGAAGAATTTTCTGATGGTAAGAGCAGTTTGACCATGAAATGATGGTGATGGACCTTCTTCTTTTTGTAGTTTTTAATCGCCTTGAATGTCCGTCAGGAATACTTGAGTTGTGGATTTTTCCATTAGCAGGAAGTTTGCCTGAGGCCTTTTTTCTAACCCTAGTTCTATAATTGTGCAGTTTAGGAACACTTTACGTCTGCTTCCTTTTTAGCAGGGCTGTGGAGTTGGTAGATAAATGTTCCGACTCCGACTCTGACTCCTAAGTTTTTTTGTATTTCCGACTCCGACTCGTCTGTATTAATATGCGAATGTATTTTATACATTCCTTGAAAGAAAGAAAGGCAACATACATGTCATTACCACAGGACTACTGGCTGGTAAGCCAACAGTCTACTGTATTGAACAGTTTTAGCTGAATGACAGCAGTTTTTCCAATGGTTTACAGCTTCAGTCTTGAACTATTGACCCTCCATTCCCTTCACTTATACAAGTGTCTAGTCCTGCAAAAAAACATATTTACTTAATCCCTTATCAGTGAGAGTTAGGTTACCCACGGGCACTGCTGTGTAACAGCAGAACACAACACTATGGAAAGTATAAGTATTGCCGCTCCTAATTGTGCGTTGCATGTCATATAGTGAAGCACATGAAAAGCATGCTTCTTCACGGTCACTTAATGTGTTCGTTTTGCGGTTACGTGAGGCACTGCATGCATTGGTCTTTATTCTTACAGCAGAGAAATCATTAATTATAATTTTGTAAATTGGGACATTTAAACTTGCTTTTTAAAAAAAATTCCAATCTAAATTTAGTAGGAGTCGGAGTCGGTGCATTGTTTGTCGACTCCGACTCCGACTCCAGGTACCCAAAATTTCCTCTGACTCCGACTCCACAGCCCTGCTTTTTAGTGCTCTGATCTATGTAAGGAATACATGAGTATTTACCTATGCATCTGGTAGATGGGAATCATTTTCATTGGCTGGTGGATGCTAATTTTTCGAAATGTGAATTATAAATCTCTTAGCCAACATAAGGGATTGTAAAGCCCTGTTTCATTACCCATATAGATCTCACGGGACAGGGTTTTCATTTAAAATAACATTAATATCAGTATTTCGCCAACCGTATCGCTTCCTCAGAGTGCCGTCCAGCGGAGCTGTTTCGGGTGGTCTGGGAACTTCTTCAGCCAGGAGATAGGGTGGAGGCTCAGGACCATTCGGTGGCACGCTGTGAGGAGTTTGCTGTTCACTTTGAGGGAAAAATTGCTCAGATTCGCAGTGAACTGGACTCCACTATTGATACAGTATCAAGGGATGTGTCCAGGGCACCGTGCTTAGGTCCAGTGTTATTGGATGAGTTTCAATTGTTGAGACCCGAGGATGTGGACAGGGTGCTTGGATCTGTCCGTTCCACCACCACATTGCTCGACCCTTGCCCTTCTTGGCTAATTGAAAGATCTGCCAAGGGGGTTCGCACCTGGGTCCAGGAAGTTGTAAATGCCTCTTTAAGAGAGGGAGTGGTCCCTGCTGCCTTGAAAGAGGCAGTAATTAGACCACTCCTAAAAAAACCTAACCTGGACCCAGGACTGGTGGTCAACTACCGGCCAGTAGCGAACCTCCCTTATTTGTGCAAGGTGTTGGAGCGGGTGGTGGCCGGACAGCTCCAGGCGCTGCTGGATGAAACGGATTTTCTGGATCCATTTCAATCTGGTTTCAGGCCGGGTTTCGGAACAGAGACTGCCTTGGTCGCCCTGTCGAAAGCCGGGAGAGAGACAGGGGGAGTGCAACCCTGTTGATACTCCTGGACCTCTCGGCGGCTTTCGACACCATCGACCATGGTGTCCTTCTGGATAGGCTGGCCGGGTTGGGAATTGGAGGCACCGTTTTGTGGTGGTTCCAATCCTTCCTGGCTGACCGTGTCCAGAAGGTGGTGCTGGGGGATAGTAGCTCTGCTCCATGGCGTTTACGTCATGGGGTTCCACAGGGCTCAATACTATCCCCCATGCTGTTTAACATCTACATGAAACTGCTGGGAGAGGTCATCAGGAGGTTTGGGCTGAGGAGTCAGCAATATGCTGATGATACTCAGCTCTACCTCTCGTTCTCCACCAATCCAGGTGAGGCGGTTTCTGTTCTGAACTTGTGTCTGGACCAGATAATGGACTGGATGAGGGTTAATAAATTGAAACTCAATCCAGACAAGACGGAAGTGCTGTTAGTGGGTGCTACGTCTGACAGGCTAGAGGGCCATTTCCCTGTCCTGGATGGGGTTGCACTCCCCCTAAGGGACAGGGTCCGTAGCTTGGGGGTGCTCCTGGATCCCAGTCTAACTCTGGAAGCCCAGGTGGACTCAGTGGCCAGGGGTGCCTTTCTTCAGCTGCGGAATATATACCAGCTGCGCCCCTACCTAGATGAACGGAGCCTTATGACAGTTACGCATGCACTCGTAACATCCCGTATTGATTACTGTAATGCACTTTACGTGGGGCTGCCTTTGAAGACGGTTCGGCGATTGCAGCTGGTTCAGAATTGTGCTGCATGGCTGGTGAGTGGTAGGGCCACCAAGGAACACATCACGCCGATTCTGTATAACCTTCACTGGTTACCAGTTGCTGCCCGAGCCCAATTCAAAGTGCTTGTTTTGACATATAAAGCCCTAAACGGCTTAGGACCTAGATACCTGAAGGACCGCCTCCTTCCATGTGAACCTACCCGGCAACTAAGATCTAGTCAGAGAGCCCTCGTGAAAGAGCCATCCCTTAAGGAGGTGAAGGGGATGGCTTGCAGGAATAGGGCTTTTTCAGCAACTGCCCCCAGACTTTGGAATGCCCTCCCAAATGAGACTCGCCTGGCACCGACGTTGATATCATTTCGGTGCCAGGTAAAAACCTTCCTATTCCAAAAGTTTTTTAACTAATGATTGTGGGACCTGATGGCAATTTTTAGTGGTGTGCTTTTAATGTACTGTATTTATTGTATTTACTGGTTTTTATTGTTCTAATTTTATTGTATTGTTTTAATTGTTTTGATTGTGAGCCGCCCGGAGACCTTTGGGTATACAAGCTATATAAATAAATAAATAAATAAAATAAATAAATAAATAAATAAATTTCCCTAATACTTCATTAATACTAGTGAGAATTTCAAATTGAAATGAATGAATTTTTGGATAAGGCCAGATCATATGTTTGTCTCAAGGATGCATTTCCAAGTATTATATCTCCAACATTTGGGTAAATAGGAATGCTTGCTTGTAGAACTGGGCATTGTTAAAATAATGAATGGTTTGAGTCCAAAATACTTCAAGGTTCATTTCCTTCTTTCTGGTTATATCCTCAAAGGCCATATTGTAGGAATCACAATATTATGAAAGTGAGGTTAGTTTGGATCTTTGAAAAGACTTTCCTTTATAGGAGTACTCAATTTGTGACATTCTTTGTCCCAAGAAAAAAACAGCTTGTATCTTTATTTACTGGTAACTGAAATTCTGCCAAAAGATTGGGATGTTCTAAACAGCCTTTTGGCACTCATATGCATTTTAACTTTAACTCCCTTAATGTGCTGGTGTTTGCTTTAATAATAACCTCCACCTTTGTCAAAGCCATAATTGGTGAGGTTCTGACATCCTTCTCGCCACTTTTTTGGCAGAATTCCAGCAGCATTGCTCTAGAGTCGTGGCAGCGAAGCTTCAGCACCCCAGATGTTTAAGACCACAACTCCCATAGTCCTTTATCATTGGCAATCTATGATCAGAATTTTGGGAGTTGCAGTCCCAACACGTCTGGAGGGCCAAAGATTCGCCACAGCTGCTCTAGAGCTTCTTTGTGTTGTATGGATCTATGATTGTTTGTATTCTATGCTACATATAACAAAGGTTTACTACCATCATTGTGAATGCAAGTTATTCATGATTTTCAAATGAACTGGTTGCCTGCATATGCACACTCATACTTGATATTTTTCAGTAGTGTTCTGTGATTCTTTTTTGGAGTTCCTGTGGAGCGAAAAATGAGGCAATTTGTTTCAAAATTATGGTTCTATAGAAGCATGAAGCTCTTTCTGTAGAGGAGGTATAAAGAATTAGCTGTTTTCAGCTCTTAGAATTTTGCTACTAGTTACAACTATAGTGGTAGATGCAGTGTAACAAATGTTGAGTGTGATCTTGCTGTACAAAATAAGTGGCATTTCCAGCTTTGTTCTACCCTAGCAACCAGTGATTCACTCCACTAAATATACGTATACAGTGGTACCTTGTATAAAGGAATTAATTCATTCCAAATGAATTTTCCTTTATACAAATTCCCATAGGAATGCATTGAAAACGGAGTGATCCCATTTTATGTTGCACGGATTCTCCCAATAGGTGATTATGTTAAGCAAATTTTCCCTATCTCCAGAATTTTTTATGTTGTACAAATTTTATGTTACACAAGCTGTTTGTTATACAAGGGTCCACTGTACATATATTTTGGACAACAAAACCAAGAATGGTCAATCTTTGGGTTTTGATTCAAAAACTACCTTTTCTCATCTCTGGGCATATGTCTAAATTATTATTATTTTAAAACTCAGTGACTGGTTAAATCATGTAGGCTAAGCCAAGGTATACCACTGGACTTGATTTATCAGTTACCAATGTATAAGTCACTAACACACTCTGCAAATGACCTTGTAATTTTATTTTATTTTTTGCCTTTAATTCCCATCACATGCCTGCCTGTGAACTTCACCTGCCCCACTCCGCTACCCAGCACCTACTACTTGCTTGAACAATTTGCTCATGGTTGTACTTTTATGTGATTGTTCCCTTTCCAGGCTGTGTGTAGTTCCACATCTCCCTTTAAAATCTCTCTCACACACCGTCTTTCAGTCTATCTTCCAGTTCAATTTATGAAACTTCATTTTTCAAGTCTCCAAATTTAAGCAACTCTGTTCACTCCCTGCTATTTCTTAAAATGTTTGCCTTTCTGTTATCTACTATTCCTTCAGAAGTTTACTCCCAAAATTGCCAAATGAGTATAGATTTAATCTGGATATCTGTGGGTTCAATGCCTATTTAAATCATTGTCAGAGCCTCCAGTTTGTCTGATCCAGAACTGATCTCTGGCTTGCTAGTTGTTTATTGCATACAGAAAAAAGGGTTTTCTTAATACTTGAGGAAGTGCTGTGTAACCTTATCACAAAGACTATTATTCAATATCATGTCAGTATAAAAGTGCAAGTGTGATCATGAATGAAGGTCCATCAGAATTCTGGAAAAGTCACTCCTCGTGCAGCAGAAATGGCACAGTTGACACAAATGGGAGGTATCAGCATAAGGGAGTGGGTGGGTGGGGTCCTTTCCTTTTGTTGTTTATTACAATGTCTTACTTAATTTGTTATTTTTGTTATTGTTTTTATCTGCTGTAAACCGCCTGGAGTTCCTCTGGAAGACGGGCGGTATATAAGTATTGAAATAAATAAAATAAATAAATATATAAACAGATCATATAGTTTGTGGGTCCTGATTTTAGTGTTTTGTATTTAAATGTTTTGTTGTTTTTAATTTCCATTGCCATTTTAATGTTTTAACTGTTTAACTGATCATTTTAATTATAAGCCACCTAGAGACCTTTGGGTAGTGGGGAGCATATAAGTTGTAAAAGTAAGTAAGTAAACAAACAAACAAACAAACAAACATATAATCTGTTTATACATGTATAGTTTTATCAGGTATTTAAATTATCTTAAACAAACAGCCACCCAAAAAAGTAGTTATACACTATAGTTGTATAAACTTACCATTTGACAGATTCTGGAGAGTAGGAAAAAGAAAAGATTTTGAAGAAGTAGGAAAATGCCCTCTTTTTTGAAGCGTTAAAATTCAAAGATTTGATTTTCTGCCTTTCCTTTCTGTCAACTACATTTACGTTATTGAGTCTTGGGCATTTGTGAATATTAGTCTCAGATTTTCAGGGGATTAAATGAGATGAAAGAGATTGAGAAGGAAAAATGTAGAAAAACCCCCTGAAAGTCTTGTTTTCCAAAGTAAACATGACAGTAGACCCAAGGCAAAAGTGAGTTCTTAAAATGAATCTTTCTTTGTCAGTAATGCAGGCTTACAATTAGAGTTGAGAATGAATTTAAAAATGGTGATTCATCATGATTCGTGATTCATAAAATTGACAAATCGATGAATTTCCAGTGACTAGTCAATGAATAGATAAATTGATTTTTCTCTGCTTTAAAATGCTATTTAAAAGTCCTATGTCATCTCAGAGCCCCACATTTGCAAGGATGCTTCCTATGCCTCTCCTCTACAAGGAGTTCTGGTTAAGATTGGGGTTCAGAGGCCTAAGTTATGTAGCGCCAAAGAAGACCCCATCAGAAAAGCCCCACAAGCACATAGGGACACCAAACCGACAGAGAGGCTTCTCCCAGCTCTCCCTGCAATCCTTCAAAATTTGGTGAAGATTGGTTTCAAACATCTGAGTTATACGGTGATATCCTGCATAACGTTTGCCTCACATAATGAAAAGAAATTATTGGAAATCTTAGGATAAATCTTCTTAGCTCAAGAAAGGTAGAGATGCAAGAGAGAGAGAGACTGAGATTGAGAGCAACCTTGTTGGGGATGAGAACCGGCCCAGCCTTGCCACAGACCAGTGGCATGCCTTGGGAACCTGATCATGCCTTGCCTGTGTGTGAGTACAGAAGCCGCCAGGTGGAGTTCTGGAAGGTTTAAACCCCTGGCTTATTTTTTATTTATGCTGCTCTTCTAATGGTGGCTTATTGGCAGTACCAAAGGATCATTGCTTGCTTGCTTTTTTGTGTGCATTCCATCTTGTGGGTAGGTTTCTGCTGTGCAAGGCTCTTTTTCTTTGACTTTTTTTCTGATCCCCAGAACAGTTTAATCAATTTTCAATGGATTCCTATGGGAAACCGTGTTTTGCATAATGAAAAATTTGCATTATGAAGCATCCCATAGAACAGATTAATTTTGTTATGTGAGGTATCACTGTACACTCATAAAGTGGGCCCCTGTAGGAAAGTGTCCTTTAGAAAGTGGGTTGGAGGCGAAAATCCAATCCTCACCAAAATGTGAAGATATTACAGTCGGGGGATACTTTCCTCCAATTTCGGAGTTGCTAGGTGCCTTGGGGGCCATCTTATAGCCCAACAAATTAATGAATCAAACATTGCTAAAAAAATAATCAAATCATATTTGTTGGGAGACTCCATTTGTGATAATACAAATAGATGAATTTTGATGAATCAGACAAATTTGTCAGAAAATGTTCTTCATTTTTCCGTTCATCCCCATCTGTAATCACAATATGTTTCGAAGGAGCAAGTTACTGGATAAAAAAACCCAACACGCACCAAAATATTAAAGGGAAGCTGAATATATTCTCTAAAAAATAATAATAATCAAATTCCATGTATTACATTTCATCTAGCATGTAGAAGTCAGTGGAAATCACTGAAACCTGTGGATCTTACGAATGGGCCATTCATCCATATTTTTGCCCTGATCACACATGGAATATGAAAAAGGGAGTGTAAAAAAGGATTGTAAAACCAAGCACCCCCTGCTTTAGCTTGTTATGCTCTGCAGTTTTCTTTTAACTAAGATCTGAGAAAAAAGATGGGAGCTGGACCTAGCTGCATCTGTGAAAGTGTTCTAAACCCCACATTGTGGGAAACCAGGGTCTGTGTGGTTGTTTTCAAGTACTATGTATTCCTCATTCATGTGTCATGCCTAGCTTTGCCCTGAATAAATTTAGAAATATATTTATAATTACTCTTTAAAATTTATCCACCAATGTAAAATTAATAATTAAAAATGGGCACAAAGTGCTTCATCATACTTTGTTCATATTAGTTGGCACAGGACCACAGGTTGCCATGCATCCCCTCCCCATGGCAGGCTGCCCCCCCACCACACACATCAGTGCACTCCACGCAAGTCCTCCTCCTCCCCTGGTGGAGCACTGCTCTGGGCAGGAGCTCGGGTAGACACTCCCCACCTCTACAGGCTGCCAACCACTCATTGGCTGTGCAGGGAGAATCCCCACGCCACCTTCTTGCCTGAGAGGCTGAAATGTGAATGGGAGAGTTGGTGGGGCAGGGGACGTGCAACACCTGTGGTGCCATGTCAAGAAATGTGCACAAAGCACAACAAAGCTCTTTGTGACCTTCTCAATTTACAATTCCGGTGCTGTGACTTTGAAACAAAAGTGATAAACTGTGATTTGTATTTTACCTATTGCAATTCAGTATCCATTATACAGCTGGAGGGGGAAAGGAATGTGTAGTCTCTTATGAAAACAAACTGAAATATTTGGTCTCACTGTCTGTCTAAAATATCCAAGTTTCTCCTCTGTAAATAGCTTTGCTGTTTCCTAGAGATTTCATGTGCTCCTCTTTATGTCTGTTCTCTTTTCCCAGTGAAGACAATTATATGTTTTGTTATGCATTAGATAACCAGGAGCAGTAGTTGGTGAAGGCTTAAATGCCTACCATTTGTATAGAAGCCAGGTGCTGCTTTCTGGGGCACCTGTGTAAAAATATGCTTGCAGAAAGTGGGAATGTGCTGGACAGAATTTGAAAGAATCAGATCTTTAAGGGATTCTAAGCTTCTTTATTTGTTCCATCTAAAAATGGAAGATTATGTTTGTAGCACCACAAGGTTCCTGCAATAATCTTTACTGATTAATCCCGTGGAGGTATTTTGGATCCTTTATGACTTTTTCCTAAACATTTAGTTTTCTTTTTAAATACTCGTGCCCATATGTTCACAGACAATCTTAGCAACAGTGTTGTTCATCATACAGTGGCTGTTTGTTTACCTTTGAAAAGGAAATTTTACTTTATTTGAATTTTATATACTGCCAACTTGTATGAAACAACTCATGGAGGAGAACACAGACAAACTATTAAAAACTTGGTTATTTAAGCAGGCATTCCCCCAAATATAATTCCAACTCAGTGTTGACCCATTAAATCTTGATTTTAACTGATTAGCCTGCCAATAATAATATATTGTTTTATTGTTTTATGTCACTTTAATATTAATTTTATTTTATTTTTTGTTTTATTGTGCTACTATTTATGGTTTTATTGTATAAATTGTTTGAATGTATTAATTGTTGTAAACCACCCAGAGTGACCTTGCTGCCAGATGGGTGGTATAAAAATCCAATAAATAAAATAAATAATAAATAATAATAAAGTAGGGTAAACAAAGGGCATAATAAAAATAAGCTTCAAACAATAAAACAATATGTAGCAAAAATAAGCAATAAAATAGATGAGAATAAATCTTTTTATTTCTTGATATACTGGAGCAACTTCTAAAATACTTGTATCCTCAGACATAATTCTTGTTCTATAGAGTATGGTGTCAGGGGCAGCAATGAAATAGAATTCCCACTGTCTTTCAAAATTGTGAACATTTTTTCGAGTAGAGTGACCCCCGCCTATCGCAGTGGTTAGGGACCCAACCAAACCCGCAATAATTGAAAATCCGCGATATGTAGATGCAGGTTGAGTTAGGCCTGCGGGGGGGCTAGCTGTGGGCCCTTGTTACATTTCATTAGGGTTCTTCAGCAGTCATTGTTTTATCCCTAAAGACAGTTATTTGCCTTTAATTTTAGATACTGGATGTGCCTTTTCAGTACTTCTCAGGTGATTAGTGTAGGTGTGCACAATGTTCCAGTGTGTGTGTGTTCTCCTTCTGGTTAACTTCTACAGAAGAACTTCTACTTTGGCTGATTGTTAATGGAGTTTTTGTTTGTGAAGTCTCAGTTCTTTCCTGTGATCTTATGCTGTATTAGAAGTTGCTTCCACCTGGATTTGTCTTTAATAGCTTGTATTAGTATGAAATGAGTGATTCATTTTAAACTTTTTTTAAATAATCAGTACTGTAAATGCAGACAAATTGATGTGATCATGCACTTTACAGGTAATTTGAAGGAAGGCCTGATTACAGGTTGTATTGGGTGTGGAAGATTTCCTTATACTTTCCAGGTTTTCCAAGTCCTATGCTATTAGGGGATATTTGTTAAATGAAGAAAATTCTTGCCTGGTAGCCTTCATAATGAACAGTTTTTGTTCTTAGTACAAGAGTAATATGGGTACTTTGCTTTTTGCTTTCTTAGGACATCCAGGCTGAAATTGATGCCCACAATGACATTTTCAAGAGCATTGATGGAAATCGGCAGAAGATGGTGAAAGCTTTGGGAAACTCCGAGGAGGCCGCGCTGTTACAGCATCGCATTGATGATATGAACCAACGTTGGAATGACCTTAAAGCAAAGTCTGCTAGTATCAGGTAAGATGCAGTATAAGGGAAAAATGTGTACAGGTGCTACATTTTTAATGTGAAACCAGAAACATTTCCTCCCTGTGTGTGTCGGTTATGTCCACGTATGCATACACAGCATAAAAATGTACAATTATTGACATGAATGTTTCTTTGCTTGTTCTTTGCTTGTCTTTTAGACTGTAGCCCTCAGAAGGCAAAGTATTTATAAAAATAGATGGGATTAAAGTGTGTTAAAATGAGCCACCATTTGGAGCAGAGAAGATGACAGTGAAGAAGTAGTTGGCTGCCGAATCAATTTTGAGTTATGGTGATCCTTTCTGGGGTTTTCTAGGGAGAGATTACTCAGAAGTGGCTCACCCTTGCCTTCTTCTGAGGGCATTTTAGGACTGCTACACTGGCTGACTTGAATCCTGGGAGGCACAGTGGGAGCTCAAACTTCCAAAATCTGCCTCTTCTCCCAGATATCTAATTCACTAAGATATTCAGACAGGATTTGTAAGACAGGAGTAAACCATATCTCTAAGATTTATGTAACACTCAACCACCAGTGTTCTTAGGAAAATGTGCTTGTGAACAGTTAAGTATTTAAATCCCATTTCAAAGTTTGGGCCACATAGATCAGTTGGGGACAGGTGCCAAAACAGATTAAAAATATAAAGTGATCCCTCAGAAAATGGAATCCTGGAGGAAATATTTTAAAAGCTAAAGGGAAGTGCTTTCCCTGATGTTTTCAGAGAAATATCCTGAAGGAACATTATTCATAGTATTATTTGTCCATCATAATTTGCTGAGTTGGTTTCAGAGCCAGATTTCTTTTTCAAGGTCTGTCTCCCATGATCCATAAATCTCTGAACTGGTCTTCTTTAATTCCTTGAGAACCTTATTATGAAGTTGTAGTACAATTCAGCCGATAATTTACTTTCAGTCAAATGCATCGAGTCAAGTTTGTACATATCGGAATTTGTTTCTTGGATCTTGGAATGGGGTCATGTGCCAGCTTGTGCCATGGCTATCAAGGCAGGGGCTATAAATGTATAACTTACACATCTCCAAAAAGAGATGAGGAAACATTTAGATTAGTACTTTCACCAACAGCTGTGACATTCCACCAGTAACAATGGAGCAGCCTTTCTTGAGGATTAATGATCATTTGGGGGAAATTAATGGTCCAAGCTGCCCTCAAGTAATTTATTCCAGTTCCTCATTACCTGCAACATACCAAAGGATGAGGCAGCAGTTGGCGTTATGAATGATGTGGAACAATATTGTTTTAAATGTTCTAACAATTATATACATATAGAAAACAACTCTGTATATATTGCTCAGACCATTTGGAAACATACGTTTACCAGAAGTTAATGCAGCAATCTTATATCCACTTAGTTGAGAATAAACCTCATTTAACTCAGTTGGAAGCACAATAGCAGGCCTGTTATATTTTTGATTTTATTGTATTTTTGTTACTGCTTTTCTAAATGAATTTTTAATACGTTTGTTTAATTCTTTTTAAATATTACATAATTTATTGTTTTGAGCTTTTGTACCATTCATTTTTTAATACTGCAAGCTGCTTGGATCCTTTTTATAACAATTTATTTTCTTAATGTCAGGTGCCCACAGAAAGGGTTCCGACTGCCATCTTTGGCACACGTGCCATAGATTCACCAACACTGATATAGGTTGTTATCCCTTTGTAGATATTGATTGACTGGTGGCTTCTGCAGAAGACACACTAGTTTGATGTTTGATTAACATTAGTATTATCAATTCATTAAGTTAACTTATTACAGGTTTTAAGGCTAATAGCAACAAATTAATGATGTTTAATGTCATTATTTTCACATCTAACATTCCCCCTTCGATTTGAACTGTCTACCTGCTGTATTTCATTTGCCCCTTCTTCTTCCAAATGGGAGCCAGCCTCTCTTGACCTTGCCTCCAATCAGCAGCATTTAGAATACAGTCGTGCATAATAACATTTTCTAATTTTAAAAGATCTACTGTTTTCAGGACTTTTATCGTAGGCCTTTAGATCATATGCCCATACTGTATTCTGATTTCCAAGTCTTGTCAGTGTCAGTTACAGCAACTGTTCCTCAGCTCACTTGACTAGAATATTTCCCGTAGTAGTAGTAGTAGTAGTAGTAGTAGTAGTAGTAGTAGTAGTAGTAGTAGTAGTAGTAGTAGTAGTTTTAAAAAACATTACTCTTCATCTTGATTGAAAATGAATGCAGAATGGTAACTTCTCCCTCTGTGCCAAGTGAGCTGAAGTGGACTGAAATGTGAGAAGACTATATGCATTTTACACATGGGTTAAATTCATCCTTGGCAGCTTGCTACCTTTCTGCCATCTAATAAAAGTTTTGTACATTTAAGAGGTGCAGCTGTCTGCAGATAAGTACTGCTGGCTAGGTGGCTTTCCAGTGTACCCCAGGAGTGTGGGGAGAAGTTGCCATTCAGAGACTTTATCTGATTTTTCAGCAATTCTCCCCTCACCATAGACAACTGCATCACAGCCTATGCTGTTCAGGAATATCTATCAGCCCTCTGGGCATGCAGGGACACTGCAGGGTACAGAGAAGTGTGGGCAGCCTCTGCTTAGAGGCAACCCAGGACGACAAATGACTTGTTCTTGTATTTATTTGACTTTATTAACAAGATATATACTCAACATTTAACTAGCTCTAAAAATGTTTCTAGCCTGATCTTCCTTTCTTCTTTTTTAAAAGTACAGTTTTGTAAAACATTGAATATAGTTTGTAATGTATAAAATATGACTTCATGATCTGCAGAACAAAACCCTGTAAATGTAAAAGCACATGAGCGTCTCTTTCTTCTGTGATCAAGAAAAGAACATTACCAACAAAGAGACCCTTGGACAGAATTTTGTCCTGTGGAGCTGGTGTCAGAAAATAAAATAATGACCTCTTTAGAAGGTACAAGACATGTAAAATGTGTTGGCTAATCCCAGCTCCTAGATGCCCATTTATGAACAGCTTCAGTGTGAATGAAAGCTCTGCCATATGCACATATAGGGCTGCAGGCCTCCCTGATCGCCCAGTGGCTGCAGGCATGGCCTTAGGCAAGATGCCATTGCCAACTAAAGAAGAGTACTGGTTGGCATGTTCTAGTGCTTAATACCCAAAGGGAGGAGTCAGTCTTGTTGTTTTTAATTTTAATTTTGTTGTTCTGTATAGGACAATGACAATAAAGTTCTATCTATCTATCTATCTATCTATCTATCTATCTATCTATCTATCTATCTATCTATCTATCTATCTAGTGCTTAATACCCAAAGGGAGGAGTCAGTCTTGTTGTTTTTAATTTTAATTTTGTTGTTCTTTATAGGACAATGACAATAAAGTTCTATCTATCTATCAGAACAAATCTATCTATCTATCTATCTATCTATCTATCTATCTATCTATCTATCTATGATCTATCTATCTACTAGTGCTTAATACCCAAAGGGAGGAGTCAGTCTTGTTGTTTTTAATTTTAATCCTGTTGTTCTGTATAGGACAATGACAATAAAGACCTCTTTATCTATCTATCTATCTATCTATCTAAATCTATCTATCTATCTATCTATCTAGATATCTATCTATCTATCTATCTATCTAGTGCTTAATACCCAAAGGGAGGAGTCAGTCTTGTTGTTTTTAATTTTAATTTTGTTGTTCAGTAGGACAATGACAATAAAGGCCTTCTATCTATCTATCTATCTATCTATCTATCTATCTATCTAGTATCTATCTATCTATCTATCTAGTGCTTAATACCCAAAGGGAGGAGTCAATCTTGTTGTTTTTAATTTTAATTTTGTTGTTCTGTATAGGACAATGACAATAAAGTTGTGTCTATCTATCTATCTATCTATCTATCTATCTATCTATCTATCTATCTATCTAGTGCTTAATACCCAAAGGGAGGAGTCAGTCTTGTTGTTTTTAATTTTAATTTTGTTGTTCTTTATAGGACAATGACAATAAAGTTGTATCTATCTATCTATCTATCTATCTATCTATCTATCTATCTATCTATCTATCTATCTATCTATCTATCTATCTAGTGCTTAATACCCAAAGGGAGGAGTCAGTCTTGTTGTTTTTAATTTTAATTTTGTTGTTCTGTATAGGACAATGACAATAAAGTTCTATCTATCTATCTATCTATCTATCTATCTATCTATCTATCTATCTATCTATCTATCTATCTATCTATCTATCTATCTATCTATCTATCTATCTATCTAGTGCTTAATACCCAAAGGGAGGAGTCAGTCTTGTTGTTTTTAATTTTAATTTTGTTGTTCTTTATAGGACAATGACAATAAAGTTGTATCTATCTATCTATCTATCTATCTATCTATCTATCTATCTATCTATCTATCTATCTATCTATCTATCTATCTATCTAGTGCTTAATACCCAAAGGGAGGAGTCAATCTTCTTGTTTTTAATTTTAATTTTGTTGTTCTGTATAGGACAATGACAATAAAGTTCTATCTATCTATCTATCTATCTATCTATCTATCTATCTATCTATCTATCTATCTATCTATCTATCTATCTATCTATCTATCTAGTGCTTAATACCCAAAGGGAGGAGTCAGTCTTGTTGTTTTTAGGCTCAGGGCTTCTTTTTTAAAAAAGACATTTCTTTATATAGATCAATCTAGCAGTCCTGGTATAAGACAGCCATGATTATGGGCATATGAGGTCAAGGAGACTCTTTATGGATAATTTCAGTTTTAGGTTCTATTTAGCACTGTGTATATGTGTTTCCAAATATATATTGAACAGAAGGGAGAGATGGCCCCATATCAGGCTTACATTCTGTACAATTTTACTTTAAAAGCCACACAGAGCAGTCTTCTGTATGATTCTCTCCCAGAAGCCTTTGAGGGAGCCACAGGTAGTTGTAGAGTAGAAAAAAGAAGGGCAGTGTTCTTCTCATGAATCACTTTCAGTTGACTTATGAAGTGAACACATGTGAAATAGTATAATTTGTTATCTCGGTCAAATAGCACAATTACTAATTCTTTTTGACAGCTTTTTGATATGTTTCTGAAGAAATAGCTTTCTTCCATAAACTCTTCTACAAATCATACTTGATTTATCACTGCTGTTTAATTATGCCAACAGTAGAACATAGTAGGCACTAAATTGCACTGCATACATACATATAATTTGTATACAAGTGTGTTCTGTACATACATGTAAATAATAAGTAGGAGGTGGTCAGGGAGACAGTAGGAGCCTGAGGTAAGGTCCTGTTTTTCTTCCCAAGCTTATTTGTGGAGTACTATATAAAGGAGAATGAAAATATGATGTACTAATTAGAAAGCTATATTTTCATTATAAATAATTAAGTTTGAAATCGTGACAATAGGTCTTGATGAAATCTGCTGTCAAAGTGTGGGAACATTACTCTTTTTACATATGTCTGAGGCAAATTAAGAAACATTAACTGGTTTAATTGCACCAACCAGATGGATATTTAAGACTCTTGAGTTTTATTTCTTGGTTTGATGGCACTGTTTTTGTTTTAACTGATCTTTTAATCATGCTGATCATAGGGTTGCAAGGTTGTTGATGTTTTGTTTAATATTTCCAGTCATCAGCAAAATATCCATCTGTTTCCTTGGAAAGTTGTAAACTTTATAAACTGCATTTTACAATTTCAGACCTCAGTTATTTCTAGACAAAAAAAAAATGGTTCCGGTTCTTGCATCTTCAAAACCAGTAGGATTGCATCTGTCGGGAATTTGAGCATAGTTTGACTTGAAGCAGAAAATAGAAGAGAGGGAGGTTTTGGAGCACAACCCAAGAAATGCTTAAACATGTTTGCCCCTTCATGGTGAGCAACTGTTTGCTAAATTGGGATTAAGATGAACTAGTAAGAAAAAGAAACTCTTTACCCAGAAACATATGTGCCTGCTTGTTTGGAAGGATGTTCTTTATGGGATATAAACAATTTCCCATTTAATCCTGTCATGAAATACTTCCCAGTACCTGTGTTGCATGTACTGACTCAAAGTGCCCACACTATTTTGAACTATCCATGCAAAGCCCAAAAGAAGCAGTATATTTGTCCATGAGAACATACTGGGTAGAATCCTATATGAATTAGACCAGAGTAAATCCATTGCATATTTTAGTGACAAATTACTGCTAGTTAAGAAGATGCTGTTTGCAGCTGATTTTCGTACTAAGCTGTATAGCTGGTGCATGCACCAGATACAGACTTATGGTCCAGTAGCAATTCACAGTTGAGAACTGTGCCAGTGGAAATATGCTGGTGGCCAAGAGTAATAGGATCTTGGCCATTTTTTTTCACCAGGCAGTTTATTTTTCAAGTGAATGTCACAGTGATCGTGGCTAAATAGAGGTTAGAATCCATATCTCTGCATTTCTGGTCCATTATTTAATTTGATGTGGACCAAGTGCAGCCATTGGGCAGTACATGGCCTTTCCAACAGTTTCCAGTTATAGCTTCCTAGTCTGAAAATTATTGGTCCAGTCATATAGGTAGTTGTGTCCCTAGAAGCTTCCAGTGTATGCAGCCAGTCATTCCCGATGATTTGGGGCTTTTCTGGGTCTATTTAAGATTGGGAAGTGATTTTCAAAATAAATCAAGGCATGCATGAAAGTACTGTATATACTCGAGTATAAGCCTAGTTTTTCAGCCCTAATTTTGGGCTGAAAAGGTGGGTCCTTGGCTTATATGCGGGTCAGTACTTTTAGCCACTGAGGCAAGTTTGGGTCAGTGGCTAAAAGTCATTTTAAACATTGTGTGCCACTTCTCCTGACCCCCCATGTTTAAAATGACTTTTTAAAAGGTCATTTTAAAACAATGTTTAAAATGACTTTTAGCCACCAACTCAAGCACTTGCCTTGGTGGCTAAAAGTCATTTTAAACATCACACACACACCCAGCTCACAAAGGAGGAGTTGCCAGGCCCTGCTGCATTTCCCACCCTAGGCTTATACTTGAGTCAATAAATTTTCCCAGTTTTTGGGGTTATATTAGGGGCCCTGGCTTATACTCAGGTCGACTTATACTCGAGTATATACGGTACAAATGAAAGTTTTGAAATGATAAGATATTGCCTCGGTCTTGCCTCAGTGGCTAAAAGTCATTTTAAAAACAAAAGCAAAGGAGTATATACGGCAAAGAAATGAAAAGAATAGTAAAACAAAAGCAGAATGAGATTAGTCAGTCACAGTGGGCTAGGAATGTTATGGGGACACAGTTGACCATGTGGGAAAATAGAAGGGGGAAGAGGGGGCAGCTTTCTAGGCTCCTAACTAATGCAGCACACTGACTTTTAAAATTGTTTTCTAGAGTTTTATATGAGAAATACAGTTATAAGATCAGCAATCATGGCCACAGCATACCCACATGGATTGAGAGCCTGTGCCAAACCTCTCTGCACCTCTGACTTGATGTGGGATTATTCTAGCCTCAAATGGGCTTTCAGGGGATTCCTGGTACAGTCAGATTCAACTAATCTCTATCTTTGTTAGAAGTCAAGAGTTATCAAGTCCAAAAATGGTCCCTTTGGCTTTAAAGCTGGAAAACAGCCTATTCCCTCTAACTTTCTAACTGCATATCTGTATGGTTATCTCCTGTAGGGATGCTTAACTTTTAACATCTCAGGTGCAAAAAAGGTGGATTGTGCTTTCTCTGCCACAGAATTACACACATTATTTTATTTCTATTTTTATTGTACTATATTAGATGCATGTGATTATATATTTCTATATGTTTAATTTTGTTGTTAACCACCCAGAGTGGACTTTGCTATCAGATG
Source organism: Phrynocephalus forsythii (assembly GCA_029282475.1). Taxonomy (NCBI): domain Eukaryota; kingdom Metazoa; phylum Chordata; class Lepidosauria; order Squamata; family Agamidae; genus Phrynocephalus; species Phrynocephalus forsythii. The sequence goes on from JAPFRF010000002.1 coordinate 66,669,892, forward strand.
TGTGGTATGAAAATCTAATAAATAAATAAATAAATAAATAAATAAATAAATAAATAAATAAATAAATAAATAAATGTGATAGCTCAGACCATGTGCGCCTCTACCTTCTCCCACTTTCTTTGTAGTAAAACCAGGGTAGATTTGATTAAAAAGTGATTTAAATCACTAGTCATTAAGACTAGATTTAATCCATAGTTTTTACATAATGACTCTTTCTCGATGTTATAATGTTAATACAGGCATACCATGGTTGACGAAGTTAATCCATTCCCCAGGATGTTTCATTTTCTAAAATATACTAAAACAGTAACATTGTAGCATATGTTATCTACTTAAACAAGAATCCATGTTTGTTAACTGATATGGTTAAACAATAATATATATATTTCAAAACTTAGACTGTCAGCCCAGTTTAAGAATGGATTAAGGTATTTTTCTCAACTCTGTTAATTTTATAATATTTTTGCTGTGAAGAAAAGTATGTGATCCCCACAGACACAAATTCAGTTTTGAGAACTGCAAAACCATGCAGCTGTGACAATAACTTGCAGCCAGAGAAACTGCTCAGTGATTTTACAGAAACTTCTGTAACATAATTTCATTTGGAACGAATTAAATCCTTTATACAAGGTACCACTGTACTAACATATTTCCAGAACGAATTATGCTTATAAACCAAGGCATTACTCTATCTGGAAGGCTAGGTGAAGCTAGATGAAGGCTCTTTGGGATAGCAAGAAGAAGAACATGAGCAAGAGAAAATGAAAGAATAAAATAAATGAATGAATCATTGCACTCTGTGATGAAAATATGCAGTGTTTTGAAGAGATCTTACCTTTTGTTTTAAAGCTTAATATAACATTACTAGAATGGCATGTTGAACTAGCAGAAAACCAAACTATCCTCTCCTGTTGCCCAGCTGACATGTAGGCAGCAAAACAATTTATCAGAGTAAGATAATGGTATGGTCTCAAGATTCATCAAGATCACTGAGAGAAAAGATTTGTATTGAAGTTTTGGGATACAGTTCCATCATTTTAGAAAACTGGGAAAAGCTGTAAGAGTCTAGATTATAGTTGTTGTTCATTATATTTAGTGACCCCATGGACCAGAGCTCGCCAGGCCTTCCTATCCTCCACTGCCTCCCGGAATTTTGGTTAAATGATGACACTGTCCAACCATCTCATTCTCTGTCGTCCTCTTTTCCTTTTGCGATTTTTCCCAGCATCAGGGACTTTTCCAGGGAGTCCTCTCTTCTCATGAGGTGGCCAAAGTACTGGAGCCTCAGCTTCAAAATCTGTCCTTCCAGTGAACATTCTCTTTCAGAATGGATAGGTTTGACTTTGCAGTCCAGGGACTCTCAAGACTCTCCTCCAATGATAGAAGATCAAAACAATTTCTGTAACTGTTAGGACACTCTCTACTTGCAATATTACAATGTAGACATGGGATTGAACAACAACAAAAAAAGATTCTGACATTATCAAGAGTAATCATACTAATGATATGTCATGGTAACTGAATTACACCACAGTGCTGCAAGCAATTCATTGATTCAGAAAAATGCAATAAGTCTGTACCAACAAAGTTCAGCTAGTCAGCATTTAACCTTTTAATGCTTCTGTAGTTCTAGCCATGAGTCTCTTGTGAGTAGTAACTTTTATGGAAATCATTGCTTTTGATTATAGGGTATTACCCTTCTTTGTCTTATCTTTAGTTATTTCAAATTGATGTATTTATCAAACAGGGTATAAACAAGACACAGCTTCTTGTGAATGAGTTGGCTGTGCAGAGAAGCCTAGCCTGGGAAAAATTTGGTGGGTTGGACAGATGATATTGGGGAGAGATGCTCTGACAAGTATTGCGGTCCAGTGCTTGCACCAATATCCTGAGGGTGCCCTTGTCTAGCTAGGTGCAGAGTTGGGCAATGCACTGCAGCTGATTCAAGACATGTCTGGGAATCCCAAGATCCACTAGATCTTGACAATCTTGACAATAATTTAAAGTTATGAGAACAACTGAAATGAAGAATGGGAACATCTGCCGATTATTCATTACTTTTAGAAATAACTTTCAAGTGATCATGTATAATTTGAATGCTTTTGTGCATTAAGGAATATATCCATTGTTCAAATTAATGCAATCTTGAGCAGCAATAATCTAGAATATTTGAAAGTGGTACAAGACAGTTAAAAATTTATGTATATCATTGTAGAGCTCATTTGGAAGCAAGTGCAGAAAAGTGGAATAAGTTGCTGATGTCATTGGAAGAGCTTATCAAATGGCTGAATCTGAAAGAGGAAGACTTAAAGAAGCAGATGCCTATCGGTGGAGATGTACCAACTTTGCAACAGCAGTATGACCACTGTAAAGTGAGTTTCTTCTCTTCTATCTAACATCTGCTCATATGACACTTTTGTAAAAATGCTCTGCTTGTATCTAATGTGTTTTTCAAGTGCCCTCTGTCTGTCTGTCTGTCTGTCTGTCTGTCTGTCTGTCTGTCTGTCTGTCTGTCTGTCTGTCTGTCTGTCTGTCTGTCTGTCTATTGAGAGGTGTAGAGTGTGCCGTCAGGGGCTATTTCTGATTGTGGGAGAGGTCATTGTACCTTATTGGGCAGTTATCACCAGCCTTATGGCAGGCGGCCCCCTACCAGTATGGTGCTGTCTTGCCACAGTTTGCTAACCTCACAGGATGCATGGGGTCTAGGGTGGAAGCCAACAAGCAGATCGATAACTTGGCACTATGTAGCAAAGATAAGAAAATGTTAGCTCTAAAGTTAGGCACTTGGAATGTTAGGACAATAACCCCTGGCCTTTCTGATGATTTGCAAGCAATAGACAATGTACGTAAGATAGCTGTCATTGACAAGGAGCTGAGCAGACTACAGATGGACATTGTTGCTCTTCAAGAGACAAGGCAGTCATATTTGGGATCTATTAAAGATAGAAACTTCTTGGGGTTTTTTTCTGGCAGGGAAAACCAATGAATGAGACTAAGGAATGCGGGGTTGGCTTTGTGATCAGAAACACACTAAAGCAAAGTTTTCTGCTTATATACTGCCCCATACCACTTCAAGTAGTCTTTGGGTGGTTTACAGTTTAATTACAGTATGCAGGCTACACATTGCCGCCTCCCCCCCAGCAAGCTGGGTACTCATTTTACCGACCTTGGAAGGATGGAAGGCTGAGTCAACCATGAGCCTGCTACCTGGGACTGAATCCCATGTCGTGAGCACAGTTTTAGCTGCAGTACAGGCATGTAACCACTGCGCTATGAGGCTCCATAACATCCCTGCTGAAGTTCTGAAGTGCTGCAAAGAGATTATTGCCACTGAGCTGTATGAAATCTTCTGTCTCTGTTGGAGGGAAGGTGGACTACAGTGGACCCTTGTATAATGTACAGCTCGTATAACGGAAAATCCGTACAACGGAAAACATTTCCATCACCACTCCCCCTCCCCCCCACTCCAACACAGGAGCAGGCAGTCTCTGGAGCTCTTAACCGAAGATGCAAGCTGGCCATGGAGGAGGAGGAGGAGGAGGCCCAGGCCAGCCCGCTGAGCCCGGCTGGGCACCCACAGCAGCGGTGGCTTTGGCAGGGGAGGAGGAGGAGTGCTAGGTCAGCCCGCTCGGCTTGGGTGGGCACCCACAACAAAGCTTCCTCAGGGATGGCCGCTCGTCTATTTTCCTTCCCCCTTTCCATCTCTCTTTCTCTCCCCTCCCCACAACTGCACCTCATCTCCTCCCGAACTGAGGCCACCTGATGGTGCTGTGGATCAGCACTCCCGAAGCTGGCGCCAGCGGAGGAGGTGGTGGAACATGCCCAGGGCGGGTGGCGCAGTTGGCCCATTCACGGAGCCTGTGTCTCTGGCTGCTGCAGGAGGTTTTGCTTTCCCCTTGAGCAGCAGCAGCAGCAGCAGCAGCAGCAGCAGCACCTCTGCCTCTGTCCCAGCCCCTCATTCATGAGTTGGAGCCCCTTCCAGGCTCCTTTGTCTCTCTCCCAGCCCCTCAGAGAGAGAGAGTTGGAGCCTAGTAGTAGCAGCCAGCAGACCCTTCAACTGGCAGGGTTGTGAGCTTTGGGGAGGGGGATGGACCGGGCAAAGGAGGAGAGGAAGAGAGAGAGAGTGGCCGCCTAGTAGTAGCCACACCAGAATTCTTACAGACCTCGGTGGGAACACACAATTGCATGATTGCTTTTCTCCCGCCCCCATCACCATCCGGTGCGGCCTCTCTTTCCTCCTTGCAAAAGGGCGGAGGTGGTCCTCCGGAGCCTGCCCCCCCCCTCATGCCAGAACGGCCGTCCCAAGAAGGGCAGCAACCGGAAAACCAACTGCTGCTCAATCAGGGCGTTCTTCTTCTGAGGGGGCCTGGAGGGCGACCCCTGAAGGCGCTGTGGGCGACTGGTCACCCACGGTCAACGTCTTGGACAGCCCTGAGGTAGGACATCAAAGCTGGACAGCCCTGGTCTTGACTATGCATTGGAGCGGATTAAATCTGTTTTCAATGCATTCCTATGGGAAATTGCAATTTGTACAACAAAAAATTTGTATAACGTAATTTCATTTGGAACAAATTAATTACATTATACAAGGTACCACTGTACCACAGGATATGAAGCATGCTAATATTGTCACACTGTATAAGAACAAAGGTAACAGAGGTGACTATAACAACTATCATGGCATCTATTGCCCGTGTCATATTGAAGAGGCTCCAGGTGCTCGCAGAGAGGTTTTATCAAAAATCTCAGTGTGGATTCCGCATCAACAGGTCCACCACCAATATGGTATTTTCCCTTAGACAGTTGCAGGAGAAAGGTAGAGAACAGGGACAGCCACTCTTTGTAGCCTTTATAGACCTTACCAAGGCTGTTGACTTACTAACTGTAGGTATGTACCTACTAACTGTAGGTATGGTCTTTTAGAATTCTCCCCAAGATTTGATGCCCACCTCAACTCCTCAGCATCATTAGGTCCTTTCATGAGGATAGGAAGGGTACTGTAGTTTTTGACAGGTTAACATCAGTTTCCTTTGATATTAGATATTCCGAGTCAACAGATCCACCATCAATATGGTATTTTCCCTTAGACCGTTGCAGGAGAAGGGTAGAGAACAGGGGCAGCCTCTCTTTGTAGCCTTTATAGACCTTATAAAGGCTTTTGACTTAATAGGTATGGTCTTTTTAGAATTCTCCCCAAGATTTGATGCCCACCTCAACTCCCCAGCATCATTAGGTCCTTTCATGAGGATAGGAAGGGTACTGTAGTTTTTGACAGCCTAACATCAGTTTCCTTTGATATTAGAAGTGGAGTGAAGCAGGGCTGTGTTCTCGAACCATCTTTATTTGGGATCTTTTCCTCTGTCATATTGAAGCATGCTTTGGGACTGCAACAGAGGGTATTTATCCCTAGACTAGATCAGATGGAAAACTCTTTAATCTCTCTAAAGTCCAAAGTTCATCTGAAATGTTTGCGGAATTTCCTCTTCGCTGGTGATGCTGCCATTATTGCTCTTCAACAACTTATGGATCATTTTAGCAAGGCCTACAAGATTTTGGATTAACAATCAGCCTGAAAAAAACACAAGTCATGGGTCAGGATGTGGATCCACTTCCTTGTATTACAATATCTGCACAAGAACTGGAAGTTGTCCATGACTTTGTATACCTTGGGTCAACCATCTCCGAATCCTCTCTTTAGATACTGAGCTGAATAGACACATTGGTAAAGCAACTACTACATTCTCTAGACTTACAAAGAGAGTATGGCTTAACAAGAGGCTGACAGAATATACAAAGATCCAGGTTTATAGACCTTGTATTTTGAGCACACTCTTGTACTGCAGGGAGTCTTGTACTCTTTGTGTAGAGCAGGAGAGAAAGCTGAACACCTTCCACATGCACTGTCTCCAACGTATCTTTGGCATCACATGGCGAGATAAAGTTCCAAATGGCATAGTCCTGGAATGAGCTGGCATCTCTAGCATGTATACAAGAGCGACATCTATGCTGGCTTGGGCATGTCGTGAGAATGACTGATGGTTGGATTCTGAAAGATCTTTTGTATGGAGAATTAGTGCAGGGAAAGTGCCCCAGAGGGAGACCACAGCTGTGATATAAGGATATCTGCAAGAGGGATCTGAAGACTTTGGGAATGGACCTTAACAGATGGGAAACCTTGACCTCCAATTGTTCTGCCTAGAGGACAAAGATGCAGCATGCCTTCTACAACTTGAAGGGACACTTGTTCAACAGGGTGAGGAAAAGAGGCAGTCCCAGAAACAGCGAAATCTGGAGACTGAGAAAGGGACAGACTTTATCTGTCCTCACTGTGGAAAGGACTGTCACTCTTGAATTGGCCCTTTTAGTCATACTAGATGTTGCTTTAGGATGTCTATACAGAGCACAATACCATAGTCTCTCGAGAATGAAGGATGCCTATTATATATTGGGTATGGAGGAAGTTATCACCAGCTGGTTTATAGCTGGTTGCCAGCTACTCAAGACCTGTATGTAGCTTATAGTACCAACAAAGCCTACATAAAAACAAGTAAACCTGCACTTAGTTCTCAGGTGGAAGAAATGTATCTGCAAGCAATGCAGTTGATGTCCTTACAGAGAGCAGTGACTTCTGTTTGTTATGTATGCCTGAGTGAGCCCAAGTTTGGACTGGAACCATAGATTATCACAGTATGCAGTATCATTGACAAATGCAGGGCTGGGCAGTTGGACAAAACTATGTCCCCCACCCCCACCCCAAATGATATGGAACATCAGTGTCTGTGCCAGTATCACCAATAGTAATAAATATAATTCACTCCAAATAAAATGCAGTGCATAGCACCTTTGCATATTAAAACATATTAAAATATTGTATTTCACTAATCAAATGTTCTTACCTCTGTTTTATTTTTATTTGCTATCCTCTTAAAGGTAGACTTGCAGGTTTTCATTGATTCAGTTTGTGTATTGACCATGAATATCCCTGTTCAGTGGTGCCTCCTCACCTGCTCTATGCAGGGACATGGTATGAGGCCATCATGACTATCTTTGGAGCTAGACAAAAGCAGTACTAATTCCCCAGATGTTTAAGACCTGCCTGCATTGGTGAAGATGTACAGTATACTCTTGCAGAATGCTTTGTATTTTTTACTCTGAGGACATCTTTAGAGAAGCACTTGATAATTCAAATGATGATGTCTTTGTCAGTGGAGAGGTTGTTTCAAAGCCCACTATGCAGATGGTAATGATGTTACTAGCTGACATATCAGCTGGTTACTCATTAAATCAATGCTCTAAATAACAAATAGTCTAAAAACAACTTGGAAGACAATCAGGTTCAAAGTATTCAGTAAAAAAGCAAGCTGCCTGGGAGATAGAGTTTAAAATCCCAAATAAAAATGTGGAGCAAATTGACAAATATAAAGTACAGAAGAATCACAGCCATGCAGTAAATGTCAGAGAAGAGATGGCCTACAGCACTGTCTTTAAAGTAAATAATGTAATAAAAACTGAAAACTGCCTACTGAGAATGCCTATTACAGGATGTTGTACATTTTTGGTTCTGCTGTATTGTCTGGAATAGTAGGCTTAGAAAGAATAGAATATTTTAATGAGACAAAAGTATATGAAATACAGATTTATCATAGGACCCTCTACATTTGGTGGCTGTAATCCTGATGAGGTTAGTTTTGCACTGTAAGGTGAATAATGCCATCAGGAATAATGCTGGAGTACTGTAACGTTTGGAAATTAAACACTGCGAGGACCTTACATGTCTCAAGCAATTCCTTTCATTACAGGGAACCTGTAGGAACCTGTAATATTCAGAGGGCCACTCTTCCTATGGTTATCATTAGTCTGGTAGCTAGATGGGAGGTATAGGAATCAAAATAAATAAATAAGTAAGCAAGCAAGTAAGATGCCATATTTACTGTATTTTTCCATCTACAAGTTGGCTCCATGCATAAGATGACTCCCACTTTTCCACCTCAAAATTACAGTTTTGCGACTGTGTGGTTTGTTTCTCTGGCTTCCTCAACTTTTAGTCCAACAATTTTAGACAAAAATATAGTCTTATACATGGAAAAATACAGTATTTGTCTAGACATTAGCGTTATAAAATGCAGCTGTCATGAAAATATTCACTGAAGCACTTTTTGAAATACAAACAGTTTATCCATCCAAGGGTCATATTCTGGAAGAGGGAAATCAGTGTGTGGGAAGAACGAAGGGGAAGGAGCAAAGAAGCCATTCATTCCTTGTCCTTCATAATTCTAGTACAAATTCCACTTGACCAACCTGTTCTTCATATTTACTTTAGGTTGTGTTGCCTCCAGCTTCCTATAGTTTTAAGTTGTTGTTCTGTCTCTCTCTCAAAAAAAAAAAAAAAAAAAAAAAAAAGCTATGGCACATTTTTATTTAATGCTTCTCATTTAATGGCAGCCCCCTTCTGCTTACTCCAGGCATGTCCAAACTTCAGCTCTCCAGATGTTGTGGATCACAACTCCCACAATCTTTCACCATTGGCAATACAGGCTTGGAATTCTGGGAGTTGTGGTCCAAAACATCAGGAGGGCCAATGTTTGGGTATGCCTGGCTTAATCCCTCTAGTGCAGGGCTGTTCAACTTTGAACAGGCCGAGGTCTACTTTTTTCGGCCCAAAGTGCCTGAGGGCTACTACATGAAAACTAAGGTTCAAAATTGTTTCAAATAAAATTTTAACCCAATAAAGTTGGAGGATTCCCATTGGGGTCACCATCAGTTGGATATGATTTTATGGCACTTAAAAAGAACAGACTGTGCTTGCCAGAAAGGGTGAGTCCCTCTGAATTTGAGGATTGGCAAGGCAGCCAAGGCTTTGGCCTTTCTTTGACGCATCATGAGTTGAAGGCAAAATTAAGACTCAAAGAGTTTACTGGCCTTCTCTTGCTCTTCCTAGCTCTTGCATATCAATTCCCTTTTAGCCCATTATTGCCGTTACTTGTGAACATCCCATCATCTCTTGCCTCAAAACAGACTACCCTTCCCTCATTCACCAGAGTGGTCTGTCCCCCATTTTCTGATTTTTATACCCCACTCATTCCTCATGCCATTTCTCTCTCTCTCTCTTTCTCAAAGCTCATACTCAGACAAGTTGTTAAGCAGACAGCAGTGTACTCCAAATACAATGGCAGCAGTGGGTCTCTCTCTTGCTCTCTCAAAGCACTTTCTCTCTCTCTCTCTCTCTCTCTCTCCCTCAGCTCTCTTCCCCCAGCTCTCTCTCTCTCTCTCTCTCTCTCTCTCTCTCTCTCTCTCTCTCTCTCTCTCTCTCTCTCGTACTCGGACAGCAGCGATTGCTCCAAATACAACTCCAGCAGTGGGTCAAAGCATGCTGCAGGGCTGGGTGACCACTCGAAGCTGCTGTGGCTGTTGAAACGACAGCGATGCTGCGCTGTGGGGCTGCCGTCAGCCTCCTCCGTGGCTCTTCCTTGCCCGGGTGCAGTGGGGAGGGGCCAGGCGGAGCTACCCACAGTGCAGCACCCGATCTCACCCCCAACATCTCTTTCTCTCTCAAAGCTCTCTCTCCCTCGAAGCTCTCTCTCTTTCTTTAAGCGCACACTCTCTCAAAGCACTTTCTCCCCCTCTCTCAACTTTCTCTCTTTAAGCACACTTTCTCAAAGTGCTTTCTCTCTCTCTCTCCCTCAGCTCTCCCCCCCAGCTCTCTCTCTCTCTTTAATCTCCCTCTCTCTCTGTGTGTGTGTGCTTTCTCTCTCTCATCTCTCTCTCTCTTGTACTCAGACAGTGGTGTGCACTCTGAATACTGCACTAGCAGCGGGTCAAAGCATATTGCAGGGCTGGGCGACGACCGCTCAGAGCTGCTGTGGCTGCTGGAGCAACGGTGACGCCGTCTGAGGAGCCCAGTGCCAGCCTTCTCTGCCTCTTCCATGGCTCTTCCTTGCCCGGGTGCAGTGGGGAAGGGCCAGGCAGAGCTGCCCACAGCGCAGCTACCTTCTTCCCGCCCTTCTCAGAGCCTTTCCAAAGATGGGAGAGGCAGAAGAACCCAACCACATGGATCATCTGGCTGGCACGGTGGCACAGGCAGGGGAGAAGGCAGGCAACTTTTTAACCCTTCACGGGCTACTGGTAGTCCGCGGTCAACCTGTTGGGCAGCCCTGCTCTAGTGTATTGCTTCAAAAGCCTATGCAAATAAGTGTGCCATAATACAGTTTTAAATTTGTTTGCCTGGTTCATTTATGTGCTACCAAAATATGCTTATATATATATTTCAATTTCTTAATTTGCCCTGAGGTCATATTATCAGTTAAGATTATGTGTGAAGGAATTTTATAGAGAATTAAACAGACGCCAAGGCTATGATTGGATAGTGGCACTGCAACAAATGGCCACTGTTAATAAAGGCATGAACTTTTAGAATGTTTTGACCTCCTAGTGTTTAATCATCACATTTCTCTGAGTAGTTTTTAAGAATTTCATTTCACAGCAGGCGCAGTTCCAAGCTAGTGAGCACATCGTATAATCTTCATAGCAAGCCCTTCTATTTCCTGTTATAGTTTTTGGCATTAAATACATGAGTTAGTGTAACTAAAGCACCAGAGGAGGGCTTAAATTTGCCCAAGTGGAACATTTTAAATACCTAAACACATTTATGTCTCTTCACTGGAAATGACTACAAGGCCAAAGATGAGTGTGTACGATTCTTGGACATTGGAAAAATTGCCCACTCTGCTCAACGCCATTCCTGGGGAATATGTAGCCCTCTAGATTTGGTGGATGGCAGGTTCCGTCTTCCTGTCAGTGTTTTCAGTGATGAAGAATGAGTGGAGCTGCAGTCCTTGAAGATTGAGAGGCCCCATCCATTCCTTATCCTTGATCTGCCTAGTCAAAGGACACATAAAAAGTATCAAGGTAGATAAAAATACTAAATATTAAATTGAATCCACCCTGTAAAATATATATTATATAATTTTTAGTGTGGGTGGTAGCAAGAAGCAGTTTGCCATACATTTTAATATCTGCACAGTAAAATGGCATGCAGTTGGAAATAATATAGACTACAAGGAAAACATTAATATGTCAGATGATGTACCCCTAGAGAGTGTTAAGAGTCATTTCAATTAAGATTTATTTGAATATTCAGGGTTAGAAATACTCCTTTGATTATAGAAAAAAAGTTATTTTTCATAGTTTTTGGGCAGATTTTACATTTGTAATGATTTAATTATAGCATACATCCAAAGGTAAACAAGATTGAGACCTTTTCTTCTATAGAGCTTGCAAAGAAATTCTGTGTAACTTGTTTTTGCCCTTACAAGCATGCATATGGCATATTGCAGAAGAAGGGAAGCTACTAAAAGTGCCATTTGAAATAAGAAGGTAATGGGAAGACAAGTATTTGTGTGACCCTATCTAGATGTTCTGCAATTTTCCCCAAAGGAAATGACTAATACTTTCAAAAAAATTTTTGGCGAGGGTGAAGGATTCATTTATTTCTCACCATTGATCTGTTTGGGTCATTCCAGATAATTAATGCAAATATGGCTGAAATTCTGTAGTGTCATAGATTCATGATAAAATGGAGGACGCTTATGTTGTTCTCATTGAAGATAATCATGAACATTTCAATCATTAGTTTTATGTAAATAATGTGATGGCAGCCTGAGGTAAACATCAACATAGATTTCAGGATCATAAAATTATTGACATTCTGTATAATTTTATATTACACCTGTGAGAACCTAAGATTACATCTTATGCATTTTAATGCCCTTTCAGGACTTGATATTATCCACAGTAAAATGAAAGACCTTAAAGGAGGGAGTAGTTGTGGCATTTACCCATTTGACATGAATAATTTAGGATATATGCATCTGTGCTGGTTTGTTGTTTGTTGACGGGAGAGTTGGGGAGGAGCCTGAGTGGTTTTAAGGCTCAGCCAATCACTGTATTGGTCAGATAGGGACTGACTGAGAGATACTCTGAAAGGGACTGAGAGACAGTTAGAAACTGAATGAAAGACAGATAGGGTCTGAGAGAGAGATAAGAGATAGGAGTTAGGAACTTTTGAGAGAACATTTAAGCATTGAGTGTCTGTAAGCTTAAGAGCAGGGTGTGCAAGTAACCAATTTCTTCTGTAACCTAACTTTAGTGTATTTGAGCTATATTCTTCCTTTTGTTTGTTCCTGAACAAGTTACCCTTTATGCTTTTAATTCTACTTTGTTATAAACAAACTTTTATCTTTATTCAGTTTAAAGCAATCTGAAAGCATTAATTTACTAAAGAAGCTAGTTGGTGGCATCGAAAGAGGGAAGTTACGGTGGTGCTTGTCAGCAGCCTGTGAAAGGGCCAGGGGCAAAGCACAGTAACACTACAGTAGTGTGTTGTTGTTGTTGTTTTTTACTCCCTTTCTAAGGAGGAGCGGTTGTTAACTACCATTATTTGTTTATCCCAGTTCATGTTGGGGATTAATAGCTGGACACAATGTATACCATGAGGTAGTACCTCATATATAAATGGTGGATGTGGGGAAGCCACACATGAATGACTAAGTGTGATCAGTGGATCCTGCAGTCCACAGTGGATTTAGAAATTTGCCTTAAATCTAGCTACTGTACTCTGGTGAAAGAAATACGGCTCTTTGTCACAAAAGAGATCTTGGGAAGAAGTTTATCATCCTCATCAATGTAAAGAGTAGGTTGCAATATCTAGGAGAATGCAACTCTGCTTTTTCCAAAAACCATTGTGTTCATATGTAGTTACTTTGTAAAGCGCATCAGGAGAGGTATTCTGTTTTATTTTGCTTTGTGTTCTACAGAGAGCACATTCCTGCTGCAGTATGCAAATGAAGAAACAGGAGTTAGCTGCAAGATTCACAGGAGATGCCAGCTTGGCACAAGTTATGCTCTGACTCAGCTCTGCATGTGTCCAGAGGCTGCATAGACTCTGAGACTGAGCATTGCTTTCTCATTCCATAGAATCAAAAGTGTTGGGAATGAAATACTGAAGCTCTACTAAATCATTAGTACCCATGTTGGGGTGGTGGTGAGAAAATGACGTTATTTCCTTTCCTTTATTTATCTTAAACATGGCAAGGGAGCGAACATATTTTACTAGTTGTATTAAAGAAGATTATATAAAGTTGTAGATCTTGTAAAACCATGTGAGATGAAACTCTTTACAAGGATAAAGGTCTTTACAAACTCCTCAGAGTGGGCTCGTTGCTAGATGGTGCAATATATAAATCCAATAAATAAATAAATAAGGATAGATGTTGGGAGGTCCTATCCCGTTGTGCATATTTTGTCTTCTTTTCCCAAAAAGCATTTCCTGGATTATTTCTCTCAGATGCAGTAAAGAGGCCAGAAATGTAAACTGTTACTGGACTCCTAAATGGAAGGGAAGGTGACACTTCATCCTGTCCTGCCTGCTAAAGGGGTGGTAGTGGTGGTGGTGATTATGCTTTTCAGCAGTCTGGTGTGACTGCAAGACAAGGGTGAATTTGGGAGTGAAAGGAAGCCCTTTTCTTTACAGAAATATAGTGATACTCCAAACATTTTGATTGATCTAGAAAACAAAGAGAAATGGTTGATGGAGAGAGATTGAGATCACAAAAACAGATTTTTTGTTGAGATCCTGGAAGAGATAATATTGAGCTAAGCTGCCGAATTAGATTGAAACCATTGTTGTTTAACACCAAAAATGTTTGTCTTAGAGCAGAGACAAATTAGGACTCAAGGCAAGAAAATGGTGATTAAACATTGTAAACTATTAAAGGCAATAGAAAACACTGAAACTGCAGTATAAGCAGGAGAGATAATGGGGTGAAATGGATGAACAGCGAAGGATAGTAGTGGAATCTGAAAAGGAGAGTGAAAACATGAGAAAAGGCATATAGCCAGAGCCCAGACGAGGTGAGAGGTGTTTGAAGAAGAAAAGTAGTGTGTAACCTATTAATTCAGAATTTTCTGACTTAAGAAGCTACTTGGCTGAGTAGTGAAATGTTTCAGTCCCACAAGAAAAGAAGTCCATTTCCCATGACTCAACTCCCCATCAACTCCAAGCCTGAATGTCTGAGAATCTCCACAGAGTTTACAGTTCATCATAGCTGGCATTATCCCAATAAAGAGTCAATTCCAGAAAGAAATCAGACAATCGACAAACATTTCAAAATTCATCTGGCTATCAAAGTATAAGTACTTTCTTTGCTGCAGTAATTCCAGGCAACGCCAAAGTTTGTTCAATGTAAAAGCCTTTTATTCCTACATAGCTTTTATGTTCCTGTATCAAAATGGCAAGTTCAAAATACATTAAAAACAGCCATATATTTGTGAGAAAACTATAGGCACAATACAAAGTCTAAAATTCTCATAGGGCCTTTTCACACGACCCCTAAAATCCATGGCAAATGGCTCCCAGATCTGGAGCTTAAAATTGTTTCCCCACCAGCTCCGAAGTTTACAAAAAATTAAGTGCGACCACGCCCACCTAAGCACGACCCAGCACACTTTTCAAGTACCTGCTCTCCGGGGATGAAAAAATCCTGATGCAGATGTAACGTAGTGAGTGCCGGGCTCTCCTCGCTTCTGTTTGTTCTTGTTTTGCCTCCCGCCCCTTTAAGAGATACTAAGAGACTGGAATGCTGCCAGGAGCAGACAGAGAGGGCAGAACAGAGGTGAGCCGGCATTCTTTTCTTCCTTTTTTTCTCCCTCCCCTCACGCAGACAGCAGCCAGGAGTGCGGAGGGGGTGGGAACACAGGTACAGCGACAAACCCCCAAGATCTCTGGTCCGAATTTAAGTGGCCAGCGGATCTTAGGGGTTGTGTGAAAAGGCTCATAGTCACAGATATGTAAAACTGAAAGCACATAACCTAAAGTTCATCCTTGCAACTTGTAGCAAAATGCAGGTGTCAGAACTAAAACTGTAAGCAAATAATTCAAAAATATAGGAACTAACTTCAAGTAGCAGAAAAATGTTTTACATTACATTCTTTAAATATAGTTCATAGCCTATAAAAGCAGTGAATGAGTCTCCAGAGTACAGTGGTCCCCGTTTTTGACAGTGGTTCCCTAACCATCTGTGATAAAGGAAAATCCGCTGTATGTGGATGCCTGCCCCTCCACAAATGCGACACACAGGGTGCTTATTCTGTGGCCCTATAATCCTCCCACCTCAGTGAACTGAACTGACCAGTGGGGGTGAAGACGGAGTGCTTTTGCTGCTCCACTGAAGACATGGCGCTTGCATGGACCCAGCGTTTTCCAAGCCTTCTCCCTTGCCAAGCTAAAGGAGCCAGCAGGGTCTTCAGAGGAGCAGCAGAAGCACTCCTGTCTTTGCCTTTCCAAGTCCTCCCCCTTGCTAAGTGAAAGGAGCCAGAATGGGCTCTTGGAGCTTAGTGTGGGGGAAGGCTTGGAAAGCACTGGGTCAGTGCAAACTCTGTGTCTTCATGGGAGCAGCGGGAGTGCTCCTGTCTTCACCTTTCCAAGCCGTCCCCTTTGCTAAGCTGAAGGAGCCGGCAGGGGTTCCTTCAGCTTGGTGAGGTGGAGGTGAAAGAGGCACCCCACAAGTGCCCTGTCTTTGGCAAGACTGGGCAGGAGCCCCCGCCCATAAGTTGAGCTTGGTGAGGAGGTGGGGTGCATCAGAAATCTGCGGTATACTGGGACCATGGAAGATGAACTGCAATATGGTGGGGAACTACTGGACATCAAAGTTCTTAAGAATAAAATTGAGAAATGCAAAAGCATTACATAGCTCTAAGCATGTTAAGACACTCAAAAAATTCTAAACCGAGCTCACCCATGCTGTTACAGTGTAAACGTAATCCATTATTTTCTGGAGCTGTTTTATTATCTTTATCCTTGGATAAATGTCCCTCACAATTGCTGCTCACTGATTGAAAGGGTGAGAAATTGATTGATTGGTTGATAGAAAATATTTTACCCAAACTTTCTTAAAAGGGCTCAAGATAGCTTATATCATTTAAAAACATTATTAAATCTAACAGTGAAAAAAGGATCAGATAATGTACTGAAAAACATAAGGAACACCAAAATACATTCAAAACAGTAAGATAAAACAATGTATTAAAATGCCTAGTAAGGCGGCTACTCACTTGTCTGAAGAGCCAGAGTAGCCTCCTGTGGGAGGGAGTTCCAAAGTCTGGGAGTAGCAACATAGAAGGCCTTCTCCTCCCATGTTTATTTATAGTTTAAGTCATTGTTTACCTAATTTGTTGTAAGGTAAAAGGTAAAGGTTCCCTCTGCACATGTGTGCTAGTCGTGTCTGACTCTAGGGGCAGTGCTCATCTCTGTATTTAAGCCGAAGAGACAGTGTTGTGCAAGTTAATGGCCATGTGGCTGGCATGGCTGCAAGGAAACACTGTTTTATCTTCCCGCTTTTTACGGCAGTACCTATTTATCTATTTGCTTTTACATGCTTTCGAACTGCTAGGTTGGCAGGAGCTGGGGTTAACAGGGGGAGCTTGCTCCGCTGCGTGGCACCTGGGATTTGGACCATTGAGCTGCCAGCTTTGCAGCCAACAGTTTTCAGAGCCTTAGTCCACTGAGCCACCATGGCCCCTAATTTGCTGTAAAGCAGCAAATATATTGCTTAGAGGGAATGACTTGCGTCTGAGCACTGACTTTTTTTTGCTTCTTAGCATCAATCCCTACATATAAGTAAAAGTATTATTACTTCTGCTTGTAAGCAACTAATACTGTATGTGTATTTACCTCAATTATCCATCAGGTGGCAATGTCACAGTGAGATTTGTTACATTAAAGATTGTACTGTATATCACAGTTAATACTCTGACATTGCGCATCCCTGATTATTTTGGATTATTTTCTCACATTTTAATTTATTACAGTGCACGCTCATTAATGTTTATAACAAAACCAGACTTTTTTTTGACACGGTGATAATACAAAATGTTGATTAGATAGAGCAGTCTGACTTGTACCAGGCAACTTCATATTTAAAGGATTGTTCAGAAATTTCAGTTTTTTTTTTTAATGTTAAGGTGATTTTGCCCCTTGTCTTATCGGGCCTTTGGCTGTAAAATAAAATTGATTGATTGATTGCCCCTTGTTATTATTTAGCCCCTCATCCCAGAAAAAGAAACCTTCCTTGTAAACAAGCTTGAAACAAATAAAAAGACAAATCAAATGGTTTCAGTGAGCCCTTGAGAACTGTAAAAGAACAACATATGCTGCTACTATGGGAGAGACATAAATATGTTTCCATTAGTGGCCCAATTCCTGTGGTCATAACTAGGCATTTGCCATTGCCTCATGAAATGAAATGAAACAAGATTTCCAGATAAATGGTCTTTTTATCCTGAAACATATACAGTGGCACCTTGTTTAAAGGAATTAATTTGTTCCAAATGAAATTATGTTAAGCAAATCGCGACCATTTTTAAGTTGTATGAATTCGCCCCATAGGCGATTCTGTTAAGCAAATTTCCCCCTATCGCCAGAATTTTTTATGTTGTACAGATTTTATGTTATACAAACCATTTGTTATATGAGGGTGTACTGTAATGTGAAATGCGTTCTGTTGTTGATTTTCTCAGGCTCCTGTGCATCTTTGGTGCATGCGGGTCATTAGTGTTCTTGTATTGTCTTTACCTTTGTTGTTGCTCTGGTGATAATTGTGGTATGAAGTCTAGTATCTTTGCCTGTGTGGAAATTTGAATCAATGTAGGCCTATCGTAACTTGCTTGCTCACTCATGAAAGGAAGGATTCTTTCTTCTTGCCAGGATGTGTAGAGTCAGCAGATAAGAACTCCTGGTTGAGAATGTTTGTGTAACAGCTAAGATCGGCTTTACCAGTTCTTGGAATCCTCAGCTACATGGAAGGTTAAATGATTTGCTGAGGCTAGAATCTCGCTTGGAGTTCCAGTGTGAAATAACAGGATTATTTTGGCATGAATTTATGTGCAGTGGTGCTTGAATTGCAGTCAAGGTGGCAGATTATAATTCATACTCTATGAAGACTTCTGCTTTTGTTTCTCCTCCTCCTCCTCCTCCTCCTCCTCCTCCTCTTTGTGTGTGGCTGAAATAGCATTACTTTGTTGAAAACTAATACATGAACTATATGATATCATCTTACTATAAATTATTCCTGTAACGTCACAACTGCTTAAATTATTAAGACAATCATTTTAACTCTAAACCTCTAAACTATTCTAAACACATTCTGGGATGATTAAATGTATGGGGAAAAGACATATATAGACCCAACACTATGTGTAAAATGTTTCCTTAATTCTTTTAGTTGACAGAATCCTAGCTTTCAGGTTCCTCATTGGTCATATATAAAACTATAAAGATCCAAATATATTGATCCATAGAAAGATTAATATCACTGTATGGAAGCCACTGAAAAGTTATAGGAGAGTGGTTAGGTTACAGGAAGCTTCTTAGAAAGCCATGTGTCATTCATCAAAGTGACTAATATATTAACATTTTTCAAAGATATGTTTACAAGCAATGATGCAGTCATTTTTAGTTCCATTAATAGCATCAGTAATAATTGCACAGTTTTGGACATGATGATGATGATGATGATGATGATGATGATGATGATGATGATGATGATGATGATGATGATGATGACGACGACGATGATGATGATGTGCCATCAAGTCAATTCAGATTTATGTTGACCCTTTTCAGCATTTTCCAGATAGAAAGTGCTTGGAAGTGGTTTACCATTCCCTTCTTTTTTTGGCTGTTCTGGGACTGTCCAGCATGCCCAAGGCTACACACAATGACTCTTCTCCCAGAAGGCAGAATGGGAAATTGAACTCCCTGATTCTGGCTCCACAACCAGATACCCAGACCACTAAAAAAGGAAATATTTTTAAAATAATCCAGTATTCCTATAAACTATTCCTAGTTTATAGGAATACTGGACTGATAATGAATTTTTTATTTTGAATATTTTTACCCCACCTTTATCCATGGAAGAGGACCCAAGGGGGCTAACAATAATGAGTGACAATATACAGTCCAGAACATTTAGACATACTCAAGTTAGGAACAGAGAATTAGAAGAGGCATTTTAGAACATTCAAAGTTAACATTAAAGCTACAAAGAGCACATGAAAACAGGAAAAATCCATTATGAAGGATGGAAACTAATATTGAAAACACTGGTGTTCATGCATGGTAACCCATCTAAAAGTCATATCATAGGTAGTCCAGCATTCAGGGAAAGCCTGCCTGAAGAGAAAGGTCTTTGCCTGCTTCTGGAAAGTAAAATAATCACCACGGGATTTATCGTATGGATGTTATGGGTAACTCCAGTTCAGAGTTTGCAGCACAATAGCCCAAATCCTCTTGCTAAGCACAGTAAATTGCACAGTAAATTGCACTGGAGGTCCATTGAATCAATAAACATTTGTTGAGTCAACTCAGTAAATTCCATTTCTTCAGATAGGCCCATTCTAGTGTGGTTTATTCCATTAATTAAGCAATAGGAGTTTAGTCATTGGCTAAAACGTAAGTTGCAACTAAAGTCACCCCACTGAATTAGTGGAAACAGGAGTTAACTTGCAAAATCTCCACTGATTCAGTGGGACTGTTCTAATTATGACTTACTAGTGGATTTTAGAGTGAGTTTGTAAACTCAGGTTTGACTTTAAAAAGATAAATATAAAGCAAAGAAATGCAAAAGAGTAATGCTGCATCGTTGCTATCTCCTAGAATGAAAGGTAGGTTGCAGAAGCATTTTGAACATGGACAACAGTTTGGAAAATTGGGTAGCTCCATATTGACCAGTAGCCTTAAAAGGTACAATTTGTAAATACAGCCAGGAATCATCTTCTTTTGGGTAGATTGTTTAAAACTTCTTTTAAGAACATCCTGAGTTGCTGTCATATTTAGTTTCCTCACATGTTAGGATGGTCCTGTCAGATCTTTAGAAAATACACACATGTACTCAGACCTGGTGGATATTGTTGTATTTAAGGAAAATGAATTTGTCAAACACCAATTCACTTTGCATCCAGACAATTCAGCAGAGCCATTTTAGTATCCACTGCCATTATTAAATGTTCTCCCATATATTGTCAATTGAAAATCAATGTATAATTGTCTAATCATGCTTCAGGCAACAGTAAATGTCAATTACTGAGTACTTTCAGAAGTGGAGAACTTTCTTCAAATCCTCACTAAGGCAGTTTGTAAACATTGATCAAGTTACAAGCCTGGCAGGAAAACAAACACTATAAAATGGTTTTTAATGATTAAGGGCTCATTGTCTAGGCTTGTTGTTCAAGCTACTGTTTGCAAAAATCCATTGGGGGAAAACAGTTTACAGTATTACTTCAACAACAAGGAAAAAGTAATTATGTGGTCATTTAAAACAATAAATAAATAATCATTAGTTCTTTCTTTTTCAGTGTATTTACATAACACCCTTTTATCATTTAGCCTAATGTGAGGAGATAAGGGGCAATGCTGTCATAATGCTGCCATTGGGAAGAGTCAAGTAGAGATGGACACGAAACGAAAAACGAAATGCTGTTTTGTCATGTTGTTAGATAATAATTTACTTTGTTACCTAACAAAACAGTAGGACATGTTTCAGTTCATTTTGTGATGAAACACCATTTCCCCCCTCTAGGACAAAATGTTTCATCCTAGAGGAAATGACAGGGAAGTGATTCTAGGTAAGCCCCTGAAATTTGGAAAAGTTTTGGTTTTAGGGGACAGAGTTATTAAGGTCCAAACGAGGTGCCCCTAGGAAAAATTCTTTCTAATTGGATTTGGAATGGAAGCCAAGTTGTGGCAGTGCTAATTGCTCACCCGGGGCTAGGCTTCCAAATCCAATTTGGATTTGGACCTTAATAACTCAGCTCCCTGACCCCCCAAACCTTAATAACTCAGCTCCCTGACCCCCCAAACCTCCCCTGGGGAGGCCGGGGAGGCTCCTCCCCTTTTCCTCCGCCGCCCTCCTCTGTTTCGTGTCCATCTGTAGAACAAAGTAACTATGTTTTTCTTTTTAAAATGGCCGGGCCTTGCACTGCAAGTACTGAGTTGTCATTTGTGGGTCAGTGGCAGAATGAAAATGCCCAGTAGGGATATATCTCCATGTTCTCAACTCTAATAAGCTAACCAGTATGCTGTCAAACATAGGGCAAAAGTAACTTGATATCTATTTCACATGGAAATGTTTTGCGGGTTGAAACACATGGAGCAGTACTCTATTATTGCATTCCCTGAATGCAGTATTATATTAAACACATATAGGGCTTTTCTGAAGTTTCTGCATGTAAAGATCCAGGAGTGAAAGTCACACTGAAATCAATGGGAACCATCTGTGATTTGTAAATATGCAAACTAAGGCTTATGTAGAGAATTTTGCTCTGTTCTTAATAAACAGGATGCTGGCCAATGAAGTGGATAAGACTATATAAAAAGTAATTATGAGATAGATAGATAGATAGATAGATAGATAGATAGATAGATAGATAGATAGATAGATAGATAGATAGATAGATAGATAGATAGATAGATAGATAGAATGTCCAGTCACAACTTGTAGCTTGGATCAAGGATTTCCTGCTGACCTCCACATTTTCACATAGCATCCTAGAGTGAGGCTGTGCATTTTTGAGCTCTGAAATAATATTGTGCAAACTCTAGCCATGAAAATATAGTTTATTTAAATTATTTCAGACATTTCATGAGCAATGTGGTTTGATGTGCATTATTATTTTGAAAGATGCCTTCACTACACAAAGTATTTCCTAAAAGGAAATTAATATCTATCTATCTATCTATCTATCTATCTATCTATCTATCTATCTATCTATCTATCTATCTATCTATCTATCTATCTATCTACATACATGTTTAATTTTTATTTTTTTCTGCAGAATGACTTAAATAATAATTTCAGCAATTCTTTTGGAAAGTCTATAACAAAGCGGCTTCAAGCATTTTCTATTATGTTACATGTGTGTGTGTGTGTGTGTGTGTGTGTGTGTGTGTGTGTGTGTGTGTGTGTGTGTGTGTGTGTGTGTGTGTGTGTGTGTGTTGTGTTGTGTTTTTACAGTCGTGACCGACTCTTCGTGACCCCATGTCCATGGAGTTTTCTTGGCAGGAATACTGGAGTAGTTTGCCAGTTCCTACTCCAGGTGCCTACAGCACCTGGTATTCCCTGGTGGTCGCCCATCCAAGTACTAACCAGGGCCGACCCTGCCTAGCTTCCAAAATCAGGCAAGATCGGATATGCTTAGGGCTCACTCAGACCATTGCATGCTGGCTCTTATATGACTTCTCTTTATGACTGAAAAGCGACTACAGAACTACTATGTCCTTTCAGGCACTCATCAACAAATACACCATAGAAATACTACTTTAGGAACATTTGGGGAAGGGAATAAAACTGTCGGCTACCTCCTGGTAACACAATACAAGGTCAGGAGTGTTAAGAGGAATTGATGACATGGATGATTCCCTGCAGCCATGTTTTTCTCTGTCCAGTGTTTGGAAACAAGAAGAAGAAATCCAAAAATGATCTACCTGGTTCTCTGAAGTATCAGTTGTCAAGGTGCTGCTTGATGCTGCTAGATGACAGATATACACACAGATTTATTTTTGCTGCTAAAAAAAGAGTGAAAGATTAAAAAGCAAATTTGGTAGGAGCTTCTTAGTACAGTGGTCCCCAACCCCCGGGCCGCGGACCGGTGCCGGTCCGTGGACCGGTTGGCACCGGGCCGCCTGGGGAGGCCGGGGAGGCTCCTCCCCTTTTCCTCCACCGCCCTCCTCCTCCTCCTCTTCTGTCCCGCGGGCAGCCGGAGGAGGAGTCGCCGCCGCCGGGCACGGCGCACGGGCGGGGTGGGGGGGGAGCCCGGGGCTCCTGGGCGGGTGGGCCCCGCCTCCTCCTCCTGTCTGAAAGGAAATCAGAATTTTACAGAGAGGTAGAACAAAAACTGTTAGATTATATGGATGAAAAACTCCTAGAATCTATGAACTCTGCTCTTTTGTGCTTAATTTGTTTTCTTGGATACCAATTTGAGCTTGTTCTTAAAAAGCAGGACTCATTTTTAAATCATTGTGAAGATTTATTTTGGGCGGGGCATGAAAACTATTCCAGAACTTCTATACTCGTTCTTATGGATTTTGTTTCTTTTCTGCCTCATGCCCTAGCTCTTATCTCAGAGTAATTCCACGAGTGGACCAAATGCTAAAATTGGTCTGTTTCCAAATAGCTGCAAGAGACTCTGCAGGTCTGCCTCATTAAGAAAGAAAAAGAGGATTCATGTGCACAGGTTGATAGAACAAATTAGTGTAACCACATAACATTTCCTGCATTAAAATATAGGATTTGTGTCTGCAACCAAGCTTCATCATATCTTCTAAGTCACATAGAAATGGTTTCCCTACAGTCATTGCACCCTGCAAGGTTTTCCCATTTACATCCAAACCTATAAAAATAGGTTTCTTCAACACCTGGCTCAGTTTAATGACAGGGTAATTTGATATTGATGGAGCCTAATAAAACTGATTTAGACTGTGTTCTGTTCTTAAGAAAGCTCCATTTTTTTCTAATTGAAAATGGCTTTGCCTTCATTCTGTCAGAAATTTTTAGCAGATATACCTGTTCAGAGAGAAGCCTGGGGAAACGTTTGATAAAGCTACACACAAATGGTACAGTACTTCTGAACCTAGGATGGTGGTTTCACTGCTGGCTATTGTTGCTAGGAGTTGCATAGAATCATAGAATCATAGAGTTGGAAGAGAGTCCAACTCTCCAGTCCAACCCTGTGTATCTTGCTATTCAATAGATTGTTGCAAAGTGCAAAAAGCAACAAAGCTCCTAAAAATTCTATGGTTGAAATCACCAGCTATATTTTTCAGGATTTAACGAGAGAACAGAACAGATCAAAGTAGATGATACTCAGCTGAGGAGAGGTGTTTGCAACGCTAGTCTTTGGTCATTTAGTTTGTACCTCATGCTTACAGGGCAAAGGAGGGTTAAATAACTAAATGCATTTTAAGCAGTGTTTTAACACAATGAGGATTCCTCTTATCCCACAGACAAGCTCCTGTCACTTATTTAGTTGCTTAACCAGACATAATTATTGCAGAGAAGAACAGATATCCAGAGAAATAGACATGGAACTTTATGTATCCAGACAGCTCTGCCATGTTGCAATTTCCTCAGTGCCGCTCATTTTCATAAACATTTATGTATTTGGCCTGGAGATCTTCCCTTCCCAACCACCCCTTTGTGCAAGTGCACCTTGATGAATCCTAGATGACATGTTCTTCTACAACAGTATGTTGCATACGTATATATTGCAAATGAATGTTGAATATATATTTGACTTTTACTATGTCCCTAGTGGTGGCTTTTATCCTGTATTAGTTTTCAGCACTTCTTTCAAGGCTACTGATGTGACTTGGAGCAACTAGCAGAGGTGAAACTGGACACCAGTGGTTTGAATCTCCACTGTGCCACCTGAGGTCACTCACAACATATGTGGCTGGTGCAATTGCATGTCTTGCAACTAGTGTGCCCTTGGCTGAGTTGTATGATTTTAGGACATTGGCAGAAGAAAGGAATAAACCACTTCTAAGATATTTCTACATATAAAGCTCCAAAAAGGTTGCCATAAATCAGAGTTGACTTAGAATCATAGAATCATAGGGTTGGTAGAGACCTCAAGGGCCACCCAGTTCAACCCCTGCCATGCAAGAACCCCCCAACAAATTACCCTGACAGATGGCCATCCAGCCTCTGCTTAAAAACCTTCAAAGAAGAAGAATCCAATACCTTCTGTGGCAACATATTCCACAGTGTTCCCCTCATCCACTAGTTCCCGTAAAAGCGGAACTGCTGTAGAAGTTTCTAGACTCTGGGTGTGGCAGGCTAAAGGGTATTTAAGGAAATGTTCTAGACTATTTGGGGGTCCAGAATCTCTGTGACCACTGTAAGCATCATTAAGATTCTGTGACCCTAAATGCATTTAGTTCTTGTGTGTTTGTCTTGTCAAATGTTTTACTATCTTTGCATTCTTTTTACTTTCTATTTGTATTTTGTAATAAACCTTAACTTGCTCCAGACTTCAAGGTGTAGCAGTTCTTATTTTTACACTAAAATGTAAATTTATTGCCTATTCTCCAGGACTTCTCAAAGATTATTGCAACTGGTTCTGAAATTACTTCTGCCAGTTCTTTTAATATCTTTGGGTATAATTCATCTGGCCCCGGAGACCTAAATTCATTCAGGGTTTCCAGGTATCCCTGTACTACTTCCCTATCTATCCTTTGTGTCATTTTCTACCATACCTCATCTACTCTTCATCCTAACTGAATTCCTTTGTGGAGAAAATTGATGCATAGAATGTGTTGAGTAGTTCTGCCTTTTCCCTATCACACATTAGTAACTGGCTATCATCTCCACACAGATACCCTATCATTTCCTTATTTTTCCTTTTGTTGTGGACATAATGTAAAAAAAACCCTTTGTACTATTTTTAATCTCTCTGGCAAGCCTAAGTTCATGTTGTGCTTTAGGTATTTTTACCACCACCCCCTGCATATACTGGCTATTTGCTTATATTCCTCTTTGGTGCATTCCCTCCTTTTCCATTTCCTGTACATGTTTTTTTAATACTTAGTTGAGCGGAAAGTTATTTAGTCAGCCATTGCAGTTTCCTTAGACATCTCCCATTTTTTCTTCTTGTTGGAACTGTTTTAGATTGTGCCTTTAATATTTTGCTTTTAAGGAGCTCCCATCCATCTTGGACTCCCTTCTCTTTTAGTATTTCGGTACATGGAATCAAGCCAATAATCCACTAGTTTATAAACATTGGCTTTCTAAAAGTCCAGGATTCTTGTCTGGCTTAGCTTTACCTTCCCACTGTATAAAAAATTCCAAGAGGGCATGGTCACTTTTACCTAAAGATCCCACCACTTTGACCCCATTTACAACATCCTCCCTATTGGTTAAGATCACATCCATCTAAAATAGCTTGTTGCCTCCTTCACCTTCTGGACAGTGAAATTGTCTGCAAAGCCAGTAAGGAATTTATTGGACCTTGCGTTCTTAGTCGAGTTAGACTGCCAACATATATTGGGATAGTTAAAAGCTCCCATTAGTACTATATCTTTCCCTTTTGGCTGTGTGGCCATCTGCTCACGGAAGGTATCATCCAACTCCTCCAGCTAGCTAGGAGGTCTGTAATATATCACCACAGTGACATCCCTCTCATTTTCTCCCCCTTAATTTTTACCCAAATACTCTCAACCTGACTTCCCAGGTGTGCATCCTGGATTTCTTCAGCAGTATAAATGTCCTTAACATATAAAACTTCTCCTCCTCCTTTCTTACTAGGTATGTTCATCTGAAACAGGTAATACCCTCCAATAACTACATTCCAATCATCAGTCTCATCCCAACAGGTTTCAGTGATGCCAATTATATCATATTTATTTTTGGTATATTAGGAATTCCAGCACGTCCTGTTTGTTTGTTTGGTGTAGAGGCATTTAAGACTTGATGACATATAATTATTATTAATGCCTTGCTTACTTAGTGCTAACAAAAACCAAGTGTGTCAAAATCTTCTTACTGCATTTGAAATGTCATCACCAGTGATGCTGCTCCTTAAACCCCCTTCTTTTGTCTATTGAACCAGTGATCTAAGATCATGAAACACTATTGAATAGGGACTAAAGCTATGCATGTAAGTGTGTTCAGCTACTGAATTTAAATAATTATGAATTACATCCTGGCTTCTAAAGTTCTGTGAAATAATCCTTAGAATTTGACCTCCCGGGAAATAAGGATTGCATGCCGTCCAACTCAAAACAGAACCATGAAATGTGTTTTTGAAGTGTGGTATCATATTAATTGAAATAATGAAAATTAATATTACTGGCCTTGTCATGCTCATGGATTTTTTTGTGCCTTATTTTTATCTAACTTTCATAGTATTGATTTTCAATCAAGTACTAACCTATGAAATGATAAAACTGTGGAGTGTTTGAGAATGCTTAATCAAATGCATTTTCATGCATATGAGAAAGTTTTCCCTTCCCAACATGGTACTTGATTCATAGACACTGGCTGAAATCCTGTTACTTAAGCAGCATGCTTTTTTGTAGTAAATGGCATTAGAGGAAGTTTATTGAATCACTGGAATTGTGGTGAGTTAATTCCTCCATGAGTTAAATTCATTCAAATAGGCCTACTCATGTTGTAACATACTATATAAAGTAAGTCACAACTACAGTAGGCCTATTTGAATGAATGGAATTTATGGAGGAGTTGACTCACCAAATAGTCTTTGATTTAATGGGCATACTGTAGTGCGATTTGCTGCACTAAGCAGGAGGATTTCAGCTGTGCTTCGTAGTATCTAGTTTTCCTTCCAACTGTGAAGAACAAATGAATGTCTAAAAGTCTTGTTTGAAAAGAAGAAGATTTAAAGAGTTGTTAAAAAAATTGTTCGCCTAGGCCAGTGCTGTCCAACTTTTAGCAGCCCATAGTCTACTTTTTTATGACTCTGTGGTAGCCTCATCTCTCCACTATGCTGCAGTCTGCTGGGGTTTAGGTAGTACTGAACGGGACAGGAACAGACTGAGCAAGCTGGTCAGGAGGGCTAGCTCTGTCTTGAATGCCCCCTGGATTCTGTGGAGGAGATGGGTAAGAGGAGGATGTTGGCCAAGCTGACATCCATTATGAACAATACCTCTCACCAACTGCACCAGACAGTGGAGGCTTTGCATAGCTCCTTCAATGGCAGACTTAAGACATCCCCAATGTGGGAAGACACACTACCACAGATCTTCTGTTCCCACTGCTGTTAGACTCTATAACTCTACAGTCTCACCTGCTGTTCATATGGAGGCATATTGTAGCTCCTTTTTCTTTTTCTTTTTTTCACATTTAAATTTTTCTGTTCAAGTTTTATAGTGTATATTTTTATATTGGAATTTTAATTTTATTTAATCTCTAGTATCTATTTTTCTTTCCTTTTCACTTTGTACTTTTTGTGCACCTACCCTTCTTGATTGTTCTTTGTATCGGGAGCCGTGTAACAAGTAAATTTCCCTGATGTGGGATTAATAAAAGATCTATTTTATCTTATCTTATAGGGTAGGAGTGCATTGTTCTAGGCAGCAGAGAGCTGACATAACTGGTCTGCCAATATTGAACCACTTTGATTCTCAGTGGTAATGCTGAGACATGGGTGGTTCTATTAGTCATCACCTGTTCCCTGTGGAAAGGATTGTGCCCAACAAACATAGCCCATAACTGCCAAGATGAGCAGAGCCTTCCTTTAATCTCACAGATTGTTTCTTGATGGCTCAAAACTGAAAATGCATGAGCTTTTACTTCATGCATAAGTCTTTTCTTTTTCTTTTTTCAGTTTAATGGCTTATAGAATTTTTCCTACTTCCATGTTTTATATGATCTCTTACAACTGGTTCAAATTACAGTGAGATTTTTAAATTAAATATTATATAATGTGATATATCACGGTTTCTTTGTTTTCTCAACAGTTAACATGCTTTTTTTTAACACCACATGAACTACTTTTGCATGATAATTCAGTCATGGGTTCATAGTCTTCCATGTGTGCTTCTGTGTTGTTACGTACCATCAAGTTGCTTCCACCTTATGGCTACACTACTAATGAGAGATATCCAAGATCTCCTGCCCTCTACAACCTTATTTGGCACTCATAATAAACACAAACCTGTGGTTTCCTTTGGGAAATCAATGCATCTTAACTCTACTCTTCCTCTTTCTGTGCTGCCTTCAACTTTTCCCAGCAGCAGCATCTTTTCTAGAGAATCTCAGTACCTATGTACTTAGCAAAAATTTAGATTTTATGTAAGGTTTGTTTGGTCATGAGTATGAAGAGGGAAAACTGATGTGCTGTATATTGCCTCCAATCTGGTTCATAAACAACTTACCTGTTTTTCTTGGAAAGGCACTCAGGCGTGAATTGAAGGATAAAGAACAAGCCATCCTAAATGCTGTAGATCAAGCACGAGTGTTCCTTGCTGATCAGCCAATCGAAGGTCCTGAAGAACCAAGAAAGCATTTGCATTCAAAATCAGGTCAGTTGCTAACATTTTCAAATTTGATAGAAACAGTTTTTGCAGCATTTGAAATTTAAAAATCCAATTTCTCAATTTAAAATTATTGTTACTTTGATTTTGTAAAAATCATGGTTTTGGTAAACCTCATTGCATTCAGAATTGTTTTTGATAAATTGTGTATGTTTTATGCAGAATCTAGCAGTAACTAATTACAGGTAGCAATATTATTTCTATTGGGAAGGCAAAGGTGGGAGCTGAGAACAATATTATATTTCATCACAGTGGTGTGTATGTGTGTGGGGGGAGGTCATAGTGAGTTTGCTTAATTTTGGTAATGAACCTGCCTTATTTAGGGGAGAGGTACATTTTTGACTTTATGGCCCATAGGATGTAGTCAGCTACTGAGCACATCATTTGTATATATAATTTTTGTGCTATTTTACTGTAGGTACCTTATGTTTTCCAAGTTTCTTCTCTCGTAGCTGTACATGATACACACCTGCAGATGAAAAAAATGAACATTATCCCTTGGATCAGTTCTTGCCAGGCTCTTATAATGGATCATGCCCCAAGCTGTTTTGAACAGGGAAGTGAACACTGTGCTCCATTGGGAAGCTTTGATGAAAGATTACCTGTATATTCCAACTTAAATGTAAATTGAGAGAATCCTGATGAAAAATATTTCCCAAGTTTGAATTTATTCAGGCTATTGCATTATGAGACAGTAATCAGTAATGTTCATTCAGCAGTTGAGAAAATTAGGTTTGTGAGTGACACAGTGGTAAATTGCTTCATTTAAGGAATAGCTGGGTTTTGAGTAGCTAATTAACACCTGGTTTGTTCCAACTTAACCATATTTATAAAGAAACAAATTATTAAAAAACCCTCTTATTTTGCTTGTCTTGGAACTTCAAGCAGTACACCTGTTTGATAAGCCATGTAACTGCAATGATTTGACCTTCCTTTTATACCATACAAGCTAGTAGTATCTCCGGGAGAGAGGCTTACATTGATGCCAAGCTTTAGGAGTAAAGTTTTCATCACTTCGTATTAACCATTGATGATTCATTCCCATTATTTAGTCCAGGTTGTCACCTTAAGGGGAATCCATCAGACAGCCTCAGGTCTGAGAGCACAAAGATAACCCTACAACAGACCAAAGGCGCAAAAAGTCTACTTCCTATGGGCAAATGACAAAGGATAATACAGGGCAGTTCTGCACCTTATTTTTACACAAAATTGTTATACACAAGGTTTTTATGAGTTAAGCTCTAGGCACAACACAGCACCACAAAAGCAATATTTGGGGGGCTGTGTGTAGCTTATATGAAGTGCTTGGCTCAACAGTAATGCAGAGAAAAACAAACAAAATACAAAACAGATACTTCAAAAGCATTTAGTGCACTGTGGTTCTTAAATTAAGGTGTAGCAAACCAAGTTCAAGAGGCTCCAGTGGGAAAATCGGTGGCAGAGTTGTTGTTACACGCTGTCTAGTCACCTCTGACCCATTGCCACCCTTTAAAATGAGTGGTCTCCAAATGTCTTGTTCTCAACTGTACTGGTCATGTCTTGTAAACTGAACCCTGTGATTTCCTTGAGAAAGTCAATCCATCTCCTATTTGGTCTTCCTCCTTTCCTTTGGGCTTTCCTGCCCCACCTCCTCTGGGCACTGCCTCAGAGTGAGTGCCTGCTGGAGGATGAGGAGCTTTGAAGAGCCAAAACTCTGTTCAGTTGATAAATGAATGGGCACAGACCACTAAATCAGGTGTCCCTCTCTATCACAGAGTGTCTCTCTTCTGTTTCTTGGCTGGAGTCTCCATGTGGAATGATGATTGAACCAATGTATACAAAATCTTAATTTCATTCCCTTCATTATCAACATTAAAGTTGTGTCCTTCTGTAGTCATGATTTTTTTTTCTTAATGTCCAACTGCAGTTCTGCTCTCACACTCTTTTCTTTCACTTTCATCAGAACTTGTTTTAGGTGACTATGGTCATCTATATATCTTAAATATCTGATGCTACCAATTTTTGCTTCTCACTCCTGTGAATCTAGTCCAGCTTTCTATGTAATGTGTTCTGCATAGAGACTGAACAGAGAAGGATATAAAATGCACCCTGGTCTAACACCTTTGCCTATAGGAAACCATTTTGTCTGTCCATACTGTGTCCTAACAATAGGTTCTTGTTCAGAATACAGGTAATAGAATGGAATAAAAGTGGTGTTATGGTATTTGAAAATGTATGTTTATAAGGTGTTAAAATCATTAAAGGGGTACAGAAATATTTCCCTGAAAGTGAAAGTTCTTCAACTTAACCAGCTGTTTATGCAAAGATGCTATGAGAAAACCAGCCTGTTTTCCAACTGAGTCTGGGAATAAGGTCACATTGCACATAAACACTGCAAAGTTGTTTTATTCAAACCTGCCAATTTAGTGTTTGGGAGACAGACAACGTTGTGAATGGAAACTGGTATTTCACAACCCTAAAGCATATCTTTAGGAAAATGTAAGTCCTTGAAATACAGGTTTTAAGACTGCCACATTAGTGCTAGACTAACAAAAACAGCAGGTAAGTGTCTCATAGGGCAGCAAGAAGTAATCAAAACATAGGTGTTTGTCAGCATCTTTATTACTGGTAGGAATTAGAGCATATGGAAAGTCTTTGGGATTTTCTATTATGATCGTACATCCTGGTGTGAGATACTACTATAAAACCTGGTTGAGATAAAAGAAATGATTTACGATTGGGGGAAAGGGGATAAAGGAATAGAAATAATTGAGCACAGCCAGCCAGATTAAGGAGTGAAAACAGTGCCAGGCAAGCATTTCTAGAAGAGAAGAAAAGATTCAGAAGTGATGGAAATCCAGTTGCCATGACTCAACTTCCAGATAACCTCACCTGGATGATTGAGAATCCCCACAGACATATTTTCAATAAATTACTTATTTTTCCATGTATAAGACTATATTTTTACTAGAACTATTGGACTAAAAATTTAGGGTTGTCTTATGCACAGAAGTAAGCCAATGAGAGAAACACATGGTAGAGAAACTGTTATTTCGGGCTGGAAAATTGGGGGTCATCTTATACATGAGGGCATCTTATAGACAGGAAAACGTGGTATGTTCTGTCCTCAGCCTTGTGCTCTTCTGCTTTGTCTTGCAGTTCTTCCACTTCCACTTTTTGGGCTGTTGCTGCTGAAGAGTTCTATGTTAGTTTGCAATTGCTGCATGTATATGCTGTTTCGTTTTCACACACAAAGTCAAGTATTGCATCCATACAAATTATCCCCACTGAAGTATCTCTTCCCTCTGTAATCCATTACCTTTTAACTTTCTTCTGTTTGTTCCTTTGTCTTCTCTGCCTTAAAGGAGGCTGGGACAGTGTTCATTTATATGTGTCTCTCTTGCTACTTGAAGGTGGCTCTGTAAAGCTACTGCATGCCATGCTCTTGTTTTGCAAAATAATAACAGAACATGGTGGATATCTTAGAATTTCATTTGGTAAATGCTTTAACGGTCCCGTGGCAAACTAATATCTATTAGAGGAAGGATAGGTAGGCTGGGAGAAAGGCACAAAGGAAGCTTTTGGAAGCTTTCTAAAAGTAAACGTTTTTAAAAGTTGCTGAGTATTCGGGAAATCCCACAAATAATAACAGGCAATTATGCTGCCTAGATGCCCTAAGCACATCCAATCTCGCCCGATTTTGGAAGCTAAGCAGGGTCGGCCCTGGTTAGTACTTGGATGGGAGACCACCAGGGAATACCAGGTGCTGTAGGCGCCTGGAGTAGGAACTAGCAAACCACTCCAGTATTCCTGCCAAGAAAACTCCACGGTCATGGGGTCACGAAGAGTCAGTCATGACTGTAACGACACAACTCACAGCAAAGATTATTTTCATAGATAAGTCCTTCTAAATTAAACATTCACCATCTGTCCTACTCTTTAATTAAAAATGCAAAAAAGTACAACAAATCTAAGCTGAGTCATAAGTGAGGTATTTGTTATGAGTAATTTACATGCTTGCATGTCAGGCAACATCTGGCATTGTTGCATATGGTAAGCTAAAGAATGGTGATAGCAACCACTGTGGGGCAGCATTTGTTATTGTGACCAATATCTCTCAGGGCTGCTTTGAAAGCTTTAAAACCTAAAATACATTTGTTTCTTAGGAGGCTGCTGAGGAAGGAACAAGAGGCATCTTCCTATTGTGATGTTAATAGCCCTGCAAAAGTCCTATTTGATACTTTGGGAGGGCTGATAGTCACTCCTGTTATTTGCATCTAAGAAGTGCATGCCTGGAGGCCTAATGAATTGGTGGAGCATGTGTGTGTTTTTTATATCAAAAAGAAGAAGAAAGAAAGATAAAATTCTATTTATCTAGGGCAGTAAATGTGCTCATTTTCTGTAGGAAAATCAACATGAAGATAATAGCCTAAATCCAGTGTCAAGCTAGTGGATGTCTACTGGCCTGAAATAACTTTCTCTTCCTTCCATTCTAGCAGCCTTGCTTATCATCCAAAAACAGATTCCTAAGGTTTTTTTCTGGCCCTCCTGGGCAAGCTTTAAGGGTTCTGGGGCCAGGAATGTAGCAGAGGAGAGGGAGAATGCCTCCCCCCCCCCAGTTTCACTAAGGAAAGCAATGCCACAACAATGCTGGATCCTGCTCAATGTTATTAAGTTCAAAGGAAACATAGCCAAGCATTCTGCAGACAGATTAACAGCTAATTAAACCTTATAATATTTGTTTGTTAATTTTTCCCTCTTTTCATAGAAGTATCTTTGTTCGTCGGTCTTGGCATGTTGATGAAATTAAAGGGAAAGACTAGGATGGCGAGCTGAGGCCAAAATATAGTGGCACCTGAAACAATCCAGTGTTTTAATCAGAGCTATCAGAAATCAAAATTATTATCTTGTTCCAAGGGTTTTTTCCTCTTTTTCTTTTATCCCCTTTAATTTTGCCTGCATTTTAATACAGAGGTACCTTGTAAGATGAATGCCCCGTAAGATGAAAAACTCATAAGACAAAAAAATGGGACTGAAAGCTGCTCCTGCCAGCCTGACACCCAGCTGATTTTGACAGCTAGGGGCTGTCAGGAGGAGCCTTCTAGGAGGGAGAGGTGACAGAGGCAGAAATTGGTATAATCTCCACCTCCATCACCTCACCCTGTTCTTTTCTTTCTCCTTCTCCTCCTGGCTGCTTAGATGTCTTCGCAGTGCCCGGTGGCTGCCAGCAAAGAGATCCAAGCAGCCAGGAGGAGGAGAAGAAGGAGGAGGATGGGGGTGAGGTGAGGATACAGCCACTCCCACTTTGTCCAAGTCTTCATGCCGAGCTGTTTCGGTGTGGAGACATGGCCAAAGGGGGGGAGACATTTGTCTGCTTGTTCGTAGCTGCAGTTTACTCTCCAGCCATGCCTGTCTTGGGATGTCCAGAGTAGCATGGCTGGAGAGTAAACCAAGGCTGTGAATGAGCTGACAAGCCATTGTGGAGACTGGCAAGGATACCCATGCAAAGGGATGGTGGCTGTCCCGTTGCCTCACCCCCTCTCCTCCCCCTCCCCCTCCTGGATGCTGGGTTGTCTTTGCAATGCCCAGTGGCTGCCAGCGAAGAGATCAAAGCAGCCAAGAGGAATTGGAGGAGGACGGGGATGAGATGATGGGGCAGCTGCTCCCACTTCACTCAGGTCTCTGAGCCAAGCCATTTTGGAGTGTGTAGACAAAGGAGTGTGTGGCTGCCCTGACACAGGAAGGGGACGAGATGTTGAGTCACCCCTCACCTGTCACCCCTCCTGTGTAGGGGAAGCCAGCAAAATAAGGGAAGCTTTCCCCCCTGCCCCAGCCTGCTCCCCCCCACTTTGCTGGGTTGGGGGAAACACTCCCAATCAACGGTAGCCAAAGGGTGCTCCCCGCAGCCCGCAACAGACAGGTGATTTTGACAGCTTGCCTGTGTCAAAATCAGCTGTTTGTTGGGCTGCCAGTTGATTGGGGGGGGTGAGACAGCCTTCCCATGGGAATGTATTGAAAACCAATGTAATCCATTCCTTGGTTTTGACTTTTCTGAATTTTAGAACGGATGAATTGGTTTTCAGTGCATTCCTATGGGAAACCGCGTTTTGCAAGATGAAATTTTGGAACATATTAATTTCATTTTACAAGGTACCACACTGTACTTGTTCCCCTTAAAGTGTCAGGATATCATGCCCACCTTGGCAGGGCTTTCCATGAAAGTCTCAGGGAAGAAAATTGTGTTTCTCCTTTAGGGCTTTGTGTTGGGGCCACTCGTGTGTGTATAAATATGCAGGGGGAGACAGAATAAAGGTGCTGAGATTAAAAGGTTGCTATTCAGTGGAGGATGGTGACCACATAATTCATCCTTCCACAGTCTACCATGCTCCAGATGTTTTGGACTACAGTTTCTAAAATTCCAGTCTATTGGCCGTGGTTAATGGGACTGATGGGAATTGACACTCAACATGTATGGAGAATAGCAGGTTGGAGAAGAAAGATGAGCCAGAACAGCCACTATAGCAGTAGTTCCCTACCTTGGGTCTCCAGATGGTCTTGGATTAAAACTCCCAGAAATCTTCACCACTGGCTGTGCTGGCTAGGAGTTCTGGGAACTGTAGTGCAAGAACATCTGGGGACTCAACGTTAGGAACCACTGCACTATTAAGAATAGTCTATCCTCCTGCTGGTTCACATACTTTGTCTTCACCTATTTTGGACTTGAGGTCCAATAATTGTTCACCATTGGCCATGCTGGGTCAGCTTCTAGGAAGGAGTTCAAGACAAAAACATCTAAAGACTGAGAACTATAAATCTTGAATCATTTATTCTTTTAATATTTTACTTTTTATACATATTTTATATTGTTTGGGAAATGTTATGCAACAGTGCTGAATTCTGTTATGCCATATGAAATAAATAAATACATTATTTATGCCAAACAAAATAAGTAAGTTATTCAAACTAACTCTTTACCTCCTACCCGGATTATGTCACTAAAGTTCACCTACTGTGGACATATTATTCAGGACAGTACTCAAAATGCACTCAAACTTGCAAATTGTTAACTATTTCTGCATTGGCTAGCACTAGGAAATTCTCATTTGGAAATTAAATTTGTAATTTTAAACCCCATTCTAATTAATCTTCTCCACTGGCTTAGTAAACCTTTTGAACTACGTTAATTTTATTTAGAATAATGTTCAAACTGGAGCAGTGAGACAGATGGGATCCCATCTCCCTGCATTTTGACTAGAAGTTCACTTAACATATTTTCTCCTTTAGCAAATAAATAGATGGGTGAACAGAGTGTTTCATATCATCTGAGCAGCTGCTGGAGGTAATGTAATGAATCTTGATTAAAAACAGACAAATGTCATAACACAAAAAAGAGAGAAAGCGATAAGAGAAGATGTGTATAGTTGGAAGAGTGTTCTCTTAGTATAAGTACTGTATTACCAAGCCAGTATGGAAGAAAAACATTACCCCAAAAGGAAACTGTTGATGCCAACACATGTCTTGTTTGTTAACATTTTTACTTTGAGTGCTGCCTGTAATAATGAATGTGGGCTTAGCTTTTCAGGAATTAATTAATGGGTTACTCGTTAAACACTCCAGAACATCAGAATGTCAAGTATGTTGACACGACAGGAATGAACGTATCTAAGGGAATTATTGCAAGCATTTTTATGGCTCATAAAAGTGCATGTGTTTGGCTTCAGTTCTGTAATAAATGCCCTTTTGAAATCAAATTTACAAGCAGGCCTGTTTCGTTTTATATGAAAGGAAAATGAAGACTCTGAAAACAAGAATGCAACCAACATGAAAGTTCAGTAGTTCTTAGCGACATTAAATTAAACCTGTCCTTCAAATGTCTTCTAAACATTTGAAGAACGTTGTCCTTAATTACCCTACTGTGGAAACCTATATAAAATTTAATGCCTTTTGTGAAATCTATGCCCAATTCTTCTTTTTCCATTTCCCTCATTTTGAGTTTGTTGGATCTTCTTTGTTGACAGGACCCAAACTGATTTCCTCAGCCCATTCACAAAACCATACTTAATGTGTTACATTTTGGTTGTTTTCCAGTCTGAAAAGCTGTTAGTTTTTATCATAGGAATAGATATAGAGGAATAGATATAGAGAAATGATGTTTCAAACCAAAGACATCTGGTCTGGTAGCCTGTTACCAGAGTTTGAATAACTTGCCTTCTGTGGGCTACAAGAATACACAACCACTGTAGGAAGTGGCTGTGCTGACTGGAAGATTCTGAGCAGTACAGTCTAAAAAGACTGTGTTTTCAAATTCTACCTGTAACGAATTTTAGTGAACCAAGTAAAGGCAAAATTGATGTCTTCTGTTCTTCCCTAACAATTGAGAAATAAGCTTCCCCACTGATTTAGGAGGCTTATTTCAGTATAATTTACTATGATAAGCAACAGAATTTCAACCATTGAATCAGTGACTGAAATCCTGTGCTTGGTGTAGTAAGGTCCAATGGAACCTATAGAGGAGTTGATTCACCAAATCTCTACTGATTCAGTGGACCTACTTTAGTACTTTAGCTGGGAGTGAGAATTGGATTTAGCCCAATAAGCTAAAATGAAATGGGAAAATGTGTGCACATTTTAAATGTAATTTTCAGTATCTCAAAGAAAATAAAACACACAGTGTCACTTTATTATTTTATTTATTTATTTATTAAATTTATTCCCCGCCCATCTTCCCTTGGGAACTCTGAACCAATGCAAGTCTCCCTGATACCTGGCGTCAATAAATTGGGAAGCGCTCTTCACGGGGAGCTTAAGATTTTTCAAGGCCTAGCAAGGGATGAGATAATGCTTCCAAGGCTTCTAAGTGCTAGATTAAGTGCTAGACTCTGTGCTTTGAATGAAGTGTTAATGAACTTCCAAAACCCATTTCTAAGTCTGTACCTTTCACTAGCACTTCTGATATGGTGGCATGTTTTTCTGACTGATAGTGTTAGAAATGCACGAAATGTAAAAATAGGGTTTTCTATAGTTTAGCTTCTGGAGTAGTTTCGTTTCATTTTGTTAGTAATGAAATTTTAAAGTAGTTTTGTTACAAAATGAAACACTATGCTCCCCTGGGTCCTAAAGGACCAAAATGGCAGGACCAAAATCATTTCATTCTAGAGGGGAGAAATGGTGTTTCAATTCATAAAAAAATGCTACCTGCCATTTTGTTTCATTATGAAACATTTCATAACCTTATGACACGACAAAACAGCATATCATTTTTCGTTTTGTTCCCATCTCTAATTAATAGTTTTAATTTGTTTGCTGATATAGGCTGCTGATATTGCAGGCATTATTTCTGTCGCATAACTTTTATACACTTCTTCCACCAATGGCTTATGAGTCTTTCTTCCAGTGGTTCTAGATACTATGCTATCAATAATGGTCATAAATAATTATTTATGAGGTTCCCCATTCAGCTCAACCCCCATTAGAGGAGTAAAGTAGTTGTGCTTTAATTTCTGACTGTGTTTGAACATTGTTCTTGGAAAGTTCTTCAGTAGTGTTGCATGTTAATTTTGCCTTGTCTCGAGAGCCTCCTCAGAGCACGTGAGGTGCCACAGAATGGAGTGAGTGAGTTGTAGATCACTACTTAATAATAACTGACAGCAGGTATATATTTTATTTTACTTTTATAGTTTCAGAAGCTTAATACGACTAACACAGAGCTGGTTTTTTTATTACAGAGTTGACCCCTGAAGAAAAAGCACAGAAGATTGCCAAAGCGATGCGTAAGCAGTCCGTGGAAGTGAAAGAAAAGTGGGAAAGCCTCAGCTCCTGTGCCAATAGTTGGCAGAAGCAAGTGGAGAAAGCCTTAGAGAAGCTGAAGGATTTGCAGTGTGCTATGGATGACTTGGATGCTGACTTAAGAGAGGCAGAGAATGTGCGGAATGGTTGGAAACCCATTGGGGAGCTACTGGTTGACTCATTCCAGGACCATATGGATAAAACAAGAGTAAGTGTAAATATCCTTCTGAGTTCAATATACAATGGACTAACCTCTCTCTGAATTGTTTAATACTTTGCGAAACTGTACTTAGATGTTCACAGTGCACGCCACCAACCTGGTATCCCTGTGCCTAAAGTTAAAGAGGCATGTTGATGACATATATTCCAATAATGAATCATCTCATGTACTCTGCAATGAATACATATTTGATACCATTTTAAAACTGTTTTAAAAATAAAAAATTCAACAGCAATGTGGTAGCCGGAGGAGGTACAAAGGTGTGGGCTGAAAGAACAACATGCATAGAGGGAGGTAGATGTACCTGCCAAGAACTCAGAAGACATGTTCCCTGAACATTTACAGCTGTTTCTTGGTCACTACATTCTTAAGAAGAGGGTCTGTTGTCTCAGAGGAGCCCTACTTAGGTCTGACCTTCCAGATTTTAGGAAGAAGAACAAAAGTGTTGCTGTTTAGGCTTGTCTTTGGCAGTGGCTTGATTTTTGCAGCATCATTTTTGTCATCTCATTATTTTAACCGAATTGCTGCCTTTTTGAAGCAATAACAAAGTATTTTTGGCCTTGCCTGTTAGTGTTTGAAGGTAAATGTAAAATGCAAATATAT
Source organism: Phrynocephalus forsythii (assembly GCA_029282475.1). NCBI lineage: Eukaryota > Metazoa > Chordata > Lepidosauria > Squamata > Agamidae > Phrynocephalus > Phrynocephalus forsythii. The sequence goes on from JAPFRF010000002.1 coordinate 66,709,584, forward strand.
TTATAATATTTCAAAGCCAGAAATTCCTTGTGGTTGCCTTTCCATGAAATAAAAGTAATCTGTTCCTGTTAATTCCCAAGCAGAGGCTTTTGAATATCATACAGCTGAAAGTCTAGAAACCCAGACTGTAGAAAAATTGAAGAATCTAAAATGATACTTATGTGGTTGTCCTGTGAGGAAAAACAAAAGGAATGGATAATAGTTAATGATGAAATAAAAGAAATTATAGGGATTGATATAGAAAGATCTCCAAAGATAGCATTGCTAAACATAATTTAAAAATGTGAAATAGAAAAAGAGGTAAAGGATCTGATTATAATTATGGCAACATCTGCAAGATTAATAATGGCAAAAAATTGGAAAGATAATAAGAAATTGAGTCTAAGAGGAATGGTATGAAGAAATGTGGAGTTTGGCTATTAATGATAAACTGACCTGCGAATTGAAAATTAAAAAGGGGATGGTAAAAGAGAATGTTTTCAATCAAATCTGGTATAAATTTCTGGATCATGTATTTCTAAAGCAAAAAGGTTATTTTCTATCTAAAGAATCAATTCAGTTTTGGAAGGAGACAGGTGTTTAAGATAAAGCATGTGATTGTAATGAATGTAATGTTATATAATGTTATAAAGTATATTGTTATATAATCCTGAGGGTAGTGGATAATTAAGCACAATGTGTTGTGGGGGATTTATGTGTTGTTTAAATTTTTAATAAAAATTAAAATAATAAAAATTATAATAAAATGATACTGTACTGAAGTAAATAGATACTTTCGCTGCACTGGGAAGCATATTGTTTGTCTATTCACAGATAATCTAAGAGCGGGGGTTAGGGAAGGAAGTGCTGTCAATGTAATATAACTTGATACATGAAAATACAGTACTTTCCCCGTGTTTCATTCATGGTTTAAATAATTTCATTCATAAATCAGTAATGCTTGATTTGTATCCCAGCAGGGCTTGATCAAACCTGGCTTTCATCTTTACTGCTTGCTGTTTCACGGATGATATATCCATCTTCTTCTCTTTCTTACTTTAATATAAATACATAAAAATGCTGATCCAGACTTGTGGGAAAGCCTCTGCCTTTTGATGGCAATTTGTCATATCTTAATGACATTTGTATTAAAGGAAGGCAGAGAGGGGCTTAAAATGTTCTTTAGCATGTGCAAAGTGAGAGAGCATCTGTTGAGACTTAGGTCAGCCTGCTGGCAATCTCAAAAGTGAAACGAATGTTGAAATGGACTATCCAATAAGTCCTGGGCGAATTTATGGTAAGCTCTAGGAACCTTCTGCTGATGGTCTCAAAGTGTCAGTGGCCTTTGGCTGATTAGAAAATTTATTTCTCATTTTCACAATTTACTGATATGGCATGCAGTTTTCCAAGCAGGAAGGACCTTGAATAAACTGAAATGCTGTGAGTTCTGATACTTTCTGGTGAAGCTCAAGAACAGTCAAGTACCTTTGTTTAACGTATTCTCGAAGGCTTTGTTTTGTTTTCCTTCTCACTTATTGAGATCAGGCATATATTTACTGTTCCCAGGCATTTAGAGAAGAAATTGCACCAATCAACATGAAAGTTAAAGCTGTCAATGATTTATCCAGTCAACTCTCCCCACTTGATCTTCATCCATCCCTAAAGATATCACGGCAGCTAGATGATCTCAATATGCGCTGGAAGCTTTTGCAGGTATCCTGTTCTAAGATAGATTTTATATTGCAGAGCATGTTCACTCGCTCTTCTGCAGATTTCCAAGAGGAATCATTCCTTTACTGCTCAATTAATTAATAAACTGAAACGAGCTGTACCCTGCTCATCAGCTGGAAAGAATTCCAGAACGGGCCTACAGGTCAGTCAGAACAAGATATAGCAGGGGTATAATTTAAAATACAACAGAAAAGGAAGAGGGGATGGGGAGGGGAAAAGGAAAGCTGGGACCAGTGCATAATATCCTTTGTAGAATGATCAGATGACACCCAGAAGCTGATGGGCACACACTGTCTGCTTTAAAAACTTTGAGGCTTTTTTCTTGTAATCTACAGCAGTGTAGTTCTCCTAGAGGAGAGAATTAATCTCTAAAGACACGTGTGCATAGTTCCAGTCTAGATAATTGGTGCTGGTTTGTAAACTGTACCAAATGTCTATAGGCAAAGGTTATCAAAAAAATTATTTATGTATTTTAAGTTTGGTAACCCATCATTTATCTTCAACTATCAGGGCACCATACAAAAATACTGCTTATATTCTGCTTTTATTGTGCCCCTGCTGCTCCTGTTTCCAGTTGCCCTGGAATGCTGTCTTAGATGCATGCAGATCTATGGAGCCCTGGGTGAAAAGATGTGGAATGAAAAAGAACCCTTCCTGTAAAATTGGCACCTTATTTTCAAACAGCCCAAAGCAAATCTAAGCTTCCATTACTAAATGCAAGTCAAGCTGTCTTCTGGTGGCTCTTGAGCCTGTCCTAGATAAGTGTAATACACCCTAGGGACATTCCCAGGCAATGCTTAGTGACAGATGGATGTCATCAACTTATAGGCCTTAGAGGGCATGAGGCCTGGAATAGTGTTGTTTCTGCTTTACATGGGGCTAGGGTGGGTTGGAAAACTGTCAATTCAAAATATGCTTACCAGTTTCAAAGTTTAGAAGCAGTGTAACAGATATATTTCTGTATATTTTATTTCCACCAAAACTGTCCAGATAATCTGAAATTGTCCTGGAAGTATTTCTTAGTTTATATCTGTTTTTTCTTGTTCCTGATTCCATAGCACGGGGGGTGGGGTGGGGGAGCAGAATGGAAGTGTAAAATGTTGAAAGCAGGGGGGATTGCTCTTTTATGTTTTGACATCTGCAGCCTGCAGAGTTTAGATGTACTCCGCTGAGATGTGATATGTCCTGGGAGGGTGAAAATATTAACTTTTTTTTTTAGCCATCTCTGTGTTTCTTGCAATGTAATTTGGTTTTTTGGAGTGCTTTTTAATGTCTTCCAGAGCCCAGCTCCCACTGCATGTGCAACAGCAGTTTAATTAGTAAACCAGGAGGATATCTATCCATCCTGTCAGCCAGCAAAACAGCATGCTCCAAAGTGGTTCCTTGTGAAGACCGCCGTAAGATCAATAGAATCAAAATGAGGCATGCTAACTGCAGACATTTAGACAAGGAGAGAAGGAGGCAGATATTTCAATGGCTAGTATTAGTCACTTTGGAAATCTTATTTGTTATTGATTTGTATTCAGTACAAAGATATCACTACTGGCTAGTATTTAAGCACTAAAAGCAACTGAACAGATGTTAATGGGCAGGGTGATTGGCATTACATCTAAGGGCACTTTTACATGACCCCTAAGATCCGCTGGCCACTTAAATTCGGACCAGAGATCTTAGGGGCTTGTTGCTCTTCCTGCTTTCCCACCCCTCCGCACTTCCTGGCTGCTGGCTGCGTGAGAGGAGGGAGAAAAAAGGAAGAAAAGATAGTGCCTCACCTCCGTTCTGGCTCTTGTTCTGGCTCTCGCTCTTGCCGGCAAGATCCCTGTGTCTGTAAAGTAGCTCTTAAAGGGGCAGGAGCCAAAACAACAACAAACAGAAGCGAGGAGAGCCCTGCACTCACTATCTTTACACCGCATCAAGGAATTTTCAGGACGGAAGAGCAGGTACTTGAAAGGTGTGCTGGGACGTGCTAAAGTGGGCGTGGTCACACCTAATTTCCTGTAAACTCCAGAGCTGGTGGGGAAACATTTTTAAGCTCCAGAGCTGGGAGCCATTTGCCCCGGAGTTTAGGGGTCGTGTATAAATGCCCTAAGTCGGTTCTTTAAAACGGGCTGTAGAACATTACTTTATGTTGACTGTTGAAATAGCTGTTTTGTATAATCAACAGGAGGCTGTACTAATGTTGATACTTGCATATGTTTATACATACAGATATCTGTAGAAGATCGCCTTAAACTGCTACAGGAAGCACACTGGGATTGCGGGCCTGCATCTCAAAATTTTCTTTCCAGTGAGTGCTATTTTCTCTGTGTTATTGTGCTCTTATTCTGAGGGGTGAAAAATGGATTCAGGGACTCGAGCAGACAAATGAGGTACTTGTATAGTTCATGTGCCTTTTTGTTTGAACAGGGCATGGTGCCTGCAGTCCAAAGACTACTTTCATACTGGGTTCAAAAAATTATGTATAGCCCGGACCAGACTTTCATATATGGACAGTGCAAGTTTGCCTAGAGTAATTAAACACTTGAAATCCAAGGAGGTTTTCTTCATTGTGTAGCCAAAAATAACCACCACCACTACCACCTTATCGTAACTGGAATCATGAGGTGCTTCAGTGGTGGTTAAATAACAGGTGTTTCTAGAACTGCAGACAGTACCTGTATTTCTAGTAAGTTGTACTGAGGATAATAAAGAAGAGATTGATTGATATTCATGCAATATCATATCAAGCAGCTCATTCAGGAATGCCAATTTAAAATTATAATTCAATAACTTTGTCCAATATCTCAGTCCCTTCATCTGGATGTACACTACCTACTCTCTGACTTTTTGCTCAGGAATTGTCATGTTTTATTTAAAAATGAGTACAAGAACACGCTATTTTTTTTTTGTCAGGCAGCTCACTTTGCAACATCCTCACCTCTGTTTCATCTTATCGTTAAGATTTTTCTTCTAGAGAGAGACCCAGTTCTTTGTTTTTCTTCCTGTACTATTTCTGCTGGCCACATATTATTTGTTTCCTTGTTTTGTATTGCTATATTATACAGTTGTCTTTAATGGAAGACAGAATTGTGAACATGATATATCAATAAACGGCAGTTTCCCTTTTGAAGCTTAGTGAAATTGATCTCACATCTTCTCTCAGAAAAGACCTTGTTTGTGAATTAGCCTTTATAGAAGCAAGGACAGACTTTTAATATAGTGATACCTCAACTTAAGAAATTAATCTGTTCTGCATGCATTTTCGGAAGTCGAAAATGTTATAAGTAAAAATGCAGTTTCCCATAGGAATGCATTGAAAATCAATTAATCCATTCTGGATGTTGGAATAAAAGGGAGGAACGGAACAGATTAATTGGTTTTCAATGCATTCCTATGGGAAGCCTGCCCGGAACAGATTAATTGGTTTTCAATGCATTCCTATGGGAAGCCTGCCCAGACCCAGCAAACCAGGGGAAAAGCTTCCTGCCTTTGGGCTGCGTAAGGCTGCTCCAACACTCAGCTGATTTTGACACCTGTCAAAGTCACCTGGCTGTCAGGTTGGGAGGAGCAGCCTTCAGCTGCCAGTTGATTGTGGGGCTTTCTCCCTAACACAGCAAAGAGGGGGAGAATGGGGGCCACTGCCTTTCCCTTTTGATGCACCCACCACAACAGAAGGTGGGGTAACCCAAAGAGGCTTCTGCTGCGGCAGGCAGCCCCCCCCTCCACCTCCTGACTCTGCAGTGTGTGTGTGTATATGTGCGCACACACATGGGTGTGGGCTGCCAGCCGCAGGAAAAGGCTCTTTTGGTTTCCCCACCTTCTGCTGTGGTGGGTGTACAAAAGGGGAAAGGCAGCAGGGGTGTCTTCCCCTTTCATGTGCCTACCACAACAGAAGCTGGGGTAATCCAAAGAGCCTTCTGTTGTGGCGGCCAGCCCACATACACACTTGTGCACACACACATTGCAGAGTCAGGAGGAGGAGGGGGAGGAGAGTGTGTGTGTGTTCATGTGTGTGAGCTGTCATCTGTCCCCCACCTGTTTTTGTTTGTTTGTTTGTTTGTTTGTTTTGACAGACCAGGCTGTGAAGACCTTCACAACCCAACCTATAAACAAACCAACAAACAAATAAACAGTTGAGAGGCGCAGGGCAAGGCAGTACCCAGCAAGCAGCACTGTTTGAATTTTCTAACTGCTTGCTCTGTTTTGCCTTGCAGCCATGCCTCTCCGCTTTTTTTTAAACAGGTCCGGCTGTGAAGAGTGGGGTCCGCCCTCGCTCCTCACAGCCGGACCTGTCAAACAGAGCTTTTCAATACGCAAGTCGATTTTTTTGTAAGTTGAGTCATTCATAAATTGAGGTACCACTGTATTCACATCTGCCAGCCCCACCTTGTTTAACATTGACCAAAGAATTAATTTCCCCTGCCCATTCAGTTCCATCCTGGAAGAATTAATGGCATAATCACACCTTGCCTTTGGCTCTTCCAATACTGAGGTGGGAAACTTCAGTACATCTGAGGACTGCCAAAAAACTGTGGAAAGGGAAAGGAATGGTTAGAAGTCAGTCACAGTTTCTGAAATTGCTAATAATCTTGATACTGGATATTGCAGAAGAGCTCTGCTTCCTATTTTAAGGTTGGATCACACCTCTTGGATTAAAAAAGCATTTTGGGGTTGAGGATAGGGGAGTTTGTTATAGCCAGGGCTCAGGAAAGCAGCTTTGAAGGGTCACAGAGACCCCGCACTGCACTACTCCAAATCCTGTCCTAAAGGAACTTAAGATCCTTTCTTATCTTACCACAGCAGATCAGGAGCTGCATTTCCACAGTTTTGTTCTCAGTTTTGGATGCTCAGTTAACCTGGGTTTTGAAACTAGTCAGTGTGGATCCAAGGAAAAGGAGGGTCACTGACTTTCTTCCCTTCAGTCACGGCCACTCTGTACTTTTATGGCATTAGAACTAGTATTCAGAGACCATCCACTACTGCAGGAGAAATTTATGATACCACGTGGAAAGCATTTATTCATATACCGCTTTCATTCCATTGCAGCCTTATGCAAGGGCACAAAAGCTACTTATGCAAGGGCACAAAAGTCAGTTTGAAGTCAGTTTGAACCTGAAGGTAGCATAGAAACTTCCTCTGCCTACCTTCTTCAGTTCACGTCCCACCATCGCCGCCGCGCTGCAACCCCGCAATCGCCCCTGCCCTGCCAGAAAGAAGGAAAGAAAGTAGGAAGGAAAGGAGGGAGGGAGGAAGGGAGGAAGGAGAGGAAGAGGAAGGAACAAAGAAAGAAAGAAAGAAGGAGGGAGAAGGAGGAAGGGAGGAAGAAAGTAAGTAAAGGAAGGAGGGAGGGAAAGAAAAAGAAAGGGAGAGAAGGAGTGAGGGAGAGAGAGGAAGAACGAAAGAAGGGGGAGGAAGGAAGGAAGGAAGGAAGAAAATGAGGAAGAAAGGAAGAAAAAGAAAGGGAGGGAGGGAGAGAAGGAAGGAAATAAAGAAAGAAAGAAGGGAGAGGAGAGGAGAGAGGAAGAAAGAAAAAAAAAAGAAAAGGGGAAAAGAAGAAGAAAGGAGAGTGGGAGGGAAGGAAGGAGAGGAGGAGGGAGGGAGAAAGAAAGAAAGAAAGAAAGAAAGAAAAAATGAGGAAGGAAGGAAAGAAAGAAGCGAAGGAAGGAGGTAGAGTGGGAGGAAGGAAGGATAAAAAAGAAAGAAGGGAGAGGGAGGGAGAGAAAGAAAGAAAGAAGGGAGAGAAAGAGGAAGGAAGGAAGGAAGGAAGGAGGGAGAGTGGGAGGAAAGAAAGAAAGAGGGAGGAAGGGAGAGAGAGAAAGAAAGAAAAGAAAGAAGGGAGAGGGGAGGGAGGGAGAAAGAAAAGGAAAGAAAGAAAGAAAGAAAGAAAGAAAGAGAAAGAAGGGAGGGAGGAAGAAAGAAAAGGGAAAGAAAGAAAGAAAGAAAGGAGGGAGGGAGGAGGCCTCATGTCAAGGAAGGGCGAAGGGTCCCAAGACCTACCTTCTTCAGTTAAAAACACCTGTGGCCACGCACAACAAGCCCCTAGAGTGGGAAACGACTAGCACGCATGTGCGTCAGCGGCGAGGGGGGGCATTTACATTTTTTATCTTATTAAATCAAAACAAGCGGGCCAGGGAAAAATTATCAAGCATTTACCGGTCCACGGTAATAAAAAGGTTGGGGAGCACTGCCCTATTGAACTCAAAAGGACTTTTGAGTTGACATTATAACATTGTAATGTAAGACCCTAAAACTAGCACTGTGTCAGTTCCTTTGTGTCTTACTTTCAGGTGCTTCCAGCAAACCTTCCACAGTAGTCCTGATTATCAACAATGACCACAGAAATGTTGCTGTAGATTTCGATGTACTAGATGAGAAGTGTTGATGTTATTTATAGAACTCTTTTCAGGAGAAAGACAAATACACATTTCTGGATCCTAGATCAGGTCCCCACATTCAGATTTGACTTATTTAGAATGTCAAAATCTCCACCTCTGTATGTGGGTGCATATTACCTGTATCTAATCTGTTTTATTATTGTGTTTTGTCTTGTTATTTCTACAGCATCAGTTCAGCTACCATGGCAGAGATCAGTTTCACATAACAAAGTTCCATACTACATCAAGTAAGTTGATTTTGTACATGTTATAATTGTGTTAGGAAAAAAGCCAGAAGACATATGCAATTAATATTTAGATGTCTTTCCTTGTACTAGGGGATAATATAATCCAGGCTAGTTTTAGTTTACATTATCAAAAGCATTTATGGTGGGGGAATCTCCTGCTCTGGACAGAATGGTGCAACTAGTATTATTGGCAGTATAGCTGTGCAAAAATAGTATTTTTATTATTATATTATTCACAAATAGTATTTTGAAATGCCTTACAATATTTGTGGGCAGAGAAACTGGACTGTGTGGTGGAGGATTCCCAGATTTTGTTTTCCCCAAGTTGAAAGAAAATTCCTGAACATTTCTCAGGAGGGAAGTCCCTCATGAGCAATGATTGTAGCAAAGTTTTATTCTTTTCTGTCTGGGAAGATTTCAGGGTTTTTTTTTATTCGTTCATCCATTCATTTCATCATTGCAAGTAGGAACAGCTGTTACTCTGTATTGGTAGTCATGTGCAGTGCAGATGCTCATCCTATCAGTGGCCATAGCCAGTTGCCCTGCCAGAGAAATCAGAAAATGAACCTAGCTGGATCAGTTCATGCCAACAAATAAGAAGCAAGTTAAAAGGAAAAAAATGCCTCCTACTTGCCCATTCAAGAAGAACTAATAGGCAGAGCTTACAGTTCAATATTTCTTGCGAAAATCCATTTTTTTCTCCCAGTTCTTGTGAGGACAGCAGCTAAGCTTAAATGGAGTACATAAATAGAATAATAAATAAATAAATAAGGAGGCCCGAGAGAGGTAGCTGAGGATGGCAAAGCTCCTACTACTCAGCAAATACTGAGAGTTGGGCTGTCTGAGCCCTTGCACACTATACACTGTTTGGCTAACTGACCACCAGTTTGCTTTCTCTACACTTCCATGTAACTAGTGTCTTTCTCAGACATCAAGATATTGCTTGTAGAAAAAGAGAGACTCCTAAAAATTTTGGAAACCGTTTTGAAATATTTATTCAAAGTAGTCTTCTATTATCAGAAAAGCAAGAACATTTCGAATATTTATTAGAAAAATAAACCCTATGAAATTTTGGCTCAAGACTTCTTATTCTTTAGAAATAAGCACCGTTCCCAAGCCTTTATAGAGGTATACAGTGATGCCTTGAATTGTGAAATTAATCCGTACCAGTGAGATTTTCTTAACTCAAAATTTTCACATCTCAAAATGTGATTTCCTATACGAATGCCTTGGAAATAAATTAATTCATTTCAGAGGCTAGAAAAAAAGACAAAAACACTCATTTTTTGTGCAAAACTCTTTATAAAGTGCAGTTTAAAGGCATGCAGAGCAGGACTCCCACACAATGGTAAAGATTAGCTCCCCTCATTCCACAATCAAAAGAAATGTAAGGCAGATACTTAGAAAAAAGCAGGGAAATCACAGAGATCAGCTCTCCCACCACTCCACAATCAAAAGAAATGCAAGGCAGACACCAGGAAATGGTGATGATCGGCTCCCTACCCTCCCACCACTTGAGAAATGCTCAAAAAACTCTCCAAAATGACTTTCAAAAATGGCTCTAAATCTCTCTCAAGAAGGGGCTAGCCTTAGAAACCTCCCAGGCACAATGCATTGTGGGAGGACCTTTTTCAAATCTCAAAAAAACCCAACTATAAAAATTTCCTACCCACATATGTCCTTTTGTAATTCATGTTTTTCATAACTCAAGGCATTCGTAATTCAAACCATCACTGTATTTTGAGAAATTGTTGGTATGTTTGGTCTATAACAATCTTTGTCAAAATTTGCCTTTGAAGATGGCTTAAAAACTTAAGTACATAGATACTGGCATCTATGCTCTGACTATCAAGATGCAACAAAGACACACTTGGGTATACAGTTTTATCTACCAGGCCTTTCCACTACATTTTCCTTTATTTTTTGCTGGGCGTGGATGATCAGATCCATATGATACCAATACTGTATATACCTGCTGCTCTGATTAGCAGTTTATTTCCAAAGCCAATTCAAAGTCCTAGTTTTGGTATCTAGTTTTTCAAATGATCTGGGTTCAACTTATGTAAAAGGGGGGTGAGCCATATGAATTAGCCCATGTTTCAAAATAAACTTTAGAAGCACTACTCAATGGTGCCACTTTGGGCTCATTTTATTTTGTTTTTCCTCATTGGTTAAGGAAGTGCCCAGAAGTTGGTGTCCAGCAGCAGCAAGAGAGGGAGAGGAAGGGCAGTGGGGCTGCCAAGGCAGGGGAGGCTCATGGCAACAATGATGAAGCAAACAGAGGGAGGAGATTGAGCAGGCTGGTGGGGCAAGGAGGAGTATAGCAAAACAGCGAGACCCACAGTGACTAGTTTGGCAAGCAGAGGATGGAGAAAAAAGCAGGACTGGTGTACAGAGGTAGATGGTGGTGGTGAGATAAAGAGAGAGAGAGAGAGAGAGGTGCTGGTGGGCAGGAAGGCAGACGGCAGTGCATGGTGGTGACTATAGCAGGGCAGGGGAAATTTCCTTGGCAAGGAAATTGGTTGAAGGATGAGTTTAACACACAAATCCTCAAATTTTCATTTCTCCCCTTTTTATTTAAATGAATCCTTTGTGCTTAAAAGGATCCCTTTTGGGAATAAACAAATTGAAAGTAAGAATCTATTTTCATTTTTTTCACCTTTTATTTTTAAGTCCAATCCTCGTTGATCACTAAATAAGCTTAGTAGAGTAGTTGGAGACCCTTCCCACCATTGGCCCCCACCCTGTCAAATCCTCTCCCAGGAGATATATTGTTGACCTTTTTTTCCAGCTGCTTCTAAGAGGTGTGTGGTTTGAATTTGTAGATTTGTTTTGACAGACTTTCTTTTCCTGTTCAGTGCTTAATAGAGAGCCACGAGAAAACACTGTACTATCTTTACTTTGTCTCACATAGTAAGGACACTAAGAAAATGCCTAGCTATATTAGGAATGCCATTAAGTTAATGATGCTGCTTGTGCATGAAATTAGAAAGATGTTTATGAAACATGCTGGGAAATGGCCTGAATTATCAAATTTGCTGGATAAAGCATCTGTTTAGCATCTTTAAAGTAGGCATGAAATTAAACTTGGGGTGTATGGTTTGTATTTTCTTGTGCCATTGAATGGGCAATTATCAGTCTGTGAGTTCATTCTTTCCTCCTGGGCAGTTACACAGACTAAATACTCCCCATTTCATTTGGAGTTACTAATTTTTAGAAGGCTTTTTTCCTAGGGGCACCCCATTTGGAGCTTCATAACTCAGCTCCCTGAACCCCAGACCTTTCCAAATTAATTTAATGGGGTAGGCTAGCATCACTTTCTGAAGGTACCCTTGTCATTTCCTCTAGAATGAATTTTTTTCTTTAGAGGGGAAATGGTGTTTCATTTTTCTTGTAACAAAATGCTGCTTCCCCATTTTGTTTCACTTTGTTTCGTTAGCTAACAAAACGACGAAACAGCATTTCAATTTTTTTTAGGTGCCCGCCCCTAGTAGGGACCTAACAGAAGCAGAAGACATCAGGAAGAGATAGCAAGAATACACATAGGAATTATACCAGAAAGATCTGGATGTCCCTGATAACCAAGATAGTGTGATTGCTGAGCTTGAGCCAGATATCCTGAAAATCAAGTGGGCCTTAGAAAGCACTGCAAACAACAAGGCTAGTGGAGGTGATGGCATTCCAGTTGAACTATTTATAACCTTGAAATAGGATGCTGTTAAGGTGCTACACTCAGTATGCCAACAAATTTGGGAAGCTCAGCAGTGGCCAGAGGACTGGAAAAGATTGGTCATCCCAATCCCAAAGAAGGGCAACACCAAAGATTGCTCCAACTACCATACAATTGCACTCATTTCACACACAAGCAAAGTTATGCTCAAAATTCTACAAGGGAGACTTCAGCAGTATGTGGACACAGAACTCCCAGAAGTTCAAGCTGGATTTTGAAGGGACAGAGGAACTAAAGATCAAATTGTCAACATGTGCTGGATTGTGGAGAAAGCTAGAGAGTTCCAGAAAAAACATCTACTTCTGCCTCATTGACTATGCCAAAGCCTTTGACTTTGTGGACCACAACAAACTGT